>CP106733.1:1273750-2547500 GCA_025506655.1 Gossypium rotundifolium
TTACCAAGGTTTATCTGGTCGTATGAGATTGTCGAGCGAATTGGTCCTGTAGCTTACAGGTTAGCATTACCTCCCGAAATAAAAAAGATTCACAACTTTTTTCATGTTTCGAAGTTGAGACAATTTAGGTCTGATCCTTCACATATGATTTCTTCTAATGATATTGAATTAAGCCTAATTTGTCGTATGCAGAAGAATCAGTAGCAATTTTAGCTTGGGAGGTGAAGGAACTTCGTAATAAACGGGTACTGTTAGTGAAAGTTTTGTGGCACCGGCACAGTCTTGAGGAAGCTACATAGGAAACAGAAGAATCGATGAAGTCATAATATCTAAACTTATTCTCAGGTAAAAAAATTTCAAGGATGAAATTGCGTAAGGGGGAGAATTGTAACAAATTGTTTCCAGTAGTGCCGAAAACAGCGGTTTCAGGACCACAATTCTAACGTGCGAGTCCGTAAATATTATTTATTTAATATCTACGAGGTTATTAGAGTGTCGTATTAAAGTTTGGTACAATAATGTTTATGTTTGAATATTTAATTAAGGAAAAAGAACTAAATCGTAAGTGTTAAAGCAGCTTCGGTTGTAGGTTCATCTTCGATGGAGCTATGGCATAAGTGTTTGGGACATCCTCAAATTACTTTCTTTTGTTAGTAACGGTAGGAAACATTTAAATAAAACATGTGAAGTGTGTCATCGTGCTAAGCAACCTAAAGAGTCTTTTCCTTTTAAGTAATAATAAAGCATTGAGAATTTTTAAATAAATACATTGTGATTTATCAGAACCTTATTATCCCTCGTCTTCCTATGGAGCAAGATATTTTTTGACATTAGTTAATGATTTTTCACGTGTTGTATGGGTATATTTATTGGTTGATAATAGAGATTTTTCAATTTCTTATGTCCTTTATTTCCATGATTGAGCGCCAAACACAAATTCTAGATTTTGAACAATAAATATAGGCCAAAATTAAAAAAAAAGGCTTAATGGTGTAAAAAAACTTTTGAATTTTTAAAAAAAATTAATTAAGCCCCTGCTTTTTTGTTTGCACTTAATTGGGTACCTAAACTACCAAAATGCATTAAAAATAAAAATTATATAAATATTCAAAATTATAAAAAATATTGTAAAAATAAAAAATATTTAAAATTTGGAAAAAAATTGTTAAAACTATTAAAAAATTATTTAATTTGTTAATATAAACCTCATTGATTTTGTTCCATGATATTTTAGGAAAACTAAATAATTTTCTTCATATATATATATATATATATATATTAGGTGAGTACATATACATGACATTGTTGCATATCTTTTACACAATGGTTGAAGAAAAACATAAACTAGCTCTTTATTAAGCACTTAAGAAGGTTAAAGTAGGTAATTAATTAATTTTCTTTAAATATTTATATTTGATATATATTTTAATATAAATAGATAATTAAAAATAAAAAAAACATTTGTATTTATATTCACCTTTGTAATTCGAGTAACATATAAATAATTAAAATAAAAATATTAAAAATTATTAAATATATAAAATTTATTAAAATACCTTCTTTAATACTACCGAAAGTGGTGAAGAAATAAAGAGGCGACGAGACACGAAAATAGAAAGGCTTTGAAATGGGATAGTTTCAACCTTTCTTTTATTTTTTTATTTTTTGCTTTAAATTATTGTTAGTTGTTTATTTTCTTGATACATATAGAAAGCTCAAATTTATAACTATTTTTATTAGGTTTTAATATTTTCCAAAATTTTTAATAAATATTAATTATTTTCTATATTTTATATTAAATTTTTATATTTTCTCCCTACATATTTTTATTGATTATAATAATATTTTATCTTTTTTCACCACGGCAGAGATTAAATTTTATAATTTTATACTTTTAATCAACTTTTTATAATTTTAAACAAGTTTTAATGAATTTTAAATAGTTTTTATATTTTTATAAATTTTGAACATTTTGATAAATTTTTATCATTTTCACCATGTGTCACAACCACAACGTGACAGAGGGTGAAAATAACTGAAAAAAAATGGATTCTTTTGAAAAAATTAGGACTTTTAACATTTTTACACTAAAAATAAAATAATAATTAAGATACCAATTGAATTGCCCATTTTCAATTCAACCGATTCTAGAACATTGATTTTGACATATATAAAACTCATAACAAACCAAATGATATGATTATAAACTCATTTATATAAAATTATATTAATATGTGATTTCATTAATTAGAAAATTGCTAATATATGTTTCATATAAAATGACTGCTTCATTTTCTTATTAGCTGGTTGGAATTGCACTCAACGAGGCAGCAGCAAATGGAGTTATCTGACCACTACTCAACGACAAGGCCTATTTAACACTGCCGCCTTATATTTTCACAACCTTACTGCACAAGTGGGTAACCAACTTAGAGCTTGTGGTGTGAAAGATGGAGGTTTGATAGTGGCACTGCAACTTGGAGCAGAGAATCGAACTACCACTAACATCGTACCCGAGGATGTCAGTTCCCTTGCATATTCATATTTTGAATTATAGCTCTTGAAGATCTTGTTTACAACCGGCAACGCCACCAGGCCCGGTGGAATTTCTTGCCTGATTCTCGCCCTAAAACTTAGCTAAAAGCTTCCAAGCATTGGCGACCGAATCACCTGCCTGCACCATAGACATCTAGACTGAAATGAATAAAGCAGTTTGTCTATTAGCTTTGCACTGAGATAAAGCAGGAATGTTACTTAACAACAATATCATATTTTCATTAATTCCCTCAATAATTCGCCAAACAACCACTGCATCTATTGGTGTTTCAAGGCAGATAACTTTTTTTTCTCACGGTCTCACAGATGAAACATATACTTAATACAACTAAAAAAGGAAAGGGGGGACTCTCAGTAATGTCCCTCTCTTGACAATATATTTAGTTTGTCTCAAAAACAAACCGGATAATACAATCATAATCAACTGCAAGTGGTAGTTTCTGGCCAAGTTTTATGCTGACCCTTCATCTTGCTTTGCTTCATCCGACTTTTGCTTCGATGGGTCTAACGGAGATGAAGTGCCCTCCACTCCCATCTCTGCTTTTAGGTCATTGATGCTTTGCTCCAATTCGTTTATACGGTTTCCCATGTCGTCAAGTGCTTAGGAGTTAAGTAAACAATAGTTGTCCCACGCTAAATGGTAATACTATTTTCATTTAAAGTAATGCTAATAATAGTGTGAAACATGACCAAGTTTTGAACTTCTTCAAATCTGGCCAACATAACAATTATTAGATAGAGGTTCACATCTTTGTCTCAAAAAGCATCATAGTCTTGTAATCTAAGATTTCCCCATAAGTTGGCAAATGTACATAACTAATATTTAGACAATCCAACCTATTTATGTAACAATAAAATTAAAAGCTCAACAAGAAAACTAGACAAATTTTACATTACCAAATACGACAAACCATTTACTAATGACATTTGATATATTTGACGAAGTTGTTATCTTATGAAAGAACATGTGAAAGGATATTCTTGGTGATAATGGAATCAGACATTGTTTGAAACCTAGATTGCTGCAAATAAAATCTTTGTCAATACAGACATAAAATCCAACAAGAGAGGGTCCAACTATAACTCACTCACCATTTGTTGAAGAAGATTTTGCACCTACAAAATTCCAAGAAATCATTATCAAAGACTTATATAAGTAAGGGAAAATAAAAAACCTAAGCAAATCACTGCTGATTTACATCCATTAGAGACTATTATCCGACTAGGCAATCTAAAATGTTCCTAATTAATCAAAACTGGCAATGGTTATGCCCTCCTGGTGCTAGCAAGAAAACATACATTAAAAGAAGTTCTTGTTCATGTTATATATATATATATATATATATAGAGAGAGAGAGAGAGATTAGGAACTCACAAAAACAGTCATATCAGCAGTGCTTTGCTTTGAGTCATCCGAATTTTGCCCATCCTACAAAGAGTATAACAGTCAGCGGCCATACCACAAATCATTAGCATATGAGCTTAGAACAAAATTAAATCCTTAACTACGCTGAAAATGTACCATAACGAACTTTACACAAATAATCAAAATTTCTTTTGAACCTTGGCGGAAGCTGCTAAAGGAAAAAAAAAAAAAAAAGAAGAAGAACAAGGAGTTCTACGCCATTAATTAAGGTTCGGGTATTAGAGCAAGTAAAACCTATAAAAAGTAATAAAAACTACACTAAAACTAATAATAGAGCCCCCATAAATTAAAACACGAACGCCAGCATTTCAAGCACAAACATTTTTAATCCAAAAAAATAAAGGTGACTAAATCAAATATATAATAATAAAATCCAAATGAAGTGTCAAAATCCATAAAGATCCACGAGTTTTAGAGGGAAAAAAAAGGGATCTCAATCAAGTCGCTCATTATTTCAAAATCCTTCATGAAAAATGAGGATTATGAGTTTAGATCGTAGCGTTCTGGGTAATTAAAAAGGATTGGAGCAAAGTGATAATGAGGAAGATTATCAGTTCAAATTATTGTAAAAAATAAAATAAACAAGAAAGAAGAACAAGGAAAGGAAAGGGAGTAACATTAACCATTGTTTTGCAGTGGTTCTTTGGATGCTCCCCCGTTGCTAACCCGACCCGTAGCTTCAATTTCAAAACTTGGGCGAAATTAAAACTTGTGGCCTCGCTCTCCTTTTTTTATAGGCTGGTGGTCCCCTTCCTTTTTCATCCCGGCTTGCACCTTTTATTTACGCAATTGCCACTCCCTCGTGATAAATAGTTTATATTTAATTTATTTTTTAAAAAGGAATGGTAATATATTATTATTCTAAATTTTATATAAAAATATGAACAATACATTCTACACCCAACCTCCATAAATTTATGAAATTTTTTTTAAAAAATTTTTTTAATGAAAAAGAAATATTTTGGAAATAATGTTCGAATTTGTAATTATCTATCTCGAAAATTTGAATCTGCATCTCTCTCATGTGATTTACCAAACACGTCCATTTTTTAATTTAAGTTTTAAAAAAGAAAATACCAAAATGTGAAGGGTATTTCTGTGAACGCGAAATGGGAAAATTCAGCGAGTGAGGGAGCTCCTTGGAGTGAAAGTCTTTTGAAGGGAATGGATTCATCATTCATCAATTGCTAAAATAAAGAAAGTTCAGACAAGCATTTCATCCAACTGAAGTACATCATGATTCTAGGCACGTGACTCTCACACATGCATCTATACCTCTTCCTTATCTGTGAAGTGTAAATTAAGAATTTAAGAAAGAAAGTTACAGTTTGCCTGGATCCCACCTCGTCGAAGCTTTTGATAAAACAGTTCATCAAATGTGCAGGCCGCGCGCTTCATTTTACCTTTCGACTATCTGATTTATCGCCTCGTAAGGATTCTCGGCCATAGAATACCATAAACCACACAGTATAAGTAAGTGAAGGCAAAGGAGTAGGAGAGACGAATACAAGTTTGATGGAAATACGTTCCAGCACAGCTCGATTCCTACGAAAATCAACATGCTGTACGAACAAAATATTCATGAATTATTACAAGGAACTAACTGCAACCAGTTTTATTCAAATCCGCGTTGGGGGTAAAGAATTTACCGAAGCAACGTAGGGAAAGGTGTTATCCACAGAAGGTGAGGCAAACTATAGAAATACCTGCAATCAGATGAGGGATCAGAAATGGTCTGATTCCATGTATAAGATTTATGTAGAGAAAGAACCGATTATACATAAACTAGAAAAGTGCTTATCCAGATACTTGTACTATAGCACAACACTTACCACGAGTAAAATTGATAATGTAATGAACGGGCACATATAATGCCGATGAAGTTTCCAACAAACATCGTTGTCACGATATCTGGATTCATTTCCACCAAGTTTAGTATTGCAATTAAGAGGAACAGAAGGAATAAAGGGATTCTTTTCAAGAAAGAACCCATGGAAGGGTCACAACTTACGGTCTTTCTTGAGGGTTTTCGGCCATGCAGAGCAAGACGTTATCGAACAGAAACTAATCCTCGAGCGCAAAAACTTAAAAAGCCCACCTTCATGCCTGCAAGCCGTATATAAGAGCAATCAATATGATGTATACAAGATACAAGGCAAAAATATAGCCTAAAAGGCTAAAAACTAGAAATTTTATGATAAATAACACAAACATTCCCCAAATAACATTTTCCTGAAAAAAATTTATTCATAATCACATGTTTATCGCTTTTACTGAGAACATAAGCCATTTCACTTACTTGCACCATTTATAATGAGCGAATACCACGAGTAATACAAGGTGAGCAATCAGCAAAGAGATAGCAAATTCCTTTGACACAAAAATTGGTTCGGGAACAAACTTGAAGTTGACAGACCTAGCCAAAGGATAAATATCAAAGTTAGAACTCAACAACGCCCATCGTTGTGCAAGTAAAATACAGAAAAAGTTGTCTGAAAAACAATGAAGTGCAAAGTGCAGACTACTCATACAAAACGACAAGCATGCTCATGCATATAACCACCTGTTAAGAAATGTCATCTTGAACCTTTATCGCTTAATTGGCTAAAAGAAAAACCTTTATCCCTTCAAAAAGTTACTAAAGAACAGTACTCCTGATCCCTAAAATCTATACAGCTCTTTGTATGAAAAGCTATATTTTTCAGAGGCAAGTCTATATTAAGAATCGAACTACTCAAAATATGTTTAATACCCTCAAAAGCAGTAACAGAACAAACATTATAACGCATATGCACCGTGGAGTGCTTTTGCATGAGTTTTAAAATTTAAGTTCATTGACTGCAAAAGGGCACGCAATCCTTAAGGAGATCAAAGAAATAATTTCTTATCAAAATGATTTATAAAGAACAAATTTCTCAAGTTCAGAATTCTTTAGGTCATGTTTTGATCTAGCAATACAATATGTAGTCCTATGCACAAAAGAAAACCCAATATGTAACCAAGCTGATGGGGCTATCAAGCTAATATTACTTGAAATATCAATAATAAAAGAAAAATTACATAAACAATATTTTTATTTATCACCATTCAGAGAAATGGCACTGATTCATCCTGTCAATATGTTAGTAATCCGCAACTAAGGGGAAAGGTGAGCATTTTCAATACTGTAAAATTACCAGAAGTGGATGAAGACGCGTCCAAGATTAAAGGCTCGTGATATATATTCAATTGGAAATGATAATAAAAATGGCAGCCCCAGCACAATCTGCAGAACCCTTTACTGAGTATGAAGAAAAGAATAAACACACTGGCAGGCAATGCCTCCTGCCACAAACATTAAGTGCAGTTGTCCAACTCACCTAACCACATTGAAAACAAGTTAAGATGCATGGAGATTTATATTTACTTCCCGTGTTAAGAGAGGAAAAGAATGTAATCCATAAAGCAAGGAAGGGAAATAGAAATAGAATTCTCGATTAACAGGAAATTCTTAATGCTAATAATAAGTCCTCAAGGGCCAAAGAGGAATAGTTGACACACCTGCACAAGTGCCGCACCAGCTAAAGCTGATATTACCCCACTGATACTCATAGCCTGTTATAAGAAGTGATAACAAAGAAAGACAGAAATGTTTAAGTATAATATCTAACCTAGTTGCTAATTACTAGAAAAATGTAATCAAGCAGAAGTTAATGCACCTTTAGCATGAGTATAAAAAGAGATGGAGCATAGAGTAGGACATTCATCTTTATCGAAACGGCAGCACTACACATAAAAAAAGAGGCAAAGTAGGATCCACTTCTTTTCTTTTCCTTCTTAGAAGGGGAAAAAGCTACTGATAAAATGAGCATAGTACCTAAAAATAATCAACCCCAAATGCCACCATCCAAAAAGAATAGATCCCATTGCAGCATGGAGGAGTGTCATTGCGAAACAGTCATTAAACAGACGAAGCACAAATATTGAGTGAACTCGCTTTGAAAGACAAAGCAGGATAAGAGCCCACCACGGAAGCTGCAAAGGCGTTTTAAGAACAGTAAACGATAATATAGAAAACCAATACAACGAAATACAGAGTATGAAACATTAACAATCAAGAACATTTTCATTTAAATCACCAATCTTGAGTTTACTAGTTTCGAACTTTCAGAGCACTCGGACAAAGAAATATAGTTATCAGCTTTATGAATTTTACATACCAAATCATATAACTAATCAGTAACATAAAGCAAAAATAGCCGTATATTAATGCCTGAACGGTAAACAAAAGCAAATTGCATACCACATCGGTCTTTACATAGATTAATAAGACAATGTCCAGGTTTATGATGTATAAAATCCCAAACAAAATCTGCAACCAAAAACAAAATGGAAGTAAGCATAAATAAAGCACAGATCACAGACAAGAAAATTCAATTTGACTAAGCACTAAGATCACCTGTGCTGGAAAAACTTGTCCTCCAGTAACGTATTGAATAGCAGAATAAACATAAAGGAAACCAGCTGGGTAAACAAGCGGTCCAGTGTCTCCTTTCAAGTTCTTATAGTCCCTTTCTCCTCCAAGAAACCCACTTACCTGTCATCTTAATAAACACTAATTCCACATTATCCCATCAAATAAAAACGAATAGCCGAATTAACCCATGAAGTAAATTAGCTTGATTAGTATAAAAAAAAAAAAGTACCACACCTGAGACATGTAAGCGTCCCAATCTATCTTCGTATCTGAAAATTAAAAACCGTGAGAAGTCACCGTGAGTTCAATTATACGGGGAAGAGAAAAAAAAAAAAAAAACAGTGAAGATGGGATTTTGGTTATCTTACAAGGGACGTAAGCGATGATGAAGGAGACAAGGAGGGAGTCAATGATGAGTAAAGCCAACACCATTGTTGTTTTGGGGTTTTTCATGAATTTGGGGATCAAAGAAGATGACGCAGCAGCTTTTTTCCGAGAGCGTTTGGCATGAGCAGAAGTTGAATTTTTTACTGCCATGGCTGTTTTTGCTTTTGGGTTGAATTTGGTGTTGGCTTGATGAAGGAGAAAGAAACTGGAATGCTTGAGTTTTCAGAGAACAAACGGAGGTAAACGAAAGAGTTGGGTACACTTGGGTTTGATTGTGGACCTTTTAATTTGGGCTACACCTGCAAATTGGTCCCGTTTGACGTGCCGATCAACCCAATCTTTAAAAAAAATCGATTTAATTAAAATTTGATGGATGAATTTGATCATATTGAGCAAGTTCGATAATTGGGCGGGCAGCAAGTCTTAGCTCGATAATTGGGCAGGAGAACAACAGTGGCCAACAAGTCTTTAGCTCTTAACACGTATCAAAACCCAAAAACCAACCTTTTACCGCTTAAAAAACATGGGATCCTTTTTTTCAGACAAAAGCTAAATCCAAACCTGTTGAATGCAGCAGTTTTTGGTTAATAAATTACCGATGGTTATCCTATTACAAATCCATCAAAGCTGTGTTGTCTCTTTCCAAAGAGCACTAGATTTTTTGTCGACACTAAAGCCGTCCCCCAAGAACCAAAGGAGCCACGTTTCTCATCCACGTGTGTGACCATCACTGTCCGAATGTCCACCCCTCAACACCAACCTCCCCCCACCTGTCATCTCCTTTTCCTCCTTTCCGTACGCTCTCCTCTTTATAAGCCCCTCCCTGAAATCCCTCTCTCATCATAAAACTCGGACCCCAATTATCATCTACCATGGAATCCCAGAATCTCAAACACCGTTCCAGGGATGACCCTCGTTTTACCACCACCACCTCCAACGAAAAGGACAGAGCAAACAGGCGAGAAAAAAGAATGGCAATGGCCAAACGTGGGCTAAGATCACTAGTCATAGCAGTTTCCTTCCCTTTGTCTCTCACCTTGTTAAACATATACTTGTTTGGTTCAGGTCGTGGTTACGCCTCTTTAGCCAAACCTTTCTGGTTCCCTCCTTTGTGGCTTTTACATACGGGTTGTTTGGCTTCGAGCTTCGTGATGGGGCTGTCAGCTTGGTTTGTATGGGTTGAAGGTGGGTTCCACGTCAAACAGACGGCTTTGTCTCTTTATTTGGGTTACTTAGGATTGAGCATGGCTTGGCATCCGACTGTGCTTTGGATGGGAGCTAGCTGGGCTGGGTTGCTTGTGAGTTTGGCGATGGTTGGGACTTTGGTCGGGTGTTCAAGAGATTTTAGAAAGGTGAATCCGATTGCTGGTAACTCAGTTATGCCTTGTTTGGCTTGGGCTGCGTTTTTGGCCACTGTAAATCTAAAGCTTGTCTTCCTTTGAAGCATATACCACCATCTTTTGTTCTGCAAGAAATAGTATTTGTTTTTTCCTCTCATGAATAAGATCAGGTTGCTGGTTTGTTCATTAGATAGCTTAGAAAGAAACACGTCCTTTTGATTTTCCTGTTGCTTCTTACAGTATCATGGTTTTGTTGTACATACTGCCCATTTTAGCATGTTTTTCAATGGAATGTTTTGTAGCTTGAGATTTTTAATTTCATTTGTTTCTCGATCCATCATCAACCACTATTTCTTAAAGAATCTTGCATCCAAGCTGAGCTCAACGTAAAAAAGAAAATTTCAAGGCACGTTCTACTTTTTACCTTTTATCGAGAACCCTTCACGAATCTCGAAAGGAAGAAGTTGGGAATTGATCTCAATAGAATTAGTTTCATAAACCAGAAAATGAACATCAAAAGGTAAAATAAAAAGATTTGGCAACTTTTTTGCTCTCTAGTTGGTTTCCACCAATCTGGAAAAAAAAAAGCTTCAATTCGTATTCACAAACACATGTCAATCAACTCCCAGGAGCCCAAAACATTCAAGTATTCAAGCATGGAACGCGTTTCCTAGTGTTCCACATTCAAAGCTGGCAAACAGAAGAACTAGAGAATGTCCAAAATTGGATAAGTAAACAGAACTATTAAAAGGAAAAAAAAAAGAAGAAAAAGCACATGTTTGATGACAAGCTAGTCGACCTGACACAGCTTTCTCAAGGTTATGGAAATTCTCCTATCCTGCATCAATTCCTGCCCTTCCCACATTTGAAACCCCGGCTTGCGGTTTATCTCGTGTTTCCATAGGTATCGAGCTTCTCCCGACATTATAACCAGAGAACCTCGACTCAATAGAACAGGAACCTTGGTCGTGAGTGGATGATTTTCACGATGCTCCACAATGTCGGAACCACCTTCTTCAACTCGGGTGAAATGCATCACGCATGATGACTCTAATGACATAATGCCAATTCCATCTTCAAATCGCATGAGGTCAACATGAGCACAGATTCCCTGCACAATGTAACAGTTAAACAATACTTTTCACATTGATTATGGAACAACATAAACAACTCCATAATGCCGCACCTCACCTGGATGGTATACATTCACAATTAGTTGATCAAACAGAGGTTCTCTCCACAATAAATTTGATGGTAAAATACAGGGTTTGGTGCCCCCATTGGAGGTAACCGAGCTTATGGGTTCAGATACGTGATCCTCAAGGAAGACTGTTTCACGTATAGAGCTAGAAAGCTCAATAGCCCATGCAGGAAGATCTCCAAATCTCATGGCCTGAAAAGAATTGATTAAGAGCATAAATCCGAGAGAAAGTAATAGCAATATTACCAGGAAAGCGTTTCAGTCCAATTCGAGAAACAAAAATATGGAATTTGGTAAGGTAGTTTTTTCCTATTTATTTAGTAAAAATGACATACATTTTATAGGAGCATAACAAAATTTTTGGAAGTTTTACTATCAATACGGAATCACACCAATACAAAGAACAACATATGAAGAACGGACCAAACTGGAAAAAACCTGACAAAATCCACAAATGGTATACACACATAGTAGGGCTGAAAATACAGCCATGACTATTATGCATGATGAAACTCAAAATCCAAGGCCCTAGCATTTGCCAAAGCTATATAGTTCTTCCATTTATATAAATTTTGAAGCCCATGAATCATTTGTTTTACTCGATAATTGCATAATAAACTACATGTTGATGAGATTGCTAATTTTACTGAATTGAATTGCTAGTGTTGATTAGATAAACCAGTCCAGAAACAGTTTTAAGAGACAACTGATACAAAGACAAATCTATTCCAACGATGAATCAATGACAATTCTATCATCCCACCCAAACCTGCAGACTAATTAACTTAATTGTGTCCCTCAAACCCCTTAAATTCAGACATTAAAGACTAGGAACAAAATATATATGCTAAGCTGCTAAAAATGGATCCACGAACCTGATTGTGAGAATCTTCGTTGAACCACCCTTCTGCAACAAAATCAAACACCAAACACTAGTCTTTATCAGCGAAGACTCGGCGCTCGAGACGAGTAAAAAAGGGGGAATGAGGAAGAAAAAGAACCGTTTAGCACGGCGGAAACCAGAGAGGATTGGTGTTGAGGTGAAAGGAAGCCTCTGCATAGCCATAAACCATTGATTTCCTTGATCTGTTCCCATGATGGGATTGGGTCTTTGGTTTGATGATGTTTCGTTTGGGGATCCAAGTCTTCGCTGTCTGATGATTCACCGAATACTTCCCTCAAAAGTTCCTCGTGATTCTCCATTTTCACTAAGCTTTGCTTACAAACCGGACTTCGGCTTTGCCTTTAATAGCTCTCAATGGGCTTTGTTTGCTTCCAATATATCCGTATGAAGTTAATATGTAATCCTTCGATCTAGGTTGATTCAACTTATAAATTCCATTAAATAAATTTATAAAATTAAAAATATTAAAAATTTAATTTAATTGATTAATCAATATTCAATCGGTTTTAATCAATTTTAAGTTCGATTCAATTAGTTCGTGATTAAATTAAAAACGCTTCTAGCTAGCTAGCAACTACATTTCTGTCGGTCAATTGTAAATGGTAATAATATTTTTTATTATATTTTAATGTTGTTTAATTTTTCTATTTTCTTGATATATTTTAATTTAATATTTTGTATATTTTTTACTTTATATGCGGAAGATTGAATTTTGGAGGCCTATATTCATAATCTATCTACTCCTTCATCACCCTTGATCGAAACCTACTTGAGAGATATCGGTTTTTCACACGTAACCCTTGGAGTTAGGGGGTGTAAGTTGGACACAACACTCGTAAGCGCTTTGGTGGAAAGGTAGAGACCCGAGACACACACATTTTATCTTTCATGCGGCAAGTGTACTATCACTCTAGAGGACATGCAATTACAACTCGTGTTACCGGTGGATAGGCAAGTAGTCACTGGGTCAATTCACACAGCCGATTGGAGAGATGTATGCGACGAACTTTTGGGGAGAGTTTCAGAGACGATTTACGGAGATCGGATCGAAATGGAACTCATCTGCGACTACATCTTGTCGCCCCTAAAAAAAAATCCTGTAGTACTACATCTTTAATTGCCTTACAATATAAGGATACAATAATCCCTTCAAATAGACTAATGTTGAAAGGCTAAAACAACTAAAATATCCCTCAAATAATCAGAGTTCAATTGAGAGACAAAACCCTACTTAGAGTCTAAAACACGGCTACTTACTTAGGAATACGACGCGTCATCATTACGTCCCATGCTTCCTCACTTTTATATATTCTCACTTTTATATTTTATAGCAATTTAATTTGCTTTTTTTTTAATATTCACCAATAAACATATAGTTTTTTTCTTTTATAAACTACATTTTATAGTTATTTTATTTTAGTCATCTATACTATTATTTTACATTTTATAGTTATTTTATTTTAGTTATTTAATTTTCCTATTATTTGAAGTTTTATTGAGTTAATTTTATCCTCAATCAATTCTAACTTAATTGTAAAATTACCAAAAATTCATTTTTTAATAAAACAACAAATATAATTTTTCAGAGTATTTTTATTTTTATATACAAATTAGAATAATACATGCACATGAATATATATATATATATATTGAAATAAAGTTCGTTTAATAATTGGGCCTCAAAGACCAAATCAGAGAAGTCTACATCAACCCAAAAAACCTAAAGGAAAAACCGAACAACAAAAAATAAAATAATAATAATAATAAAATAAAAAAAAAAATACAAACAGGGTCCAAAACAAGAATCTTCTTCCCATTTATGCTGTCTTCCAAGGTCATTGCAAATCTGAAATCCCAAAAAAAAACCGCTAAATCCTCCAAATTCCGACAGAGATTCAACCAGAAGAGGTCGCAAGTCGAGATAGACAACCAGATTACCAAGTTTCTCAACCCAACAACATCACAGAATAGGAATTATGGTGGTCGACTGAATCGTCGATCAGAATCAGCCACTTCCAAGACTTTCAACGGCAGCGTCTTTAACTTAGAACGAATTCTCATCCTTTCGCAAACCTTCAATAGCCATTGCAATATGAATGAAAACATGTGTGTGTTTAAAAATAACATATAACGAATAATGAAAACGTAAGATTTTAAAATAATAAAAACTAACACATATGCAATATGAATGAAATTAAAATAAAAATAGTTTAAATTAAAATAATATTTCAAGTTATAATTTATATTAAAGCACTAATGTTAGCTCAATTGAGTTCTAATTTTAATAGAATTTTAAGCATAATATAGAAAGAATATTAATGTTATATATCAATTAAAATTTAAGTTTAACTCTATAAATAGCATCCCGTAGTTAGTCATATTTAGAGGTGTTCATTGGCCGAGTCGGGCTGGGTCTGAATATGATATTAATATAATTTATGTTTGTCCAAGCCTGACCCAAAATCTGGGTTTAAAATTTGCCCGAACCTGCACATATTTGCAAAAGATTAACCCAATCCCATTTTAGGTCCGCCCATATTATTTTAATTTAATATTTTTTATTTATTGAAATTATTTTTTATAGTTATCTTAACATTATTTTAATGTTTACATTAGAGTAGTATTATATATTTAGTATAAGTTTATTTTTTTAATGTGTTCTAAATTACATAATATAAAATATTATAAACTTAAAACAGGTTGAGACAGATTCGGGCCTTGAATGTTCAAGCCCGAGCCCAACCCATATTTTAAACGGGCCTAATTTTTTTGTTCAAGTCTATTTTTCGGGTCTAATATTTTAAACTTAAAGCATATGGGTAAGAATATCGGTAAAATTTTATTTTTACTTAGTGTTAAATATATATATATATTTTTACTTTGTATAATCTATAATATTTTATTATTTACTTTGTGTTGTTTTTTGCTAGATATTATTGGCGTGATTATTATTGTTAATTTTATTTTAAATTTTTTTTTTTGAAGTTGTTTATATTGTGTGAAGCAAACACTTTTTTATCTTCTTTTCAACCTTATTATTTGTTTGGTTTAGTTGAAAAACGTTTTCGACAATAACTTTTAATCATCGTTATTTTTTTTAAAAGATAAATTCATTAATTCATTCAATGAATGAAACTATACAATTCAGGGAGAAAAAATAGCAAACACCCATCGTAGATGGTGAAGGACAAGTTCCATCAACACAACAAAGGCTTTAGCCTCAACATCAATCGAACATTATAACACACTGACAATTGGTTTTGTCACAACTCATGCACGACATATTTGGAATGATTGCAAGCACTTAATACGATAATAAAATCATTCCTGAATGGTCCAAAGCGGTGAGCAAAAATCGACAAAAGAATCAGTGTAGAACCCAAATTTGCTGCCCAAAATAAATTAAACAAACCTACCCAAAACACAATAAGCCCAACCCAACAAAGGCCCAATTTGGACCAACCCTAATCAAAAAAAAAAAAAACCTAGGTGCCTTGACTAGCACACCTTGCCATCGACAGGTCCGCCACCGCCCTTCAACACTCCACCGCCATCGACCGCCCAACCTGCTCCACCGCCTAGCACTGCAAAACAAAGCGAAGCAACACAACACATAGAGAGAGAGAAGAAAAAAAGTAAACAAGTTGTAAAAAAGGGCTATAAAAAAGGCCGATTGGTGTTCTGAAAAGGGGGGTTTTTTTTTCAATTATTTTCTTTGTAAAAAAGAGGTTTTCGGATTCAAATAAAAAACACTAATCATCAACAATCAAGAAGGGAAGAAAAGCTTAAGGTTGATTCGGTTTTTGGCATTCTCTGTTTTTATTTACTTTTTTTTTATGTTCTTCATACATTTTATAATAAAAATAAAAAAAACAAAACTTTAACAAATAAAAATAAAAAGGGGAAGGCGAAGAGGGTGTTACCTGAACTCGGGGTCGCGTCGCCGGAGCCATCCCTTCGTCGTTGAGGCCGAGAGCAGAGGAGAGGAGGTTTTCCTCTCTCAAGCTTTGAGAGGCCGAATCTTGGCCTCTTGAGATCTCGAAGCAGGCACGAAGGCCGTCCCGTCTGCCGTCGGCCACCGGGAGTGATGGTGGTACGATGGACCATGGGAGGAGCCAATCGTCGGGCTAAAAAGGAGGCGGAGAAGAGAAAACATGTTGGTCTGCTGCGTTTTGAGAGAACCTTAGGGTTCGAAATCGATTCGAAAAAAAAAAAAGAGGGTTTTATATCGGACAAAGCGGTGCTGGTTTGGTGCGAGGAGATGTTGCGATATCCCTAAAAGGGATATTTTGTGAATGATCCTCCTTTCATTTGCTCCGTTTGATTAGGCCACGATTTCGACTTGTTGATTCATTTAAATTTGACCTCGATTTTATTTTATTTTGATTTGGTCCTGAAGTCATAAGCTGGATATGCGTGGGGATCTTGGGATATTGACCATTTTAGTCCCTCTTGGTTATTTTTGCATGCGGTTTAGTCCTTCCTCTTTATTTTATTTCAAATTTACCCCAAGTATCCGTTTTATTCATTTTTGGTCATTTCCTTACTATTGTTATTTTATTATTTTATTTCACTTCTAGTATCATTTTATTTCTATTAATACGTATTTATTTACCTTTTACTATTATTTCATTTTATCACTACTATAATTGCTACTATTATTATTATTATTTAGTATTTGTATCATTATATTATTATTGTTATTATTTCTATTATTGTTTAGTTACCATATCATTATCATCATTATTATTTTATTTTATTATTGCTATTGTTATTACTATTATATTATTAACATATTATTATTTAATTTTGTTAACACATTTTACTTTTATTATTATTATTATCTTCATTATTATTATTATCATTATTTTTTGCCACAACCACCATTTTACTTTTATTTGTTATTTCATGTTTCATTTTATTATTATTTTGCATATTATTTTCTACTATTAATATAACTTTATTATCACTATTATTTTCTACTATCACCATTATTATAATATATATTTGCTTATTCTTTTGCATATATATTACATTATTTATTAATGACTATTACTATTATCATTTTATCTTTCGTTTTATTTCACATTATTATTTATGCATTATATATCATCATTAGTATTATTTATATTTTCATTGTCATTGTTCTAATATTATTTTTTATTCTCTACCATTTTTGCTATATTGCTATTATTATTATATTATTATTACTATTTGTTATTTTATTATTCTCACTATTTTTTTTTGGTTTGCTATTATTATCATCTATTATTATGATTGTATGTGTTATCATTTTATTTTTTTACGATTATTACTATCATTAATATTATTAGTTTATTTATTATTATTGTCATTGTTATCATTAGTAGTAGTAGTATTTTATATTTACGTGTTTGAGTCCATATTTGTTTTCTTAACCTTTTGCTACATCATCAAACAAATACATTTCGTGAAATTATCGCGTTTCATTTAAAAGTTCTTTAAAAATAAAGGCAATGTTTTGTATTTAGAAATTCGAAAAATAGTGCCCTAACATGCTGGGTCGCGATTTTCCGTTTCACTAAATACTTCGACCTAACTCCATAAAACACGAGACGACTTTGATTACGAAAGATTAAAACATCGTGTCCTAACGTACTGGATGTGATGTTTAGATCTTTTCGGGACAAAGAAATCTCAAATTTTGACTCAAGCCTTTTTCTTAAATTCAATCCTATACGATGCGTTTTGTAAAATTACTATACTCCACTTAAAGATTTCGAAATAAAGGCAATGTTTTGTATTTAGGGACTCGGGGAGTAGTACCCTAACGTGCTGGGTTACGATTTTCCGTTTGAGTAAATAACTGAACATCCTTTTGGTAAACTTCATAAAATCATGAGATAGTTTTGATTACGAAGGTTTAGAATATCATGTCCTAACGTGCTGGATGTGATGTTCGTATTCTCTCGGAACAAAGATATCTCAAAAATACCAATACCTTTTAAAAGACCCGTATTTTGAAACCCTTTCAAACTTCCGACATTGAGACACTAATTAATCATTTTGGTACCAATTTTGGGCGTATCGAGGGTGCTAACCCTTCCTCGTGCGTAACCGACTCCCGAACCCGATTTTCAAAACTTCGCAGACCAAAAACATTGTTTTAGTAAAACAAAATGTTTTATTAAAATAAAGGTGATCCGATCACACCAACTAAAGGTCGGTGGCGACTCCCATTTTTTTTATTTTTTTAAACCCGAAGTCGAACCCCATTTCGTTTTCCAAAAAAGGGTTACGACAGCTTGGCGACTCCACTGGGGACCGATTTAGAGAGTCAAGCCATAAATTGATTATTTTCTGTCTTTTGTCGGAAGTTTGAAAGTTTGATTTGAAAATTACCATATTTGTATTGCATGTTGTTTTAATTGCGGCATTGCATTGCATGACCGTTGTGGTCACACCTTTAGGTGAGAGTGAGAAACTACTCCTTCGTGAGGTTTTCACCTTCGTGCAGGATAGTGGATCGCTTTCGGGATACATCTGTAATATCCCGGGTTAAGGGGCTATTTCGATTTGGCATTGTTTGCATGTTTAATTGCTTGCTATGATGTTGTTTTGGTGTTTTGGGATTTAGTTGTAGGCTAGGTGTGAGCACTGGTAGGTGGTGAAATTCTTGTTCTTGGGCTTTAGGGGATAGAAGCGAGAAGATGTTGGGGTTTATATTTAAATTAAGTGAAATTATAGCACAAATGAGGAGCTAGCTAAGTGGCAAGGCTTGCGCCACTTAGACCTTGGGTGTGGCGTCATCTACAAGGGGAGGTCTTGAGTTCAAGTCGCGAGAATCCACCCCTTTTCAACCATTTTGACGGCATGGAGGAAGAGGTTGTGGGCAACTTGAACTCTATCATGGACTTGGTCAACATATTCAAAGAGGGTGGAGAGTGAAGGTAGGAGGAAGACTTGGTCTTGGAATTTGAAATGGTGGTTTGAGAGTAAATGGGGAGATTTGGCCGGTTTGGTGAGAGTTTGGGGGAGAGGAGTGTGTGGCTGTTGGTAATTGGGGTGTGCGAATTTGTCTTAGGCATAGGTGCATTTTAGGTCACAATTGTTTTTGTTTTGGAAGCTAAATTGTTGTTAGTCAAAAGCTAGTAAAAGAGCTCTCTTCTTGCAATAGCCTAAGCCGAAAGGAACCTCCCATTTTGCTCTTTGAAACCAAACACAAAGCACTTTAATTGCCAACCTTGCACTCTTCTTTTGCGTTTTCTTCTTTTATCTTTTGTGTCAACCAAAACCCTATAGTAGCCAAAACTTCTTTTGTTCTTTTGTTTCTTCCATTTTTCTTCTTGGGCCGAAAACCCAAAGCTTGGGTGTTGCCAATTTACTAGTTGCTCTCATCTTTTTCTTTTGTTTTTCTTTGAAGTGAATGCCTCTCCCACTCTCTGTTCTTTTCAACTTTGTTAAACCGAAACCTCAAGCACCCATATTGTAGAAATTCTACCTTGTGTCTTCCTTCTTCTTTTTATTGTGCAAAGTCAACTAGTGATCATTCCTTCTCACTTTCTTTCTTTTACTTTCACAACCCTTGTGCCGATTTTCCCATTTGATCCATACCATTTCATTTAAACCAAAACCAGCCTTTGTTTTCATCATCTTTGAGTAGAACCTAGCATTTTTCTTTCTCTTTTCTTACAAGATAGTAGCGAAACTTGTTCTTCTTCTAAGCACATTTTATTCATTTCTTTCCCTTTCAAAACGAAGGTGACCCTCCATTCATCTTTTCTTTACTTTCGTTTTTTCAAAACACATTGGCGAACCTTTCTTGGTGTAGACCGAATATTAGGTGTTGTTGGGTGATTGTGTTCAATCGGTCTTGTAAAGAGTAAGTACTAGGCGAATGGCCATTTTTCTTCTCTAGTATTTTACCGATTTTTAGTGTGATAAGGGTGACTTTGGTATCGGTTAAAAGGTATTAACTTCTTGTAAGTAATTGTTTTAGTATAGGGTCCCTTGGATTGAAATCATGCAAGCGAGGCTTCTTACTCTGTTAGGCAATCGGTAAGTGAGGTGAAATGATTACTCGTGGTTGATTTGTTTAGTTTCGATTATGAATATGGTTTCAAGGATTAACCACTTCCTTTCTAGGAGAAAGCCGATTCTTTGAAAGAACCTTTGTTGGATTGGTTTGGTAGAAACCAAATCCAGTTTAAGGTAAGGTAAACTGGTGTACCCTTTGATTTATTTGGTTATGGCGAATGATATGTGTGCTAACCCTTTGGTTGGGTGATTTTAGGATCAAATTGTCAAGGTGGTCGAGGGTCTTGACCGGTTCTTAGTATTAAAACCTCCGCTAATTCGTGTGTAAACTAACACACTTACATTTAGTAATATGATTAATAACACGTGTGATGATTAATGAAATGTTGATGATTGATATGATACCCTAATGGGTATGATTACGGACTCGGGTAAGTCGGTATTATTATTATGAGTTTCTTGATGATTTATGTGATACCATGGTCGTGGCTATATATGACATGGGATATGAGGTTAGACATAATAGCATGATATGCATGATTATATGATATGCATGATTACATGAGTGTGGCATGTTGATGGGTGATCTGAGTGGAGGGAGCGGTGATATTTTGTCTTGTGAGCACGGTGCTTTAGTAGCACACTTTGTGACTTTGGGTCACGGAGGTTTAGCACCTCATTGCGACTTGTCCACGTGGTTTAACCACCGTGGGTTGGCCCCACATGAGATATGGGATTGTCTGCTAGTGATTTGGTATCACACGATGGGTTGGCCCCATCATCGGATTTGTGACTTCGGTCACGGTGCTTTAGTAGCACAATTGTGTCTTTGGGACACAGTGGTTTGGTACCACATTGTGAGATAATGTGTCTTTGGGACACCGGTGTTTTAGTAACACATTGTGACTATATGTCACGGTGGTTTGGCACCACCGGTGGTTTGGTACCACACGGGTAGAAAAGCGATATGGATGGTTAGGATCGGGTTGCATTAATTATGTTGCTTTGTATGATGTGTGTTAGCATGTTGTTCTTGAGGCGGATTTACATTGAGTCACTCGACTCACCCTTTCCTTTGACATTTCGGTGACTCGTGAAGCGGACATGGAGCCGGGATGGACTCGGGGTGCACATGCCATGCTTTAATAAAGGACTATTGAATTTGGGTACTTTAGCTTATTTACTTTATTTGGGTTTTATATTGGATTTGTAAAAGGCCTTTAATTTATGTTTTGGTGATGTTTATGTTTTAATTAGATTTTAATATGCCTTAACAAAACAAGTTGGTATGAATTTTACTAAAACTTGGAAAGATAATGATTTCAAAATGATAACATAATATGTTTTAAAACCATACCATCGGGTATCACACTACGTCTTTATAGTAAGCAAATTCAAGTGATTTTCAAATCAAACTTTTATTACTCCTAAGTCTAATAAGGTTTTAAGTAACACTAAGAAACTATTAAGGTTTAAATGGTTTAAACTCATTTAGCCACACACAGTTAAGATTTCAAAAATCTAAGGTTTCACATACTCCATCGATTTCAAACAAGTCTACTCAAATTGTCTTCAAAATACTTTGTGTTTCACTTTCGGCTTTTAGCGAAAATTTTAACCTCTCACAAACATGTTTCCCCCGTAACATACCAGATTCGGACGTGGTGTCTTGTCCGGGTTTGGGGTGTTACATTTAATAATATCGAGCTAAGTTCAAAAGCTCATTTGTGGGCCCAAGGCCCAAAATGTTTTAAGACTATAATTTTCAAGTATTCTGTTTTTAAAGTATGGGTTGAAGGGCATGGCACCGAGTCACCGGCACCAGTTCGCCTAGGTAAGTACCCCGTACTATTTGTTGTGATTGACATGATTGGATGGTTAGTAAGACTACTTTAGAGGCCGAGACTAATAGGACTCGTGGACTCAGCGCAAACAAAGCTTCTTTAAAATTCATAAAACTTTGCTTTAAACACGGTGGAATAATGGTGATACATAAAATTCTTTAACAGACGAGATTTAGTCATGAGTACCGAGGTGGGCGTGGTCGTGGGCGTGGTCGCAGTAGGATGGCATTTCGAGCCCGTAGGTTCAGGCGGTGGTTCAGAGAATGAGATCTGGATTCGCCACCCGGTGGAGGTGGTGAGTTCGAGAACAGACCGGCGATGATCTTGATGTCAGCGATCTTGTGGGTTTTAGAGAGGGTAGTGTGGGCGGTGGGGGCGTGGGAGCTAGGAAATCGTGCTGAGCGACTTGGCAAATGAAATTTGAATTCTTCCGGTGTCTCTGGTGTTGCTCCTAGCACTTCTTGAAATCTTGCCGGAAGCGACGAACGGATCATGGACGATCTGGACTTAACAGTAGAAGAAAAATTAAAGGGATCGTATCACTTCTCGAGATGAGTCATATCGGTGGTGGCTCACGGTTAAAGTGATATATATTGCGGTGAAGACGACATGGGACTATTTTGCCGCTTATCGGAAGAAATCGTCAGACTAATTACATAAATGAGCAGAGGAAAGCATTTCGAGGTTAGTCCAGGGAGTAAATCAGTATCGGAGTATGAGGTAGAAGTTTACGAAAGGTGAGTCGGTATGCTGTGGGTATGGTGGCTCTTGAAGAGGAAAGGTCGTTCGTTTGAGGATGGCTGCGAGGCGAGTTAAGATTGTTGATTGCGCCCGCAGAGAGCGTGAATTCTGATTACGGTTGAAAAGCGAAGGTTCCGAGGGCATTAAAGAGTCTGTGAGGCGGTATGGATAGGAACCGTCATAAAAGGAGTTTTGGGTCTTACAGGTCATCAGTGTAATGAGAAGGCTAGACCGAGTGGGCGAATCGATCGGGTAGGTTTATTCTTTCTTAGCGAGGACCTTGTGATGTAACCGTTGTGGAAAGGCTCATTTGGGGAATTGCTGGGTGATGGCAGAGGTTGTTTTGAGTGTGGCTCGTTGGACCACGTGTGAGGACCTGTCCGCATAAGTTGGCTAGAATTCATCCAGAGAATCGGTAGTAATCAATACAAAAATAATGGACCGCATGAGAGGGCGAGGTAATGGAGAGGAGGTAACATGATTACGGTGGCCGTGGAGCACCCAAGGCGAGAGTGTGAGTGTAGTTCTCGAGGCCAAGACTGTTTGGTATATATATCTTTGCGCCGAGAGAGGAGGCGACGCACATGGACGTCATCAGGTATGTTTTTGATTTTGGTTCTCCTTATCTTGCTTTAATTGATGTGGGGTCTACACACTCTTATGTTGCCCGATGGTATAGTAGAGACAATGGATTTAGACTACGAGATATCTTCAGGCGGATGTAGTAATAAGCCCTCTAGGTCACTCTGTAGTGGTAGATAAAGCGTATAGAGGCGATACCTCTAGAACTCCAAGGGTAGTATTTGAGGCGATCGATGGAGCGCCATTCGGGAGTTCAATCTAATTCTCTGAATGGTGGTGGGTAAGTGTCGGTGAAGTTGATTGCTGGCTAAGCGCATGGTTCTGAGCACGGTGAGGTGATGAAGTAGTTCGATCGGTAATAGGAGAAACTATCTGTCCAACTTGGTATCTCGCTCTGAAAGCAGAAAATGGTCGAGAAAGAGTGCGAAGCATATATGGTGCATGTGTATGCCTTGGAAGCTAAGGAGTCTTCGTGGAGGCTATTGGACGATTAGGAATTTGTGGATGTGTTTCTGAGGAGCTTAGGGTTTGCCACCAGATCGGAGGTAGAGTTTGGGATAGATCTTGCAGGAACTACACCGTATCCATTACTCCGCATGAGGATGGCACCTAAAGAATTAGTGGAGCTTAAGGCTCAAATCCAGGAGTTATTGGACCGAGGTTTTATCGGGCCAAGTATTTACGCCTTGGGGCGCAGGTACTCTTTGTAAAGAAGAAAAGCGGTACTATACGGATGTGCATAGACTACCGCCAACTAAATAAGTGACGATCAAAACAAGTATCCACTTGCCTCGGATAGATGACTTGTTTGATCGGTGAAGGGCATCTGTTTTCGAAGATTGACCTAAGGTCCGGATATCACCAGTTGAAGGTAAAAGGCGGATATCGTAAGGCGGCATTCCGTACTCGGTATGGGCACTTTGAGTTCTTGGTTATCTTTGTTGGGTTGACTACGCACCGGTGACTTTCATGGATCGATGAATAGGGTGTTCCAACAGATTACTAGATCGATTCGTGGTGGTTTTCATCGGCGACATCTTGGTATACTCAAGGGCGAGGAAGAGCATGATGCTCATTTACGGGTAGTATTGCGATTCTAAGGAGAAACTTATTTCTATCGAAGTTCGATAAATCGAGTTCGCTCGGGGAGGTGACATTTTGGGTCATGTAGTGTCGGTGAGGGATTAGAGTGGACCCCGTAAGATAGAAGCGGTTTTGGATTGGAAGCCGCCCTAAGTCGATGTGAAATTCGGAGTTTTACGGGGTTGGCAGGATACTACCAAAGATTTGTAGAGGGTTTCTCGTTAATTGCGTGACCGATGACCAAATTATTGAGAAAGGAGTTCCGTTTGTTTGGTGAGAAGCGGAGGAGAGCTTCGATAAGTTAAAGAAGATTTTGGTGAAGCTCGGTTCGATTGACTGAAGGTGGTAAGGAATTCTGATGTCTTGCGATGCATCACATCTGAGCTTGGGTTGTGTCTTGATCACGAGGAAGGAAGGTTGTGGCTTACGCATCCCGACGGTGAGGCCACATGAGGTTAATTATCCTACGACGATTTGGAGCTTGCGGTTGTAGTATTTGCCCTAAAGATATGGAGGCATTACTTATGCGGAGAGAGATCGGTAGTCTATACGGACCATAAGAGTCTGAAGTACCTCGACTCGGAAAGACTTGAATCGAGGGTAGCAGATGGATTGAGTCTTTGAAAGACTACGATTGCTCAATTGAGTATCATCCGGGCAAGGCTAACGTCGTGGCGCACGCGTTGAGCCGTAAGGTTGTTTGGATCTAAGGCGTTGTTTGCCTACTTGAGTTTGTCGATGACGGAGTATTCTCGCGAAGCTGAGTTAAGCCTACTTAGGTTGAGCGGATCGAAAGCGGTTGTTAGATGAGGTTTTGGTAGCGAGAGGACTCGAGTGCGAGAATGATGGTTTGAAGGGTATAGCTTGTCTAGTGATGGGGTTTCGTGTTTCGAGGGAAGGCTTGTATCTTGAGAGATCTTTGAATTGAGGCAAAAGATTCTTGGGATGCTCATAGCGACCCTACGCTATGCATCTGGAGGTAGCAAAATGTATAGGGATCTCGGAGAACAGATTACGGTGGTAAGATGCGAAAAAGGAGGTGACAGAGTTTGTAGGGAAGTGCCTGACATGTCAGCAAGTCAAGGCTGAGCATCAGTTGCCGTCTGGGTTGCTTCAGCCAGTGAAAATTCCACAGTGGAAGTGGGAAAGAATAACTATGGATTTAAATCGGTGGATTACCGCTTACACCGAGCAAGAAGGATTGATCTGGTAATTGTGGATCGGTGACTAAATCACTCACTTTATTCGGTGAGGTGGATTACTCACTCTGAGAGGTTGGCAAAGTGTATGTATCGGAGATAGTGAGGCTGCATGGGTGCCGTGTCGATCATCTCGGATAGGGACCCGATTCACGTCAAGGTTACGGAAGGCGTTGCATCGAGCCTTTGGGTACAGTTAGATTTCAAGACTGACATTTCATCCATGATGACGGGCAATCGAGAAAGGGTTATCTGATTTTGGAGGATATGCTCGAGGTGTGTTTTGGACTTGAGGGTGGTGGGAGGAGTATCTACCGTTAGCGAATTAACACAACAATGACTACCTAGCGAGCATTAAGATGGCACCTTATGAGGCGTTATGCGGTAGAAAGTGTCGTTCATCGACTTGTTGGACAGAGTTAAGTGAGCGTCGGTTGTTAGGGCGAGTTGATTCTGAGGCCGAAGACAAGGTTAAGTTGATTGAGCTCGATTGAAGAAGCTTCGGCCGCGAAGTCCTATCTTGATCTTAAGCGAGAGATATTGAATTTCTTTGTGGGAGATCGAGTTTTCTGAAGGTCTCACCGTGGAAGAAAGTGTTAAGGTTAGGGAAGAAAGGCAAGCTTAGTCCGAGGTTTATTGGGTAGTATAAAGTACTTTCAGACGAGTGGGACGATTGCATATCATTTCGAGTTGCCGGTGAGCTAAGTCGATTCATGGCGTGTTCCACGTTTGATGCTTGGCGATATCGTTCGATCCATCACATGTGGTAATGATGAGGAGATCGAGGTAAATCCGGATATGTCCATAGAGGAAGAGCTGTCTGATTTTAGATCGGGATGTGAAGGTTCTCGCAGAAATGCCTGCCTCTGGTTAAGGTTCTTTGGCGGAATCATGGCGTGAAGAAGAAGCTACGTGGGAACCGAGGATATGATGAGACAGCAATACCATAACTCTTGACGACGGGTAATTTCGAGGTCGAAATTCTTTTAAGGGGTAGAAGCGTAATATCCGGGTTAAGGGGCTATTCGATTTGGCATTGTTTGCATGTTTAATTGCTTGCTATGATGTTGTTTGGTGTTTTGGGATTTAGTTGTAGGCTAGGTGTGAGCTGGTAGGTGGTGAAATTCTTGTTCTTGGGCTTTGGGGATAGAAGCGAGAAGGTGTTGGGGTTTATATTTAAATTAAGTGAAATTATAGCACAAATGAGGAGCTAGCTAAGTGGCAAGGCTTGCGCCACTTAGACCTTGGGTGTGGCGTCATCTACAAGGGAGGTCTTGAGTTCAAGTCGCGAGAATCCCACCCCTTTTCAACCATTTTGACGGCATGGAGGAAGAGGTTGTGGGCAACTTGAACTCTATCATGGACTTGGTCAACATATTCAAAAGAGGGTGGAGAGTGAAGGTAGGAGGAAGACTTGGTCTTGGAATTTGAAATGGTGGTTTGAGAGTAAATGGGGAGATTTGGCGGTTTTGGTGAGAGTTTGGGGAGAGAGGAGTGTGTGGCGGTTGGTAATTGGGGTGTGAATTTGTCTTAGGCATAGGTGCATTTTCGGTCTGGTGTTTTTGTTTTGGAAGCTAAATTGTTGTTAGTCAAAAGCTAGTAAAAGAGCTCTCTTCTTGCAATAGCCTAGTCGAAAGGAACCTCCCATTTTGCTCTTTGAAACCGAAACACAAAGCGACTTTAATTGCCAACCTTGCACTCTTCTTTTGCGTTTTCTTCTTTTATCTTTTGTGTCAACCAAAACCCTATAATGCCAAAACTTCTTTTGTTCTTTTGTTTCTTCTATTTTTCTTCTTGGGCAAAACCCAAAGCTTGGGTGTTCCGAATTTACTAGTTGCTCTCATCTTTTTTCTTTTGTTTTTCTTTGAAGCGAATGCCTCTCCCACTCTCTGTTCTTTTTCAACTTTGTTAAACCGAAACCTCAAGCACCCATATTTGAAATTCTACCTTGTGTCTTCCTTCTTCTTTTCATTGTGCAAAGTCAACTAGTGATCATTCCTTCTCACTTTCTTTCTTTTGCTTTCACAACCCTTGTGCCGATTTTCCCATTTGATCCATACCATTTCATTTAAACCGAAACCAGCCTTTGTTTTCATCATCTTTGAGTCGAACCTAGCATTTTTCTTTCTCTTTTTCTTGCAAGATAGTAGCCGAAACTTGTTCTTCTTCTAAGCACATTTTATTCATTTCTTTCCCTTTCAAAACCGAAGGTGACCCCTCCATTCATCTTTCTTTACTTTCATTTTTTTCAAAACCTGTTGGCCGAACCTTTCTTGGTGTAGACCGAATATTAGGTGTTGTTGGGTGATTGTGTTCAATCGGTCTTGTAAAGAGTAAGTACTAGGCCGAATGGCCATTTCCCTTTCTCTAGTATTTTACCGATTTTTAGTGTGATAAGGTGACTTTGGTATCGGTTAAAAGGTATTAACTTCTTGTAAGTAATTGTTTTCGTATAGGGTCCCTTGGATTGAAATCAAGCAAGCGAGGCTTCTTACTACATTAGGCAATCGGTAAGTGAGGGTGAAATGATTACTCGTGGTTGATTTGTTTAGTTTCGATTATGAATATGGTTTCAAGGATTAACCACTTCCTTTCTAGGAGAAAGCCGATTCTTTGAAAGAACCATTGTTGGATTCGGTTTGGTAGAAACCAAATCCAGTTTAAGGTAAAGGTAAAGCTGGTGTACCTTTGATTTATTTAGTTATGGTAGAATGATATGTGTGCTAACCCTTTGGTTGGGTGATTTTAGGATCAAATTGTCAAGGTGGTCGAGGTCTTGGGCCAGGTTCTTAGTATTAAAACCTCCGCTAATTGGTGTGTAAACTAACACATACATTTAGTAATATGATTAATAACACGTGTGATGATTAATGAAAGCAGTGATGATTGATATGATACCTAATGGGTATGATTACGGACTCGGGTAAGTCGGTATTATTATTATGAGTTCTTGATGATTTATGTGATACCATGGTCGTGGCTATATATGACATGGGATATGAGGTTAGACATAATAGCATGATATGCATGATTATATGATATGCATGATTACATGAGTGTGGCATGTTGATGGGTGATCTGAGTGGAGGGGCGGTGATATTTTGTCTTGTGAGCACCGGTGCTTTAGTAGCACACTTTGTGACTTTGGGTCACCGGAGGTTTGGCACCTCATTGCGACTTGTCCACGTGGTTTAACCACCGTGGGTTGGCCCATGAGATATGGGATTGTCTGCTAGTGATTTGGTATCACACGATGGGTTGGCCCCATCATCGGTTGTGACTTGGTCACGGTGCTTTAGTAGCACAATTGTGTCTTTGGGACACGGTGGTTTAGTACCACATTGTGAGATAATGTGTCTTTGGGACACGGTGTTTTGGTAACACATTGTGACTATATGTCACGGTGGTTTAGCACCACCGGTGGTTTGGTACCACACGGGGTAGAAAAGCGATATGGATGGTTAGGATCGGGTTGCATTAATTATCTTTGCTTTGTATGATGTGTGTTAGCATGTTGTTCTTGGGGCGGGATTTACACATTGAGTCACTCGACTCACCCTCTCCTTTGACATTTCGGTGACTCGTGAAGCGGACATGGGCCAGGGATGGACTCGGGGTGCACATGCCATGCTTTAATAAAGGACTATTGAATTTGGGTACTTTAGCTTATTTACTTTATTTGGGTTTTATATTGGATTTGTAAAAGGCCTTTAATTTATGTTTTGGTGATGTTTATGTTTTAATTAGATTTTAATATGCCTTAACAAAACAAGTTGGTATGAATTTTACTAAAACTTGGAAAGATAATGATTTCAAAATGATAGCATAATATGTTTTTAAAACCATACCATCGGGTATCACACTACGTCTTTATAGTAAGCAAATTCAAGTGATTTTCAAATCAAACTTGTATTACTCCTAAGTCTAATAAGGTTTTAAGTAACACTAAGAAACTATTAAGGTTTAAATGGTTTAAACTCATTTAGCCACACTGATCGTTAAGATTTCAAAAATCTCGGGTTTCACATACTCCATCGATTTCAAACAAGTCTACTCAAATTGTCTTCAAAATACACTGTGTTTCACTTTCGACTTTTAGCGAAAATTTTAACCTCTCACAAACATGTTTCCCCGTAACATACAGATTCGGACGTGGTGTCTTGTCCGGGTTTGGGGTGTTACAACATCCATACCTATGTCTTCGTGATATTTTCATCTCCTTGACCATAAGGAAATGTATTCCCAGGCGAACTCGGTCTATATGAGCCTATAATGGGTGAAGATCGAGGAATCTCTTGGTTCAGTACCCTCCTTAGAACCAAACCACATATAGTAAGCCCTAGAGCCCACCTTAGGTAGAACTATGTTAAACCCTAGTGGTCACTGGATAGGTACTCTATTTTGTTTATTTCTCCTGTGCTAATGTGTTTTGTTTTGTTTGTGATTGCATTGCATTGCATCGCACCGCATCATCTTAGAAAGGAGGTGTTGATTCATATTCGATTGCTAAATAGAAGAGTTTATCATAAGGAAGTGTGTTCCTTGATAAAGTGGATTATATCTGATCGTTCGAACATAGTCCAAGTAAAACAACGAGAGATGGTGATAGCCTAAAAATACAAGACTTTGCCCAAGGATTCAAGCCGACAAAGATTATTCGAGAGTCATCATGTCTCTATTTTCTAAAAGAAGCTCATAAACATCGCGAAAGATAAGTTAGCGAAGAGGTACGGCCTGGACCAAGCAACAAGGAGCTAGAAGAGGTATCCATTGAGAAAGTTCACGGGGCACGACCATAACATCCGGATACAAAGAAGAAGACTGGTGTTTTCACCTGGACTATGAGGATAAAGCCGTATATGCAATCTGTTTTATGTAAAGAAACGTATTTTCTAGAAAAATTCTTCTAATAAAATTGAATTCATAATCAACGCCTCTCTTTCTTTTTGCATGCATTTGCATTGCGTTTCATGCATTTGCATTGCATCATATCACATACATTAAAATTTGTAGAAAGACCCTAATTAGGTGAAGTTATTTCAGTAACCTAGAGGACATGGATCAAAGAATGGAAAGACTAGAACAAATGCAAAAGAAAATACAAAACGGATGCAAGAACGATTAATCAAGATACAACAAGACATGATAGAGCGGATGCAAGAATCTCGAGTAGCATGATAAATCGGTTAGCGCGATTGTTGACCAATGAGCGTGAGAAAGGAAAGGGCGTTGCTACTAGTTTGGGAAACGATAATGACGACCATGTTTACCTCAAGTTTTACCTCACCTAACACCCAAATGCCACCGGAGGTGTATCCCCAAAGGCCATCTATCACGATTAGGCCTCAACAAGGGCAAAATGATATTAGACCACCCACGAACTCCCGCGTTGGCTCAGGATCCAATCCAGGAAATAACCCAACCAATTCCGATTTGAAAATAACAGAGAGGGATGGGGCAATAGTTGAATCCTCGAAGCAATTAGAGGATCGTTGTAGGTGGTTGGAGGAAAAATTCAAGGCTTTAGAAAATACCGATCACCACCACGGTTTTGACCCAAAGACTTGAGTCCGGTTCCGATTTAGTGCTTCCTCATAAGTTTAAGATGCGAATTTGAGAAGTACAATGGGACCCGGTTGTCTGGCGCACATCACAATGTTACTGCGGCGGATGGCGGGCACCTTAATAATGACCGATTATTGATTCACTATTTTCAAGATAGTTTGGCCGAGTCTGCCGCTAAATGGTATAACCAGCTTAGTCGTGCCCAAATCAAGACGTGGAAGGACACAGCACGAGCCTTCATGAAACATTATGGCCATGTAGGTGATATTGCTCCCGATAGAATCACGCCCAAAATATGGAGAAAAAGCGGGCGAAAGTTTTAGGCAGTATGCCCGGTGATGGAGAGGTAGCAATACAAGTCGAATACTTCTCTTGGAAAAAGAGCGCCATGCTTTTCATTAACACCACAGAGGCCCTTTCATAACTCATATAATAGGGTGCAATTAAAAGCTTTCTGACATAGTAATGACGGAGAGATGATCGAACATGCAATCGGATCGACAAGATTGAAGTGGGAAACCACTAGAAGGCTGCTCCTAGAAAAGGGATGACGAGGTGAATAATACAAACATGGGGACTCAAAGTCGATTCTGGTTAACCACCAAAAGCGGTGACTCTCACGAGTATCAAGGTTCATCAAGGAAAGAATCTCGCACAAGGAAAAACATTGAAAAACTCAATTTATGTCAATCCTATGGCGTATAAGAGTTGTATCAAAGTTTATTTGATGCACACGTTGTGTCCCCAATATCCAAAACCGATGCAACCTTCATACCCAAAATGGTATGACCCAAACACTCGGTGTGAGTACCAGCGCGGGATCACAGGCCATTCAATAGAAAATTGCCTCACTTTTAAGAAATTGGTGGAAAATCTCATCAACATGGGTATTGTGAAGTTCGATGGCGAGCAATGGTATACCGAAAAGAGCAGGAATAAAAACTTTTCGAGCATCCGCCTTTATGTACTTGAGAGTGTTTTTGAACAATGAGGCGTGGAAGAAACATGTATTTTCAAAGCTAATCTAGAGTAATGTGTAAAACACACTTGTTGCTCCAAGCACGGAAGCAATAAGATTTCTTTTGAAGTAGGCTTATGTCCGAATTTTTATTTCAATAAAATGCATCATTCTAAGTAAATATTTCTATTCTTTACATTTCATCTTGAATATTTTTCACTCATGACCATATCATACGAATAATCATCCTTAGGATCATTTATTCTTTGGATTTTCGCCCACAATGGGCCCCAGGATATCAATGACATGAGCGATCTTCATTCTTGACTCTCTTTTAGTGAGATATGTATCTAGAGGATCTAAAGACTTTGAAGATGACAAAGATTGCAACTTACTTCCCCAATGGTAGATCCTACCTTATGAAGTGTCGTGAGACGCTATGAACTAACGAAAGAGATGAAGATTGAGCGTAGCTCTTAGTAGGAATAAGGCAAGGCATCGTTGAGCTATTTTCAGAATTCAAGATGTTTTATACGATCATATCAAGGCATGCCAAGCTACTAAAACATGGGTATCTTTGTTAAGGTTGGGGTTGAAGAACCCATGTTTCTAATGACCTAGCTAATCAAGAGGCTCGGGCTATTGGGGAAATTGTATCTGTTATGCCATAAAATGCCAAATCAAGGAAGGCGTGCCTTTTCCATTGTTCCTATATGAACATGGATGTTAACAAGCAGTCTTTAGCCAACATCGATCCATATTCATGGTCGTTGGTTACCTCATTGAGAGGGTGAAGGTCGCTTCATCTCGCTAAATTACAAAGTCGACAGTCAAAAAAAAAAGAAGGAAAAAAGAAAAAAACATTGAAGATTTTTTAAAAAAAAAATAGTTGAGACTTGTAAAGGTTGGCATAGAAGTTACCATTTACCCTTTAAGTTCCTTGAATGTTGGCTAGGACTTTTGCCGGGGCATCTTTCCTATTGGTTTATGAAAGGAAACAATTGTTAGAAGATAAGATTCCTTTTCCCAAGCTTGGATTGAATTAGAGGAAGAGAATGCCTCCAGTAAGCTTGATTGAAAGTATTGATGAGGTCAAATGTATCAAAAACAAAAAAAAATGGATACGGGCTTGACAAAAGGTTATTTCAAGAGTATTTCGGAAGATGACCTAGCATTAAGAGATTCTTCTTATCCAAAAGAATTCTAAAGAAAAGTAAATGCCTTATCTGACAAAAAGAAGGCACATTACAGGAAACATGAGTGTTAACCAATATGGATGACAAGGACACCTTAATCCGGTGAGTTGATTCAATAAAAGGTTTTCTAAAAAATGAAAAACACAAAAAACACAAAAAAACAAAAACAAAAAGCGAAGAACAAGAAAAAAAAAAAAAAAAAAAAAAGAAAAGGAGAGGCCAAGGCGAAAACCCAAAGGGTGCTCTGAGACCAAAGGGTATTTGAGTTGAAAGCACGAGAAGGCGACTCAAAAGTTTGATCGAAAGTAGGGCATCTGATGGTCTTCTACGCTCGAAGAAGTATGTTACGTCTTGGGGCATCGACAAAGCACTCTGGATCCCCTAAACACGTATTAAGCTCAAAATGGTCCTCGAAGTTGGAGCGGAGAAGCTCAAGCTGCGATATTTGGGGCCTTGAGTTTCCATTTTACCCATTTTATTACTTGTGATTATTTTATTCCTTTCAAAAAAAACACCGATAAATTTCCTTCTTAATTGCCTTTGCTAGCTTTGATTAACTTGTTTGTTTGAGCTATGCTCCCAATCAATTTCTTTTACGTCCATTGTTACAATCTTTTCGGGCATTTTGTATTGAAATAATGATTAATGGACTAATAATACTTTCATAAAGGAGTTTTGCATATTACTGGAAGCTTGAATAATACAAGGACTTGAAAGCAGGACTATTGTTTAGAACTCACTCATTTCGAGGTTTGGAAATATTGGAGAAAGATGATTATCTCTTTGGACCTTTTATTTTCACCGGTGATCGACCTTGACAGATAATGAGCAATGTCAACCCAAAGATACAAAGAGATCATTCTCGGGAAAAGAAAAATGATACTCTGCATTCATGCACGTGTCGAGCCTACATCTGGTCATTACACGATGAATGGTGTAACAGATCAAATTGATCCTATACCTCGAATTCTGACGAGGATAGGTAGAAGAAACCAAATGTTATTCTCCTAAAGTTACGAGGAGAGATACAAACTTTATGTCCCGGGAGGTGCAGTGGAAGAGACCACTAAAATTATAAGCGGGGCAAACTTGTAGAGCATAATATGATCATTTTTTTTCGAGTTTTCTATCAAAGATCTTGGTGAGCGAGAAAGCATGATAGCGTATCGGTGATAGAACATTAATGGACTACGAGCAATGATGACCCCAAGCATTTAAAAGGATCATTTTATTTTGCATTCATACATCATTTCAAAGCACGTTTAGTTAGGAGCATTCGACTCATTGCATCCTAATCATCATAAAAGACCATTCTCATGACATTACGCATTCATGCAAAAGTCATCCATTGTCATTTAGTTAGGAGCATTGATTCATTACGATCATTGCATCCTAATCATTGTAAAAGACCATTCTCACGGCATTACGCATTCATGAAAGTGTCGTCCATAGCGCATGTAGTTAAGAGGCTTTGAGTCATTTTGATCATAGCATCTTCATCATTTGCATAAGCATAAGCAAATAAAATTCATTCTACAGGACGGGTTCCTCAAAGAGCGATGTAACGATATTGAAGTTTAGATTTTGTTCCTCGAGATGATAGTGGAAGCGGTGAAGATTGAAGTCTTCACGAATATAGTAAGGAAGCACATTGGAAAATTGATTTCGTTCCTCGAGATGATAGTGGAGCGGTGAAGATTGAAGTCTTCCGAATATAGTAAGGAAGCACATTGGAAAATTGATTTCGTTCCTCGAGATGGTAGTGGGGCGGTGAAGATTGAAGTCTTCACGAATATAGTAAGGAAGCACATTGGAAAATTCAGATTTCGTTCCCTCGAGATGGTAGTGGGGCAGGCTAAAGATTGAAGTCTTCCTGAATATAATAAGGAAGCACATTGGAAAGTTCAGATTTCGTTCCCTCAAGATGGTAGTGGGGCAGGCTGAATATTGAAATCTTCTTGAAGATAGTAAGGAAGCAAAATTGGAAAGTTACAATTCTTATTTCCTCGGCGTTTGATGGGCGGTTGAGATTACAAATCCGTCTCCTTGAGTTAACAATGAGGATCAATCATTATTCCTTTGAAGTTTTGGTAGAGAAGATGGAGATTACAAATCTCTTCTCCCTGAATTCTCATTTCCTTGAAGTTCCCGTGGAGTAGGTTAAGATTACAAATCCCGTCTCCCGAGTTAACAATGAGGATCAATCCTTAATTCTTTGAAGTTTGATGAAGAGAAGATGGAGATTACAAATCTCTTCTCCACGAATTCTTATTTCCTCGAAGTTCCGTAGAGTAGGTTGAGATTACAAATCCGTCTCCACGAGTTAACAATGAGGTTGCATCCTTAATCCTCGAAGTTTGATGAGAAGATGGAGATTACAAATCTCTTCTCCACAATTCTTATTTTCTCGACGTTCGGTGGAGTAGGTTAAGATTACAAATCCCATCTCCCTGAGTTAACAATGAGGTTACGTCCTTATTTCTTTGAAGTTTCGGTAGAGAAGATGGAGACTACGAATCTCTTCTCCCTGAATTCTTATTTCCTCGAAGTTCTCGTGGAGTAGGTTGAGATTACAAATCCCGTCTCCCTGAGTTAACAATGAGGTTACATCCTTAATTCTTTGAAGTTTCGATAGAGAAGATGGAGACTACGAATCTCTTCTCCCTGAATTCTTATTTCCTCGAAGTTCCGTGGAGTAGAAGTAAATCAAAGAAATCGGTCTGGTGGTCCCTAAGTTTGTAGGGATCAGATTGAAGCGATTTGACCTTCACGAAGTTGTAGGAAGCGGATCGAAGACTTCGATCTAGTGATCCTTGAGTTTGCAAGGATCGATTGAAGAAAGTAGATTTGACCTTTTGAAGTTGCGAGCGGATCAAAGATATCGGTCTGGTGATCCTTGAGTTTGCAAGGATCGATTGAAGATAGCGGTTTAGACATTCCTAAATTTGCAAAACGGATCGAAAATAAACAAGTCACATCCCATTGAAGTCACAAGAGAAGCAGATTGAAGCAAGCAATAAGATGCGGTGGGCGAAGCGACGCTACCTAAAGAAAAGCACACGAGAGGCCAAGACTCGGCGAAATTTGGGCAACATTGGCTTCTTTAAGTCTTTGCTCCATTTTCGTTACCGACAATGAGCAAGAGGGCATTATAGAACCCAAATTTGCCGACCCAAAATAAATTAAACAAACCTACCCAAAACACAATAAGCCCAACCCAACAAAGGCCCAATTTGGACCAACCCTAATCAAAAAAAAAAACCCTAGGTGCCTTGACTAGCCACACCTTGTGGCGAAATTCCGCCACCGCCCTTCAATCGCTCCACCGCCTTTGCCGCCCAACTGCTCCACCGCCCTAGCATCACGCAAAACAAAGCGAAGCAACACAACCATATGAGAGAGAGAAAAAAAACGATAAACAAGTTGTAAAAAGGGCTATAAAAAGGCCGATTGGTGTTACGAAAAGGGGTTTTTTCAATTATTTTCTTTGTAAAAAGAGGTTTTGATTCAAATAAAAACACTAATCATCGGCAATCAAGAAGGAAGAAAAGCTTAAGGTTGATTCGGTTTTGGCATTCTCTGTTTTTATTTACTATTTTTTATGTTCTTCATACATTTTATAATAAAAAAATAAAAAAACAAAACTTTAACAAATAAAAATAAAAAGGGAAGGCGAAGAGGTGTTACGAACTCGGGGTCTCGTCATGGAGCCATCCTTCGTCGTTGAGGCCGAAGCGAGAGAGAGAGGTTTCCTCTCTCAAGCTTTGAGAGGCGAATCTTGGCCTCTTGAGATCTCGAAGCAGGCACGAAGGCCCGTCCCGTCACCATCGGCCCCGGGAGTGATGGTGGTACGATGGACATGCGGAGGAGCCAATCGTCGGGCTAAAAAGGAGGAGAGAGAGAGAAAACATGTTGGCTGCTGCGTTTGAGAGAACCTTAGGGTTCAAATCGATTCTGAAAAAAAAAGAGGGTTTATATCGGAAAAAGCGGTGCCGTTTGGTGCAGGAGATGTGCGCATATCCTAAAAGGGATATTTCTTGAATGATCCTCCTTTCATTTGCTCCGTTTGATTAGGCCACGATTTCGACTTGTTGATTCATTTAAATTTGACCTCGATTTTATTTTATTTTGATTTGGTCCACAAGTCGCCAAGCTGGATATCTTGCTGGGGATCTTGGGGATATTGACCATTTTAGTCCCTCTTGGTTATTTTTGCATGCGGTTTAGTCCTTCCTCTTTATTTTATTTCAAATTTACCCCAAGTATCCGTTTTATTCATTTTGGTCATTTCCTTACTATTGTTATTTTATTATTTTATTTCACTTCTAGTATCATTTTATTTCTATTAATACGTATTTATTTACCTTTTACTATTATTTCATTTTATCACTACTATAATTGCTACTATTATTATTATTATTTAGTATTTGTATCATTATATTATTATTGTTATTATTTCTATTATTGTTTAGTTACCATATCATTATCATCATTATTATTTTTATTTTTATTATTGCTATTGTTATTACTATTATATTATTAACATATTATTATTTAATTTTTGTTAACACATTTTACTTTTATTATTATTATTATCTTCATTATTATTATTATCATTATTTTTTTGCCACAACCACCATTTTACTTTTATTTGTTATTTCATGTTTACATTTTATTATTATTTTGCATATTATTTTCTACTATTAATATAACTTTATTATCACTATTATTTTCTACTATCACCATTATTATAATATATATTTGCTTATTCTTTTGCATATATATTACATTATTTATTAATGACTATTACTATTATCATTTTATCTTTCGTTTTATTTCACATTATTATTTATGCATTATATATCATCATTAGTATTATTTATATTTTCATTGTCATTGTTCTAATATTATTTTTTATTCTCTACCATTTTTGCTATATTGCTATTATTATTATATTATTATTACTATTTGTTATTTTATTATTCTCACTATTTTTTTTGGTTTGCTATTATTATCATCTATTATTATGATTGTATGTGTTATCATTTTATTTTTTTACGATTATTACTATCATTAATATTATTAGTTTATTTATTATTATTGTCATTGTTATCATTAGTAGTAGTAGTATTTTTATATTTCTTGTGTTTGAGTCCATATTTGTTTTCTTAACCTTTTGCTACATCATCAAACAAATACATTTAGTGAAATTATCGCGTTTCATTTAAAAGTTCTTTAAAATAAAGGCAATGTTTTGTATTTAGAAATTGAAAAATAGTGCCCTAACATCTTTGGGTCGCGATTTTCCGTTTCACTAAATACTTCGACCTAACTCCATAAAACACGAGACGACTTTGATTACGAAAGATTAAAACATCGTGTCCTAACGTACTGGATGTGATGTTTAGATCTTTTGGGACAAAGAAATCTCAAATTTTGACTCAAGCCTTTTCTTAAATTCAATCCTATCGATCGTTTTGTAAAATTACTATACTCCACTTAAAGATTTGAAATAAAGGCAATGTTTTGTATTTAGGGACTCGGGAGTAGTACCCTAACGTCTTTGAGTTACGATTTTCCGTTTGAGTAAATAGCGAACATCCTTTTGGTAAACTTCATAAAATCATGAGATAGTTTTGATTACGAAGGTTTAGAATATCATGTCCTAACGTCTTTGGATGTGATGTTAAGTATTCTCTCGGAACAAAGATATCTCAAAAATATAATACCTTTTAAAAGACCCGTATTTTAAAACCCTTTCAAACTTCCGACATTGAGACACTAATTAATCATTTTGGTACCAATTTTGGGCGTGTCGAGGGTGCTAACCCTTCCTCGTCGTATGTGTAGACTCCGAACCCGATTTTCAAAACTTGCAGACCAAAAACATTGTTTTAGTAAAACAAAATGTTTTATTAAAATAAAGGTGATCCGATCACACCAACTAAAGGTCGGTGGCGACTCCTGTTTTTTTATTTTTTTAAACCCGAAGTCGAACCCCATTTTGTTTTCCAAAAAAGGGTTACGACATCGAGCATTCACCCAACTAAAGAGGACGACAACAAAATCATCCCTAAAATCACTTGTAAAACTAAAATTACATGCATAAACAAGACTAAAAAAACGTGCTACAAGAGGAGACAAAAACTTCTAAAACTAAAGACTTATTAAACAATGAAAAAAAACAAAAAAGATATAAAATTTAAGACAACACAGGTCCAAATCGAAACGTGAAATCATTTATTATTTTGAAATACTCTCAAACCAGACACAAATTAAGAAGTTGACGAAGAGCCACTCATTTTACAAGAGAAACTATTGGTGGTCGGTATATTACTGCACATTTTTTTTTTGTATTTATTATAAATGATTAAAATTGTTGCACATTGTTTTACCTAATTTTTTTTTAATCTGATATTTAATTGTTTTTAAAGTTAAATATTTTTATATCAATTTTTAGGGATGAAAATAATAAAGAAGAGTCCATCTTTCAAACATTAAATACATATATATATTAATTATGCTAATTAATTAATATTTTGAATAATATTGTTTTGTATTAATTACGTGATTTAAAATTAAAATGTTTTAATTATGATTTCAAATTTAGAAAAAAATATATTATTTTACAATTACTTACATTAATTAAAATATAATATTAAAAAATAATGGCGTAGAATCACATTTATTAAAAATGAGGACTTTTTTAATATAAAAATAATTCATTTTTTTATATAATAAAAAAGTCTTAAAATAAAGTTAAGCGTATGATGATTGATGAGATGGAGGAGCAAAAATGTGGAAACATGATATTAGCATCAAAAATAGATTTGCCCACCTTATCTAAAATGACTAAACTAAGGTAAGAAAGAAACATAATGCCACTCAGGACCATTCATGTCATGCCCAAAATGACTCGCACTGAAATTGAATACCCACCCAACCCATGTCGGTTGATGTTATTCCTATGGTCAAAATTGCTTGGAAGAAAACCCTAGTCCGAATATACATATAGCTTGCATAATCTCCTATAATGTCGATTTGGGGGTCATTCAACAATGCAGTATCCCCTGATTCTTTTGGGGATGAATTTGGGTTGCCTCTGTCACCACCACAACAACAACAACAGCCATCGGAGTAGGGTAATACAGGGGTTACCAAAGCAGCCCTTAAGGACACAAACAATGGGTTTATGAGCTGCCTGAGGATGGCGGACAAGAAGGGAGCATTAGCCTACGGTCCCATCTTTGATGGCTTGTATTGCTTTGAAAACTCTTGTTTCTACTGATTTCAAGTAATCATTTTCCAGGTGGTAGTAGTACTCTATTGGTAGTAGTACTCAATTCGATTTAAAAAATCGAAAAATATTAATTTCGAATCAATCAAATTAAGTAATTCGAGTTTCGAGTTCGAAGCGAATTAAATCAATCGATTCTGATATGTAACCATGTATATGAATTCATGGCAAATCTGATATGTCCTACAAAGCGTGAAATCCCATGCCTTCTGTTGCTTTGTTATTGTACGACAACATGTCCTACATGCTTATTATTTTGATTCTGAATATGCATGCCATGACACATTGCATGGGGTTCGGGATGATGTGAACGAAGGAAGTTTCTGGCAGTTTAATGATTTGCATTATTTGGTGGTTTATCCACAATTCTGTCCTGCAGCTTGTCTGCAATTCTGGTGGCACTGTCCACAATTATCTATTGGTGTGTAGCAAAGTTGGGAAGTATGTTTTCTAATAATCTGCATTCTGATTTTTGAAAAACACCGCATTTGCAAAATCATACATCTTCTGTTCTGTTGTACGATTGTTATGAAAATCTCTGTGCTACTCTGATTTGTTCCGTTCTGGTTATATGATTGATACAAAATTCTCTGCGTTCTCTGACTTGTATATTGTGTTTTGTTTGATCTCCATTTGAGTTTAGTTATACACTGAGCTTCATAGTTCACCCCTTTGTTTTATCTTTGTCTATTCAAGTAAATCTCCGACTTAGGAAGTTTGCCAGTAAAATATTTTTCGAAAAATAATTTCTGAAAAATGATTTACTGTTGTTTGATAAATTTCCTAAAAATACTTTATAAAAGCTATTTTAAATTAAATAAATTATATTTAAGAATTTATTATCTTTTCATTATTTAATTGAGTTTATTATATGTCTATATATTAATAAATTTATATTTTAAATTATTTTTACATTTTTGCAATGATTTATTAGAGGTTATATAATAAGATTTGTTTTATTTATTTCACTTGAAGACACAAATATGATATAACACACTCATTTGATATGAATATATTTGGATCATACTGAAATTTTGTATACACCATCAATCAATTAATTACAACTTGTTTAACATCCATCCATAAAATGTTTGGAAATTTCTTTTCTTGATTACATGTAATAAGCTTAAACTTCTTTAAAATGGATGTGAACTCAAAAGCTCAAAATTGAAGATTATGGGGGATGCAAAGCACACCGACTACAAAAACCAACCAAATAGCTTTAACCATTGATTTTCAAACACACTTGGACAAGGTTTTGTTACCCAGGGACGTAAGGTTCAAAGAGTGTTATCCAAGGATTTGGATCATACTGCATTACATCAGTTACTCGTTCAAACTCTTCTCTTAGAACTTTAATGCTGAACTTGTCCACCACTCGACCAAGGTCATGAGATACCACAAACGGATCCTCTATGCAGATTAAATGACGATCATTGCCAATTCTTCTTGTCCAGTCTTTTTCTCCCTTACTGCACAAATGGAGTCACCAAATTAAAAACGTTATCCCCACCTACAACTATTTAGTCCTCGGTTTATGCAAGACCAAATATAGCATCTATTGATCATTTGCAAATTGCAAGCCATTCTAAAAGAGTGCACTCATGTTTCTCCCTGCTCAGAACTTACTACAGGAAATGGGATCTGTTAATAAAATAATTCATTCACCACAGGATGCAACTAATACCCAAAGAAGGTATTTAAAACGAAACCAGATACATGCATCTTAACTTGTACTTATAAGTTCAGAAACCATGAAAACATCAGAATAATACATGCAGAGAAGTTTTTTCAACAGGAAGGATATGGTACTACAGAGGTGACTACTTCTCATAGCAATGATGGTTGGGTTGTTTGGGACGAAGCCAAGGATGATGGATATGATAATTTCAATAATGGCGCATCTAATAAAAGAGCTGTTGGTGACAATGGAAAATCAGATGCCACATGGTCGGGTGGAGGCTTTCTATTTTTAAAACGAGAGAAGCCTCAAAATAAGCCTAACTCGAAGTAGAGATACAGACGAGTAGCGTCAATCAGAAAGGCAGAGAAGAACCTTAAAACCTAAAACCCTTTGCCTATGTTCTCCAAATGGTACCTCTGGAACTAATGCTATTTGGTGCATCATACCTTGTACTCTAAATTAAACTCAAAATCTAGTAGAAGAGAGAACACAATAACTTCAAATGCAGATGCTGAAAAGAATACGTGGGAGGGTTTGGGCAAAAATATAGGCTCGAAAAATAGATTTGGACAAAAAAATACAGCCTGTTTAAAAAATAGGTCGGGCTCGGGTAAGACATTTTTGGCACGGACCCGACTCGGCCCGAATTCATTAAATGAAAAAAAAGTTATTTTTTTAATAATATTTTCTTATTGTTTTTCTCCTTATTTTACTATCATTTTACTATTATGTTTCTATTATTTTGTTGTTATTGTTTAGATATTATATAAAACTTATTTTATTGTTAATTTTGTTATTATTTGAAAGACATCTGTTAATTTTGTTATTATTTTAGAGGCATTTGCTTGTTAAGTTGCATCTATTTTAGTGTTATTTAAGTCTCCATATTTTTAAAATTTATTTTTAATTTGTTGAAAAATATTTATTTTGATTTTTTAGTATTTTTGATGTATTATATATATTTAAAATTATATAAAATATTGTAAAAATTAATACGGGTGGGTCGGGCCGGGCTTGAGTTTTAGCATTTCTATATGTGTCGGGTTTGGACAAAATTTTAGACCCATTTTTTGGGCCCAGCTCGGCCCATGCACACCTCTACTTAAAACCCATTCATTTTAAAACATTTTCCAAATGTAAAATGTTTTCAAGCTTCCAAACACAGTAAAACCAGGAAAACATTTTCCTCAAAATATTTTCCTCGCAAACAAAAGGACCCTTAATGTAAATATGATGAATTTCATAATTATTTGTTTTGATTTTTTGGGTTTGAAACTTGTTTATGAATTTGTTCTGGGTTTTTGCTTAATTCTTCAATAATTGATATTTTCTAAGGAGAGACTGCAAAATCACTTAAGTTAACAAAAAGAACTTTAGTTTTCAAAACCAAAACTTCGGAAAAGGTTTTCTGGTGCAATTTAAGTAATTTTTTAAGTGTTTTTTTACAAGCCAACAAATAACTTTCTAATGACTGTTTACGAAAGTCATATTTGATAAATATTTATTGAAATTAATTTTTCAAACGAGTCGATATTTTTAGGTTGGATTTGGGGTGTTACATTGAGCCCCTCAAAAATTTTTTTTTGGCTTTGCCCTTAAATTTGACATTTTTAATGCATTATTTTAGTTTTATCACTTTTTTCACTTTAATACTTAATTACTTCGTATCCCTATCAATATTTTAAAAAAATGTATTTTTGGGGTGACAAATTAAAAATAATCTAAAAGTTAAGTGATTAAAATGAAAGTATAAACATGAAACGTTTGGTGACTAAAATGAAAGTATCCTAAAAATTGGGTAATAAAATTGCAAGGATTTCATTATAGATAACCAAAATGAAAATACCTTAAAAGTTGAGTGTCCAATTAAATAATTTACTTTTTATCTAAAAAATATATAAAAAAATACGAACTTATCAAAAAATTTATATACAAAATATTAGTTTTTGTTAACCTATGCCAAGAATCTGTAAAAAGAGTGTCCAATAGTTTTTTATCCCGACACGTGGCTCGCTCTTTTCCAACACTTCTTTTGAATTTGGGTACGTTACAGTGGTTTACATTTAAGCTAAGCATGCAATTCAATAGGTTTAGAGTACACCATGTGGCAACATGAGAAAATTTGACACGTGGGTATGTTGGCTTTCTTAAATGTGGCAAAATGCATGCTTTGAGAGAGCCAAGAAAATTTATTACAAACAGCCTATACACGTGGTTGCAAAATCTCTCTCAAAATTCCTACTTCCTCAAAAATCTCCCAATTTTAAGAGACTTTCCTCTTGTCTTTCTGTCTCTTCGTAAGTTTAATGGTCAGCACTAATTTGCTCTGTTAGAAGATAATTTTGCTGCTATTACTAATTTAAGCAGTGAGGAAGAGATGTTATACCGTAAGTAATGACAACGATAAAATAGATTAAGCCTTATGTTTTTACGAATGATTGTTGCTAACGACATTAAGACTACAATTTTACAAATTGAAAATGCAAAAGAATGTCTTATGTTTGTAGAAGAAGATTTACGTTTTGCGAATAAGTCACTCGATGATACTTTATTGGAACAACTCACGACCATTAAGTATGATGGGTCGAGAGGATTGCAAGAACATATCATCGAGACGACTAATACTGCAGCAAAGCTAAAGACCATAAGGATGACGACAAATGACTCTTTTCTAGTACAGTTCATATTCAACTCACTACCTTGGAACTATGAGCCACTTCAAATTAACTATAACACTATTAAAGATAAGTGGGATGTTAATGAAATGGCCAATAAGCTTATTTAGGAGGAAGCAAGATTAAAGAGTCAAAGGAAGTAATTTTATCAACCTTATGAGTCAAGGAGCTCGCAAAAGACGTAAGACAAAAACCAACAAGTTTAAGAAAAAGAAACACTCGCCTGTCAATGTCTCTAATCACGAGAAAAAGGAACGTATTGCAGATAAGTGTCACTTCTGTATGAGAGAAGGACATTATCAGAAAGATTGCCAAAAACGCAAAGCTTGATTCAAAAGAAAGGTTTTTATGCTTATGTATGTTTCGAATCAAACTTAACTGAAGTTCCTAATAATACTTGGTGGTTTGATTTAAAAATGCTGGGATTTCTTTCAATCCAAACCATAAACCCAACTAAAGATTTCCTATATAAAGTGAACCATATGAAGGCTCCGATTGAAGATATAGGGGCTTATCGTTTGGTCTTAGATACCGATTATTACTTAGACCTATTTTAGACTCTTTATGCACCTTCGGTTTCTAGGAACCTTATATCTATTTTAAAACTTGATGTTTTTGGGATTCATGTTAAGTTTGGACATGTTTGTTTCAATTTATTTAAGAATAATATTATTTAAGGTTCAAGAAACCTTATTGATTGTTTATATAAATTTAAACTTGATAATGTCTTTACGGAATCCTTACTTGTTGAACATATCAATGTTGGAATTAAGCATAGTATGCTAAATGAAAATTTTGCTTACTTGTGGCATAAATATTTGGGTTACGTACCCAAAGAAAGGTTAGAAAGATTAGTGAAGAATGAGATTTTATCGAATCTAAATTGTATTGATCACGTGTATGTGTGGATTGCATTAAGGGAAAACAAACCAAACATACTAAGAAATGTGCCATAAAAAGTACCTAGCTTCTTGAGACAATACACACCGATATATACGAACCATTTTTTTAGCAGAGAAAAGTATTTTCTCACCTTATTGATGATTTTTCATGGTATTGTTATATGTTTTGCTTGATGAAAAATCTCAATTAGTAAATGCCATTGAGATATACATTATTGAGGTTGAAAGACAATTAGATGGAAAAGTGAAAATAGTAAGATCTGATAAAGATGGAGAATTTTATTGAAAATTTACTAAATCAAGCTAATGTCCAAGTCCATTTGCTAAATTCCTTGAAAGTCGTGACATATGTGCACAATATACTATGCCAGGCACACTTCAACAAAATGGTGTTGCAGAAAGGTGTATCGGACTTTATTAGATATGGTTAGAAGTATGATTAGTAACTCTTTATTACCTATATCATTATGGATGCATGCACTCAAAACTGCTATATACTTATTAAATAGGGTTATTAGTAAAACAGTTCCAAAAACTCTTTTCGAGTTGGGGATTGAAAGGAAATCTAGCCTAAGGCACCTACATGTTTGGGGTTACCAAGCAAAAGCAATAATATATAATCCACATGAAAGAAAATTAGATTCTAGTACGATAAGTGGATAGTTTATTTTATCTAGAGAAATCTAAGGGATATAGGTTTTACATACCAAATCATAGTCCGAGAATTGTAGAAACTAGCAATGCTAGATTTCATAAGAATGGTGAAGTTAATGGGAGTGTTTCAAAACAAGTTGTGGATATAAAATAAATGTTCCTTTATCCACAACTACCACAAATGTTGTTCTAGCAATTAATGAATGCCATATATTGTCGAACAACATTTAAATGATAAAACACGCATGAAAGAAACTAACTTATAAATGTTTGATGAAAATGAACCACAAATAATGCCATCAAAGTCTCAAAGAGAGAAAACCAGTCGTTCTAGATTATTACGTGGTTTATTTGCAAGAGCCTGATTTTTACATTGGAATCAATAAAGATCTAGTTTCGTTTTCACAAACCATAAATAATGATGAATCTAATAAATGGTTAAGTGTTGTGAAAGATGAGATGAAATCTATGGAACAAAATAAAATCTAAAATATTATCGAATTGCCAAAAGGTTCAAAACAAGTTGGTTGTAAATGGGTTTTTAAAACCAAATGCGACTCAAATGGAAATATCGAACGATATAAAACTAGACTTGTTGCCAAAGGTTACACTCAGAAAGATTGTATTGATTATAAAGAGATTTTCTCACTAGTCTTTAAGAAAGACTCATTAAAAATTATTATGGCATTGGTAGCTCATTATGATTTAGAGTTACACCAAAATAAATGTGAAAACAATCTTTTTAATGGAGATATTGAGGAATAAGTTTATATGGACCAACCTGAAGGTTTTACAGTTGAAGGAAAATGTCATATGGTATATGTAAACTTACGAAGTTGATATATGGACTTAAACAAGCTTCATGGTAATGGTACATCAAGTTTAATGACATCATAAAGTCTTTTGGTTTTCAAGAAACATCGATGATCAGTGTGTACATCAAAAGATCAGTGGATCAAGTTTATTTTCTTAGTTCTATATATTGATGATGTTTTGCTTACTATAAATGATTTTGGTATATTACGTGACACAAAAGTTTCTCTCTCAAATAACTATGAAATGAAATATATGTGAGGGACATCATATGTGAAAGGAACTGAAATGTTTTATGCTAGATCACATAGATTGTTAGGATTGTCTCAGAAAAACTATATTGAAAGAGTTCTTGATAGATTTAATATGCATAATTCTTCATTGGGAAATGCTCCTATACAAAAGGGGGACAAATTTAGTCCCATGCAATGTCCAAAGAATTATGTGAAATGAAAGAAATGGGATCAATTCCTTATGCTTGAGTTGTGGGCAGTTTAATGTATGTCTAGACCTGCACAAGAGCCAACATTAGCTTTGTAGTTGGGATGCTTGGTAGATATCAAAGTAATCCTAGAATTGATTATTGGAAGGCTGCAAAGAAAGTTTTACGGTACCTACAAAGAACAAAGAATTACATGATATCGTATATGAGATCTAATAAGTTGGAAGTGATTGGATACTTGAATTCAGATTTTGGTGGATGTCTTGACAATAGAAAGTCCACTGTTGGCTATTTACTTTTACTTGCTGAATGAGCCATATCATGGAAAAGTGCTAAACAATTTGACATTGCATCATGTACAATGGAAGTAGAGTTTGTAGCATGTTTGAAGCTATTATTCATGCATTATGGCTGCGGAACTTTATTTCATGATTTGGGGTAGTCAACACCATTACTAAGCTGCTGAAAATTACCGTAATAATTCCGAGCATATCAGAACTGATCTTATGATTGCAGATCCGTTAACTAAAGGCTTACAACCAAAGACATTTAAAGAATATGTACATAGAAAGGATCTTGGTTGTATGGATGAATGAAATTTTATGATGGTTTGACACTTTGAACTCAATTATGATGTTTTTGGAATAAAATAGATGTATTTCATGTATATTATGATTGTGTACACATAATTTTTTAAAATTATTTAAAATGGAAAATTCTTTATAGTCACTTAAAGACCCATTATATTGAGTTGTAATGTTGTAGTACATGGAAGCAACTATGTTACTTAAGCTGCATACAACTACCATAACTCGCATTTTCAATTCACTATAATGTATTAATTATGATGAGTGTTATTTTTATGCGCTCAACGTTTATTCCATTAAATTTTTATGTTTTACCATGGCCAACTCCAATTCTGTATCAAATATTTCTTTAACTTTTGAAAATCATATCATGTCAGCAAAAGCTCATCCAGCTGGATGTACTTTTCATACTCTCTCTCCAAAATCGACCAATTTCTCTAAATCTTAAAAAAAAAGAGAGAGAGAGACTAATTTAACCAATATTTTGGCAAAAAAAATCATTAATATTGAACATGAAGAGATAATAAATTATTCATAACTAAATAATATCTCATATTAAAATTGAATATACTTTAAGGTCGTATCTATGTCATTAATGGTTGTTTTATCCTAATAGCATATATATATATATATATATATATATTATTTCTTGTCTTTATTATTTGTTTATGGTTTATGGTTTAGGGTTTAGAGTTTAGGGTTTAGGGCTTATTTATGTTTTAAGTAAACAAAAGAGACTTTTCGCCACTTGAATATTTAGTTGAATATATATATGCATTTTTTTACATATAATCATATAATAAATTTATTTGATATTGAAAATGGACTGGTTGTTTGAACACGAAGCTTTAGTTGATTGTAAACTGAAGAAGATGATTTTACAGTGTTGAAGAGTGATCCAATTACCTCTCTAATGTCATATTCGTAGTGACAACTTGAATATTAGTGAATAAAGATTACAAGACATTTCGAGCCTATATTATGGGTATCGATCGTCAATATTGATTAATAATGCATACATATATGAGTAAAATAATATAGATTACCCAAATTCGTTTTGATTTTAATTCATAATGCGAATATGCGATCATAGAAGTAAATGAATGAAATTATGTTAAATTAAAGTGTAGGACACCAAAATTGAAAATCGACCATTATATAGATGTCAATTTGATCATAATAGAGGCACTAAAATTGAAAATAGACCATTACCTTATAAAGAGTAAAAAAAAAAAGGGGGACAGCTGTGTCTCCTATACGTGTAGATATAGATGTGTTATGATTACCAGCAGTAAGATAAAAAAAAAAATGGACATTGGCGTGTAGTTTTAATTGTCCGTATCAGATGGAAAGCCAAAATGTAAAGCAACAAGTTTAACCAAAACCCGAAGCAGCCCTTGTGTCTGTCTTCTTCCTTCATTTTTAATATTAATGACCAATTTTTGTAAGTCATTTCCCATCTGCAGACTGAAAGCAGAAAAAGGGAAAATAATCAAATATTATTAGTGAAATCGCCAATTTTGTCACAGTTCTCCATGCTGCAGTCTCTATCCATAGCTTTCGGTGGTGGGTGCTTTTCCATATTCTAATTTTCCTTCAATTCTCTTTATTCCAACTGATTCTTTGCCTTCTCCCTTTCGTTTACTTTCCTTTCTCTGGGAATGTGTTTTGCTGCGTAATAAATTTCCCTTTCCGCTTTTGTATTTTTGTGTACTTATAATCTTCACACTTTCCGGATTGTTCTCTTTCATCATTGAATCTGCTCGTCTATCTATGAATGATTTTTTTTTTCTCTTTTGATAAAGTTATTTTAGTTCATTTTTATTTTTCTCATGCTGAAAATGTGATTTGATCGAATTTCCCCCTTTTTTTTCTCTGCTTGTTTTAGGAAGTTGGTGAGTTTTGATGTTCTTAAGTTTAGTTTTACTCTCCATTTTAGCAATTAGGCAATTTGATTTATGTTATGTAAAAATTACTGTGAAAGAGATTATTTGGTATGGTTCAAACTGCATTATTTTGATTACTTATATGGTACAAATTCACTAGCTTTTAAGGTATTTCATGTCTCAGTTAAAGGAGTCTTTAATCCTGACTGGTGAATGGCCATAAGAGATTGTTAGTTACAAACTTGCAAGTAATTTTCTGTGCCCTTTACTATCTTTAGGAAATGGTTGCTTGGAACTTTTTTTTTTTTTTCTGTTAGATGATTGCAATGATGTTGTTATTGTCAATGTTTGATGTTACCCATCTTGTTTATATCATGTTACCGGTGATTTTGTGACTTATGGCAGTAGTTTGCTTGCTTTGTAGGAAATTTATGGGTTTAGGCATTTCATGGGAGTAGCCGAAGATAGTGAACCACCCTTGAAACGTGTGAAAGGGTCCTTGGAAGAATCCAAGAGCTTGCCGGAGGATCATTCAACCACAAAATCTGTTTCTTGCTCTTTGGGAGATCAGATGGCTAGACCTCTAACCTCCCAAGGGGTTGGGGAAACAATTGGTTCACAAGGTGTTATAAGAAAAGCAGAATTTATTAAAATTATAACTAGGGCATTGTACTCGCTTGGTTATGACAAAAGTGGTGCCCTTCTAGAGGAGGAATCGGGAATACCATTGCATTCTTCGGTGGTTAATCTATTTATGGGGCAAGTGACCAATGGGAAATGGGATGATAGTGTGGCCACATTGCGAACGATTGGTCTCTCAGATGAAATAATGAAGTCAGCATCCTTCTTGATTTTGGAACAGAAGTTCCTTGAACTTCTTAAAATGGAAAAAGTTGCCGCTGCATTGGATACACTAAGGAATGAGATCGTTCCTCTTCATGTCAATCTCGACCGTGTTCATAAGCTTGCTTCCTGTATCATCTCTCCTTCGCAATGCATAAGACTTGGTATTTCTGGTCAAGATACTGAGGGTACAAAGTCGGGGTCAAATATTCTAGAAAAACTACAGAAGTTGCTTCCTGCTGCAATCATGATTCCTGAAAAACGATTAGAGCATCTAGTTGAAAGGGCTCTTGATGTTCAACGAGAGGCTTGCGTGTTCCATAATACCTCAGATAGTGATTTCTCTTTGTACTCTGATCACCAGTGTGGAAAAAATCAGATTCCCTCCCAGACATTGCAGGTTAGTTTGATGGTAGTTCAATTTGCCTTCGCATTTGTTATAGCTGTCCTTTCTGGTCAAAGATGATAAATTGGACTTTCTCTTTCGGGTTTAGGGTGTAATTTTCTGCAGGTTATTTATTTTAGCAAGGGTATAGCACGTGGGAATGGTCATGTGTTGATTCATTGTATTATGCCATGGAGAAACTGCATCCTTTGATTAGGATTTCAGCTATGTTCGGTGGACATCTTTTATTCTTTTGGTATTCTTATTGTTGCTGTTAATCTCATCTCGGTTTTGATCAAGAAACAGATTTGTTCATTTAAATTGTAGTTGCTTTCTAATGCATTATAACTTCTTATAATTTTACTGTGCATTTCGTTTTCTTGAGCTAACAAAGGAATCCCATAATTAAAACTTTATATTTATATAAATGAAATCAGATACTAGAAGCCCACAAAAATGAAGTTTGGTTTGTGCAATTCTCACATAATGGCAAATATTTGGGCTCATCATCTAAGGATCATTCAGCAATTATATGGGAGGTAAGCTTTTTATTTATTTTTGGCTTTTTCTGTCCTATTCCAAGGTATTAGTGCTTTAACTTGCTAAGACAGCACGCATTCGTGGGATTTTTCCATTTAGTGATCATTTGTTCTCTTTTTTTTGTGGTAATGTGCTACTCTTATGGGGCAAAGAAAAAATGTGGATAAGATCGAATGATATGTGCTAGAGTTTGCTTTATTGGCTTACTTGTTAGAATTCAGTGACATTAAATAATTTATGATGAACAAAGTTGGGAATAGCTTAACAGTGGTAATGTGTGACCTCAATGATTCCCATGTTATTGGTCTTAAAAATAATTACCTAGTAATTTTCCTATTTCTCTTGCATATTTGTATGCAAACTTTTATGTCATTTTATCAAATGTTGTTGGCCTAGCTGTTGCAGAGTTTGTGCAACCTGTAACCATCATTTTTAGTGGGTTTGAATTGAGCTACACTTTTTTAAGAATATTTTGAGGAAACTAATTGTTTTAAAATGATTATATTGAACTTGGCATCCCATGCAACCCCATAGCTTCTTGTTTTAATAAATTTAGTATTTTTAACCTTTTAGGTGAAAGAAAATGGTCAGGTGTTATTGAAGCATACCCTATGCGGTCATCAGAAACCAGTGTTAATTGTTTCATGGAGCCCAGATGACAGTCAAATGCTTACTTGTGGACAGGACGAGGTTATTAGGCGTTGGGATGTTAGTTCTGGAGAATGCCTCCATGTTTATGAAAAAACTGGCGTCGGTTTGATTTCTTGTGGATGGTTTCCGGATGGTAGAGGTATATTTGCGGGGATGACCGACAAGAGCATCTGTCTCTGGGATTTGGATGGAAGAGATTTGGAGTGCTGGAAAGGACAGAGGACGCTTAGAATCTCAGATATGGCCATAACTGATGATGGAAAGAGGATTATTAGTGTATGCAGAGAATCTGCTATTCTATTGCTTGACAGGGAAGCAAAATTTGATAGATTGATCGAAGAGGAGGATATGATTACTTCCTTCTCATTATCAAAAGACAACAAGTTCTTATTGGTTAATCTTATGAACCAAGAAATCCATCTCTGGAGCATAGAAGGTGATCCTAAACTTATTTCAGAATACAAAGGTCACAAACGTACCCGATTTGTAATTAGATCTTGTTTTGGTGGACTCGATCAATCTTTTATTGCCAGTGGCAGTGAGGATTCACAGGTACTCCTCTTTGACTAGAAAGGAGCTTTAGGTGAACATAATAGATGATACTATTTTTGAACTGTTGCTATCTGTAAAATTTGTTGCATTTGATGCTTTGAAAGTTGATTTTCTTGCACATGCATTTGTAGAGTAAGTCCAATAGAGAGTCTGCTGGTATATCATTTAGGTTCATGTTTTTTTTTCGACTGAGTATGTTCCGTTAACTATTATGTAACTGCTGTGACGCTAATTAAGTTGCGTGGACATACACAGTTATGTTCTGTTAACTATTACGTGACCGCTGTAACGCTAATGATGTTGTGTGCACATACACAGTTATCAAGAAGACGGCTTTTTGTAGACAATGAAGCAGTGTATCGTTTCTTGTTGCAGGTGTATATATGGCACAGATGCTCAGGTGAGCTACTACTGGCATTGCCTGGACATTCTGGAGCAGTGAACTGTGTAAGCTGGAATCCAGGAAACCTTCACATGCTAGCTTCAGCTAGTGATGACGGAACAATCCGGATTTGGGGGTTAGATCGCTTTAACCTGAAAGGTGGAGAGCAGAGCAATGGTAGCAACCACCAGTGCAATGGAAGGAGCTAAATGAAACAATTTATAGTCTATCAAATGATTCCTCTCAAATCGGTGTAAATTATGCAATTATTTGTTTCTGTTCTTTGACATCCTAAAGCAGGAAAAAGGCCAAATGCTATTCTGATATGACACTCAGCTTGATAACCATTTCTTTGCTTCACTGTCTTTCCTTCCTGACGTGGGTTATTGTATTGCTAGTTTTCAAATATTATATATCCATGATAGTTATATCTTTATCAGATCGGTCTTTCTAGCACCATTCTCTTCTCACCTTGGCCTTTCTAGCAACATTCTCTATCGGAATTGCCTTGCCGGCAATATGTTCTGTCCGAAGGCAATGACCCTAGTATGGTATCCTCCAGGTTTAAGGGTTTTGTCACCATTAATTTCACTGCGTCAAAGTTTCCACATTCATTTGCCTCTTCTAAGTGGCTCGTTAGTGACTTCAATTTCGACACGCCTGCTGATTTACGTGACGCTACAAAATTTCTCTAGTTTGGATTTATTACTCAGATCATTTGAGTCAACTTTTAGGCGATGTTTTTATATATTATGTAATTTATAACACAAAAATAAATTTATTTTAAATATATAATATTATTAGAATGTTAATATTAAAAATATTACGATAACTATATAAAAAATTTAATAAATAAAAAAATATAAAATTATTAAATACTAAATTAAAATAATATAAATATGCTTTATAAAAATTAAAAATAAGTAATATGAACAGGTCTAAACGAGCATAGGTTAACAATTTATAAATATGAGCTAGTTTAGGTTCATATTTTATGCTGGATTAAATTTTAACAAATATAAAATATATTAATATAATGTTTAAACTCGATCCAGGAGCGTATTAACTATGGGCAGCGATGTTGCGTGAATTAGCGACCAAAAGCTGACTGTCTACATACGTTGGTCTGGGAATCTAGAATTCTAGCCTCAGTTCATCAAATTTGTGTAATTGGATGATGGGTAAATCGCAAAGACTGAGTTGGGATAGTTGTCTGGAATCTTAGATGGAGCATATTATGGGAAAAAAGGAATGCATTCCTTTTCGAGAACCAGAATTTCAGCTGTGTGGACGTTATTACGAAATGCTTTCAATTGGGTGAGGAACATTATGTGGATGGCAGAAGTACAAGCGGGATGCCTCTTTCAGCTTTTGTTAGACAACATCAGCTACTGTATTAAAAGTCGAAGTATATTTTATTTTATTTATTTAAAAATATAAGTAAATTAGTCTTCATATGTTAAATTAAAGAGTAAACTAGTTTTATTAAAAAAAATTAATTTATTTCTACTATTAAGAGCTGATATGGATGGCAAAGCAATTAGATAGTGACACATAGCATGATACATGTATCTTATGCTAATATGATAATATCTATTTTTTGAAAAAATTTAAAATAAATATTTTTAATAATTATTTAAAACACATTTAAGATGAACTTCAACAACCTAAGCAAACGTTTGTCTAGGTTTATTTTAGCCATGGCTTTTCAAAATAATTATAAAAAAATTAAAAATATAGAAAATTATTTAAGAATTATAAGAAATTCTTGAAATTATTAAAACTAATGAAAAGTATTTAAAATTTATTATTAAATTATAAATAATCATTAAAATGATTAAAAATATTAAAACTATATATATACATATAACATATTTAAAGAATCCAAATATATATATATACTTAATCGAGGTTATATTTTTAGTTAATTATATTAATGAGTCTTATTTTATTAATTTCTTTTAATTCCTAATATTTTAATAATTCATTATAATTCAAATATATATACACACAAATATTTTTAAATAATTATAGAAAAAATTATTTATTTTAAGGGTTTTTTAAATTTTAAATATTTATTGATGTGTCATTTGCTATGTTAGCTCAAGGTATATGCGTACCATATATAATTATCTATTAATTTCATCATCACGTCATCACTTAACCGTAGATATGAATAACATATTTAACAGAAGAATCAAATTTTTATTCGATCTAACATATATGGACTAATTTATCCTTTTTTAGTAGAGGGGTAAAATGCAATTTATATAAAGGGCTTTCATGGTACTTTCACTTAAATTTTCTCTTCTTTTTTCTTAATTCCACGTCACTTACGTATAAAAATTAAAAAAAAAGACAAATCATTACTTAACAACACAAATGGATAAAATTATTTTTTATTATTATTTTGTAAAATATTTTTTATTTTAAAAATTTGAAAAGCATATTTATTAAATAGAAATAAAAATTTGTTTTCATAGTGAAAACACAAAAAACATGTTTGGTACTTATTTTTATATATTAAAAATAAGAGAAGTAAAATAAAAAATTACATTTATATGGATTTAAATTAGAGTACTAGGTTTAATATTTGAAAACTATTAATAAAAGAATATTTTTGCGTTTATGTGTGTTTGAACTGGGATTTATTCATAAGAATCCATATGCTTCATTTGGTTCTAGCGTAATAATACGAGAAAAAACTTATTTATTACATACGTATTACAATATTTAGACATAAAATAATGAATAACGAATACAAATTTAAAGTTGAAATTAAAAAGCTGAGTAAAAACTCTTGTAAAAAACAACACATCTTCAAAATAAGTAAAAATTTTGTCTCCTCTTTGCTAAAAATAAGCCATGAGATAAGGGCGAAGCCAAAAAGTTTTGTTAGGGGGAGCCGAAATTAAATTGTAATTTTTACGATAGTAAAACTGTAATTTCACCATTTGAATAACCTACATTTTCATAATTTTTTTATCATTTTTAGGGGGTAAAATATAATTTTTCTTTATTAATTTAAAATTTTAAAAATTCTAAATAACCTAAATGAAAATTTTCCGTTTTAAGGGGGCTAGGGCCGTTGCCAGCCCCCTAGAGACGCCCTTGTCATGGGAGTAACTAAATAATACCAATTAAATTAACTTATTACTAACTTTTAATATATAGCAAGACCAAAGCTCCTTCTCGGTCAATTCAAGAACAAGGAACTTGAGAAGTGACAAGGGCAAGGGCCTCATTGAGCACAACCAAAGCTCCTTGTGGTTGATTGTGAGCTCGTGTTTCAGGCCTAAACTACCTCAAAGCAGTGGCGAAGTCAAAGGGGGCAGGCAGTGGCCTTGGCCCCCAAAATGGTAGATTTGCTCTTTAGCCCTTTAAAATTGTATGAAATTACATGTTCGTATAATGGTAAAATTGTATTTTAACTCCCAAAAATTTATGATTCATCTTTGGCCCCTCCTAAAGTAATTTTTTGGCTTCGCCCCTGCCTCAAAGGTTATTGATCTGATGAAGGTTGATGCTTTTTTTTCTTTTGTGTGAAAAAAATACCATGTGAATGCATTAGAGGGTAGTCATAGTAGTAGGAGCCGTTCGACATCGGATTTAGTTTTTCAATTCATGATGGGAAGTGATTTTGGGTAGTGGTTGAACATGACTTAAGAGGGTGAGATCATGACTTAATATTTTTTTTAGTGTAAGAGAAAAGAAACACTTGGAAAAAGCAATAGCCGCCTACTTTGGCCATTCCCAACACCACCAAGAAAAAAAGAAGGGTAAAATTAAACGTGCAAAACCGAGAAGAAGTAGCAAGACTTATGGATGAAACCTCAAACTCTTCCCACCGAAAGCCTTGCATCATTGAATGAAATACGAGGAAATTACATGCATGGAGCGGATACCCGAAGAATGGCAAAAATCCTATAATGAGGATTCGACGGATCAATCCATTGTTAAAAAATTTAGACATCACATATATAATAAGAATAATTACATGTTATTATTTATTATCATGATAGGTTAGCTCAAATTAAAAGTGATCTAATTTAGTTAAAATTTTATTAGGCTTTAATTATTAAATAAAATATGAGTTAAATATGTGTAGATACTCTTCTAATCAAATTCTAATTAATGATGAGCTAATTAAAATTTGATTTGAACTAATATGCCAAAGTTATAAATATTAAGGTTATGATCCCTAAATTATACACAATATATATTTTTTAATATCTCATCATTAGGAGAGAGAGAGCATATATCCTCTAAATTTATTGTGTGTTAATTTGGAAGATCAAATCTCAAAACCCGGTAAAACTGCAAGGAATTCATGGATTCAGGTACGCTTCCGCATTTAGTTTTATTCTTCATTTATTCTTGATGATTTGACATGATAGATCCTAGTTTATTAAATTTTATTTGATTTATTTTACAAATCTAACAAGTGGCATCCAAGCTTTGTCATGATGAATCATTGAGAATGAATTGATTCTTTATTATTTTTAGATTGATTCGTTTTTCTTTTTTTTTTAATTTTATGGATTTGATATTTTAATTATATATTATGTTGAATCTTTGATATTCTGATAAATTTTTGGGTTTTGATTCTTTAAATAAAATTTTAAAGTTTTAAATAAAGGTTTTAATTTTAGTATAATTGGAAAGATTTACGATTTTAATTGAGAATTAAAAAAAAACTGAAGATTTTATGTTGTTTATCTGATTTTAATAAATATTTAAAAAGTGTGTAGGTTTGGGTTCATTAGAAACTTTTATGACATATATTTAATTATATTAATAGATGGATTGTTAATCGCTAATCGCTTATTTTTTTTTCGGTTATATATATATATATATATATATATATTGTTTTGGAGACACTTTAGTAATTATGTTCAAAATTTTACATGATATATGGTTGGTAAAAGAAATTGCTTGAGTAAAGTGTCTCTTATATACCGATTATTTATCAATGAATTCATTATATATATTGAATCCTTAAGATTGATGGTAATATTTGTTAGTTTTAATTTTTTTAACGGTTCAATTTTAGGGTTTCATTATTATCGTTTTTAATTCAAATCCGGTTCAACAATTGTACAATTGAATTCAATTTTATAATCATTAATTCTTGAATTCAATATATAGTTGATAGAATATATTTATTATTGAGTTTATATGCTTATTCTTCTCATACTATTCATTTTAAGCATATATTTTGAATTTGGATTTACTTGGGATATGTAAGGCAAGTGATCGGGGTTATATTTTATAGTTTAATTATGATGAAATTAGACTTTGATGCAAATTGATGTTAATGTGTTTAAATAATTTGGTTTTAAGTTTGGTTCTATAATATTAAGTTTTGGCATCTTATGGTTCTAAATATTTAGTTAAATTATGATGATATGTTCTATGGTATGAATTATAGGGTATGTCAACTATTATAATTTTATTTCTGAGATATATTGACTTGAAGTTTTACTTTTCAAGTATTCATGTGAATATCTGTTTAATCATCAATACAACTTTAAATTTACATGGTAAATTCAGGGTAAGTTTTTCTATTTGATTATGAATACATGTATATGCGTGAATTGCTTTGGTGTTTTTATCCATGCCAAAATTATGAATACATGTGCTTGTTAATTATTTGGCTTTGAACCACTATATTATTTCTGTTTGGTTTTGATATATATGGTTTTGGAAAGAAAAAGAAAAAAAGGTAAAAAATTAAGATTTTGATTTTTTATTGCATTATTAAGACAACCTTATTTGGGGTTATTTCGGAGTTTATAAAGCAATAAAAAAATATAGTTTTGACATTTGACTATTGAGGAAATTTTTATTTTGAATATTGGTATATTTATATATTTTTAAAATAACTTAATTGAAGCAATAAGTCACTAAAGTGATTTTATTTTGTATAAATTATTTTGTTTTAAAATATAAAAGTTTGTGTGCATGTAACTTAAGTTATGTTGATATTGATCGGCCCAAATGTAGGTTAATAATATTACATGTGCAACTATGGTGATAAATATGTGAGATTATTTGGTTTTACATGTGAGTAATAAATCGGCCCAAAGGAAGATTTATTGTTCGACATGTTCTTATTGTCTATGTTTGATTACTACACCAAGATATCACTTACAAGTAAATATTTTGTCCAAAGATGAAATATTAATGGAGTGTCCGATATCTTAAGATGATCAGGTTTACCTTTATTCAAATTATTTTGGTTTAAATTTGAAGTCTTATGTGAGGTTATTTAAATATATATACATATATATACAATTATCTTTTAATTCGATTGAAAGATGAAATTAAAGGAGATATTTTGAAACAAATAAATTCATATTTTGGCTTTTAATTAAGAATGTCTAATATTTTAAATAAATTAGTCGAAACAAAATGTCGCCAAAGTGACCTTTTGTGTAGATTAGTTTATTTGAAATATTAGGATGATTATATGTTTTTGTGATTCATGCGTTTATTAATTAAGACAAAGGTAAGTTCATATTTGGCAGAATTTCAACGACATCTGTGGTGATAAATGTGTGACAATTTATAAGGTATTTTATGTGAGCAATAAGTTAGTCCAAAGATTAATTAATTGTTTGACATAATTTATTGTCAATGTTTGATTGCTACAACAAGAGTACCGTTTACTGTTAATATTACTTTCCAAAGACTTGATATTAATGTTGTGTTTGGTATCTTGAGATGAGATTAGCCATTATCCTGAATTTATTGTTTACTTATGAATATTGATGTGAGTTTATTTTTATTTATTTTTTGTTCTATATTCAGCTAATTCATATTCTACTGCCACAATGTCTGCTAATATAAATTCTATACCCATGCTTAATGGGACTAATTTCAATGAATGAAAAAGTCACTTATTTATAGTGCTTGGTTGTATGAACATAGACCTTGCACTAAGGAAAGAACTACTCGCACCTCTCACTGCGGAAAGCAACCCCTATATTAAAAGGGATTTTGATAGGTGGGATCATTCAAATTGCAAGAGTCTAATGATCATGAGGCACAACATTTCAGAAGCCTTTAAAGGCATAGAATCTGAAAAGATTACTCAGGCCAAGGTTTCCTTGATGAAATTAAGAAACGTTTTGCTAAAAAATGATAAGGTTGAAATGACATCACTTCTAACTTCTTTGATGTTTATAAAGTTAAGGGTTAATAAAATTCTGAGCGATCTAAGGGCTATGAGTTTTATGATCCCATAATAAGCAATATTTTTGAGACAGGAATTGCAACATTTTTTGAGGATGTTGAGTTTGGGGGGAGAAATAAGGTTAGAGACATTACTTTTGAGGAGGAATTGGATTCTAACTCAATTCCTACTATCACTTTTGACGATGTTTAGGTTCTTATACCTATCATTGATCAATAAGTGAATCTAGAACCTCTGCAAGACAATGTTGAACAACTCCCCATTCAAAATGAGATAATTGTTCTAGAAGAACAAACTCAACAACCTCAAGAACAAGTGCCATTAAGAAGGTCCACAAGAGAAAGGAGAAATGCTATTCCAGATGATTATGTTGTATTTCTCCAAGAACATGAGGATGATAATGGAATGATGGAAGATGATCTAATCAACTTTTATCAGGCCATGAAAAGTTTTAATTCTCAGAAGTAGATTGATGCCATGAAAGATAAGTATAAGTCTATGCGAGACAATAAAGTTTGGGAACTTGTCCCGTTACCTGAAGGTGCAAAACCAATTAGTTGTAAATAGATATTTAAAACCAAGAGGGATGCAAATGGTAATGTGGAAAGGTATAAGGTGCGTCTTGTAACTAAAGGATATACTCAGAAAGAAGGTGTTGATTTTACAGAGACTTTCTCTCCAGTTTTATCGAAAGACTCCTTTAGGATAATCATAGCGCTTGTTGCTCATTTTGATCTTGAGTTACATCAGATGGATGTTGAGACTGCTTTTATTAATGACGACATTGAAAAACAATTTATATGGTGCAACCAGAAAATTTTGAGTCGGAAGACTCAAAGAATATGGTTTGCAAATTGAAAAAAATCCATCTATGGACTCAAACAAGCTTCCCGTCAATAGTACCATAAGTTTCATCAAATAATTATTTTGTTTGGTTTTGAGATTAATATTGTTGATGATTGTGTGTATCACAAATTCAATGGGAGTTAGTACATATTTCTAGTTCTATATGTTAATAACATACTGCTTGTTAATAATAAGTATAGCCTCAATCAATACCCTAAGAATGATTTTGAAATTACAAAAATGCATTAGATTTTTGACATTTTAGCAGTGGAAAGTCTAATGTACATTCAGGTTTGTATACATTGGAATATTGTGTACACTATTAGGATATTAGACAGATATTTTAAGCAATCCTAATTTGGACCATTGGATAGCATCCAATAGGGTTAGAAGGTATTTTCAAAGAACAAAAGATTACATGCTCACATATCGGAGGTCTAATCAGTTAGAGATCATCAGGTATATAGACTCCGATTTCGATGGAATATGGATATAAGATTTTTTTTTTCACTAAGGTGCAAATTGTGAAAACAAATTGCAATCTTTTATTCCAGTAGCAACAAGAGCACATCAAAGTAAAAACACATAGACTTTAAGTTTCTGATTGTTAAAGTAAAAGTTCAGAGTGGTTAGGTGCTTATAAAGCATATTAGGACAAACTCCATGATTGCGGATCCACTTACTAAGGAACTACACCTACGGTTTTATAAGAGCACATTGCTCATATGGGTGTAATGTCATTTAAAAGATATTTGTTTTGAGTGGGAGTTTATATTTTTAAATGCTTTTATGTTATATACACATTTTCAGTTATTTCAGTTTAAAGTTATTAAGTTTATTTTTTGCGGAAATAAAGTTTATTTGGTTTATTCACACTCTGATTTTGGTAAGGTTTGATCTCACTAAGGAGGACCAGTTGGAAATAGACATGTTTAGATCATATTGCATGTAATTTCCATGCTATACATCCATACTTGATCTATGTCATTTAGTTGTGTTAATATGCGTCATCATGGATGGATTTAGTTACGATATATGTAACGAAAGTCGCCTTGGTTCTATGTTAACATAATTAATGGATGAGATTGTTCGGAATACATTTTGGATATGATAGTAAAATTTTAAGCTCATAAGGTTATATAATGACATGTAATTATAAAGTAATTAGTATATATATGTGGTCCAAGTGGGAGATTGTTGGAAAATTTAGACATCACATATATAATAAGGATAATTACATGTTATTATTTATTATCATGATAGGTTAGCTCAAATTACAAGTGATCTAATTTGGTTAAAGTTTTATTGGGCTTTAATTATTAAATAAAGTATGGGTTAAATATGTGTAAATACTCTTCTAATCAAATTCTAATTAATGATGGGCTAATTAGAATTTGATTAGAACTAATATGCCAATGTTATAAATATTAGGGTTATGGTCCCCAAATTATACACAAAATATCTTTTCTAATATCCCATCATTAGGAAAGAGAGAGCATATATTCTATAAATTTCTTGTGTGCTAATTTGGAAGATCAAATCCCAAAACTCCGTAAAACAGCAAGGAATTCACGGATTCAGGTACGCTTTCGCATTTAGTTTTGTTATTCATTTATTCTTGATGATTTGACATGATAGATCCTGGTTTATTAAGTTTTATTTCAGATTTATTTTACAAATCCAACATCCACCACTGATTTGCTTTCATGAATGGCACCTCTTCTACCCCATAAGTGCTAAATTTGTTCCTAAAACCTTTTCTTGTGTTCTAATATCTACATGCATGGTTAAATTAACACTTTGCAAAATTCATACATAAAGATTTTTCATTTGCATCTTAATAGCCGTTTTGGAATCCTAATTCTAACATGAATTGGGTGGCAAAAGAATCAGGTATAATTTTGTTCTTATAAACTAAAGAAGCCATGACTAGACTATCATGATTCCTAACAGTGATGCATGTGTACTATTGTTTTGAAGTTGCCTAGCAAAATTAACATTTACTAAAGGTTTTACTAGAGGCGACCACCTCTTAGTTTATCGTAGCAATGAACAAGGTTCAATAACCAGCAATGAGTCTAATTTTAGAATGTAGGCTTGAAAAAAAGTAATAATATTTTGAATTGATTGGAAAATGCTTTTATGAACCAGTTTGTTTCTTGGAAACTATAACGCTCATAGAAATTGTTAAATAGGTGAGCTATGTAACACCCCAAACCCAGCCCATGCATTTCGACTGGATCTGGCGTGTCACGGCTTGTACATTGAAAACTTTTGCCTTGTTGGTTTTGGAAGTCGTAAGTTAATTAGACATTATTAGAGTAAATAAGTGACATTTTAAAAATAAAATCTTATATTAGTATTATTAAGTATAAATAAACCTTGACATAAAATTTATAAGTTGCATAACATTGAAAACTTCTTAGTTGAATAAAAACTAGGGCCTTAAAAAATCCCAAATAAAAATAAAATAAACTTAAAGAAATCCCAAATAATTTGTAGAAATAAAACTTGATGGCCCTCGAGTCCTCCTCGGCTCCCATGTTCATGATCTCACGCTCACGAAATGTTGGGAAAAATAAAAGGTTGAGTCACCAAGACTCGATGTGCAAATCTCGAGAACACATAAAAGGCTTGAGGCCCACAAACACATTATGAGCCTTGGCCCGTATACAAGGGTAACAAAATATGCAACATGGCCCATCCCAAACCTATGAGTCCATCCTCTACACACCCCGTACCAACCATCACACCGTGGGATTTCTACAATTAACCTCCATCTGCTACACACCATATCGACAGGTTGTCTTTGCTGTCATAAAGACCAATCACTATGTGACCTATGTGGCGAAAGCCACCGATCATTATCGACCTTAATAATATATCGACAATTTGTCTTGCTGTCATAAAGACCGATCACTATATGACCTATGTGGCAAAGCCACCGATCTCCTCGCGACTGCTCCCCTTCCGTAAATCAATCAATCCCATCCCATGCATACATGCAAGAATCATATCTAAATAGATCACATATTTTACATACTTGATACACATAGAAGTTTCTATGATTACGTACACTGGCATCACTTGCCTACCCTTTACGGGTAATACATTGTTCATACTGACCTCATTTTTGACTTTTAGCCCATAACATACATATAATTCAGATTAACTAGTGTGATAGAGATCTACACACCTTTTAAACTTTTAGCCCATAATATACATATAATATAACAAAGCTTATGTGTCAAGAATCTACACACCTGATTACCAATAAAAAGAGGCTTTCTATATCGACGCTATCCTTAGTCGACACAACTGCTATCTGCCTAAGGTGTTGTTCAGAAGCCGGTCCACAACCAATTGACCAATATCGAACAACAGATACTGCTCGTTTCTTAAACTTAGGGATTCTTTCTTTTGCCTGATCCATATTGAATTCCATCATAAATCCTTATCAGAGTTACTATAATAATATTTAATCGTTAATCCTCCTTATAAAGTTAAAATCTTGTATATAATGATGAAATCTAATAGAAATTTAGGAAAATCTTCTTACCTTAAAAATCCCGAAATTGGAGACTTATGAATTTCAGCTTTTAGATCTAGTCGACTAGGCTTCCTTCAAATCCCGACTTGCCGCCCATCATAAACCATTAAACTATTAGCTTTTGGCTTTTGCCTTTTCAAAAATCAGAAATAGATTATGAGAACTAATCAAAATCCACTCTTACCTTAACTTAAGAGATTCACTAGTACTAGAGAGAATTTGACAATGTTAATGGAGGATTTAAATGGGAAATATAGAACAATTTCTCAAATAGGATGAATAAAATAAAAACTATAGAGATTTGACTTTTTAGAAGGAAGAGAATAATGAAGTTTTCACTTTTAGAAGAAAGAAGAGAATAATGGAGTTTTCGCTTTTAGGAGAAATAAGAGAATAATGGAGTTTTGGCTTTTAGAAGAAAGAAGAGAATAATGGAGTTTTCGGCTTTTAGAGAAATTGGAGAAAGAAATTTGGAGAAAAGAAGCTAAGGAATTTCGCACAAAAGGAGAGGTTTTAATGTCGAAACAAGGAGCTAGCCCCTATTTATAGGAAATTCGGCAACCATTTGCCATGTAGTAGTGGTTTCTTTACTCCTCCGGTGATGGATTCTTGGCCATCACTCTCTTTGTAGATAAATTCTAATTTTTCTCCTTTATCTTAATCTACTAGCTCATCTAAAAGAGACTTAATTATATCTAACTCCTCCTCCTTTATCAAGATATTATCCACATATTTTAATCATAAAATCCTAGATCTTAGCCTTTATCTACTTATTATCCACATAAAATAAATTCCTAAATAATAGCCTTTATCTCGCTTATTATCCACATATTTTAAACATTAAAACCCTAAATTTTAGCCTTGTTGCCATCCACTCCACCTAATCCTAATGCCCAAAATTTAGCTAACTTAAATTAAAAGAATTGAGCTCCATGAAACTTAAATTTGGGCCCTTACTCCTTGTGTGTGGCATCACCTCCTAAGATTGGGCCACAAGCCCACTTTGGTATTTTAAACATAAATACTACCTTTTAAACCCTATAATGCCCAAACAGATAATTTTAATCAAGGCCTCTGCCTAAGCCTGAGCCCAATTTGGACCCCTAACACTTAAATTTACTCATTCCACATATTCACCCATTAAACGCATAGGCCCAAAAATTTAGGATGTTACAAGCCAACCACTTATTAATCTCACTGTCCACATAACCTGTAAGCCACTCAAAAGCACAATCCTTAACAACATGTGTGCTTGAACAATAAGGACAAATTGGGGATGCCCCCACCCTCTGAATGCAAAGGTACACTATAATTTTGATTTTTGAGGGAACTGTAATTTGGCATATTTTCATGTAAAAATTCTTGATAACAAGAATTAGACTAGACTAATTACAAGTATTACAGAAACATTCCCCTGTAATTAATGCCTTGTAACACCACTCCTAACAAATGATTCCCCTGTACTTTAATTGTGTCACTTCGGAGTATCTTCTTCATGACTTAGAGCTACTGAAATACAAAGGATTTGTTAAGCTTCATCTTTATTGAACAAGGTAAAAACTATAGACTCATTACATCTATGTTCGTAAAGAACCATAAAATTCGACATCCAAATGATTTCATTACTGCTTCTTGGAGTTTGTATTTTGTAGCTACCTAACCCTGGAAGCCAACAATCATTCCATATTGATATGTTTTGACTCCTGCCTACTTTTCACTTGTGGCATTCATATTGTGACGCACCTTAATCCTGAGTGAATCATGGTCTATGTATGCGTGACTTGCATACTTTTATGTATTGAAAACTTGAATCTAAATAGATAAGGAATCGGAAGCTAGTATGTTGTGTATATGACTTCCGTATGACATAATGTTATTCTACAATAATGAAATTAATCGTGTGTCAAAGTCTTAAAAATTTATAAAAAGAATGATCGAACTTGGAAACTAACTATGACAACGATGGAGGCAAGCGCACCTATCGAACAATAGTATAGTTAAGGCAAGACCGAATTGTCAAACCCAAAGGAACCAAAAGTACTAATATTAACTCTCTTTCTATTATTTAGCCTAAGAATTAAGGGAATTTATTATCTACTCTAAAATTACTTAACAATTAAACTAAAGATGCAAAGACAAAGAAGGAATGGATTGGGGAAATACTTGTGGGAAAACTGATTGATTTAGACAATACCCGAGGAAGAATCCACCTAGACTTCACTTGTTATCTAACACTGAACCAGACGATTTATTCACTTGACTTGATCCGTAGGATTCCCTAATTCATATTAATTCCTCTCTCGAGGCTACTAACGTCTAACCCTAGGTTGATTAATTGAAATCTCTTTCTGATTAAAACCCCTAGAATTGCATTAACTCGATATATAGACTCCCATATTAGGTTTGACCCTAATCCGGTAAATTTACGTCATCCTATGTCTAGGGTTGCGTTCAACTCCGCTTAACTATGCTAGATCTACTCTTAGGTAGGGACTTTTGCTCCTCCACCTAAGGACATCAAAACTTGAATCAATATCCCGAAAATACCAAAACAAGAATTAAGAACACATAGTTAAGAACAAATCAAGTATTTATCATATAGCTTAAATAATAATAACAAGATTCTTCTTAGGTTTCATCCCCCTCAGGTGTTTAAGAGGTTTAGTTCATAATTAAAAAGGAAAACATCTCACAAGAAAAGATAAAAAAAAAATAAGAAAAATCCTAAAACCCCCTGAAGGAATTGAAGGAGAGATCCTCAGTCTTGAGTATGATTTCGGCTTCTTGAGATGGATCAACTGGCTTCCCTTGATGAATCCCACAATTCTGGCCCTCAAAGCCCTGACAGAAGGCTTCTGTCGAACTCTCTGTCCAACTCCCTTTTGAAGGTTGGCCCCTAGGGTCTTTATATAGGCTTTTGGAATATGTTTCTTTGCCTCTAAGTACCCTAATCTGAATGAAACTTTTCTTTTCTGCGGCAGAGACACGCCCATGGCACACGCCCGTATGATTCGTGGCCAGGCCGTATTCGGGTTTGTTGATGAGGCACGACCGTGCTTTTAGGGGTCCAGGCCTTGTGTGACTTTTCTTAAGAGGCACGGCCGTGTGGTTTTGAGCCCAGGCCGTGTCGATTTCGTGATATGGCCCATTTGCTCCGTTTTAGGTCCGTTTTTTGTTCTTTTCATCCTCCGGTGCTCTCCTGGGTATAAAACATGAAAATAAAGGATTAGGAGCACCTATTTCCACAATTAAAGGGAAAAATCATTCAAAAGTATGCTAAATGTAGGATTAAAATATGTTACTTTTACGGTTTATCAGGAATCATAACCCTATAAGGGTAAATCATATACTATAGTGAAATGACTTCATAATTAAATAAGTTGTAATTAATAGACGAAGGCCCGCAAACTTAATTACAAATTATTCAAGTCTTAAGTATATATGTCAAATTTGTCCCTCCTCTAGCTTTAGATAACCTAAAACGAATTGCATTTAGAACCCATAAATTGTGGAAATGAATGAAAACAATAAACAAAAGAAATAGATCGCATGTCTCATTATCCACATTGAATGTTTTTTCTCGCTAAGTACAAAAGATTACTTAGAAATTAATTTAATTTCTTCAAATTATTATTTAATTGATTATAATTAAATAATTGAATTTTGAAGTGAGAATTAAATTAATTAGTCATTATACTAATACGGTAAAGTTGTCATGACTTTAATAGAATTAGAATTAGGTTAAAAAATAATTCAATTGAAAAATAATTTAGTTAAATCAAATTAATTAATATTTTGAGAAATAAAAATTAGTTATTGGGTTAGATAAATTATAAGTGTCGGATAAATGTTCGGATAACATTTATAATTGTACCCAATACATGAAAGACCCAAATAGGCTCGATTTTAATATGAGTTGTGGCAAACCCTAGATACCCTAAGGATGCCACCCCCCTTGTATTCTACTTCTAGTATAGTTCATATTTTGTATTAAAATATTATTATTTAATTACATATTATTCCATCAGAACAATTGTATTGTATTTTTATAAATATAAACTATGAGCTAACCTATTTACACATATTATTGACCATCGTTATTCTATCAAAAATAGAGGTAATTTGTTTTAGAATAAATTTTATTTTTGTGAAAGATTATAGTTTTTTGGTTATATAAAGAAAATTAACTTTTCCCCTATAAGCTAAGAATAAAATTTATTCTATGCACTTGGTTTGTTTGGTTTGAGTCCACACTCAAAGTAATTTGGGGTTCGAGGATCACAAAGAAGTTCAATCGGTTGAAAGTCGCGAAATGACTTAAACCGCCTCGTACAAAGCACTAGTATAATTTTGGTTAAAAGTTCATTAGTATAAATATCACAATGCTTGATTTAAGAAAAAAAAATTTTAAACTTATGTTGCACCTAAAAACACTATTTTTCTAAACCGATTTTTGCAAACATATGTTGGAATCTACATCATGTTTTTGAAAATGTAAGAAATCAAAGTATCTTATTCCTTTCTTATGAGTTGATCTCGAAGGAAATTGATTAGAAATTTTTTGGTAAATTGTTGATTCATCTAGTTTTTGACTATATTTATTTACAAGTTTACTAGATTGAAAATATTATGATGCTAAAAAATTTATAGATCTCGTGTCATATTTAGTAAAAAACTATGATACACGTATTGAGTGTTCTTAATGTATCTGAATCTGTCCCACCTCTGTTAGAAATGGTACCTTTAGATGGATGTACAACTAACTAAATTGCTTTTGCTCCAAGAACAAAAGACTATGTTGGTTGTAAAAGATGTAGATATGCTTGTCCAATAGATTTCTTGAGCGTTTGAGTTATTTATGGCATGAAACAACTTGAAATAAGGTTCTAGTTTATTGATACGGTTCAAAAAATCCTAGTTGAATACATTTTGAAACCATTTGATTTTTTTACTAAAAAATCAGTGCTAAAAAAAATCTTTCTAAGCATGGGTTTTTTTTGTCCAAATATATATTTTCTTCACCATGAATTATTTCTTTGGTTAACAATAATTGTAGTTTTATTAATATTTGTAGGTTATTTACTCTTTTTTTTTATAGAGGAAATAAGCTAATATATGCATTCAGTTGCGGAGCGTAGTATAGATTTAGGGGGTTATAGCCTCCCCTAAAATGGTAATTTTTTTAATTTAGACCCTTTATAATTTATAAAATTTTAAATTAGTAATAGTAAAAGTGCACTTTGGCCCTCAAAAATGATAAAAATTTGATTTAATCCTTTAAAATTTATAAAGATATAAACAATTAAAATGATGAAATTGCATTTTTACTATCGTAAAAATATATAATTTAATTCCGCCCCAGAAAAAAATAATTTTGGGCTCCGCCACTGTATGCATTTTCGAACTGCTTCTAACAACCTATGCATTTTGTTATCATTACTGATTAGATCCATTAATCTAATTGGCAAAATATTATAAATGAATATTTCTTGTTTTTGAAGGAGATTGGGAATAGATAGACTTTCTATAAGATCCATTTTATTGACAATATTTATCACCACTTTAGCAACTTTTGTCGCTTGGCCAATTGCTCAAGATTTACAATTATTTCATTTCTTGATGCTAGCAATGTCCAGTGGTCAAATAAGATCATTTTTCTCTAGAGACAATTTTACTTTTTCTCATCAAGTGGGAGTTCGAATTAATTCTCATTTATCTACTTCTATCCACGTTGGGAGGGGGGTTGGAAGAAACATCTATTCCCAGCTATAAATTTTATTTTGTACATTGCAAGGGTTCCATTTTTCTATTAATGGGAGTTTTGGGTCTTGGTTTATACGGTTCTAATGAACCAACAATGAATTTTGAATCATTACCTAATCAACCCTATCTTGTTGCATTGGAAATAATATTCTATATTTGATTTCTTTTTGCTTTTGTTGTTAAACCAATGATTATACCCTTACATGCGTGGTTACAAGATATCCATAGGGAGGCCCACTATAGTATTTTGTATGCTTCTAACTAAAATTTTATTAAAAATAGGATTAGTATGAAATTATTATCCATGTCCATTCTATATTTTCTCTCGAGTTGATAATAGTGAGTACTGTGCAAATAATTTATGCAGTTTCAATTTATCTCGATCAACACGAAATTTAAAGAAGAAAAGAATAGTTTATTCCTTCGTAGGCATATTCATGACGAATAAAAAAATGAAAAACATATATTTATAAAAAAAGTGTGAAATGAATAAATTTGTTAAATTAAAAGTATTTAATAATTATTTAATGGAGTTAATAATTAATATTTAATCAACAACTTAACTAATATAATGTAATATAATATAATATAAATAAATTAAAAATTAAAATGAATTTTGGGAAGAAGTGGTTGTTTAACCAACTTTTTCCTTTTGGGTATAAATTTAATTATCCTTTGATTACTATGTATAAATCTAAAGGAATACTGATGCTTATCTCTAACCTTTTATTCCTTAATTTAATCATTATCTAATTTTTTAATAAATGTTTCGAATTTCTTATAATTTATTAATAAAACTTAAAAGAAAAATGTATTTTATTTTATTGATAATGTAAAAATAAATATTTTTATTACATTAAATAAATATAAAAATCACAAAAAAATCTAATAATATAATTTGGAATCTAGAAAAGAATCTTCTATTTCTCCTCATATTAAACTCTACATATATTGGAACATCGTATTATTTCGAAAAAAAAATTATATTAATTATATTTTAAAATATAAAAAAACAAAAAAGAAAGTCAATGGCTGCCAGTGCGTAGCGAAGACTGGCGAATCGATTTATTTTTTCCTTCTTTAATTTTCCTTTTAATATTATATATATATTTATAAAAGATAATAATATTAAAAAAAATAGTGGAATAAAAAGTGGTTGAGTAAAATAATATTTTAATTTTATTTAAAAAAAAAGGTAGGCTGATATATTATAGACTTGAAAATGAGACTGAAAAAGGAAGGGACCATCATCGCCTTAGGTTTCAATCAACGAATCCGCTTATCTGAACTCAATTCATTCCGGCAGCCGCTCAATCCGCCGCATTAACCTCCGAGTTCTTCCTTTTAAGGTGAGGTTTCAATTTTCATTTCTTTTAAACCATCGACTGTCGAAATAATTTCATAATATTTTTTCACAAAATTTAAACTAAAGATATATTAAAAAGAAAAAAAAGGAGTAAAATTTGAAAATCGTGAGCTGATCTGCCAGATTTAATCCTACGATTCGCGCTGTGGGGGACCTCTGATCGCAATTCGCGGCTTTCGAGTTCCCACCGTCATCATAATCTCCAGGTCTTCTACTACAGCTGGCGTGTGATTATAAGAAAGGAAAAAATAAAATTAAGAAAAAACAAAAAAAAAACAAAGATTTCCTTTTTTTCTGTTGTATGTCTCCATCTGTTTATTTATTCTCCGTGGTTGTTACAATTACGGAGCAGAAGCGCGTGAACGGATATGCAGAAGAGTGGGAGTCTGTCGAGAAGTAGTACTAGTCCTTCAGTGAGAATGTCGTCGCCGCCTCCGCCGCCTTCTCAGCAGTCGGTGAGGCGGCTGAGCTTGTGCTCCCAAATAGCAACCCACTCTTCCCCAATTGTGTTCCCAGAGAAACGTACTAAGAAGCTCAAGGCTTCCTCCAAACGCAGCGAAGCCCCTGTCACAGATGATCAGACTGATAAATCTAAGGGGGAAGAGCATCGAATCGACATCGGAGGGGATGAAAAGTCTGATTTACTTGGGTATGTGGTTTACACAGGGAAGCTCATTTTGGATAAGAGAAAGAATACCCCAAATATTGCTAATCCCGCCGATGTAGAGCAGAATTCTTCTACCGATACTGCCAAACAAGAATCTGTTGCTGCTAAACTCACTAGCAAGGCGTTGGTTTGGGGTTCGCATGTCTTGCCTCTTGATGATGTTATCTCGGTAAACATTTAATCTTTGAAATCGACCCTTGCAATGAATTATGTATTTATTTTTGGGCTTTTTGGGTTTGCAATCAGTCTATTCAGTTTTTTTTTTTTTTTTATAGGTATCTTACAATGTTGGTGTTAGACATTTCACTGTGCATTCATACCCTCTAAAAAAGGGTTCTTATGGCCTTTCATGCTTTATTAAACCAAAGAGAAGTCGAAAGGATTTTCGTTTCTTGGCTTCTAGTGTAGAAGAAGCTGTTCAATGGGTTGGTGGGTTTGCAGACCAGCAATGTTTCATCAATTGTTTGCCTCACCCTTTAGTTTCTTCAAAGAAGCAAGCTTCTTCTGAATTGTTTCCAATAGATGCTCCTCCTGAGCTCGTCTTCAGGTGCAGGAATCCACCAAAAATGCTCGTCATATTGAATCCAAGGTCAGGTCGGGGTCGTTCTAGTAAAGTTTTCCATGGAATTGTCGAACCAATATTTAAGGTATGCCCTTTGTCTTCTATCTTTACTGATTTGTATAGATTCTATTACTGTTACTTTCAACATAATTTATAGTTTTAAAACATTGGAATTGGTTGTCATTGATCATAACTACTGTTGTTGATTGTTACTTTGTAGTTCTCTTCCTCTCTACCATATCAACTCATAAGTAAATAAAATCCTTAGTGTGTTTTTTCTCTTACATGAACTTGATGCTTTGGGAATCAGATATTCAGATTGCTAGATTACCTTTGCTTGGATGCATCTAAATCTTGGAGTTCCTTGGTCAAATCGTTCTTTATGATCTTAATTGGAGCATTTCTGCATAACTGCTTTACGTATGAACGCCTTGATTTTTCTGTTGGGAAATATTTGTAGAGGAAAAGAGTGGTTGGATAAAATGGAATTTTTGAACTGAAGATGCCGTAGGAATCTTTGGGACAGTTATAGAAGGTTGAATATTTTACTATGACATCATAGTCAAAATGAAAATCTCGAACAAAACTATTTAGCTATGTATAGCCTTTGACCAAGCCTTGATAAATATTGAATTATGTTTTCTCTTTCCTCTGTTATTTTCTCCCCTTGTATCGTAGATACTCGGATATTTGGCATTGCATGTGATTGGACCTTTCAATTCTACGACGTATGTTTGGCAGACTTTGATTGATAGAATTTCCTTATAAGGATGGATATCATTGAAGTAAAATATAGAAAGGCATCATATGTCGTGTACAGAAATAATGCATAATTTACTGATTTCTTAGGCTTTAATATTGAACGATCATATGGTACTTTTTTTGGATAATGATATTTTGTTTTGTCACGTGCTTATTCTTCATTTTTCTGTAACGTATTGCTTCATTCGTTTGTTGTAAGATCACTGCTTTCCCTCCCTTGTCGTATATATATTATTGTCAAGAAAAAGCTGTTTTGGAGTTTGGGCTTTATAGAGTTTGACATTGTATGCAAACTGTGGCAGCTTGCAGGGTTTAAATTGGAGGTAGTCAAAACAACATCTGCAGGCCATGCCAAGAAGCTGGCATCTACAATTGATATCAGCACGTGTCCTGATGGTAGTAATACTTGATCATTTATTTCGTTATTCTAGCTTTGCTTATATTTTTAAAGATTGCCATCATCATCTCCATTAGCACGAATTTAAATAATTCTACTTCCTTTCAGGAATAATATGCGTTGGTGGTGATGGCATTATCAACGAGGTTAGCTATTTCAACTTTATTCAAGAATTTCATATTTGTTTTTATTTATTTGTTTTCTCTTTTTCTAGAGAACATTTCGCTTCATTTGCTCTATTTATTTATAAACCCATTTCAACACCATTAGTCTTGTTTGGTTAAATTGACGATTGAAATAACTTCAAAAACCTTATAAGGTAACTGGTATTCTGTAGTGTCATTGTGTGATTCCTGGATCAATTTTTTGAGGGACTTACCTCTAATGACCATCTATTTATGGAACATAGTTTTAGGCAAGGACTAATAACTATGTTTCTGTAAGTACATTGTTGTTGCTGTTTACTCATTACGCTAGTATATTCCCCCTGCTTATTTATGGTATTAAAGATTTGGAGTCAAAATAAACATGGGCTTATAACGAATTTGACCTTATAAAGGTAAGAATACCTTGCAGTTTTCTATGCATGCATCTTATAGAATGGTTTCTGAATTTGTTACATAAATCATATTTGGTTTTCAAATTAATATTCTTAACGGTCTTGTCTCGTATGACCACTTGTCCTCTGAATGTAGAGAGGACTTCTTCTCGATTGAGGCTGTATCTGAATATCTGTATCGAATGAAGTTTTTGCTAATCACTCAACATCATACAAAATTGTCTATCTTGAGATCTCATCAACCAAAGTTTAGAAATGTATTACTCCTTAATAGCAAATATCCTCTGAAATTGTTAGTTTGCTATCCTTATTCCAGCAACATGGATTGGCTACATTGGATTCTATTATATCCTTTTTCATTGTCACCCACGTTTCTTTTTTCTCTCCTACACTAAAGTTTTGTCCATTTATTTAGTTGAGACCTACTTATTATATAGGATTTTGAATAAGCCCTGTGATTATTCATTGTTATTGGTACATAAACCATCAGATTTTCCTTTTTCATTCTAGGGGGGACTGGTGTGAGGATTTTACAGTACTGAAAAGGGACTCGATGCTTTTTCAAAAGCATTGTAATAGAATATATAGTCCTTTGGATGGGGTTGTGTTCTTTTAGGTATTCTGCTGATATTTCAGTTTCATTATTAACTAGTTATGTCATCCTGATATATTTCATATTTGTAGGTTCTAAATGGTCTGCTTAGTAGAGACAATCAGAAAGAAGGAATTTCTATACCCATTGGAATTATACCAGCAGGGTCGGATAATTCACTGGTTTGGACTGTTCTTGGAGTTAGAGATCCTGTCTCTGCTGCAATTTCTATTGTGAAGGTAAAGCTGCTTAGGAAATTCAAGATGGGATTTGCTTTACTTGCTGGTTATTCTGTTTCTCCCTTTTATTGATTGATTTTCAAAACTTTTTTGAAACATGGGTCTGAAATTGTTTAACAACACCTTAATGACCCTAACATGTTGCTATGCAAAGTTTGGGAGAAATATCTCATGTTGTCGTGTTTCTGTTTGTGGAAACTTCTCTCTTTAATAACCAGCGAAATAAGGAAAAGAGTTAAGAATACTACATGTTTCTTGTTATAGAAACATTAAATTCCCGGTAACCATTTTGTTGCTTACAATTGTGGTTCTCCCTTTTATGTTTCAGGGAGGTCTTACAGCTACAGATGTTTTTGCTGTTGAGTGGATTCAGACTGGTATTATTCACTTTGGAATGACGGTTTCCTATTATGGATTTGTCAGTGATGGTATGTACTGGTGACATGATGATCCACCCTGGCTGATGCCATAGAAGTCTGTTGGTTTCTATATTCCATCAACCTCTGTTGTCTTCTTTCAATTATCCTTTTTTTCTTATTCCTTTTGGATGGCCTATGTTTGCTTTTTTGATTCTTCAGTCTAACAGGCATTACCATGTGAGCATGTTGTCCAAATAATACTTGCTATGTTGCATCAATTTCGAGTGAGTTACACTTAGACTATGATTATCCTTTTAGAATGACTTGAGCATTCAATCTCACATATGTTACACTCATCAACTAGTAGCTGTTATTGGCTTTTAGAAGGTGACTGGTTTTGCTTTTCATTTGTTTCATTTTCTCTGCATTAAGAAAATGCTATCTTCTGTACCCATCCTTTTCTGTTCTAACATCATCAGAAGTTTGTGTTTAATTGAAATCACATACCAGAATTACTCCTAGACTAGCCATTGTTTATCATTTGCAGATTTTGTTTGAATATTTTGGCTTCAATTTGCCTATTTAAGGTTGAGCACCTTGCACTCCTTTAAAATTATCTGTAATTCTGAACTAGAAAATTTGCATTCTTAGTTACTTATGTCAGCTTTAAAATCATCTGTAATTCTGAACTAGAAAATTTTCATTCTTAGTTACTTATGTCAGATGGTTCTTTTTTACTTTGAATTTGCATTCTAGTAACTTTTGGCTTTGATCTTTATTATTAACAACAATGAAGGCAAATTAGACTTGTTGAGCACATGCATGATTTTCTATGTATAGAATGATTGAGTGAAATCTTTTATTAGCATATACACTGATGAGTGCATAAAATAATTTCCCCATCTTTTATGGGTTCCTAGTGAGGAAATTGTAATTGTATGTTTGTGTCTTTTTTTCTGGCTTGCAGTCTTAAAGCTTTCTGAGAAATATCAGAAACGATTTGGTCCTCTACGATATTTTGTTGCTGGGTTCTTCAAGTTTTTGTGTTTGCCAACGTACAACTATGAAGTGGAGTACCTTCCTGCAGAAAAAGAGGATCGAGAAGGCAAAACCTCTGCTGATCGGGAAGTAGTTGACATGTCTGACCTGTACACAGACGTTATAAGGAGGTCATACATAGATGGCATTCCTAGAGCCTCGAGTTTATCTAGTATTGATTCAATAATGACTCCAAGCCGAATGTCTGGAGGTGAGATGGACACTTCTAGTAATATGCATGCCAGCACTGAACCATCCGAGTATGTACGAGGCCTTGATCCTAAGACTAAACGGCTGTCATCTAGCAGAAGCAATGTAACAGCTGAGCCTGAAGTTATTCATCCTCAGTTACCACTCTCATCGACTCTAAACTGGCCACGGACCAGATCAAAATCAAGGACAGATAAAGGATGGAGTGGATTGACTGCAGCACATGATCCTTCGAGATGTTCTTGGGGTAATGCTGCAACAAATGATAGAGAGGATATATCTTCAACATTGTCCGATCCTGGTCCAATTTGGGATGCTGAACCAAAGTGGGACACTGAGGCTAATTGGGATGTGGAAAATCCAATCCAGTTACCAGGGCCATCAGATGATGTTGATTCAGGAATAAATAAGGAAGTTGTCCCAAGTCTTGAAGATAAATGGATATTGACCAAGGGGCCATTTCTTGGCATCATTGTGTGCAACCATGCATGCAGAACTGTGCAAAGTTCTCAGGTGGTTGCTCCAAGAGCTGAACATGATGACAATACCATGGATATGCTCTTAGTTCATGGGAGTGGGCGGTTGAGGTTGATGAGATTTTTCTTGCTGCTACAGATGGGTAAACACCTTTCACTGCCATATGTTGAATATGTCAAGGTAAAGGCATCAGTTTCCTTTAGTCAATAGAAAACTTCATATTTCAAATATAGAAACATTGTTGTTGAGCCCATAAATCCCATCCAAAGTTTTTGTAAAATTGACAAGGCAGAGTTATGGCTGGTTTGAACATGCTTGTTGTAGTTTGTGCACTGTTTTTCGCATAAGAATAGTTGCCCCATCCTCTTCAATTTGTTTTGGGATGTACGATGGGTGTTTTGCTGATTCTTATGGTATATCTGTTAACTGGGTCCAGTATGCATAAATATCAACTCATGATTTAACTTCCATTGAAATACAGGTGAAATCAGTTAAGATTAAGGCTGGGAAACACACGCATAATGGTTGTGGTATTGATGGTGAGTTTTTCCCCCTCAATGGACAAGTAGCATCGTCTTTGCTTCCAGAACAGTGCAGACTAATTGGTCGCTTCCCTGACCGTCATGTATAATGATTAAGAGATGTGTTTTTTGAAAATTTCTTTTTGCCAATATCTTGGATGCCGGTGTACTCTTCTCCTCTCGTGAGTATCCTTATACAAAAACAATGTCTTGTGATATATTTTTCATGTTAATCCCTCCCCATTTGTGCCATTACATACATACAGTGAGGATCCCTGTAAATTTTTGTTGGGTTTATGTATCTGTTGCTTGTTTATTATGTTCCTACTCTTACAGTAAATACACTTTCCTCCCGTTAGATTCTGTGTGACTGTGAGCTTCTATGTATTAAACATTTACCCATCTTTGTTTACCTTTTAAATTTCTTTACACCATCATCATCAGAGCTTTTCCTCTGATACCTCATTCCTTTCTATGTCCTTAGTTTAATCAGTGCTAAGTATATCATATTTGAGGGAAGCTTCCAAGCCATGGCAGGGCAAATCGCCTATGTAAGTTGGTTTTAAAAATGGTGCATATATGTATCGATTATTTTGATACAGGCATTTGGAATTTGGATCAATTTTAAGCTTTAGTTTTTGAGTTGTTTGTTTATTGCTTAGATCCCTTGTGTTATTATGACTTGTTAGTTCAGTTGGGGAGGATTCTTGTTGGAGAGGGTGGGATTGGTTTGGTGGAGTAGATATTTGAATGTGGCAGTAGTTGGAACTTGGAGTCGCTGTCGGGTGATGCATGGCTGGTTGTGTTGATGGATCGGAATAGGTTAGTTTGGCATGGGTTTCGTAGGTTATCCATAAAATAATTATTGTTGTAGAGTGTGGGGTTTGCGTTTCCCACCTCTCATTCCTCATCCCCTCGCCACCAGTCCGGTCAATTTCTGTCGCAAGCAATGGAATGGCACTGATGATATCTAGACTCTCGTTCACCATTTGATCGTTTTCAGTACAAGTGTTTCTGGTTGGGTTACAAATATCTAAATTTGCAAGCTTTTTAATTATTTAACTCCGGATCAGAAATTTAATTAAAAAAACATAATCGGGTTTTAAAAGGCACAATTCTATTACTAATAATAGTGAAATGATTTGATTTAAGATTTGGATTTGAGAGGTGCTTTTTCAATATTTTTTAATAATGAAAAATAGAAAAATCTGAAGAAATCGAAATTGAAGAACAAAATACAGGACGTTGAAGGTCCGCCACATCCCAAAGATAACAATAGTAAGTAACGATTGGTAATAATAGGCTGCACGCTCCCTCCTCCACCTGCGCTTCGATAGTTTCAATTTAGAAAGTTCTTTTCCGACAGCAAGCATACCTGACGTAGAAAACCCAAAGCCAAAGCAAAGGAAAGGAGAAGAGGAAGAAGCCGTTGTTGAAAGAAGAATAGAGATTATGACGTTGGCTCTCTCTTCGGCAACGTCTGCTTCTTATTTCATCCCTCCTCGTAATGCAAAGCCTTCTCCGGTTATCAAAACGATCTTCATGACTTTGAAACCAGCGTCGTTTCCTTCCCCTTTAACCGCCGTCATTGCGTCTGCCGGGGCGCGGAGGATCGTTTCTTGCCAAGCTGTCTCCACCGCTTCCCTCGACAAGGACGAGAAAAACGCGTCGGTTTCGGGGTCCGCCGAAGCCGATGAGGAAGCTAAAGTAGGGGCCAAGGTTAAGGTTAAGGTACCGCTCAAAGTGTATCACGTCGTTCGCATGCCGGAGTTGGATCTGATCGATATGGAAGGAGTGATTAAGCAGTACGTTGGGATCTGGAAAGGGAAACCGATTTCAGCTAATCTTCCTTACAAGGTGGAGTTTCTTAAGGAAATTGAAGGCCGAGGACCTGTCAAGTTCTTCGTCCATCTTAAAGAGGAGGAATTGGAATTCCTTGATTAGAAATCAAGGTTCTTCTCCGTACGCCAGGCAAAATTACTCTTTTCTTAAGCGTCTCCTTGCGTTCTTTCTTATAACCAAAAGCCAATAATTGCTCATAGTTGTATATATTTTACCTTTACCATTCAGTTCTACCTGGGAATCTGATTTCTTTGTTTTTGTTTTCTGTTCGTTACTTTGTAGAATCGAAGTTCCTATACCTTAAATAGATTTGAACTTAGAGTTACCTTAAAAAGAATTGAAGTTCTTATATCCGAGGGTTACCTTCATTTTACTGCTTATTTATGTATATGACTTGTACTTGATTCTCTATCTTCCAACTATTATTTATAATGTATTAGATGTACTAGGACCGGTATCGTACCTATTGGTAGAATTTATTCTTGTAATGATGCGGCAAGATTAACAATCATTAGATGTTTTCTCCTTTGTGTGATTTCAGGTAAAATGGGTTATCTTTTCTAATTACACTTAAAATGCCATCAGGAACCTGTCATGGTATCTACGCTGAGTTTTTGTTTTATCCCTTTACAAGGCTCGTGTTGGCTTCTGTTCTGTTTCTATTAGTTTTTCAGTTATTCTGTGCTCTGTCACAATTGGTTTAGGCTGGTAACTCTTCTTCGGTTTGGATTCATTATGCTTTCAAAACAGTAAACTACAAATGAAAAAAAGAGACCTGTGAGAGTGTGGTTTAGACTTAATGTAAAAAAAAGTGTCTGCTATTTCTGTGCAAAAGTTGGTTCCTTGGCTTTAGTGATTTTGTTGATTCTTAGTGGTAATCATCCCCAAAAGAGCTATATACTAAAATGGAAGATGAATAGTGTATTTTGACATATTTTTACAGCAATGTGAATTAAGGAAAAGACTCTTCTTGTTGAAACTAAACAAGTGCTTGCACATCTGATAGAGAAAGAAGGAAAGAAAGAAAAACAAGACGACAAACTTGAGTTGCTTTGGGAAGTGGCCTTGATAACATAGGTTAATGATATGGATGGGTTAGAGTCACTTACCTTTGATGTCCTGGGTGTTACTTCTCTACATAATGATTTATGATATTTAAATTGGATACCAAATTTTCAATTTAGCATTTTCTTACCTGAGAACGTAGCATAGCATCTCCATTTGGTTTCCTGTTGAAGTGTCAATATTTATTGTGCAGAATATAACTAGCATTGCCGATAAAAATAATTACATGTCTATCATTAGAAGTTTCCTTAAAATGTGTTTTCCGCATGCTATCAGTGTCCATTCATGTTGTTCAATACTAGGCGTTCTTGCTGCTGATTTATCTAGGTGATTTCATTTTGAGCTCATCTCACATTCGTCATCACTTTTTTCAGATGCATTGGCTAATTTCTGTGGCATTATTATTTAATTAGCTGAAAAGCTTGACTCAATCAAAAGTAGATCTTTCATTTTGTATGTCTGCAGATGCGTTTTCCTTCATAATTTTTTGTTTATTTTGTGAGAACATTTCATTCCTGAATTTCTAGCCATATCTTATTCAACAGAGAGCTACCCCATGTTGTGTATCTAACTCCCCTGCTATTTTAATATTTGACTCTTGGAAAGCAATGATGAACTGCAAAAGCAAATAGGGTTTAACCCTTCAGCATTTTAATTCTTCATCGAATGTATTATATGTGATTCTATGCTTTTCTACAGCTATGAATTGTTATACCAGAAGCTTGCTGTTTTCTTGAAAGCTTAGTTGGGTATTTGTTTAGTTTGCTAGCACAAGGGCTTTAATCTCAAGTGAAAAAAGGGAGCAGTATGGTTGCTTGCATATCCAGCCTTTTTATGCCCTTTTAGACTTGCAGTTTTCAGTTGAATGATATTCACTTATCATGCTGGATTCTACCTCAGTTAAAATGTGCATTTCATTTATTATTTCTGTAAGGAGGTAGCAACGGGACGCATAGTGTCTGCATTTCATTGAGAGGTTTGGCATAATGCTATTAGATGATTTGGTACAGATGGTTGCTGATGCCTTTGAAGTGGATCTGCACGTACCGGTATGTGAATAGTTTTATTGCTATGCAACAGTGGAATATGCTGTAGATATGTACACTTCTGCAGCACCTAAATTACCATTTTGGCATAGTGTTTCTAGTGACATTAGCTATTTGAGCCAGAAGTTAGGACTCAATAACTCGAGTTTAGTTGACAATGATCAAGCTTAATGAGTTTAGTTTAAACCCCTAGTTGTAATGATTCACAATATGAGTTGGTTAAACGTTAGTATAAGTGGCATTCCATCTTTTATCTTCCAAAATTCTGCGTTCACTTTCACACAATCAAATGGATTGCTTGCCCCACATGTCTAATCTTCATGTCGGTTGTATCTTAAAGTATATGTTATGGTATTAATTAACATCTTTTATAAAATTTAAAGACCTCGCTATGTAGTGGTGGAAATGATGGTTTTTCTTGGAAAGTTTAATGTGGTTGAATCATGGATGCTTCTTCAAGTTTGAAAGGAAAAAGTGGGTAAAATTGTGCACATTGTTCCTATCCTAGTCAAAATGTAGATCTACTGCTATATTAAGTCAATAATTTTGCTCCCTTTACTTTTCTAGATTTTCACTGGTAAAGTGGCATTAACCTCCCCAATGGTGAAAACTTGACATCATTTAATGGTAAATTGATTTATTTGAAGTAAAAGTTAATTTAATTTCAAAATCTGGAAAAGGACCAAAATTATTTGAATTATTTAATGAGATATAAGAAGGGATTATTTGCATATTTTGACCCAAACGTGGGATGGTAAAACTTGAAGGGGCTGGTTGGTTTGCCGAATGTTACATTTTGAAATAAGATTACGGTGTTTAGATTTTGATATTCCGGTTATTCTATAATATAAGATGTAATTTCGTTACAACCCATTTCTTAGATTATCTTGGATTACATGTGTAGTATTTTATTTAATATATTAATTATAGTTATAACCATAATTATGGTTGGTGTTGTAATAATTTTTCATGAATTATTAAATATAATTTATAAATTTATTTAAGCACAAATGCATTTACTTACTAATATATAAATTATAATAAAAGCAAGAATTCTAACAAATTATTATGAAAATTGAGACTAAAAACTATAAAGGAATTTCACTTGGTTAAAAATTGTTATAAAAGAATAATTGAATAAAACGTGCTTCTATTTAATTTTAGTTTTATAAATTATATAAAATAAATATATTTATAAAAAGTGAGGTAAAAAAGTCGATGAAGTTTTAATTATATCTCACACTTGCATAATAATATTTTTATTTTGTAAAAGAAATATAATTTTAATAATTTTATGATTAAATTGACGTTTTTGATTGATATTAACTTAATCAAACACATAAATAATAGTAATTATAGATGTTATATACTAAATTATCATTAGGGAAAGAAGTGAGGTGAAGCGGCATAAACAGTGATTACGGATATATATTGGTGCAAACATTAGACGAAGCAGAGTCTTGTCCTTATTCCCACCCCTTTTTTGTCCAAGCCAACAATTTTGGTATGTACAAACTGAGCTTGTAAAACCGTAATGGAAGCTTGGAAAATGCAAAGTCAAAACTAATGTATCAGCTAGTTGAAGAGGTGGCGTCAAATATCGATGGGATTAACACAAATTCTCGAAATGGAGAAGGGTTAGAGAAAGATAGGGATATGAGTAGAAGCCATTTTTGCGGTGGAGGAGGAGGTGGCGTGCAATTAGAATAACATGATTGACATGAATCAATGCAAGAAGATCCAAGCCAAGCCATAATTTTTAGTGGCTCCCACTTTAATTAAGTAAAAAACTTTGAAACTAAGTAGAGAAAATCAATTTGAAAGATTGAATTGAAATAAATAAAGAAAAGAAATAATAAAAGAGAAAAGGTAAGCAGGGTTTCATTGAGAATGAAGGTGGTAGGATGGTGGGGTATGGTTGTCCAGTCTTTTTCAGATTTTGAGTTGCAGATGGAGGGATTCTTGGATTGGGCCCCTTCTGTTTTTTGAATTTTCATTTTTCATTTTAATTTCCCTCCCTTCCCAAACCTTATTAATCAGTTAATTTGAAAAAAAAAAAAAAACCTGAGCAGCAGCAGCAATAGTGGTGAAAGTGAAACCTGAATTCCAAAACCGGCCCCTTCTTTTCTTCATTTTTTCTTCTGTTTCTGTGTTCTATATCTGGAATAATCTCATTTGGTAGAGTTTGATTTTGAAGTTGAAGATTTGGGTTTTATTAAGAAAAAAATGGAGAAGTTTTTCAGTTTGCAAAACGGAAGCAAACTCCACTTCTACTTACTTTCTCCTCCATTTCTTTAAAAACTGTAAATTTAGAGGAAATCCAAGCAAGAAGATTCAACAATGAGACAATCTCTCCAATTATTGTCTTCCCTGTAAGTCTATGGTTTCTGGTAAAAATGTCGGTTACTTCTCTCTTTTTGTATAAGTTTGGTCTGTATATGTATTATTTTAATGTTTACTGTCTAACAGCAAAAGTTCTCAATTATGCAGTCGTCGGAAATGGCTAAAATAATGAAATAAAGATGAGATCTAAGGATTTTATTCTTTTTTTTTAGAAAAAAAATTGAATGTTTGCTGTAGCCATTGCTAGGGTATTGTCTTCAGTTTCGTTTCCGCCATGACTACCAAACGCGCTTACAAGCTACGTATCCTTTTTTTTAAGGTTTTTATTAAATTATGTTACAATTGATATACTTGATCTGAGTTTTTCATTACAGTTGCACCGATCACCTGAAATAGGCCTCTTTCAGCTTTTTTTTTTTTTTTGTATTTTTTGTACCCGGGGTAGCCTTAATAATTGTAATAACCAGAGGAATTTGTGGCACACTCTAGAAGTGTGAATTGCCTGAAGATTGGAAGAAAATCGTCTAGGGTTCTTGTGACTGGAGGTGAAGATCACAAGGTTAATCTCTGGGCTATTGGAAAACCCAACGCCATACTGGTCAGTTCTCGCTATATGTTTGCTTAATGCAATTCATTTCAAATACTTTTTCGTTTAAATTCTTATATTTGTCAATACCAGTGTTTTCACTGTCAATGATTTGTTGCAATTTATTATATGCTCACTAGGCACTAAAGTTGGGGGAAGAATATTTGATACTGTAAATAATAGGATTAAATAATTCAACCTCTGATAAATTTTCAATTCGGTGACCAGTGAATTCTTATTATTCCCGTACAATTTTATATGTGAACCATTATATCAGAGTTTGTCAGGACACACGAGTGGAATAGATTCAGTGAGCTTTGATTATTCAGAAGTCTTGGTAGCTGCAGGTGCTGCAAGTGGCACTATCAAGCTTTGGGATTTGGAGGAGGCAAAAAGTATGCTCATCTAAATCCGTGGACTTGTTTTCCTTCTTTTTAATCTAAATATGCATGTTGCTGGCTGTATGTTAAATGCCGGTCTTAGATATGTGTCAGGTTATTTATTTATTTTTGCTATTTGATACTTTTCTAGTTGTTCGGACTCTGACTGGTCATAGATCCAATTGCATCTCTGTGGACTTCCATCCCTTTGGTGAGTTTTTTGCATCTGGTTCTCTTGATACAAATCTCAAGGTGTGGGATATCAGAAAGAAAGGATGTATCCACACGTACAAGGGCCATAATCGAGGAGTCAATGCAATCAGGTTTACACCAGATGGCCGATGGGTTGTATCTGGCGGCGAGGACAACATTGTGAAGGTCAGAGTTTGCTGTAGTTTAATTCATGATGCTAGTCATTTTGTACTAATCTACATGTTTCTTCCTTTTTCTTTTGGGGGCATGGTAGGGTAAATAAACATAGAAAAAGGGTTTTCAATACTTTTAGTGGCAGCCTGTTTCATGACAATGCTCTTATTTCCTGGGGACTGGAATTGAGATTTTGGAGTGAGGCAATGCAAAGCTGAGGTGTTGAATGAACTTACATGCCTCTATTATTTCATATTGTTTTTAATTCTCTGATTCAGCCAACTTCGAAACTTTGGCTGTTCTGTTATATAGCTATGAATGGATCCATAGGTGCAGTTCTTTGGCTTTCTCCCATTTGTGTATAGATTACCTGCTTTCAGTTCTCTTTGAAAAAAAGTTTTCACCTTATAAACAAATTTAAATGCACATTTGTAGGCAGAGCGTATACACATTTTAGTTTTTGAGTTTGGATGTTGATTCAAGATAACTTCTACAATAATATTTTTCATGTCGTATATATCAACAGGTTTGGGATTTGACTGCTGGAAAACTGTTGCATGATTTCAAGTCTCATGAAGGCCAAATTCAGAGCTTAGATTTTCATCCCAATGAGTTTGTACTGGCTACAGGTTGGTTATTACCTTCTATGAAAAGAGTGCTTACTTAGCTCACTTGAGAAGTGATTCTATGATGTTGTCCTAAAGTATCTTTATATTGTGTGAGGAAGTTATAGATCCTTCTTGTGTGCTCTAATTTTCATTATATATTCTCTTGCCTTCACAGGTTCAGCTGACCGGACTGTTAAATTTTGGGACCTAGAAACCTTTGAGCTTATTGGTTCAACTGGGCCTGAGGTACTTTAGCTGGTCTTGGATACCTGCCAGTTCTCTTAGCAGAGTTAGAGATTCTGTTGAGATCATAAGATCTTTGTTCCATATTTAGGTCATAGGATCTTTGGTTTCCTGTTTTATTGTGGAGGAGTTTATACATGATTTTTTTCTACATACTTTAGACTACTGGAGTCCCTTGCTTGACCTTCAACCCTGATGGGAGGACTGTACTCTGTGGATTACATGAAAGTCTGAAGGTGAGGTCTTTTATGGTTCAACTTTCATCAGACTATAATGATTTACAATGAATTGTTGCTATTCCCATTTTACTTCATTTTTCTTTGCAAATTCCAGGTTTTCTCATGGGAACCAATAAGATGTCATGATAGTGTGGATGTGGGGTGGTCTAGGTTGTCAGATCTTACTGTTCATGAAGGAAAGCTTCTTGGCTGCTCCTATAATCAAAGCTGTGTTGGCATTTGGGTTGTGGACATCTTGGTATTGTTTAGTTTTCTGCACTTCGATTTATTTAACCAGTCAGCTTTCTTTATTGGCAGTTATTGTATTAAAGATTTTAACATTAAAATTTTGGTCTCTGGTACAGCGCATAGATCCTCATGCTGTTCCTGATGCTAATTGTGTGAATAGTCATTCTGAGCCTAAATCTAGTTCTGGTGGAAACCCCACTGTACTGAATGAGAACACGACCAAAGCTAGTATGGGAAGGTTATCAGTTTCACAAATTTCTGATACTTTAGTGAAGGAAACGAAATCCCTTGGGAGGTTATCCATTTCGCAAAACTCAGATCCTGCTCAGGAGTCAAAAAATTTGGCATGTATGTTACATTTTACTTTGATTTTGTTTAGGGTTTAGTACTTTCACTTTATGTTTCTTGATTCTCACAAATTTCTTTAGAAACCATATCATTAAATATACTTTTCATGGTGAATTAGTTTTCATTTATACAGTTTACATTAAAAAAAAAGTATATTTGTTGAAAAAGGTCTCAGGAAAGACGAGTGAAATCCGTCACTCTGAACTAAACTACACAACTCTTTTTAAGCAATCAAAAAATGAATGGAAAAAGGTGGATTGATGCATAGGACATGTATGGTAGAACTGTGCAAAATTTCTCTTATACTATTTATGTCGATTAGTTTTTCTGTAAGTGATTTACTTTATGCTATTGCTTTTGGTAAGCAGGCAGTAGTAATAGGTCAATTTGTTAAAAAGGAAAAATTTTAGAAATATGATTACTTGCTAATTAGCAAAAACATGCTCAGCCAATTAAGTAAACAGTTATTATAGAAGTTATGAAATATCTGGAAGAATGGTGCCCCCTGAAGGGGGTGGGGGGAGGTGGGGGTTGTGTTTGCAGCTGTTATCTATCTTATTCTGGCTTTTGCATAATGGTTGAAGCCACAGGAAATGTGCCTGATACCCCTCAGAGAGTCAATTTAAACACAGCTCCTAAGACAACTCAACCAAGTTCAGTAACAGTTCCCAGTGGAGCAGCTCCAAAGCGGAGTTCCATGAGGACTAGTTCATCTGTCAATGCTTCAAATTTTAACAGGTTAGATGTCATACCTGTGATTGTGCCTAGAAATGATATGAGGTTGGAGCAGGCTGTTGAATCAAGAAAAGAAGTGGGAATATCGGGGAGAAGTTTGGAACAGGCTGCCGAATCTAGAAGAGAAGTTGGAATAGCTGGGAGAAGTTTGGAGCCGAGCCAGCCAGCTGCTGAATCTAGAAAAGAAACTGGACCAGCTGGGAGAACTTTGGAGCTAGGAACTGATCCGAAAAAAGAACTGGGTATTGTTGGAAGAACAATGCCATTTTCTTTGCAGTCAAAAACCTCTAGTTTTCGGAAATTTCAAAATAACAGAGAAGACATGGATCAGCCAGCTATCTCTGCTCCTTCAGAAGGTGCAGGTTCAAAGGTGGATGGATTCAGCAGTGTTCTGGACAAGAGTATATTTCCTTCTGTCAAAGGCCCAATGAAAGGAATGCCTGTTGCTGAAAGGAATACAAGAGAAGATATGTGTGTTGGCTCTGGTAAGAGTGAACCAAACTTAGTGGTGGAGTTGCCTCCAAACTACTGGGATGAAAATTGTATGTTCTTAAAACTCTCAATTTACTTTTCTAACTTTGTTTGTAGCTTTTCCTACTTAGCTTCTTCTAGACTTCTTAAAATTGCTATAACTTGTTTGCTTCTAACCTTGACAGTCAGATTAGTTTCTGAATTAGATTATGACTGAATTTTTCTATTAAAATGCTTTAAGTAAATGACTGTTTGATAGCAACCATAAGTTTTCTTGAGACTTAATAGGAACAACTGAAAGTGTGAAGTGGAGGGAACAATGGATAGTACCTTGTATAAATCCAAATAACGGCATCTGTACTTTTGGTTGCATAAAGAAAATGTCATGTTTGGGAGCAATGGTCTCTGTACGTTTGCCATTTGTTTTTTCCAATAGAAATTGGAATGCAAAAGATAGCAAAGAGTCAAAAAAGCAAAAGGTTAAAGCACGTTGTTATGCATTTCTCAAGTTGAAATGTTTAACTATTCATGTTGAACCTGAATTCTTTGTTTCAGATTCACAAGTGAAAAGAACACATAGAGATGCATATCCTTTAGAAAGCCAAAAAGGAGGTATATCTCTTCATAGCTGGTAGATATTGTGCACAATTCCATAGTCTCAACTCACTATCTTTGGTCAATTCTTCAGGAAGAACACATGTAGTCATAAATTTGGAGAAAAGAGGGAAGCCTTCTAATTATGATAGACCTAATTTTGGTATATCTCCAGGGAATGCATTTGTGTCAAATATGTCTTCATTCAATTCGGTAAAAATATACCTAGGCTTGTATTCACTTTCTTTCCCTTTTTAATATGTTCCTAATGCTAATTTATGTATTCATATTCTTATCTTTTTTAAAAGTATAAACAAAGAGGATACCATCCCTCTGTCGAAAAAGAAATGCCTTCTGCCAGTGATGAGGATGCTGTTGCAGATGTAATGGAGCAGCATGACCAATTCATTGGTTCCATGCAGTCTCATTTAGCTAAGTTACAGGTAAAATCCTACACAAACTGGAAGTCATGTTATGGATTGTTTAGATACTTTTGTTTTACACTTGTTATCAAGATGTCGGCAATGTTGAAGTTTTCACAGAAGATTGCTGAACCTTGTTTATTATATTGGTTTTAGGTTGTTCATCAATACTGGGAAAGGAATGACATAAAGGGTGCAATCAGTGCAATGGAAAAGATGGCTGATCATGCTGTAAGCACTTTAAGTTTGTCAATACATACATCTCGATTCAAACTTTTGTGTAACCTGAACCTATTGAAGAGCTACAATTGGTTTGTTTTGATGATGGGAATTGCAGGTGCTTGCTGATGTCTTGAGCATTGTCACTGAGAAAATAGACATTGTCACATTGGACATTTACACTTATCTTCTGCCCCTCCTGTCTAGTCTTCTTGGAAGTGAGATGGATAGGTAAGAATAGTGTCATAATCTTGCACTTTTATGCATTTTTGCAGTCTCTCTGCCTGTTATTTTTGGTCTTAAATTGTTCTGGAAACACCAATTGCTTTCAGTAGTTCTCTGTGGTAATTTTGGTCAACTTTAAACTGCAATACCCGTAAAGTGGTTAAAATGAGTGGTATTTTAGCATTAGTTTTCTGAGGCTCTCTTCACTCTGTTCATTGTATCTTCCAATAGAATAGGTTTCGGTATTTAACTGCAGCTCCTATATAGGCATTTGTGCATTTGTCTTGACGTGCTGCTTAAGCTGGTCAGAGTATTTGGTCCAATGATATATTCAACATTATCTGCTTCAACACCTGTTGGTGTAGACATCGAGGCGGAGCAAAGGTCTGCCTGTTTGCTTCCTAACTGCAAATTTAATATTCAAGTGTTCAGTAATTGGATTATTAACTGAGATCATGTTGCTGATTGTCCTAGGTTTGAACGTTGCAACCTCTGCTTTGTAGAACTTGAAAAAGTAAAGCGATGTCTCCCCACAGTTACTAGGTGAGCATGGTGGTTATTTAAACATGCAGATAGCTGCTCTACTAGGGTTTAATCATACACAAACTTTCTATACTGTATGACATTTTCCTGAGATCTCCATATTCATTTATCTATTTATTTATTTTTGTTTCCGTTTCCTCCATAGAAGAGGGGGATCGGTGGCAAAGTCTGCCCAGGAATTGAATCTAGCATTTCAAGAAGTGTCATAACCGAATGCATACACTAAGCTTATTCCGTGTGCATTTTATGGATTAAAATCTTTTGCTGATGTGGAGTGCAAGTTTTTAGCATTTAAAATGCATGCCGGTGAAAGCATCGACGACCACTTCCATGCATACTGTCAAGCCCTAATGGTCCTTGTAAATGGAGGCATTTAAGCTGCAAGCTGATTCTACTGCATTGAGTGAAGGGCTAATGGAGTTGTGTCACACTGCTGCCGGTTGCTGCACAGTTTTTTCAACTTCTAACCCAACAATATGTTGCACATCAATTTGCACCTTTTTGGCTTGTAATTCTTAACTGTGTACTATAATATAATATAATATATATACACGTGTGTTAAAGCTGTTGGATAACCTGAAAATAGAGCAATATTTAGCTGCTTGTATTGGATTGGTGAATTGGGGTTGTGTTGTTTGCATGATTCGTTCTGTAAGATTGAAAGAAAATGAAAGACAAAGCTAAGCTCTTCATTTCCTTTTTATGTTTTACTCTTTGATGACGCCATTTGTATTCCTTGAGTTCCTGGTTTTGAAAATTTAAAGCTGCAACTTGATTTTGGGCTGATTAGATGTCTTTTTTGTTTAGGGTTTGATTTTATGGGGCACTCAAAAGTTTTAAAGAGAAAGGATTGAATGAAACATTAATTTTACGTCATCTGTATTCTTTTTCATTCAAGATAAAATTACTGATATAATATAAATCTATTGGAAAGGTATATAATTGATGTATCCTTTCCTAAATTTCAAATTATAAACATTTTGTTGGATGAAAATGAATTTTTTATTTTCATAAATGGAACACCTAAGAAAATTTTTTTATAGAATATGATTTTTAAATAATTTTTATATTGATAAGTTAAAATATTGATATAAAATTTGTGCTTACATGCTAATATGATTAATTTTTCTATTGAATCATATGCATTTTAAATACCTATACAAAGAAAGTCCTTAACATAAAAGAATAAGAAAAATGAAAATTATTATTTTTGATTTTTGTATTATTTCGTTCAATTTACTTGATGGATACTTTTAAAGCTTTTTACGTGAAATTGAAAAAAAAAAAAATTTATGTAAATGTTTAAGGTTAATTTTTAAAATTAAGATTAAATTGATATAATATATAAATATTCGGATTAAAATTACTATTATGTCAATTATAAAATTGTCTTGTCATCTTCGATCAATCATTTAACAACTTAGACAAAAAAAATCTCGAATAGTTGGGGGATTGCAAGTGTAATTTACCCCCAAAAATTAATATTTTATTTTAGGATAAATATATTAATTCACCCTAAATTTTGTTTAAAACTAAATTTTGGTCACCTAATTTTCAAAAATTACATATCAAATTATTTAGGTAGAATCGGAGCAGGTTAAGCTTTATTTTTATTCAAAAAAGACAAACAAAGAAAAGTATATTATGATGCAGAAGAGTGAGGAGGAGGAGGAGGCTGACCTCCAATTTCCAATTTTTGTGTTAATTGCATTCAGAGTTCACTCTTAAAAGGCAATGGTGCTTTGCCTCTGCCTTAGGCTTTAGCCTCCTCTTCTCTCTTACTGTGTTTCACTTTACTTGTCCGAGTGAGTTTTCTGATTCTCTATTCCTCATTTTATGTTACATTTTTCCCCAGAGACACGAACCAATACACTTTCATCTCCCTTCATTTTTTTTTCCTTTCCAGTACCAATTTCTTCTTTCAATTAAGCTTTATTCCTCCATGGCTTCCAATTTGCAACACGATTCCACTTCTTCCAGTGAGCTTTCTTTCTTTCCTTCTTTCTTTCTTTTTTTGTTGTATTTGAATATGTTCGGAGATCAATACGAGCTCCATTTCCTTATTTCTTAATCGGCTGTTAGATGGATTTACTCTTTCAGCTCATTCTAATTATTCCCTTTTAGCACTGAGTTTATCTGGTTTTGAATTTAAAAAAAAAAGAAAGATGTAATCTTTCATAGTTAATCTCAGTGCTGCCTTTTAATTATATTGTACCTTTCAACTGCTAAGTTTAGGCCTTGTAATTGTACTGTACCTCAGTACTAATTTCGTTTAATGTTGATGAAACCCCATATCGCATGGTTTGGCAGTTTGTAAATTGATATGTAGGTTGTTCTTTATGTTTCTCTTGTCTTTGTCAGATGAGAAATCGGATTTGACAACAGACACCAAAGGTCTGAAATCAGGAATATCCACCATTGACAGCAAAACTTCGAAACCAGAAGCTTCCCAACCAGCTCAGGCTGGAGCCTCCCCTTCCAATATGGGACCTGGGTTTGTCCCACCCAATCCGTTTGATTTCTCAGCCATGAGTGGCCTTCTTGAGGTAAGCTTCTCTATTTTTAATTTTATTATTCTCTGGATGGATTACTCTGAATTGTTTCTTCAAATGAAAATGAAGTTGTAATTAAATTTAATGGAAAAGTTTAGTTTTTAGTATCAAATCTAGATTATTATGTCCGGAGTTCATTTTCAGGTCTTTTTACTTTTCTGTCCATTCATCTCTGGTGGGTTCTGCAGTTTATTCTTCTTATGACTGATTTGGTTTGATTTTAATCTCATTTTTCATTTTTGCTCAATTCGGTTTCCGTAACAGCTTGTCTTTAAGTCTCAAGTCTGAACAAATTTTAATTTTATGTGTTGTGGATCTTGACCATCTTGGTCTATTTTAGGATCCAAGCATCAAGACACTAGCTGAGCAGATAGCAAAAGATCCTTCATTTAACCAAATGGCAGAGCAGCTCACTATGATGTTTCAAGGGGCATCAGCCAAAGAGAGTTCGCCTGAGTTTGAACCACAGCAGTACTATTCGACCATGCAACAGGTTATGCAGAATCCCCAGTTTATGACCATGGCTGAACGCCTTGGTAATGCATTAATGCAGGTACATGTGGCCTCAGTTGCCCATTTAAGCTGATTCACGGTTCTTTAGTCTTTTACCCTTCTATCACATTAAATGAACTCGCTTCTGGCAGATGAAGTTTTAGTTTTGTCTTCAGGATCCTGCTACGTCTAGCATGCTTGAAAGTTTGTCCAATCCTCAGCAAAAAGACCAGATTGAGGAAAGAATGGCACGTATCAAAGAGGATCCATCATTGAAACATATTCTAGAAGAAATAGAGACAGGTGGTCCCGCGGCAATGATGAGGTGGGTGATCAAAGTACTAATAGCATCATAGTATTATAGTGTTGTGGGCACGACAGTTTCTTCTTTAGAATGTATGTAGATGTCTGCATTTAGCTATTTTTCACTAAATTAATAGCAGAAAGGCTTCTGGATTAGGTACTGGAATGATAAAGAAGTTCTCCAGAAGTTGGGTGAAGCAATGGGTCTTGCAGATTCAGGAGATGCAGCCATTTCTGTTGGTAATGCTGCAGCCGATGAAGATGATGAAGTAGGGAATGAGGATGAGTCAATTGTACATCATTGTGCTAGTGTTGGTGATGTTGAGGTAGGACAGAGTGAATTTTTGTCAATGTATTTTTCGCCTTTGATAGATAATCTAAAAAGTCTCGACTGTATTTGTGGTTTAGGGTCTGAAAACTGCACTAGCCTCTGGTGCTGACAAGGATGAAGAAGATGCAGAGGGGAGGACGGCATTACATTTTGCATGTGGTTATGGCGAGGTATGATAATTTTATAATTGAAATCTAAGTAGTCCCTACTGCTGCATTACCTGACTAATGAAGTAGTTTTGTCTGTCGAGGACAGACTTGTGTGGAAAATATAATGGGTTTAATAACTGATTGTTTCAAGTATTCAATACCAGTTTCAAATGCCGGTGGACGCCTCTAGTCTAGTAGTTTAGGAGAGTTTGTAGGAGATTGGGTTATTGGGCTAGTTTTAGGTTATGTTTCTTAGAAAAAATTTCAGGCAAAGGGATAGATTCAATGTCATGTTTATTACCTGGGGGTAAAGCTAATACACTACTGATTTTATTATTGTAGATGAAATGTGCACAAATCCTTGTTGAAGCTGGAGCAAGAGTGGATGCTTTGGACAAGAATAAGAATACTGCACTTCATTATGCAGCTGGTTATGGAAGGAAAGACTGTGTGGCCCTTCTACTGGAGAACGGGGCTGCCGTGTAAGTAAACAAACTCGTTGGGTAACCATTGATATGGATATTGACTTGTTTATGTAATTTATTCATTTTATTTTATTTTTATGGCAGCACACTCCAAAACATGGATGGCAAGACCCCCATTGAAGTAGCCAAGCTGAACAATCAGCATGAGGTAGTACAGTTGTTGGAGAAGGATGCGTTTTTGTGAGTTGGGAGGGGGCATTGCATACTGAATACAACAATAAACGTATGCCAGAATTTATGTGAAAACATGGGAGTTATATGAACGAAAGATCTGTAGACGAAGACTGGTAGACAACAACAACAATGTTTATTGTGTTTTGGTAATCACAGTCAACAATAAAGTCATTTCATCACTCAATACCTCGTACCCGGTTCCGGAATGTTCCGGAATTGAATACACGTAAAGGGTGTTACAAAATAAGAGACATTTGATGTGGGATGACAAAATGTTGTCCTTGAAGGAAGCTATATAAGTGAGGAGATTAATTTAAATAAAAAAAAGAGGAAATTCAAAGGAAAGAACAAAAAAGGTGCGAGAGAAAGAAGAAAAGGGAGGGGGGGAGGCCAAGAAGCAACCATCTGCCAAATTGGAGTAAAAATAGGATCCACACTCTTCACCCCGGTCTCCTTCTTTCTATTTTTATTTTTCACAAATTTAAAAAGAGATTAGGGCAATTGACATTTTCCAAACGCTTTAACCATCGATGATCTACTACTCACCATGTCGTTCGTTTTTTTCAAAGAGAATTAGATCGTAAATATATAAATTTAGGTAACTATTAATAAAAAAGAAAATTGGAACATAATTCGGATCCAACTACTGTATATAAACTCGTGATCGTTCAAAATTTACATGTTTCAGATTTTCTCGTATATCTTGCTCTGAGCTGCCTCTGCGTGCGGGGGCAGGATCGGAGATTGTTTGGTCGGCGAAGTTTCAGATCTGTCTTTGTAGTCCAATCGACTGGTAATATTCGATTTGGATTGCGACAATGGAGGCAGAGAAGAAACATTCAGCAGCCGTTTCTAATGTGGGAGCTTGGGCAATGAACGTTATTAGCTCCGTCGGGTTAATCATGGTCAACAAGCAACTCATGTCCCCTACCGGTCATGCCTTCGCTTTTGGTCTGTTTCCTTTATTTCCTTCTTTCTTGGTCTCTGTTTTATGATCGCCGGTAGATTTCTCAAATGTTACGTCGAAATTTTGATTAGACGATTCCTGTTGGGTTCCGATGCCTCAATAAGTGAAATTCTGGGGGAAATTGCAAACCGTTTGGGCACATTCCCTTTCTAGATTGAGTTGGCGCCAATCTACCGCCATGTTTTTGCCTTCTTTCTATTTAAACTTCCTTCTCTAGCTTTCAGCAATTGCGTATATGCTGGATGAAAGACTTTTATCCTTCCGATTTTGCTTTCTCTTTGGCTTTATCAAGCAAGAAAACAATTCCTCTTCAAATTCATATCAAGTTTTAGATAATTTATACGTAACCATGCATTTCATAATCTAAAACCAATTCCAAATCTTCAAATTCATGTTCCCTTCTGTTTTTGCGTGTATATATATATATATATACACACAAATCAACTGCTGGAGCTGAACCACCTGTAAATTTACCTCATTACTCCTTTGATCTATTGACTCTCCTGGTCGTTTCGCCTCGAACCCTCCTTCCCTTGATTCATGGCATGGCCATGATAGATACACACAATTTTCAACAATCCTAGTCGATGCTTCTGCTTCTAATCTTCTTTACTTCTATCCCTTAACTTCAAAAATTTTTTATGGGATGATGAGTTGAGATGACTATTGATCTTCCAGAATCTTAATTATATCTTTGTATTCAATCTGAAAGCTCAGATTAGCCTAAGACAGTGAAATTATTATATATTTCCATCCCAATTTATCAAATCTGAGAAAGGCGCTACCTTTTTCTTTTGCTAATATTGTAATTTTTAACATTTCGTAGTAGTTTAGCCCATCTGGACTGGTCTTGCCATGTTTTAGCCTCTGTAAATCTAAAAACTGTCCTGCTTTTACAGCGACAACATTAACTGGGTTCCACTTTTGTACAACTGCCTTAATCGGTTTGGTGTCAAATGCCACTGGTTACACAACAAAAAAGAATGTTCCTTTGTGGGAGCTTCTTTGGTTCTCGGTTGTTGCCAATACTTCAATTACCGCGATGAACTTGAGCCTCATGTTGAATTCAGTTGGATTTTATCAGGTAAAACGACTCTTTAGTAAACACAACAGGAGAAATGTAGTACTAACTTTCATTCCTATTTACCTGATAAAAGTTCAAGTTCTTATCTTGGGTATTATCATTATGATTTAGATTTTAAAGCTAATCCTCCATGTTTATCATTGTAATACAGATTTCAAAGCTAAGTATGATTCCTGTTGTTTGTTTTCTGGAATGGCTCCTCAATGGTAAACATTACTCGAGTAAAGTCAAGATGGCAGTGGTGGTGGTGGTGATTGGTGTAGGTGTTTGTACAGTTACTGATGTAAAATTTAACACTCATGGCTTTCTTTGTGCCTGTGTAGCTGTCCTATCTACCTCCTTACAACAAATTGTAAGCATTTCTCATTCTACCATTCTTTTGTTTGCTTGAAAGCGTCTCTCCTTTACCCCTTTGATCATCATTTAATACTCAATGTATGCTTCTGTTTGTATTGATTAACGATGTTTGTGGAACAGTCAATTGGGTCCTTACAGAAGAAGTACTCAATAGGATCTTTTGAACTGCTTAGCCAAACAGCTCCAATCCAAGCTTTATCTCTTTTGTTGCTTGGTCCATTCGTTGATTACTTTCTCACTGGCAAGTTACTAGCAAGTTATAAGATCTCCTCAGCTGCATTTGTAAGTATTCCTTGTCTCTTAAAAACAAAGTTTGACGATTTTTATGAGGAGAAATCTGATATGGGTATGAAATGGGGGGGGGGGGGGAATGTGCAGTTTTTCATAGTACTGTCATGTTCCTTAGCTGTATTCTGCAACATAAGCCAGTACCTGTGCATTGGACGATTCTCGGCGTTGTCTTTCCAAGTGCTAGGACACATGAAAACAGTATGCGTGTTGATATTAGGATGGATGCTGTTTGATTCAGAGCTGACATTGAAAAACATACTAGGGATGAGCATAGCTGTGAATGGGATGATAATACATAGTTGGGCAGTTGAGGGAGATAAGCCAATGCAATACCGAAAAGATGCTACATCAGATGTAAAGCTATTGATAAAGCAAGTGGACGGCTCATCACTACTCAAGGACGTTGAGCTTGGCAAATCTCAAGGATAGCTGCTGCCCAAAATCTTAGGGATTTTTGCTTTTCCAATAACTGGCTAACCACCGGTTCTTCAAAAATCTTCAATTTTTTTTCTCTTTATTCATTTTTTTCATCCTTTATTTCTTGATATTTCGTTGTAGTTTAAGTTATAATGGAAAATGATTTTTTCCTCCTCTCTCTCTCCTCTCCTCCCTCCCTCCCTCCCCTCCCCCCCTCCCTCCCTCTCTCTCTCTCTCTCTCTCTCAAGGAAAAATTTGTCATTTCTTTACTTTAAATAAATATTTTAAAACTGAAATCGGAGGTCTCAAGAAAAAAGTTAAATTATGTTATTAATCCTTATAGTTAATGAAAATTATGGGTGTAGTCCCTATACTTTAATTTGATCAATTTTAATTTTTATATTTTTTAACTTGGTCAATTTTAGTCCCTATGCTTTTCAAATTTTAAAATTTTAGTCTTGATTCGAACAGTAGCTGTTAAATCTATTTGGTTAAATTTAATTATTAGTCTTGCACTAAACGTAGTTGTAAATTTAGTCCATAATCTTCAATTGGATCATTTTTAAGTTCTCAAGTCTTTTCGAATTTTGAAATTTTAATCTCGACGCAAATGACAATTGTTATCCATTGACTGAATTTTTAGTGGATAATATATAAAAATAACAAACTTTAACTAAAATTCAATTAATGGATTAAATTCGATTAATGGAAATTCAGGTTTCAGTAAATGTTTATTTTTATGGAAATTATTTAGTAAAATGTAAAAGACTTAAATTTCTAGTCATTAATCTCAATTATTGATGCAACTCAATTTATATCGTTGGATTTGGAAGAGCTCGACTATAAATAGAGTCCGCCTCCTTCATTTGTAATCACTTCATCCTTTCATTCTTGAGTAATAGAATACTTGATAGCATTTACTCAAACACTTGGTGTGCTATTATTTTCTTGTGGCTTTTCTATTCGATTCGAGTTCATTTGTCTTTTGAGTTTGCCTTTGTTTTATTTCAGTCGCCTAAGGTTGTACAATTTGCCAGACTTAAATTCTAACCTCGTGACACTAGATAGTAATAAGTCTTTTTATACAATGTATTTCCCAAACGATATTTTGATATATCGTCCGGATGAAATCGTATCTCTATTTATAGAAATTCTCATGTCTTTTCACAAAAATAATTTTATAATAGGTATTTTTTAATAATTATATCTCTTAAATTAACATAACGGTCCAAGGAACGTTTCTTAAATGGACATAAGTAATATTACTTGAGTAGTTGTAATTTTTGTTAAAAATAACTCTTTATATTTAAGAGAGATAATTCATTATCACGAATAGCCATAATTCTTAATTAATAACCAAAAGTTATAAATTTATATCCTTAAACCCTTTCATTTATATTTAACGAAATACTATAAATATTTTAAAAATGTTTCAACAACTCAACTTAGGGTCAGTTAAGCATTGCTTTTCAAAAGCACTTTTGACTAAAAATTAAAATTTTCTACTTCTACTTTTGGCAAAAAAGTGTTTTTTTATTATTATCTCAAAAGCACTTTTGAAAAACTCAAAAACATCTTATTTAATAATGATTAATCAAATATTTTTTATCTCAAAAATACTTCTGATAGATAATGTTAAATTGGCCTTTAGTCTGATGAGAGGAAGTATACCCCTATTACTCAAGTCCCTGTTCTCTCATATGATTTTCATATCCCTAAAGCATGGTGAAGTTGAGATTAGGGTAATTTTAGCCATTTAGTCCTTGGATGGAAGTTGAGATTAGGGTAATTTTAGCCATTTAGTCCTTGATGCTTTATTAGATTGCATTGTGGCTTGTGGGTAAATATAAACTACTTATAAACTACTTATAACCTACTTGTTAATGAAGACATGGTGGCCAACTTATCTGTGCAGAAGAAATGAACAATTTCTTCTTATAGAAATATAATTGTAACAATGGTGGCCCATTAGCTCAGTTGGTTAGAGCGTGGTGCTAATAACGCCAAGGTCGCAGGTTCGAGACCTGCATGGGCCATTTATTTTTGTTTTGCTATTTCAATTAATATTTTTTAATATACTTATTCTGGCCTGATATTAAGGTCATTGGGCTCGCATATTACTATTTTGCTATATAAATATATTTTTAATTTTTTTTTAAAAAAGGACATAAGCTTTATAGGATGAGAATATACCATTTGATTATTTAATCACCTGAAAAAAATATGTAACAAATATATCTATTAAAAATAATTGATTTTTCGTTACAAGGTAAAGTAAAATATTTATTTGTATATAGTTTTTGGGTTCAAATATTTTTATGATCAAAAATAAAAACACCATCTTAATATAATTTAATTTGTATATAATGATAATTTAGTAATTTCACAATTAAGTTAGTGTTCAAATTTGATCCGTGATATCAACTCAGTAAAAATCTTAATACAAGTATATGCTAGTGTAGATAAATAAATGTAAGATGTATATGAAAGAACAATTTAATAATTTCACAATTGATTTGATAATGTAACAGCCCGTTTTCAGTGAAATCGGAATAATAGTTTCGAAATCACAAATTCAAGTCTGAAAAAATTTTATTTTAATAATATTGCATGGTCTGCATTATGATAGGAAAGACGTATGAAAATTTTGATAAGGAAATTTTATAGATTTCATGTTTAATTATGGAAAGGACCAAATTGCATAAAATGCAAAAGTTGAATTCTAGTAGCTAGAAGGGTTAAATAGCTATGGAATTCAAAATTTGAGGTCCTTATAAGGAAAATAGGCCATTAAGAGAAGTTAGTAGATATTTATGATGATTCATCCATGGAAATTTAAGAAAAGAAAAGGACTAAATTGGAAAGTGGAAAAATAAAAGATGATAATTAAATTAAATAAAAAAATATCATCTTTTTCATCATCTTTCCCCAAATTATTTTCATGGAAACCCTAGCTAAGAGAAAAAAGTTCAAGCAAGCTAAATTGGCTTATTTGGGTAAGCATTTTTGTCCGTTTTTAGTAATTTTTATATTTCCAAGATCGTAGTAACCTAATCTACCTATTTTGGAGATTAATTTGTAAATTTACCAAAGTATTAAAAGTTTTCCATGGATGAGTGTGCTGAAATTTTGAAATTTATGGTTGAAAATGAAAGGTTGTTGATAGATAAACAACTTTTGTAAAGTGAATTTTGATGAAATTGTGATTTAGGGACTAAATTGTAAAGATGTAAAATTCATGGAAATTTTCTGAATTTTATGAATTACATGGGCTGTAAATGTTATATGAAAAATCCAGTTAGACTTGGAATAATAATTAAATTGCATGAATTTCATTTTCCGAGCATAGGGATAAAATCGTCATTTATTAAAAGTATAGGAGCAAAATGATAATTTTGCCTAGGATGTGAATTGGATGAAATTGAATGTGAATTTTATTAAAATGAGTTAAATTTACTCATATAGATCCGGATAGACCTAGTTCGGAATTGGATTGAGGAAAACAAAAAGTATCGGATTAGTAGCCTATGAACACGAACAATTATCGAGGTAAGTTCGTGTAACTAAATTATGTATATTAATATGTTTGAATTGAGTGTTGTATATGTGAATTGTATAAATGTCTTATGTACGAAAATCAGTCACATACCCGATAATACCCGATAAACGTTAAGTCCCGTTTGAATAAATGAAATTCGATGGATACAGGATTTTTCGTATTGGTTATGGTCCTGCATATGTTGCGGACACACCATAACTCTTACGAGCATCCTGTTATAAGCCCTTTTTAGCTTCCCGTTACATAGTTACTGCGAGCATCTCGATTGGTATTGACCCATATCCCGATCATATTTTTATAAAAATTTTACCATATAAGATGGGTATCGGGTTTTGAGGTCGTAGTTTCATTTTCCCAAGTACGATCCGGACGAGCAGATCATACCATACTTACAGTTGGCAGGATTTGAGGACGTCGCATTGATCCGGAGGTTTGACCTGAGGGTAAACCTAATATCTGCCTTGGTTAAGCGGTGGTGGCCAGAGACCCATACCTTCATTATGCCGTGGGGAGTACACGATCACATTGGAGGATGTCGCTATGTAACTTGGGTTACGAGTTGATGGTGATATGGTCATGGGCCGAAGCAAGCCACAGATTGCTTGGACAGTCTCTTAGTGATGGGGAACGAAACTTCATGTACTTGACATTGGCATGGCTGTGACTAAATTTCAATGAGTTATTGAGCACCGCCACTAAGCACGAGGTGATGTAAGTTGCTCGAGCCTATATTATGTAGCTTATCGGGGGGTACTTATGCCGGACAACACGTCTAATAGTATTTACTTAAAGTTCTTGCCTCTATTGAAGGATCTCCATCGTACCGGTACTTACAACTGGGGATCAACAATGTTAGACATATTATACTGTGAACTTTGTCGAACAACAAACACGGGATAAGTAACATGGCTGATTGTGTGGGGCTACTGTAATCCTGGCCACTATATAGATGTCGTTTCTGGCGACTATTAGGCACCAATCATATACGCAACCACTTGTAAATAGGTAAAAACACTTTTTCTCTCTCTCTCTCTCTCTTTCATCCTCTAACATGATATAATTTAAAAAAATTTCCAACTTACACTTATCTGCCATTGGGTTAGGAATATATATATATAGCTATTTGATCACGTGCAAATATCCCAAAAATACAAAAAATACAAAATTACGGAAGGAGGTTTCAAAAATATTGACCGAAAGGGTAATTTCCGAAAAAAGGCGTCCATCGCGCAGCTTTTTGGGGAAATCTACTAAAAGCGCCCATGGGGAGCGCTTTAGCTAATCTTCCCATCCACTTGCAATGTGAAAATGAAATAATTTTTGGACAAGAGTCTCCGCAAAATAATTTTGAGGAGACGTTCGTAACAAACCGTGGCCGAAAACGCCTCACGTGGACGTACTTTTGCTACAAATGGTCTCCGATAAAATTATTTTGAGGAGACGCTTCGAACAAACTGTATTAAAAACGCTCAAATAGGTGCACTATTACCCGAGAAAGGAAAAGCGCCCCACGTGGACGACTTTGCTACAAAGGTTCATGTAAAATTAGGCTATAAATCACCAAATTGCATTCTCGGCCAAGCGTAAAGCATTCAAGCAAAAAGAAAAAAATTGAAAATGAGTGAACGATTAATAGTGTTATTTACTACGATGGTGAAGTGCATGACACGAAAATGGTGTTGTTTTCTTATCGAGAACACAATAGCGATTGAGTTTTAATCAAAACGTCGATTTGGTGGAACTTGCAAAAGAATTAGGCGTAAAATATTCTGAACAACGCCAATGAAAGTTCATCTATTAAGTATAGATTTTGTACTTGATCGATCCGGTGAGATATGACGATTCGACATCAAAGGTCCCTGAGCCTTGAGGCAATGGTGGAGACTCATTTTGCCGGTGGATCGCCCTATCTCGAAGTTATATGTAGAATTTTCATCTCCAAGTGATCTCGTTGCGACCTCAACATCTAGTATCGCTCGAGAGGAATACACGACCCCGTGTCGACACTGTAAGTGGGAGGCAAAACACGAAGTGCCCGCGTGCGGTGGTAGTATGGAAAACATAACCCCGCACGACACTCGGTTGGTGGATGGGACATGCATATTCGCCAATCGACGCCGGATGATAGAAATACGCATTGGGGACGTCATCAACTTCTAGTGGATGGCAATCCACATACGATTGGAATCTTTACGAAAGATGTTTAAGGAGGATGATGTATTACCGACGGCATCCACCAATGAGGGCCCTCGCTTGTTGCAGTGTTATGGAGGATCGGACGATGAATCCGATGTGGATCCACCTCGGAGCTGGGACCGACGGCGAAGTTGGACTATTTTCCAACCGAGCCGCTCCAATTGTACCAAGATGTTGAGGCGGTTCGACGAAGAAGAAGAAGATCCGCTTATTCAGGCATACTCGCCCAAATAAGACATGCATAATGTCGATCTATCTCAAGATGATGCATTGAGTTTCTGAACTACCACACCGGACGCGTGACTGCACAAATTCTTCGTTGATTCGCACCAATTAGAAGTTGGTAACCGCTTTTCCAACAAGAACACTTTTCTTGGTGCATTGAAACAATACAAAGATCAGAACGGGGTTAACTACACCATGGTTAAATCAAAGCTCGATAGGTACGAGGCGGAAGTGTGTCAGTGCAAGACGGCACATGTGCATGGAAAATCATGGCGTCGTTGAGGAAAAGGACGGGATGTGGGAGGTGAAGAAGTACAAAGGTCCGCATACATGTCTTACCTGCAGACAAACCACTATGTGTTCAATGATTTGAATAACACTAATATTATGTAATGTTGCATTATTTAACGATTCGCTGATGTGTGTAACACAAGATCATCCGAGGATGGATTCGCACATGTTGGTGATTTAATAATCCCGACGGTGAAGGCCGATCCCAAAACTACAAAGGTTTACTTTAATTGGCAATATTCGTAGCTAAATGGGGTACACGCCTCTACGTAAAGGCTTGATAGCAGCTGTATATGCTGGAAAAGTTGCACGGTCGGTGGGACGCTTCATATAATGAAGTGTGGCGGTGGTGTAAGGTTTGGAGAGATATGTCCTGTGCAAAGACAATGACATTGAAACGGAACCGTACATTACAATGATCGTCGCTTCCGTGGATGCGCAGTGTTCAAGCACTGTTTCGACATTTAAGCAATACCGAGATGCTTTTACATACCGCAAGCCATTGGTACAAATTGACGGTACCTTCATGTATGGTAGATATACGATCGACTATTGCTAGTCGTGGCACAAGACTACCGTGGGAGAATCCTTCCGATTGCGCTCGCAATAACACCTGGGAGTCGCTTGATGATCGACTTCTTCCTATCTAGGTTAAGGAGGCATGTCCGCCTCAACTCGACATATCGTTATATCGATCGGGGCCCGGAATACTTGCGGCAATAGAACGACAGGAAGCATGTGGCATCGCACACACCATCGATATTGCCCGAGGCATGTGGCATCCAACTACTATGGGCAACACCGATCTAAAAGATGAAACGGCAAGGATCGATATGGGTATGAAATTTCTATTAATATAATTTCTTTTGAAATTTTTGATTTATTCGCAATTTGAATAGTGGTATATAATATTCGATATCAACGATATTGGTGGTACGAGATCAATAAAGACCGCTTTTCACGAGATGTTGGCCGCTTATGCTAAGATAACGCCAAGGCGCAGACTACTTGTGCAATATTCCTTTTGAACAGTGGACACAAGATATGATTTGCGCTCACGATATGGTCATATGACCACAAACCCGCCGAATGCATAAATTTCGTATAAAGGAACCCGTCATCCGCCGATTACAACGATTTTATGGGAGACATATTTTCGCTTAGCGGCACTATTTTCAAGAGAGCAATGAGTTATCGAGGCGATGCAAGGAGGCCATGTATGGAGCCCAAGGTCTTGTAAGAAATTAACCGTGGAAGGCACGGTGAACACTATGCACACAGCTTGTCACGATCGCGACAAACTATGGTTTCGTGTCACGGAGTTTGATGACCGAGCCAAGGTATTGTTGGCGGGCATTATCGTACACTTGACAAATAGGACATGCGATCGTGGATATTTGATGCACTTCGCTACCCATGTGCTCATGTACTTGCGGCTTGTCATAATCTTCGCCTTGACCCCATGAGCTATGTCGATTAAGTCTACAAATTAGAAAACATGTACAACGGTGGAGACACGATTCCCACCATCCCAGATGAACGTAAGTGGCCATCCAGATCGCTTGCACCGTATAAGTCTAAGCACGGATAGAGAATTGAGACGAAACCAAAAGGTCGACCTTCCTCGACTAGAATACGCAACAATATGGATATCCGAGAACCGACCAACCAAAGTCGGCATGCGGGTGGTGTAGAACCCGCCATACATCTCGCCGTGTCCAAATCGGACTAGTTGACCGTGTTCTTAGCTTGTTTGTCTCTCTTTCGCTATGTAATGTCTGCTTTTTTGGAGGAAAACGGTGAACTTTTGTACAATAACTCAAATTTATTAAATATAAGATAATTAATATTAAATTACAAACACAAATAATAAAACAACGATATTAAGGTGGTACGAGATCAATACAAAAAATTAAATTACAAAAAAATTAAATAAATTAAAAAATTAAATTAAAAAACAAACTCAAATTGTATTAAAAATAATACAACTTAATTACAAAAAAAAATAAACCAAACATATTTTGTCAAAGTTATTAAAATTAAATAAATTAAAAAATTAAATTACAAAAAAAAAACAAACTCAAATTGTATTAAATATATTACAACTTAATTAAAAAAATAAATCAAACCTATTTTGTCAAAGTTATTAAAATTAAATAAATTAAAAAATTAAATTACAAAAAAAACTCAAATTGTATTAAATATATTACAACTTAATTACAAAAAAAAATAAACCAAACCTATTTTGTCAAAGTTATTAAAATTAAATAAATTAAAAAATTAAATTACAAAAAAAACAAACTCAAATTGTATTAAATATATTACAACTTAATTACAAAAAAAATAAATCAAACCTATTTTGTCAAAGTTATTAAAATTAAATAAATTAAAAAAAATTACAAAAAACAAACTCAAATTGTATTAAATATATTACAACTTAATTACAAAAAAAAATAAATCAAACCTATTTTGTCAAAGTTATTAAAATTAAATAAATTAAAAAATTAAATTACAAAAAAAACAAACTCAAATTGTATTAAATATATTACAACTTAATTACAAAAAAAAATAAACCAAACCTATTTTGTCAAAGTTATTAAAATTAAATAAATTAAAAAAATTATATTAAAAAAAACTCAAATTGTATTAAAAATAATACAACTTAATTACAAAAAAAAACCAAACATATTTTGTCAAAGTTATTAAAATTAAATAAATTAAAAAATTAAATAAAAAACAAACTCAATTTTTATTAAATATATTACAACTTAATTACAAAAAATTAAACCTTAATTACAAAAAAAATTAAACTCAAATTATAAATTAATTTACAATTACTCAAATTAGGGGGTTTAGGGTTTAGTGCGGATGCCGGTGGGAACCAGTGCACACACTGGGCGATCGACTACATGCTACTGGATTCCTCCTTCTTCTAGCTTCCGGCGGGGGTTGTGGAACCTCAGGCGGGGAATCCGGTCCCTCCGGCAGTGGGTCTGGTTCTGGGTGTTGCGATGATGACCCACCTTGATAAAATAATGACCCCGGAGGTGTTTGCATAAACCACGGCGGGGGTGACTGCATCCCGTACGGTGAAGGAGTCTGGTAGAAAGAACTGCTCCCCGACGGCACCTCCTCTAATCCCACACCCGATGTCGGCCTCACGATCGGCTGGCTAAAAGGAGTTGTCGGGAACGGACTCGAACCCGGCCATGGATTCCAACCTGGGGGGGACTAGAAAAAGGAAACATATATGGGTTAGGAGGATACATGTAAGCGGGGTGGTACGCACCGCATAAATCGTGGATCTGTGGTTATCGGTGTTGTCACCGAATCGATGGGCCGGTGATTGTATAGGTGTTGTTGATGGGCCCGGTGATCGATAGGCGCTGTTGATGGGCCCGGATCGTAGGCACCGTTGTCGGGCCCGCCTCATCACCCCTTCTCCTTGGATGTAAAGGCCCGACGCCTCCTTCGCCACGAATTTGTTGCCGCTCTCTTCACCGACAACAGATACGGCTTGCCATGGATTCTAAACCATGGCATGTACTCCAAGACGCACGCTAACTCAGAACTACGATCGGTTCCTGTTAGGTAAAAAGTCATACCTGCTTCTCCCACTTTCGATATGTTCGACCAAAATATTGGCCAATCCGTCGCCGCCAGAAGTCCACACTGTGTTTCATCATCGAGCACCTCAGAGCCACGGAATCGGTTGTCGGCATCCAAATTGCCGCAGAACCCGATCTCGACCGGTGCATCTCCACGGTCACAGTAGGTGATTAGCGGGACCTTAACGTGCTAATGCTCGGATTTTGGAGGAACTCCTCTCGAATTATCGCCTCAATTCGGGATCCTCGACGTGTCCATTGAAACTATATTAACATTACCAAAATATTAGTTATATACATAAATACTAAATTATAGTAACTAAATTCGACACTTACTTGTGATTCGACCGTTGTTCCAATAGAGTCAGATATCCTCAAGCGAGTCGTATTCCAACATGACTTCTGGATGGTTCCACCTAATTAAATAAACTCTTAGCATGCAATTATACTATAAATCTACGACATAATTGTAAAATATAATATTAAATTTACCTCATTATCAATGGGAATGAATATAATGGTCGAGTCGAGGACGTAAAATGGAAATCGAAACCATGCCCAGGATCGCAGAGTGATAGGCAACCTCCGATTTTTGCTTTATCCAAGACCGCCGCTCAAGACATCTCCCGATACAACCTCGATAGCACGGCAGACCCCAATCGAATTCACCTACCGCTTCGAATCAACAAGTTTCGGAGCCATCTCGTGGACGAGGTTTCTAGAGACGTCCGAGCATCGATAGCCTCCAATTATCTCAAGTATGTATGCCCTGCATACCGTATTCTTTCATCTTCATCGAATCTTCATTCGATCATGGAATGTGTCTCGTAACCAAACCATATCGATCCGACCTCCTTGCAATTTATCCGAATGGCACCTGGGAGCTCGTAGCATACTGCCATCCAATCGAGAGATGTTACGGTCCGGTGATCACCGACCCGCCCACCCAGAATCCCAACCAGAATCGCACATCTTCTAAGGTGATGCTACACTCTCCGCATGGCGATGGAAAGTGTGCGCCTCGGTCTCCACCTCTCTATCAACGCGCTTATCAAAACCGGGTCCAACTTGAACCCCTACTATCGTACACGTACAAAAACCCGCTTCGCAAGTAATTCTCGATCAATGGTGATGGGGACTGCATGTCATGAATATAACATTGCAACACCCGATCTATGATCTGCTTAAAAAATAATAAAATTCAAAATTAATTAAAAATTACATAATTAAAAAATTTAATAATATTGAAAATTAAAATTCAAACTTACCATTTTCAATTCTTGGACGCCAATGTGATTGGCTTTGTCAAGCGATGTAAATCCCTACCATTGACTCGATAAAGATTTTTAAATTTTCCAAAAAATAAATATATTAAAAAATTATAAAGGGCTTTTTCAGAAATGGTAGAAGACTATTTCAAATTTAAGCGTAAATTTCAAGGGCTTTGAGAGAAACTTGAGAGAAAATTGAGAGCAAATTGAGAGAAAATGAGAGAAAATGAGAAAGGATTGAAGTGTGAAAAAAATGAAGGGTTGGGGGTATTTATAGTTTTTTTTTACCCGTTGTTTTTTTGACTGTTGGGGTCCAACGGTCAAATTTTTGATTGCAGGGCGAAATAGCGTTCGACGGAGAGATATGAGTTACGTTACCCAAAGCGCGCCCACGAGGGCGCTTTAATGACGTGGCCTCTCCGTGACGCCGCTTTTTAGTCAAGATCCCCAAAAAACGCTACCGACGTGGATGCGATTTTTGGGAAATTGCCCTTTCCTAATAATATTTTGAAAACCGTACTTTTCGATAATTTTGTATTTTTTGGTATTTTTGGGATATTTGCCGCTTTGATCACACCAAATAATATGACTTCACTAAATAAAATATTATTTTTAAAAAAATTAAATTAAAAAAACATTATATTAGCGTCATTCTATATGACTAATATTAACAGTAGTTATAACAACGTATTTAAATCCATTAATAATATTAATAGTAGTTACTAAGAGAGCAGTTAGTCCACGTTACGGATTTGGATGAAGGAAGAAGATGGCTTTAGCTAGCGTGCTACGGTTGTTTCCCTCCTCACCACCACACCTTTCCCAACTTCTCTGCAGATCCCCGCCCCCTTTTCCATTCAACAGCACCCGTTGCTCCTCTTCCCCCTTTCCCATTCTAAACCAACGCTCCTCTTTCGTCACTGCTGCCCTACCCGACTCCGCTGACGAACAAACCGTCGTCTCCAGTGATTCTGTTGTCTCCGAAGATGATTTCAACGATCCTAGGGTCATCGTTTCGGCTTGCTTGGTCGGTGTTTTTACGGGAATCGCCGTCGTTTTGTTCAACAACGGCGTGCATGAGATTCGCGACTTTTTCTGGGACGGGATTCCTTACAGAGGTGCTTCCTGGTTGCGAGAGGAGCCTCTCGACTCCGTTTGGGTACGTGTTATTTTTGTGCCTGCTTGCGGTGGTTTATTCGTCAGCGTCTTGAGCGCTGCTAGGAACGCCGTTTCGGAAGCTAGTTATAGCGCCAAAGCTGCGTTGGGTTCTGTTTTGAAAGCTTTAGCGGCTTGTGTCACGCTCGGGACTGGTAATTCCTTAGGACCTGAAGGTCCAAGCGTTGAGATTGGTTCCTCCATTGCTAAAGAAATCCATTCTCTTGTGGATAAAAATCCTCAAACCAAGCTCTCCCTTTTGGCTGCTGGCTCAGCTGCTGGAATCTCATCTGGTTCGTTTTTGAAATTTTATACAGTAATTCTTTTGGAATTGAATCTCTTTAATTAATTTACTTTGTTCTATGTGTATCTTTAGGTTTCAATGCCGCCGTTGCTGGTTGCTTTTTCGCCGTTGAGTCGGTTTTGTGGCCATCATCGCCGGCGGATTCATCAGTGTCACTTACTAACACAACTTCGATGGTAATTCTCAGTGCAGTTATCGCTTCCGTGATCTCTGAAGTTGGTCTTGGTTCTGAACCTGCCTTTAAGGTTCCTGAGTATGATTTCCGGTCTCCTGGTGGTAAATTTCTTAAATTATCTTCATCATTTGAAACTGTATTCTTTTTATGTTTCTCATGCTAATTGGATCAGAACTTTTTTCTTATTTTCAGAACTTCCACTTTATTTATTGCTGGGTCTTCTTTGTGGCATGGTTTCATTGACGTTTTCTAAATTGACATCTTACTTACTGGGTGTTGTGGACAATCTTAACAAGGATGTTGGGATACCAAAGCCTGTGTTTCCCATAGTTGGGGGACTAACTGTTGGTGTAATAGGCTTGGCATATCCTGAAATTCTGTATTGGGGTTTCGATAATGTCGATCTTTTGTTAGAATCTCGGCCATTCGTGAAAGGTCTTTCGGGTGATCTCTTGTTTCAGCTGGTGGCAGTCAAGATTATTGCAACTTCTTTGTGCCGGGCCTTTGGGTTAGTAGGAGGGTATTATGCCCCTTCACTTTTTATTGGTGCAGCAACCGGGATGGCATATGGGAAATTCATTAGTTTCGCAATTGCTCAGTCTGATCCAGCTATTCACCTTTCAATCTTGGAAGTGGCCTCACCACAAGCATATGGCCTGGTAATTTTCTGTGAATAGTGGTTAGATGAATTTTTGTTTGTGAAGGAAATTTAGAATAGAAAATATCTATTGCTGGATCTGGACTTTATGTTCACTAATCTACTACATTAGAATAGAACAATAAACAATGATGTGGTTGACCATTATGCAGCGCCTTTTGCAGGTTGGCATGGCTGCAATGCTTGCAGGGGTCTGTCAGGTACCTCTTACTGCAGTTCTGCTTCTGTTTGAGTTGACTCAGGATTATCGGATAGTTTTGCCTTTACTAGGAGCTGTTGGGCTTTCTTCTTGGGTTACATCTGGACAGATGAAAAGAAAGGATGTTAAAGGGACCAAAGCACTTGAAGATGGAAACAGATATACAATTCAACAGCCTGAAGCGTCAGATAATACAACTAGTCTATCTTCTACCGAGGCGCCACCTTATTTCAATAACCTTTGTGAAGTTGAAAGTTCACTCTGCATTGATGATTCCAGCATTAGAACCAAGGATTTAGAGAAGAGAATTTTTGTTAAAGAAGCCATGAGGACGAGATATGTGACAGTAATGACGAGTACTTTACTTACGGAAGCAGTGACTCTTATGCTTACGGAAAAGCAGTCTTGTGCAATAATTGTTGATAATGACAACCTTTTATTGGGTTTATTGACACTGACAGATATTCATGAGTTCAGCAAATTTGCAAAAGACAAAAGTTTGGACTCCAAGGTATGGTGCACTCTTCAGTTTATTTCAAGTTTTCAAGAATAACGTGCTTTAACAACTTATAGTCTGGCATGTTACAATCCAAGGGACAAGGGGGGAAAAGGAAAACACAGATTTACTCAGTAAGGTGGAGGAAGAAGTGATGAAAATTGAGCTATGTACCCTCTAACGCAAATGCTACAGTAGTTGCCATTGCAACTCAAAATAGATTACAATTAACTTCAACGTAGGATTTTGTCTTGTGGTTGTTCTTTCTTCGGGGGTACAATGGTAAAGTTGGAAGATTGAAATTCATCTGAGTCAATTGGTATATGTAAAGCTTTCTGCTTCACTATATCTTAAAATCACCATCTTAGGTGTACATCCACACCAAAGATGTGTTAAAATCACACTGTTGTTTAATTCCAGTTCATTTCTATGATTCTTACACCGCCGACTTATTAATAATCCCTGCTATAGGTGCTTTTGGTATCTGAAATATGTTCATCAGATGGTGCAAAATGTAAAGTGCCATGGACAGCTACACCTACTATGGATATTCTGTCTGCAGAAATGATTATGAATAAATATGATCTGAGTCATGTTCCAGTGATATCCGAGCGTGTCAAAGACTGCAGAGGGCAGCCAATTGGCCTTCTGGACAGAGAATGTATCAGCCTTACTTGCAGGTTTGTAACTAAATCTTTGGACTGCTTCTGTTGTCTCTTTTAACTATTACATTGATTGTCCACTGACTCTTTAGTAGGCTAACCTTAGACATATTTGCAAATTAGCCTATATGATCTGCAAATGGCCATGTTTTAGAGTGGCATATTCATTATATATCCATTTCTTTCCCGAGGCATAGTTTGACTTACGGCAATGATATTAGACATTTGTATCTTAAAGAAGTAGCAGTAGTAGAGCAAATTGCGGGTTTTAAATTTTATATTTAGATGGAAAATCCGAGGATATGCCTTTTACTGACTGATGGGTGGCGCACACCGTGGATGGGTTGCGGGGGAGGGTGTTTTTTATTCTTTTAATTATTTTTACTGCAGAGCCTTGGCCACAAGAGAATCTCTTGATTTTGACACAGTAACGGCAATTGTGGAATAAGGGTGAAGCCTGACCCCGTACATGATATAGGACGAGACAGTGATTGACATGGCAGATTTTTGTTTTACTTTGATTTCAATTATTTGTGATCCTTCCAATTTAGCCTTGGAAAACGGAATTGGCTGTGTGGCCAAAATCTTCTTTGCCATCAGTTGGAAGGAAGCTAAAACACACACCAGATAACCACTGGGAGCTGGGATATGGTCCGACTTCCTATGCATGGCTGGCCAACTGGAAGGGCTCTGTTATACTTATTTTTCTTCAAGCTGGGAGATGAGTAGCCAACATAGCTGCCTTAGGATGTTCAGGACCATCAAACCGTTCACAGCCCCGAAGGTCTAAGATTTTGCAGGCTGGGGCTTCGAACAATTGGCAAAAGAGAATTGTTCAAATAGGATTCTTATATTGGGTATAATAGTCCTGTCCGAAATTGTTTTCTTATGTTAGCTATTCTCGTGATTTCTCTACCTTACACTACACTCAGTAACGGTAGCTACACCACAACAGGTATATACTTTGTCGTGCTTTTAATATTCTATCGAAGGACTTAGCAAATCATCATGGGGGAGAGATTCAAACACGATGTTCCATTTCTGTATAATCATACCGATTGAGAGAGCCTACTAAACACCCAATTTTGGGACAAGTATTTTACTGTCTCCAACATCAGCAGTACCAATCACTGTAAATGCACAACACATTCTTTATTAAATTTTTGGTTGTATGCTGACTTGTATTGATGGTTATTTCATGAATCACCATTGTTGTCGACAATGATTAAAACTTCTTGACTCGTTAAAACTTTGAAATCTTGATGCATGCTGAAGCGTTGAGAGATTGTCAAGTAACTTATGTACGTCAATGTTTGAATTCATGTAACATATATGAAGGGTATAATCTAGGTGTAAAACTCTTCATTTTCCATCAGAAACATTAAAACAAAACAGGTGGCTAAAACGCTTTAATCGGAGATTTTTAGCATACCCCATTTAACGTATTTGGCATTGGCATTTGCCCAAACCTCCTTGTGTTTTTGGCAGTTAAATTATAAAACTAGGAGTAGGTAAGTCAAATCAAACTTGTTAAATACTGGCAAAATGCTTTTCAAAGATCACGAGCATCGAGTGGCTTACCTTCTCCAATCCAACCTCAATTCTCAACTATCAAGGCATTGAGTGCAATGGTCCAAATATAAAAAGCAACCATTGCATGATATTTGATTATAGGGAAGTGGAAATGGACTGGGTGAAAGATGGCAAAGTTTGCGTTACGGGTGCTGCTGGTTTCTTGGCTTCTTGGCTGGTTAAGCGTCTTCTTTTGTCGGGTTATCATGTGATTGGCACGGTTAGGGATCCAGGTCTGTACGTTTCCATTACATCTTCAACTGTTTAATGCATTTGCCTCGCTTCATTTTCATTTGTCTTGATATATCTGTGCACGGGGCAGCAAATGAGAAGAAATTAGCCCACCTCTGGAGGCTTGATGGAGCTAAGGAGAGACTCAAATTGGTGAGGGCCGATCTACTAGATGAAGGAAGCTTTGACGATGCAATCATGGGGTGTCAAGGCGTTTTCCACACTGCTTCCCCCGTCATAAAACCTTCCTTTGACCCCAAGGCATATGTTCTTCCATTTTTGACCTAGTAAATCAAATACCAATATTCCTGAATTTTCAAAACAAAGATATTTTACAATCCATGAAACAAAAAAGGACATAGGGATTAACATTATGTCAGTGCCGCAAACTAGTACAGAGGGTAATTTTGAAAGCAGCAAATTTGCCTTCCAGGGCTCATGAACATCCAAGGAAGTCAGGTCTAGACTATATATATATATACATATTTGCAGATGTATACAGCTACATAAGAAGAAGAAAATTCATTCTGTACTTTACGGGTTTGCTATTAATGTAAATGGTTTAATGGTGAGGAATTATTTTTTTTCCTGGTTGTAATGTGAATTTCACTTTCAACATCAGACGGAAATCCTGGAACCGGCTGTGAAGGGCACATTGAATGTGCTAGGCTCATGTAAGAAGAACCCATCTCTCAGACGTGTAGTTCTCACATCGTCGTCTTCAACAGTGAGGGCTAGAGATGATTTTGACTACAAAATTCCCCTTGATGAGTCCTCTTGGAGCTCCCTTGAACTCTGCGAGACTTTGCAGGTAACCTTCACAATTATCATCATTTCTTTTGAATTAACTCAAATGCGGATTTTCACGAGAATGGTTCTTTGTTTCTTACGCAATTAATCGACCAAAACATGTTCTGTTGTCTACGCTTGTACTAGTGTTTTCGTATCATACCAAGCTGACTGTTCCTTTTTGATACCGAAAATGGAAATTGGGTGCGTTTCAAAGGTTTGGTATGCATTAGCAAAAACCCAAGCTGAGAAGGCTGCATGGGAGTTCTGCAATGAGAATAAGATTGATCTGGTCACTGTCCTTCCCGCCTTCGTCATCGGTCCCAGTCTGCCACCCGATCTATGTTCCACTGCATCCGACGTCCTTGCCTTACTTAAAGGTATTGAAACAAAACATTTCATCATAAAGGTTTCTTATAATAATCCACATTCATGATTGGTTCACCAAGGTATTCGTCCATGAGAACAAACAGGGGAAACCGAGCAATTTCAGTGGCATGGGAGGATGGGATACGTTCACATTGATGATGCTGCACTTTGCCATATCCTTGTCTACGAGCATAAAGGTGCAAGTGGGCGATACCTTTGCAGTTCAACGGTGATCGACAATGACGAGTTAGTATCGATCTTATCAGCTCGTTATCCATCACTCCCTGTTCCTAAGGGATTTGCGAAACTAGACAGACCGTACTATGAATTCAATACATCCAAGATAACAAGTTTAGGATTCAAGTTCAGGCCTATTGAAGAAATGTTCGATGATTGCATTGAATCACTGGTCGAGAAGGGCCTTCTCTCTCTTCACTCTGCCCATCAGAGACCACTTTCTTAGTCTAAATTTATCAGTTTTAATCAGCTTAAAGCTTGATGTTGGTACAAGTTTTACGAAGCGAAATGTAAGGATTACACTTCCTCTTATTAATAAGCTTTTCATTGATGGGGAAGAATAAGAGAAGTCGATTTTATTTTATATTATTGAGTTCAAAATTTGAGTAATTTTTGCTTTTCCATTATAAAGAATTTCTGTTGAAGATGACCATCCATGTAGTTGATTGTTTGCATGTAACTGTCACAATTTGCACACATACATGCAGCACATGTGTATGCTGCTTGGCTTTTAGTTTCATTACTAGTTCTTTTGTTATGGTGTTTAGTTGTCAATGAACGAAGTTGGTAGATGAAAGAAAAAGGTCATGTATATAGGATAGGGGTCACCTTTAGATAGCTTATTTAAAGCCTAGAGTTGAGACAATTAGTTTTTATTTGAAATTTTATAGGCTTTATGGTACAATTTTTAAATAAATAGGAAATCTAGTTTAACTTTGAATTTTAGTGAAATTTGAGTACGTACAATAGCTCGATTCTGTTGTGACGCTTGTACTCGGATTCGGTGATCGAGTCGGGTGAGGGTGTTACACATCTTGCGTAAAAGTTATGTTTCACTTGTTACTAGGCAAATTAGTGGGGTTAGGTGTGTTTGGTGAAAACCGGAGAGTCAGAGCAAGCTGTAGGAGCTACATGGGTCGAACCATGCCACACGGCTATACCACAGGGCCGTGTGACCCATACAGGTGTGTGGTAGGCCTTGTCGATTTCAAGGGATTTCATACCGAACAATGGAAAATTGCGGGCTGAATCATTCCACACGGCACTGTGACCTATACGGGTGTGTGGTAGGCCGTGTCGATTTCACAGGATTTCACACCGAACAGCGGAAAATCACAATTTTAGGTTTTTCGAGCATTTTAAGACGTATATATGACAAAAATAAGAAGATAGGAGGGAGCCATCATAGAATATTCATGAAAACAACTCTAAAAACACCATTGAAGCCGATGTTGAAGCAGATTTCCGTCAAGATTGAAGATTCCCGGTTGATTTCTTAGGAGATTATCATAAGTTTATTTATTTCTTTCGGTTATACTGTCTTTTGAATGTTTTTATTTTTAAGCATGAACTAATTTTCTAAATACCTAGGGAGATGAACTCTATGACGAATTCTATCATTTGATTTTTATTTTACGCAATAAATACTTAGTTTCTTGGTCACAATTATATGTGCTTAATTCTTGATTTAATATTTCTAAATTATTGATCCATGTTCGATGTGCTTAAATCGGTGGTTGAATAGACCCTGTTTAAGAGTAGATCTTGCGTAATTGAGTGGAGTTGCGTAAGAGTAGACCCTGTGTCCGAGGAACATCATCGATGAGAGACTCCTAGCATCACGTATTCAGAGTACAATACCTTATCTATTAGTGGGCATTGCATTCCTAAGGCCTTACTTGTATTTTTTGGTAGGTCTGTAACTCATTTATCATTTTTTGTTATTTTGACTATTTTGATATACGATGATATTATAGCTCCACATATTTTGTATAACTACTTTTATTACTATTTTCAGTATAACTATTTATGGTATTTTCTCTTATATAAATGTATTTCAATGTTCTAAAATTAGTTGAAAATTTTGCTAGGTTACTCGGTGACCTAATATAGCGCTTTAGTATTCGAGTACTCCGTATTCGGGATTAGGGTGCTACATGAGGAACGACATCTTTTATTTTGCTCAATTTGAGCTTGAGAAATTGTATGATGCATGGGAGAGATTTAAAGATCTTCTGAGAAGGTACACTCATCATGGCCTACTTTTTTGGTTACAAGTTAAAACCTTTTACAATGGTTTGAATCCCTCGACTAGACAGATAATTGATGTAGTAACTAGTGGAACACTAAATAATAAGAGACCTGAGGCAGCCCAAGAATTAATTGAGGAGATGTCACTGAAAAACTATCAGTGGTAAGTTATGAGAACAAAACCTACTAAGACAACCAGTGTTTTTAATATAGATGCAATTGCTATGTTGGAAAATAAGGTGGAAACACCGAGTAAAAAGATTGATAGTTTGAGTTGTAGTAAATAGGTGAATTCCGTAATGCAATGTGATGCGACTGTAGCAGAGATGATCAATCCAGAATGGTTGCCCTTCAAGTCTAACATGGAGAATGACAAAGTCGACTTTATGGGTAATAATTTTAGACCTCCGAATAACTCCTTCTACGATAATTTTAATCCAGGATAAACTCGGTTGTTTTGTTGATTAACTCGATTCTTTTGCCGTTTGAATTGATTGCTTATTGTTTGAATTGATTCATTAATGCTTGAATCAATTCTTTATTGTTTAATTCGATTCAAAACGCTAACAATTTAGATAAAAAAGATTGAAGGGATTGAGAATGTAATGCAAAGGATGATTTGAGTTAATCACAACTTTCAATCACATCGTAAAACTTCCATGATGACAAACTCAATCACATGGTAAATATTTTTGGTATTTGTATGCTTGCATTCTTTACTTATTACTACCCATGTTAAACATATTGTTCTAACAACCTGTTGAGATTTGGCCTGCAATGCAACATTGGACCAGCTACAACATTGCAGCAGCTCAACATGCAGACTAGCAATGGATCGAGAAAAGCTGCTCATTTTGTTGATCTTGTTTCAATGTAACTTAGTTTAGTTTCATTGTAAATTGTTCAACTAAGTTAGTAGGATTAGTTCATGACATGAACTTGATGTAATAGCTGAAATGTCAGCTAGTCTTTGCTTGTAATTTATGTTGTATTAGTTGATCTTAGTAAGAGTAGTTATTTCATTAGGTAATAGTCATTTTGACTATACATCTTATGTATATATGTTTTACTTTCAATGAAATGAAGTGATGATAACTTTTCAGCCAATATTTTTTGTGTGTTCAAGTTCTCTTTGCATAAGATTTCTGGTTTTCTCTTTTATTCTTTGTTTTCTTGTGTGATCACATGCAAATCTCATGCAAGATGCTTGCTGAGTTACTGCCATTATTCCAACAAGTGGTAATCAGAGCCTGCCTTCTTTGAGGACCTCTTTTGTTGGTGTTTTTTCGGTGAAAACAAAGTTTGAGAAGGAAGAAACCTTTTTTGTTGGTCTGTTTGTATTGTTGCTGAAACATGAGCTTCACACCACGACCACCACCTGTGTTTGCTGGAGAGAACTACCACATTTGGATAGTTAAGATGAAAACTTACCTCCAAGCACATGATTTGTGGAGTGTAATCGAGAATGATGTTGAGCCACCTCCATTGAGAGCCAATCTAACCATTGCTCAGATTAGGCAGCACAGTGAGGAGCGAGCCAAGAAGCACAAAGCCATAGCCTGCTTGCAGAATGGAGTGTCTGATGTGATCTTCACTCGGATTATGGCTTGTGACTCACCTAAGCAAGCTTGGAAAAGGCTGAAGGAGGAGTTTATAGGATCAGATAAGACTAGGCAACAACAAGTGATCAACCTTAGAAGAGAATTTGAGAATTTGAAGATGAAAGAGTCAGAGACTATCAAGCAGTACTCTGATAGAATAATGGCTACTGTCAACAACATTAGGCTCTTAGGAGAAGATTTCAATGAGAGCAAGGTTGTTGAAAATGTTATCACCACTCTCCCTGAGAGGTTTGAGTCAAAGATCTCCTCATTAGAAGACTCGAGGGACCTCACAACCATTTCTTTGTCTGAGCTAGTAAACTCTCTCTATGCACTTGAGCAGAGGAGGGCCTATAGGCAGGAATAACATCCTGAGAGAGCTTTCCAAGCAAAAGACAGAGAAGGTTCGAGCTCAAGTCAGAGACCAAAGAAGCCTTGGGTTGATAGAAGGAGAGATTAAGAAGAGATGCAGGGAGGAGGTTTCCACCTTGCATACACTGCAAGAAGACTAATCACTTGAAGAAGCACTGCTGGAACAAGCCATATATTCAGTGCAAAAATTATAAGTAGTATGGTCACCATGAGAAGGTATGCAAGAATAAAGACAAGGCACAAGCTCAGCAGCAAGTTCAAGTTAAAACTACTGAGGACCTTCAAGCTCAAGAGGAGCATGTTTTTATTGCCTCATGCTTTGCAACCACAAGCAAAGTCAAATGCAGTTGGCTTGTGGACAGTGGCTGCTCACATCATATGGCAGCTGATGAAAGCTTGTTTAAGGAGCTTGACAAGAGCTTTACCTTAAGAATCAGAATTGGCAATGTGAGCTTGATTGAAGCTAAAGGCAGAGGTGATGTTATGATCAACACTGGTTCAGGTAACAAGCTGATTTCAGATGTGCTTTATGTACCTGATATAGATCAGAACTTACTTAGTGTTGGTTAGTTAGTTGAGAAATGTTATTCTCTAGTTTTCAAGAATGATTAATGTGTTATTGAAGATTTGTATGGTCAGAAAATGGTCTCAGTACCTATGGTTGAAAAATGTTTTATGCTTGATATAAGTTAGCTCGAGAAGAAGGCTTATACAAGTTTAGTTGATAGTGCTGGCCTATGGCATAGGAGACTAGGCCACGCTAATTTCAGGTCATTGGATCTATTGCACAAGTAGAATTTGGCTGAAGACATGACCAAAGTTGAAGTAGTAGATACTGTTTGTGAAGTATGCCAGCTTGGAAAGCAAGCTAGGCTTTCTTTTCCAGTCAACAAGGCATGGAGAGCTAGAAAGAGTCTTGAGCTAGTGCACTCTGATGTTTGTGGTCCAATGAAGACCCATTCATTGAATGGCAGTAAGTACTTTGTGTTGTTTATTGATGATATGACCAGATTCTGCTGGGTTTACTTCTTGAAGCAGAAATTTGAAGTGTTTGATGCCTTTAGCAAATTTAAGGATCTAACAGAGAATCAAACAGGGTGCAAGATCAAGGCTTTGAGGATAGACAATATGGTTGAATACTTGTCTGAAAGATTTCAGAAGCTGTGTGAGCAAGCTGGGATCCATCATCAGCTAACCACAGTGTGTACTCCTCAACAAAATGGAGTATGTGAGAAGAAAAATAGGACTGTAATGAACATGGCCAGATGCTTACTATTTGAAAGCAAGCTGCCAAGCACATTTTGGGCTGGGGCTGTCAACACATTAGTATATTTGCTCAACAGACTTCCAACACATGTTGTGAAGGAGAAAATACCATTTGAGGCATGGCATGGATACAAGCCATCAGTTTCTTATTTGAAAGTGTTTGGATGTGTGTTATGTGCTTGTACCTGTTGAAAGAAGAACCAAACTTGAGAAAAGGTCAGCTCTAGGCATTTTTGTTAGCTACAGCAGCACCAAGAAGGGCTACAAGGTATATGATCCCTCAACCAAGAAGATTCTGGTGAGTAGGGATGTCAAGTTTGATGAAGAAAAGACTTGGAGCTGGGATGGTTCGAATTCAAGTCAGTTTGAAGAAGATTTGGTTGATGGCAGCTTAGAACCAGCTTAAAATTAAGCCAGCAATGCAGACTTGGATGATCCTTCTGTGAGAGGCACCAGGACCATTACTGATATTTACCATAGATGCAATGTGGCCATATTTGAGCCTTCGAGTTTTGAGGAAGTTGTTAAAGACAAGCACTGGAAGAAGGCCATGGAAGCTGAATTGAAAATAATCCATAAGAATGACATTTGGGATTTAGTAAACAGACCTGATCAAAAGAAGGTCATAAGTGTCAATTAGGTTTTTCGAGCCAAATTCAATGCTGATGGCTCATTAAACAAACACAAGGCAAGGCTTGTGGTGAAAGGGCATAGCCAGCAGTATGACATTGATTGTTTGGAGACATTTGCTCTTGTAAAAAGGCTGGACACTATCAAACTCCTGTTTGCTTTGGCTGCACAAAACAATGGAAAATTCACCAGTTGGATATTAAGTCAACCTTCTTGAATGATTTTCTTAAGGAGGAGATTTACATAAAGCAGCCAGATGGTTTCAAAGTCCAAGGAAATGAGGACAAGGTTTACAGGCTGAAAAAGGCATTTTATGGCCTGAAGCAGGCATCTCGAGCCTGGTATGGCAGAATTGAAACTTACCTGTCTAAGCTTGGATTTGAAAAGAGCTTGAGTGAGCCAACACTCTATGTGAAGAAGTCCAACAATGAGACCTTGTTGATTGTTTCAATTTATGTAGATGACTTGCTGGTGACTGGAAGCAAGGATGACTTAATTCAAGAGTTCAAAACACAAATAAAAAATGTGTTTGACATGAGTGACTTGGGAATCATGACATACTTCTTTGGTATGGAAGTGAATCAGACTGATCAAGGTATTTTCATCAGTCAACATGCCTTTGCTTTGAAGATTCTCAACAAATTTTGCATGGCAAACTGCAAATTAGTGAGCACACCTCTAGCTCAAGGGGAGAAGCTGACAAGCATTGAGGATCATGAAAGAGTTGATGAAAGGGAGTATAGAAGCCTAGTTGGTTGCTTGCTTTACTTGACAGCAACCAGACCTGATCTTATGCATGCTATTAGTTTACTATCGAGGTTTATGCATTATTGCAATGTGATGCATTTCAAAGCTGCCAAGAGGATGCTTAGATACATTAAAGGAACATTGATCTATGGGGTCAAGTACAAGAAAGAAAATGAGCTTAATTTGGTTGGCTACCTGACAAAGGATCGGAATTTGGATCTGTTGATGACATGAAGAACACCTGGGCTACTTCTTTACCCTTGGCTCAGGTGTGTTTTGTTGGTGCTCAAAGAAGCAACAAACTGTTGCTTAGTCCACAGCTGAAGTAAAGTACATTGTAGCAGCAGTAGCAGTTAATCAAGCCATTTGACTTAGAAAGTTGCTATGTGATCTAAATGAAGAGCAACTTGATCTTACTGAAATTTTGGTTGACAATCAGTCAGCTGTTGCCATAGCCAAGAATCCAGTTTCTCATGGCAAGACAAAGCATTTTAAGATTAAACTTCATTTTGTTCGAGAGGCTGAATAGTCCAAGGAGGTTAGTCTTGTTCATTGCAGCTCACAAGACCAATTGGCAGACATTCTGACCAAGCCACTTGGTACATCACAATTTGAGTTTTTGAGAAGCTCAATTGGTGTTTGTTGCATACAGTCCAAGGAGAAGTGTTGAGATTTGGCTTGCAATGCAACATTGGACCAGCTACAACATTGCAGCAGCTCAACATGCACACTAGCAATGGATCGAGAGAAGTTGCTCATTTTGTTGATCTTGTTTCAATGTAACTTAGTTTAGTTTCATTGTAATTTGTTCAACTAAGTTAGTAGGATTAGTTCATGACATGAACTTGATGTAATATCTGAAATGTCAGCTAGTCTTTGCTTGTAATTTATGTTGTATTAGTTGACCTTAGTGGGAGTAGTTATTTCATTAGGTAATAGTCATTTTGACTATGAATCTTATGTATATATGTTTTACTTTCAATGAAATGAAGTGATGATAACTTTTCAACCAATATTTTTTGTTTGTTCAAGTTCTCTTTGCATAAGATTTCTGGTTTTCTCTTTTCTTCTTTGTTTTCTTGTGTGATCACATGCAAATCTCATGCAAGATGCTTGCTGAAGTTCTTGCATTGTTCCAACACAACCCAAGTAACATCTCTGTATAATATTTAATAGCAAGCATTTTTATCTTCTCAATTGTGTCTGTAATATATTTAATATTTTCACTTTTCTTCTCTTGATTCCAAAAAAAACTATCTTTCAACCTTTTGGATTGTGATGTGATGGAGGACCTAGAAAGAAGATAAACTTTTCGAAACCAACTATCTTTTTCTCTTCAAATGTTGTCCAATAGGCTCAAAATTCTTTCATATCCACCTTAGGGGTAAGGGTTGTGGAATAAGGCTGTAAATATCTGGGCTTGCCATCCATTTGGAGCAAAAGTAAGCATGAGGTTCTTCGATTTGTGATGGATAAAATCAAAAACAAAATACAACCTTGGAAAGGGAAACTCATGTCTTAGGTAGGGCATGAGGTCTTGCTCTGAGTAGTTACCATTGCAGTTTCAACTTTTGTTATTTAATGTTTCAAGTTTCTTTGATCTTTCTGTTAGAATATGGATAAACTCTTGAATAAATTTTGGTGAGAGAGGCCATCAGAAGGATCAAATATCCATATGATGATATGGTCTAAACTAGCAAACTTGAAATTTTAGGGGCTTAGGGTTTAAAGACTCAGAACTTCAACATGACATTTACTTGTTAAGCAAGTATGGTGAATGATGCAAGGTTTGGATGCTCTTTGGGTATGACTCCTTAAAGGTTTCTATTTTATTAGGTTATCTAAGTAATAAATAATATTTCATTAAAAATATTTCACCTATGAAATTCTACATCATCCCATTAACTTTTTTAACGGTGCTTTTATTAAATCTATTAAAAAAAGCAATTTGAAAAAAAAAAAAGATTGATAGTTAAAAAAGCTCAAAAATACAATTAAGGCTATTTATGTTAGTAGTCAAATTTGACATTAAGCCTAAAGAAAATTAATTTGTTATGAAGAGTAAAGACCATTAATGAGTTGGGATAGACGTGGATGAATGGGACTGAAATACAAGTGGGATGGGGTCATATGCATCAAGATACTACTTTAATGCATCGGTGCACATCTAAAAAAGCTGCCAACCTTTCCCCCTTCTCAAATTTGGTTGTAGAGGAAAGTGGAAATGGAAGGGGTAAAGGGCAAAGTTTGCGTGACAGGGGCTTCGGGATTTTTGGCTTCTTGGCTGGTAAAGCGGCTTCTATTGTGTGGTTATCATGTGATTGGAACAGTGAGAGATCCAGGTTTGTACCTTTCCACTCCATACTACTTAGTTAATGGGTTGAGTTTAATTTGTGTAGCTGCTATCTGTGCATGGAGCAGCAAATGAGAAGAAAGTAGCGCACCTGTGGAGGCTGGAAGGGGCCAATGAGAGACTCAAATTGGTGAGGGCTGATCTACTAGAAGAGGGCAGCTTTGACGATGCAATCATGGGCTGCCAGGGCGTCTTCCACACTGCTTCCCCTGTAATGAAATCTTCGTTTCATCCCAAGGCATGTTCTTCCGTTTAATTTTGGCCTAATTATTAACTACACTACTCTACAAAGGTTGCAGCCTAAAAGAAATATTGTGAAGGGGTTGAAATATACTACAACTCATGACACTGGAAACATATTCACTTTAAATAATAATTATATACTATTTAAATTAGGTTACAGCATACTCATCATATGATATTTTGAGTATATATGATTTTTTTATTGATTTTAATATATTAATTAAATATGGTAATCAAAATTTTAATATGATAATCCAAAAGCACAGCAATGGATATATTCTTAGATTAAATTTTTTGTCCTGGTTGTTGTCCCTTGGGTTAAAAGGAAGAAATCGTGGAACCGGCCCTGAAGGGCACAATGAATGTGCTAGGGTCATGTAAGAAGAACCCATCTCTGAGGCGTGTGGTTCTCACATCGTCTTCCTCAGCTGTGAGGGTTAAACATGATATTCACTCCAATACAGTACCCCTTGATGACTCATCTTGGAGCTCCCTTCAACTATGTCAGTCTCTGGAGGTACCATTCTTTCATTTGAATTTGCTCTTTTCTTATAACCACTTTACCCACTGCTTTCATGCTTTAACTTCGTTTCTCTTGTAACCAAATTTTGCACCTTAACATGGATTTCAATAACAATCTTTGTTTTTGATGCAATTGATCAACCACGTTCTGTGGATACATACATTATCTTTAAACTTACACTTTCAGCTAATGTTTCTCATCATACAACACATATATAGCTGAGCTGACAGTTTCTTGTTGAACGTGGAAAGCTTTGGTATGCATTAGCAAAAACCCAATCTGAGAAGGCTGCATGGGAGTTCTGCACTGAGAACAAGATTGATCTGGTTACTGTCCTTCCCGCCTTTGTCGTCGGACCCAGTCTTCCACCTGATCTATGTTCCACTGCATCCGACGTCCTTGCCTTGCTCAAAGGTATTGATACAAAACATTTCGTCATAAAGTTTTCTTATAATAATCCCCATTCATGATCGGTTCACCAAGGTATTCGTCCATGTGAACAAATAGGGGAAACCGAGCAATTTCAGTGGCATGGGAGGATGGGATACATTCACATTGATGATGTTGCACTTTGCCATATCCTTGTCTACGAGCATGAAGGTGCAAGTGGGCGATACCTTTGCAGTTCAACGGTGATCGACAACGACGAGTTGGTATCCATCTTATCAGCTCGTTATCCATCACTCCCTGTCCCTAAGCGGTTTGCGAAACTTGACAGACCATACTATGAATTCAATACATCCAAGATAACAAGTTTAGGATTCAAGTTCAGGCCTATTGAAGAAATGTTTGATGATTGCATTAAAGCACTGGTAGAGCAAGGTCATCTATTTCTCTGAGGTCGCTTTCTTAATCTGCCAAGGCTTTCCAGTCTGCAGTTTGATGTTGTTCCAAGAAACTAAATGCTAAGATAAGCCTTTATTAAAATAAACCATTTACTTTTGGGAGGAATGAGTCAAAAGTCTGTTTTATTTTGAGCAAATGTGCACTTTCAAGTATTTTAGTTATTTGAAAAACTTGTTGACCAAAAACTGTGAAATGTTGTTTCCTTAATGGGTAAGTTATGTAATACGATTTCGACATTCAATTAATATGATGCTAAATCTTTACTACTGCCCCAAAGCATATGGCAGGGTTAGTAAGGTCCAAAGGCCAAAACAAGAAGAGGGACAAGACGAGCATGTGGGAGCGAGAGGAAGGCTATGACGCTCATAAAATATAGGAAAAGGGGGGGAGACGCCAAAACATTAAATGGGATAGTAACCATTCAAATGGTGCGGTGGCAACACCTACACCAACAAACGCAAAACATGAAGAGAAATACTGATAAGCATAATGCATGTAAGTAATGTAGGTATAGTTTGTTTGACGGCAGAACATTGAATCCCCGCATATCTTATCTATAATTCCCCTGTTTCTGTTTCTGTTTCTAACAGCCGCGAGACATCCTAAAATATAAAATTTTATTTAGGCATTTGAATTTTTTTAAAAAATTTTAAATAATAAAGGTAAAATTACATTTTGACTTTCCTTAAAAATTATACAAATTAAAAATTAAAATTTCATTCGAGTCCCCCTAAAAAATTATTCTGGCTTCATCCCTAGTTTCTACACCCAAGTCCCAGATTTTTTATCTACATTTTAACCGCCTATCTTTTCTATATAAACAAAGCCATAGTTTAGAAATGTTAATACTTTCTAATTTAAAATTTACTCTTTATATTTATATTTTAATTTTGAGATATTAAAAGTCTTTTTAGATGGACAGCGGTGGCGATGAGATTAAATATTATAATATAATGTAGCATGAGATAAAAAAGAAAAAAACCCTAAACGCACCACATTGAAATTAAATGTCTATTTCTCCTCAAAAAAGAAGAAGAAAATAAATACCTGTTTAAAGGGGCCATGAATAGTTATATTCTTTTATCATTTAAATGATTAATGTGACAATTATTTCTATCTCTGTCTTTATTTCTACTATATATAAAAGTATCAACTCTAAAATTATAAATAGTGAACGATATATATACCCTTGATAATTTTTAAAATTAATTATTTAAATCATAATTAATATTTTTATATAATTTTAAAATTAAATATTCAAATAGTAATTAATTTTATTCTTATTAGATTAAAATATTAATCTTGTTGGTGGTGATTTATTAAATTGAAATTCTTTTATTTAAATTTTATTTTTTCTAAGATTTTTTTCATTTACATGCACTAAAACTTTACTTAGGAAAGGTGAAGTAGTTTTAGTATTTTAGTTTTAATATTAAAGTTTAATAAATTAACAAGATGTATTTTTTATATAAAAATTATATAATGTTTTATGAAGAATATTGGTCGCTTAAATATTGGTGGCAATGACCAAGTTCAAGCCTTTGATATGCTCATGAAGATGATTGTTTTGATCATGAGTCCAGCACGTATTGTCCTGGCATGTTTCGACTCAAAAATATGAAGAACGAACCTGATCAAACACAACTTTAACCCCAAATCAAAAAGGAAGTGTAAATACCAAAAATATTTCAATTAGCTGGTGAAGGAATCGTGTGGTTGAAAATAAGGAAATGTTTATAGGGAAATGAAAGATGGGTGTAGGGTATGGTGACGGTGGCCTCTAAGGCTAATTCATTTGATGATGATGGAGCATTGAACGTGGATGCTAACAAAACCGTACCATTGTTCCATCACCACCACCACCACCACCACCTTGTGGTCCTTCACATTGATGTCTTCATTTTGGCTGTCAACTATTTAACCTTTTATTTTTTGCCCTAACAACACAACAAGTGTTTTAAAAAAAGTGAAAGCGAAATATATCTTCAAAAAATTGCAAACATTTTGGGGTATTTATAGCCTCACAAACATGATAAGTGTCTTTTCTTTCCATTATTGAACTCCATGGTAATATATATATGTACACACAAGAACGTAATTGAAGAACTGAACGTTCGGATTTACCGGATGCTATTTTTGGGCAAGTACATGTAAAACTCTGGATAAAATGACTGCAAAGTGATGACACTGATCCCATGATACAAAATTCCACATAACCAATGGGCGCAGTTGGAACTTGGAAGTCTTTATTTATTGAACGTTATCCTGATGTTAACTTTTTTTTTTTTTTCCTTCTCATTTTTTGACACCCAATCCAGCACAATCCAGGACCAGAAACTTAAAAAGATATGTTTCTTCATGTTAGATTGCATGTGTAAGGGGGAAAAAAAAGGTCCTATAACTTTTGACTTCTTAAAAGGAACCCGGAAGCTTCTAGTGGTTCAGTTTTTCCCCCATGGAACAACAGTGCCATTGACACCATTGTTGTCAAATTCCTGCAAGTTTTTAATTCATTTTGATCAAAAAGTAGTGTTGGAGATTGCTTGCTGTCTAAGTTTTTGCTCCTAAGGTTGTTACCAATTACCACTCTTTGTTTTCATTTCTTGATTATCCTCATCCGTATGTATCTTTTATCCTGTTAAACTTGGGAGTGCAACTTTTCTGCCTACTCCAAGGGGTTTCAAACTGCAAAGTCTTTTCAACTTTTCAACTACATGCTCCCTTTTCAATTAATTATTAGCTCAGAAATGTGTTAGTCTTTTTTTCCCTAGAATTTTGCTCATGGTTCTGGGGCTTGGTTTCGTTTTTTGTCGATTGTTTAAAGTAGATAGGACTATATAGTGCAGAAATGAGGATAAACTGCATTAAATTTGGAACTTTCCTGCATATCTAGTTAGAGACTTTGAAAGGTTTTCCTTATACTGTATTTTTCCCAATTCATAAGCCGAAAAAGAACCCTGAATTTTACTTCTGAGGATCATTTGTATTGATTCTGAGTTGGTATTATATGCAGCTGAAGAGAAACCGATGGCCGGGGGACTACAGGGGTCATCTGCCAATCAATCAAACCGTAAAGAGCAAGAGAGATCTACTGAGGTTTTTGAATCAGCAGGTGCTCAAAATGTTGAACAATCTAGTGATACAGTTGAGGATTCTAGCACACAAGCCCAAGTGAAAGAGGAAGGATCATCAATGGATGCAGTTTTTAAAGCAAGGAAAGAACCTGTGAACAAGTGGATGGCTTTTGGAGGAGAGGCTGACAACAAATCGAGCAACATAAGCTTTGATGACTCCATCAAAAACTTGAATGGGGGAGGGAAAGATTCAAATGGAAAGTCCTCGCATAGAATTTTAACTGAAGCAAACATAGCTGAAAGAACTGCAGAATGGGGTATTGCATTGCAGGCAGATGCTGGAGACGGTAGCTTCAAAGTGGCCAGCAAAACAATGAAGCCGAGTGGAGATGGTGATCGGTCCAAATTCTCGTTTGATAAATTTTCAGTGGAATCAGCAAGGACATCAAATGAATCAAGTTATGGATTGGAACAAGGAGCCCTTCCTAGGGTGTCACAGGAGCTGAAGGATGCTTTAGCTACCCTGCAGCAAACTTTTGTTGTATCTGATGCCACAAAACCCGACTGCCCTATAATGTATGCAAGCAGCGGATTTTTCACTACAACCGGCTATTCAGCAAAGGAGGTCATAGGAAGAAACTGGTAAGTTCTTGCTTCTAAACATGTACAGATATTGGAGCCGTCCTGAGTCTTCTGACTGCCTATGGGACAACCTGCAATCATTCTGCGGCGCAAAATCAGTGCAATTTTCTATGCTAGTCAATGGGACATGATTGATTGTAGATCATCTCTTTTTATACTTGCTGTAAAATACTAATCATTTCAAGTACTGTACAACCTTAACTGATATGCAATGCAATCATTATAATCGCCATATTTGTTGTTTAGCCGTTTTCTACAAGGGCCAGAAACAGACCAAAATGAGGTCGCCAGGATTAGATATGCGGTTCAGAATGGAAAAAGTTATTGCGGCAGGCTCTTGAATTACAAGAAAGATGGAACTCCATTCTGGAATCTTCTAACAGTCACTCCCATAAAAGATGATAATGGGAAAACCATCAAATTCATTGGGTTAGTTTTCCTTACATTTTTGCATAATTTATCATCATACGGATATTTTTTTCCTTCCCAAATGCAGGCATAGCTATTGAATGCTGTTTTATGCAGAATGCAGGTGGAGGTCAGCAAATACACAGAAGGTATCGTTGAAAAGGCATTGAGGCCTAATGGACTGCCCCAGTCGTTGATTCGTTATGATGGTAAATTATACTTTAGTTGTTTGGGGGGTTATTTTACAGTGTGATTTCAGTTTTTAACATGTAATAACCCAACATTCTGGAACAGCTCGCCAGAAGGACAAGGCTTTAGATTCCATGACAGAGGTTGTCCAAACTGTGAAACACCCTCACTCTCACAATCAGACAATAAGTAATGATGCGACTATCAAGGTTGAAGAGCAGGAAAAATTCAACCTTGATTATGTCCTGCCTCAATCTGCTGAAATTGAGAACACTAGTAACCCTGGGAGATATACTCCGCCGTCCGACTTCAGTACTGCTACTCCTATGCAGGAATTTGACAAGAAAACTCGAAAATCAGCACGCGTTTCTTTAATGGGGTGAGTCTTTCTGGTTTAAGTTCCCACAAATATTCATTATTATGCCTACTCAAATTCTGTTTATCTTGAAGCTTGCTATGATATGCTTTGAGCTTTGCTACTAAACACATTTAACAATTAGCTCCATGGTGAATCATAAATATCTGATGCATGATATCTTCCTGTAGGCTTAAAGGCAGGACTTCCAGCTCTGCAGCCAAGCAAGAAAAACAACCAATTGTTGAACCAGAGGAGCTAATGACCAAAGACATTGAACGCACCGACAGTTGGGAACGTGCTGAAAGAGAAAGGGACATACGCCAAGGGATCGATCTAGCAACCACCCTGGAACGTATTGAAAAGAACTTTGTTATCACAGATCCTAGACTCCCTGATAATCCCATTGTAAGGAAGACTTTTTCAGTATCATTTTTCTCATCCGAAAACTCAGTTTCAATTCACATATCAAAGCTCTTAGTCTATATATATAGTATCTGAAAAAACACTACAATGTTTGCAGATATTTGCATCCGATAGCTTTCTTGAATTGACTGAATATACAAGAGAGGAAATCTTGGGAAGGAACTGCAGGTATATAATTTGTACTAGTTAATTTCATCATCTACCTACTTCAATCAACTGTCAGATATATGTTGTTTTCCATTGTCAGATGAACATATAAAAACAACGTGACTTTTTCTTTTTACAGGTTTCTTCAAGGACCTGAAACTGATCAAGCGACTGTCTCAAGGATAAGAGATGCTATTAGAGAACTAAAGGAAATCACCGTTCAGTTGATCAACTACACAAAGAGCGGTTCGTACAAATATATACATATATGCAGACTATTAAGAAACATCATTTGACTGAATTGTTACAGTTTGTATGATATGACTTGCAGGCAAGAAATTCTGGAACTTATTTCATTTGCAACCTATGCGTGATCATAAGGTGGTTAGAAGTTACATCTGATATGTATATAGATTTTGAGATGTTGGTGTTATTATTTTAGTGTTATTCTTCTAATGTATTATTGTGTGAAACTCTTGGTGGTTTACAGGGTGAGCTTCAATATTTCATAGGCGTCCAACTTGATGGAAGTGGTCATGTTGAACCCCTAGAAAACCGCCTCTCTGAGCAGACGGAGCTACAAAGTGCTAAGTTGGTATGTAATCATTGAACATAATCATGTCAAACACATACCCGGGAGTGTAGGTAAGGTAGGTAATAACTTGTAGTGATTTGATGTTCTGATATCAGGTGAAAGCCACAGCAGAAAATGTAGATGAAGCAGTTAGAGAACTTCCTGATGCCAATTTGGTAAGGTATTTATTTCTTTCTCTTAGGGATATTAATAGCATTCATTGCCTTAGTCATCCATGTAAAAATGATATTATATATATATATATTCAGAGACCAGAAGATTTGTGGGCTCTCCATTCTCAGCCAGTCTTTCCAAGGCCTCATAAAAGACTTAGTTCTTCTTGGCTAGCAATTCAGAAGGTACCCTTTTTCCAAATTGAAAATTTTCTTAACTCATTATTTCTTCTTGGATGAAGTCTCTGATAAATGATTTGGGGGTTTTGGTTTTTTTTTTAACAGATCACTTCTCGTGGTGAAAAAATTGGGTTGCATCATTTTAAACCCATAAAACCCTTGGGCTGTGGTGACACTGGAAGGTAGTGTTTAGAAGTGCAGATTTTTTTTTAACCCTCAAATCATTATTTATGGGGTGAATTCTTAGTTTATTTCCATGTCTAAAACTACTGGGTTGCAGTGTTCATCTGGTGGAACTGAAAGGTACTGGGGAATTATTTGCTATGAAGGCAATGGAGAAGTCAGTGATGTTGAATCGTAACAAGGTCTGCTTTTTGTGTGTGGATTCAGCAATAGACATAATTAAAATCTATAAAAATTTGTTATAATAACTCATGTTGTCTTGTGTTTACATTGTGGATTATGTATATGAATGTTGATGGAAGCTTTTGGCATTGATGATGCACATTTTTTGTTTGTGTATAAAACAGACAACATTTGAGTGTTCAAGAACTGACTCACTGAGTAAATTGTGTAGGTTCATCGAGCATGCGTTGAAAGGGAAATCAGCTCACTCCTGGATCATCCATTTCTTCCCTCATTATACAGTTCTTTTCAGGTTTTTTTCCCTCAAATTCTTAGTTTCCCTTATACAAGTTGCTATATATATACACACTTTTCTCTCTATTTTTTCGCCATCAGAAAATCTTAAGAAAACCTTTCAAACCCAATTTTGTCTGCAAGTTTCAAACAACAATTTTTGTTCAACAAAAACTTCAAACCAATCTCATTTGAATCTAGTTAAAATACATGATTGTCTGGTATCGAAATTGTGTACTAATGATTTCTTATATCTCCACAGACTCCCACCCACGTTTGTTTGATAACTGACTTTTGTCCTGGTGGTGAGTTATTTAACTTGCTTGATAAGCAGCCTATGAAACTTTTCAAGGAAGAATCTGCAAGGTATCACTCGGCTACTATGACCGAATCCTAGTATTACAAGTGAATATGACTGAATCATGTTTAAATCACTTGGACATCTGACATTTCATGTATGTTTCAGGTTTTATGCAGCAGAGGTTGTCATTGGTTTGGAATATCTTCATTGTCTAGGTATGTTAGATAAAACTCCTAATTCAAATAATGGATATCCGAAGGGTTCATATATACAACTGCTGACTATGCTTTTCATTATTCAATGGTGTATGATAGGAATAATATACAGAGACCTGAAGCCAGAAAACATTCTACTCCAGAAAGATGGACATGTTGTCTTAACGGACTTTGATTTATCATTTATGACTCCCTCTAAACCCCAAGTACGTAGTTTTGATTTTAGAGATTTTAGAGACATATGGATGATCTTGACAAAAATATGATATAGTTTTGCATGAGATTAAAGTTTGAAAAATGAAATGTACAGGTTTTAAAGCATCCCTTGCCTAACAAGAGAAGGAGATCCAGGAATCAACCTCCTCCTACATTTGTTGCTGAACCATCTACACAGTCAAATTCATTTGTTGGAACTGAAGAATACATTGCTCCTGTATACATAACACCCATTCTTCTCATGCTTAATGTTGGCAATCAATAATATTTTTAAACCTTCAAGAGTTTGTCCAACATGCATGTCATCTGAAAAAAAAACAATGCTCAGTTGGATCAACTCAAATAATTATTAGATGCTTCCTATGATATTTAGGTTCGGGTGTGAGTGTCAGATATGAGTATATATTCAATATAAATATAATCATTCTTTTTCAAGATTTTCATATATTTAGAATGTTATGGTTCAGAAATGAATCGGATATCAGTACTTTCAGTAAAAAAAAAAAAAAAAGGAGTGGGAGTGAGATAGGATGCTAGAAAATAATGTCTACTCTTAGTATCTATTAAACATGGTTGTAATTTACTTGGTTTCAGGAAATTATTACAGGTGCAGGACACAGTAGTGCAATTGATTGGTGGGCACTCGGTAAGTAGATTCTTCATTCTCTCTTTTTTCCCAATTGCATTTTAATTATTCTAAAGAAGTTAATATTGTGTTAAACATGACATTCATGGAACTTTGTTTGGAGTTTCAGGTATCTTGCTGTATGAGATGCTGTATGGGCGTACGCCTTTCAGGGGTAAAAACAGGCAGAAGACATTCTCCAACATCTTGCACAAGGATCTCTCCTTCCCCAGTAGCATTCCGGTAATAATTTCTACCAAGTTCTAGCTCACTATAGGAAACACATGACATAACTTACAACCTCAGTTTAGTTCTTTAAGAGGTAACATTCATTAGATTTGATGTTCGAACGAGATTGCTCAGCATGAATGCTAGCTACCCCAACTAAATCTTTATTTGGTTGATGGTTAATTCTTTTTCAAGATTTTCATATATTTAGAAAGTATCTGTTCGGGTAACTAGCAAAAGGTGGAAGTAGAAAAAAAAAAAAAAAGGGTGGCTAGTATCATGGACTCATTTCGTTGTCTGAAAACACAGCTACGTTGGTGAATGCAGGTTAGTCTTGCAGCTAGGCAGTTGATTAATGCGTTGTTGAACCGAGATCCGGCCAGCCGACTGGGGTCGACTACTGGTGCCAATGAAATCAAAGGACACCCTTTCTTCCGTGACATCCATTGGCCTCTTATACGCTGCATGGTAATACATACAATTTCCTTTCTTACATTGGAGGACTGGAAACTAGTCTATTATACTAATGATGGGCCAAAGCTTTTTGCCATAATGATTGACATTTTCGCTTGTCAGAGCCCACCGCCATTAGAGGTGCCTCTTGAATTTACGGGGAAAGACAGTGACGCCAAAGAAGTAAATTGGGAAGATGATGGAGTGCTCCTTAGTTCTATTGACGTGGATATTTTCTAAAGGTTCGTTTTACAATTAAATTTTGTGTGACCGTTATTGTTATTGTTATTGTTAAGTAGATATTTCCATTGGTCTTGTTTGTTTCCAATAATGGTTTCGAAAAATAAACATTTTTTTTAAAAAGAAAAAAGGGGTTAAATGTTCATATTTTATGTTGCTTGAATAATTCTAGCTTAAGTTTTGCTGATTATTTGATAGTCTCACAAAAGAATTTACAATAGAAATCGATATTCCTATTTTTCATGAAACAACTGTAAAAAAAGTAGTTGAAGTTATTATTATTTTTTAATATAAAACAAAAAACAGATACAGATGTAGATTGACCTCATTTGCTTGCAATATTTTGGGAACAGGAAAGAGGATAGATTATAGTGGACTGATTAATGTTGATCGACTAAGCGGGTACAGACATCGACCAACAAGAGGGATTCAAGATGAAGCGCATTGGAGCCCCATGGCCCATAGCCCTTGTGCAACATTTTTATAGTGAAGCTGTGCTATAAATAAAAAGTTTTATGAGATTTTGATTAATGAAAGAAAATAGTAATCCTTCTCGATATTATATGAATTCCAATCAATTTATTGTATCAAATATCCTTATTAATTTAGAGAATAAAACAATGTTAAAGCTTTTCTTAATCCAAACTAGGGCTGACTCTGAATGTAAATATTTCTGTTTAGGACTAATAATATAAGCACTCTTCAATCCCATCCATATTTGTACATACGAAAAACTCAATTTCTGTTTTTATAAATTAGTAAAATTGATCAGTCAGTCGGAAAAATATAAATCTTTGAGATATAAAAACATAATATTAATCTCCAAAGTTTTTAAACTTAAATGACATGAAAATTTATACTCGGAAAATATGAGAAATATGTTTATTTAAAAAAATATACATGTCTGTTGAAAATTCTGGTTAAACTCATGCAAAATCAATAAAACATTCCACAGTATTCATGTCATGTTTATATCATATTTTGTTATAATCGTATTTATATATACGTGTAAATAGTGTGTCACTGTGTTGTATTCAAAATTGTCATTTTCAATGTTGTAGCCAACAAACTCAGAATTGAAACCAAAATGTATGACCATATACATAATATAGTATCTGCATATGAAATGGCGTCAGTCAATTTACAGTATGCATTCCTAACACAAAAATTCATTTCTCAAAGACAGAACTCGAAAAGTATTTCGTAGATATTCCAAAATTCAGAGCAAAATTTTAAAATCAATAAAAACAAAAAGGCAGGGGGAGTCGTCAAAACTTACTTCGCGGCCTGTGCAATTATACTGGTAATGGAACTGGTCTGCTCTTTTGCAGTCTCCACCAGTGAATCCTATAACTCAACAAACCCAAATTCCCTCAGCAAAATTCCAAAATTATATCAAAGCCAAGACAGTTTGACAGTAAAAATTAAATTTTACCTGTGCAGCTACCAAACGTGCAATAGTTCTCTTGCTCGGTTCTTGAAGTTCACCGGCAATCAAGAGTTCATCCAATATAAAGTAGGCCTTCAATGTCAAACAGGACCAAAAGTTAAAGCATTTATAAATTATCTATAAGAAAAAGGGTAAAAAAGAAATCACCAATACCCTTGAATCTATATCAAAATTACACATGTACCTCCTATATTCATCAACCGTATTTTCCTGATGGATGCAATTATTCGGACACAAATACTTTTGTTGACATCATGATCAAAATTCACCAGTTGATATAGCACAGAACTTAAATTCACGAGTTGATATAACACGGAACTTAGTTGGACGACCCAAAAAACCCACACATAATTATCAGTCCACCGCAACATGAAGGATAGATTCCAAAACATAAAAGTAATATATTTTTACACAAGAAAATTTTATAAAAGAACACATACACACACATATTAAACTTTACTCCACGAGAGCTCTTTTTACATCTTTTGCCTTGGACCAGATAATCTAGCAACTAGAGTACACCATGTGCTCTTAACGACACTGTACATACCTTATGAAAGTTGTAGATCAAGTCCAATTCACAAACCTGGATATAAAATTAAACTGCAGTCAGTTGAAAATATGAAGGGCCATTAATACTCCCATGAAAGGTCAGGTTTAATGTTCACTCACACTGCCAAAGTATCGATCAAGAACCTCCACATAGTGATGAATAATTTCTAGAATTTCTAATTCATTGTCATCCTCGTCAATGCACATGCAGAAGTAAAGACTAGCATACCTGCCAAATTTATCCCAGCTTAGTTGATAATCTTTGAAAAGGAAAAATTGCTAAAAACATATTGTAGCATTACCTTTTATAAACGACTCGGAGTCCTCTCCATTCCACAAAATTACAGAGTTTGGGCCCTCTTGTGAGAATCAGTCCACTTAGCTCACGGATAACCTTCTCAAAATGCATTGTCAAAAAGCATTAATAAAATGAAGACAAGTGCAGCTTCAAAAAAGCATCAACAAAGGTACTAAAAAGACAAAGAACTGAATACTTAGAAAGACTTTTGTCCTTTATGTGCAAACTTTGCAATTTGCATAAATAACACTGAATCGAAACAAATGTATTAGCCATACCTTTGTTCTTTCCTTCTGAGAATAAGGAGAATACCATTTCGTCAATCTAACTTTCCCTTGTCGACTAATTAGAAGTACAAAGTGAATCTGCAACACAAAAAGGCTCATTGATTCCAGTCTTCTAGATAGAGGCAATACAGCAACTTAAAAGTGAAGCTTGATTTTAAGTTTCTAAAGTAAAATTCAACAATTGAAACGGATAATACTAGCTGTAATAATCAAAAGGTAAAATGAAGATCGCATTTTGCCAGCACCATGAGAGCTGAGTCACCCTATATATCGTGTAACTTGGCTGTATTAACATAAAAGATTTCAAGTTCCTACCAGATCTTGATGAAGCCCTAATTTCAGCTCCAAATCTGAACTATATGAACTTGTACTTCCTAGACAACATTACAATTAAAACATTTGGCTTATTCATCCTCTAGACTGTGCTTCGTTTACAATTATTTCGATAATTAACGTATACATCATGACACTATCAGTTATATATATCAACAGTAGTTTCGTCCCACTACTAGTACAAAAGAAGAAGAACAAATAGACATAACAAGTTAATGCGCCATAAATAATCATCGTAACAATAGCAAACAGAAAACTTTCAAAGGAATCAATAGAACTAACAACAAAGCACAAATTGAAATGTTTAAGTATGATCAAATATCATAAGAAATCAGAAACAATTTTGAAGAAAATAAGTAAGCTGGACCTAGCAATAAACCGGTAGTAGCATCAACATGAAGCAATTACAATACGTAAACTACGGGTGAAAAAAAAACAGCTGAACCAAGGGCAAATCCAAAGAGATACGAAGAGGAGCGAAGCATAGAATCAATCAACTATGAAAAAGGAAAAGGAAATTGAAGGTCACAGAAACAAACACACAAACAGAGTATATATAATAAAATTCATGATAAGCCAAATGAATGATTAATGTAAACAGCGCCAAGAAGGAAAAGCAGATCCATAATTAGGATTAGAAAATGAGGAAGTAATTCGACTACAATTCAGCGAACAAGTCATAAGAAAAGGATCAGAAATATGAAAAGGAGAGATTGGTTACCATGGTTGAGGATAGGCAGCTCCTGGGGTTCAAAACAAGAAGCTCAGGAAACGGTTTCCCCTTCCAAGTCGTGCAGCTGAACTGATTTTATAGTTATTTGAAATTTTATTTTGTAGATTTATTAAACAATAATATTTAATCCTGAGGTCAGCATCGATTAGTTGAGCCAACCCATAATGAGAAGCAACTCATGGCCCAATATTTGCGTAGCCCATACTTTTCTGCTTTTCTTTCTCATTCATAATTTAATATAAAAAAAATCAATTTTACTAAGCTAAACAGTAACCACATCAGCATAAATTACATTCGGATAATCAAACTGAAATTTGTTTGAATTGAGTCTTAACTCGATTTACATGTATATTATTATCAAGATAAGAACTCGTTGATTCGAGTGTGCTAATGAATGATGAAACATCACTTTTTTTTTTTTTTTTTTCGGGTAAAACTTAGATGCATTTTCAATTCTAAATTCATTGTTGCAAACTCTGCAACAAGTTCAAACTTCAAACCCCACAAGTCATGGTAGAGTTGAAAATTTCTGCAACTGAAACTATGATTCAGACCTCCCCCTGCTTCGACTCTAAAGCCACCATTAACTCATTTGCAGTAAGTGCTTGTGAAGGACCTAAACTACGGCATTGCCATCTCCTTTTCTTTCCAACAAAGGCCTTACTCCTTTTTCTGAATCATTAACTCATCTGTTGCTAGAGCTAATAGCTAAGCGCCTAACACACCTCCACTACAGGAGTCTTGTCACTTTACACACAACACCTTACAATACCAAAAGTTGGTTTATTTGAAATTAGTAAATATATTGCCAACACCTGTTACAAGACTACAGAAACACATCACTTCACCAAGCCTGACCTAAAAACTTATGTCTTGCTACTGTTTGTTGAAACCACACATGCACCTTTCATCTAATTACATCAACAACACTCGCAATCTAGTACTAGGTTAGGATCTCCATTTCTAATGGCTTAAATAGTAGAGAGAATTCGGAAGTGAATGGCCATAATTGGGCTTTCTTATCACAATATCAACATATGTGAAATGCAAAACCTGTATGTAGATTTTCAATTTTAGTGGTTGTGACAAATTGCATAATTCCACATAATTTTCAGGAACAGGAGACTGCTTCCATATTTGTCAACATTCCTAATTGCTAAAGCAAGCAAAAATGAAACAAATCATCTTGTGTTCCATGCTTCCCTTTTGTTCCTCTTCTCGTACTGTAAGCCCAACTCATTGGTTATTCTGCTAAAGAAATAGCTACTTTGGTGACTGGCTATCTCCCTATTCTTATCAAGAGCAATAAGAATTCTTTAGAACCTAGGATTAGGTTCTAGGTTGAGGTGATGGGGAGACTAATTGATGAAGTAGCTAATTATCCGGATTTTTTTCAGCACGGTTTAAAGAAGCGACCGGAGTTGCTGCACAGGCTTTTGAAAGAGAAGGGTGTCAAGTGAAATGTTGGGCTGCAATCTGAAGAAGGTTTTACGGAAGTTTGCTTTGTTTAAAGGGTTAGCCTGATGATATACTAGACCACATTCCAGTTTACTTGATTTATCATTTTATTACTGTAGCTTGATTGTCCCCTTGGTACATGAAATGCATCTTTTGTATATTTTTCTAAGCATTTATATGAGCGTAACCGTTAACAAATGTAAGCTCAGATTAAAATCATAGCATTATCGTCTTGTTAATCAACAAATGATTAATTAATATTTAACATCAACTTATTACAAAGATGTTGTAATGTGGCTGGTACCTCTCTCAGGTACTACTCTGTCTTCGTATCGTATCGAGGACCCCAAAGAATCTAAGCTCTGACTGGGAATGCCTTAAAATTTTCCAGGGCTCATTAAAGTCAATACTTTTAGCTGATCCTTGTGGGCTAGACATTCATATAAAGCTGAAGGAGTTTATACCTATGCACGCATCGAGTTCTTCTGCGATGTTGACATTCCAGCACTATCTTGTGAAGACAATGCCATGCTGGAAAGCGAATTGTCAATGGAGCTAATAGGTGATGGAACACCAGAGGGCCATTGAAAGACTGGCTTGAATGGAGGTACTTGAGGGACTGGCAAGGTTCCATTCATAATTTGGAAGATGTCTTGAGTTTGAGGCCTTTCGCTAGCGGTAGGATGTGAACATGCCAACCCCAACAGCAACAACCTCTTTGCTTCATTGACGTCGAATTCATTGTTGAGGCGCTCGTCGACAGCTTCTATGATTCTCGTTTCGCGATGCAACATCCAAACCCAATCAACTAAAGTGTAAAGATCTTGCTGGTGTGGGATTTTGATTCCAGGACTTCTGCCACAAACAACTTCAAGCACAACTGCCCCGAACCCGAAAACATCGGATTCAACAGTGGCTTTCCCTGTATGAAAGCACTCTGGAGCAACATATCCTATCGTACCAGCGACACCAGCTAATCCAAGCTCAGAATAGGAGTGCCTTTCGTTTTCAAGGGCACGGGCGAGACCAAAATCACCGAGCCGAGCATTGTAGTCGACATCAAGCAAGACGTTGCTAGGCTTGAGGTCTCGATGCACCACCTTTTGATCATACTCATTGTGCAAGTAATGCAAAGCTGATGCAATTCCGGTTAGAATCTTATAACGATGACTCCAATTCAGGGTTCCATGGCTGGAATCCCCATAGAGGTGATCATCCAAGCTGCCATTTGGCATGAAATCGTACACTAGTAGAAGCTTCCCTTTTTCGTAGCACCATCCTGAAAATGCAATACAACCAATTCAATCAAAATTAAGAAATACCTCAAAATAACAAAATAAAAATATAAAAGTTGAGTCAAAATTAAATTTTTATGTATATAAATTAATCGTATAATATTATAAACTATATACTTTTAATATTTATCTTTTTAATATTTTTAAAATTTTCATCTTTTAATATTTTTTGGTTGGATAGGAGTAGGAAGAGGGGCGGGGATGAAGATTGTTTTGTCATTTTTGTACATGGATAAAGATTGGGATAAACATGTTTGCATGTAGCAACTTGCATCGCATCATTACTTGTAATAATGACTTTCTAAGATGAAGTCAACAAAACAATATACATAAAAAAAAACAAATCCCAATATCTAAAAATGGAATAATTATAAATGAATTTTCCTTAAAAATAAATTAAAAAATCAACGGAATAAACGTTGATCTGACCATGTAGAGTGGAGGATTATTCCTAATCTCACCCAAAAAAAAAAGGACTATTCCTAGTCCATTGAACTTGTATCCCACATTTGACATTGAATCCTTCCACCCATCCAAATCGGAATTTTTTAAACTTATATTCCGTACAGCTCATATGTAAAAAATTGACTTACGTGATAAACGTGAATGATTTTTTTTTTTGATAAATATAATCAAGGTATTCTTTTATTAGAATAGTTAATCGGTCAACATAGTTTGGTGTAAGGAAAAAAAAATCAGCTGTAAATCCATATGAATTTATGGAAGGTTAATAATTAATGTATAAATGAAAGAATAAATAAGGAAATTACCGACTAAGCGGACGAGATTTCTATGGCGGAGACGATGAATGATGGCGAGCTCAGCCAAGAAATCATCCTTGCCTTTGATACTGTCCCGTAAGAACTTTTTGACAGCCACTACTTGGATGTCCTGATTGTGATTGTTACTTCGACCACTCACACTGTTATTCATGTTCTTGTTGTCATGGAGATGGAGGACGCCTTTGTACACTGTTCCAAACCCACCTTCCCCAAGCTTCATGCTCTCATCAAACTTATTGGTCGCCTTCTTCAGTTCCTTGTACTTGAGCTCCCTCGGCATCCCAGGCAACCATTTCAACTTCCCGAACCGATCATCCCCGCCTTTAACCGATCCTTTTCTTCTTCTCCTCCTGTGCTTAACAATACATACGATGCCTATGGCCAGTACCGAGATCGTGATTGTCACCAAAGGGACGCCTATGGCGAGACCAATCGTCAACCAATTCCCTCCTTCATCCTTGGGCAGGATATCTATGTTCAAGCTCCATTTCAACACGCAATTCAGCTGGATCTGTGGATAACCTGTTGAACCAGAGAAACCGAAGTAGGAATCTTGTTTGACGTATTCTTTCAGGTCGATGATGTCACTGAGAATGGGATCTGAGGGTTTATCTTCCCCTTGTTTCACCATGAAAACCTCCATCATCTTCGAGGTACCATTGTAGTCAACCCAGACTGAATAATTGGTGCCTTCATTCGGTGATAATGTAATATTATATTCATCGAGAGAAGCGACTTTCTTTGACTCCACGGAGTTGATGTCGAGCCCGATATGGTTACCAGCTGTTTCGAAATCTGGCTGTCTTAGGGTATCAAACTCGATGGCCACGATGTGGTTGTCTCGACTACCATCGGTGGAGGCATTTGTGAGACCAAGCCATCGACCAAAACTGTTGTCCGGCATGGCTGAAATATTGGGAGCAATGAGAAAAGCAAGGCCATTACCGGGGGTCCAGCTTTTGTCCCTGAAGATATTGATGAGAAAGGCGGTGGAGAAAGAACCCAAAGTGTCGTCGTTGGACCAAAGCCTGAAGGGTTTATTGTACATAATACGACCAGACTTGTTGTAGTGGATTTCGATCATGTCGTCGTTGGTGGTATCGGGGGTTAGCTGAAGAGCTCCGCCATTGATGCTGGATGAATCCGTTCCCAAGAGGGTGAGGGTTGATCGGTCGGTGTCGTGGAAGCTATCAAAATCGAACACTCTTTCCTTGATGAATGAGGCTGCTGCTGTTGCAGGGGCTATATGTAGAAGGGTTAACAAGATTACGATGATTGGGATGGAAATATGATCTAACAACCTCATCTTCTTCTAAGCTTTAGCTAGCTATTTCATACGAGTGAGAAGGGTTTTCGCAGGCGGGAAGGAAAGTAGACAACAGATCTAGTTGATATCTATCTTACGTATAATATATATAAACATGTAAACTTTCCCTTGGTTGATCCGGTCCTCTACACGTAACAGTTGTCTAAATATTTTTTTTAAAATACGTAAAAACACTAACATTTTAATTTATTCAAAATGTTAAAATTTATCATCCAAAAACATTGATATTGATGTTAAAGTAATTAGTAAAATTAATATATTTTATGCAGAGACGAATTTAGGGACAGAGCAGAGGCCCTAGGTCTTCTTAAAATAAAAATAAATTTTAAATTAATAAAAATAAAATTATACTTTAGTTTTACTTAAAATTATAAAATTTAATTTAATCTTTTCAAAATTATAAAGATATACGATCTAATTTTATGATCCATCAAACGCGAATATTTTAATCACCACTTAATTTTCTTTCTAAAAGGAATTTAAATTACATTTTGTCATTAAATACTTCGTTTTTACGACGGCAACAGTTTGAAGAATTGAAATGCTGTAATATTGGAATTTGTAAGTCAACAGTGAATAATAAAAAAATAAATGAAGTTATTTTATTCCAATTTACGTCCCAGATTAACGGTTTTCCAAAAAAAAAAAAAAAAAAAATTGAAGCTTCCAAGCATGCGAACGGACTTGGTAGCGAGGGAAATACGGCATCCCATCAACAACGAATGTTCTACCGTAGGAGACTCCAATTTCCATGCTTCGTAGAAGATGCTAAAATGGAGGAATTTTATTCTCAGATGTAGGGTGAAGTTAAGATAATTTTTTAAGGGGTCGGATAAAATTTTAATTTTTTATAATTTATATCTTTTTAACTTGTAAAAGATTAAATCGAATTTTTATAATTTTAGAGCGGGCCAAAATATAATTTTATCTTTATTAATTTAAAATTTTTAAAAAATTTAAAGTGCCTAAATAGAAATTTAACCTTTTAGGGGGCGGGGCCCATGCCAGCCCCCCTTGATTACGCCTCTGTTTAGATGTGATATTAAATTATTAAAAAAGAATAAATAATTATTTTCACTATATTTTAAATAGTATATTCGTAATTTCATATATGCTGTATTCACTTTACTCTATTTTAATTTCTTTAATTTTAAAATATTATGTATTTTAAAAAGAAAAATAAAAAGTTAATATAAAATTAGTTTTGTTATGGTGTTCGTTATTATTGACTCACTACCCATTACTCGATTATCCGATTGAAACCGACCCACAACTTACGTAGTTCGTGTCTAGGGGTTCATACATGATGAGTTTACATCCTCTCATGATCCCACATGGGGTGGGACCGCACCACCTAGGGGTGAGTATTGAATGAATCGAGTCGAATCGAGTTAAAAAATTTTGAGTTAGTCGAGTTGACGAATCCTATTTTAGCAACCGAACTCAATTTGATTTTTTTCCGAATCGGATCGAATCGAGTCAAGTCGAATCGAGTCAACAAATCCTATTATTTATACTCAATGTTGCATTTATATGAACCGATTATTTAACTAGTAAATTGAGTACAGAATTATTTAACTACATAAATAATATAATGGTTTTGCCTTTTAACTTAATGAGTAAACATTTATCAAAACAACGTAGTTTTGACTTTTAACTTTAGAAAAGGTAAACATTTATCAATACGGCATAGTGTTGCATTTTCTTATTCGGATTTTCGGATAAATCGAATTGTATAATTCATATTCGAGTTAAACCGAAAAACTTAACTTTTATTCGAGTTGATCCAAATAACTTGATTAACTCAAATAACTCAAACTATTTAATTTAAAATTTGAAAATTTTATCGAATTTTTCGAATCGAATCGAATTTTACTCACCCCTAACACCATCATGTAAGTGAATCTGTACTTAAGGAACACATGTTAATCATATAATAAGGTACGTGTTGACATCATGGAGACTTACCTACTACGTGAGATCCATGAATAATAATTGTATCATATAAATAAAAAATTTAATCATTTTGAATGACGCATACGCACAATCACTCAACAAGTTTTAAAGACTAAACAAGTAGGATATTATTTGAGCTTGTTTAAATATTACATATAATGTTATAATTATAAAATAATATAACTCTCTTGTAATAAAATAATATATTTAATTTCAAACATTATTATTCGATCTTGCATGTGTAAAGAGTTGTAAAAAGAGTTGAATTCTGAATATTAAAGAAAATTAATTTAATTAAAATATGCATGTGTATGTTTAGAACAAGTATTTAACTTCAATCCTATTAAAAATGGTAATGTTTAGAAAAATAAAATAAAATAAAATATTGGCCTTTTCAATAACTTTAAGGTAAATTGTACTCTTAGTTATTTCACTATCACCTAATTATAAAAAATATTGTCGAAACTATTTTTATTTTAAAAAACAAGGTCGACTTTTAAAATAAAAATGGAGTCGCCACTAATCTTTTTTCGAGGTGTGATCGGGTCACTTTGAAATTGATCATTTTAATAAAAAAAATTTGATTTATTAAAACAATGATTTTGGCCTACGAAATTCGAGAAAACTGGTTCGGGAGTCGGTTGCGTATGAGAAAGATTAGCACCCTCGTAACACCCAAAAATTGGTACCTAATTGATTATTTAATATCCTAATATCGAAAATTTGAAAAGGTTTAAAATATGACCCTTTGGATTTTTCAAAACTTATAACCTTTTAAAAAAAGAAAAATCGAATATCAGTAAGTTAAAGCACGACCTTTCAAATTTCCCAAGCACCAAATATCCTTTGTTTTTTTTTTTTTATTTTTTGAAATTCCTATCTCAAAATATCAAAATGTCACATCCAATAAGTTAGGACACAACATCTTAAATTCACAAAGATATGTTTTTTTTTTAATTTGAAAATCATATATTTTTATTTAAAAAAGGGTACTTGGTCATTTAGACTTAATGAGAAAAATCGAAGCCGAATAAGTTAGGCACGATTCCTCAAAACCTCAAATGTCAAATATTGCCTTATTTTAAGAAATAAAATTTTGGATAAAATGGTAATTAAATGAGATATATTTTAAAATAATGATTTGAGTAAAATGTATCATTAATACATTACAAAACACAAATTTCAAAGAGCGATTCATTAAAATACAAAGCATATTAACAACTAATATTAATATAAGACAAAATATAGCAAATAATGGACGCAATATAACAACTATACTAAGGTAAATAAAGATAAAAATTTTAATTTTAGAATATGAATAATCAATTAAATTAAAAGATATAGAATAGATAACAACAATTAAAAATTTATGATAGCTTAAGAAATAAATATAAAAATTTACACACAATATTAAATACATATAGAATATAAGGTTAATAATATATACAAAATAATTAGTGAATACAATAGTAATTTAAAAAAAAACAAGAAGAAATATAAAATGATATGGCAAAATCTATGATAGATAATATATGTACATGATAAAATAAATAATGTATTTTGTTAAAATAAATAAATAGCGTAGATAAAACTTTAAATATATAAAGAAAATATATATAATATAATAATCTAATATATATACATAAATAATTTACATATTTAAAATATACAATATAGGGGAAACTTTATATTAATGAGAAAGTAATTTAAATAGTACACAATATACAAATTTTATAAAATATAAAATAATATAGAATTTAATAGAATAACCTAAAAAATGAAATAAATTGATACAATGCTAAAATAATTAAAAATAAGAGGATTAAAAATCAAGGAAACAGGGATTAAATCGAAATAAAAATAAAATTTAGAGTAAAAATGTAAAAGGACCAGATTAGAACTCACGTCACACTGTAGGGACCTATTAGGAAATTATGCCTTATCTCCTAAACGACACTGTTCCATCTTCTGCCTTTAAAATGGCTTTAAAGACCAAATTGAAACAAAGGCCATAATTCAGGGCCAAAGTGAAAATAAAGAAAGATGTAATTGGATGTAATTATAAAATTGCAATAATGCGGAAGGGCCTATTGAACAATTAGACCTTTTAACAAAAACGCGCGGATCCTCCCCGGGTATCGGGTCAACACGTGGATCTTGACCCTTAAACGACATCGTTTTGGTCATTAATTGACCACACCAAAACGACGCCTTTCCACTAGCTTTTATAAACAAAAAAAAAAACAGCTAAAAATCATTTTTAAACCAGCTTTAAAAAAAAACAAGCAGAGCTCCCAAAAAATGCTCTGCCTTTATGGGTCCTCTAACCTCCATCAGTCCTCGCACGCGCTTCACGCGCCGTCGCTTGCGACAGCTGATCGCTATGTCAAAGTCTTAAAAATTTATATAAAGAGAATGATCGAACCTGGAAATTAACTCTGACAATGATTAAAGACAAGTGTACCTATCGAACAGTAGTATAGCTTAGGCAAGATCGAATTATTGAACCCAAAGGAACTAAAAGTACTAATACACACTTTCCTTCTATTATTTAGCCTAAGTACGAAGTGATTGGTTGATTAAACTAATAACTAAAATAAGACGCAAGATAAAAGAATGAATTGGGAAATAACTTGAAGAAAAACTCAATTGATCGAGACGATACCCTCAGGAAGAATCCACCTAAACTTCACTTGTTATCTAAAATTGAACCGTACGATTTATTCACTTGAATTGATCCGTAAGACTCCCTAACGTATATTAAACCCTTTCTCGAGGCGAATAACATCAAACCCTAGGTTAATTAACGAAAATCTCTTTCTCACTTACTAACCCCCTAGAATAGCAGTAAATCGAACTATGGATTCCTATATTAGGTTTCACCCTAATCCGGCAAAATCTCATCACCCTATCTCTAGGTGCGTGAACGACTTCGCTTAATTATGCTATATCTATTCTTAAGCAGGAAATTTTGCTCCACCACCTAAAAACATCCAACTTGGATTAATATCCCGAAAATATTAACACAAGAATTAAGCACACATAATTAAGAACAAATCAAGTATTTATCATATAGTTCAGAAAATAATAACAAGATTCATTTAGGTTTCATCCCCTTTAGGTATCTGAAGGGTTTAGTTCATAATGATAAAATAAAACATCTCAAGAGAAAAGATAAAACAAAACATAAGAAATCCCTAAAACCCCATGAAGGAATTGAAGGAGAAATCCGCCGTCTTGAGTAGAATTCCGGCTTCTTGAGATGGATCCACTGGCTATCTTCGAGTGATTCCCATGAATCTGGCCTTCTGGCTCGGCTTCTTGGCCTAGCTGACTGCCTCCCTTCCCCTTCTGGTTACACTTAGGGTGTTTATTTAGGTTATCGGAATGCTTTACTTGGCCCCTAAGTGTCCTAATTCAAGTACAATTCATACTCGGGTGTTTGAATAGGCTTTGGAATATGTTTCTTTGCCTCAAAGTATCCCAATCCGAGTACAATTCCTCTTTTCCATGATAGGGGCATGGCCATGGCACACGCCAGTGTAAATCGACTTCAGGTCATGTTTCAATTCTGTTGGTTGAGGCACGGCCGTGCTTTTCGGGGTCCAAGTCGTGTTCGGGTCTGTAAATGTAGGCACGACTATATAAATCGTGGGTAGGTCGTGTTCTAGTTATTCGACGTGACACGGCAGTGTAGATTGAAGTCCAGGCCGTATCGATTTCCACTTTGGCCCAATTTGGCCTGTTTTAAGCCCTGTTTTCATTTTTTTCGTCCTTGGGTGCTTTCCTGAGTATAAGACATGAAAAGAAAGGATTAAGAGCACCTTTTTACATATATCGAGAGATAAATCATCCAAAAGTATGCTAAATGTGGGATAAAAATATGTTACTTTTACGGTTTATCAGCGGCCCTAAGGCTAATATCACCCTCTTGAGCCAGATTCTAGGTATATTTCTTTTCCTTTTTTGCTTTTTAGTAATATTTTGCATAAAAAAAAAAACAAATACAAACTGTTTTCTTTTGGTTTTTAAAATATGTTTTGATCGTCTTCTATATTTTGTATGTATATAAAAAAATAAACAAAAACAACAATAATGATTAAATGAAATATCAAATCGGAAATCACCTCTTGTTCTTTAATTTATTGTATTGTATTTATAAATAAAAAAATAAAAAAATCCTCATTTACATTGGCTATTTTCGGCTTTTTATAGCCTAAATACATTGATTCTTTTGCTGGATTTTTGGCTTCTATCGTCTTTCCCTTCCTTTTTTTTGCAGGTCAATGGCGAGAAACACGGCGGTGAGGAGCGCCATCAATGCACTGATTGTGGCTCGACCAAGGGGCCTGGTTGGGAGCTGCAGCGCGTAGGGTTTCAAAAACCCTAGGCTTCTGATTCAATTTGGGTATTGGGCCCTTTGGGCCCCGTAAGTTTAGTTTATTTTGGGTCTTGTTTGGTTTGGGTGTAATGGGGTATTGGGTAGTCTATTTTGGGCTGTAAAAGAGATTTTTTAAACATTATTTTTTTATGGCATGGGCTCGGGCACAAATGGGCTATTACCATTATAAAATGGTCATCTAGCTATTTAATTTTATCTTCTTTTTTTTTTAATCACTAACTAGCTAAAATGGTAGGTGTTAAATTTGGCATAATAAATTTAACCTTCAATATTTATATATTGTGTCAATTTAGTTTTGATTCTAAAAATCTAATATTCAACACTTACATATTGTGTAATTTGATCCTTTTTGCAGGTTTATTTTTCTTTGTGACCCTTTCACCAAAAAAGATAAAAAAAATTCAACTAATTAATTTTGATTGAAAATATAAAAAAAAGGTTTATTTAGCAATATTACAAAGTTTTGTATAGAAATAAAACAACTCTATATATGTGAAGTATGAAATTCATTATAAATTTTAATATAAGATATGATTTAATCTCAACCCATCTTTATAATGTTATAACCTCACCTCACACATTCACAATGAATACACTCACCCAGTAAATCTCCCCTTCAAAAGCTTATTTGCCCAATTGATAAAACAATTTAATAAATAGTAGTTACACATATATCTTTTTCAAATGCTTATAGATACAAATAAGGAAAGTTGATCCTTGAAATTGTAAGCTCTAATACAATCTAGTTTTGCTTTAATAAATAATACTAATAAATATTCTAATTTTGTTGCATTACGGAAAGATTTCAAACACATAAAAAATAATAACTTAAAATATAACTGTTGATGGGATATCAAGAAATTAACTGTTAATGAAATTTCATCAACTGACTTTTCTAAAAGGGTTAATCAGTTGCTAGTTAAGGATATGGATTTGGAAGTTGTGATTAAGCTTCTTGGCCAAAATATTGGTTTTACAACTCTCCAGAATAGGATATCCAATTTATGGGGACCCACGATGCTATTCCATCTAATGGACATTGATAAACCATAAAAGTAACATATTTTAATCTCATGTTTTGCATGTTTTTTGGATGATTTATTATATAATTTAGTGAATTTGATGCTCATAATCATTTAATTTCATGTTTCTATACTTAAGAGAGCATAGGGAGCAAAAGGAGCGGAAAATGGGCCAAAATCAGACAAAACGGGCTATTTTAAGGATCCATACAGCCAAGCCTTTTCCCACACGGGCTGTGAGCACGCCGGTGTGAGCCACGGGCTGACCACACGCCCATGTGCCAGCCCATGCCAGCCCGTGGCGATTTTAAACCCTGTTTCCCTAATACGCAAAAAAAGCCAATTTTTAGGGTTTCTGAGCATTCTAAAGTTTATAAATACTTACTAGAAGAGGACCTAAGGGGGCACGCAGAGAAGAACGGAGAAATTACTCGAAGAACGTCGTCGTAATCAACTCAGAAGCAGGATCTCCTTCAAGATTGAAGATCTCCAGTCAACTTCTCTAGAAGTTTTTGGGTTTCTTTATGTTTTGTTGTTTTCCTAATTTTGAGATGTTTCCTTCCTAAAGTATGAACTAAATTCCCTAGATACTTAGGGAAGATGAAACCTATGATGGATCTTGTTATTTAATTTTCTGAATTACATGATAAATACTTGTTTTCTTGATCTCAATTACGTGTTCTTATTCCATGTTTTAATGTTTTCAGGATGTAAGAGCCCAATTTTGCGTTTAAAATTTTTAGAGAATAGGAGATCGGCTTAAGTGCAAGTTGGACCTTTTAGATAAGTGATTTTGAAGGTTAGGAGGGCTTCTGAAGTCCCGGATCAAATATTCATTCCTTTTAGATTATTTTTATTAAATGAATTTAGACCTTGGCCTTTAAAATGGTTTAAACCTAGTTGGTAAAATAAATGTTAAAACAGAGTGGACGATAAGAGTTTCATTGTTTATCCCTTACAAGGAATGAAGGTGAAGAGCTAGCTATATAAAGAGCATCCGCAGTTTACAATATTTGGCCCAAAATCAATTTACAAAACCCAATTACACCCATTGACCCAAACCAATTGGAATAAATTGTATGATGATATAGTATATAGTGAACTAGACTAGGTGGAACTTACGTGGATAGATTTGTGTTGCGTGTGGGCCCGAATAAATCAAATCGAGTTTTAGGCCCAATAACTTTGCACCTTTAGAAAGGCCATTCTAGGTACAAAATTACGAAAATACCCTTGGTGGGTAAATTACGAAAATACCTTAAATTACGAAAATACCCTTGGTGGGTAAATTACAAAAATACCCTTGGTGGGTAAATTACAAAAATACCCTTGGTGGATAAATTACGAAAATACCCTTGGTGGGTAAATTACGAAAATACCCTTGGTGGATAAATTACAAAAATACCCTTGGTAGGCAGAGGTTGATTAGCATGATTATGTTGTTTTATGTCTATCTGATTATGATGGTAATTCATGTTGTACTTATATTTGATATATGCCTAGCATACATGACATACTGCATACACAAATTATTATGTCATATTGCACGGGTATGATGAGAGGAGGGGGAAGATTGATATCGTGACTTCGATCACCAGTGATTTGGTATCACATTCGTGTCTTCGGGCACCAGAGGTTTGGCACCTCATAGCGACTCGTCCCTGTGGTTAATACCACCGTGGGTTGGCCCTACTTTTGAGATATGGGATCGTCGCCAGTGATTTGGTATCACACGTGGGTTGGCCCCACAACTTGATGATTCGTGACTTTGGTCACGGTGGTTTGGCACCACCGTGGTTTGGCACCACCAGTGATTTGGTATCACATTCGTGTCTTGGACACCGGAGGTTTGGCACCTCATAGCGACTCGTCCCCGTGGTTAACACCACCGTGGGTTGGCCCCACTTTTGAGATATGTGATCGTCGCGGTGATTTGGTATCACACGGGTTGGCCCCACAGATGGATTATTCGTGACTTTGGTCACCAAAGTGATTTGGTATCACATTTATATCGTGACTTCGGTCACCAAGTGGTTTGGCACCACCGTTGGTTTGGTACCACACGGGTAGAAAAGGAGTTATGGATGGCTAGGTTGGGTGCATTATACATATATGTTGCTTTGTTATAATTTGTGTAAGTATGTGGTATTTACCCGGAGAGGAATATGCACTGAGTCTTGGTGACTCACCTTCTCCTTATCTTTTCGTGTGATTCGTGAGTTTGCGGATGAGGAGCCGGATGAACTCGAGGAGGCCATGCAATAAAATTTGGTTTTACATGAATTTCCAATTGGGTACTTTATTTTAATTTGGTTTTCATATTTTATGGATTTGTAATAAGGCTGTTTAATTATGTTTTGGATTATTTTATGTTTTGAATATGTTTAAAATATGGCTTTTAAATTACTTGGTTAATTTAATAATTGAGCCCAAAGTTTTCTAAACTAAAACTCGCAATGGTTTTAAAAATCTTACCATCGGGTAACATGAATAGTTCAATAGTAAAATTACAAGTTAAATGTTTTCAACATTAAGTGATTTCCAAAATTCATGTTTCTATACTCAATTGCAAACGGATTTTCCAAAATGATATTTTGAATTTTCTTAAAAGATATAAATATTTTCTATCATATGATTTATCAACTAAGTTTTAAAGTTTTATGTAATTTCAAGTAAATTTCAATTTTAACTTATTTTCGACAAATAAAGAATTACAAAGAGTTTTTCACAAAAATTTAATTATTAATTGATTCTTTCAAAATTATTTTCCTTAGTGACATACCGATTCTGGTCGTGGCGTATTGACCGGGTTTGGGGTGTTACACAAACCCAAAACACCCATGGCCCAAAAGGCCCAAAGCATTAAGCAGAAACAGAAGCCTAGGGTTTCTGCTAACCCTCTGTCAAGCGCAGAATCCTCAGCCTCGTCAAGAAGCTCCGCGCCCAAGCCAACAACACGCTCAATCATCACATAAAGACATGATCTCTGACTGTCGCCAAGATCATCGCCTTCAACCTGCAAAAAGGAAAAAACACCAAAGCAGAAAGAGAAAAAAGGCAACAGATCGCAGTGAAAATGGAAAGAAATCTATATTTTCTTTTATGATTCATTCTTCGGGTTATAACAACCCACAAAATTTGTAATAAAGGGCGGGGAGGATATGATATAAACAGAAATACAAAAAAAAGATATTGAAACAGTATACAATTTTTTTAAGGTGATTTTCGATTTGTTTTATTCTTGTTATTTCTTATTTTTCTCCTTGATTCAAGCATTTTATTAATAAATAATATAAAAATATAAAAAAGGGAGAAAATTTTACCTATTTCGACCACCGTATACGGTGGCCGGAGACGGCGGCAGACGACGGCGCGTCATCGGAGAGCTCACCGGAGGGCCTGCCGAAAATCGCTTCAGGCTGAGGAGGGGAGAGCATTCTGGAGCTCTCAGCTTGTTTTTTTTTTTAAAAAAACTAAATGTTAAATGTTTTTTTTTTGGGTCAAAAACTAATTTTTATAGGAGTACAAAAATGACGTCGTTTAAGGCAAGGGGATCCGCGCATCGACCTGACCCGTCCCTCAATATCCGCGTGTTTTTGTTAAATGGGAAATTTGTCCCTTTAGTCCTTCCGCATTGTTTTAATTTTATAATTATGCCCTGTTATATTTTTATAATTTTACAAATTATGCCCAGAATTATATCTTTCGTTTCAATTAAGTCCTCAGACTGCTTTAAAGTCTAAAAAAACTGAACGACGTCGTTTTGAAAAAGGCTTAATTTCCATTTTAACCCCTGTAGTTTAACGCGTGTTTTTAAATCTGTTTTAATTATTATTTGACCCCTGTTTTCTTTGTTTTATTTTATTTTCCTTTTATTTTATTTTTTTAGTGTATTAAACTATTTTATTACATTATATATCTTATATTATTTTCCTATATTTATTTATTGATATTGTGAAATTCATATATATATATATATATATATATATATATATATATATTATATGTATTATTTTATCATATATTTAGTTATTACTATATATATTATTTATATATTATTATATTTTTCTTATATTATATTTTGTTACATTTATATTATTATTAAAAACTTTATATTTTCATAAAATTTATTTATCTTATCTAATCTATTTTATTTATATTATTTATTTATAATTAGTGTATTATATATATTTTTTTATTATCTATGTTGTTTTAATTATATATCATTTTCACTACGTTTTTTTTATATCGTTTTCTTTTCTTTTATTATTTATTCATTATTTAATCTTGCATGAAATGTTCATATTTATTTAGTATTTTTAATTGTTTTATATATGTTGCTTTATATATTGGTTCATACAATGCCCTTTTATTCATTTATTATTACCTTGGTGTAGTTATTTTAGTTGTATCTTATATTGTGTATATTAAAATGTTAATGTATTATAATTAGTTTTAATATTTATGTATAAATGCATATTTATCACATGATTATTGTTTAAAATAAAACATATTTTGCAAAATAACTATACTTTATTTAAATGTTTAAAAAATAAGGCAATGTTTAGGTATTTAGAAAATCGAAAAATAGTGCCCTAACGTGTTGGGTGCGATTTTCCGTTTGGCTAAATAATTAAATATCCTTTTTACAAGTTTTGTAAATCATGAGATGATTTTAATTACGAGGGTTTAAAAAATGTCGTGTCCTAATGTGCTGGATGTGATGTTTATATTCTCTCGGAATAAAGGTATCTCAAGTTTCAAATAAAAACCTTATTTTTGGGAATTCAAAACGTTGTATCCTAACTTATTGAGTGTGACGTTTTGTATCTCGAGGTAAGAATTTTCTAAAAAGATGTATCTAGCTTTGAAGTTATGAGATACTATATCCTAACTTATTGGGTGTAGTATTCTTATTTCTTTGAGATAGGTAGTCTTGGGTTGCCTTAAAATAAAAGGATCTTATTTTAAAGCTTTTTAAATTTCAAACATTAGGACATAATTTTATCAATTAAGTACCAATTTTGGGCGTTATGAGGGTGCTAACCCTTCCTCATACGTAACCGACTCCCGAACCCATTTTCTTGTTTTTCGCAGACCAAAATTAAATGTTTTAAATAAAACGTTTTACAAGGTGATCCAATCACACCTAAATAAAAAATGATTGGTGGCGACTTCGTTTTTGTTTTCAAAGTTGATCCCCATCTTTTCAAAACAGATTTTAAAATGGTTTCGACACAGGATATTAATTCATGATTGATGTGCTTAATTCAGTGGAGCAAAAATCTCTGTTTAAGAGTAGATCTGGCATAATTGAGTGGAGTTGCATGCAATCCTAGAAATAGAACGACATAAATCTGTCGGATTAGAGTCAAATCTAATAGGAGAATCTATAGATCGGGTTAATGCAACAATAGGGGTCTTAATTAGGGAAAGATTTCAATTAATCAACCTAGAGTTAGTTATTTTTACTCTCGAAAGAGATCATATTAATATAATTTAGGGATTTCTACGGATCAAGGCAAAGTGAATAAATCTTTTAATTCAGAATTAGAATAATAAGTGAAGTCTAGGTGGATTCTTTTCTGGGTATTGTTTCTCTTATTGGTCTATTCCATTATTTTTCTTACTTTATTCTTTGTCGAGTTCTTAATAATTAGTTTAGATAATTTTAGTTTAAAAGCAAACTTCTTCAATTTACCGGCTAGATAATAGAAAGATAGTAAGTACTAGTACTTTTAGTCCTCGTGGATATGATATTCCCGACTCACCATAGCTATACTATTATTCGATAGGTGCGCTTGCCTTTGTCGTGATTTTAGTTAGTTAAGTGAATCATCATCAAGTTTTTAGCGCCATTGCCGGGCACTAAAATATTAGGAACACTTAATTTTTATTACTTTAGTCATTTTTATTTTTATTGCATTTTGTTTTTGTTTTTATTTTAATTTACTAATTTTTCTTTTATTCGCTTCTGGCAGGCCCTTTAGTTTATGACTAGAAGAAACCCTTCGGGACCACTACTTTTTGACAATAAAATTGAAAGCATAGCTCGCAAAAATCAGTAGAGAAGCAAGGCAGAGCCGACAAAGTACAGTAGAAGAGCAAGAGGAAGTTATTAATACTAAGGAGATGGCAGAAAATCATAATAATCAGCTACCTCCTGTGGTTGCGGTAAATCTGTCCACTGTCATTAAAAAGTTTATTAATCCATTAACGGAGCAAATGTGGCACATTAGTACATTGTGAAATGGCCTCTCTAGTTCAAAATACTTTTTTTTTTTTTTGTTGTTTATTTTCTAGGTGAAGATTTTAATGTGCTACTTTATTGTCAGCGCCTGAGGTTTGTCTTCACTGTAATCAATGTTGGAGGTTTCCTTGGGACAATGGATACATCAGGCTGTTGAAAATCAAAACCGGCAGATTCCGAACTTTCCTTAAGTCCAAAAGTAGCTTATTGTATAACAATGTTGCTAAGCATCCGATGTCGTTCAAATCTCTTTCTAAAACTCCATCCCTTTTTGTCATTTGACCTCTTATCCTAGAATAGAATTTTAAAACAACCTAGTTCAACTTCAAAAAGAGATAGGGAAAATAAACATGGATAAAAATAACCAATAACATGCTTCTGGCTCTAAATTCTAGCCTTGAACAATTTGCTTTATTGAGTTTGTAATCACCATCTTCAATAGAAATTGGTAAAGTTAAAGGTATAGGCTACCAACTACGGAGTCTCAACTCCCAACAAGGGCATATCATTGCTACTAAATTGTAATTTGTCATCAATTTTCGATCACCAATGGCTTCAGTAATCAGATAAAAATAAGGCTATATATGAATAAGGTTGTTTTCTTAGCAAAATTGCCTTCGCAAAAGAGGCAAATTTAGGGCGGGGTGGTAGTGGCTCTTGCCTCCCCTAAAATTTGAAATTTTTTTTTAAAGTCCTTTGAAGTTTTAAAATTTTTTATTTTGATACTATAATTAGTGTTCAAAAAGGGAAAATATTACGTTTGGCCCTAAAATTTTTTTAATTGCACTTCTTTTATAGACTTTATAGCTTTTTATAATAAATTTAGTGTCATTTTTAGTTTAATTTGGTGAAAGTACTTAAATATTAATTGGTATCTAATATTTTTTAGTAAAATAAAACAAACTGAATAAACAAACTAACTACACATAAAGACTTTGAGTGAGACTGTCGCTTGCTTTAACAACAAGAGTGATTGCTAGAACCTCCCTGAAAATCTCTTCTAAAACTTTCAGGTTTTGTCCTGTATTAAAAGCTATTTTGGCTATACAATCAGCAATTTTATTGAACTCCCTAGATATATGTTGCATGCCCCAAACTCCAATATTGGCTAAAAGTTGATGAATTCTTCTAATAAGAGCATAATTTCAAGCATCGAAGGAAGAAAGTTGAATGGCCTTGACCACCTCCAAATAGTCTGTTTGAATTATTACTTAACAAATTGTTTATCTTGGATGAGAGCCAACCCATTAAGGATGCCCCAATAATCTATTGTAACCCATGATCCACTTGCCTTTTCCATTTAGTAAGACTCCTCTAGCTGTAGCATTTCCAGAACCTACCTGCATTGCAACATCAAAACATAAACTAAACCAATTTTCTAAGACTACTGACTGTTGGAACATTTTCAAATATTTATAGTTTTTTAATAACTATAAATGAATGGGTATAATTAATTAAAAGATTATATCTTTTAATTTTTGAAAAGAATTATAACTATTTAAATAATATTATTTGAATAGTTATAATTAAATGAATAATAATGTTTTATTTTAAAAAATATTATTATTCGGTAAGGTACCTATTGATTAAAGATGTCTCTATGAAGAGACATGAAAATTCCTATAAATAGGAATCAGATTTCATTTGGAGATATACCAACAATTCGAATATTCTTTCTTTCTTTCTTCATTTTCTAATATTGTTAGATTGTTCTATAAAGTATTACTGTAGAAATCCTTTATAGAAATTGGTTTTCTTGTCATATATTGCTCAGTGTGTAGTGGGCTATTCTCGTCAGTGCAAAACGCAAATAGCTATTGGCTTCATTGTATCCTCGAGGTTAATTTGCTTGGAACTCGTTTGCACACCGAAGATAGGTGGGGGCGAATATAACCTTAAAGATAGTGATTTGATACACGCCTTGGAGCCTTGTCCTATTTCTTCTTCTGTTCGAGTTTTCGTTCGTGTGTTCGAGATTTTCCTCACCGGAGTTTTGTACTAACACTGACCTCGGCAATTGTTGTTTAGGCGGAATCCTTCTATAGGAGGCAGTGTACTGCTTTGCCCAGGAGAAAGAAAGTTTTACTATCTCGTCAGCACTCCATGGAATCCCCTGAAAGATAAAAAGGTTTTGGTTCTTCCAAATTTTTCTGGCAAGCAATCCGAACAAGCTCGACCAAACAACCTCGCCAGATCTTGGTTTAGAAGAACTGAGCAAATTGGACTCTATTCATTTATGAAGATCTCCTGCATAGAAACGCCCACAAAGTTCATCTGGTATGACATGCCTTTAAACTTCTTTAGTTGAAGGACAATTTATGATAACATGTAAGATATCTTCAGAATGATACCCATACAAATCACAAGAACTGTCATACCCTATACCCCGTTTTACTTGCTCCACATTAGTGAGCACGTGCTGCTTTAAAACTACCCAGATGAACAATCTAACTATCTAGGCTCCCTGGAATTTCCACGGTATATTCCATTTCGCATCCCTTCGGTTCCACGATGTTTCCCCAAAATTCCAATAAGCACTTTTGAGGAAAAGAAACCAGTAACGTGGGCATTTAATTGATTTTGTTTTCCCTAAATTTTAGTAATAAAGATTATCTCAAATTTAAAAATACTTTAAAGTGTCGATTGAGTCTTTTAATCTGTATGAATATTGTTACCAATGTAGGAGGATGTAGGTTCGAGTGCATTAAAGCACATTATCCTATTATTTATGGGTTGGGGAAGGGTATGGATAATTCTAAGCATTGTGTCAAAAAGAGTATATATGATTAGAACCTATAACGAAATTAATAAAAAAAAAACTTAAAAGTAGCCCTTATCAACAATTTTGGCCCACAAGTAACAGTAGAGACAGAGTCGTCATCGTTGGTGATGGTGGGGTGGTCGGTGGTGTTATGCTGGTAGTTGGGATCATCACCATCGTCGTTGGATTCCCTCTTCTTAAAGATTATTCAAAATTTGATGTTGTCATCATTGAAATCTTCATGTTGCAAATAAACTAAAAAAAAAATATTTTTAAATAATTATAAAAAGGTCCTTAGCTTTAGTCAAAGCTAAAAATTGTCACGTCTTAATCATGCAATGGATTAACGTGTCACATCGATAATTTATTAGTGAATTAGCAAAATTTTTAATGACAAGAATTAATTGAATAATTATTTTAATTAGTGTGACTAAATTAAAAAATAAAATGATAAAAAATAGCAACATTATTTTAAAATCACCCGTAATGAATTTACATATTGTACATATAAAACAAAATTTATTTACCGATTTCCTTTTTTAGTTTTTTTTTACCAAAAGAAATCGACTTACTATATTTAATAAAATCGGTTAAAATAGATTTTATGGAAATAAAAAAAAGCATATCCTGATTTATTTTTAAATCCCTTAATCCTATTAAATGAGATAGTGGGTTATTTAAACAATTTAAGTAAAAATGAAATACTATTATTCAGTTTAGCTGAAACTAGGATCGATGATTGAGTGCGGTGCAATATGTTTAGTTTACTTTTTGTCTCACGCTACAATATCGCTACAGTATCTAATCTTACCACCACCATTGTTTTTATACTAACCTCAAATAAACGTACAACCCATCTAAATCTACCCAAAAAGACTCTAAAATGCTGTGCTTAACGATAACTTTACCCAATTTAAGTGAGTTGGTATGTTGAGATGGAGGTATTTAATGTTTTTTTTTTTAAGTATTTTTTTTATATTTATATTAAAATACATGTTTTATTCATATTAAAATAAACCGAACGTGTAACACCCCTTACCCGTATTCGATGCCGGAACAGGGTACGAGACATTACCGAGGAGTACGAAACACTTACAGATGATTTAAACCATTTATCGCTCAAATATCAAAATTGATTATAAAAGTTTCCTTTAATGAGACCCTTAAAGTCCAAATCATGCATTGGGATTGGGTGGGATTAAATCGAATCATTATGAATTTTTTCGCAAAATCCTAAGTTTATCTCATTTACAAAGCTCCAGCCCATGTGGCTCACATGACCGTGCCTCAGGCCATATAACTCTTTGACTTGCGTCTATGAAGGAACTTGAGTCACACGGCCTTAGTACACTCCGTGTTGCTAGGCCGTGTGGTAAAGTTAATTTTCACAAATTAGGCTATTTTCCAAGCTATATTTCTCACTCATTTGATCATTATTCTTCACCCACATTTAATACATACAAAAACTAATTTAAGATATTCAACTGAGCCTTATACTTAATACCATTTGTTAGTCGTACACTTCATATAAATAACAAGAAATGTATATGGGCTCAATTCTCATTAAATTTCTCTTGTACTTATACTTTTTCACACTATGTATTCATATAACATATAACAATCACACCTCGTATTTCATAAATATTTTATAACAAATTATCTTGGTTTCAAACTACTTCATATTTGAGTTTTACTTATTAAATCATTTGAAACATCATCTTTACCCATATAGTGCAATAGAGATGCACAATTCTATAATTATGAATGAACACATTTATTAAACATATTCCATGTTTTTATATGTATAGTCTCATATTTTCATGTATCAATTACCATCATTTCCTCGTATTTTGACAAATACATGTAACAATTCATAAACATGCAATTCACTAACTCATCATGCCAACCACAATTTAAATTGACAAATCACTTATTGAGCCCAATTTCAATGTTCACTAAAATCTATTAGGATGTACGTATCCACCAATAAATTCCATATGCAAGTATCATCACCTCATATTTTCACATACATTTACTTTCCATATTATGAACTCAAATAACATATACAAGACATACCAATGTATTCCAAGTACATTTTCATAATTTTTCATTTCAATTTAGATTATGTCATATTAGAACTCTCCTCATTAACTCATTTGGAATACCAATTCATACGGATAATACACTCAAGGGTGTACAAATATATAATTACAAATGACCTCATTCATCAACCAAGTTCTATGTTCATGTCTCATCAACTCATATTTCCTTATATCACATAACTCTATGTAACACTTACCAGCTTCGTCAAATTAGTGAACGTCTTACGGAATTGTTCTGCACCGGTATGCATTGAATTTCACTGATAATCACTGATGCCATAACATAGCTATGGTTTTATTTTTTCACAAGAATGCCATAGCTCAACCATGGTCTTACATCTTCACTATCATTATGCCATGGTGAAACCATGGACTTATCCGTCAATTCATCACTTTTCACTAGAATGCCATAGCCCACTATGGCCTTACATCTTAAACACGATCGAATCGATGCCATATCCCGGATATGGTATTACACGAAATCACTTGTCACTTGTAGCCAAGCTACCACTATTCATCGATCGGTAGCGAGCTACCACTTTTCCTCGATCGTAGTGGAGAAAATAAGGCAATGTTTAGGTATTTAGAAAATCGAAAAATAGTGCCCTAACGTGTTGGGTGCAATTTTCCGCTTGGCTAAATAATTAAATATCCTTTTACAAGTTTTGTAAATCATGAGATGATTTTAATTACGAGGGTTTAAAAATGTCGTGTCCTAATGTCTTGGATGTGATGTTTATATTCTCTGAATAAAGGTATCTCAAGTTTCAAATAAAACCTTATTTTGGGAATTCAAAACGTTGTATCCTAACTTATTGGATGTGACGCTTTGTATCTCAAGGTAAGAATTTTCTAAAAGATGTATCTAGCTTGAAGTTATGAGATACTATATCCTAACTTATTGGGTGTAGTATTCTTATTTCTTTGAGATAGGTAGTCTTGGTTTGCCTTAAAATAAAAGGATCTTATTTTAAAGCTTTTAAATTTCAAACATTAGGACATAATTTTATCAATTAAGTACCAATTTTGGGCGTTATGAGGGTGCTAACCCTTCCTCATACTTACATCTTCACTATCATTATGCCATGGTGAAACCATGGACTTATCCGTCAATTCATCACTTTTCACTAGAATGCCATAGCCCACTATGGCCTTACATCTTAAACACGTATCGAATCGATGCCATATCCCGGATATGGTATTACACGAAATCACTTGTCACTTGTAGCGAAGCTACCACTATTCATCGATCGGTGGCGAGCTACCACTTTTCCTTGATCGGTAGCTGGAGCTACCACTATTCATCGATCGTGGCCGAGCTACCACTTTTCATCGATCGTAGTGGCGGAGCTACCACTTTTCACTTTTCACCGATCGGTGCCGGACCTACAACTTTTCATCGATCGGTGGCTTGAGCTACCATTTTCACTTTCACTTGGCCTTTATCGGATAAGTGTAGCGAAGCTATCACTTATCACTTTCACTTTTCTTGATCGGATAAGTGTAGTGAAGCTATCACTTATCACTTGTTGCCATGGTTCAACCATGGTCTTTTCCAATCAATTCATCTTGTCACCTGAATCAAGTGTTCAATTTGATCATTTATTCAATTTTCACGCTTTTACATTATTCACGATTTTAACATCAATGCATATGAAATAACACATCATGAAGTTCATAAAATTAACAAATGATCACTAAAATTTAGCCGTATAAACTCACAAGTTCAATTTTTGTATTATAACGATAATCATAATTTCAAAATAAACATTCCAAATAAAACATTATATCATTTCTAATTCAACATTTATCAATTATAATCGAGCATGTGATCAATTTATGCACAAGTAGTTCATATATTATTTTTTCTCCTCCTCCTCTCCATCCACATCCTTAGTATAAACAACACACTTGTAAGTAACATTATCTATAATTTTCACTATTTACTTATGTGAATATTCATGCTATCCATCCGTGTCATAGTCACTAAATTATTTTTATCTTAAGGTACAGAAATTCAAATTAAGATCCATTAATTTTATTTGAAACTAGGCTCACTTATCTTCTTACTATAATTTTTCCAGAATTTTGGTATGGCCAATTAGTACAGTTTATTAGTTAAGTTCTCCCTGTTACACAGTCCGACTGACTCTGTCCTCTCTTCACTAAAATCAATTATCTCATAGTACGATTTTCGTATAGTGTTTCCAATTATTTATAATAAAAATAGATTCACTAACGAATACAAATATATAAATTATAATTCATAATTATTTTTTTACAATTTTTAGTGAATTTATAAAGTAAGAACAGGGGATCACGAAGTTATTCTAAACCAGTCTTACAAAAATTTAAATATCTCAAAATGTAGACTTCATTTGCTTGTTCTGTTTCTTTTATATGAAAATAGACTCAACAAGCTTTAATTCTATATCTCACTCAACTTCTAATTAAATTTATACCATTTTTGGTGATTTTTCAAAGTTAGACAACTACTGCTGTCCAAAACTGCTTTAGCATAACATGTTGATTTCTATTTTGTCCCAAATTTCACATTTCATACAATTCAATCCTTGCTCAATTAACCCCTCAATTGAGCTAATTTTCTCATTTAATACTTTTATATATCATTTTAAACTACTTCATAACCTTTGAAAATCAGAATTTTAACACTAGGCCTTAATTTCAATTCTTTCACAATTAGGTCCTAAAACCAATTTTCATAAATTTTACTTGATAAAATCATCATATAACAAAATTAAAGCTTCAATTCAATATTTATTCATCATATTACTCCAGCACTAATCCACATCAACTTTAAAAATTAGCCATAGAATAAAAAAACTAATGAATTAATAAGTTGGACCCAATTGTAAAAGTCCATAAACATAGAAATTTCAAGGAGAAAGCAAGAATTAAACTTACATGAAGCTTGAGTATGAAAACCAGCTTGAACTCTCTCGCTTGGCTGTTTTTCAACTGAAGAAAATGAAGATAAATGAAGATAAATGAAGAGAATTCTAGATATTCCAATTTGGTCCCATATTTATTTAACTAATTTTGACAATTTTCCAATTTTACCCTTATTTCAGCCATTTCCTGATTTTTCTCAGCTATTGCCGTCCAAAATATCTCCTTTGGGCTTATTTTCACTTTAGGTCCTTCCACATTTGACAATTAAGCTATTTAATCCTTATAGCAACTTTTACACCTTTTTCAATTTAGTCCTTTTTATTTTATTAACCACCCAAATGTCAAAATTTCCTAACGAAATTTTTATGCCACTTTATTGACATTCCGTAAATATTCATAAAAATATTTTTGACTCAGTTTATAACACCGAGATCTCGATACCTCTTTTTCTCGATTTCTTGACCAAATAAATCTTTATACAACACAATTTATTATTTCAAAAATCTTTTAAAAGCTACATTTGGCTCGTAAATATTAAATAATACAATCTATGAGTTCATTTGTCAGATTTGATGGTCTCGAACCACTATTTCTAATATAACTGAAATTTAGGCTATTACGAGCAGGGCAAAAATATTTATGAAAAATAAGATTGAAAATAGCTAATTTTAGATTTTTCTTCTTTAGCCTACTATCTAATTTCCTGGAGAACCACTAAGATCCTTATGGACGTTTCTTTAAGGTATATATTTATGCTTTATACTTTTTGTAATTTTAATAAAAATTAATATTCTTCAAATCATTCATATAAAATGCATTATCCAGATTATGACTCAAGCTTAAAAATTTCAAACAAGATTACCCTCGACACTCAGACTTGGGCTTATAATTACTTGTAAAACATCGAAATGACAAAACTTCCTATATTTGATTAGTAACCATACGGCTTAATTTTGTCTTCCGGACCTTATATTATTTGGACATAAAACCAGCCACTGCCGCACCAATTATAGCTGTAGGATCGCCAAGAATGGCGGAGACAATAAGACGAACAGCCCCACCAGCCATTTGACAACATTTCTTCACTTTTCCCCCTCTTCCTCCATGACGGTTTCGCAGTTTCCCACTGAGGCTCGGGATCCTGGTCTGTATCTCTCTAACCCTGTTCTTATCAGTATTCAAGTACATGGCTTGCCAGCTTTCAACCAGCAACTCCTTAACACACGCCACATGAAGATTATAGCTCTTGCATTGAGACCTGTAAGACCAGCCGGGCCCTTTTCCGCCGCAGTGATGGCACGAGCTCGATAGCTTGAAGCACAAGTAAAGATTATGTTCACCATCGTCCAGGACTTGGGGAAGGTTGGCACAACAAGGATGAAGATCGAAATCGCAACGTTTGCAGTGGTAGACGAAGCCGAGAACGTCGTTTCTACACGCATCGCATATCCTCATATGTTGCCCTGGGGGTCTATAATTGAACTGGAACTCACATTTTTTATAAAATGGATGAGTGATGGTCGGGGATGGCATAGCGCAGGCCTTGTGTAGGTCGAACTCACATCGCCGGCAGCTGTATTTGAGGCCAATGCCGGCTTCCTTACAACCATCACAATTGAAGGGTATCTCTGTATATTCGAGCTTAAGTTTGTGGTGTGGATGGATGGGGTTTGAGATTCCTTCGTCGATCTTCATTGTGTTTTATCTCTTCACTTGAATGAGTTGTGGTGCAAGGAAGACAGGCATCGCTTATATACAAGGGAGCAGATAGTCTGATTTGGCTTGGCTTTGAACGGTCTTATAGCTAGATTCTTTGCTTAAGTTTCACTAGTTTTAAGCTGATCCAATTGGTCCATTTAGGGGTAATTTTCTTTATAGGATAATACACAATCATTTCGAAGCTTGAATCTTAGCATCTATACTGTTTTTTCCATCTTTCCAATATGATTTCCGGCTTGATCTTAATTTGAAAAATTTAGGAGTTAACAAAGCAAAATTGAAAAATGAAATGTAAGTTTATGATGATTTCTTCTTCTTTCTTTTTGGTTTTAGAGCATGAATGAATTGAGAGAAGGATTACTTCAAAAGATTCTAATTTGGGAAATGATAGCTTTGATTAAATTCACCTATACTCTTCCTTTAAAATGTACAAAGAGAATAAAGGGGAAGACTACTGTTCCCTGACCTCAACAAAATGAGTTTCATGTCTCGTAAATTGCCCCACTCTTCTCTTTAATGATTACAAGGAATTCAACATCATAATGATACAAAAAGTAGCAGCGTGGATTATTCGGATGTCATATCACAGCTATTTGAAACTTGGTTACCAACAAAAAGCTAATGTATGTGTTATCAGCATGACATGGAGCTATAATCTCCATCAATTTGGTGCCTGATAATTTTATAGACTTGTATTTGTCATTCTGCCTCTAGTTGCCTTTGTTTTTAAAGGTAATTTTAATAAGAGAAGCAGATTTAATGGGCAAGAACAAGGGCAAGGGCAAGGTCTCCGAAAGTGCCTTACCTGGACTTCATAGATTCACAGCACCACCACCTAACAGCTATAGCCTTCTCTACCCCTTTTTTCTACTACAAAGAAACCCCTTCTATTCCACTTCTCTTTAAGCTTGTTTTTCGCTTTAGCTTTAGTTTCTTTTTGTCCTTTTCCTTCTTTAAATATATATATTTTTAATAGTAATCTTTTCACTGTTTAAATGAAGGAAAACCCCAAAATTGCCTTGTAAGAAGACAGAAAGATTATCCAGGATTTCAAAAAAAAAAAAAAAAAAAAACATGAGTCAAGCACATTCGGATACGTGTCTTCCTGAGACTACTAGGACTAGATTTAGGATGAGTTTGTATGGACGGTGCGTTTATTTACGGTTAGTGTAAAAATAGCGGTGGTGGTAAGATTAGATATTGTAGCGTGAGACAAAAAGTAAGCTAAACGTACCGCACCGCATTCAATCGCCGATCAAACCCACCCTTACACTTGCCAAATTTCTACAGGCAATGACCGGGCTTAAAATTTAATTATATTAATTAACTATATTATTTATTATTATTTTTACTGAATTCCTCAATCAGGTCTAAATTAATCAACGAGAGAGTTATCAAAATATTATTTTATTTACTAAATAAGTTATATAATAACGTGAGTATTTTTATCTTTTATATTTTTATAAATTAATAAAAATTAATCAAGGATTTCTAGTTTTTATTTAAATATTAAAATTACATTAAAATGAGTTCGAGATAAATTGATATACAAGAAATATATATAAAATTTAGTATTCCACTCAAATTATTGTGATAAACTGAAAATATTATGAAAAAATATGAAAACGAAATTATAAATATATGATTTAATCGATATATTTAATAATGTCAACCAAATCATAATAAATAACCCAGATGACAATATATTTGTACTTCATGTTTTTATTTTTGAATTTTATGAATTTTTATATATTCTTTTAAATTTTGATTTTTAGATTTTTTATAATTTTTAAATTATTTATTGATGTGATATGTAAAATAAATAGTATCATGTCACGTCAATATGAATTATAAGTGTCTTGTGATGTGGGTTGTCACACCAATATTGTTAAAATTTTAATATTTTAGTAAATATTTTTATTAAAATATAATTTAGCTCATTTTAAAAATTAATGAATAAATTTAACTTTAAAAAATTAATAACTAAACTTACAAAAGATGTAAACTTTAAAGGTTAAATTATGATTTTACTTGCAAATTTGGAATCAACTTAGGGCGAAGCCATATGTTATTTAAAATTAAAATTAAAAGCATTTAAATAATTTTATTGTCTAAACTTTTTTTCTTCGGTTGAATATTGAGGTGTTCATGGGTCGAGTTGAGTCGGACCCAAGTAAAAATTTAGGCTCATTTTCTAGGATCGGGCTCAGCTCAGCTCGAAAAATGGGCTAAAAATTAACCTAAGCCCGGCCTGAATAAAAATGTTAAAACTCGGGCCTGACTCAGCATGCCCATATATAATACATCAAAAATACTAAAAATATTAAAATAAATATTTTCTAACAAATTGAAAATAAATTTTAAAAAAATGTATACTTAAATAAAACTAAGGTAGATGTAACTTAACGACCAAATGCCTCTAAAATAATAACAATAAAATTAACAATAAAACAAGTGTTATACTATATTCAAACAATAATAACAAAATAGTAATAATATAATAGTAAAATTGTAGCAAAATAAGAAGAAAATATCATTAAAATAACCCAAAAAAGAAAAGCGAATTTTTTTTTGTTATTTAGTAAATTTGGGTCGGGCCGGGCTAAAAATGTCTTAGCCAATGCCTGGTCAGTTTTTTAAATGGGCTTTATTTTTTGTCTAAACCCATTTTTCGAGTCTATATTTTTACCCAAACCCTCTTATTTTTCAGGTGGGCCTTCCAACCCCACCATGTATACTTGAATATGAATATTCAATGGACGAACTGGCAAATATGTGGATTTAAGGTGGGTTTGGATGAGCGGTGCGTTTACTTACGGTTAGTATAAAAATAACAGTATCGGTGAAATTAGATACTGTAACGTGAAACAAAAAGTAAGCTAAAAACACCGCACCGCACCGCACTCAATTATCCATCCAAACCCACCCTTCTTCTTTCAAATACAAAGCATTAAGTTAATATGATGATTAACATGTGTATGACCTATCTGCACTTGATTTACTCATTTCAAGTATGTAACTATCGCCAAAGAAGAAGAGAAGATGTTTGCTTTGTAGAAGTGTTTCGTACGTACAAAACAAGCTGGGCATCCGATTCTCTTGGCGCTACCTTTTCTCTTTCAAACCCAATAACATCAGCAACCATTAAAGTGATATTCAAAGCTATATTTATGTTTAATTATAAATATTGTAAGCATTTTAATTTCATAAAAATCTTTAAAATATGCAGTTAATTAAAATCATAATTTAAAAATTCATAAAAAATAAAATAAAATTTATCATAAAATTGAATCATAAGAATCGATAATTTTAACATACTATATTATTATATTTAGGAAGAATATTTTGATGCATCATTGATATATAAATTTTATACAACATCAATTAATAATAAGATGATATATAATCATTAATGTAAAAAAATTCATCGGTTTAAAAATAAATATTAATTATGTTTAATTTAAATATAAAAACATTAAATCTAAAACTCGAAACTCGAAAGGAAAATAAAATAATTATATTTAAATAAAATTAAAAGTATTTACCTTTTTAGTCCTTCGATATTATAATTTGACTTACCAATTTCTCACGTATTCTTGCAAAGCTTTTAGGACCATATTCTTTATTCCTACACTAATATATCTATTTAAAGAGATTGATTCCTAGCTAGAGATGATCATGGGCGGGCGGATCCAGACAAAATTTTAGGTTTATTTTTTGGGCCCGAGTCAAGTTCGACCCGAAATATGGGCCTAAAAATTTGTCCAAGCTCACCGAAATAAAATTGATAAACCTGAGCCCGACCCATATTAATTTTTTTAGCTTTTTTTATTAAATAAAAAATATTAAAACAAAAAAATAAAAAATATGTAAATTTAAAAAGTATATTTGATTAAAAATAAAATATATATTTAATATATAATTCAGCCGGGCCGTGAGCTCGAAGCTAAAAAGTTTTACTCGAGGCCCGGCCCATTTTCTAAACGAGCCTCATTTTTTGCCCAAATCTATATTTTGGGCCTATATTTTTACCCGAATCCTCTCATTTTTTGGGCGGGCCGTTAGGCCGGGCCGGGTAGCCCAACCCATGATGACCTCTAATTCTTACTGACTTATCCGATAAAAAAATTATTTCATTTTTTAATATTGTATTTAAGAATTAGAAAACATATTAAACATTATTTTATTAACTATTTTATCATGTTCTCGGATAATCGAATCTCAGTTCAATTATGAATTTACCAAAAACCCATCCTTTTACAAAGTAATATATATATATATATATATATATATATACTTATTATATATTATAATGTGTTTGACTGAGTTGATACCCATCAATCGAGTCCATAATGTTCATGTGACAAGGTTTGAACCTATGATAACATAATATTTTTGTGCTTCAACTTTATCGATTCAACTGAAACACATTTAATTTTTATATCAAATTTTAATAAATTTATTACGTAATTACTTTTAAATACATCTTGATTTACCATAATCTAGTATTGTTTACAAGTTACACATAGTTATTTAGAGTCAACTCACTGCCGTCCTTCGCTCTACCAACTGAGATGGGGTAGGGAGATATAAATCTTGTAAATAAATTTGATGTAACCATGTGACCCACGTTTTGAAATTTTTCTACAATTTTCTATTTTATTTTAAATTAGCCCTTAATTGTTTTCAAATTGATTTTTAGGTTCTGTAAGCTCGATAGAAAGCTATATTTGTATATATATGCTATGAATGATGACTGATTTTGAATATTTGGTTTATGTTGTTATTTGATTTGTTAAATGCCGTAATACTCTGTAATCCTAATTCGGTGACGAAAACGAGCTAGAGGTGTTATGCCACACTTAGGTAGACTAAACTCAACACAAACGAAATGTATTCACGATCCGATTCGATGACCCTAAGTAGAAAAACAATTTCATTGTAACAATCCATGAAACGAGCAATAACAAATTTCCCTACAAAATCATTTATGTCCAAGCCTGCCATTGTGTTAGAAATTTGTTGTGCAAAAAATATGTAAGAAAGGCAGACAATGTTTTGGTTATGAATATTAGCAATAGCAGAGTTCTTACGGAGATGGCAATTGAGCCTCGACTGCTAAATCTTGCTTTTACTACATTCTAAAAACTTTTTAATTATAATGATGACATTCAGGACCAATAGTAGAGAACCTGGACGCTTTAGTAGGTTTAGACGGTGAGTTAGGAGGCTTAGTTTACATGGGCAGTGTGTTTACTTTCGGTGAGGTTAAAAACAGCGGTGACGGTGAGATTGGATACTGTAGCGGTGAGATTAGAAACAACGGTGGAGTGTGTATTTGGATTCAAACCCAGCTATAGCGGTGAGGTGATAATATGAAATGATTTTTAAGGACATCGATTAGGATTTATATATATCAAAAGTTTTAAAATTATTTTACTTTTATAAAATTATTAAAATATGTGAATTTATAAGTTCATTTAATAAAATATTAAAATGTTTCTTTTGATATTTTATTTATTATCCTATAAATAATTATATTTGTATTTATTTAAATGATAGTTTTAACATTAAAACACCTCAATTGTTATTTACTTATTATCCTATAAGTTATAATATATGTTAATTTATTATACAATATAAGTATTTATCCAACCTAACCTAGAGATAAATTGCTTGGGCTTTTCAATTATAGACATTAAAAGGGAAAGAAAAGGTTAAAAAAATAGAAAGGGCTTTGGGTAAAATTAGAAAAAAGGGCTGTGTTGAGTGCACTGAAGCAAAAACCATCCAGGGGCGAAGCTGGGGGCTGGCATGGGCCTTCCCCCTCTAAAATGTAAAATTGCTCTTTAGACTCTTAAAATTTTTTAAAATTTTAAGTTAATAAAAATAAAATTACATTTTGGCCCCTCTAAAATTATAAAAATTTGATTTAATCTTTTACAAATTATAAATATATAAACTATAAAAAATTAAAATTTCATCCGGCTCCTCCTAATAAATTATTCTAGCTTCGCCCCTAAAACCATCAGTAAGCAACTGGAGGTGCTGCACAGTGAGAATCAGTCCATTGGGCAACTAGAGGTATTATCCAAACACCTCATCAGTGATATTGAATTAAAAGTGGTTTAAACACATTGAAATGGAGTTAATTGGTTATCCAAAGGAAGCCTTTAAGCCTGTTGAAATGAGTAGAGATTTTTTTTTGCTTTTAGTCTGTTAGCTAATAACATGCATGGACGAGGAATTAAACACCTTTGCTTGTCTGTGCTTGCAAACAGTGGGATTTGGGAGATAGATGAGTGCTACTGGACACGGGATGGGGTTTGTAGTAGCCCATTTGCCCGGCCCATTTATTTACATACCCAAAATAAAACCCATTTTACAAACATCATAGCCCAAACCCAATTAACTCCAGCCCAAACCTAAAACTAACCCAACATGGCCCAATTAGCCCAACACCAAAATCAAAAAAATGAAACCCTAGGGCCACTGCCTCTCTCGCATAACATTGAATGGCAGTGACCATTCATCTCTGCTTGACCGACCCTTCACACCTTCCGGCGCCCGCATTACGACCTCGACCACTGCTCCACCGGCCACCGCCCATGCCACTGTCACCACCAACTCCTCCACTTGCGCCTGCAAAGCAGAAGGGAGAAAAGACAGAAAGAAACAGTAGCACATTCGACTATAAAGCCATGGAAAACAAATGAAAAGGGTTTTTTTTTGGAGAGACGAATCGGATGAAAGATCGATGTAAAAGGTTTTCTTTTTGAAAAAATCAATAAAAGGAGAGATTTTGAACAAAAAAAGCAGATTCAAGAAGTATTTGAAAGTAAATCAAAAGAAGAGACAAACGAGTGTACAATCATGAATCAGTGCAAGAAAAGATCAAAATCCGATTAACAAATCGCAATAGAACTGAGTTTTCCATTTTTCGGAAGGTGATTTACTTTTTTTAAAAAAAAGCTTCATTCTTTAAGATCTCTTTTACTATTTTGTTTTATCTATTTTATTTTAAAAAAAAAAGGAAAATTTTACTGCTCCAGCCACTGCGTCTTGGCTGATGCTGTGGCTCTGCAGTCATGCGGAGGACGGTGACCGGAGCAACGCCGGAATTCCTTCCCCCTGCAGAGAGAAAACAGAGAAAGAAAATTTTTTTTTAAAACACAGCAGAAATGGTTTTTTTTGGGGTTTTAGGGCTTTATATAGCCCCACAAAACGACGTCGTTTTGGGGGCTGCCCTTTAACCCCAAAACGACGTCGTTTTGAATGACCCGACCCGATCCGATCCGACCCGCTAAGGATCCGCGTGTTTTGCCGGAAAAATGGGTAATTTGCGCGCGCGGTCCCTCCGCCTTTTTATAATTTTGCAATTAAGTCTTTATAATTTTAATTTAACCCAATAATTTACCTGGATTCGCAATTAGGTCCCTCCTGCTGCGGTGAGTTTTGGCAAAAGGGTTAATTACCGTTTTGGTCCCTCCTTTCTTTTCATGCATACAAATACCCCCCATTTTCTTTTGTTTTATTTCGAATTAACCTCTAAAATTTTATTTTAAATACAATTTAATCCTATTTCAGTATTTTGTAAATTTTTTTAATTTTTTTTTTTAGCAATATGTTGTTGTAATTATCATCACTATATTTTCCCTATAGTTATTCTGTTTGACTATTATTTGTTTTATTATTATTACTTACTATAACATATATTAATTATTATTTTGATTTTATTTTCACTATTCTTTATTTATATTATTATTATTTGTCATTACAGATTGCATGTGTTATTATTTTATTTATCTATTATTATTAGGGTTGAGACGATTATTTTATTTACTATTATTTGTTGTTTGCATTATCATGGCTATCTATTTTCCTAACATTTCATCCATATTATTGTTATCATTATATTATTTTGTTTTTTTAGCGTGTATATTTTATCCTATACATTATTTCATGTATCAACGGCAATAATCAATTTTTCGCATCATCATCATTATTTCATTTTCATAAATTATCATTATTACTTTGTTATTATCATTCCTTGTCTTATTTATTATTTGTTTATTTTTATTTCTTTTATTTAAGTCCATTACTACTTTGTCATTATCATGTTATTATTATTATTAATATTGTTATTTGTATTTCTTTATTTACCATATCCACATCTACATTTGTTACCTTCATTTTGTATTATGTTATCAAACAAAACATCATTAATTAAAATTATCATATTTCATCTAAAAGATTTCAAAATGAGGCAATATTTTGGTATTTAGAAACTAGAAATAAGCGCCTAACGTGCTAGGTTGCGATTTTTCGATCGACTAAATAACTTCACATCCTTTTACGAAGTTTTGCGAATCACGAGATGACTTTGATTACGAGAGATTAAAACATCGTGTCCTAACGTGCTGGATGTGATGTTTATATCTTTTCGGGACAAAGAAATCTCAAATTTTGACTCGAGCCTTTTCTTAAATTCAATCCTGTACGATGCGTTTTAGTACTATACTCCAGATTTTGAGATAAAGGCAATATTTTGTATTTAGGAACTCGGAGAATAGTGCCCTAACGTGCTGGGTTACGATTTTCCGTTTGACTAAATAACTAAACATCCTTTTGATAAACTTCGTAAAACCACAAGATAGCTTTGATTACGAAGGTTTAGAGCATCATGTCCTAACGTCTTTGGATGTGATGTTTGTATCCTCTCGAACAAAGAAATCTAAAAATTTTGGCCTAATTATCCAAACATTTTTAGAGGATTTGTATTTTAAAACCTTTAAAAACTTCCGACATTAAGACACTAATTAATCCTTTTGGTACCAATTTTGGGCGTGTCGAGGGTGCTAACCCTTCCTCGTATGTAATAGACTCCGGACCGATTTTCAAAAATTACGAGACCAAAACACGGTTTTAATAGAACAAAGCGTTTTATTAAAATAAAGGTGATCCGATCACACCAAATAAAGATCGGATGGCGACTCCGCTTTATTCGTATTTTCAAAACCAAAGTCAAACCCTTTTGTCGTCTTCCAAATAATGGTTCTGACGACTTGGCGACTCCACGGGACTGAATTAGAGAGTCAAGCCATAAATTGATTATTTTCTGTCTTTTGTCGGAAGTTTGAAAGTTTGATTTGAAAATTACCATATTTGTATTGCATGTTGTTTTAATTGCGGCATTGCATTGCATGACCGTTGTGGTCACACCTTAGGTGAGAGTGAGAAACTACTCCTTCGTGAGGTTTTCACCTCCGTGCAGGATAGTGGATCGCTTTCGGGATACATCCGTACCTATGTCTTCGTGAGATTTTCATCTCCGTGTAGCCATAGGGAAATGTATTCCCCTGAACTGAACTCGGTCTATATGAGCCTATAATGGGTGAAGATCGAGGAATCTGCTAGTTCGGGTACCCTTACCTTAGAACCAAACCACATATAGCGAGCCCTAAGGACCCACTTTAAGTAGAACTACGTCAAACCCTAGTGGTCACCTCAGAAGGTACTCTATTTTGTTTATTTCTCCTGTGCTAACGTGTTTGGTTTTGTTTGTGATTGCATTGCATTGCATCACACCGCATCATCTTAAAAAAGAGGTGTTGATTCATATTCGATTGCTAAATAGAAGAGTTTATCATAAGGAAATGTGTTACTTGATAAAGTGGATTGTAATACGGTCGTTCGAACATAGTTCAGGTGAACGACGAAAAAGGACTGATAATCCACAGAAAAATACAAGACCTTGCCTGAGGATTCAAGCCGACAAGGATTATTGAAGAGCCATCGTGTCTCCATTTTCTAAAAGAAGCTTATAAACATCGCGGAGGATAAGCGAGTGAAGAAGCACGGCCTGGACCAAGCAACAAGGAGCTAGAAGAGATATCCATTGAAAAAGTTCACGGGCACGACCATAACATCCGGATCTGAAGAAGAGGATAGGTATTTTCACCTGGACTATGAGGATAAAGCCGTATATGCAGTCCGTTTTATGTAAAGAAATGTATTTTCTAGAAAAGTTCTTCTAATAAAATTGAATTCATAATCAACGCCTCTCTTTCTTTATGCATGCATTTGCATTGCATTTCATGCATTTGCATTGCATCATATCACATGCATTAAAATTTGTAGAAAGACCCTAATTAGGTGAAGTTATTTCAGTAACCTAGAAGACATGGATCAAAGAATAGAAAGGCTAGAACAAATGCAAAAGGAAATACAGGAGCAGATGCAAGAACGATTAATCAAGATACAACAAGATATGATAGAACGGATGCAAGAGTCCCAAAACAACATGATAAGCCAGTTGGCGCAACTATTGGCCAATGAACGAGGAAAGGGCGCGCTGCTAGCTCAGGGAATAATGACGACCTCGCAACACCCTCCGGATTTACCCGCCAAATACCCAAGCACCACCGAAATATGTCCCCAAAAGCGCCTTTTGTTATCGAGCCACAGTGCGAGTTGAGACCGCAATGCCGACAGCACTTTCCGACTGGTTCAGGCACCAATCCCGAAGAAGGTCCGGCTAATCCTATAGTCCCGATCTTGATGAAATGGTGAAATGGATAAGGCAAAAGCAAACCTTCCTGCACAACTCGAGGATCGTTGCGGATGGTTAGAAGAAAAGTTTAAGGAAATAAGCTCACGACCATCGCTACGGGGTAGACGCTAAAGACTTGAGCCTAGTCCCAGACCTCGTACTTCCTCCAAAATTCAAGACCCTAGATTTTGAAAAATACAATGGGACCAGTTGCCCCGAAGAGCATATCACAATGTTCTGTCGACGGATGGCGGGATATGTTAACAACGATCAACTGCTTATTCATTGTTTTCGAGGATAGTTTGGTAAAATTGCATGCCAAATGGTACAATCATTTCGGTAGTACCCAGATCAAGTCGTGGAGGACCTAGCACAGCCTTCACGAAACAATACTGCACGTGGCGATATAGCTCAGACCGAATCACGCTCCAAAATATGGAGAAAAAGCCAAATGAAAGTTTCAGGCAATATGCCTAGCGGTGGAGGGAAGTAGCCACACAAGTTCAGCCACCCCTTTTAGAAAAAGAAACTACCATGCTCTTCATCAACACCCTGAAGGCTCCTTTCATAACCCATATGATAGGGAGTACCACTAAGAGCTTTGCCGACATGGTAATGGCAGGGGAAATGATCGAACATGCAATGAAATACGGCAAGATTGAAGTAGGAGAAACCAGTAGAAGGCCTGCTCCTAGAAGAAAGGATGACGAGGTGAATAATACAAACATGAGGGACCCAAATCAGCCTACTGAGTATCAAGGTTCGTCAAGGAAAGAATCCCGTACAAGGAAAAACATTGAAAAACTCCAATTTATGTCAATCCCTATGACGTATAAGGAGTTGTGTCAAAGTTTATTTAATACACACGTTGTGTCCCCCCAATATCCAAAACCGATGCAACCTCCATACCCAAAATGGTATGACCCAAACACTCAGTGTGAGTACCACGCGGGGATCACAGGCCATTCAATAGAAAATTGCGTCACTTTTAAGAAATTGGTGGAAAATCTCATCAACATGGGTGTTGTGAAGTTCGATGTGGAGCGGTGGTAATTGAAGCCCAGAGGCGGGAGAGTTGCGTTTCCTTAAAAGAGTCTTTAGAAACCTAGATCGAGCGCCAATGGTGTGCAGAAGAAGCAGGAATAAAAGGTTTTTTGAGCATACGCCTTTATGTACTTTGGAGTGTTTTGAACAATGAGACTGCGGAAGAAACATGTATTCTTTAAAGCTAATCTAGAGTAATGTGCAAAACACACTTGTTGCTTTAAGCCTAGGAGCAATGAAGTGGGCTTGTGTCCAGAATTTTTATTTCAATAAAATGCATATTTCTAAGTAAATATTTTCATTCTTTAACTTCATACTGAATATTCTTTTACTCATGACCATATTATACGAATAATTATCCTTAGGATCATTTATTCTTTGGATTTTCTGCCCACAATGGGCCCCCCAGATATCAATGACATGAACGACGTTGTTGCTGACTCCCTTTTTAGTGAGATATGTATCTAGAGGGATCTAAGGGCTTTGAAGATGACAAAGATTGGGACTTACTTCCCCAATGGTAGATCGTACCTTGTGAAGTATCAACAGACGCTATGAACTAACGAAGGAGATGAAGTTGGAAGCTTAGTTCACCGCAAGAATAAGGCAAGACATTATCATATGATCACAGTTAGACACATTGAGGCCACTGAAACACGGATTCCTATATGTGAGGCATAGACGCTATCAAGCCAGTCCCCTCAAGAGCTTCGAGCCAACATCGATTCATATCCATAGCTTTTAGTTACCTTGCCAAGAGGGTAAAGGTCGCTTCACATGTCAAAATTACAAAGTCAACAGTTGTCAACTTCAACTTCAAATTCAAAAAAAAAAACACACACACACACAAAAAAAACATACAAAAAAAAACAAAAAAGAAAGAGAAGTGTGTGGCAATGCCAGAAAGAAACGTGATGGCACAAATTTACAGTCTGTTCAAAGATCAGACACCATATCATTACTGATAATGGCGGCTAAACCCTTCAAAATTTTTGAAAAAACGAGTGAGACTTGTAAAGGTTGGCATAGAAGTTACCATTTACCTTCTAGGTTTCTTGAACATTGGCGGGACTTTCAGGGGCATCCTTTCCATTGGTTTATTTAAAAGAAAAATTATTGGAAGATAAGATTCCTTTTACCAAGCTTTGATTTGATTGGATGAAGCAGAATGTCTACAGTAAGCTTGATTGAAAGTACTCATGGTCCAATGTACCAAAAATGGATGATACGGGCTTGACGAAAAGGTTCACTCAAAGAGAATTTCAGGAAGATGACCTAGCATTAAAAGAGATTCTTCCAAAAGAACTCCAAAGAAAAGTAAATACCTTATACAAAGAAGGCCTGTTCTAGGGAAAATGGGTGTTAACCAAGATGGATGGCAAGGACCTGCCCAATCCAGTGAGTTCAGATTCAATAAAAAAGTTTTCAAAAAAAAAAAAAAGAAACAACACAAAAACGAAAAAACATGAAAAGGAAAAAATAAAGAGAGAGGCCAAGGCAAAAACCGCAGTGGCGCTTTGAGACCAAAGGGTATTTGAGTTGAAAACCGAAAAGGGCATTTCAAAGTTTTGATCGAAAGTAGGGCACACATGAGTCTTGCTACGCTCGAAGAAGTATGTTACGTCTTGGGGCATCGACAAAGTACTGGATCCCTAAAAACTTATTAAGCTCAAAATGGTCCTCGAAGTTGGAGCAGGAGAAGCTCAAGTGCGATATCCGGGGCACTTAGTTTCCATTTTACCCATTTTATTACTTGTGATTATTTTATTCCTTTAAAAAAAACACCGATAAATTTCCTTCTTAATTGCCTTTGCTAGCTTTGATTAACTTGTTTGTTTTGAGCTATGCTCCCAATCAATTTCCTTTTGTCCATTGTTACAATCTTTTCAAGCATTTTGCATTGAAATAACGATCGATGGACTAATAATACTTTCATAAAAGAGTTTTGCATATTACTTTGGAAGCTTCAATAATACAAGGACACAAGCAGGATTGTTGTTTAGAACTAACTCACTCAAGGTTTGGAAATATTGGAGAAAGATGATTATCTCTTTGAACCTTTTATTTTTCACCGGTGATCTGACCTTGACGAGATAACGAGCAATGTCAACCCAGCGGTACAAAGAGATTATTCTCGGAAAAGAAAAATGATACTCTACATTCATGCACGATCGAGCCCATTATCTGGTCATTACACCGATGAATGGTGTAACAGATCAAATTGATCCTATACCTCGAATTCTGACGGGATAGGCGAAGAAGCCAAATGTTATTCTCCTAAAGTTGCGGGAGAGATATAAACTTTATGTCGGGAGGTATAGTGGAAGAGACCACGAAATTACAATGGGCAAACTTGTTGAACATAATATGATCATTTTTGGGTTTTCTATCAAAGGTGCCGGTGAACGAGAAAGCATGATAGCATATCAGTGATAGAACATTAATGGACTACGAGCAATGATGACCCCAAGCATTTAAAAAGGGATCATTTCATTTAGCATTCAAAGCACGTTTAGTTAGGAGCATTCGACTCATTGCATCATAATCATCATAAAAGACCATTCTCATGACATTACGCATTTATGCAAAAGTCATCCATTGTCATTTAGCTAGGAGCATTCGATTCATTCGATCATTGCATCCTAATCATTGTCAAAAGATCATTCTCATGACATTCTGCGTTCATGCAAGTGTCGTCCATAACACATCTGATTAGGAGACTTTGAGTCGTTTCGATCATAACATCCTCATCATTTGCATAAGCATAAGCACACAAAATTAATTCTACAAGACAGGTCCTCAAAGAACGGTGTAGCGATATTAAAGTTCAGATTTTGTTCCCTCAGGATGGTAGTGGGGCAGACTGAAGATTGAAGTCTTCCTGAAGGTAGTAAGGAAGCAAATTGGAAAGTTCAGATTTTGTTCCCTCAAGATGGTAATGGGGCAGACTGAAGAATAAAGTCTTCCTGAAGATAGCAAGGAAGCACATTGAAAAGTTCAGATTTTGTTCCCTCAAGATGGTAATGGGGCAGACTGAAGAATGAAGTCTTCCTGAAAATAGCAAGGAAGCACATTGAAAAGTTCAGATTTCGTTCCCTCAAGATGTTAGTGGGGCAGACTGAAGATTGAAGTCTTCCTGAAAATAGTAAGGAAGCAAATTGAAAAGTTCTGAATTCTTATTTCCTCGACGTTCCAGGGGAGTAGGTTGAGATTACAAATCCCATCTCCCTGAGTTAACGATGAGGATAAGTTCTTATTCCTTAGAAGTTTCAGTAAGAGAAGATGGAGATTACAAATCTCTTCTCCTTTGAATTCCTATTTCCTCAAGTTCGGTGGAGTAGGTTGAGATTACAAATCCCGTCTCCCTGAGTTAATAATGAGGATCAATCATTGTTCCTTAGAAGTTTCAGTAAGAGAAGATGAAGATTACAAATCTCTTCTCACTGAATTCCTATTTCCTCGAAGTTCCAGTGGAGTAGGTTGAGATTACAAATCCCGTCTCCCTGAGTTAACAATGAGGATCAATCATTATTCCTTTAAAGTTTCAGTAAGAGAAGATGGAGATTACAAATCTCTTCTCACTGAATCCCTATTTCCTCGAAGTTCCCGTGGAGTAGGTTGAGATTACAAATCCCGTCTCCCTGAGTTAACAATGAGGTTAAATTCTTAATTCTCTGAAGTTTCAGTAGAGAAGATGGAGACTACGAATCTCTTCTCCCTGAATTCTTATTTTCTCGAAGTTCTCGTGGAGTAAGAAGTAAATCGAAGAAATCAGTCTGGAGATCCTTGAGTTTGCAAGGATCAGATTGAAGAAAACAGATTTGATCTTCCTGAAGTTGCGGAAGCAAATCGAAGAAATCAGTCTGGAGATCCTTGAGTTTGCAAAGATCTGATTGAAGAAAACAGATTTGACCTTCCTGAAGTTGCAGGAAGCAAATCGAAGAGATCAGTCTGGAGATCCTTGAGTTTGCAAGGATCAGATTGAAGATAGCATATTTGACCTCCTTGAGTTTGCAAGGATCAGATTGAAGATAGCAGTTTTGACATTCCTAAATTTGCAAGAGCAGATCGAAAATAAACAAGTCACATCCCATTGAAGTCGCAGCACGAGCAGATTGAAGCCACATATCGGTGGAGTGGATTGAAGCAACAGGATGCGGTGGGCAAAAGTGACGCTACCTGAAGAAAAGCACCTGAAAGGCCAAGACTTCGGCGGTAGGGCAACATTGGGCTTCTTTTTGTCTTTGCTCTATTCTCGTTTCACGACAATGAGCAAAGAGGGGCAGCTGTAGTAGCCCATTTGCCCGGCCCATTTATTTACATACCCAAAATAAAACCCATTTTACAAACATCACAGCCCAAACCCAATTAACTCCAGCCCAAACCTAAAACTAACCCAACATGGCCCAATTAGCCCAACACCAAAATCAAAAAAATGAAACCCTAGGCCACACGCCCTCTCTTGCATAACATTGAATGGCCATGACCATTCATCTTCTCGCTGACCGACCCTTCACGCCTTTCCGACGCCCCATTCGACCTCGACCCTTTGCTCCACCGGCCACCGCCCATGCCACTGTCACCACCAACTCCTCCACTTGCGCCTGCAAAGCAGAAGGAAGAAAAGACAGAAAGAAACAGTAGCACATTCGACTATAAAGTTGTGGAAAACAAATGAAAAGGGGTTTTTTTTGGAGAGACGAATCGGATGAAAGATCAGTGTAAAAGGTTTTTCTTTTTTGAAAAAAATCAATAAAAAGGAGAGAGATTTTGAACAAAAAAAACAGAGATTCAAGAAGTATTTGAGAAACAGAAATCAAAAGAAGAGACAAACGAGTGTACAATCATGAATCAGTGCAAGAAAAGATCAAAATCCGATTAACAAATCGCAATAGAACTGAGTTTTCCATTTTTCGGAAGGTGATTTACTTTTTTTAAAAAAAAGCATCATTCTTTAAGATCTCTTTTACTATTTTGTTTTATCTATTTTATTTTAAAAAAAGGAAAATTTTACTGTTAAAGCCACCGTCTTGTGATGGTTGTGTGATAATGATCGTCGGAGGGCGGTGGCCTGAGAACATGGAATTCTTTCCCCTGCAGAGAGAAAAGCAGAAAGAAATTTTTTTTTAAAAACACAGAAATGGTTTTTGGGGTTTTAGGGCTTTATATAGCCCCAAAACGACGTCGTTTTGGGGTCGCTTTAACCCCAAAACAGCGTCGTTTTGAATGACCCGACCCGATTCGATCCGACCAGCTAAGGATCCGCGTGTTTTGCAGAAAAAATGGGTAATTTCTTGCTGTGTCCCTCCGCCTTTTTATAATTTTGCAATTAAGTCTTTACAATTTTAATTTAACCCAATAATTTACCTGGATTCGCAATTAGGTCCCTCCTGCTGCGGTGAGTTTTGGCAAAAGGGTTAATTACTGTTTTGGTCCCTCCTTTCTTTTCATGCATACAAATACCCCCCATTTTCTTTTGTTTTATTTCGAATTAACCTCTAAAATTTTATTTTAAATACAATTTAATCCTATTTCAATATTTTGTAAATTTTTTAATTTTTTTTTAGCAATATGTTGTTGTAATTATCATCACTATATTTTCCTATAGTTATTACATTTGACTATTATTTGTTTTATTATTATTACTTACTATAACATATATTAATTATTATTTTGATTTTATTTTCACTATTCTTTATTTATATTATTATTATTTGTCATTCTGAGTTGCATGTGTTATTATTTTATTTATCTATTATTATTAGGGTTGAGGCGATTATTTTATTTACTATTATTTGTTGTTTGCATTATCATGGCTATCTATTTTACTAACATTTCATCCATATTATTGTTATCATTATATTATTTTGTTTTTTTGACGTGTATATTTTTATCCTATACATTATTTCATGTATCAACGGCAATAATCAATTTTTTCGCATCATCATCATTATTTCATTTTGATAATTATCATTATTACTTTGTTATTATCATTCCTTGTCTTATTTATTCATTGTTTATTTTATTTCTTTTATTTAAGTCCATTACTACTTTGTCATTATCATGTTATTATTATTATTAATATTGTTATTTGTATTTCTTTATTTACCATATCCACATCTACATTTGTTACCTTCATTTTGTATTATGTTATCAAACAAAACATCATTCGTAAAATTATCATATTTCATCTAAAAGATTTCAAAATGAGGCAATGTTTTGGTATTTAGAAACTCGAGAAATAGCGCCCTAACGTGCTAGGTTGCGATTTTTCGTCTGACTAAATAACTTCACATCCTTTTTACGAAGTTTTGCGAATCACGAGATGACTTTGATTACGAGAGATTAAAACATTGTGTCCTAACGTGCTGGATGTGATGTTTATATCTTTTCGGGACAAAGAAATCTCAAATTTTGACTCGAGCCTTTTCTTAAATTCAATCCTGTACGATACGTTTTAGTACTATACTCCAGATTTTGAGATAAAGGCAATGTTTTGTATTTAGGAACTCGGAGAATAGTGCCCTAACGTGCTGGGTTATGATTTTCCGTTTGACTAAATAACTAAACATCCTTTTGATAAACTTCGTAAAACCACGAGATAGCTTTGATTACGAAGGTTTAGAGCATCATGTCCTAACGTGCTGGATGTGATGTTTGTATCCTCTCGGAGCAAAGAAATCTCAAAATTTTGGCCCTAATTATCCAAACATTTTTAGAGGATTTGTATTTTAAAACCTTTTAAAAACTTCCGACATTAAGACACTAATTAATCCTTTTGGTACCAATTTTGGGCGTATCGAGGGTGCTAACCCTTCCTCGTGCGTAACCGACTCCCGGACCCGATTTTCAAAAATTACGTAGACCAAAACACGGTTTTAATAGAACAAAACGTTTTATTAAAATAAAGGTGATCCGATCACACCAAATAAAGATCGGTGGCGACTCCCGTTTTATTCCTATTTTCAAAACCAAAGTCAAACCCTTTTGTCGTCTTCCAAATAATGGTTACGACAGCTTGGCGACTCCACTGGGGACTGAATTAGAGAGTCAAGCCATAAATTGATTATTTTCTGTCTTTTGTCGGAAGTTTGAAAGTTTGATTTGAAAATTACCATATTTGTATTGCATGTTGTTTTAATTGCGGCATTGCATTGCATGACCGTTGTGGTCACACCTTAGGTGAGAGTGAGAAACTACTCCTTCGTGAGGTTTTCACCTCCGTGCAGGATAGTGGATCGCTTTCGGGATACATCCGTACCTATGTCTTCGTGAGATTTTCATATCAGGTGTAGCCATAGGGAAATGTATTCCCTCGGCCGAACTTCGGTCTATATGAGCCTATAATGGGTGAAGATCGAGGAATCTGCTAGTTCGGGTACCCTTACCTTAGAACCAAACCACATATAGCGAGCCCTAAGGACCCACTTTAAGTAGAACTACGTCAAACCCTAGTGGTCACCTCAGAAGGTACTCTATTTTGTTTATTTCTCCTGTGCTAACGTGTTTGGTTTTGTTTGTGATTGCATTGCATTGCATCACACCGCATCATCTTAGAAAAGAGGTGTTGATTCATATTCGATTGCTAAATAGAAGAGTTTATCATAAGGAAATGTGTTACTTGATAAAGTGGATTATGTCTGATCGTTCGAACATAGTCCGGTGAGCGACGAAAAGGACCGATAATCCACGAGAAAAATACAAGACCTTGCCCGAGGATTCAAGCCGAGCAAGGATTATTGAAGAGCCATCGTGTCTCCATTTTCTAAAAGAAGCTTATAAACATCGCGGAGGATAAGCGAGTGAAGAAGCACGGCCTGGACCAAGCAACAAGGAGCTAGAAGAGATATCCATTGAAAAAAGTTCACGGGGCACAGCCATAACATCCGGATCTGAAGAAGAGGATAGGTATTTTCACCGGACTATGAGGATAAAGCCGTATATGCAATCCGTTTTATGTAAAGAAGCGTATTTTCTAGAAAAGTTCTTCTAATAAAATTGAATTCATAATCAACGCCTCTCTTTCTTTATGCATGCATTTGCATTGCATTTCATGCATTGCATTGCATCATATCACATGCATTAAAATTTGTAGAAAGACCCTAATTAGGTGAAGTTATTTGGTAACCTAGAAGACATGGATCAAAGAATAGAAAGGCTAGAACAAATGCAAAAGGAAATACAGGAGCGGATGCAAGAACGATTAATCAAGATACAACAAGATATGATAGAACGGATGCAAGAGTCCCAAAACAACATGATAAGCCGGTTAGGCGTAACTATTGGCCAATGAGCGAGGAAAGGCGCGCGCTAGCTCGAGGAATAATGACGACCTGCACACCTCCGGGATTTACCGCCAAATACCCAAGCACCACGAAATATGTCCCCAAAGAGCGCCTTTTGTTATCGAAGCCACAGTGCGAGTTGAGACCGCAATGCCAACAAGCACTTTTCGATGGTTCAGCACCAATCCGGAGAAGGTCCGGCTAATCCTATAGTCCCGATCTTGATGAAATGGTGAAATGGATAAGGCAAAAGCAAACCTTCCTGACAACTCGAGGATCGTTGCGGATGGTTAGAAGAAAAGTTTAAGGAAATAGAAAGCTGCACGACCATCGCTACGGGGTAGACGCTAAAGGCTTGAGCCTAGTCCTGACCTCGTACTTCCTCCAAAATTCAAGACCCTAGATTTTGAAAAATACAATGGGACCGATTGCCCGGCGCATATCACAATGTTACGTCGACGGATGGCGGGATATGTTAACAACGATCAGCGCTTATTCATTGTTTTCGGGATAGTTTGGTAAAATTGCTGCCAAATGGTACAATCACCGGTGTACCAGATCAAGTCGTGGAGGGACCTAGTACGAGCCTTCACGAAACAATACAGACGCGTAGCGATATAGCTCAGACCGAATCACGCTCCAAAATATGGAGAAAAAGCCAAATGAAAGTTTCAGGCAATATGCCCAGCGGTGGAGGGAAGTAGCCACACAAGTTCAGCCACCCCTTTTAGAAAAAGAAACTACCATGCTCTTCATCAACACCCTGAAGGCTCCTTTCATAACCCATATGATAGGGAGTACCACTAAGAGCTTTGCCGACATGGTAATGGCAGGGGAAATGATCGAACATGCAATGAAATGCGGCAAGATTGAAGTAGGGGAAACCAGTAGAAGGCCTGCTCCTAGAAGAAAGGATGACGAGGTGAATAATACAAACATGAGGGACCCAAATCAGCCTACTGAGTATCAAGGTTCGTCAAGGAAAGAATCCCGTACAAGGAAAAACATTGAAAAACTCCAATTTACGTCAATCCCTATGACGTATAAGGAGTTGTGTCAAAGTTTATTTAATGCACACGTTGTGTCCCCCCAATATCCAAAACCGATGCAACCTCCATACCCAAAATGGTATGACCCAAACACTCAGTGTGAGTACCACGCGGGGATCACAGGCCATTCAATAGAAAATTGCCTCACTTTTAAGAAATTGGTGGAAAATCTCATCAACATGGGTGTTGTGAAGTTCGATGACGGAGCAGTGGTAATTGAAACTGGGGGCAGGAGAGTTGCGTTTCCTTAAAGGAGTCTTTAGAAACCTAGATCAGAACGCCAATGGTGTACCCGAAGAGAACCGAGGAATAAAAGGTTTTTTTTGAGCATCTGCCTTTATGTACTTTGGAGTGTTTTCAACAATGAGACTGCGGAAGAAACATGTATTCTTTAAAGCTAATCTAGAGTAATGTGCAAAACACACTTGTTGCTTTAAGCCTAGGAGCAATGAAGTAGGCTTGTGTCCAGAATTTTTATTTCAATAAAATACATATTTCTAAGTAAATATTTTCATTCTTTACACTTCATACTGAATATTCTTTTACTCATGACCATATCATACGAATAATAATCCTTAGGATCATTTATTCTTTGGATTTTCTGCCCACAATGGGCCCCCCAGATATCAATGACATGAACGATATTATTCTCGACTCCCTTTTTAGTGAGATATGTATCTAGAGGGATCTAAGGGCTTTGAAGATGACAAAGATTGGGACTTACTTCCCCAATGGTAGATCGTACCTTGTGAAGTATCAACAGACGCTATGAACTAACGAAGGAGATGAAGTTGGAAGCTTAGTTCACCGCAAGAATAAGGCAAGACATTATCATATGATCACGAGTTAGACATATTGAGGCCTTTGAAACACAGTTCCTATATGTGAGGCATAGGCGCTATCAAGCCAGTCCCTCAAGAGCTTGAGCCAACATCGATTCATATCCATAGCTTTTAGTTACCTTGCCAAGAGGGTAAAGGTCACTTCACATGTCAAAATTACAAAGTCAACGATTGTCAACTTCAACTTCAAATTCAAAAAAAAAAACACACACACACAAAAAAAACATACAAAAAAAATAAAAAAGAAAGAGAAGTGTGTGGCAATGCGAAAGAAAGCGTGATGGCACAAATTCTGATCTGTTCAAAGATCGGACACCATATCATTCTGATAATGGCACCTAAACCCTTCAAAATTTTTGAAAGAAAGCGATCGAGGCTTGTAAAGGTTGGCATAGAAGTTACCATTTACCTTCTAGGTTTCTTGAACATTGGCGGGACTTTCACGGGCATCCTTTCCATTGGTTTATTTAAAAGAAAAATTGTTGGAAGATAAGATTCCTTTACCAAGCTTTGATTTGATTGGATGAAGCGAGAATGTCTCTGATGAAGCTTGATTGAAAGTACTCATGGTCCAATGTACCAAAAATGGATGATCTGGGCTTGACGAAAAGGTTCGCTCAAAGAGAATTTCGGAAGATGACCTAGCATTAAAGAGATTCTTCCAAAAGAACTCCAAAGAAAAGTAAATGCCTTATCTGACAAAGAAGGCACATTACAGGGAAAATGGGTGTTAACCAAGATGGATGGCAAGGACACGCCCAATCCGGTGAGTTGATTCAATAAAAAGTTTTCAAAAAAAAAAAGAAACAACACAAAAGCGAAAAAACATGAAAAGGAAAAAAGAAAGAGGAGAGGCCAAGGCAAAATCCCCGCAGTGGCTTTGAGACCAAAGGGTATTTGAGTTGAAAACCGAAAAGGCGGTTCAAAGTTTTGATCGAAAGTAGGGCACAGTAGTCTTGCTACGCTCGAAGAAGTATGTTACGTCTTGGGGCATCGACAAAGTACTCTGGATCCCTAAAAACTTATTAAGCTCAAAATGGTCCTCGAAGTTGGAGCAGAGAAGCTCAAGTGCGATATCCGGGGCACTTAGTTTCCATTTACCCATTTTATTACTTGTGATTATTTTATTCCTTTAAAAAAAAAAAAGAGTATATGCATAGCATCAACTTGCCTCATTTGAGTGAAATGAACTAGCCATGATTCACAGCATGTTAAGCCATTACCATTAACATACCATTTAAACACATTACTGAAAACCATAACAACAATAACTTGACATAAGCCTAAAATTTCTAAAGCAATAGCCGCATGCTAATTCAACATAAATGCTAAACAGTAAACTGCTACACACTAGTCAGATGCATGACAATCATCTAACACACCATTCGACAATCATCTGCCTAACTAAAAGCATAACAACTTAATATCACCTGTAAACAATTCAACCATGAACAATGAGCATGATGCATGCATGCACTGTAAACTAAAATATTAACAATAGAAAGAAGTTTTAAAGAATATGGTATTGAGACAAAAAAACTAATGTACAAAGTTTTTGAAATGAATTGAAAAGAAGTCGAATCGCTTAAACAATCAATGAGAGTTTGAAGAAGGAATAACGTATTAAAAAAGATACTAAATAGATCTTAGCATTTAGTATTATAGTTTTACAATTGCAAAATTGTTAATTTTGTATATTACGATTCTTTTCTAATTTGTAATTAAAGAATTTTTTAAGGCATTTGCTAGCTATAGTGTAAGCTTACGAGATGAGCGCGATAAGTGCATCCGTTACGCAAATCTAGAAGAAAATTTTGTTTCATAATTTTGCAATTTAAGATTTATTTACTAATCTAAACATACCATAGTCTTGAAGAGGCTTAATTATTATGTCTCTATCTTTGAATGGTATCATTTCATTGTTTTATTTAATATCTTATTAGACATTTATTAAATTACATATTTTGTTTATATTTTAATTTTAATAATTTATTTATCAATTATCTTTATTGTAATTTCTATTTTTTCTTCAATTATTATTTACATTATCTAATTTTATTTATACAATTACATTTCATATTATTTTATTATTTATTTTTTTTTACTTATATTTTATTTATTTTATCATTATTAATTATTGTTGTTATTATTTTATTTTTTATTTTATAGTATTATTATTAATGTATTATTTATGCTATATATTTTAACTTTCTATATATTATATTATATTATTTTGTTATTATTATTATTACTATTACTTTATTTATTATAATATTACATTATTTACATTTATTGTTTATATTGTCATTATTCAATTTTATTCATTATTTTATATGTTATATCATTTTTATTTTCTTATTATCTTATTTTTCATTTATTTCATGCTTATTTGATATTTTCATATTTATTTATTATTTATATTTATCATTTATATTTCTCTTTTTTATAAAATATATTTATTATCATATATGTATTATATTACACATTTATATCAATATCTATTTAGTTTATAATAAATATCTTTTATTAGATATGATTAATTAATTCGATTTAATCATTCACTATTATATTATTATTGCTTTTCATAATTCATTTTCATTTTAATTATTAGCTTTAATGATTAATTAACTATTTATTATTAATTTGATATGATTGCAATTATCAGATTATCAATTTTCGATTTCTAAAATCTAGATTTTAAACTGACATATTAGGTAATTAGATATTTAGTGATTAAGTATGTAACTTCGATTTATTATTGACTATTATCTATCTGCTGATTAGAATCTGACATTTCACTCTTTTGAGATGATTAAAACTTATAAACTTTGTATTATTTAATTATATGGTTTAATTTTTAACGTATTAAAATTCTGTCATATCTTAATTTCGAACTTATCTGAAATCATCAATGTTCGTTTTAGACTTATACGTTTATTACATATATTAATCTGTTGTAACTTGTTATAATTACTGTCTTGACTACTACTTAATTAAACTTGACATTAAACTTACATTAGACAAAAGTAATACCTAACTTTCAGATAGTGATTGAATTTTGCAATTGCATAGTTATTCTTGTATGACAATTCTGTCATCAAAGAGTTGATTCAACGTAAATAACTCTTATACGTACATTAACTGATTATCGTAGTTATCGCGATTGATAACGTTGATTGTATAATAATTGCTTTGAAGATTTGCAACTTTCGTAGTTTCATTGATTTCAAATTGTACGTCATTAATAGCTACCGTTATAGACTATTAGGTGTTTATTAAAGCTGCGTACCGATATGTGATTGCATATGCTAGATCTTTACAGACATATTCAAAATTATTCTACTAAGATTCAAAACATGAGTTATCAGATAAGAGTATTGATGAAGTCATTGAGAACTCATTGAATATTGTTACACTACAATATGAACCTAATATTATTTTTCACCATGTGAGTGTACTAATAATTTGTATATTCTCATGAATTCACATTCGTATGGATGATTAACTCTGGCAATCTGATTCAAGTGATTTAATATGAATAGCTCACGTGCTAAAGTCTACTGAGGAGAAATTAGATTTAGAAACAAAAGCGTTCAAACAGATGTAATCAAAATATAAGCAGCTGTACATTAAAGTAGATCAACTGTCTCATTATCGCGAGTCAAATTACTGTAATATCATGATTCGAGATTAGCGCATGCATGAATCTAAGAACAGATAAGGATCTAGAATTACGATTTAGATGAATCTAATGTAAGATATTCACAAGATAATACAATTTTATTCGCAATCGCTAATCTTTCAGATGAGCTATATAGTTATCAACTAGTCAATCAATGCTTCGAATAGTGAGCAATGATCAATAGAAATAAGCATTGAGAATATCACCTCGCAGATGACAGATGAATGAGAACAGCAATACATCCTAGGAAAATAAAATACAGTTAACAAGTCAGAAATTTAAGAGGTAATCCACAGTACCAAAACATTAGCCGAGAAGCGAAATCTACTGGATACATAGACATCCAAAATGATGCAGAGATTCAATTCGAAATTCCTAATACAATGACTTCAGTCAAAGTCCGATTGTATGCACATTGGTAGCAGACTGAAGTTCGCAGATCATAAGTCGAGCGATTAATGCTGTAAATTGCACTAGGATGAAAGAGAATTAGAAATTGAGCAGATAAATGAATGTAGACCACAATAGAGCTGACATACAAGCATTCAAACATAGCAACTCAAATCTTAAGTACAATTAAGCAGAGCTATAAGATCTAAGGATATCGGAATATGCAAATCTACAAACAGGTACTAAATGTAACAGCAATATAGCAGTCGAATAATTGATACGAGTGCAATAGGATAACAGAATGAGATAAATGAAAGTATCATAATCATGTTGGATTAACTGCCAACTTGCCAATGCGAAAAGCATATCGAATCAAGACTATGGAACGTATAGATATTATGCAATAGGATATGATGACCATGTAAAGCACTGAAGTATCGAGACACATATGAAGTAATGATATCAACTATGATGCGATGAGATCGAAAGTTGAAGAGGAATAGGCAAGGTCCTAAAGATCAACATATCATGTGTAAGGAAATGTAAGAACAAGGTATAACGTATGTCAAATTATTCAATGCACTAGCGATCAAAGTTGCCAAGATATGCAAACCTAGTATACAAGGTATGAAGATAACTCGATACCAAGAATCAAGAATTGTAGACCATCTCATCAGTAATTGGGTGAGAGCAATCTCACAAGACGGTACTGATGAGTCGAAATTAATTGCACGATACAAATAGATTGGACAGTATCAATGTAGAAGTTAATGAAAGTGCTACATAATGAGCATAGTCTGACCTTGACTAGTACGACAGTTGACAATACGAATATGAAAAGTTAAAGTACCATGCGATGTGAAGAGATGATGATTTGAAGTGACAGAAGGCATTAAGAATTACTTATAGCAATAGAGCAATGTAAATCCATATTCAGTGTTGAATGCTAAATGACAAGATCATGAAATTTTCAGAGTTGCATGCTAACTGAGTTCAGTAAGTTGTATATAAGCTTTCTATCTAATAGCATTAAGCAATTTAAATTACTTAGAACATTGTTGTAAAGTTGTAGCATTGATAGAAAACTATTTCAATAAAAATGAATCTTGATATTAACTCATTTCATGAAGTATGATAAGATATCTAAAATATTTGAATGGTACGATGAGAATGATATATCAAGTGGTAAACTAGTGACAATTAGAAGACTTGCTGAACAATGTAAGGAAACTAGACAAGTGAACGTATCAAGATTGATAACAGAATTACAAGTGTAATTGAACTCAATGAGTAACAGCTGTAATGAATGAGTCAAGATATATCATAGTCCTCAGTAGTCACGAATGACATTACAATACAAATACATAAGAGTAAGACACGATTGAATTCCAATAAGCGTTTGTGATTGCAAGGCAAAGACTAGTCAATGAGCTACAATAAGAATGCAATATAACAATGAACAAGTAGGTTCATAAGTCTAACAGTACAAGGACTAAATCATAAAAACAAAGAAAAATTGGAACTTATTGAGATAAGAGTACAGAAAAGTTTAAAGATGATGCACAACATTACAGATAATGCGATAATTAACATGTCATAAAAGACTACTTAGTGTGGCATCATATACATTTATATAAACTAACATGAACAGAATTTCAAGAATATTCCTAGGTACTAAGTTATATTCGATGAGATTATTAAGCAACATTGACTTGATAGAATATCTTATAAGTTTAAAGTGATCAAAGATTGAAGATGAGTCAACGAAGTTGATTGGTGATGTAAGAATCTAGTGAAGTTGAAGTGTTACCTAAAAGACTTCGGGCATTCAAGAAGAATCTACTCGAAAATGGACATACTAGTTGAAAGATCTAGACAATGAACTTGGCAAAGTAGAACCGTACGGTAATCGATAAGTATCAATGTTTAAAAATGAAACTCAATAACAAAACAAAAGTGATAATAAATTTGAAGGAAAAATAAAGCTAGCTGAAAACTGTAAACAGGATATTTGAGTGAACAAAGGCATAAAACGGATGAAATGAGACCAATGAGTTATGAAAGAGGAGATGACTTCATCAAATTATTAGGATCAGAGTTAGAATAATATGACAAGATACCTCAGTAGAGAAATGCAGCTTCGATAAGTTTTACCATATTACCGATAAATGGATTAGTTAAATTTTCATTCTGAATTCATATATCGCGTATATACAACTTGTACTATAATCATTCTATCATGATAAACTTCTAAATTGTTGCATGACGATATGATTTAACTTTGATTGACTTTAATCAGTTTATGTCATATAAATCTAGCATATATTGAAATAAGGAAGGCATGATTGAAATCTTAGAATACTCAGTTGACATCAAGTTTGGTTGTATAATAGAGAGATTGAACTTAGATATAGTTGATGATTAGCATGAGCTGAACATTATCAAATTGGATAAGCAAAATGATCTCAAATGCATACTTAGTCATTATCTGGCATACCATTGCATTATGTTCAACAATATATTCTAAACAAATTCTGATCTAGTCGAAGTTACTGAATTCTCCATGTATCTGCGAAGATTGAATATCAGATATGCTTAAAATTCAAATGAGTCTAGATTTGATCAAATGGCACATATAATACAAGTTAGATTGCTATATTTGAACATAATGTATAGATTTGGATTAGATAAGTAAGCATTCAAGATAATTACTATCAGATATAGAGACTTAATAAGCTCCATAGAGCATTAACGAATTGATGCATTGATATTTAGACAAGACCATTTAGCATTCACTATTGAAAATTATTAGTCATAGACAGTATCATTAGATCATTAGAATTAAGTCCATCATGGTCATGACGAGATATGTTCATAATAGCTCTAGAACTATCAAAGTTACATTCGTCATGACTTCTAGATATGAAATTATGCATCACTTATGATTAGAGACATTCATAAAGATCTGAAGCACTCATATGTAGCATTGATATCAAATATTTCATAGAAGGATCGAAATATTGAAATGCGGTAGTACAGTTCGAGATTGGAATGGTATACAAGTCTATCTATGAAGGTAAGATCAAAGTCTGAAAGTGTAGGAAGTAATTGAATGGATTGTAAGAATTAATCTCGATAGTAGGGTGAAGCTGAGATGTGAATTTCGAAGAATTGAAAAGTAATGTCTAGTTGATGAAGATTGAAGGAAGATCTGAAACTTTGAAATGTAGTGAGAAATTGATGATGAAGTATTCGCAGAATCGTAGAAGAGATTGTGAAAGTTAATTTGAGTTGATAGCAGATTGCGTTAGATTCAAATAGATTAAGATCGATTAGAGAAATGAAGATTCGAATTACTATCTTCTACGTTCGTAAGTGGTATTCAATTCCATGATCATTCGTAAGTTCGAACATGAGTCAAATAGTAATTCATAATCAAGTCACGAAATTCTTCATATCCATTCCTAAGTCATTGAGAAGTTAAGATTACAAATCCTTCTTTAAGCATACAAATTGTACTCATATCCTATAGTTGCAATGATCAAGCTCTCAAATTACTTCATAAATCTGACAAATTCTGAGTTAAGATTTCATGATGGATTCAGATTAACATTACCATATCTTAATTCATCGAAATCGTTGACTGAGTTAATCTTAAGAATCCGTTGAACTCGAGTCTTGCTGAATGATCGAAGATCTGATTTAAGTTTGCGAGAAGATCTAGAATCTAATCTTGAGTTTGAAGATCATTGAAGAAGTTTGAATACATCGAAGTTTGAGAAAGTCAAGATGATTGCATTCAATTGACTCGATAAGACTGATTGAAAGTCTATGACGTCGATTGAACGGTGAATCAGTGAAGATCTGAAGATCTTACAGATTGAATACTTTGTACACGAGTTTCGTCTTGGACGAGTTGACTAGATGCATAGCAAATGGAATCAGAGGCAGATACAGTACATTCTGAGGACATTGACATGAAACATGAATTAACAAATGCCTAATCCAGAATGCGACGATTGGCACAAACAGATATCAAAGCCATCAATACCTTAGTGAATGACAGTTGCAAACTAGATTACTGCCACTTTACATTGCCTATTGTACAATAGTACCAAATGCCAATCCAAATCACACAACGAGAATAGCAACAGCCATGTTAAGCATGAACAAATGCATTTGCAGCTCACATTTGAATGACAAGACCATCGCAAATTTGCGACTAATCAAACCATGTTCCCTTTAGACGATTCAATAAACATTAGCATTGCATTAACAGACCGATTCTAAACGTAAACATAAGATAAAACATGACAAACTAGACAATGAGTATTGAGTATCATAAACTCATTAAGTTTTTGAAATTATAAATGAATTTCACATTCAAATAACAATTTCAAAAAGCAATATCAAAGACGTTACAATCGTACATCTATGAAAAGTATTTTTGATCAATGACAGAACATTAATTTGACATTATCTTTTGCTAAAGCTACTTTAAGAATCCTTAGTTAAGTCATGTCATGTCTTATTTCTGCAAATCTGAATCATTGTAAAAGTTTTCCATCAGAGGTATGAGAAGCACAATTTCCGTATAAAACAGTGACATATTTGTTAAAATACATCTAAAGATTGTTAATTAGAATATGAATTAAAACGTTATCATTGATTAACAATACGTTTCAATGATTGACGAGATTATCAATAACAGTTTAAGATAATGTATTTATTATCTTTTACGAAGTTTTCAATTTAAATCGTATTTTCTAATTCTTTACTTAATGATATTCGATTTCTGATTTAAATTGATTTATTAATTAAATAATGCAATTCTTGATTTATATTATGTTTATTTTAATATGTTACTAACATTTTCATATTCTAAATTATCATATTCAATTTATTTTTGACATCATTTTATTATCTATATATTATTGTATTAATATTGAATCTTTATTCATGATTATATTTATTGATATTATTATTATTACTATTTAATATTCATTTTCTAATTATTTATTATTTTATTTAATCTATTGTCATTTATTATTATTTTAATTATATTTTTATATTCCATTTTTACTATTTGTATTATTTATCAATTCTGTACATACAATATTATTAATTTATGTTAACTGATTTGTACTAATATGTCATTAATTCATTTATATCTCATTTGCATCTTTCGATAAATTAATTGTACATTTTTTATTTTATCAATCATATTACTTAATTATCATTTTCTTTTTATTGGATTATTTATTTTAAAGTGATTATGTCATTCGATATTTAATCACTATTAGATATATTGATACATTATTACCGATTGATTATATGTTATCATTGCATTGAACTTAATTTTATGGTAATCTATGATTCGTACTTTTATATTAATCATTCAAGTATTAAACACTGTTTAATTTAATAGATAGGTTTATTCAATATGTCAATAGTCTATTTGTGTATTATCTGATTAATGCATCTATATGTCGTATTGCTAGTTTATACTTTAGTCTTAGTATTGATCTACTTGATTATTCGTAATTATCTAATGTTGTATTTAGTATCTATTACCTTATTTAGAATTAATACATATCGATTTTTAGTATGCAAGCAATACTAAATTTGATGATCATTTTAAATTTGATAATTATATTGATCATAATCTAAATAAATAAGATCATTTCCAATTTGATCAACCTATGATCATTTTCCTATTCATTATCATGCACTTACTAGTCCTACCGATTATGTAGTCAGTATTTATTTCTTAACTTGACATCGTATGCTTTATACATTTCAATTATAGTTGACTTTATTATTACTATAAATATGTTACATTATATCTGAATTATTACAGTTGATTAATTCATTCACTGTTTCATATGTATAGTCAGATCTAGATTATCGATACATGTATATTTGAAAAATTAGCAAAGTATTATGAAATGATGTTGTACATTAGTAGATCATTCACTGAGTTTGGTACCACTGAGTATCGCATATCTTAGTACGTATTCAAATTGCTATTTAGTTTAGATTATTGATTGTATTCATTTTTGAATTCTCGATTCGCTATATGACAGTATAGATCATGATACGATATTATTAGAATTGACTAGGAAACTTATTGGATGAGAGTTCGATATATAACTAGCACAGGAGTATCGAATTACTATGACTCCTCAATTACAGAGACTGATTTATTACTGAAGTTCTAAGCATTATTGGAGTATTAGGATAGATTTATTACCGTATAGACGTATAGGTTGAGTAAATTAATCCTCAGTTCTAGAATTGTATATCGATACGAATCAGTTTCGCAGATTGAAAGCGTCATCGCTTCTTGATAATATTATAAACTTCAAATAATTGAATTGCAATCTGAAGATTATCAATTAGCGAATGTTCTAAAAGATAACGTTGATAACGATTTATCAAGACTAGATGGATAACGAGTAAGCATGTTTAGGTAAGAACATAGACATCTTTAAGAAGTTTAGAACTTTAATAAACAATATCTAGCATAACATAAGGTACCAAATACAACACGATAGTCATCCATAATTGTAATTACGAAGGTTTAGAGCATCATGTCCTAACGTGCTGGATGTGATGTTTGTATCCTCTCGGAGCAAAGAAATCTCAAAATTTTGGCCCTAATTATCCAAACATTTTTTAGAGGATTTGTATTTTAAAACCTTTTAAAACTTCCGACATTAAGACACTAATTAATCCTTTTGGTACCAATTTTGGGCGTATCGAGGGTGCTAACCCTTCCTCGTGCGTAACCGACTCCCGGACCCGATTTTCAAAAATTACGCAGACCAAAACACGGTTTTAATAGAACAAAACGTTTTATTAAAATAAAGGTGATCCGATCACACCAAATAAAGATCGGTGGCGACTCCCGTTTTATGCCTATTTTCAAAACCAAAGTCAAACCCTTTTGTCGTCTTCCAAATAATGGTTACGACAGGGTTCATCTGAGACGAATGCAAGCAGAAAACTCTTCATTCTTTTTGGAAATTCAAGGTAATAACAATGACCACACATGTTGGTCAAACAGTACAATATGCAAGAGATACTCGGACAATAACATGTCAATCTATTGCGTGTTCATGGGTTACCATGTATTCAATGAACCTAAAGGAGGTTCTTTTACAGAAACAGTATAATTTATATTGCATCGAAAACAAAAGAATTAGCTTCCCTAGATGGTAAGGACAAGTTTCTAGTTAGCTTTCACCCATTGCGGATACTCATTGTACGTACTAGCTATACTTATCTAAAGAGCTATGTATAACATTGTGTAATCCACATACTTCGTCAATCTTGTATTACACGAGCTTTACCCGATCTCATCATAATGTATTCAAGTTGACATATAGACATGATTATCCGTAACCATTAAAAATACGTTTTTAAGAGATAACATGACTCATCAAATTTACCAACTAAAGGACAACGGGTAGAATGAAAATCACAATAAAGGCTAGTATATAGATGATTTAGAAACTCATGCATGGAGCATACAATCACTCCTTCACATTCTTCCAATTAATTTTGTCTACGCATCTCTCATACCTAGTGGCTTTTCACACACATCTATGTGAACCCCCTTCAACCAGCTTCTTCTACCTTGTATATCAAGTTTCAATCTTGTCTTTCCAGGAGAGCATGAAAACAAACTAAATTATGTTAATTCGACTCTTATATTTCTTAAAACATCCATGACCGATAATTATATATTTACATTTAAAGTTAATTCAATGAAGTTTTTTTGATACAAGAAAAGTTAAAACTCACTTCATGGACAAATAAACTCACTTCAACCAACAGATCTATCTTCTAAATCTCTCAGGTTTGAATCTTTCATTAATTTTAATTCTCAATCATGGACAGTAATGGATGCTAACACCATGACATAAGCAGCCGTGAAGTCGAAAGATGAAACACGAAATTTGAGAGTTTAGAACGAAAGTAGCCATATTCCAATTTATGGAGAAAACAGTTGAGCAAAGCTAGTTTGTAATATGAAAGAATGTAGATGCAATTTTCATCAATGTTTACATGTTGAAACCTGGTATGTTATACTACAGTTGAAGTATGAAACCAAGTCTGGCATCACAAAGCAATTGGAACCTGCAGTTCATAAGTTGATGAAGCATCAAAGTAGATGCCATTTGTCTGAAGTTTTAATGCTGTTGCAATCCGGAGCTTTTGGATGTTAAAACAGGAAAATGGGGTTTTAACAATCAAAATTTGAAAATCAAATTTATACCCATATCTTAGTATATGTGTTAGACACCGATACATTAGCAGCCGTAATTGCCGAGACATTTGTACAAACACAAGTGGTGCTAACCAAAACAGGATTTAGAATATTTTTAATGCAGCCACTCGGTTGGTGCAGTCAATTAGTTTTCAACACAAGACAAAAAGGTTCTTATCATTTTGTGTACTAGTTTGTGGCCATAGATGCGTTGAAATTAGGTTGTAGCAGCGTGAGTCAGAGGTGTAAAACATCGACCAGTTGCTTCTTTCAACTTAGCAGACTTTGTTGGGGTTAGAAACAACTAGCAGCTGATATGAGGATGGAACTTGATGAACAAGTCTCGAGACTTGCTGCAGAAGAAAGAAGAGAAATTGACAGAATGTTGAGGGAAGAACAAAAGTCAAGGAGAATAGAGCTTAAAGTTGGATGAAATGCATCTAACTTTCATTACATTCATCAAAGATACATTGCCATTACATATATCAGCCATGGTCAATGTAAATCATTACAAATCTTTACCTAAAAAACTAAGAACTTGGTTCACATGAAATATCAGTGGCAGCATAACTAGTAAGATTGAGTGGTTCTTGGACGTTGCATGGGCTGCATCGAGGCCATAGTTCAACAGACTTGAACATCAAGAGAATTTTCAATTGCATCCCAAATATCGATGGAAATAGATTAGGATTTTAGATGATAATAGAGATTCTTTTGATGTGTAGTCCACTTCTCAGCCAGCGGCCGGCGGCCAGCAGCCAGCAGCCGGCATTGATGGTTAATTACCCAACAAAAATAGCAATTATTCAATTTCCATTTTTCTTTCTTTCTTTATACTATTTACCATCTATGGCAGCATCTCTTGTATTTTTTCAAGTCACCAGTCACTCCCTGCATGATTTTCAATTTCTTCTCAAAACTTTTCCACAATGATTTCATCTCAACTAGTATAAACTTCCATAAAATATTCAATCTGATACACATACTTTGGTATAGCAGTTAAAAAAGCGACAAAATTATTTTTTAATCCTCAAGATTTACAGTTTTTGTTAATTTGATAAAAGTTATAAAAATTTGAAATTAAAAGTTTTATTTCCATATTCTAAACAAAAATTTTAAAATAATATATTATTTAAATATTTATGAAAAATAAACTCTTCAAAATTTTAAAAATAATTTTTTAAAATTTAAAATAATGAAAAAAATTCCAATAACATATTATTTACTCCTTAAATGGTAATTAGAGCTGTTAATTGACCGCACAACTCACTGGACCTAATTGGCCTGATCTTTTTTTGTATGGAGCCAGACTTATATTTTTCAGCTCATACTTGCTTGACTTGGCTTATTTTACTGTTTAGAAATAATAAAAAATTATAAAAATGTATATTAATATTTTTAATAATGAATTTAAATATATAATAAATTCTTATTATTTTTAAACAGTGAAATATGTCATTTAGTCAAAACTGGCTCAAGGTTGGAAATTTTTGGAGGTTAGGCCTTGTCTCAATCTGGCACACATAATTAGATCTCTTCAAACGTTTGAGTTATTCAATCAGTCCATATTAACTCGTATTTGAACTAGTTTTTTTTTTAAAAAAATCACTCAAATGAATTATATATAAAATAATTTATTTAATTTAATTATAAAGTATATGAAATATTGGTGTAAATAATTTTTAAATAATGATACAAACTAAGAATTAGCTTGAATAAAATTTAAATATATTATGTAATTTTTTTGTTCAAAATACATTATAATAGTGGCTCAAAAGCACTTTTTGTCTCAAAAGTATTTCTTAGAAATAATACTAAATTGACCCTAAATCGTATTTGAACAATAAATTGGAAAGATTTTGGGACTTAGGGTGGGTTTGGATGGGTGATTAAATATGGTGCGTTTAATTTTACTACTTTTGTGTCTACATTTGCTTTTACTGTATTTAATTTTACATTGACCGCAAATAAGCGTACTACCCATCCAAACCTAAGGTTAGAAGGATTGGAGATGAGAATGAGGTGATAAAGGAATTTGATAGATTAGAAGTTGAGCAGGAAGCTGATCTTTTAAGGAATGTCGTTACCTTCCAACGGGGAAGTTGACTGCTTTTCCCAGTAGAACATCTTTTGTCAAAGTCTGTCAAAGTCTTGCACCATGACAGTCTGAAGGTGTCAAATATATGGCTTGCGATGGTTGGTAAGCTGTATCTCTGAACATGAAGATAGGAGTTTCGATGGGTCCTGTTTGCAATATATAAGCTTCTCTAAGTTCCAATGCTACTGACCTTGTAATCTGATTGTGTCCGTTGCTTGGCTTTGAATGGGCGCTCCTCTTGCTTGAGCATCGTGTGTTGTTTTCCATGGTTCGATGGGTCGGGTGTTTAAGCCTTGGAGTTTCTTTCAATAGTTATCACCTTTGGTTTGGTGGTTTTGTGCTTCGGTGTGCTTCGATGGTGTCTTTCTTATATGATGTGCTTTGCATAAATTTGGGATTGTGATGCATAGAGTTTGCATAAAAACTAATAAAGACAATATTAGTTTAATGTATACTTAAGTCTTAAAATCGAAACTCATAATTTCCCATAACAATTCGGTTCAAAAATTTTGTTCGTACAATCTTAATTAAAATGGTCATAACTTAAGACTTCAAACTCAAAATTAGGTGATTTAAAGTGCGATTCAAAACTAAGTAATTACACGCATTTAATTCGTAATAAGGAACAACCAAGTGCAATGAATCAGACCATGACACATTACCGATTCTTAACAGGTCAGATGTGCTGGTTGGACACTGATCTCAATCTATGTTCGCAAAAATCATAATTCTTCTCGAAGATATGATGGAAGAGAAATTTTAATTTATCATTTTATACAAATCTCAGATTACATGGATTTCTTGAAAGAAGATACAAAATGAATAAAGAAAATTGATAAGAAATGATGTCTCCCTAGCTTTGATGGGACCTGCAACTTTATGCTAATATCATTCAGGTTTCACAAAGCTGCCTTGTGCTATCTTGTATGTCCAATTATGTGTTGTTTAGGAAGAAGCCTTGGAAACATCCTTGTTGGATCTATTGTACTTCATATGGCTCTTAACTAGTTGCCCAGCTGCAAGTGCCGACATAAGTGATAGCTCCCCAGCAAGTACAGCGCCTGCTACAACGGTCGCCAGCATTCTAGAGTTTGCTCCAGCTGACTCTTTGCTCGCACCTTTCACCCCTAGCAGGTTCAAACAGGCTGACTGTGATGCAAGCTGAGTTCCACCACCAACAGTACCAACCTAACAACATAAATCAGATAATAATTAGACAATATTGCTCATCAAAATCCTTTGTGTTTGATAATCAGACGGCTGCACAATCAATTACCTCAATAGAAGGCATTGTGACAGAGATGTGAAGGTCCTTGCCATCATTAACAGCTTCCATCATTGTGATGCAGTGAGAGCTTTCGACATTTTGAGCTGGATCTTGGCCAGTAGCTATGTAGACTGCAGTCACGATGTTACTGGCATGGGCATTGAATCCACCCAAAGCTCCAGCCATGGCTGAACCAGTCAGGTTCTTAAGCATGTTAAGCTCCACCAGAGATTCAACAGTAGTCTTCAAGACCTTCCTCACAACATCACCCTTAATTATGGCCTCGCACACAACAGATTTGCCTCGGCCTTCAATCCAGTTCACTGCAGCTGGCTTTTTGTCGGAACAAAAGTTTCCTATATCCATCACAAGTCCATAAATTCAGTGATCTAGTTCCAAAAAAAAAAAAAAGAAGAAAAAGAATAGTATTTATATAATTCTACGAAAAGTGAGCTCACCAGAGATGCCCATGACATCCATGTCTGGGAAATCAGTTTGAAGGAAATCCAAAACATTTTGGACTCCCTTGGAAACCATGTTCATCCCCATAGCATCACCAGTAGTGCAAGTGAATCTCAAATATAGATTCTTCCCTGCAATTGCGCATTTGATCCCTTGCAGCCTACCAAATCTACTCGATCTGCAAGACACCCAGAAATCCAAAATTTTTCAACAAACTAGTACTACAAATATTAACTTGATTTAAATATTACGTTCTGGAATCCAGAAAAAAAAAATCCAAACAAACCTGTTAAAAACAACAGCCAAAGTGTCGAAATTGTCAGGATCCTCCAAGTACAACTTCAGATCAGATGCCCTTTTAGCGGTACCGAACCTTACAACAGGAGCTCTAGTCATCCCATCTCTCAATAGAGTACTTGTAGCTCCACCGGACAAATGAATAGCTTTACAACCCCTATTAGTGCTAGCCACCAAGCACCCCTCCGTGGTTGCCATAGGAACTGAGTACTCTCTTCCATTAATCAACAAAGGCCCTGCAATTCCCACGGGAATCTGAACGTACCCAACCGGCATCTCGCAACACTGCCCTAAAATAGACTCATAATCAAATCCATCCAAAGGCAATCCTTCTAATGACTTCCCTGTCAGTCTCTGCAATGCTTCACGCCTGATCGCTGCCGCTCTCTTACAATCACCTAATTTCGATTCCAAAGAGTACGAAGGGGTCGTTCCCGCCACAACGGATTTAATTATTTCTTCGTCTTCCTCGGTTAAAACGGTCACAGGCTTTTCATCCAACACTTTCTGAACAGTTACAGTCGGTGCAGGAGGAGGCAAAGGGGGAAGTGAGCAATCAAGAGCTTGGCCGCAAGGGACTTTACGGGCATCTTCTTTACGAAGCAAAACATCAGATACCTCATCATCGTCCTCAGAGTTCCAAACTTCAGTCTGCGGTCGGAGAATCAGAGACTGAGCAAAGTCAATCCCGAAGAATCCCAGAAGGTAAATAAAGGAAGCGACGAAGGCGAGAATGGCGATGATGTCAGAAAAGGTAACGACGCTGAGAGGCGTGGAGGTCCGGATCTTTTCACGCCAATGGGAAAGAAGGAAATAAATTGCAGAGAAGAAGAGGGTGAAGAAGACAGCATTGGATAGATGCAAAGGAAGCGGTAATGCATCGGAGGCTTTGGTGAGATCTTCGTCTACTGAAACCGCCTTCATTGGCTTCAGAGATTGAACCGGTTTAGTCGATGATCGCCGGCGGGCCTCCATCTTGGATGGGTGTTTGTGGCTGGGGAGCGGCGAGAGTGAGAAACGGTTCCGGTTCGGTTTTAAGAGTTTGAGTTGAGCGGAGAAGGGAGAGGTTGCGGAAGAGTATATATAAGGTGGAACATGGGTGGAGAGCAGAAGTGAGAGCGCGTGAAGCAAAATAAAATATGACAAAGGGGCACGTGAGGGAAAAAGAGACAATATTGGGCACGTGGGCAATGCATGTTGCAAGATTCTTGGGTGTTTCATTTGGGGTCAAAACAAGAGAGTTCTGGTTTGAATTCCGCACACTGTTATTTTAACTCACTTTCATGTTCGACCCCTAATTTGGATGTTTTTATTTTTCATTTTATAATGACTAATGGTATTTGTTTTTTATTTTATTCTTTTAAATTATTCAATAAAAATAAATAAAAATTTTAATTTTCAAATGTTTGAGCCAACTAGATTGACATTTATATATTTTTTTTACTTCTTTTATATAGTTATATAAATGATATTAGAAATGCATATTTTTTAAATAAAAAAGTGACATTAATAAATAGTTAATTAAACCAATGATTTCCTGATTAGTTGGGGTGTACCATTGGATCTGTCAAAATATGGTTGCTCTTGATGTGATGGAGAGATAGAGAGCGCAAATCATCTCTTCTTTTGATGCAAATTTGTTGATTGATTTTGGTTAAGAATTTTTAGTTGGCGGGGTATTAAATGGAATTATGTTACCATTTTTTTTTTTGCTGTGTAGTGATGTGAAATTGGCATGGCTCTAAAAAAGTTTATGATTGATGACTCTTGATATGCTGTTGTATCATTCGAAAATGAGATCCTTGATATGGATAAGGGTAGTTCATGAAGATATTCAATTTATGGAGGGATATTGGTGGTGTTGGCTCGTGAATTGTAGTTCTTTGAGAAGCACAACAAATAAGATTGTTTTTCATTGGGAGCCACCTCCTTCTGGGTGGGTGAAGTTTAATGTGGCAAGTGTAGCATTAGAGGACAAAGCGTTTTAATGATTTCTATGTTTTGAAATCCTTATAACATTATCTATCTATTTCTACCACTAATTTGAAGAGATGTCAAAGTTTAAAATTTTACCCATGTTTGTGGTGGGGTATTACTAAACAAGTTAAATGTGATATTATATATCAAGAAAACGAGGTTTAGACCTAGAACGGAGGAAAATAAGTATTTGATGATTTAGTCCTTTGCCGCTTCTATGTTGAGGTAAGTTCGTATGTTTAATAAGCATTAAATTATATGTGTATAAATGCTTAATTGATTTTGAGTTTAGTCACATATTTTAATCCCACATTTAGTATGCTTTTGGATGAATTTATCCTCGATTTATGTAAAAGGTGCTCTTAATCCTTTCTTTTCGTGTCTTATGCTAAAGTTTAAAGCACCTAAGGATAAAAGAACCGTGATTAATACTTGCGTAAAAGTAACTTCCCACAAGTATGCGGACCAAATTAAAAGGGCTCTTAATCCTTTCTTTTCGTGTCCAAGAAATCAACACGGACCAAATTGGGCCAACCCGGACTTCGGACTTAGCTACAGTTGTGCCTTGCCATTCACTTCACATGGCCATGCCACGATTTACACGACCATGCCCCAATTGATGGACTCAAGCACGGCCTATACCTCGGCGTATCTGGCAGTGTACTGCACACCGTGCCTAAATCAACGAGAATAGAGACACGGGCTAGAAGGCGACTTACGAGCATGCCATGGCCGTGCCCTCGTCGAGAAAGAGTAATTTCACTCGGATTAGGATGCTTGGAGCCCAAGAAACGCAATCCTAAGTCTACTTAAACACCTAGGAACGAATTATGCTTGAATTATGAGTATTTAGGAGCCAAGTAAAGCATCCCAAAAGGATATATAAACACCCCAAGGCGGCTATTCAAGGGGGAAGTTTTAGCAGAGTTTTGTGCCAGAGCTTTACTCATTTAGGGAATTACTCGAAGATAGCCAGTTGATCCATCTCGAAGAGCCGGAATTCTACTCAAGACGGAAGATCTCTCCTTCAATTCCTTCAGGGGGTTTTAGGGATTTCTAATGTTTTGTTTTATCTTTTCTCTTGAGATGTTTTCTTATTTAGTTATGAACTAAACCCTTCAGATACCTGAAGGGGATGAAACCTATGATGGATTTTGTTATTGTTTTCTGAATTTATATGATAAATACTTAGTTTGTTCTTAATTATGTTGCTTAATTTAATCTGATGTGCTTAGGTGGAGGAGGAATAGACCCTACCTAAGAGTAGATCTAGCATAATTAAGCGGAGTTAATCGGACACCTAAAGATAGGGTTACGAGATTTTGCCGGATTAGGGTGAAACCTAATATGGGAATCCATTGATCGATTTACTGCTTCCTTAGGGGTTATTATAAGAGAACGAGAGTTCCACTAATTAACCTAAGGTTAGACGTTATTCGCTTCGAGAGAAGGTTTAATATAGGTTAGGGAGTCTCACGGATCAAGCTAAGTAAAGAAATCATATGGTTTAGGGATAAATAATAAGTGAAGTCATAGGTGGATTCTTCCTGAGGGTATCGTCTTTATCAACTGAGTTTTCCAAAGTCTTTTCCCAATTTATTCGTTTATCTTTGCATTTTAGTTTAAAGTATTTCATTAGTTTTAGATAAATCAACCAATCACTCCATATTTCAAGCTAAATAATAGAAAGAAAGTGAGTAGTAGTACTTTTAGGTTCCTTGGGTTCGATAAGATATTCTTGCCTTAACTATACTACTGTTCGATAGGTGCACTTGCCTCTATCGTTGTCATAGTTAGTCTACAGGTTCGATCATTCTTTATAAATTTTAAAACTAGACTGTTTTACAGCGATTAAATTTTTGGCGCCGTTGCTGGTGACTTCTAAAATATTAAGAAAGCTCTATTTCTATTACTTTAGCCATTATTTTTATTTTTATTTTATTTTTAGATTAAATTTTTATTTTTTACTAATTCTCTTTCTTTCGTTCTTAAACTTGCAAGGTACCTCTAGTTTATGACTAGAAGAAACCCTAGAGGACCATTAGAATACGAAAGTGATATTGAAGCTACCGCTCGTAAAAATCACAGAGAAACTAGACGAGCTCTAGACTATCAAAGAAAAGAACAGCAAAGATCCAATCCTACTGAAGGGATGACCGAAAATAATCCACCTGATGCGCAAGAATAGAATGCTCTGCGTACTATGTATGATTATGCTAAACCTAATTTGACAGAGCCAGAATCTAGTATTGTTAGGCCGTTATAGGCTGCTAATAATTTTGAATTAAAGCCTAACACAATACAAATGATTCAACAATTCGTTCAATTTGATGGTTTGCGAGGATGAGGATCCAAACACTCATATATCTAATTTTTAGAATTTTGTGATACCTTCAAAATAAATTGCATTTCGACGATGCCATACATCTTGGTTATTTCCTTTTCATTAAGGAACAAAGCAAAGCGATGGTTGAACTCGTTACCACGAGGGTCAATCACCACATGGGATCAAATGACCGAAAAGTTTCTTTTAAAATATTTTCCACCACCAAAAGCGGCTAAATTTAGGAATGATATATCTTCTTTTGTGCGAATGACACGAAACATTATATGATGCATGGGAAAGATATAAGGATCTCTAAGGAGATGCCCACACCACGGATTACCTTTGTGGCTTCAAGTCCAAACTTTCTACAATGGTGTGAATTCTCCAACTAGGCAAATGATTGATTCATTTGCGGTGGAACTCTGAATAATAAAACTCCTGAAGCGGCTTACGATTTTATTGAAGAGATGTCGTTGAACACCTATCAATGGCAAATTACAAGGGATAAACCGACAAAATCAGTGGAGTTTTTAACATAGACGCAGGTGACAATGTTGTCAACACAAATGGAGTTAATGAATAAAAAGCTTGATAATTTATGTTCTTCATAGGTACATCCGGTCATGCAATGCGAAGCAAGTGGGAATGTGGTGAATTCGAGTACCCACCTTACCAATCTAGAAGAAAACGAAGTAGACAAACTATATAGGTAACAATTTCAGATCTAATAATAATCCTTATAGTAACACTTTCAATCCAGTTGGAGAAACCACCCAAATTTTTCGTGGGAGGACAAGGAAATCAAAGGTAGCAACCTCTTCCAAATTACCAAAATCAACCTTATCCACCGGAAAGAAGTTGAGTCTTGAAGAGATCTTTGAAAAGTTCATGGCGACCATAGATGCTCGTCTCCAAAAAGCTGATACAACACTTGATAACCAAGGAATATCGATCAAAAAATCAAGGAACAAGTTGGGGAAATCACTAGGTCAGTGGGACAACTCACAAAGCTTGTTTCAAAACATCAACAAGGACGTCTACCAAACAACACAAAAATAAACCCAAAAGAACAGATACAAGCCATCACATCTCAAGAGGATACAAAGGTAGACAAGCTCACCTAAGTACAAGAAACCAAGGAAGAAACAGGTAAAATTGAGAGTACCACCCTCAAATACCTTATCCCGAAGTATTGAAAAGAGATGATTTAGAGGAACAATTCGGTAAGTTTCTAAAACTTCTAAAGAAATTACACATTAACTTACCTCTTCTTGAAGCTCTTTTTCAGATGCCCGACTCAAGGAGATTTTTAAGACAGCTCTTAACAAACAAACGCAAAATAGATGAAGAGCAACATGTGGAACTTAACGCAACATGCTCAGCAATGCTACAAAATCGACTACCGCGGAAATTAAAAGATCCAGGGAGTTTTACGATTCCATGTTTAATTGGTAGTTTAACTATTGATAATCGTTAATGATTTAGGGCAAGTATAAATGTCATGCCTTATACATTATTTAAACGACTAGGTCTAGGGAAGCCCAAACAAACTAGGATGAGTATCCAACTAGTCGATAAAATTGTTAGAATTCTAGGGCATTATTGAAGACATTTTAGTAAAATTGATAAATTCGTCTTTCTAGTAGATTTTGTTGTTTTAGACATGGATGAGGAAAATTCAATCCCTTTAATTTTAGGAAGACATTTTTTTGCAACTGCCAAGACTAAAATTGATGTTGCCACAGGAGAACTCATACTTCGTGTAGGAGATGAATCAGTCAATCTTCAAGCTCATGACTCAGCCAAAACCACAGAAGATGAAGGTAAGAAAGTCGTTTCAATAGATAATCAAATTATTCAACCTTCATCGCAGGAAACATCACAAAGCATCAAAACTGAGCCAACACAAAATTGTACGATCAACAATTTAGAAGAGCAGAAGATACACACCAAAGAAAAATCGGATCCACACGAAATAAAACCTGAGGAACCACTAGCAGAGCTCATAGGGACATCAAATCACTTTAAAATAGAAGATCAAGTGCTGTTAGATAAAGCCGATCCTTACATCAGTTCAACAGAATTGAAGAAACAGGAAGAAATACTCCTTCAGGTACGTGATGTTTTCCCACACGAAATAGTCAAGGTAACCAATCCAATGTTCAGCAATTTCAAGGTAAACACCTCTCGACCTAAACTTTGTCACGAAAATAAAACTGTAAGTAAGAGGAAAAATATTCAAACCTTTAAACCTCCCTAAATTTTCAAAGCCTAAAACAGTCTAGCTTAAGACTATAAACAAGCGCTTCTCGGGAGGCAACTCGACCGCTAACACTTTTTATTTCTCAAAATTATTTTTCTTTTGTTTTCTTTTCTTTTCTCTCTTCTCTCTCCACAATTAAAGCAAAAATACAGGTTTTCAGGCCATACAGCCTTACACACGGCCATGCCCGTGGCTGTGTGGACCACCAGAACTACCACACTGACAGAGCAAAGCCGTGCAAGTTAGTCCAACCACCCCCAACATCACGGATCCAACCACCCATAGCACGGGCACCAAACAAAAAGACAACCGGTAGTGCCTCACAGCCATGCTAAGATACTGACTTATTTAGCATGGGCAGACCACGCCAATGCATTCCAACCGTGCTCCTATACTGGCTTTTTAGGAACGGACGTGCAAACCAACAAAACGGGCGTGGAAGGACAATACACCCCACAACACGGCCGTGTGATACGGCCGTGTGAATCGACACACCCTCGGTACACGGGCATGGGAACGTGCCAAATTTGAAATCCTATTTAAATCCCCACAGCCCGTCCTCTTTGTCCCATCTTCTTTCTTATTTTTTCTTTCTCTTTTCTTTCAAATTTTTCTTCCTATTCATAGAAAAGATCCAAGACACTTGAGCAATACAAAGATAATGCCAAAGAAACGTAAGCATCATCTCCTCAGAGGAGACCTCAACATGAGTTCATGCCGGTAGTTTCACTTAATTGACACGCCAAGGGTCTCGAAAACCTTTTCGGTTCTATTTTTCTTTTCTCGTCTCCTTTATTTTCCTTATCTATACTTCTTTTCTGCTTAATTTAATTTATTTCATATTAGTTTCTTGGTTTTAGGTTCTAAAGGTTGCTAGGGAATCACACACCACGCCTTTGAGGTCACACCCACTTCGCAAACCATCCAACAATAAGGACTCCTTAGTCCATTAGTCTTTTCTTTCAATTTCAGTTTTCTTCTTAGTCTCCTTCTTTTTATTTCCTTAATCTTTAAATTTATTATTAGTATATTATTATTTCTCTAGATCTCTTGGCTATATCTTCACAGGCTACCCAATTTCTTCATCTAGCAAATTGCTTCTCGGTAGCCACTCCACCAGGCCCATAGAAAACACCATCACCGCCACCAAAGACGCTAGGGATCATCCAGATTTCAGGGAGTATTACTTTCCCCACTTCTCTTTTTGATTTGGCACATAAATTTCATTATCTATCTTTGTACATTGAGGGCAATGTACATCTTAAGTGTGGGGTAATAGTGCTAACTTTTGCATAATTCTCAAAACCACGAAATTAGTCTTGATCTTAAGTATTTTCTCATATTATTAATTAGGATGAAATTTCTAATGATTTATGATTTTTCTTGATATGTTTTAGAATAAGTCTTAGTTAATTGTGCATTGATAATTAAATTTGAAGAATACTAGAGAATCGAGCATGATAAGTCTACTTTCTAAAAAATTAAAATTGATAGGTTGTTGAATTGAATTTGAGTATCACCTTGAAGTTCAAAATTTATAAGGATTGATGTTAAAACACCCATAATTTTTTGTGAGATTTTGAGCCTTATAGAGCATGTACCCTTTTTCGTGCTCACTTTAGTTGATTATGAGTGTGTCAACTTTGAACTGTTATTCTAGAACTTGCCTCGTTTATACATGTTGAGACCACATTAATGATTTGATACACTGAGATGATAAAGGCACCTAGGTTTTAACCCATTCACTACACTAAAAAGCCTACCCATACAAATTAACCCCTAGTGAACCCCGTTGAATCCTAACAACCTTTTTATTGACTCACCCACTAATATTAACCCAAAATCCCTTTGTATTTGTTATCAACATTCCTTTGACTACCCCTCTATCGAGAATTGATTTGATCAATTATCGAATTAGGTTATTTCAATTATCAAAGTTCCTTCTATTATGTTTGTTTTAGTTTGTTCTTAAAAAAAATCCAAGTTTATTCAATATTAGTAGTATACAAAAGAGCTTAGAGCATTTAAACTCCAATTGTTGAAAAAGCTCAGTATTAAAGTATTTTCAAAATACTCCTTATTATAGAGTAATTATCAATAGTGATATTATTAGTTTTCATTCGAAGTCAATATTCATATTTAGTTCGGTGTTTCTAGTTAGACAATTTGTCAAGTCGGTCTCGATTCTAACCTTCTAATTCACCTTTATCCACACCTTTTAACCCAAGCCCGTTCTAACCACGATTAAAGACCTTTTGATTTGTGTATCATCTCATATACGATGGTGGAGATTTGATTTTCGAGCAAGCCTATGGGATTAACTTTTCAGTTCGATTTAGAGTGCTTATTCTTGAACCTTAAACACCTTTGAGTGATTTGAGTGAATCTTTAGTGAGGATGTCGGTCCTTGTCAATTTTGAATTAAAGGTAATTACTTAGATAAGGGAGACACCTATGTTTTCGTACTACAAAGGTATGACTTATCGTAATTGAATCTTTAGGACTCTTTGAGTTGAATTATCCATGTATAAATTATCTATGAATTATGATGAGACATTGTCAATAGGAATTATGAATTGTGGGAAGTTCATTTTAATTATAAGTTGAGAATTTTGCTTGAGGACAAGCAAAAGCTTAAGTGTGGGGGTATTTGATAAACCGTAAAAGTAACATATTTTAATCCCACATTTAGTATGCTTTTGGATGAATTTATCCTCGATTTATGTAAAAAGGTGCTCTTAATCCTTTCTTTTCGTGTCTTATACTCAAGAAAGCACCTAAGGATAAAAAGAACGTAAAACGGGCTTAAAATGGACCAAATTGGGCCAACCCTAAAAATCAACACGGCCTGGGCTTCAAGCTACACGGTGGTGCCTTGCCATTCACTTCACACGGCCATGCCCCAATTGACAGACTCAAAGCATGGCATGTACCTCGACGTGCACGGCCGTGCCACAGCAGTACCTAAATCAACAGAATACAGACACGGGCTAGAAGACACTTACATGGGCGTGCCATGACCATACCCCTGTCGCGGGAAAGAGCAATTTCACTCGGATTAGGATGCTTGGAGCCCAAGAAATGCAATCCTAAGTCTACTTAAACACCTAGGAACGAATTATGCTTGAATTATGAGTATTTAGGAGCTAAGTAAAGCATCCCAAAAGGATATATAAACACCCCAAGGCGGCTATTCAAGGGAAGTTTTAGCGAGTTTTGTGCCAGAGCTTTACTCATTTAGGGAATTACTCGAAGATAGCCAGTTGATCCATCTCAAGAGCTAAAATTCTACTCAAGACGGAGGATCTCTCCTTCAATTCCTTTAGGGGGTTTTAGAGATTTCTAATGTTTTGTTTTATCTTTTCTCTTGAGATGTTTTCTTATTTAGTTATGAACTAAACCCTTGAGATACTTGAAGGGGATGAAACTATGATGGATTTTGTTATTGTTTTTAAATTTATATGATAAATACTTAGTTTGTTCTTAATTATGTTGCTTAATTTAATCGATGTGCTTAGGTGGAGGAGGAATAGACCCTGCCTAAGAGTAGATCTGGCATAATTAAGCGGAGTTGATCGGGTGCCTAAAGATAGGGTTACGAGATTTTATCGGATTAGGGTGAAACCTAATATGGAAATCCATTGATTGATTTACTGCTTCCTTAGGGGGTTATTATAAGAGAACGAGAGTTTCACTAATTAACCTAAGGTTAGACGTTATTCGCTTCGAGAGAAGGTTTAATATAGGTTAGGGAGTCTCACGGATCAAGCTAAGTAAAGAAATCATATGGTTTAGGGATAAATAATAAGTGAAGTCATAGGTGGATTCTTCCTGAGGGTATCGTCTTTATCAACTGAGTTTTCCAAAGTCTTTTCCCAATTTATTCGTTTATCTTTGCATTTTAGTTTAAAGTATTTCATTAGTTTTAGATAAATCAACCAATCACTCCATATTTCAAGCTAAATAATAGAAAGAAAGTGAGTAGTAGTACTTTTAGGTTCCTTGGGTTCGATAAGATATTCTTGCCTTAACTATACTACTATTCGATAGGTGCACTTGCCTCTATCGTTGTCATAGTTAGTCTACAGGTTCGATCATTCTTTATAAATTTTAAAACTAGACTATTTTGTAGCGATCATATATGAAATTCATTATAAATTCGATTAACGATTATGTGATTGGCTTTCGGGCCAAATTGAGTTATGATATAGCATGTTTTGTTCATGCAAATTGTGATTTATCGAATATGAGAAAATGGGAAGATAAGAACTTAGGCAATTGAAAGATGTTAAAGTATATGCTTGAAACGTAAATAATCATAATTAATGTGCATGTTTACTATGAGGTTTGAAATGATTTGTTATTTGTCGTATTATGTTACAAAGGAGAGATTATGGTTGTTAGGCTAATGCCAAAATATGTTAAATTATGCTTATAAGTGGATAGAGTAAACATTATGACTGAATAAAAATTATAACTGTGAGATTCAGAGCAATTTGTATTATCTTGTGTTTAAATGGTTGGACTTGATAAGAGATTGGTAAAAATTGCTTATTATTTTCGTACGGACTTACTAAGCTATATAGCTTACCTCCTTTCTTTCCCATGTCTTATAGGATTATTAAGCTAGCTCGGGTTGGAGATCGCCGGAGATTCTATCACACTATCAAGCTATCACTTTGGGTATTGATGAATTCAAGTATTTTGAGTTTATGGCATGTATAGGAACTAGGTCAATTTGTTATGTGTGTCATTATTAACTTGGCCATATGTGTTAGCTTGTAATTGTTAATGCTTCATCTTATATATAGCCATGAATGATGGCTTATGTTGATCATAAGTTTATTCATATGTTAGTGCCCTCTTGTGAATGTGAAATTAGTATATTTTTAACGGGATAAGTATGATGTTTTAAGCATGATAAATGATGGTATAAGAATGATATGTTATTGTCATGTTTGTGGTTGTTTGGTTGCATTAATATGTTATTCATATGGTTGCATTAATATGATAAATAGCCTTATTTTTGTCCACACGAGTGTGTGTCTAGGCCGTGTGTGACACACGATCTGCCCCACGGGCATGTGTTCAGGCCGTGTATCCCCTGCACCTTAATTTTGGAAAAACAGAATGTCTAGAATTGAGCACACGGGCAGAGACACGGGCATGTGTCTCAGCCGTGTGTACTACACGGCCTAGCATATGGCGTGTGGCACGGCCATGTGGCACAAGTCAGAGAGCACCCTAATTTGGACACATTTTGAAGCACGGGCGTGCCCTTTGAACCACACGGACGTGTGAGCCCTGTAACATGAAAATTTTTCTAAAGTTCTCGATTTAGTCCCGAACCACTTCCAAAGCATGTTTTGGGCCTCATAGGCTCATTTTAGGGACGATATGAATGTGTGTGAAAATGTTTTAATTAGGACTCAAATTTATGACTCGAAAATGTATGTTTGCTTGTGTTTATGTTCGGTAATGCCTTGTACCCTATCCCGGCGTCGAATACGGGTAAGGGTGTTACATATTAAGAGACGATAAAGGAGTTGCTTGTGTTTTGTTCTCTGGGTCGATAGTGACTAAGGGATCGAAAATGGCTGAGATAGTAGCCATTAAGACAGCCTTGGAATTGTTTTTTTGGTTTGGGTTGGCATGTGAAAGTCCCATTAGTAATTGAATTTAATTTGTGTGTTGCTTTAGAGTGGTTGTTAAAAAGGAATTATAGACCGACATTATGGAATCTATTTTATTGATATAGACTGCAGCATTAACCAGCTTGTTCGAGTTCAATTCGTAGTTTTTCACCGGCAAGGTAATGATATGGTTGATGCTCTGGCGAATGCAGGTATAACGAGACCTTTATTATTTAAAGCCTAGTGGTGAATTTCATTTGTTGTCTATAAGTATTGTTTGAGTGGAGGTTATTTGTCTCAAGTCGAGTGTTTTTCAGAGTGTAAGGTTACTTTGCGAGTTTTGTAATCATGTACTGGTCTTTGGAAGAGATCGGTTTTATCCAACGTTTTTCTCTGTTTGCTATTTTTTTATTTTGACTGATAAAATAAAATTTTATTGTATGACTCAATTAATTATATTTATTTTGTAATTTTCATACGATAAAAAATGTTCAATTTGGTGTATAGTCTACTTAAGTAAATATACACTAAACTAAATTAAAATTTCTATTTATTTGTTGGATGATTTTGAAAAAATAATTTTTTGCTTTTTGCTTTTTGATATAAATAAATATTAGATATAGAACTTGTTAAAATATGAATTGATGGGAAAGTGTATTAAACGTAATTCAGTGGGTTACTCTTCTTTTACAATAATATTCGATTATTCACTCCCATTTGTATGGAAACTTTGACTTTTCCCTTAGCTTTGGAAACTAGCATAACAGCAACTAAGGTAAATATTATATTTACGATTACTCTTTTATTAAACTTAATATATGCATTTTACTATCTCTCACCCTTCAGTGTTTTAGGGGTTTGCAAATTTCGGGTAAAACTGAATTAATTTGATTAAGGATCGGTTAATAATTTTTTGGAAGTTCGGTTAACGGTTAATTTGGTTCGAAATCGGTCGGTTAAACGAATTAATCGAAATTAATAAATAATATTATAATATATAAGTATTCTGTCGGTTCGGTTAATTTTTTGGAAAAATAAATTAATCAATCGGTTAAGTCAGTTAATTTTTTATATGTTTTATACTTGTTTTAACCAAAAATAAAAAATATATAAAAATTTCGGTTAATTCGGTTAACGGTTAAGGATTTAAAAGGGTCAATTAATTCGATTAATGATAGTTGGGTCGGTTAACCGATTGAACACCCCTACAGCCTTCCATTAATTTTAGAATAAAATATAAACACCAGTAAACACCAGCTAACATTTCCCTAACTATAATATTCTTTTTCCTCGACACTTCATATGGTTTCTTTCAATTTTAAGAAGAATTCAACAAAGTTGTGCCATTTGAATAAAGAAAACCCTAATTTACATATGTGCATTAATTATTGAATATTGCTCTAATTTTGAAAATGGTCACTTTGACTGTTTTCTTGTACACTTCATCCTTTGAATATATATATATATATATATATTTGTATATAATAATCGATAACTGGGCAAAGTTAGCTCAAGTGATTCAAACCTCCACAAAAATCCATGCATAAAAGTCGAAGTGTTTGTGAAGAAACAACCATTCAGTCAATTGTGAATCACAATTATTTAATGTTGGTAAATTAAGGTGACTATATCTTAAGGCTTCCAAATTTTAGTATATTATATATACGAGGTTTACCAGGCCAACTTGTGAAAATAAAAAAACAAAAGAAATAACGTAAGGTTTCTTAATTTAGTGAGCAATCTTTTGATTTAAGGCATCTACTTTTGTCTTTGTTAAGTCATATGTTGCCACAATTTCAACAACATTTATGTTTTCACAATTTCAACCTGATTTATTGTAAGAAACAAGATATTATAACATCATATTTCGTGAAAGTTGCCAATCAAGATGATTTGAGTAATGCGAGGGAGAGAGAATTATTTGTTTAATGTGTTGATCTGATAGGTGAATCTCGTTTTGACACTTATACAACTTGTTAGAGCTGCGTGATCCAAATTCCTGTTAAAATAAAATATAAGTGGTAATATAGGGTGATCTGCGAGGGTAAAGGCCGAGGCTCGAAGTGGAATCCGTATAAAAGTTTACTTCCTCTATTTGATATTTGATTTGAATAAGGTGTTTTAACATTAGTGTATTACTTCTATTAGATTTTGATTAGAATATGGTTTTACAAAACCTCTCTTGTATCATTCAAATTTGACATAGTGAATTTTCTTCTCCTCTGCTCGTGGTTTTTTCCAAAAATTTTTCGTGTAAAATTCTATATATTTTATTTTCTCTTTCTTTGCGATTTATTGTCATTATCGACGTTCAATTTTCACACAACCAAACTTTTTTTTTTTTTCAATTGGTATAAGAGCCTAACACCAAACATACTTGGTGCAATCTTGTGTTTGGTTAATAGCCATTGATTCAATGAAAGAAGGAACTTTTGTTTCTTGATTACCCTTTTAGATAGGTCAAACTAGTCTTATTAGAAAGCCTATATGAAAGTTTCATTAATAAAATAGATGTAGGGATCTAAGAGTTAGGAAGTCAAAATCGTACTCACAAAGACTAGTAAAAAAACCCATTTTTTTAGTAAAACAAAAAAAAAAATGGGAGTTTTGAAATTTAAAATTAAAATTAAAAAATAAAATTAAAATTACCAAAAGAGAAATTAAAAATAAAGTTTGAAAAATCAATATAATTAAAAATCTAGTTAAAGGTAAAATCTCAATTTTGATTCATGAATTTGATCATCAATGCAAAGATAATCTCTATTTCTTTGATAAATTGGTTATACTTACCGATATTGTTACACCTAGCAACCAATCTATCATTTTCTTTTCGATAACCGAGATGAAGCTCATTGAAATTGTCTCCCTTATTAACAAACAACCTTTTAGCGAAGCATGTCATATTTTATTTATTAATACTATGAAAGAACTAGTGAGACCCAATTCTAACCAATGAACACACACAAGTAGGTCTCATTCAAGCCATATTACTTGCCCACATAAAAATAAATTTCATACTTTGACATACATAATCATGTTATTTTCGCAAATATTAGAATAATTAAACACTTACGGATTTAACAATTTTAATTGATAAAGCAAATATTCTAAGATATAAGATATGGATATTAAACAAATATGTTTTTTAGTAATTTAAGCAAAGGATATGTAAATACCAAAAAATAGAGAAGAAAGAAAAACCAAATAGATCTCACAAGCTTGTAGAATCAAAACCTCTTAATTCTTTTGACTAGCAAGAACTGTAACGACCCGATTTTAGTCGGTGTTGAAAATTGTAGTTTAAAATCGAATTTTGTAAACCGTGTTAGTGAAATATTTATGAATAAAAGAATTTACGCATTTAATTTGAAAATATATTAGTGGACGATGAAGTAATAAAATTGAGAAAGCAGTTAATTATAGTATAGGGACTAAACTACAAAGGTGCAATCGCTATTGACATTTTAATTTAGAAAATGCACGAAGGCTTATGTAGCAATTATGCTAAGGACCTAATGGTTATTTAACCACTAGTAAACTAAGTTAGTGGCATTTTATGAGTAAATCCATCATCATCTAAGCTTTTTCTTTGTGATTTTTATAAATGTTTGATCATCTAAGCTTGATCTTACATTCATGTTCTTTAGATTTCTAAGTCAATGAGTTTTATTCAAGTTGTTATTAAAGGATTTAGTAAGCTTTAAGCTTGATTTTGGTGAGATTATTGATTATAAGCTTAGATTATGTTAGGACTAAAATAGAAAGTAGTGAAAAGTGTAGAATTTGATTGGAAATTTAATTAATCCCTATAGTAATTTTATGAAGTTAGGGATTAAATTGAACGAAGTGAAAACTATTAAGAATTTTTTTTATAGATTGAAAGCTTAGGGTCCCTAGTGATTAAATATAAAATTGGATTTTGATTCGATGCTAAATATACAAAGATACAAGCATTTCGGATATAGAGACTAAAATGAATACAATACAAATTATGTTAAACTTTCGTGTTTTCATGCGTTTGTGTGAAACTAATATTATTTCTATTACTGACTTTTTCGTACGTAACTAAAGATGACGTCGTGCCATTTCAAAATAAAGGAAAGGCGAAGGCCATAGACGAGTAACCTATTCCGGTTTGTGTTTTCATGATTTGTTTTCAATACATAGTTTGATAAGTGTTAAATTGATTAAGGTGATGTTTATATGCTTGTCTCATGAAAGGTAAGTAAACTTATACTATGATTAAATTACTGAATGTGATGAAAGAATAAATTTGTATATATGAAGATGTGAATATGATGAATATATAAAATGTTGAGTGTTCATATGTAAATGATTTGAAGATGACATGAAATTGTTCTACAATGATTCTTGATATGAGAGTATATTTATGCTTTGAAACAGTGAATACCCTATTAATGGTCTTGAATTGAGTCAGGTATAGTTGGCATGCAATAAGATTAGTGTACGGGATTTTATTTCGATTTATACCAATCAAAGTGCACATTATACTCCGGGCGTACAAATTAAGATTTGATCACTTATAATGAGATTTTTATGGATCTAAAGTTTTAAGTTGAAAATGAGCTTGAAAATGGTGAATTTTGGATTTCTAAGTTAAATCACTATTTCTAAATTATTTTCATCTTATTTTGATGTACTTAAAAGGTTTTTAAACTCAATCTAACATATCATTAAAGGAGTTTAGAGAATTGATTCCCTCTTGAATCCTCACATATGAGATTTTTTTTGGAATATAGAAATATGAGTTTGTAGGCATTTAAAATGGTTTATATCTATTCTAATATGAGATGTTTAGAATCATATTTAAGAAATGGAAATAAGAATTGATTAAAGAAATCAATTATTTCGGTAAATCTAGTTAAACTTTCAGTTTAAGAAGGGAGAAGATGGATCTGCGTTTTTGTTGATGTTTAGATGTGATTGTGGATGCTAATGTGTTTAGTGTGTATGCAAAGTTCTAGATCCATTGGAGCCCTCTACGAGTAAGGCGAAAGTCAAAGAGAAGCTCGTTTAAGCTTTCGGCAATCGAGTGAAAGCTAAATCGATGAGTGATCTTGAGTGATGCATGTAAGCACTTTAATCGAGAGCTTAGGTTAGCATAAACACCTATCCTAAGTTCCGAGTGTAAGCCTTCTTACTCGATCTTGTTTTACCTTGAAAATAATGCTTGTATGTTGTGAGATATGATTTATAATGAGTTTATAGCAAAATGTGATGTGTTTATGTCAGTATATGACTTATGATTTGTTGGTTTTATGCATACATATGAGACTATAGTGTTTGTGGCTCAAAAAGTATTGTGTTGGCACTTGATAGTGCATTACATGTATTGTGAATGTGGACAAACAAGAATGTGCATGAAACAATAAATAATTGTGTTTAAATGGATATGTTGGCCCTTTGATCTCTTGATATCATTGGATATAGTTGGCATGCCATAGGATTTGAGAACTCGCACATGTATTTTGTATATGGGCGTTGAGGCCCCGGGATATGTTGGAGACAAAGGGAATGTTGAACTTTGACTCCATTCAATGGGACATGTTGGTGTGTTGAAGAGTGATAGCTTATGCTACACTTATATGGGACATGTTAGATTCTTTAAGTCATTGGTGTGTTGGAGATCTGTTTATCCAATGAGATGTGTCTACATATATGTTTTTCAAATCACAAGTAGCCAATATATCAACTATGAATTGATTGAACTATGCTCAAAAGTGCAATGATTGCTTGATTTAGTATGCTTTCCTTTAACCTCCGATATTGTGTTTTATTGTGGCATCCTTGAGCACTCACTGAGCTTTGTTAAAGCTCACACTCGTGTTTAAATATTTTGTAGAGAGATAGCTCAACCGATGAGGGAAAGTGGGCAAGCAAAGTGACCCATTCAAGGAAATTTGGTCGAAGTATATGTTGAGGATTTTAAACTTATTAATAAAGGCAATGTAGGTAGTTTTTATGGGACTAGACTATTTTAATGTTGGTACTGTAAATTGGACTTTAAGGACTATTGGTTTTTGATTTTTTGATTGCTTGTGAATAATGATTTTGATGATGCATGATTGTTGATTGAAGTTTGTTGTTAAAAGTTTGCATAATCTTCAATTAAAATGTGATAAAAATGGTTGAACAGTATCATGGAAGTTTTGGTATGTTTTAAATGACCAAATAGATCTAAAATGAGCATTTAGAATCTTTAGGAAAACATGAATTGCTTTTATAGCATGTTGTATAATTGAGTGTGAAGTTAAGGACTTATATGCTAGCATAACAAATTACTTGGGGTATCAAATTTTGCTAAGGTGTATTAAAATGTATTTGAGCACATTTTGAGTGATGTATGCTTGCAATATGACATGTTAGAATAAAGAAATAAGCCTAAACGCATGAAATGGTATGTTTGGTAATGAGTCAAAACGACAAATGCAGGTTGTTGGGCCGTTTCTACAAAAATTGCAGATGACGTCGCGACGATGTTTGAATGACGTCGCAACAAGGGATCGACGTTGGGACGCCCAAATTCACGTCATCATGATAAGAGGCATAATCCAGATTACGTCACGGCGTGGTGATCATGTCGTCATGACGTAGCACATCGAGTTATTATGCCTTGTTTTACTTCCTTTGCAATCTACTCCCAAGTTTTAGGTAATGAAATTGGAGTCCAAAAATGCTATAAAATGCTTTGAAATTGTGCATGATTGAGATTTAGATGGCTAATTTTGTGATGCTACTTACAATTTCGTGAAATGGTTATTTCGTACAGTTTGATGTTTTTATGATTTGGTTCCTAAAACCTTTGTTTTTTTATTAAATTAATTGAGGATTACTAATCGATTTAAACTGATTCTTTCAACATTGTTTTTAACATAAGTCTAGATTTGAAATGTATTTCTAGAATTTTTATTTATGAGTAATTCAGTATGATGAATGCAAAATGATGGTTTTACCATTTTTGAATAATTTTGTTAGATAAGCATGGTTTATAGGATTGGTATGATTATCTTGAACGGTTTGATTGCTAATTATGCGTGAAAATATTGCAGTGTGAACGATGGTCTGTAGTGTGGTCACGTAAGTGACTAATGTGACGTTCAGATTAGGGTCGGATCGTCCCGGTCGGGTTTGGGGCGCCACATGTACCGATGAGGTGCTAGGAACATTTATATATTTACTTCGGTTTGTACCAGTGAGGCGCGGAGTGCAATATGCTTCCAATGTACCAATGATGCATTGAGTGCTAATTATATTGGTGTGATGGTTGGATACATCGTGTATCCGTCTTGAGTCCATGTCTAGTTAGTATTGATTATAAAACATGTAAATTGATAAATGATATTGAATATTGAATGATGAATTTGAATTTGTATATAATGATTATAGCATAGATAATAGCATGTGAAAGACTAGCGATACGATTATTACTAGTCTTGAGGGCCCATACGGTTATAAAACGAATCAAATTATTCGTATATGAAATGAGAAAGTGAAATTGTTCATATGATATGCCTTAATTTATATGTAATTGAGATGACATTATAGATGAATTCAAATGCTGATATGTGATATAAAAGTAAGCCTAAGAGAATTATATTAAAAGCATCAGACAATAAATGTAAACATGATGTTATAGTTGAATTGCATATTAAGTGTTCAAGTTTATTTTGGTTATAATGATTATTGTGTTGAATCATGTTAGCACCACTAAGCTCAATTGCTTAGTGTATGGTTTTGTTTGTTCCGTGCGCAAGTCTCGGACTAGAGCTTTAGTAGACTCGAGCTCAAGCATCCAATGTCTCCAAACTCAGCTCAAAAGACATCTCGATATTTTGTATGTATATACGTGTTTTGAGTCTCGTGGCATGTACCTAGGTTAGTTGGTATGCTCTTAAGTTAATATTTAGTACTTATGGCATTGTGACCTATAAAGTATGAAAGGTTAAGTTTTACCATTTGAAATGTGATTATCTATGTTTGTTGATATAAGTCTGAATGTGTTAGTTGGTAGATTAAATCTTAATACTTTGGATACTATGATTTAATGATATTTGATTGTGTTGCATTAAATTGGTGATTTTGCATTAGTGTAATATTTGGTTATATTTTAGGTACAATTAGGTGAGGTTTGAATGTTTGAAAATGTGCATTTTAGGCCATTTGACCATTAAGTCTCGAGACAGTGAGAGCATGTCTCGAGACCGTCAGGACAAAAACTTACCATATTATGCATTCAATTTGTTAATGTCTCAAGACATGTTAATTTGGTCTCGGGACAAACTCATCTAAGTCTCGAAATTACTGGCCTATATGTCTTGAAACAAAGGCACATCAAAGCTAAAAAACTTTTTCCCTAGTCTTGGTATTTGGTTTTCAAAAGAAAATAATCTAAATCTAGTAGGATATGCCAATGTTGACTAGGCTAGGAAAATAGATTATTGAAAGAGTAAGGCAGGTGCATGCTTTTATCTTGGCAACAATTTGGTTTCTCGGTATAGCAAAAAGCAAAACTCTAATCCTCATCAATTTCTAAAAGACGATTATATTTTTGCTAGAGGATGTTGTGCACAACTCTTATGGCTAAGAACTGTTGGAAGATTATGGTGTTAAAATAGATGTTACAGCAATATTTTGTGGCGGCACCAGTGCTACAAATATCTTAAAAAGCCTAATGCTTCGTTCTCACAAAAAGCACATTAACAAAGACACAATGTGGTGTTAGAATATGTTTCGATCGAAAGACCATTTTTTTGTATTTTCAAGAGCTTTGATACGCACAAGATCGAAAGTCTAGGAAGTGCTCTTAAGGTTTGCCAAGTTTGATAAGGCTAGGAAAAGTAACAAGGGGGACTTTGATGTGAATAAAATACTATCATTTTTTCTTCTAATCTTTCCTTGATTTTATTAAAATTTGTATTCAATTTACGATATATTGTCATTACCGATGTTCTATTTATTTTACAAAAATTGATGTTATAAAGTCCAAATTTTGTGGGGTTTATACGATTGAGGCCATAATGCAATGGGCAATTTAAGCCACCCAATCTCTATTTTCAGAAGGATGATTAATCGTCATTTGAAGCTGCATTGAAGAACTTATTTAAAGAGCTTATCATCCTTATCTTGAGCAGACATTGAGAGAGACATTAACGACAATTAGGCTTCGTTAAAAAATGAAGTAATTTGATTAGACATAGATTTTGACAAAGAGACATCAATGATTTTATCATTAATTCAATTAAACACGTTTAAAATGATTTCCTTAAACTCCATTTCCAATTTTATAATATTATTTCCACCACATAAAATGGACATCTTTTTCTTATGATATTAAATTCAAAGAAAAGATTTTTTAATTTTATATATAAATTATCGTGTATTTTAGATTTTGTATCCACTTTGTATAACATTCGCGTATTTTTCAATTTTTAATTGTATAACTTTAATATATGATGGGCTTTAAAAGACTAAATTTTAGAGGTCCAATATGGACTTTAAAGCCGAATTCCTGAATTAATTTATTTGGCTTATACACATACATATTAGGTTAGTAATTTTCTTGTATTTTGATTTATATGTCTTGCTTAAGAATTATCTTTTTCTGGTAAGGTACTGACATTGCCGAGAGAAAAAGGAAAGAGTAAAAGAAATATAAATTATCTTCCTCTGGGCTCATTACGTAAAAGACCTCTCGGTAAATATTTTTGCATAAATTATATTCTTTATTTATTTGACTTGTTCTTGGTTCTGTTTTGAATCCACACGATAATTATAAAGTTTCTTAGGTGGAAGATATCTGCAAGCTTATAAATTATTTTTATCTGGACAATTTTATGGAGTAAGAAAAGCTACGCATGAAGATCCAATTTGAGCATTTTCAACTTGATGCTCATCAAAGCACGGAGTAACAGAACGCTTCTACAGTTGCTGAGTTGTGTCAAGTGCTAGTTAAGATAAATAAGTCAAGTATTTATCCTTTTCTTGATAGAATTATTCGTCTTGTGCTAACTCTTCTCGTGTCTACTGCAACAATCGAACGAGCATCTTAGGAAATAAAAATTGTGAAGACAAGGCTTCCCAACAGAATGGAAGATGATTTTCTTTCAACTTACTTGGTGGCATACATCAAAAAAAGAGATAGCTCGAGAATTTTCAACATATTCCATCATTGATGAGTTCGATCTTATGAAAGAGCGGAGGATGTAATTTAAGATGCCTAGTATTGAGAAATAAGACTAAGGTCAAGTTTTTTAAATTTAATTTTTTGGAATTATAATGATATTTATAAATTTTTTAGTATAGTATTAGTTATTCTTTCTTACATATTTTGAAAAGAAATATTTAATTTTCTTGTGGATGTAGAAGTTTCGTCTAATCTTGAATCTTTCCTAAAACTATTCAACTATTTGAAAGTTAAATTTTATGATTAAATTTAAAAATATAAAATAATTATTAAATTATTTAAAATTTTCATTTAAGTCTTTCTGATGTCATGGTTAACCCATTCTTTTCTATAAATATTAAACTAAACTCAAAGATGTTATTAGGAAAATCAAACATACGAATTTAGGATATGTAATTCATTAAAGGATAAAATAAAAACCCTTAAAACGCTTTTTTACGATTAAATTTTGTTATTAGTCTTGTACTTTATAAATTTCAATCTAGTCTATATTCTTTAATTTGATCAATTTTGGTCCCAGTATTTTTTGAATTGATAAATTTTAGTTTTGTATTTTTTAAAAGTTGAAATTTTAGTCCCGATCCTATACGGTGGGAGTTAAATATGTTCAGTTAAATTCAATTACTAGTCATGTTCTATGCATATAATTGTAGATTTAATTCATGATCTCTAATTGGACCATTCTAAGCCCCTATACTTTTTAATTTTGAAATTTTAGTCCCGATGAACAAGAACTATCGTTAAGCCATTAATACGTGGAAATAAAAAGTTGACTTGTCTACATTACACATATGTTAATATGTTTGCCACGTCAAATTTCGAAATAAAAGAATCTAACTGAATGAATTTAATAACTATCGTTTAGCGGGGACTAAAGTTCTGAAATTTGAAAAATATAAATACTAAAAATAAATTTAATATTAGTCATAAATTTTGACAAAAAGACATCAATGATTTTATTATTAACTTAATTAAAAACGTTTAGAATGATTTCCTAAACTCTATTTTCAAAATTATAATATTATTTCCACCACATAAAATGAACATCTTTTCTTTTGGAACTAATATCTTTAACTGAAAACAGTTAAAATTATTGGTTAAAAGTTTGTCTTTTTTTTAAAATGAGAAAATGTGTCAATTTTAAGCATGATACAAAATTCAAAGAAAGATTGATATTTTTAGATTTTTGAATTTTATAAATAAATTATCATGTATTTTATATTTGTTGTCTATATTGTATAACATTCGTCTCCTTAATTAAATTTTATTTCGTATAGTTCTCCCTTAAGCTATAAAGTTATCCTTTATATTAACAAAATGTTTTTCAGTAATAATTAAATATTAATGTATAATGGGCCTTGACAGACTAAATTTAGAGGTCTGATATAGACTTTAAAGTCAAATTCCTGAATTAATTTTTTTGGCTCATTTACTTACATATTAGGTTAGTGCTTTTTTTGTATTTTGATTTGTATGTCTTGCTAAGGAATTATACTTTTCTGGGAATGTGCTGACACTGCCGAAAGAAAAAGGAAAGAGTTTGACGACGAGACTAAGGGTGTTCAATCTGTTAACCGACCCGAAATAACATTAACCGAATTAACCGACCTTTCAAAATTTTTAACCATTAACCGAGCCGAAATTTTTTCAAAAAAATTAACTGAACCGAAATTTTTTAGGTTAATTCGGTCGGTTAACCGAATTAACAGAAAATTATATGTTTTTTTTATTTTTGGTTAAAAATTAACCGAATTAATCGAATTAACCGAATTAATCGAATTACCCGAATTAACCGAATTAATTGAATTACCCGAATTATCCAAATTACCCGAAATGAATCACTACATAATTAAAAAAAATTACATAATTTTAGTTTTAATTTTAGAATTTTTTTTATTTATTAAATTATTTGTAATTTTTTGATTGGGTAATTGGGTTGGATTGAATATTTGGGTTTGGATTAGGTTTAGATGAATAGTGGGCTATTTATATATTATAATTTTATTCATTAATTTTTTCGGTTAAACCGAAAAATTTCGGTTAACCGACCGGTTTCGAACCGAATTAACCCTTAACCGAAAAATCACAAAATAATTAACCGACCCCCGACCGAAAAAATTCGGTTAACCGACCAATTAACCGAATTCGGTCGGTTAACCGAATTTTTTCGGTTTTACCCAAATTTTGCACACCCTTAGACAAGACTGGAGCACAAAGTAAAAAAATACAAATTATCTTTCTCTCGGCTCATTACGCAAAAGACCTCTCGGTAAATATTTTTGCATAAATTTTATTCTTTATTTATTTGACTTGTTCTTAGCCCTACTTTAAATTCACGTGATAATTAGAAAGCTTTTCGGGTGGAAGATATCTGCAAGCTTATGAATTATTTTTATCTGGACAATTTTACGGAGTAAGAAAAGTTATACATGAATATCCAATTGGAGCATTTTCAACTTGATGCTCATCAAAGTACGGAGTTACAAAAAGCTTCTACAGTTGTCGAGTTGTTTCAAGTGCTAGCTAAGACAAATAAGTCAACTATTTATCCTCTTCTTGATAAAATTATTTGTCTTATGCTAACTCTTCCGATGTTTATTGCAACAATCGAACAAACATCTTAGGAAATAAAAATTGTGAAGACAAGGCTTCGCAACAGAATGGAGGATGATTTTCTTTCAACTTACTTGGCAGCATACACCAAAAAAGAGATAATTCGAGAATTTTCAACATATTCTATCATTGATGAGTTTAATCTTATGAAAAAAACGGAGGGTGCAATTTAATATGCCTAGTATTGAGAAATAAGACTAAAGTTGAGATTTTTTAATTAAATTTTTTGGAATTATAATAATATTTATGAAATTTTTAGTATAGTATTAGTTACTCTTTTTATCTATTGAAAAGAAATATTTAATTTTATATAGTGTAATTTTACAATAAAATCATTCATGTTTTTTAAAATATTAAATTTATTTATTTATTAAAAAATATCTGAAAAGAATTAACAATTTTTACGATAAATAAATTGTTTAGATTTAAAAGTTTCATCCTTTAAAATAAAATCCTAAATATGTAACTGTTTAAAATTAAGCTTGAATTGAAAGTTGAATTTTCGTTCTTTCACTCAAATAATTTATTTCACGCAAACTACAAACTATGCAACTATTTATTTCAAATTCGATTTAAAAAATTATAAGATAGTTATTAAATTATTTAAAGTTTTTCATTTAAGTCTAAGGATAAAAAGAAGTATAAGCCACGGAAATGTGGAAGAGTTTGGACAAAAATATAGGCTCAAAAATAGGCTTGGACAAAAAAAAAATAAGATATGTTTAAAAAATAGGCCGAGCCTCGAGTAAGGCATTTTTTGCTCGAGCTTGGCCCGGCCAAGCCCGAATCCACTAAAGGACAAAAAAATTACTTTTTTTAATATTATTTTCTGGTTGTTTTATCCATATTTTGCTACCATTTTACTATTATGTTGCTACTATTTTGTTGTTATTGTTTGAATATTGTATAAAATTTATTTTATTGTTAATTTTGTTATTATTTTAAAGATATTTGTTGATTTTGTTATTATTTTAGAGATATTTGCTTGTTAAGTTGCATCTATCTTAATGTTATTTAAGTATATATATATTTTTTAAAATTTATTTTCAATTTGTTGGGAAATATTTATTTTGATGTTTTAATATTTTTGATATATTATATATTTTTAAAATTATATAAAAATAATATAAAAATTAATATGGGCAGGTCGGATTAGGCAAAATTTTAAACCCATTTTTAGGGCCGAGCCTAACAAACGGGCCTAAATTTTTAATTAAGCCCAGCCCAACCCATGCTCACCTCTATTTGGCGGGGACTAAAGTTTTAAAATTTACAAAGACTAAAAATGACTAAATTAAAGTACAAGAATAAAATCCATAACTTTCACAAAGTACAAAAATTAAGAGCAAAATTTAATCTTTTTTAAAAGTCAAAGTGAAAATACATAGCTAATATATACGATGATAAAGAATTATTTACTACCACATCAATCCTCCATTAAAGATTTAACAATCTAGTGATTTAAATGAAAACTTTTGAATAGTTTATGACCATGTTGTAATTATTACAAATTGAGTGACTAAAATGTAATCTTTTAAATAATTCGTTCATCATTTTATAACATTTTAATATTAACCAAAGTATAATAGTTGAATGAGGTTTAATTTATAGTATGGGAAATGGGAAGCTCCGTCGAAGAAGTAATAAGTTCGAAGGCTTTAGGACTGTTTGTATAGTAATTTGTTTGTTTCATAGGGGAAAAAGATGAGAGATGGTATAAGATTGTAGGGACATGCCTCTACCAAGATGATTTTTATATTATTATATAATATCAGGATGTCATATTCAAAGTAAATAAATAGGGAAATGAAGGCTGCGGCAGCCACCAATATTTGGCCGCTGCTGCAATTAAATTAAAAGCCTAATTCATGATGCACAAACAAACAAATATCTACCATCCAAGATGAGCAAGTGAATCATCAAGATGTTCATTAACATGTACACTCCTTTTCTATAAGAAGAAAAGAAAACAACTCAGAATAAGCTTTTATATATATATATATTTATATATATCTTGGCTAATCATCAAGCCAACTCTATGATCAAAACTGTGACATATCTAAAGGTTATATATTCTGAAACATATAATCTTAAATCATTGCATTATTATTGTACCTATACATGACTGGAATATGTTGCTCAGAACCCGTTGAACTTCGCCCGAGCTATGCTCACTCCGGACAAGATCTACCAACAGAAGAAAGACATTCGATATGTATTTTCTAAAGGAATCCCTTTCCAACCCACTCAATGCCCTCAATGCTGACACAAGTAATGGAGTTCTAGCTGCCAATTCTTCCTTCATGGCTGGACTTAATGGAAGAGTCCAATGAGTCACCACTACCACCTTGTCCCCCGATTTCTGTTGCACATTATGGTTCACAGTAGTACAGTTGAGGTATATTTGCATTATTTTTTCACACACTGCTACAAGCAGTAATTCTAGGTTCATCTCCTTGGAAATGGACAGATTCCTTTTGACTAAATACTGGAGGAAGTCGAGGTAATTTTGATAAGCGTCCTTCTCAAAGTGAAGCATGGGAGGTTCTGAGAGCTCCAAGATTGAGCACGCTATCTGTATTTTCTTTTGCATTGTTGTCTCAGAGTTGAGTTGCAGAGCATGTGATGAAATGGAAGAAAATATCTCCACAATGATATTTATGTTGGCAGCTGACAAGAATTGTAGGTGTGTTCTGTACATATCAGTCACGACCTGAAATGATTAAGCCAAAACAAATACGATTATGTCATGACCATAGCATTGTAATGAATTATTATTAGCATGCAAGAATATAGTGTGTAACAGAACCTCTAAAATGAGTAGCTGGACAGAAATATGACTCTTCATCCTCGAAACCACATAAGCCACATTTTGTAGATTATCACCCTCAAGATCATCATTGGTCAATCCATGATCAGAACTAGTTTCAGCATTAGAATAGGATTGAGAATTGTGTGGAACCTTGATGTCATCCATGGTTGTCAAAAGCTTCTTAAACCCTGGCAAAGTAGACATGGCTGCTTCTTTTAATGCTAGTAATATTTCTTGCCATTCATCTTCTGAAAGTCTACTTCCTAACTCTCCTGTCAAACGAGACAATGCTGCAACCCCAGTGCTTGCAGGACCCTGTATTGAACTTCTTAAGTATCTTGTCAATATGCATACCACATCTGATAACCGGGGCCTCAATACATCATAGAAACTAATAAATAAATCTACTAGACACTGTAATGCCACGGCAGAAGTTTCAGTGTCCCATGTAATTGCATCGCGATGAGGAGATTCTGCAGTTGGTGAATCCTGCTCAATTTGTAGAGCCTTGTCTCTCTTTTCACAAACACCATCAAATATAGGGAGAACAACAGAACCAAAAACACCAAGCCAGAATGTCTGTGAGAAAAGATGACCATGATCATTCAGGATGTTGAAAAGCACTTCCAATGAACTCTTCCGAATGGCTAATCTCGAGTCAGATGTTAGTTTTGATAAACCTGAAACAACATAACAAATTCTATAACTTCAAAACCTAATGTGCTTTTCTGCAATGTCAAAAACTAACAGTGATAGCATTCATTTTGCCTTTCAAAGAGAACAGATTGGACAAAGCAAGCTACAAATTGCTTTTGGCATTTAACTTGGTCAATAAGAGCCTAACCTAAATGGGAGTGGTTTAATGGACTAATAATGAAAATTAGATATTGTCCAATGATTTAAACACCAAAAATGCATCTTTGACATGGGACTTAAACAGAGAGAGTGACAACATGCTAGTAAAAGAGAACAGTATCCATCCATCAAACATGTCATGTGAACCATATAATCAGCTTAGTTTTGATTCCTAAGAATTCGATCATACAAATAGCCTATCATGCCATGCATACTGCATAACGACGTAACAATGTTTGAGGATTTGCAAGGAACTAAACTAGCCAGTTACCTGTTAGCAGAGGGCCCCAATAAGAACCAGGATCATCAATATCCCTGAAACTTTGTACACCTGAATCATCCTTAATTACAGTTGAAACAGATGAACCAGGGCTCTTATCAGTGCAAACAAGTCCTCCCTCGGCAAGTTTAAAGGCACAGAACCGCAGAAATGCAATAGCATTAAGGCTAACATCACTGTTAAACCTGCTATTTGTGAACTTGATGAGGCATCTAACACAATCAGTAAATGTAGCAGCCTCTGTCTCAGTTATATACGGAAAGTATTCTCGCACTATTTTTTCCATTGTCTCAAAAGCCAGCAAGACAACATTCTTATGCTCATCAGCAGCAGCAGCTGTGAACACCTGAGAGAACAGAATTGTGTGAAAAGAATATTGGAGCTGCATGACAATAGAAATGTTAGATGAGCCACTAGCATACCGAAAAAACACTTTTCCATCCTGATTTCACATTTCTGACACGGCTGAGGACCATCTGAGAAATACACCGAACTATTAATTCCCTTATTTCTGTAGAGTTGCTTTTCCACATAATAATCACAAATGGTCTCAAAAATTCATTCTGGAAATTGTAATTTGCGAGCTCCTCACGTTCTAAGAATTTCATAGCAAGTTGCCGCAATGAATCCATTACAAAAATTGCTACAGATAAATTCTCAGACAATCCAACTGAAACAAAGAAATCAGAGAGAACATTCCACATGCGACTCCAAACTAATCTGATGCGGTTCATATTGTAATGCCTGCAATAGAACATTGTAGAATAAGGAAGATATATGTGCAGGAGAAATCTAGGGCAACCTTATCTGTAAGGGTAAACACATGGTCTTAATGGAGCTAATATTATAGGAAATTTTCTAAAAGAAAAAGGTAAGAATCTTACGCAATTTCAACTAGTTTTGTGAGGCTAAAAACACGGGGATCTGTTGGAGACTGCAACTCCGATATAGAAACCTTGCAAAGGGCTTTCACAAATGCCACTATTGCTTCACTGTTTAACCTTTGACTATGTGCGAACACATGATTCAACTCAAAACTTCCAATCTGCTCCAATAAATTCAAGTTTGCAATGAAGTGATTAATCTGCTCAGGCGATACCAACCCAGAATTATTGACTCCAACAGAGGCGCTATCATAAGAACCTCCTCGGACAACTGCCATTACAGCTAGATTCTGGAGGGTTCCTTTGTTCTTCAGAGATTGAAGACCAGCAGATTTTACCATCTTGTCATCTGTTTCAGTGTTTGACACAGATAAAAAAGATGCATCAGTTGGGGCACCTTCTCCCAACAGTTGCAAATGCTCAATTCTGGACAGGCATGTCAATATATGCTCCCAGGCCTCCTGAAGATGGTTACCATCTTCAATGGCAATAGATATTATTGCCTGTATCAAGTAAATGTTTCAACAAGTGAGATATAAAAAGAACTTTTCACAGAAAGAAAATTATATTATGCTCAGGCAACAGGCTACCAAAATTTAATGCGTTAATTCTTTTTCACCTATTTTGCCAACAAAAGAAAAAGGAACTATCATCCATCCATCACAATTTAGGCTAAATGGTTATTTTGCATGCACAGTCTCACAAGCGTGTATAACACGACCCTCAAAAGGTTGCCTTTTTCAATCAATACCATGACTAACCCCATGGCCACAACAGTTGCCTGCTTCAACTTATTGTTTATCAATGATAAAACTAATATCAGGCAAATGACCGATAAATTTACTCATAGTTATATTAACTGTACAAAAAAGTAATGCTTATAATTTCAAATAGCTAAAAGTTATAACACATAAAGTCAAACAAAGACCACAAGAGCAATAAAAAACTGAACATCATTAGGCATCCTTGAACTTGATTTCAAACTAATTAGATTATGAATGCTCCATAAACAAGTTAACACCCAGAAAAAGGAACTAAAATGCATAAAAGACTAGTCCACAAAAATGAACTTTATCATATCTGTGGAGGGAGTCCATAAGGGCAAACATCCGGACTGGCTGATACAGCAAGTATAACTCTTCCTGTGATGTAGCATATGAGAATACCAGGGGTAAGATTCCATTTTTTTTATCATGTGCGAACAAATACTACTTACCTTTACAGCATCAACATTCTTTTGTTTCATATCTGCAGCGCAATGGAGAAAAGTGAACTTTGCCACAGATGTGACAAAAGCATCTCTCTGCGTCTGCATGCCCAATACTGCAGTTACATGCACAGCATGTCGAAAGCCCAGTAAGCAATGAGTGGTAGCAAGTCTATCATCACTTTGATCAAGAGTGACACTAAATGCAGCCAGCATGGGTCCCCAGCAGACCTCCACCATAAACCTCAAGATTGATACATCTGAAACAACATGATAAACAGACCTGCAAGAGAGAAAGAAAAAAGGCTCTATTAACAAATATTATGTAGTAGGTCCTCTGGGATATTAGGATGATAAAAGAACAAAGATCTATTTAAAACAGAAGCAATCTGGCAAGAACATATATAGAGAAGCATACAAGAATTTAATTCTCTTTGTTTAATTATGCAAGTTCACTTTGAAGTCTGTATGTTTGCATCAACTAAGATCAAAAGATTTACTTTCCTAACATATCACAACCTAGGGCATGCAGAAAATGTACCATAACAATTTTTATCGTATACAAAAATATGTAAAAGAAATTATCTGGCACTCAGTAATGGTATGAAGGAAAATTATGATTCAATACAACCAATATATAACCCAAACAAGAGCCATACTTCTACTATTCCTTGCCCAACCAATCATCTTCAACAGAGCAAAACATTTTAGATTAAACAACTTACTCTGATTTTCCAGACTTTGCCTTAAACTGCTCTTGAATATGTCTTATAAGAAGACCATTTGCACCCAATGGCTTATCTTCAGTTTGCTTCCAACTAACCAGATTCAGTATACCATCCAAACCCAACAACTTATTTAAGCTGTTTTCTTGCTTGCTTTGAGGAACAGAAGAATCAGCATTCATCTTAATTTCATTTTTCACAATCTGATCATAAAGTGCACCAAGATACTCCTCAGGTAAATCCTTGCCATCATTTATCCCTCGGTTGTTTCGGATGAAATCAGACTTAGTCATCTGAATGTGGAAGCAACATATAACAATTGTGAGATTATCTACATACAACTAAAACCATAATCACAATTGTACAAGGAAAATTTTCCATTATTGACAGGAAAATTAAAAGCACCTGAAAGGCTTACAAGCCCCAGAATACATCAGAAAGGTCCCTCAAAAGACAAGTACATATTAAGAAATCATGCAAACCAAAAGTTCATAACTTAGCGATGTGCTGAAGAAACAAAAATAGGTTTGACAAACAAACCTTATCTTTGACCATGTTATTATGAGCATCAGTGTTGAGCATTATGACAGAGTATGCCAGTACATAGGCAGTATCTGCGCTAGTAAATGAGTTCGGATTGCATTTACAATAGCGCTCAGCAAACTTTTCCATGATGCGGTCAATTTTCTGTGCCTCGCCTGGCAACCTAAAGCCACGTAGGAAGAACCTAATTGCTTCACCAAAATCCATAGATTTGAAATTGAAAGAATCTACATAAGCATGCATGACTTTCAATGCAAATTCTTCCCTTTCACCCAAATAATCGCCGATCATGGTTTCATTCAGCCCAGTAGTGTTTTTCTTTAGAAAAGATGCCACTTCCTCTGGAGTGTTGCCAACCTTCCTGGTGTTTATAAGAAACTCGATGCCTTTGGATGGCTTCCTGTTGAACAATGAGACGCCTTTCTGCATATAACCCAGTAAAATAATCACTAAAACTAAGCTTGTGAAGCAAAGGATAAAACTAGACATTTAATTTATCTGCCTAAAAATACATAAAGAATAGAATTCAATAAAAAATATGACAAATTATCATGACTTATTAAGTCAGCCGTCTCTGTGACAATTTGGGTACCAAACAAGTTTCTGCTATTTGAAGAAACTTAAAGCAATAACTAACCAGGAGTTCAATCTTGTAAGCTCGGCGTTGCTCAACTGTAGCAGCATCTGATAATTCAGAATTCATTTCTGGATGAAACTCACAATCAGCAAGAGTTCCATCTTCAGCAGTTGAGGTTGAATGGCTCTCAGCTGAAGTGTCATTCTCAAAGCTCTTGGGTGAGTCAGAATGACCTATCTTCAGCTGTATATCCATCCAAGCTCCCATTGACTTAATGATGCCAACTAAGCACTTCACTGATTCATGCCGAAACGTAACATCCTGGACTGCAGATAAAGTTGTGGTTGAACCAGATGGAGGCCCTAAAGCAGTTTTCAGAAGGCCATTGACAATCCTGCAAATATCTGATGGAATTATAAGAGTTTTAATACATTTTACTAAAGCACATTGCATTAAGAAATGAAAGATAATGAGAAATTAAAAAATATATAAACTAGGAAAGAAGCTAAAGAAATCTATGAGAACATCACACATGACTGGTGCTCAAGTTAATTCCTGTGCTCTTTTTGGTCAATAACTAATTACTACATTGACCTGCTTTTAGCAATTTTTTGCATAAGGTTTTAAATTATATACAATTTAACAAATGATTTTATTATTAGACTTTTAATACATTTAACTAAAGTTTCATATAATAAATAAAAGAGAATGAGAAATAAAAATAAAAATAATGTGAAATGAGGCTAAAGGAAGTTCTGAGAACAGTAACCAATAACAGGTGCTTGAGTTAATTTTTATGTTGACCAGCCCTTCTTTCACAAAATTTGGGAAGCACGTACCAAATTCATACAGGATTTCACATATGATTAGATGGACACTTCTATACAAAACTTGACATAGTAATCAAACTAGAGGACATTGTTATGAGCACTGATCCAATACTTTGTACAAAGAAATATTAATAAAAAAAATACCTTTCAAATATGTTCGGTGAAAATTCACATGATAGACAAACTTGAGGACATAGAACCAGCATTCATGTCAAACACATTGTACAAAAAATTAATGGGGAAAAAAAATACCTTTCAAATATGTTTGGTGAATCGACATCGCAGTCATAGTTCACAAATATATCAATGATAATCTGTGGATCCCCAACAATCTTTTCCAGCAAGTTAAGGACGGTCATTTTCTGTACAAAACTAGGCTGGAGAATGTTCTCTAGAACTCGGAGGATTAGCATGGGAAAGAAAATTCCAATTTCAGCTTTCAACCCTGATCTATATTTTGTGATCAAACTCATAAAAATAGAACACAGGAGCTGGAAAATTGACATCACTGACAAAGCACTGTTTTTTAACAATGATAAGCAGAGATACTGCTTAATTGCATTGAGAAACCTGCATGACATATCACAGCATATAACACTAGAATAAATTTAACAGAAGACCATAAAAAAGGGGGGAAAGCAAGTGAATTATTTACCCGAATTAGTACATAACATCAAAAAAATTGCAAGATAACGAATAAATCACACTCACACATTCATAAAGAACTGATTTTCTTTTAGGGAGATTTTTGTGTTGTGTGTGTTTGTACTATACATAAAGCATAAAAGAACTAGCTAAACAGGCATTCTTCAGATTCATGAAAATAGCAGTACCCAGTATACATAAGCACTCGATAAGAAAGGGTTTATTTGGTGTCATGTGGCACAGAATCAGCAGCGGGTCTTGGGAACGTTGTGTGACATTCATTCAGGTTTTAAGTTTCCCTTATGTTTGGAGGATCAAGACCCCAAGTGATGTCCCACGTTGAGGTCTTGGACATGTGACCTGGTAGAGTTTGCAAATAAGAAGCCTAAATACCTTCTTATTTGCTCAATTATATGGTATCTGCATCTAGATAAGAGTAGCAAACATACCATTTTTAAGTTCTTAACACAAAAATCAAAGTACTAGTATGCCAACAACTATCTGAAAAATTCTGATAACTATCAAAGATCAAGCCCAAACTAAATGCAAACAACCATAACAACTAAATAAACCAAATAATAAGTCAATATTTCAAGGAAATAAAAGATCAAAATCCTACGTGAACATAGGATGGTGACTTGCCTCTCATTTGTGTGCCAAATTGAATCCCCATTATTCATAATCACCTTGAGGAGTTCCAAAGACAATGTTTTCCCTCTCAAAAGGATCTCATCGTCAGGATTCTCCTGTGACGAAAATTTCATGGATAACTTGCACAAATATTTAAAAACAAGAAATCCGTCCTCCCTAATTTTACTAGTAACACCATCAGAACTCGACTCGACCCCTTCCTTCGTCTCTTCCTCCTCGACTCCGTCCTTCTCTTCCCCATTCGACACCTTCGACTCACCATTTTGCAACTCCGGACCAGTAATCGGCTGCGAAAACTTCAAATCTGGAACCCCTTCACTAGCATTCACAACCTCGCTAACAAAATTCTGACAATAATAAACTGAACTCCCTTCATTTAAATTCTTATCAGTAAACTCTAAAAGCTCACTCACCGGCACTGTTTTGGTAGAAACGTCCATGGAATCTTCTTCTGCTCGGGTAAATACAATAAGCACAATCTGAGCTAGAACGGACTTAGCACAGACCTGATTGGTTCCATTTAAAGCACTTAAATATACATTGTAACAAGTTCTAATGACGTGAAGCAAGCAATCGCCACGGATCAAAACGCAGGGGCATCGAACGGCGGAGAGTAAAACACGTAGCACAGCAAGCTCTATCGATTCGTCGCCAATGCCACCAACTTTGCACACACTTTGGACAATTTTATAGAGGATGGAATTGGGGATGTTGCTCTCAATCTCACCGCGAACGAGGCCAAGGGAGAATAACTTGAAGAGGGATTCGAGGGCGGGATCAGCGAGTTTAGCGTAATTGGAGTCGAGAGCAAGGAGGATGGGATTGAGGACAAAGTCGGCGTCGGAAGAGGAAAGGCCGAGTAGAGGAGAAGAGGGATCGGATAAGGCGGAGTCGGAAAGGGTGTCGAGCTTGTCGAGGGCGGATTTGCAGGAGGAAACGATGTGAGAGTGTTTCCGCCAAGCGGCGTTTTTGACGATCTTGTCGAGGGATGGGCCGAGCACACGGCCGCACCGGGAAGGACCGCCGAGCGTCTGGGGAGCTGACATCAGTCGCAATTGGGTTTCAGTTGCAGATCTGATGGGAATGGTGGTTGAAATGCAAAAGTCATTAGAAATCGAAATGCGTGAGATAGAAGCAATGGGGTGAAAGCCCTTCTAATCTAATCTTTGAATTTTGGACAACGACTAATTCTTGGGAGAGGGTAGAATGGAAGAAAGGCTAATTTGATTTGTCCAAGGCTGAGCAGCCGAGCCGACAGGCGCCTATTTAACCCGCCTTTATACCCTGTTACTTCCTCCCACTCCCACATGTGACGATCGGATTCGGTTCGAAATGTTAGGACCCGGTTTTTCTATTTATTTTATACTAATATTTGAATTTAAACATGTTATAAATCATTTATTTACCTTTTTTATCCATTCATTCCTTGTATTTATCTCTAATTTTGTAGGCTTTATAATTATCATTTACCCTCGATACTTGTACGTGAAGGAGAATACAACAACAAGCTACATCTTTATTGTTCTTTGTTCTTTTCTAGATTTTTTTTTTTTATAATATGTTACCAAAACAATCATTCTATGTAGAATCTATATTTGAGGTTTGTTTTTGTCGTCCCTATTTGGGAGTAGTTCTTTCTTATTTATAAGACATGGTTCTTTTGATGTGATGTGTTAAAGAGGTATCTAAATGTCATGCATATAACTCAGGATGACATGTACCCTCTTTAGGTTCGACACATATCCTAGACGTGTCTTTCTAATAGGATTCAAACCTAGGTGTCATCATATGTGCTCGTGTCTCCTTCTAGGCGTGTTCGCATCTCTTCCTAGCGAGGGACTAGTGTAATGCCTCACAAGATTGCGAGGTGTTCTACCTCGCAAGGAGTTGATGTTCCACCTCAAGGTTGTGAGGCGTTCCACCTCGTGAGGTGCTGATGTTCCACCTCGCAAGGTTGCGGAGGGTTCCGTGTCAATGTCCACCTCACGAGATTGCGAGGCTACCACTAGTTATGGGCCAGATTTTGGTTCACAAGACTAAACCAAATTTTGAGTTATGAGATATTCTATAACAACTTGTCTCCGACTTTGTTGAAGAAGAATTATAAAGTGACTCTTCTGAGATACAATCGCATGCGTCATCCGTGTAATTGAAGGCTTAGTTGTACTTAACTTTGAATTAAGAATGAAGTATAAAATTTAATTATGACTTTATGCAAGCTTAAATGATTGATGTGTTTGCTTTCTATTATACTTTTTGTTTTGTTTATAATTCGCAAACCGTGACCAGCTTCAAGTTCGCAAAGTACTTATTATCATATAAATGTATGACTTGAAACTTAACTTCTCAAATATATAAACTTTTCTGGTGTTAGGCTATTCGTATGAAGGGAGTAATAGAGTGTTTTGTAGCATCTCAAAGTAGGTGATATTTGTGTATTTTATAATCTACAAAGGATCATAGTTTGTTTTTTATGAGCAATCTACCAATTTGTCTTATGGCTTGACAAAATCACAACTTAGATTAGTGAGTAACATTACAAGAATTGGTGGTTTAGATCTGCGAGGTGTATCATGGGAGTTGACAAGGGAGATCGATAAGGTGTGTGGGCAGGGGATTTGGCAAACCAAAAGATTCTGAAAATCTTATAAGTATATGGTTGCAATCTTAAATTTGTGAACCGTAAGATTCTGAAAATCTTATAAATAAAAGGTCGCAATCTTAAATCGATGAACCGTAAGATTCTAAAAATCGTATAAGTATATGGTCGTTGTAACACCCTCGCCTCGATCCGACCGTCGAATCCAGGTATAGGCGCCACAAATGGATCGGATTAGACTAGACACATATTTTTAACTTAACAATTTTAAATTTTAAATTTATTACTTATTAATACATACTCTTACAATCGAAACATTAAATTAAATAAAAGATTACTATTTCAAAATTTCGGATTCTAAAGATTCTACTTAGCTACAATGTAATAGACCCCGAGGCAAAGCCTCTGAGGGTGCCCCTTCCTATGTGCATGATCCTATTGATAAAAACCATTGGTCTAACACGGTCTGGCTTAGTCCATTCCTTGAGCTCCTTTTCTTACAATTCCTATAACCACAAGTCAAACCCTTTGTAAGTTTTTATGAACTTAGTGAGTTTCTTTACTATATTTTGCAAATTAGCCCCAATATTGTTGGGGTATTTTAAAAGAGAAAATAAACACATTTAATTCCCTGATTATCTTAGGACAATTTCTCTTAATCTAGGTTTATGGACTTTGACTTATTCCCTGAATTTATCTATAAGATGTTAGATCTATAATAGCCCGTCCGACAGATAATATCGAGTTATTATTTGGCGAGTATTTATTTATGCTAAGGGTAGCTAACGAGCAAATTAGTAGAGTATTTGATTTTGTATGGTGTATTTGGTGGGATTTTCCATTTGGCGAACTCTAAGTTTTTGCGAACTCTAAGTTTTTGCGAACTCTAGGGTTTGGCAAACTCTTCTGTTAAGTTATCTGCCAACCCCAGATGTTTTGGGCAAACTCGTTAGTTTACAACTTGGTAAGTTTGATTCCTGTTAGTACAAAACTCCGGTAAGGAAAATCTCGAATACACGAACGAAAACTTCGAGCAGAAGAAGAAATAGGACAAGGCTCCAAGGCGTGTATCAAATCACTATCTTTAAGGTTATATTCTACCCATACCTATCTTGATGTGCAAACGAGTTCCAGGCAAATTAACCTCGAGGATACAATGAAGCCAATGGCTATTTGCATTTTGCCTTGACGAGAATAGCCCACTACTAATCGAGCAATGTATGACAAGAAAACCAATTTCTATAAAGGATTTCAGAATACTTTATAGAACAATCTAACAATATTAGATAATGAAGGAAGAGAGAAAGAATATTAGAATTTTTTGTTGGTATATCTCCAAATGAAATCTGATTCCTATTTATAGGAATTTTCATGTCTCTTCATAGAGACATCTTTAATCAATAGGTACCTTACCGAATAATAATGTTTTTTAAAATAAAACATTATTATTCATTTAATTATAACTATTCAAATAATATTATTTAAATAGTTATAATTCTTTTCAAAAATTAAAAGATATAATCTTTTAATTAATTATACCCATTCATTTATAGTTATTAAAAACTATAAATATTTAAAAATGTTCCAACAATCTCCCCCCATTTTCAAAATATTTAGATTTTGATATTCTTGGAAATCAATTTGCATAAATAAAGGTATCTTACGATTGAACCTTCACTTAGTGAAAACATGTTAAAGTTAATCGAAATTGCATGGTAGACTAAGCTTTGAACCAACTATTTCATTTGATTAACCGAACACATCTCACACAATGATTTGGTAGACTAAGCTTTGAACCAACTATTTCATTTGATTAACCGAACACATCTCACACAATGATTTCAACATCGGTCAATGCATAGTATCTAGGGACACTATTATGGCCATGTGTCTGTGTCCTCTTTTCATGAGTGCTGTCAGAGCCAAGCCCTTGAGCTCCTAGAAGCGGCCACACTTCCACTCACATAGGTAGATCCCATCAAAAGTGTTCCGTAATTATAACACTCTAACATATTTATGTTATGGGTCTATTAGAGTACATTACTCATCCTTCCCTTATCATTACGGGTACCTAGCACTTTAATCTTAAGATGAATTTATTTATAGTGCTAACACGGTCACATACTAATGATGTACTCGTCTCATTGAACTCAAGACTTGACGTTATACCAAGCGTTGAGTCGAGTTTCCATCATGGATGACTCTAATTAATGGGCTTGAGTCCCATCCCTTTGAGGTCCTTTTTTGCATCTCTAGCAAGACTTTTTGTCAAAGGATCGCCAAATTTTCACTTGACCTCACATAATTAATAGTGATCACTCCATCGAGATTAATTGTCCGACATAACTATGTCTTAATCCAATGTGTCTAGACTTTCCATTATATACTTGGCTATATGCCTTTGCTAGAGTAGCCTCACTATCACAACGGATAGAAATAAGTGAAATTGGCTTAGGCCATAAAGGTACATCATAAAGCAAATTTCTTAACCATTCGCTTCTTTAGATGCACATGCTAATGCAATAAATTCTGCGCCATGGTGGAATCGATAATACAAGTTTGTTTCTTGGAACCCCAAGAAATGGCTCCTCCACCAAGAATAAAGATCCATCCACTAGTAGATGCATGATCTTCCAAACTTGTAATCCAACTAGCATCCAATACCCTTCTAAAAGCGGAGGATATCCATTATAACACAATCCATAGTTAATAGTTTTCTTTAAATACCTAAGTACTCTATTCAATGCTTGCCAATGCAAACTACTTGGATTACTTGTGTACCTACTCAATTTCCCAACAACATATGCAATATCGATCTTGTACAAGTCATTATGTACATAAGATAACCAATTAGACTTGCATATTTCAATTGATCAATTTTCCTACCAAGATTAGATACTAATTTTATTTGAGGATCCATGGGTGTAGATCTTTGGTATACTGATTGAAAAGATCAAACTTTTTAAGCACATTTTCAATGTAATGTGATTGTGATAAAGCTACAGTGCTTTCATCTCGGGTTATTTTAATCCCAAGAATAACATCTGCTACACCCATATCTTTCATAGCAAAGTTGTTTGACAAGAATTTCTTTGTGTTTTCTATTTGTTCCAAATCCGTGCCAAAAATGAGCATGTCATCTACATATAAGCAAATTATTTAGGGAAGAACAAAAGTTTTAAAAAAAATTTACAAAACAAGAACTTTGTTGTGATATCTAAAGTAATAAACACTTAATCAAATTTGTAACTTTTCGATTCGTCTAGGATGAACGTTTTGACAACTTTTCGATTCGTCTAGGATGAACGTTTTGACTGAGTAGTCTTCTCCGCTATTCTCAAGCTCACGTTTGTCGAGTGTGGGCTCGCTTCGAATCATAAAATTTTTCAAAAAAATTACCAGTGGGGTAATTTTATAATTTCTCTAAACTTTTGGGCCAAGATGTAAATAAAAAAATATCTCTAGAAATTTTCTGAAATAATTTTTTCACAGAGACTCAATGCTTTCCCTATATATGGAGAGTTTAGAGAGTTCAACTATAATTAAACTTAATCACTTTAATATTAAAATAATAAAATACTATTCAAATAAGTATTAAATTAAATTAAATATTAAATCTATTAAAATAATATTATTTTTAGAATAGTTAATTTGAAATTAAATTATCCAGTAGAGTCTTAGTAGGACTGTGATTCCTCCACCACTCACTCGTCGAAGACCCACCGTCGTAGACCATTTTCCAGCCATTGAAATGCCGTCATCGTAGTCACTGGCACCCCGAGCTAGTTCAGTTTCTACCGATCCGGTCCGAGCCAGTGACGGCTCGACTGATCTGGTCCAGCCACCAGTTGGACCTTTGGCTCGGTTTCACATACCAAGATCGATTCGACCAATTTTTGGGTCTTGACCTCGATTTTGGGCTGCCGAGCCCAATTTACGATTACAATTCTAATTTTCAAGTTCAATTACCCATTAGGCTAATTGTTTGACTTGAAAATTAATTTTCAAAAATATCATATTAATTTTAATTAATTTAATTTTACTTTATCAAAATTAATTTTTCCTAAAATCACTTAGATTTTCCAAATTAATTTTTCAAGAAAAATATTTAATCAAATTTTTTAATTGAACAATTCTTACAACTACCCAATTTAATTCCACATCGAATAAATCGACTTAGTTAAATTATTTCCAGATTTGTAAAATTTTCTTCTGATTCAAATGCAATTTGATCGAGTTTTTATTCAGCTAGTAGAGGGACCAATCAAACATATACAAAGGCTCTAGTAATTGCAATTATGTCCAGAAGTATTGTTTTGATAATTTTAATTACTTAATCATGGAATCAGTTCACAAGAAGTACCATGATTGAAAGCTCTTTATCGTATACTCTTAACGAAAGCAATTCATCCAACTGTTTTGTCAAATGACCTCGTCATGTGTGTGGTACCCTCATATGATATCATTGATCATTTGAGTTAAATCTATTCACTCAATACAATCCTATTTTATTTCATTGTTATCATTGTCTTTTCTTAATGATTAATATGATTACTGTCAACAAATTATTGTGATAAATTGCTCGTTCAAAAACTAGCAACTCGTGGCCACGTTCCATATTTATCAATTCACACAATGTCAATGAGAGGATATTTTTAACTCTTTAACTGAGCTATAAATTCCACTATTGCTAGTAAAGCCATGCCATAAACAAGTCATGTACCCAACATACCAGTTATTGACTCGATCATCTTTAGAGCATAAGCCTCCACTTATATCAAAGCACATGAGTTATATACGCATGGTCAGTGACTAACTCAGGATTTAGATAAATCACACCATGAACGTCATAAGTGAATTAATTCACAAACAAATTCAGAATTAATCCATCTTGAGTCCAGTCAAATGTATCATTTTGGCAATGATTACATCTCTGTCTCTCCCCATGGATTCAACTGCTTTGATAGTCAATACTAGTCATCTCCTCAATTGGAATTGTAGATGGTATAATAGTCCTTCTCAATATTTGAATCAAATGCTTACTTTGATTCTTTTACAGGATTAGGGACTCATTTAGATTATCTACAAAAGTTAGTTGTCTTTCTCGCAATGTGAACGTTTTTACAAAGCCACTTATCATCAGTTTGAACTTAGACAATCAATGAGTTAATATTTGCTTGTCACGATTTCACTATGCATTCAAAATATAAAAGATAGAAATACAAAAGACATAATAGTGAAATATGAAATTAACTTTATTTATTTGTTTATTCATTGTTCAAATAAATAGAAAACAATTATATGTTTACTATAATATGGACACATTTCTCAACATTACAGTCATCAATAAAAACCATAAAGTACCTAATTCCATTTGACGAACTTGTTTTAATGGGTCCGCAAATGTCAATATGTACTAAGTGTATCTTTTCACTAGCTCGCCATGCTCTGTTTGCTGGAAATGGAAGCCTCGCATGTTTCACAAACTAGCACACTTCTCATACGTCTTCATGATCAGCAATGCTTGATAAGTTTTCAACCAAATTATTTTTGGACATTTGAATTAAAGATCTTAATCAATGTGTCCCATTCTCTTGTGCCATAATTTGGTTTCATCTAGCGAACTGGTATAAGCAACAGAAGTTTCCAAGTTCCAATTAACAGTAAAACTTAGGGGTGTACAAAATTCGGGTAATATCGAAAAAATTCGGTTAACCGACCGAATTCAGTTAATCGGTCGGTTAACCTAATTTTTTTGATCGGGGGTCGGTTAATTATTTTATTAATTATCTGTTAACGGTTAATTCAGTTCGAAATGAGTCGGTTAATCGAATTTTTTCGGTTAACCAGAAAAAAATAATAAATAAATTTATAATATATAAATAGCCTATAAGTAATAAGCCCACTATTCTCTATTCACCAACCCAAACCCAATACAACCCAAACCCAATAATAAAAATTAAACCCAACTCAAGTAATACTAAAACAAAAAATAGAATTACCCTAAAAGGCTAGACGCACGACAGAAAAAAAAGATATATCTGAATCTTATATCTCCTCTCCTTCCTCAACTTCAAATCCATAATTTCTCAATCATCAGTTCACCACCCAGGCGACCACCTTCCGTCTCAAGCATTAAGATCTACCAAACCAGTCATTGAGGTACTTTCACCATTTGCAACTTCTGTTTTAAAACTTCTGTTTTTGTTCTTTTTGTTCTTACTTTCACCATCTGCAACTTCTGTTTTAAAATTGCCTATAAAGATCAACTGTAATAACACAAAGCTTTTAAGTGTCTAAATTACGGGAGGGGGGGAATCAGAAGAATATAATCCATATGGACAGATCCCTGTATTAATAGTGCTCATACTTGGAAGGACAGTGAAGAAAATACACCGACAAAGACATTCGTTTTACAAAAATGGGTTCTAGGCTGAGAAACTTGGAGTTTGAAGAACAAATAGATATTATATTCTGCAAGTGCAATAAGAAAATTCGTAGTCAACTCCCTCAAGAAAAAGCCAAGCATATATGAACGAACAATCAGTTTCTCTTATTCATATTTATGCATTGTTGTACGTTATAAGGTGGTGTTCTGATTCTTTTGCTATAAACATGATTCCATGTCTTTGTACTTTTTATTGATTTATTGCTCTGAAAGAATCTTTTCTTTCTGGTGATGTTTAATGTAAAATTACAGTTTCACTATTGTATCTCAGAGGTCGATTCCTTGGTGAGTTGACAAAGGAAGTGTTTTCGATCTTCTTTGCAAGCAAATATCAAGTATTTCCTTATTCCCACAAATACATTTTATCCTCGAGATTAGATTCTACTCGCTCCTTGGACTGGAGACGTAACTTTGAGCACTTGAGTAAAACCGTCATATGGTGGATGATTCTTTTATAAATTTGCTTTAAATGTATAACTTAATTTTATGAGGAGCTATATGTAATCAATGAGTAAAACTATGATTGAAGCACCTTTCTGCCCTTCTCTTCATGCAATGGTTGTTTACATTTACAATACAAATGAGCTGCTGTAGCAAATTGGAAATGTTATAATGTCTAAACTGGAAGTAGATCAGGACTTCATTCTCCACAGTTAATAAAAGAGATGAATTTCTTTATGTAGCTTGACAAATCAACGAGTCTGAAAAGAATTCATGATTTCATTGTTATACTGCAATTCAAAGTATGTAAGCATAGTTGATAGTGCAGCAATCGGAATCCTCTTTATATGATCTTTTGTACAAGTTAAATTAGATTTGATAAATTTTAAACAAGAGCAGGAGAATTGCATAGTTATGCTTGAGCGTAGATCTAGGAATCTAATCCAAAGAAAACCAGTGTTCCTTCTGGGAAGTGGGAATAGGTGTTAGTAGAATTTGATTGACTAAAATAAATTGTATTTTTACATCAATTTATCCTAAGATGGTACTAGTGTGACTGGATTTGGCTCATATTTTACTTGAATGAAGTTCTAAAGGATTGTATTACATTGTGTATTTAGCGAGACTTCTTAAAACTTATTCTAAGTAGAAATTACTACTTTAAATAGGATAGTCAAAGGATTCTACTGGTATAAAACCTTGATTTAGTTGCATTAAAGCATTTTGAATCAACCATCCCTACTTTAAATTGCGTTTTGCAATGGATGTTACCTTTGTTAAATATCTAAACTATGTTTTTTTCTAAAACTCAATATCAAAATATGTTTAATATTATAAATGTATTTTAATTTATTATATATTGTTTTTCTTGCAGAATGTCAACTGAACCAACATCTATTGAGGCTAGTGTTACACCTCCTACTTCGATAGATTCTGAAAATTCAGGAGTTGGAGCTTCAAGCCAAACAAAGGGGATTACCGGGAAAAGAAAAACCACTCTTCCAAGGTCAGAAGTTTGGTCTCACTTCACTAAGATTATTAATAGTGAGGGTGCAAGTAAAGCTAAATGTAATTATTGTCAAAAGGAATTTTGTTGTGATATGAAAAAAAAATAGTACGGGGTCATTAAAATATCATATTGGTTCATGTAAGAAAAATCCTAGTAATGTTGTTGAAAATAGTCAAGGACAACTAGTTTTACCTAGAAAGGGAGTTGAAGGGGGGGAAGGGAATCTTTCAACTTGGAGATTTGATCAAGAAGCATGTAAGAAAGGATTAGCACAAATGATTGTGATTGATGAATTACCTTTCAAGTTTGTTGAAAGTGAAGGTTTTAAGAAATTTATGTTTATGGCATGTCCTAGGTTTCATATTCCTTCACGAACTACTATGACTAGGGATGTTTATCAATTGTATTTAGATGAAAGGGCCAAGATAAAACAACTTTTGAGAAGTTCTTGTTCTAGAGTTTGTTTAACTACCGACACATGGACTTCTTTGCAAAGAGTTAATTATTTGTGTATCACTGCTCACTTTATTGATAACGATTGGAAATTGAATAAAAAGATTTTAAACTTTTGTCCAATTTCTAGTCATAAGGTGAGTTCATTGGGATGGTGATTGAGAAATGCTTGTTGAATTGGGGATTGATAAGTTGTTTTATCGTTATCGTTGATAATGCAAGTTCAAATGATGTTGCTATTGGTTATTTGAGAAAGAAATTTAACCTCGAGGGGTTTAGTTCAAAATGGTAAATATCTTCATATGAGATGCATGGCACACATTGTGAATTTGATTGTTGTTGAAGGCTTAAAGGAAATAAATAAACTGTTGAACGTGTTAGGGGGTCATTAGATATGTGCGACAATCTCCACTAGATTACAAAAGTTTAAGGAGTGTGTTGTGGTGGAAAAGATAGAGTGCAAGAAGATGTTGTGTCTTGATGTTTGTACTAGGTGGAACTCAACCTACTTAATGTTAGATAACGCTCGAACTTTGAGAGAGCTTTTGAGAGATTTGAGGAGCATGATACAAACTTTAGAAATTGAACTTGAAAGGGGTGATGGTTGGCCTAGTGTGGATGATTGGGATAATGTTAGAAACTTGAGGATTTCTTGGAACATTTTTATGAAGTCACTTTGTATATCGGCACTTCATATGTCACGTCCAATAATTTTTTGATGAGCTTTCTGAAATTGATATTCTTTTACGAGATGCTCAATTAAATAGTAATGTTGATTTCAATGTTATGGCCATCAAGATGAAAGAGAAGTATGATAAGTATTGGGGTGATATTGATAAGATGAATATGCTTATGTTTGTTGCTTGTGTTTTAGATCCTAGACAAAAACTAAAGTATCTTGAATTTGCACTTAGTGAAAGGTCTAGTTCGAAAAAGCTTGTGAAATGATGCAAAATTGAAGGAATCTTTGTATGAAATGTTTGATGAGTATAAGCCTCCACTTCATAGTACTTGTAGCCAATCGAGTGTGCCAACACATGCTTCTCTTGGTGAACCACAACAAAAATGAAAAGGCAAATGCAAGCTTTGTATAAAAAGCGTGAGTTGGAAATTTGGGGTGAGGATAAAACATCTGAGTTGGATAAATATCTAGCTGAGGCTAATGAGGAATTTGTTGAAGCTTTTGATGTTTTATTGTGGTGGAAAGTGAACACCCTAGATTTCCCACTCTTTCAAAAATGGCCGAGATGTGTTAGCTATACCGGTTTCGGTTGTTTTCAGAGTTCTGATTTAGCACCCGGGACGTGTGTTGATCAATATAGGAGTTCTTTAACTCCTAAAATTGTACAAGCTCTTGTGTGTACTCAAGATTGGATTCGAAAATCATCATCACAAAGAAGACATCAAAAAGATTGAAGAACAAATCCAAGAGCTTGACAAGATTGAAAATGGTATATTTATTGTCTTATTTTAATAGTTTTAAATTTTTTTACCATATTACTCCTACTTATTTAATTGATTCAATGTTTAGACTTTTCTTGAATACATCGAGCCTACCCTTAATTCATGAGCTTTCGTGAGTTGAAGGGTATACTTACTATCTTATTCTTGTTAACTTATAATCTATTCGTTTGTTTATATTATTTGATTTTTTTTAAATGCGTATATTTCTATTATATGCTAAACTTTTGCACTTGTTTTTTCCTTTTGTAGGTTTAATGCAAATGGAGATTTTTGAGAGAAGAAATAGAGACAAATGAACAATATTAAATACTTACATTTCAATTATGTATTAATTTAAAGATTTATGTAATGTTTTTAAACAAATTATGTAGTGTTAATTCGGTTAATTCGATTAATTTTTAACCAAAATTTAAAAATATATAATTTTCGTTAATTGTTAATCACCAAATTAACCGAAAAAATTTCGATTCGGTTAATTTTTCTTGCAAAAATTTCGGTTTGGTTAACGGTTAAAAATTTTGAAAAGTCGATTAATTCGGTTAATAACATTTCGGGTCGGTTAACCGAATGAACACCCCTAGTAAAACTTCTATCAGCCATCATTATTGATATGAGCTCACATCCATTAATATCAATGATTAAACCTTTATTGTCCTTGAATACCATAGAATATATCTTCTCGAGCAGCTAACCTACACTTAGTAGATTTTGATCTATGCCAAGAACTAAAAGAACGTCAATTACAAGTTTATACCTGATGGTGTTTTAATCAAAACATCTCCCTTTCCTACTGCTTCGATGTACTGGTCATTTTCAACTTTCACCTTGGAGTGGAAACTTGTGTCAATGCTTCTGAAGATGGTTGCATCTACAGTCATGTGACTTGCACAACCATTGTTAACAAGCCAGTTGTTGGAACATTGCAGCAACTCAACATGCACCATGCATACAATGTGCATATGATTTCATGTGAAAACAAAAGAAAAAGAGGAGAAAATAGCAACTTGAACACACAAAGCTTGGAACACTCAAGTTAATGGTTAAAAACATAGAAAACCATTACATTGATATGCAAATATATACATAAGATACAAAGTTTGAATAGTCAAAAAGACTATAGCCTAGTGAACCAACCACTCCCACTAGACTATGACTAATACAAGCTTAAGTTGTACATAAAATAATAGATAATACACCAGCCATTACATCAGTTTAAATCAAACATTATAACCTATAAGCTTTGCTATTACATTGCACAAGAATTGAGCTTAGCTTCATAGGAGTAAATCAATCAAAATGAACAAAATATAGTCTGTTGCACTAGGTTCAGCTCCACTTGCTGTCCGCCGCTTATCGGTTTGTTGTTGCATTGCAGGCCAAAAGTCTAACACTCGTCCTTGGACTGTATGCAACAAACACCAATATGATCCCTCAAAAATTCAAATCGTAATGTACCAAGAGGCTTGGTTAGAATATCTGCCAATTGGTCTTGTGAACTACAATGAACAAGGCAGACTTCTCTAGACTGTTCAGCCTCCCTGACAAAGTGAAATTTGATCTTAAAGTGCTTTGTCTTGCCATGAAACACCGGGTTCTTGGCTATGGCAACTGCTGATTGGTTGTCCACTAAGATTTCAGTTGGCTTTGTCTGTTCTTCATTCAAATCACATAAGAGTTTTCTAAGCCAAATGGCTTGATTAACAGCTGCAGATGTTTGAATGTACTCACCATCTCGTAGATTGAGCAACGATGTTGCTTCTTGGAGCTACAATAGAATACACCTGAGCCAAGTGTGAAGAAGTAACCAGAGGTACTCCTCATGTCATCTAACGAGCCTGCCCAATCACTATCAGAATACCCTGTTAGTTTGAGTTCATTTTTGCTTTCAAATCTAACTCCATGTCTCAAAGTCCCTTTGACATATCTGAGTATTCTTTTACCAGCCTTGAAGTGAACAATATTACAAAGAAGGCATAAACGGATAGAGACTAACTCCATAAGTGATGTCCGGTCGAGTTGTCATCAAATATAGCAAACAAACCCACCAAGCTTCGATATTCTTTTTCATCTACCCTTGCATAATCTCCACTACTGGTTAGCTTTTCTCCTTGTGCAATTGGTGTGCTGACTGTCTTACAGTTTTGCATACAAAATCGGTTGAGAATCTTTGATGCAAAGGCACGTTGGCTAATGAAGATACCATAATCAGATTGACTTACTTCCATTCCAAGGAAGTATGTCATGACCCCTAAATCTGTCATTTCGAAAACTTGTTGCATTTGCACCTTGAATTCAGAGATTAATTCATCTTTGCTGCCTGTTACAAGCAAATTATCGACATAGAGGGATACAATCAGCATGGTTTCTCCTTCTGATCTTTTTACATAGAGTATTGCTTCACTGACACTCTTCTCAAACCCGAGCCTAGACAAGTAAGTGTATATCCTGTCATACCAGGCTCTTGGTGCCTGTTTCAGGCCATACAAAGCCTTCTTCAACTTGTAGACCTTGTCTTCATGTCCTTCTATCATGAAGCCTTCTGGTTGCTCGATGAAAATTTCCTCTTTAAGGAAACCATTAAGAAATGCTGATTTGACATCTAACTGATGAAGCTTTCATCGTTTTTGAGCAGCTATAGCACATAACAGTTTGATGGTATCCAATCTGGCCACAGGAGCAAACGTTTCTAGAAAGTCTACCCCATATTGCTGACTGTAACCCTTGACCACGAGCCTTGCTTTGTGCTTGTTCAAGGAGCCATCTACATTATACTTGGCCCTAAACACCCATTTTACACCAATCACCTTCTTTGGTCGGTCCACTAACTCCCATGTATCATTCTTGTGAATCATCTCTAATTCAGCTTCCATTGCCCTCTTCCACTGCTTATTCTTGGCAGCTTCCTCAAAATCTGATGGTTCAACTATTGCAACATCACATCTTTGATAGATGTATGCAATAGTCCTTGTACCTCTTGTAGGACTATCATCAACATCTTCATTGCTAGGCTCGGCTTCAGCTATTTCAAGGCTACTGTCTTGATGATCTTCCTCAAACTGACTTGTGCTTGAATCATTCCAATTCCAAACCCTCTCTTCATTAAATCTGACATCTCTACTCACCAAGACTTTCTTTGTTCTTTGGATCAAACACCCTATAGCCCTTGTTTGTATTGTCAGAACCAACAAATATACCGAACGACTCTTTTTTCCAAATTTTAGTTCTCTTTCTCATGGAATAAGAACATAGCGTATACAACCGAACACCTTCAAATGTGCAACATTAGGCTTAAGTCCATGCCATGCTTCAAAGGGTGTCATGTCCTTGACGACTTGTGTTGGTAATTTGTTAAGCAAATACACCGAGGTATTGATCGCCTCATTCAAAACTTGCTTGGTAACTTGCTTTCAAATAGTAGTGTAATAGCCCAAATTTCAGTAATATCGAATTAGTGATTCGAGAACACCAAATCTACCAAATGAACTCGTAAGTTATATTATTTAATATTTACAAGCCAAATGTAGCTTTTAAAAGATTTTTGAAATAGTAGATTTTGTTTTATAAAGATTTATTTGATCAAGAAATCGAGAAAAGAGGTATCGAGATCTCGGTATTATAAACTGAGTCATAAATATTTTTATGAATATTTACAGAATGTTAATAAGGTAGTACTAAAATTTCGTTAGAAAATTTTGACGTTTGGGTGGTTAATTAAATAAAAAGGATTAAATTGAAAAGTGTATAAAAGTTGCTAGAAGGATTAAATAGCTTAATTGTCAAATGAGGAAGGACCTAAAGTGAAAATCAGGAAATGGATGAAATAAGGGTAAAATTGGAAAATTGCCAAAATTAGTTAAATAAGTATTGGACCAAATTGGAATTATCTAGATTTCTCTTCATTTCTCTTTATTTTCTTCAGCTGAAAAACAGCCATGGGAGAGAGTTTCAGGTTGGTTTTCATACTCAAGCTTCATGTAAGTTTAATTCTTGCTTTCTCCTTGAAATTTCTATGTTTTTGGACTTTTACAATTGGATCCAACTTACTATGTCATTAGTTTATGATTCTATGGCTAATTTTTAAAGTTGATGTGAATTAGTGCTGAAATAATATGTTGAATACATATTGATTTGAAGCTTTAATTTTGTTATATGATGATTTTAGTAAGTAAATTTGATGAAAATTGATTTTAGGACCTAATTGTGAAAGAGTTGAAATTAAGGCCTAGTGTTAAAATTCTGATTTTCAAAGGTTATGAAGTAGTTTAAAATGATAGAGAAAAGTATCAAATGAGAAAATTAACTCAATTGAGGGTTAAATTCAGCAAGGACTGAATTGTATGAATTGTGGAATGAGGGATAAAATAGAAATCAACATGTTACATTAAAGCAGTTTTGGACAGCAGCAGTTGTCTAACTTTGAAAAATCACCAAAATTGTATAAATTGAATTAGAAGTTTAGTGAGATATGGAATTAAAGCTTGTTGAGTATATTTTCTTATAAAAGAAATGTAGCAAGCAAAGGAAGTCTACATTTTGATATATTTAAAGTTTTGTAAGACTGGTTTAGAATAACTTTGTGATCCCCTGTTCTCAATTTAGAAATTCACTAAAATTGTATAAAAATAATTATGAGATATAATTTATATTTTTGTATTCTTTAGTGAGTCTATTTTCATTAGAAATAATCGTAATCACTATATGAAAATCGTACTATGAGATAGTTGATTTTTAGTGAAGAGAGGTCAGAGATGTCAGACTGTGTAACAGGGGAGAACTTAACTAATAAACTGAACTAATTGGATAAGCAAAAAATTCTAGAAAATTTATGGTATGAATATATGTGAGTCTAGTTTCAGGAAAAATTAACGGTTTGAAATTCGGAGCTCTGTGGCTCAAGATAAAAATAATTTAGTGACTATAACACAGATGGGTAGCTTGAACATTCACATGAGTAAATAGTGAAAATTATAGAAAATGTTACTTACAAGTGTGTTGTTTATACTAAGGATGTGGATGGAGAGGAGGAGGAGGAAAATAATATATGAATGACTTGTGTATAAATTGATTACATGCTCAGTTATAATTGATATAATGTTTTACTTGGAATATTTATTATGAAATTATGATTATCGTTATAATACAAAAATTGAACTTGTAAGTTTATATGGCTAAATTTTTAGTGATCATTTGTTAACTTTATGAACTTCATGATGTGTTATTTCATATGTATTGATGATAAAATCGTGCATAATGTAAAAGCATGAAAATTGAATAAATGATCGAATTAAGCACTTGATTCAAATGACAAGACGAATTGATTTGGAAAAGACCATGGTTGAACCATGACAACAAGTGATAAGTGATAGCTCCGGCTACACTTATCTGATCAAGGACAAGTGAAAGTGAAAGGTGGTAGCTCCAGCTACCTGATCAGTGAAAAGTGGTAGCTTCGGCTACCTGATCAGTGAAAAGTGGTAGCTCCAGCTACCTGATCAGTGAAAAGTGGTGGCTCCTGCCACTTGATCGGTGAAAAGTGGTAGCTCCACTACGATCGATGAAAAGTGGTGGCTTCGGCTACCTGATCAGTGAATAGTGGTAGCTTCGGCTACAAGTGACAAGTGATTTTCGTGTAAGACCATATATGGGATATGGCATCGGTGTGATACGTGTTTAAGATGTAAGACCATGGCTGAGCTATGGCATTCTAGTAAAAAGACCATAGCTATGTTATGGCATCAGTGATTATCAGTAAAATTCAATGCATACCGGAGCATAACAATTTCGTAAGACGTTCACTAATTTGACGAAGTTGGTAAGTGTTATATAGAATTATGTGATATAAGGAAATATGAGTTGATGATACAGGAACATAGAGCTTGGTTGATGAATGAGTTTATTTGTGATTATATATTTGAACACCATTGAGTGTATTATCCATATGAAATGGTATTCCGAATGAGATAATGAGAAGAGTTCTAATATGACATAATCTGAATTCGAAATGAAATATTATGAAAACGTACTTGGAATGCATTGGTATGTCTTGTGTATGTTATTTGAGTTCATAATATGGAAAGTAAATGTATGTGAAAATATGAGGTGATGATATCTGTACATGGAATTTATTGGTGGATACGTACATCCTAATGATTTTAGAGAACATTAAAATTGAGCTCAATAAGTGATTTGTCAATTTAAATTGTGATGGATGGAAGAGTTAGTGAATTGCATGATTATGAGTTGTTACATATATTTGTTAAAAATACGAGGAAATGATGGTAATTGATACATAGAAATATGAGACTATAATATATAAAAACATAGAATGTGTTCGATAAATGTGTTCGTTCATAATTATAGAATTTTGCATCTCAAGTGCACTATTTGTGTAAAGATGATGTTTCAAATGAGTTGATAAGTAAAACTCAAATATGAAGTAGTTTGAAACCAACACAAATTGTTATAAAATGTATATGAAATACAGAGGTGCGATTGTTATATGTTATATGAATACATAGTATAGAAAAGTATAAGTACAAGAGAAATTTAATGAGAATTGAGCCTAAATCGTTTCTTGTTATTTATATGAAGTGTACGACTAACAAATCGTATTAAGTATAAGGCTCAGTTGAATATCTTAAAACGGTTTTTGTATGTATTAAACGTGGGTGAAGAAAAAGGATCAAATGAGTGAGAAATATGGCTTGGAAAATAGCTTAATTTGTGAAAATTAAATTTACCACACGGCCTAGCAACACGGGTGTGTACTAAGGCTGTGTGACCCAAGTTCCTTCATAGATGCAAGTCAGAGAGTTATACGCCCTAGAGGCATGGCCATATGAGCCACACGGGCGTGGGACCCTTGTAAATGAGATAAACTTAAGGATTTTACGAAAAAAATTTATACGATTCTAATTTAGTCCCGACCCAATCCTAATGCATGATTTGGACTTCAAAAGGTAACTTTTATAATCAATTTTGGTATTTGAGTGATAAATGGTTTAAATTATCTGTAAGTGTTCCATACTTCTCGGTAATGCCTCGTACTTTGTTCTGGCAACGGATACGGGTAGGGGTGTTACAAGTAGACACCTGGCCATGTTCATCACTGTTCTATTTCTTCTTTCACATACTCCATTTTGTTGAGGAGTATACACTGTGGTGAGTTGGTGATGAATCCCATTTTGCTCACATAGCTTCAAATTTGTCGATAGATACTCGAGCCATTATGCATTCTCAAGGCTTTAACTTTGCAACTGTTTGATTTTCACTAAAGCCTTGAATTTGTTGAAAGCTTCAAAGACTTGATTTCGCTTCAAGAAATAAACATAGCGTAATCTAGTCGATCATCAATAAATAGCACAATATACGATATCATTCAAGGAAGGAGTTCTCATTGGTCCACAGATGTCGAGTGAACCAGTTCAAGCTTTTCTCGAGCTCTAAATGCTTTGTCAACTAGAAAGGGCAGTCTGACTTGTTTACCAAACTGATAGACTTCACAAACAGACTCCTTAACTTCAACCTTGCACAGATCATCAACCAAATTCAATCTATTCATCAAATCTAATGATTTATAACTAGCATGGCCTAGCCTTTTATGCTACAGGCTAGTGCTATCAGCCAAACTTGTATAGGCCTTCTTCTCAAGTATATTCACATCAAGCATGAAGCTTCTATCTGTCATTGCTACTGTGATCAGTTCCTGACCATAAAGGTCTCTAACGATGCAGGAACCATTTTCAAAAGTAAGTGAGTGACCCTTTTCTACCAGTTTTCCAACACTTAACAAATTCTGATCTATTTCAGGTACAAAGAGTACATCAGAGATTACTTTGTTACCTGAAACAGTCTTGATCACCACATTGCCTCTGCCCTTAGCTTCAATCAGTTCTCCATTGCCTATCCTGATTTTCGAGGCAAAGCTTCTATCAAGATCTTTAAACAGCCCTTCATTAGCTTCCATATGGTGCGTGCAACCACTGTCCATTAGCCACTCGACTTTAGCCTTGCTGGTTGTTGCAAAGCATGTTGTTGTGAAGACATGCTCCTCCTGAGCTTGAAGGTCCTCGGCTGACTTGAGCCTTGACTTGTTGTTGTGCAGTGCCTTCCCTTATTTTGTAGACCTTCTCCACATGTCCAAACTGTTTGCAACTCCTGCATTGGATGTCCAGTGCATCAGCAGATTTTTTCGAATGTGAGGTCTTTTGGCAGTGTTTGCATGGTGGTAGCCTCCTCTTGCCTGACTCTCTTCTTGACTTCACTTTCTTATCGAGCCATGGTTTCTTTTCTTTCTGACTTGAGTCTTCCTTAGTCTTTGCTTGAAAGGCTTCCTCAGAATGGTCTTCTTGCCTATTGGCTCTTCTCTGTTCGAGTGCATAGAGTGAATTCACCAGCTCAGACAGAGAAATAGTTGTAAGGTCTCTCGAGTCCTCTAATGAGGAGATTTTTGACTCGAATCTCTCAGGAAGAGTGGTGATCACCTTCTCAACAATCCTACTCTCACTGAAATCTTCACCAAGCAGCCTTATGCTATTGACTGTGGCCATTATTCTGTCTGAATACTGCTTGATAGTCTCAGCTTCTTTCATTTTCAAGTTCTCAAAGTCTCTCCTTAAGTTGATCAACTGTTGTTGCCTTGTCTTTTCAGACCCCATGAACTCCTCCTTCAACTTCTCCCATGCCTGCTTAGGTGAATCACAAGCTATGATTCTAGTGAATATCACATCTGATGCTCCATTTTGCAGGCAAGCCATGGCCTTATGCTTCTTGGCTCGTTCCTCGCTGTGCTGTCTCATCTGAGCAATGGTGGGATTAGCTCTCAATGGAGGTGGTTCAACATCACTCTCAACTGCACTCCACAAGTCTTGTGCCTGTAAATGTGTGTTCATTTTTACTGACCATATGTGATAGTTCTCGCCAGTGAACACAGGTGGTGGAGGTGTTTTGTAACTCATCTTGTTGCAACAAGTTCAGTAGTCTCGTTTTCTTCTTTCTTAAGCATTCTTTCACCAGTCAATAACCAACAATGGAGGCCCTCAAAGATAAACGGCTCTGATTACCATTTGTTGGAACATTGGCAGCAACTCAACATGCACCATGCATACAATGTGCATATGATTTCATGTGAAAACAAAAGAAGAAGAGGAGAAAACAGTAACTTGAACACACAAAGCTTGGAACACTCAAGTTAATGGTTAAAAACATAGAAAACCATTACATTGATATGCAAATATATACATAAGATACAAAGTTTGAATAGTCAAAAAGACTATGGCCTAGTGAACCAACCACTCCCACTAGACTATGACTAATACAAGCTTAAGTTGTACATAAAATAATAGATAATACACCAACCATTACATCAGTTTAAATCAAACATTATAACCTATAAGCTTAGCTATTACATTGCACAAGAATTAAGCTTAGCTTCATAGGAGTAAGTCAATCAAAATGAACAAAATATAGTCACTGCACTAGGTTCACTCCACCTTTTCCGCTTTCGGGTTTGTTGTTGCATTGCAGCCAAAAGTCTAACACCGATTTCTCTTTCATTGTTGGAGGGTTCGCATGGTGCAGTGAACTGGGCTTCGCAAGAGGCAACGAACATAAATTCTTCTTAATTGGCTTATGTTGTTTGTGCCTAAGCATTCTGTTGTTGTACGTGCCCCTTATTCTTGCACACCCTTTTTCATGGCCAAACTACTTGCAATTTCTGCATTGAGCAGTAGGCCTGAGCCAACAGACTCTCTTAGGGTGACCCAAGTTCTTGGATGCAAGCACGGTGGATATTTTTTCTTTTAACTGTCTTTATTTTACTTTTCTATCTTATCTGACCAACTTTTCTTTCCTTTCTGATTTAAGGAGCTCGAGCCTTCTCTGTTTCTAGCTTGAAAGGCTCCCTCAACGTGCCCCTCTTCTCTGCTTGCCCTTCTTTGTTCTTGAGCATATAGAGTATTGATTAGTTCAGAGAGTGAGATGGTTGAAAGATCCCTCGAATCTTTTAGTGAGGATATATTAGATTCATATCTCTCAGGAAGTTTGGTAATCACCTTCTCAACTACTTGACTGTCCGCGAACTGGTCCCTTAACAATCTTATTTGGTTCATCACTGCCATGAGTCTGTCTAAATATTGCTTTACGGTCTTAGCTTCCTTCATATTGAAGTTTTCAAAATCTCATCTGAGATTAATCAATTGTTGTTGCCTTGTTTTTTACAAACCTTGGAACTCCTCCTTCAGCTTATCCTAAGCTTGTTTAGGAGTTTCATAAGTCATAATTCTTATAAAAATTACAGTTGAAACACCGTTTTGTAGGCAAGACATTGCCTAATATTTTTTTTTCACATTCCTCACTGTGTTGTCTCATTTGAGAAAGTGTTGGATTTGCTCTCAAGGCTAGTAGTTCTATTTTAGCATTTACGACCTCCCAAAGATCAAAGGCTTGAAGATAAATTTTTATTTTTACTACCCAAATATGGTAGTTTTCTCTTGTAAAAACAAGGTGGAGGTGGGGAAAAGCTTACTGAAGACATTTTTATAAAAACAAAGGTTAAGGCCCTCAAAGATGGTTATTCGATGAAAGAATGTATTGAAATAGAGGGAATAAAACATAACAAAGAAGTAAAACAGATTATGAACTACTATTTTTCATTACAACATATAAGTTTACATGAACAACTATGCTTAAATAAGCTGAAAATAATAATAAATAATTACAACTTAAAAAATTTTGGTACAACTTGCCTCTCTATTGGCTAATTTTAATCTAATTATCAACCAAAACATCTCATAAAAAATAATCATTGTTTTAGTGCAAGTTGACAACTTGCAGAGAAAGGGCTCACATGTATAAGCTCGCCTAACAGGGCTCGCATCTTTGGTGACTTCGTATTTTTAGTGAGCTCGCACATTTTATGAGCTCGTAGGTGTATGATCTGTGTTCGCCATTGCATGGATGGCCACTTCGCAACAATTTAGTCCCTTAGGGTTCTCATTTGTTCTTGCAGCTTCAGAAATTGTTGGGAGAAAAAGTTAAGGTTCGAGTTAAGAATCTAGGCAATTTGTTCATTAGATGTTGATATTGGGTATATGTTTGATGGGGGATGTAGTGTTTTACATTAAGTTGTTGACAATACCAGTTCTCATTAGTGTGACTATAGGGTTTATAAGGACGTGTTGGGCTGGGAATACAAGTCTGGCTGACATACCAAGTGGTAGGGTTTATAAGGACACGTGGGCTGCAGTTATCTTCTTACAATTAGCTACTTAAGGAGAATATTAACCTTCTAAATGGGTGGAAATAGGATTGACATAGACTAGATGAGGTTCGTGTGCTCCATTCAAAAACTGATTAAACATTTGTCCTTGACGAGGTAAATTTGAGGTATTCCACGTGTTCGTATGCGCATGTCTATAAGGTCCATAGTTAACGAAGTATTGCATTCGAGCGAGGTTGTAGCCAACAAAATTGCAAATAGGTGAAGAAGTGTGGCAAACCTATTCTAACGAGATACTGATAACAAATATAGTAGAGGTTAAGTTTCATTATATTCCATATCTAACATCAAATTATAAATGTCTCCAAGTGAAACGAGGGCACCGATTAATTATGTGTTTATATCCTAAGCAAAATATTGGCAAATTTTATCTGAAAAATCTAAATGATTACTTCAATTAACTCTATGATATGCTGTTAAAAAAACTCATGCGAGCAAGACAGATATTGTCCACTTGAAGTAGTGGAGGAATTCAAGTCCTAAAATGAAGTTAAACTAGGAGTTAACAGAGCAAATTCTAGGGTTGGATATTGATCAACAAGGTTAAGGGTAATAAGTTGAGAAGTAGTGGTAGGGAGTTAACGGCAGTTATGGTGACTTCAAACCAACCTAGTTGCCTCTTTACTCAACTGCAGTGTTCAACAGCAAGGACATAACACATTCTGCATTAACATGAGCCTTGACATTACTCTTGCTCTTTTCCTCCTTTAGCTTCAATGGTGTACCTGCAGGAGCAACAACAGCAGGTTTAGGATCTCAACATGCCCAACTGCTACCATATAACAACCAAAGGACCTCTCATTTCTTTAATGTCAAGACATTTGGTGCTCAAGCCGATGGACACACTGATGACACCAAAGTTTTGTTTCCTTCTCTTTTTTTCTCCATTCAAACACCTGCATATCATCTTCAATTCTTGGTATGTTATTTTATTTTTCCCATTTATAATTTTGTTTAACTTGTTACTTTCAAGTTTCCAGGCCTTCCTATCAGCATGGAACAAAGCATGTCAGGCTACTGGTGAGGTAGACATTATGATTCCCAAACGCACATATTTGGTTGGTCCACTTAAATTTGCAAGCCCCTGCGAAAATGTGTCTAAAATAATAGTCCATATGAAGGTATTCTTCTACCCTTTTCTGCATTTTCCACTCTTAGTTTTTTTTTTTTTTTACCATGAATGAGAAAGAAGCTTCCAGGGTTATCTCAAGGCAACAACAAACTTGTTTAAATACGGAGATGGTGTTGGTTGGGTTGAATTTCGATGGATAGAAGGGCTAACCTTGACTGGAGGAGGGACCTTTGATGGTCAGGGTGCCATAGCTTGGCCTTACAATAGCTGCTCCACAGACTTCAATTGCAAACTTCTTCCAACTGTATGTTTCATTCATTTAGCTCATCAACTATTTTTGCAAATTGTCCATGTTATCAACAATCTTATTCCCCAAAGCTTCGAATTAGCCTACAAAACCGATGAAGAAAAAGTTCTTTTTCAACAGAATGTGAAGTTTTTGGCGATGAATCGGACGATTGTAAGAGGCATAACATCTGTAAACAGCAAGTTTTTCCATATGGCTCTTGTCGAATGCAAGAACTTCAAGGGCAGCAAAATCAAGATTTCAGTACCGGCAGATTGCCCTAACACTGATGGTATCCACATTCAGCGGAGCTCCGGTGTCTACTTTTCGCGATCACTTATAGGTACAGGTGATGATTGCATCTCAATAGGTCAAGGGAATTCTCAAGTCACCATAACAAGCATCAGCTGCGGACCGGGTCACGGCATCAGGTACTCCATTGGTCTCTGCTTCAATATACAAAACTAAAGAAATGTTAATTTTGTTGAGTGCTTGTTAACAGCGTCGGAAGTCTCGGAAGATACAAGGATGAAGGTGATGTAAGTGGTTTGGTGGTTAGAGATTGCACCATGATAGGGACCTCAAATGGCATTAGGATCAAAACATGCGCCAACTCGCCTGGCAGAAGCGCAGCAACCAACATGACATTTGAAAACATTAACATGGAAAAAGTGACCAATCCAATTATTATCGATCAAGCATATTGTCCATTTGCATCTTGCACACCAATGGTACACTCTCCAGATTATGAAACTACCTACGCTTTCTAAAATATCTGCAAAGAAACCGACCTAAAAAAGAAATGTGTACCAAATGAGTTGAGTGCAGGGACCATCTCAAGTGAAACTGAGTGACATTTATTTCAAGAAAATAAAGGGGACGTCGTTATCTGCAGTGGCAGTAGCACTAGAATGTAGCAAAGGGATTCCTTGCCAGGATATTTACCTTGAAGATGTTCACTTGGAGCTGGCAACCGGGGAGAAACAAGTCACTTCCACTTGTAAAAATGTTAGGGCTAAATACATTGGCACCCAAATCCCACCACCATGTGCTTAGCTTTCATGTTAAGGCAATTTTGATATATATTTTAAAGTAACCCTGCAGTAAATTAGCAAATATATGTAGCGGGTATATATATGCAGTTTGTGACGTTGATTAATGCTAGCTATCCCTGCCTGGATAGTTTGATACAAGTGAACTTGGATGCTGAATCTTGGTTACTGTTAATTATTGGAGAAAAATTATAATCCAGAGGCATTTTGCTTCAATTTGTTGAAGCGAAATTGAAAGTGTGAGCCATTTTTTTAATTTTATTAACCAAGGAACATGGCCGAAGAAGGGCCAACAAATTTTATCAATACAAGCAAGTCTGGAAAAAAGATAAAATGAAAAAACACATTTTGGTTGAACCCATATGTTGAGGTTAGAGCTCTTCACTTGTTTTTGGTAGGGTAAGAAGCCATTTTATTGATACCGCAGAGACCCTCAGGTTTTCCAGTGTTCCTCTTCATCCTTATGTACCCTTTTTCTCCCCATTTTGGTCCCCACGAATTCTTTACAATGATGTAATCTGAACCTTTCCATGTTCCATACCCAACTGCTGCTACTCCATGGTCTAGATCAGTTCCACATGGCCCGTTGAATACTCCCTGTAGACTCAGATTTAAATTACTAGCTACCAATGTGTTAACAAATTCTATGATAATCAATTATGGGAAAACAAGCTTACCCCACTATAGAATTGGATATCTCTGCCAGAAGCCTCAATGGCTACACTTAGAGGTTGATGAGCCAATGCTTTCAATAGACTTTTCTCATCGTTTTCTGGCACATCTTTGTAACCACTAACCGTCACCACATTCATTTCCTCCTGAAGAGAAACCATAGACATGATTAATCAAATAAGCCTTTTGCTTACAAAATAATTCAGGGTGTAGCTTTCATGAAAATGATACATGATTATGCATGTATCTATTCTATACCTTCTTTTCTTCACAGGTACCTTGCTCCATAAGGTACGGGTAGTCTTCCTCTTTGTGAAGTCCACCATTGGCGACAATGAACTCGAATGCATAATCCATCAGACCTCCATTGCAACCATTGTTGAAACTTGTATCGCAATCAATCAGCTCTTGTTCGGACAAGGAAGTTAAGTTCCCAGTTACAATCTTGTTTATGCCCTCCACAGCCGCCACTGCTGAGAAAGCCCAACAGCTACCGCAAGAACGCTGATTCTTGACTGGCGTAATAGCTCCTTTCTGTCTCCAGTCGACAGACTTGGGCAAATCAACGTCGTCTCTGAAAGTGAACTCTTCTGGTGGTGATCGGTTCTTTTTGAAAACCTCTGGTTTGAGTCCTAAATACTTGTTCTTGAACTCTTCGTGGGTCAAATCAGCAAACTCGTTCAACCCAAGCCAGTAACTGCTGATTTCCTTGTTCCTCTTGTCGATATGCTTCAAGTTATCCTTGAAAACCTCGAACCTCAACAGCTTCTCTTCAAAGGATTCATAGAATTTGGCATGCTTGGATACCCATGATTCAAAAAGCTCAATAAGTTTATCCCTGGAACTCAAATCCTCAGGCGAATAACCCACAATGGAGAAATCATGAGCCAGAGCTGAAACTACTAAAACTGAAGCAGTGAATGTCAGAATGGAGAGTTTGGAAAGAAACGATACAACCATTTCTTCTTTTTGTTGTATGGCGCAGTACGTAACAGTGAGTGAATCTGAGGGTGGGATTGTTGTGTGGACATTTATAGTAGCAGATGGTATGTTGCTTTGAAGTGAAGAAAAAAGGGGAGTGGAAAATTGAGGCTTTACGATTGAGTCATTTGACAGGCTTTTGATTGAAGCATAGCTCATCAAGTTTTATAAGTTGCGTCAAAGGTATTGGATGGTATAATGTTTTCATTACATTAAATGTTGTCAACAAGCAGTATTGATTTGCGTGCACACTCTAACAATCACAAATCGAATGCCTCACGACAGCGCCTTCATTATTTGTTGGACTGGAAATTCCTCTACTTTTAAACATGCCCCCCCAACTGTTCATAGTTTAGCACATTTTAGAAATAAATGTCCAAATCCATTCAGCAACCCCATCTGCTTGCTCAGAAAGGATTATATGAAACAGGAATATTATCTATTTTCAATAGTTTTATGTTAAATCAGTATTTTTATTTTGAATTTCAGGATTTTAATTTGGATTTGAATTTTTTCAGTATGAAAATGTTGATGTGGTATAAAACTATTAAAAAAAGGATACATATGACGTAACATCACTGTTTCATACAATCCTTTCCCTCTGCTTGCTACCTAGTAGTTCCTTTGAAATTCAGTTTTCTTTATAAATTCTTTTACCCATTTTTTATTTCTATTATAATATCTATAATCTAAAATATACATAAAAGTTCGAGTTTGAACAAAAAATTATACTTACGATAATCCCATTTATTTTCTATCATATCACTAAATTCAAATTTAAAAATAATTATAATATTTAATCTAAAATTGTAATATATATTATTAATTTTTACTTGATATTATTTTTTCTACATATTAATTATATATTATTTACAAATTATTATAGTCAAGTTTTGATAACGTGTCGATCCAATTCAGCTCTGATTAGGAGGATTCTTCAATTATTTTCTCAGACTCACCATTGAAATATTTGTCACATGCCTAAAGAATAGAATCAAGAAGCTGATAGTTTAGCTAAGTTGACTCATTTGGATAGCCAATTTAGGGATTTGGGCTTTTCGATGCAATTTATTTTCTTGTAATTTTTCTTTTATCACCATTTTTTTTGAATAATAAAAAGTTTATTTTATAATATATATTAATTTTTACTGTTTATAGAAATCGAAATTACATACTAGTAAGGAAACCTAGAGTGGATTTTTGGATTTTCCCCATAACGTTTAGAATTCCAAGTCAATATGTAAAATTATTTCACAAGTCCTCGTAGCATTTTCGTTTCACAATCCCACTAATCACTTACATGGTCCCTCATAATACAAAAATCTGATGCACCTTGTAAATATCAATCTTTAATATGGTATTTAAAATTTTCTTTTTTATATTTTAATTATATTTAATAATTTGAACAATGAATTAAAAATATTTATAATAATAAAAGTATATTATTTAAAAATTAATTGACAATTAAATACATAAAATCAAATGCAACGATATGTAACCTAGTTAAATAAACCAATATTTGTCCATGTCTCGCCCAATATTCTCATCCTTGTCTTAAAACACCATAACCGAAAGGGTAATGATTTATTTCACCTCTAATTTTATAGAAAAATATCATTTTAGTCCTTAATTTAAGTTTTTCATTTTTAACTCTTAAATTTACATTGTTTGTCAAATCACCTTAAAATGAATGAAAAGTTAACATTTGTTAATTTTGTTAACATGGCATCCATCAACAATTAATTATTTTTAAAAAATTAAAATAATTTTTAATTTTAAAATTTTTATATATTTTAAAATTTTAAAACTTACCGCTTGGCAATGCAACATTTGCAAAGTTAATAAAAGTTAAAATTTTCATCCATTTTAGAGATCCAATAAACTATAGTCAACCAAAAAACCATTACTAAGAGCCCCAAGAGATCCACTATATTAGTGATGCACAAAAAGCTAAGTCTCGGACAATTTATTTTTCACCTTATCTCATATTCCAATTTTTCAAGCACCATCATTGTGCTCTATCATGATAAAGCTCTCCGAGAATAGTTACTAATATATTTGGCAACACCCTTTATTGACAAATCTCATACATACGTCAGAAATATGACTAAGAACTAAAAAATAAAACCACTACTACTTTAAAAGAAAATAAAAAGGACAAAACAAAAACTACGAAAGTGTGGACAAAACAAAACTTTGAAAACATAGACAAAAACCACGACATTACAAAAAGAGTTACTAAAGTATTTTAAAGAGAAGAAAAGTGAAGACTTTTTAAAGGTAAAAGTATTACAAAATCCCTTTCTATTATACCCTGGATTTGCATTTTAGCCCCTCTACTAAAAAATAGATAAATTAGTCTTTGTACATTAGATGAATGAGCAAAACAGCCCCTCGTTAAAATTGCATCATTAAATGTTTGTTTTGGTGTCTATATATAATGTATAATAATAAATTTAGCCTACAATATTTATACATTTATTCAATTTGATCCCCTCGTTAAAATTGCATCATTAAATGTTTGTTTTGGTCTCTATATATAAGGTATAATAATAAATTTAGCCTACAATATTTACATATTTATTCAATTTGATCCCTACTCGTTTTTATTGGAAGTAAACTAGAGAATTTTGAAACAAATAACTCTAAAGGGTCAAGAAAGGCTTAGTAACAAATTAAGCCAACAAAAAAAAAAATTAAGCCTTTCTAAATTTTAAAAAATTATTAAAATTTATAAGCAAAATTTAAAAAAAAGTTATAAAAAGTTTACAATTATAAAATTTTTATTAAAAATAACAATACCAACCTATTAAAATTGATTTTTAAAGAATAAATTGAGATTACATTTCTAAAAGTACTATAGATTATTTTGGTCTAATGGTTATAAGTTTTTCGAAAAGCATGGTGACCTTCAATCTCCAACATATAATGAGGATTTTCTCGAACCTTTCTAGAAAGATTTTCCAACAAAATCAATGACTCTAACTGACCCTCCAAGAACGAAACTTTTATAGCTTGTAGTTAGAAGAAATTCTCCCAAAGTCTTGAATGAAATTAAGTAAAAAGAATCTTTTGAATAAAATAGGAATTGAACCTTAAAAAATAAAATACTCCGAAGAGTGTTAGCAGTCGGGGTTTTCGTGGACTTGTTGCTTTCTTTTAGGACTTTGTTGATCTATTAAGAGGAGCCCAATTAACCATTCCACCTAGTGAACTTGAACTTGTCTTAACTTGAACCATTAAGAGGAGCTCAAGTCCGTTAATGGTTTAATTGGGGTCTTTATTGTTTCTAATCGTAATAAGCATTTGAATCCTATTTACTCTAAAAAGTAGGGATAAAAAACTTCGATTTTACCAAAGAAGTCTATATAATATGATTATTAGTAGTCGCATCATCAAAAGTATTAATACGAGTATTGCAACAACTATGAGGAGAAAATTCAATAGTTCAACCAATTTTATTCGAATGAGATGAATTACACAATTGATTAGAAAGAACACTAAATTGTTCATTCATAGTGGCGTTGCATAGTACGCATCTAAGTGTAAGATTGCCAAGCCAAGAATCAAAATTATGAAACTTCATCTCTCAACTCATTTAGATCACGAGTATTTTTATTGCACTGACCCAAAACATTTTCCAAAGTGATTATGGGTTGATTCGCCTCATTCTCATTGTCAACTCGATTTCATGTGTTCGAAACCGTTGTAAATCATCCTGAAAACTAATGAACGTAGTAATAAACGTAGTCAAGATTAATAAAGATATGGAGAAGATGGAAAAGGACTGGATGAAAGGTGATGAAAAGGCGATGCCCTATGAAACCCTTTGAAGAAGAATGTTCAAGAAGCATCACAAATGGTTTTAACCAACCCCCTAAGGCCGAACCCTAGTAAATTAGAGGGTGAAGAGCCTCCCACATCTTCAAGAAGAACACCAAGAAGAAAACAACTTCTAAAACAAACAAGAGAGATATCTTGCAAAGAAAGAAACTCAAAGAGTTGCATTGAATCAAATAATGAAGGGTCCTCCTAATGAATAATGAAGATGTTTTTATATAGGCTAACCGATTACATCAAAATAAAACTCCTAAGTATAATGAAACTCTAATTAAGCTAAGCAAGAAATAGTTCTGGTTGAATTAACCTTTCTTATTAACTAAGAAATATAAAACTTCTAAACAACTGAAAATCTGGAAAAATATTCTAAAATTCTAAATAAAAAAATATAAAACATACAATTTTTATGTTTAAGTTCATATATTTTATAGTCATAATTTATGTTATATATATTGAGTATAAGTTCATATTGTTTAATTCCAAATTTTAATGAAGAGAAATAGGTAGAAAAAGGAAGTGGTAGCAAATGAAAGGAAAAAGTGCTTGGTTTAGGAAAAGTAAGTGCTCATTCAATTCCAATTACTTTTATGTTTGTTTGATTATGTTGTTGCAAATATGTATAAAAGTTTATATGAGTAATCTAATCTATATAATTATATATAAATGGAAGGTCCTTTCTACTTTAATGTGGCACATCCAAATTATGCTTCTTCTTTCTTCATTTTATCAAAATAATAAAATTTTAATTTTGGTCCCTCTAATATGTCTAAATTTGATATTTAACCTTTATACTTTAATTTTAACATAAATTGGTCCTTATATTTTATAATGTTAATTAGTCCAACTAGTTAATATCCTTAACTTTTCGATTAAAATGTTATATTGTTATACATAATATTATAAGTTGGAATGAAATGGTATAAAGATGAGTAAAAGGTGTTATTACCTATTATTTATGAATGAGTACAAGAATGATCTTTGTCATAATGTTATAGTATATGCAAGATATCAAGCTTTACCAAAGGAGCCTCATTAGAAAGCAGTTAAGAGACTTACAAGATATGTCATTAGTACATTAATTTTAGGCATTTGATTCACTAAAAACACTAGTTCACAATCTTGTAAGGTACTTTGGTGCTAACTAGGAAGGGAATTTGGATGATCCAAAAAGCATTTGAGGAGCATGTATCTAGTCTCTTGGTATGACAAAAAAAGCATAATTTTATCTCTTTGCCCGCTGCAAAAGTTGAGTTCATTGCAATTGGAGGATGTTGTACTCAATTAATATGGATGTAAAAGAATGCTTGTGGATTACGATGTGTCATTTTGTATATCTTGGAGATTCAAGACTTATATTGAGTTGGTTGAAGATATTCTTTATGCATATTATCTTACTAGTTTCGTGGGAAGATTGATTGTTATTGATGTAGTATGTTAGCAAGTCCCGATTCCTTATATATTGAGACTTGTATTTGTGTAGATGATGTGCTAAACTGAGAACACTTATTCTTGTTCATTGAGAAACGTTTTAGTTGAGTGCATTTTGTGAAAAATCAAGTTTGCCAGAGGAGAGTTAACTAAATCTTAAGTACAAAAGTGAAGAGTCTAATCTAGTGAGTGTTAGAGGTTATAATCACTTGTTGTATGAGTTGCTAAAATAGTGGATTATCTCTCAAGGCAAAAGCCCCATAAATGTAAGGAAACGAAACTACGTAAACATATTGGGTGTTCATTGTTTTTCTACCTTGTTCATACTCAGAGCTTGAAGTAGTTGGCACTGGTCTTCAACGTTGTTTCTAGCTCTGCTCTTGTTCTGCTTGCAAATAACAATTTTGAAATTCCAGAATCAAAATCAAAGTCTAATATGTATAATTGCACAAAATTAAACTCCATGTATCGAATTGCATATTAGATGAAAATTTATGTATAATTTTGATATTTATCTCTCTATATAATTCAACTTATTTTCTTAAAGGAAATATAAATAAAATATATAATAGCTTTTTTTCAATATTAAAAATATATTTCATAATAGTTTTATATATTATTATAATTAAATTTAAATAATATTAATAAACATATAAGCAAACTGAGTTAGCTCTGGGCTTCCAAATTGCTTGAAAAGAAGAAAGCATTCAACAAAGATGAAGACCTTCCAACCCACGTCCCAACCATGGTTTCAACTTCCAACTCATTACAAACATTAGTTAGGAAACCTGGCTTTGGCCTTGGCTCAGTGCCCCACCTTAAATTATATATTAAATATATATTTTATTATTAATCAAAATACTTTTTAAATTTACATATTTTTATTTGTTTTTTGTTTCAATATTTTTTTAAAATGAAAAAACTTTTTAGTTAGTCAAGCTTGCTTTTATTGACCAAAAGGAAAAAAAAAAAAAAAAAAAAAGCCCATTATGCAGAGAGTCAGCCTTAATAGAACCTTAGTGTAATATTTAAGGATCACCCTCTTGAATCACCCTCTTTTCTTCTCATTTCACCTCAATTCCATTGGGTGCTTTCTTGTTGTTGTTAGAGAGTCAGCAATGAGCTCCATTATGCAGAGCTTTCAAAAAAGCCCATCACTCCCCCTCTCTCAAACTCAATCCAAAGAGCAAGCGCCATTGCCAGCCCTACGAAGAAGGCTTTCCTCTTTGTCTCTTAAATTACATCCTTCCATCTCTTCGACATCAGCGCCGTCATGGGCCTTCCCCAGATCCAAGTCTTTGTCTTCCGTGGGCGACCATGCTGGTAGATCCATCAGGAAATGGTGGGACTGGGGATGGTCTTGGGTTCTTTCCAGAAAACCCATGTTTGCTCAAGACCTTGAAATGAATGAAGAAGAAACTAGGGTTCTAGGAGGCCACAGCAAAGGCAGCTGGAGGCATGTTTTCTACAAGCTAAGATCCGAGATCAAGAAACGCATGGGATCTGACAAAGTTAGCCTCCCACAAACTTGCAGGTACGATTCTTTATCCTACTCCAAGAATTTTGGGGTTGGAAACAAAATATACGGTTGATGGTTTGGATTTTTGGGATGCTTCAATGGAGGTGTTCGAAGAAAGTCCTAAACGGGAAATTAAATAAGCAATGCAGTGCTTCAAGGTTCAGATCATCACATCATCAGAGTCTAGATTTATATATTCTTCCCCCCCCCTCCTGCCTCTTGTTTTCTTCTTTCTTGAGTTGTCAGCTTTTCCTTTTTCTTATCATAATCCAAGCGATTGGTGAAAAAGATAAACAATAGCATGTAGTTAACTTGTTTTGTAATATAATATGGTTTTGCTTGGAAGAGCAGAGTTAAAAACTCCTCCTTGTTGGTTTACTCCATTAATTACAATCTATATGGCTATGGAGTGTACCTTCGAAGTTCTGAGAGGAAAGTTGCAGAGACAGGGTGAATTTACTGTTTCACTCAGCATCTGTTGGCTTCAATCCAAGATGTCATTAGAGTGTAATTTTTGTTTTTGTTTTTTAATTTCATTATTTTTTTTCAGCTTCAATTGCATAATCATTACAAGTATTGTGTTTCTTTTATTTATTTATGTATGTATCTAATGCAATATTGATATATATATATATATATTAGCTCTTCTTTTGCAAGTATATTGATTCTACAAAAACAAGAACCATACGAAATGCAATTAAAAGAATGAAATACCTTCCATATCACATAGATAGTTTATTTTATATCAATTTTATTAAAATTTATCAATTTAATCACTACTTTAAATATTTTAAAATTATGATCATAAAATAGTAAATATATATATATATAATCACGACATTAAAACAATTTAGCCTTTTTATTAAATAAATAAAATATAAACATAAAACTAAAAAATATAAAATTTATTTAAAAATATTAAAAAATTTTTTTATTTTTATAAATAGTATTGGTTTAACATATTGAAGACATCGTTTTTTATTATTTAAAACGATTTATTCTTATAAATAATCTATTTATATATATATATTGCCAGCACCGTTTGTAGACACACAGGCGTAGTAGTTATGTAAAATCTGGGTGGGTGGCACGCACACGGCAGAGACAAAAGTAGAATTCCAATTATTTGGCAGCACCATTTGGCATGCCAATCAACCATGTGTACTTTCATTATCCACTGCTGTCATTAATGTAATGGACGTAAATTTGCTGCTTCATTTCCTTGCAAGACGAGGTCTTTATGTCTTAATGCTGATCTTACCTGTTACTATAATTTAAGAAGCCTTTGCTTTGAGAATAGGAGTAGGGCTGAGTTCTGCAAAAAAAAAAAAAAAAGTGTCGGTGGTTAAATGTGGTTTTTTCCACATAATTTACAAATAAAAAGTCACATCACCGACCAATTTCCATAACAGGGACTCATTGATTAGTCGTCGGTGAAGGGTAAAGGATGAAATTTGTGAGAGCAGCATTATTTTATTCAACGTTAACAAATTTTTATATTATTTTTATCAATATATTTTTCAAATTATTCACGGAATTCAAATTAATTTATTTTATACAAATGGGAATCAAATTACCCTAACCGCGTTTAATGATTGCATAAAATAATTATTTTACTTGCAATTTTTTTAAAAAAAAAAATTATGTTTTGTCTGTAAATAATTTGGTGGCGATGTAGTTGGGCATGTGCTACATGTGTATTCTAGTTTGATGTTAGTTCATGCCAACTAACAACAAGCCTTTTAGTTGGATCCAGACTATGGGGAAACAAAAAAAAAAAAAAATAAAAAAATCAAATTATGTAATTAGTTGTTTTATTCGATCAAAAATAAGACCTTCCACAAGGTCTTATTTTTGAATCGATGGTGAAGCAATTCGGGAATTTCACTTGTTCTTTATGTTGATTATGATGCGAAAGCTGTAAGTCAAAGGATTAAAAGTGTTGCCCAATAATAGACAAGCTTATGCCATTTCCAATATGAAAGACTCTTTATTTTGTTTTCTCTATGGGCAGCTAAGCCAAAGTGAGTGTTATTGTTCGATAAGATTTGCGCTTGAAAAGAAAAAAATAGCTATGGATTGGGATATCTTGATTAAGCCAGGTTTACAGCGGTGTCAGGTATTACGGCTACAATGCCATCATGACATCCCGCTTGGTGGACCGGACGAGGCCAAAGCCTTGGGACGACAGTTCCCTGATGGTGGACCCTGAGAGGGAAGCGTCTTGCGAGAAGCATCGAGTAAGAAACATGGTAGGAAGCCATGAGCAGATGAAATCAAGGGGGATGGTGACCCCATGTGACGAGTTGAGACAACGAGGAGCCCAAGTTTTGGGGCAAGGGTGCTTGGAGAATGCCCATAAGATGGCCCTAGAGTGCCAGGTAAGAAAACTATCTCTATTTTAGACATTTCAATGCTTCTTGGGAGCATAGATATAAAAGCTATTTAGCTCTTTAAGGGGTAGTGAAAGGTGTCAACTCACCACCTCCCTCTCACCTTGGCTAGTTGGTGGGATTTCCTTGGTGCAAGCAAGATGCCATGGTGTGCGGTCATCGGGCAAGTGAATGTTCAATGTCTACTCGAGAGAAAACTCAGGGACGGTTCCGGGATAGCGAGCCCCATATTGCGCTGTTGCCGGAAATCTGAGGTTGGACCTTAGATTTTCTTTAAGCCATGTGGGATCCTCCACCCAAAGTCCATCGGGTTGCCTTTGGGATCACGAGATAATGCTTTGAAGGAGGGGCATCGAGACACGATGGGGCATCGGGTTAACTAGTTGGTGGACAACTACTAGTCTCGTGGGAACATAGATACAGCAATTGAGCCTAGGGCCTGGGAACTAGGACGATCACCATGATGAGTCTTGCCTTGAGTGCATGTAGTTTAGCCGTAGTGAGAGTTTTTGTCTAATGAGAATTGTCATGAAAAGAAAGAATTAGCTATGAATGTTATGTAACAACTTTGTAGGTGTCACAAAACTTAATTTCGGGGCTGAATTTATTAAATCGAGTCATTTGAAATTTTAATCAAGTAGTTACGAACCGAGTGCAAGATTAGAAAATAGAAATATTAGTAATTAAATTAGAAATAAAATTTTATTAGTAATTAATTAAATAGGATATTAAAAGTAATAGAGGGATTAAATTGTGAAGTGAGCAAAGTAGAGAGAAATGATTAAGGATTTGAGTAGGGACTTGTTAAGTAATTAGCCATGGCCTTAGTGTGTTATTAAACCAAAAAATTAAAAATGAATTAGTGGAAGACCATGATAATGGCCATTGATTTCCGCTAAGTGACTTAAGTTAAAAATCATGACCTTTGATTTGTTATTAATTAAGAATAACAAAACTTAATGATAAATGGATTAAAAGAAAAGATGGATGAGTGAGTGGACTTCTCCACCGTTTGGAAAAGCAAATAGAAAGGAAGGAAAATTTGCTTGGTTTCAGTCGTCTATGCCGTGAGCTTCCATGGCCACATGGTGAAATAATTCATGAGTGTTTTAGCAAGGAATCAAAATACTTTGAGAGCCCATTCAAGCGAAGAGAGGAGCGAAGCTAGTCCATTCGGTCTTGATAGCAAGAGAAAGAGAAAAACAAAGTTGTATGGTTTCTCTCCTCCATGCCTTAAGCCATACTTTGAGGTGAGTATTACTTTCTTTGTATTTTAATTAGATCGTTTGTTTTAGATGGTAGTAAAGTGAGAACCCATTCTAGTATTTGCTAAATTTAGAGCTTGGGAGTTACGTTGGTTTTGGGCTTCTTCCATTGTCGTGAGCATCGATTAAGGTAAGAAAGATATTGTCTTTTGAATTTTGTTAGAATTTTAGCTTAAGAAATGTAGATGAATATAGCCTATCCATTAGAATTTGAAATTGTTAAAAATTAGCTAAGGTAATCATTGATGAAAGTAAGAAGCTAGAGAGAGAATGGTTGGAACTTTGAGTAATGTACATGTTTTTGGATACCCTAAGAGTCCTAGATAATGGTTCTAAAGTCGGATTTCGATTCGCTCGGGTAAATAACGAGATACGAACATTTGCAATATTAAGAGGTTTTGGAAAATCATCTTGGAGACCCTGTTTAATGAGCTTGAGTCTTTTTAATATCACAACGGCAAGTAATTTCATAGAGTGATTGATTAAAGTATTAGGTTACTTGCATAAAGAAATAAAATAAAATAAATAGCCATTTAATTAATTGAAAATGTAATAGAGATATTAAACTGATAAAAATAATGAAATTGGATACAAAATAAAATTAATGAGATTTAAACTAACATTATTAATAACTTTATCATATAAGATTACAAATCCTATAAAAGGAAGTCAAATTGAACAACTTAGGGAGCCAAAAGAAATTACAATAACTTTAGATATTTAATGTGGGGGGCTAAAATGAAATTTGATATAATTTAGCGAGGGTCAAACATAAATATTCAAGGTGGGGCATAAAATGAAGTTTGACAAAATTATTGAGCACCTACTGGATCTCTCATGCTCAAATTTAGGCTGTTCCGCATGGTTCGTCTTCCGATTCCTGAATTGCCTTTTTGCATCATGGCTACGAATTCGCCATAGTCGATTCTTCCGTCCTGAAATAAAGCACAAGTAGTGGGACATTGAAACTTAATCAATAAATGTACCGGTACTCGTATGAGCAAACTACTATAACGATTTAGGATTTGCAAATGGTGAGACAGTGAAGAGGAGATCGGAAATTCTACATTGTTATCGGTACCCTGCTCAACCGGTTATCAAGGGTAAGATGGCTTACATTATCTTGATCAACTTCTCTGATTATATCCTCCAGCAAAACATCTGTTATGTTATGCTCGGCACAGGCTTGCTGAAGTTCATCGACCGTGATGTAGCCACTGTTGTCCTTATCAAAGTATTTGAATGCCGCAACAAGATGTTCTTCACGCTCTAGTTTATTAAGGTGAACCGTTGCAGCTATGAACTCCCCGTAGTCGATGCTCCCACTATTGTCGACATCAGCCTGAGAACAAATGAAATAGCTCAGATGAATGCGTTGCAAATTTGCAGTTAACACATCCATGACGTAACAAGCATGGTTGCCACATTGAATCGATATTGCCTTTGTACGAAAATACAACGATTTCAGCATCCAAACGCACTTAACTGCATTCATAAGGTCTCGGATTTCAGTATCCTTCAAGGTAGAGCCATATCTTCGTAAACCAGCTTTGAGTTCATCAAATGTGATTGCTCCACTGTTATCAGTATCCATGGCTGTAAACATTTCTCTCAAACCGGCAATCTCCTCCTCGGATAGACTTTCAGCTATTACCTGGTAGTACAGAAAGCACAGAACTTCCTCTATCAGAACGGGTTTTACGACATTAGCTTTAAAGACGAGCATGTTTTACATAAATATTTTACTGAAAAATGGTGCACTCTGTTAAATGAGACAAACAGATTATACATGTATGTATGTATGCATATAGTAACTGTATCAGACAAGCATATATAATGAGAAACTTACCCGTAAAGCCATCTTCTTTAGTTTGTTCATTGCCGAGAATTGCTTGAGTCGAGAAAGTACGGCAGGATCCAGTGCCCTATCTGGGGCAACCCCGTTTTGGGAAATCCATGGATGACCTAAACAATTCAGAAAGAAAATGATATCTAACAATTTTGATCTTTATTTCACTAAAGAAAAGAATGTACTTTGGGATACATTTTCAAACAACAATTTAGCTGCGATCTATGAAACAGAAAACCGCAGCATGCCAGGATGAAGCAACGTAGCAACTTTATGCATCTCTACGTGATCATACTACAATTCAGGAATGCAGCAAAAGAAAAAGATTCCTCTATTTCATCTCTTTTATCGGTTCAAAACATTCATCAATATATAGAAAGGTAATATGTATTACATACATACTACTTCATGAGCAGATAGCCGTTCTGAAGGTTGAGAGCATAACATCTTCCGTATTAAGTCCTTTGCGCTATCAGATATTACCGGCCATGGGTCTGAATAGAAGTCGATATCTCCTTTTAACACGGCATCAAATATTCCTTGTTGTGTTTCTAAAGAACAGACAGAGGAAAGTTGTAAGCCTATTACACATAGAACTGCTTGAAAACTCATAATTGATGCAGAACCAAAGAAAAGAAACATCGACATTACCGGCCCAAAATGGTGGGACGCCACTTAGCAATATATAGAGTATAACTCCTGCAGTCCATACATCCGCTTCCGGTCCGTAATGCTTGAGGAGTACTTCCGGGGCAACATAATACGGGCTTCCAACCACATCAGTAAAAATTTGGCCTGGAGTATATGCAAACCACATTATGTTAAACAACTTGAATATGTTCTTTCCTGGAACGATTTACTAGGCATTTTTCACAACATATACCCATAAACTGGTATGCATTAAGGTTAGGTGTTAAAAATAAGTGGTGCCTTAAATGTGCTACAAGAAATCTCAGAACTAATTGCTTACCAGGTTTAAAGAACACTGATAGTCCAAAATCAATGGCCTTGAGCGAGAAATCATCATCCTTGTTAACTAACAAGAAATTCTCAGGCTTTAAATCGCGATGCATAACCCCGAGTGAATGGCATGCCTCGACAACCCCAACAATGATCTTTGTCAACGCAGCCGCCTTCCTCTCGGTGTAATGCCCTCTTTCGATAATTCGATCAAACAATTCACCTCCAGAGCAAAGCTCCATCACAATATGCACATATAAAGTGTCCTCATATGCACCTTTGATGGTGACAATATTCTTGTGACCAGCCAAATGGTGCATTATTTGAATCTCCCTCCTAACATCCTCCACGTCCTCCTTTGAAAGCAACTTCCTTTTGCATATGGACTTGCAGGCATACTGGAAGCTGGTCGAAATCTCAGTGCATAAGTAAGTAGTCCCGAACTGACCTTGTCCTAACTTGCGACCGATGTTGTATAGGTCGCGGATGTTGGGGGTCTTATGACCCAGAACATGACAAGCATGGTGATCAAAGCCACGCTTCATGGAGTTCTCTTTCTTGGGGGGGACAGTGGTAACCAAATTGGCATCTTTTGTGGTCGGTTTGGGGATAACTTGGGGAGCAAGTTGTTGATCATTTAAGCCGGAACGGGAATAATCAGAGGTGGAATGGTCTGAAGAAGCGTAGCTCTGCTTGGAAGAACGTTCCTCGGGCTCACTGAAGCCCTGATGGAGTTGGCCGGATCCTCGGCATGTGTTTCCCATCGAACAATCCCTATTTCCCCCACAATACTATTTTTCTCATGCAATAATATAATCTCATCAATTACACTGAAAATGAAAGGAGAGAGAGAAAATGTAAATTTTCGATGATCCCACAATTTGAAAAATCTTCTAACGTCACATGATTTTCATGTAGAAACCCCTCACAAATCTAAACTTCAAAAGAATCCCACATGAGATAAGAGGAAAAGCACCACTCTGTTTTCTACAGAAAGGAGAAATAAACGAAAGTCACCATCTTTCAACATGTATATATCAATGAAGTCCTACCCAAAAAAGAAAAAAAAAAAAACAAAGACAGCTATCAAAGAAAATAACCCAATAATCAAATTCACAGACCAGAAAGAGAGATTAACTGAGAAAGATGTAAACATACATAACAATCAAGGATTCAATAAAAAGGGAAAAAACCAAATATAGGAAGGAAAGAGAGATAAAGTACCAGTTAAGAGTGGAAATGAAGAAAGGATTGGAAAACAAAAAGAAGAAAGAGAGATGATAGAAGGAGAGACAAAGAAGGAAATGCTTAAAATGGATGAATATAACTGATCAAAAACAACAACTTTTGCCTATTAGTGGGTCTTTCTTTCTTTCCTTTTTAAGTTCGAATTTTTGGTTATGTCTCTGTTGTTAATTTTGGGGTTAATGTTGTTGGTAAGAAACATGGGATACGAGAGAGCAGTAAAGACCAGCTAACTCTCCCACTCTCTCTTCCCCACCTTTCCTTTTCCTCTTCCTCAAACGGAATCATAAGGAAACCAAACGAAAAGAAGCCATTGTTGTTTTTTAATCAAATCAAATCAGTGTGTGTGTTAGAGTGCAATGGAAAGGTAAAAAGGGTAAGGAAACCAGAAAAGCAAAACAGGGGGATTCATGGTTGACCTTGCTCATAGCTCACGACAACGTTGGAGTTTGTAGGTTGTTGATTGGTACGTGACACTCACGCCGTGTGAAAATGCTACGACATGTCTGTCTTCAACGTTGTTTTGGTCAAATCTCTTCCGACTAATATTGTGGAGAAATGAAAGAAAACAAAATCTAATCTTGGAAAAATATTAAAACTTGCAGTTGGGCTTTCAACCATGCAGTTTAACCCTACACTACGCTTGTCCATCTCAAATCCGTTTGAAAATTGAGATGGTAAGGAATAAAATATATGCCCCAAAAATAAACTCCCATAAAAAAATAAAATTTGATTTTAAATGAGTTGAGCAAGTTTTTCTCAACTAAGTTTGGCCTCAATTTGTAAAAATTAAGTTATTAACCAATTATTTCGTTTTTATATTATTAAAATTTTTAATATGGGTAAACCGAACTTGAGTTTTAACATTTTCATCCGAGTCGAACTTGGATAATTTTAAACTTATTTTTAGGTCGGATCGAACCCTTACTTGACCTGACTCAAATCTGACCCGACTCAACCTATGGACAACTCTACCTACACTTACATAGGGTGATCAATTGTTTTAACACTAATAAAGGGTTTCATTATTATATTTAAGTTTAGGGTAAATTATAAAATAGTCATTTTTATTTGTTTCAGATTACATTTTAGTCACTTTATGTTTAAAATGTTACGTTTTAGTCACTTATGTTATCTTTTTGTTACGAAGTGATCACTCTACCGTTAAGCTCCATTACCTCCCTAACGGTGGTCTTACGTGGCAGTCCAAATGAGTTTTAAATGTCAACTTGGATGTCTTACGTGGCAGCCCAAATTAAAACATATTTTCATCCTAGCAACTTGACATCTAAATTGACATTTAAAACCCATTTGGAATGCCGTTAAGTAGGTAATGGAGTTTAACGGTAGAGTAACCACTTCGTAATCGTAACAAAGTGATAACGTAAATGACTAAAGCGTAATATTTCAAATATAAGTAAATAAAATATAATCCGAACCAAATAAAATTAACTATTTTTATAGTTTATCCTTTAAGTTTAAGCAAACGTAGCTAGCAAGCCTAATACTCTTGTCTTTTTGGTAAATTTCCTAAATGTACACGTTAATGAAAAAAATTGGGAACATCTCTTTTAGTTCCAATTTCTCTCAACTTTTATTTCTGAAAAAAAATTTGGATTCACAATATTTTTAATATATAATATTTGATTATTATAAAATTTATATTTTAAAGACTTTTTTGGTTGAATTTTAAAAGACTTTGAATTCTCCTTGATAAAATAAAATAGTTTTTTTTTTTTTTTTGAACATCATCTTCAAGTTGTCCCTTTCCTAAAAGGATGTTTTTTTTAAAAAATTTATTGAGATAAATACGTAATTTTGTCACTTTTAAAATAAATATATTATTAAAAATAGGGAAAAAAACATTGTTTTAAAAGCTTAAATTAATAATAATAAAAGAGGTTTCATTATTATATTTAAATTTAAGCAAACGTACCTAACAAGTTTACTCTTACATTAGACAATTAATATATATATAACTCTATGGTTTGATGGTTAAAAGTGTTCATCGCTCTAGGTGTGATATGAGTTTGCGTTGCGTTAATTACGTGTTTTTTTTTTGGGGGTTTACCTTGTTATTGTAATTCATAAAAAAAATATATATAATATATAATAATATAATATAATTTACTTTGTAAAACGAGATTACCAAAGAAATTGCAGAAAAACGATTACCAAAGCTTAAAACTCAAGAACTTTGATATTTATCTATACTATTATACTACTAAAATATCATTTCATATTTAAATTAAGATATATTATTTGAGAGTACTTTAATTATTTTAATTAAAATTAATAAAAATAAAGGATATGAATATAGTAAGATTTGAACTCACATTAATTATATTAGTAAAACATTAAATTTATCCCTCAACTAAAGTTTTATTTGATTTTTTATACATTTTATTTTATTATGCATACAATATTACCTACATCAATTATATTTATATATATATATATATATATATATATAATATTAAAATATTATTGTTGATTGAGTTGGTGTCACAAATTTACTCGACACCAACTAAAACTTGACGACAAATTTTACACTTGCTTTAAAGCACTTCCAGAATAGCTTTAGTCAGATAACACTTTTAGAATAGAAGTTCCAGTCAAGCCAAACCAACTATACAGAAGGAAAAAAATGTTTAATTTGATAAAATTAACATTTATTTTAATTTTTTTTTTAAATGACGAGAAAAATCCATTGACATATATCTACTTTCCATTTCCATAGGCTGTTGTAGGTAGTTTCTCGAGTCAAGGCTACTAATACTACGTACCATGGCATGCATGGCAATTGGCAAAGGCACTTCACGTTGAACCAAATCTATAGGATCCTGCAATATTATTGACTACTTTCATTTTATACTCAAGAATACTGAACTTTGATCATTGAAACTAAAGATTCAATATTCTATTAACAGATCACATGATTGTCAACATCATAAAACTAGTCTATTGTTATTTGAATCCTTAATCTCAGCCATTTCTGCAAGTGTTGAACTCATCATGACAAAACAAACTATGTTACCCCCTCAGAGCTAAAAACTGAGGGAGGGGTCCAATGATTGAAAGAACAATTTTAAGACATTGTACAAGTTTTTTGAAGATTTATATGTAAATACCCTTCTAAGTAATGTATCATATGCTAACATTGTAGGCAGTGTTAACGTTTGATGTTGGATAGCTTGACCTGATGGAACTTTATAGATTTCCCTCCACTGTCCAAAGCGCTTAAGATGATAAATTGGCTTCTTGAAGTTGTCTATTGAGTCCTCCGCTAGTAGGCCTAAGATATTCACATTGTTAGAACAATGAGGATAAGAAAAGTGATCAGTGATCAGTGCTCAGTGCTAAGGAGGTATCTAGAACCACATTACATCCTTATCTATGCTACTCGGACTGGGGTGTGAGTGTTGGATAGGGGTATGTGTCCAACATGGGCATGTTTAATTTTTTTCCAAGTTTTTGGAGGATCATATCTCTATGCCTGTATCCAAATGTGTGAGAGATTGGTACTTCAAGTCAAAAGAAAAGTTGGAGCAACATAGACCCTTGTTGCAAACTTGTCAAAGGAAAAGAAACTCTAACAGTTCAATCCTCTTATAAGAATTTATAAATTTCATGAAGCAGAAAATCAGAATTTACTATGTCTAAAAGCGAATACAACCTAATACTCTTTCTTTTAATGATTTCTAAATTTGGAGATCATGAAAACACTTACAGTCCACAAAGCACTTTGATGGTGTCATAGAAAAACCATTGCAGAGTAATAACAGGTCCAACAAGTGTGATGCGTACGGGAAGACTTCTAGTAAAAAGGTTAACAAACCCGATCTTTCTAACAGCCTGAAAGTTATGATATTGAATAACCCATATTAATCATTTTAATTTGTACTTAAATTAAGCTGAAGAAACACATTTCTAATGGGCACTACCTGCAACACGTTTTCAGCCTTTTTGTTGTAAAGAGAAGAAACAACGACATCAGCCGGGTTAGAGACTACAGTACCAACTGCTCCAGCTGCATACCCTGCTAAGCATGTGACACCAAGTTGTTGAGCCCTGGAACAATCTTGTTTTCTCTGTTTAATGATACTTCCATAGATAAAGTCCACTGAATGCTCAAAGGTTGAGAACATTATCATCGAGACTGCCAATCAGAACATCATATTTAGAAACAAGGTTAGAAATAAAAGGCACTATGAATTTGCAATCCCAATACATGCCAAAATAGACTTATATAGGTACGCAAGTAATCAGTCAACACTAAACTCAGATGAGTTTGTAGCAACTTGCTTGTTGACAACAATGTTAACTGAGAAAATATCCTTTTTGCCTATAAATCTACGTTTTCTAGCTTGGCTTTAAACCTCATTCTGAAATGTAAAGCTCAAACTCCATGTTCTTAAACTCCTATAAAAGAGACAAAGGTGACTTAAGAGTACTCATAAAACAGGTGACCAGCAAACATGCAATGTCACTCTATCTTGTCATCTCATCTGCAAATAGATAGAAAATATTGGCAAGGCGTGCTTTAGTTGGTAATTACTAATCTAATAGTGAGAGAATACTGAACCAAGAACTGATTAGCATAATATTTGCAACTCGCAATTTGTCAGCTTAAGCTTACAAACTAACTGAGGGCATATCAAGATAGACTAGAAGGCTCTCCGGTGCCATAACCACCAGGAAACACCTCTTAAATCTGTTACTAGTAGGAACAATCAACTAAAAATTCTAAAAGTGCAGTGGAGTATTAACATTACATGGAAGATTGCGGCCCCAAAGTGGGCAAAGTCCCTTGTAGAAGCTGCAATCAAATTGAAATGGATAAAAAATTACTGATGAAGGAAAAACAGAAAGATTCAGGCATCAGCATAACATACCCAGCAAGCCCTTCTGTTTTATAAAGTTTAGGAAATCCATCAGCCAAACCCTTAGCAAAAGTGCGCTGCGTCTGAACACGAACTTTAATGGCCTCGAAAGGACACAGAGCCACATCAGCAAATACTTGAGCAGATGCACTGCTGAGAAAGAATATGAAAGTCTTGTCTTGATCAGCCAAAACATTGGAATAAAGCTCCTTAAAGTATTCATAAAGACCAAATCTGCAGCCCCCTTGAACACCATATCCAAATAACTTGCCAGACCAACCTCTCCAAAGAGAAGATGGCCCCTGCTCTCTCCAAAGGGCAGAGAATCCTGATGATATGCTGCTATACTTGATTGGATTCACCTGAAAAAACAAATAACATAATTACATAAGCAACCTTAAAAGAATAAAATATGGTGGGAAGCTGAGGAGACCAAGAAGCACAATGAAACTACATACAACAGTTAAAACGCACTTGCTGTCTCTATATTTGATGCTAATCAGACTGCCGTAAAGGTCAAACATAACATATAAGAATTTTATTTCTCTACTGCTATATGAAATGGTTCTACCATGGCAAGCAAACTTGCTGGTTGCTACACAACTCTTTCCTGGATGGACATTCCAAGATTTCCCCTTCTTAAAAGCTGATGTTCTCCACTAACCAATCAATAATATAGCAAGACGAGGTAGCAGCCATAAGTCCACAAGAAGCATATGGACCGTGGGTGATACACATACAGATATAAGCATAAGCATAAGGTTAAAAACAAGGCAGCTTAACTGAAAACCTCAAAGACATTCTTAGAGAAAACAATTAAGATCATAATATTCAACAGTTTGAAACCAAAAATAAAATCAAAACGAACCTACCTGCATATTTACTTTCAAGACATCAAGAGGTGTAACAGCAAGATGAGTAGTCCCAGCACTCAGCATTCCTCCAACGGTACAAATCCCATAATACCCAGGTGAAAACTCCTCCCGGAAACTCCTCTCTTCCCTTTTCATTTTGTTTTACTCTCTTTCAAACTTAACTCTCAATGCGCAACTGTGTTATTCAGGAGGAACAAAAAACCCACATTTCTGTGATCAGCGGTGTAAAACGAGAATGGGGGCAGGCAATGACATTCAGGGAATTAAGGAGTGCGTTAATAGCACGTTAGTGAGGTGTGAAAGAATATTAAGAAGGGGGGCCATTGACGACTAAAAACTTGGTGGTGTTTCCATGTTTCAGTATTTGTCGTTTGGAATGCTTCCACGTTTACAGGTCCAAAATACAGGGTCCAAAATCTAATTCAGTTGCGACGCTTTCCGTCTGCTTTACCTAAAAGTGAATCTTCAAATTAATTAGGAAAGCCCGCGAAGCCCTAATCGAACCTCTTCTACCTCATTTTACCACCTTACCCTTACTATATCAATTCTCTGAATATGTGGGCCCTTCGCCAATGAAAATACTACTTTTATTTCAGATATATAATTATTTATTTCTTTGTTCATCAACTCAAATGTGGGATTTAATTCTGGTTAATTATCAACAAATACCCTTTTTTTTAATTTACGGAAAATAACATTTTTCCCAATTATTTATTGAAATGGGTCATTTTTCTCGAAAACGCGTCCACGTCAGCACGATTTCAGGGGATGCAGCAAAAAAACGCGTCCTTGATGGAGCATTTTCTGCCATATCAGTAGAATTCGCGTCCTTGAGGGCGCGCTTTGTTGATATGGCAGAAAACTCTCTCTTAGGGACGCGTTTTTGTCTTTTCATTCTGTTAGGGTTTTTAACTGTTTTTAAGGTTAGGGTTATGGTTTTTAAGGTTTTAAGGTTAGGGTTTAAGGTTTTTTATGGTTTTTAAGGTCTTAGGGTGCGCTTTGCTGATGTGGCAGAAAACTCTCCCTTAGGGACGTGTTTTTGCTCTTCCTTTCTGTTAGGGTTTTTAGCTGTTTTTAGGGTTAGGGTTAGGATTTTTAGGGTTTTAAGGCTAGGGTTTAAGTTTTTTTATGGTTTTTAGGGTCCTAGGGTTTGGGGCTTTTAAGAGAAAATTAATGAACTAGAGTTTAAGGTTAATTAATTAAAATAATTTTAGGTTTAGGGTTTTAAAAAAAATATATCAACAATATAAAAATTATTTATTTTTTTTACAGTAGTATCTAGTAAAATAATATTGAGAAGACGTTTCTAAACAAATAGTGACCAAAACGCTTCAAGCAGGATGCACTGTCAGCAAGAGTATTGAAAAAAGCTCTCACGTGGACGCTATTTTGCTACAGTAGTTCCTATTTGTCCTTAGACTATAAATGAGCCAAATTTCATTCTCAGGTTGCATAATAGAAATTAAGGCAAAATTATAATAGAAATTGAAGATGAGTGAATGTATTAGTGCTGTATTTACTATGATGGTGAGGTTCGTGACACCGAAAACGGTGTTGTTTTTTACTGAAGAACACAGCGCGACTAGTTTTTAACTAGAACATAGATTTGACAGAACTTCGTAAAAGAATTAGGCGTAAAATCTTCGGAACAATACCAATGAAAGTTCAGTCTATCAAGTATAGATTTTGTGCTTCGGTTGATCCCGTGAGATATGACTCATTCGACATCAAAGGTCCTCGGAGCTTGGATTCAATGGCGGAGACTCATCTTGCCAGTGGATCACCCTATCTTGATATATGTACAATTTTCATCGCCAAGTGATCTTCCTTCGACTTCAACATCTACTGCTATTCGAGGGGAATACACGACCCCAAGCCGACACTCTGTTAGTGAGAGGCAGAATACGAAAGCGCCCGTGTTTGCTGGTAGTATGAAAAACACAACCCCTACACGACACTCAGTTGGTAGATAGGATATGCATATCGGTGGGTCGACGTTCAATGCTAGAAATACGTATTGGAAAACGTCATCAACTTCTAGTGGTTGGCAATCCATATATGATTGGGGACGTTACGAAAGTTGTTTAAGAAGGGATAATATACTCCCCACGACATCTACCGGCGAGGGGACCTTGTTTGTTGCAGATGATGGTGGGTCGGATGATGAGTCCGATGTGGATCTACCTCGAGAGCCCGGCCCCGATGGTGCAGAAGTTGTATTATTTTCTGAACCGGAGCCTATTACAACCATACCTGAAGATGTTGAAGGGGGTTTAGGTGAAGAAGAAGAAGAAGATCCGCGATTTAGATCGTATTCGCCTCCAGCTCACATGCATAATGTCGATCTATCTCAAGACGATGCGTTGGAGTTTCCTGAACTACCACACAGAAGGTGTGACCGTACAAGTTCGTCGTTGGATTCGGGTGAATTAGAAGTTGGTAAAGAAATTTTCCAACAATGATAGTTTTTTTGGTGCATTGAAACAATATAGCATCAAGAACGGGGTTAACTACAACGTGGTTAAATCCAAACTCGATAAGTATGAGGCCAAGTGTGCAGTGCAAGACGGTACATGTTCATGGAAAATCATGGCCTCGTTGAGGAAAATGACAGTCTTGTGGGAGATTAAAAAGTACAAAGGTCCACATACATGTCTTGCAGGTACAGTATCATTAGGTGTTTATGGTTTTTGAATAATACTGATATTATGTAATGTTGCATTATTTAACGTACTTCGTTGACAGGTGTTTCACAAGATCATCCCAAGATGGATTCAAATATATTAGCTAGCTTAATAATACCGACGATGAATGCGGATCCCAAGACTTCAGTGCCGGTCTTAATTTCCAATATTCGTAGCCAATTGGGGTACATGCCCTCTTATCGCAAGACTTGGATAGCTAAGCAGAAGGCGTTGAAAAAGTTGCATGGTCGGTGGGACGCTTCATATAATGAAGTGTGGATGTGGTGTCAAGTGTTGGAGAGATATGTCCCAGGCAGCATAATAGACCTTGAAACGGTACCTGCGTACTACAACGATCGATTGCTCCGTGGATACCAAGTGTTCAAGCGTCTAATCTGGACATTTAACTAATGCTGAGACGTATTTCTATACTGCAAGTCATTAGTACAAATTGACGGTACTTTTATGTGTGGTAGATATACGCATTGGCTATTGCTAGCTGTGGCATAGGATGGCAGTGGGAGAATCCTTCCCATTGCGTTTGCAATAACACCGGGGGAGTCAGTTGATGACTGAAATTTTTTTCTATCTAGGTTAAGGAGGCATGTTTGCCTCCAACCTGATATATGCGTTATATCGGATCGGGGCCCTAGAATATTAGCTACAATAGAGCGACAGGGAAGTCTATAGCATCGCACACACCATCGATATTTCCTAAGGCATGTTGCGTCCAACTACCACAGGCAATATCGATCTACAAGTGAACGACAACAAGTAACCAACATGAGTTGTAATATCTATTAATATAATTTCTTTTGTAATATTCAATTTATTCTTAATTGAAGAGTTGTATGTAATATTCGCTATCAACTTATATTGGCAGGGCACGAGATCAATAAGGACTGTTTTCACGAGATGTTGGCGATTTTGTGCTCAGTTAACGAAGAAGGCGCAAACTACCTATGCAACATACCTTTCGAACAGTGGACACAAGCATACACAGCGGCCTACGATATAGTCATATAACCTCAAACCTGGCTAAATGCATAAATTCTATTCTAAAAGGAACGCGTCATTTGTCGATAACATTGGTTGTACTAGAGACATATTTTCATTTAGCGGCACTATTTTCGAAGCTAGCAGCAAGTTATAAAAGGCCAAATGCAAGGAGGCTATGTATGATGCACGAAGGTATTGGGAGAAATTAACAAGGCGAAGGCACAGGCCAACACCATACACACAGTGTGTCACGATCGCGACAACCTATGGTTTCGTGTGACGGAGTTTGACAGATCGAACCAATGTATTGTTGGCGGGCAATATCGTGTACACTTAAGAAATAGGACCTACGACTGCGAGATATTTGATGCACTTCGTTATCCATGCGCCCATATAATTGCAGCTTGTCAGAATCTCCGTCTGGATCCCATGAGCTATGTCGACGAAGTGTATAAATATAATACATGTACAATGTGTGGAGACACGTTTTCCCACCAGTCCAGATAAACGTCAGTGGCCGTCTGTACCGCTTGCTTCGTTTAAGCTGTTACCGGATAGAAAACTGCATTACAAACCAAAGGGTCGACCTTACTCGACTAGAATACGCAACAATATGGATATCCGAGAAACAGCCAACCAACGAAAGTTATACGGATGGTGTAGGAACCCAGGCCATACATCTCGCTCATGTTCAAATCGAAATAGTTGATAGTCTCCTTATCATTTTTGTCTCTTGGTGGCTATGAAAATTCTTTTAATTTCTTGATGAAAGTGGTAAACTTTTGTGGAATGACTAAGTTGCAAAACAAAAAAAAAAGTTATTCAATTAATCTAAAATATCACCATCATCATTATTTTTCAAAATTATCTTTCTTGCTAAATGATTATTTTGCCCCTTACAATCCTTCAAAATTCCTACATTGGATCAACACCCATCTTGATAAAATTACAAATTAATCCCTCATACTTTTTCACTTATTCAATTTAGTACTAATTCATCCATTTCTTCTTAGTTTCTAGATCCTTCCACCCTTAAAATATTTACACCATTGGCCCTTCAACGTTTTTTCATATATACATTTTAACCCCTCAAATTTTGAATATTTACTATTGAGCCACAAAACTTTTTTCACATTTCGATTTAGTCCTTACTTGAACCAAAACAATTAGGATATTAAAACAACTTTTATTTTATTAAAATATAAAAATTAAATCACAATAAGGATATTAAAAACAACTTTTATTTTATAAAAATATAAAAATAAATTACAATAAAAATAAAAACAACTTTTATTTTATTAAAAATATAAAAATTAAATTACAATTAGGATATTAAAAACAACTTTTATTTTATAAATTACAATAAAAATAAAAACAAATTTTATTTTATTAAAATCTAAAAATTAAATTACAATTAGGATATTAAAACAACTTTTATTTTATAAAAAATATAAAAATAAATTAAAATAAAAATAAAAACAAATTTTATTTTATTAAAAACATAAAATTAAATTACAATTAGGATATTAAAAACAACTTTTATTTTATAAAAATATAAAAATAAACTAAAATAAAAATAAAAAACAAATTTTATTTTATTAAAAATATAAAATTAAATTACAATTAGGATATTAAAACAATTTTTATTTTATAAAAATATAAAAATAAATTACAATAAAAATGAAAAACAACTTTTATTTTATTAAAACATAAAAATAAATTGAAATTGAAATATTAAAACAACTTTTATTTTATTAAATTAAACAATATAAAAAAGTTTATACAAATATATTAAAAAAATTAATGTTGGTGCCGGTCGGAATCAGTGCCACATGGGGGGTGGTCGACGATTACGTGCTGGATTCCTCCTTATTATAGCTTTCGGCAAGGGTTGTAGTTGCTCAAGCGGGGATCCTAGTTCCTCCAGTAAGGGGTCTGGTTGTGGGTGTTGGGAGGATGACGCACATTGATAAAATAATGACTACGGAGGTGTTTGCATCACCCATGGCAGAGGTGTCTGAATCTCATAAGGCGAAGGAGATTGGTAAAAAAAAGAGCTCCCTAACGGCGCCTTATGCGATCCCTCATGCAACGGCCGCCTACAGATCGACTGGCCAGTCGGAGTAGTCGGGAACGGACTCGAATCGGGCCATTCATTCCAACCTGCTATGGGACTGGGAAAAGAAAACATATAAGGGTTAGAATACATATAAGGGTTAGGATATGCACCTGGCATAATCTGAAAAGAGTATGATGTGGGTGTCGTCGGCTGAAGTGTTGGGCCCGGTGACTATGTGGGCGCTGTTGATGGGCCCGGTGATTGTGTCAGCGTTGTTGATGGTCTCGTCTCATCATTCCTTCTCCTTAGATTTAAAGGGCCCCGTCGTTCCCTTTGTATACGAAGTCGCCATCACTTCTCCTCTTCTGACAATAAATATAGCTTGCCATGTATCCTAAACCATGGCATGTATTCCGGCATGCACGCTAACTCAGGAACGATGATCGATTCTCGAGTAGGTATATAATCATACCGATTTTCCCACAATTCGATATATGCTGACCAAAATCTTGGCCAATTCGTATGCAACTACCGTAAGTCGACTTTGTGCTTATCATCGAGCACCTCAGGTGCCACGAGAATCGGTTGTCAGAATTCAAATTGACGCAGAACTCGATCTGACTGGTGCATCTCCACGGTGGCATAGTTGACCAATGGGACCTTCACATGCCAAATGTTCGGATTTTGAAAGAACTCATCCGGAATTACTGCTCGAATTGATGGATCCTCATATGGTGTCCATTGAAACTATATTAACATGATAAAAATATTAGTTATATACATAATACTAAACACTAAATACTAAATACTAAATACTAAATACGAAACGACTATTTTATTACGAAAATATATTTTATTTAATACTTACTTGTGCTTCCAACCGTTGGTCTAATAGAAGCTGTATATCTTCAAGCGAGGTATGTATTCCAACATAACTCGTCGAATGGTTCCACCTAATTAAATAAATTTTTAGCATACAATTATATTTTAAATCTACGTAATAATTGTAAAATCTAATATTAAATTTACCACGTTATAAGTGGGAATGTATATGGGTGGTCCACTCGAGGACAAAAAATGGAAAGTGAAACCGTGCCCATGATTGCAATAGTGATAGGCAACCTCCGATTTTGGCTTTATTCAGTCGCGTCGCCTCGCACATCTCCCGATGCAATTTTGCTAGCACGATAGACCCTCAACTCAATTCATCGGGTCATTTAAAATCAACGAGTTTCAAAGACCATCTCGATGTCTGAGGTTTCGTGACAAGTCCAAAGATCGATAGCCTCCAATCATCTCAAGAATGTATGCCCGAGCATATCGTATTCTTTTTAATTCAGTCGAATCATTATCCGGCTCTAGGAATGTGTTTCGTAACCAGCCCATATCGATCCGACCTCCGTTAATGTTATCCGGAATAGCACCCAAAAGCTCGTAGCATACGGCTCCCCAATCAACAGAAGTTGCGGACCCGGTGACTACGTACCCATCTACCGGTAATCCCAATTGCAACTACACGTCTTCCAGAGTGATAGTACACTCTCCGCATGAAAGATGAAAAGTGTGCTTCTCGGGTCTCCACCTCTCTATCAACGCACTGATTAGCTTCAGGTCCAACTTGCACCCTCGGCCTATCGTCGCCACGTGCCAAAAACCCGCTTCCTGCAGGTAATTCTCGATCAACGGTGATGGCGGACCAGGCATATTGCGAATATAGCATTGCAACATCCGATCTACAGACTGTTTAAAAAATTATAAAATAAAATATAATTAAAATTGTATAAACCTAAAAAATATTAAATAGTATTGAAAAATTAAAATTATAACTTGCCATTGTCATTTGATCGACGGAGATGTGTTTATTGTCGAAACGAATTAATTCTCAGGCCATTACTAATACGAGCGAATATTTTTAAATTTAAAAAAAAAAACTAATTCAAAAAACTTTTAAACAGGGCTTTTTTGTAAAAATTAAAGGACTTTTGTGAAATTTGAGAAGAACTTTAGAGGAATTGAGAGGGATTTGAGAGAAATTTGAGTAAGGACCTTTGTTTGAAAAAATGAAAGGGGGCTTTATAGTTTTTTTTTTTTTTTTTACTGTTGGAGGCCCAACGGTCAAAAAATATGGTGGTGGAAGTAGCAAAATCGTCCTCGAGGGGCGTTTTGCCACATCAAAAAGCGCGCCTCAAGGACGCGATTTCACCGATGTGGCAAAACGCCCTCGTGGACGATTTTCTCGCCGCATCCCCAAATCACGCTGACATAGAAGTGCTTTCGGGAAAAATGGCCCATTCCGGTAAATATTTGAAAAAAAAAGGTCCTTTTCCGTAAATTTTGAAAAAAGGGTATTTTTTGGTAATTTAACCATTTAATTCAACTTCTTACTCTAAAATTAATAAAATCAAATTATATAAAATATTGTTCAAAAATTAAATATATTTTGTCACGTGTAGTAGTTCTGTTGCTAGACAACCTCGGATCAAATATCACGGCCTCCTGACTTCGCCGATCAAGTTTTGCTATTTGATTCTATAATAGATGCTATTTTGTCAGAACTTATGCGAGCCAACCACCCTTAACAACTAGGTTGTTTCGACAAAATAAACATCATTTTTCACCTACATACTATGCAATTTAAGTGATATCGCGTTACACACCAAACAAGAATCTTGAAACGGACCAACCAACTAATTAGAGGTAATCACGTGTCCCGCAAAATCAATCTATATGAGCCCTCTTTCACCTCAAGGAGAGGCCACGTTTACTCATTCCTTAGTCTTCACTCACTTAACACTTCATCCTCTCTATAATTCTTTCTTTCCCTTCATCCCTCTCGCTTACTACCTTTACCATCTTTACCACCTACATAGTTAGGCTCTCCACCCAAACAGGGTGAATCGTCTTTGATCTCCACCACATCCTCTTTTACGCCACTTTCATGTATTAACAATCGGCACAGTGAGCATGGACCAAACATAGCTCATTCCACCATTGGTGTACCTACAAATGTAGAAACAAAGAGAGCAAGATCAACAACAAACTCAAACCTAGTCATAGACAACCCAAAACAAACCTCAAATCAATGTCAGATAGTAATATACTCAACTGCAATCGCAACTGAGTCGTCATTATAACCCTTACGGTGTGTATAGCCTTCACTGTCCTTATTATAGGGATTATCCCAAATATCCTTCTCCAAGATATTGTGGTCAATGCCATCAAACTCAACCCTTAATGTACCAAGATAATACCAGTGCTCCCTAAGGTGAACTTCCCAAAACCCTCATTGTAGCTCGCAACAATTCACTAACATGCAAGAAAGAATGAGAATGTTGGAAGAACAACTTTCTACAGAACAAAGATTATACTTACAGTAGAAAGAGTGCCAATAAGAAGTTAAACAGAAAAATAAAAAATCATAGAAGAGTTGAGAGTGAGTAGAGACCCTCAATAGTAGAAACCTCTACTCGATGTCCAATAGGAAGAGACAACTTAGTCTTTTCTCAATAGACGTCGTAATCAACAGCCTGGTGTAAATCCGACAAATCCCTCGTATCAACCATAGGAACATAATCCGTAAAGATAGGAAAATTTGTTTGAAGACTAGATGCAAGCACTGAGAAAAAAATGCAAGAGTTTCGCAATGCAATGCCTATCAAATTCCCTTTGCATTGTTCCAATAAGTCTCTGGCGTCGAAGGTAGTGGCTTAGTACATGTCTTCGACATTTAAACTACCTTAGGAGTAGAGCTAACAAAATAGGCCCGAGCCCGAATACTTATGTTGATCTAAGCTCATAGTGATCCGAGTTCAAAAAAGTCCGAGCTCATAAAAGATCCAAGCCCGAGAAAAATCTGAGCCCGACAAAACCTGAGCCTGAGAAAACTGAGATCGATCTGGCCCAAGCCCGAAATAAATCCGACTAAAACCTTGAATTTATAACTGAACAACCATAATAGACATTAATAATTAATATAATTTTATGATATTACTTAAAATAAAAATAGAATATAAATAAATAAATGAAAATTCTTTATTTTTGAATTTGTATTCATAACCATGGCATATTTATATTAAAATTTTATTAATAGGAAAAGTAATTAATAATAATTTTTGTTAAATTATAAAGTGAAATAAAATTTTAAAAATATTAATTTAATATAAATATTTTGATAAATATATAATAATTATTAAAATCTATGAAATTAAAATTTAATAATAATATAATATTTTATATTATTATTATCGAAACCGATTACCTAACCTAACCTTAAAAGTGATACACTAAATTAGTATATTATTAATACATAAAATAATATTATAATATATAACTATTACTAAAAATATTAATACATATACAACTACTATAATATAGATTATAATAAAAAAGATATAATATTACATGATATTATAATGTTTAATCGTCGATGCATATATATAAACTATTAATATATGATATGATATGATATAACATTATATAATATAGTAAGAGGGCTAACTTTCAAATATACTGAAATGTATAGAGACTTAGAGCATATTTCAACAAAAATAATAATATATAATAAGTAACATAGAATGTATTATTATTATATATAATAATTGATATGAGTTGTTTCCCTGTGTTGAAATGAATATAAGACCCTGGATCACCTGTTTATCATATGTTCCTTTGCTAGAGTGGTTTGTTTTGAATCTAATATTGAATCACCTAAATGTAGGAAGGAATATTGATTCTTGTGGGGGCAAAGCAGGCCTGACTTGAAATCTATTTCTGACGAGTTTTGATGGCCTGAAATAAAGGATATGGAGAGGCTTCCAGTGTTCTCAATAGAGAGGATATCTGTCTCCACAGGCATAGCTGCTGCTTAGAAACGAAACAACATCATGGCAAAACTTCACCTGCTAAGCCAAATACCTATCAAAGCTGATTTATGGGATGGGACTAAATGTAACGTCTCTGATAAGATGATTTCCAGGAAACGACTCTTGCTTCACTAGCTCCGTAAACCGTTGGATTATGACATTAGTAGATTGAGGAAATGGTGGCTGTCAAGAACCTCGAATCTCAACACAAAAGCGAAGGGGGGATGGTGATTTGCATTCAGTAAGATTTGAAGAAAGAAGTGCAGTAATCTATTCTATATGCTGTAGTTTAGAAACATAGCTTTTGCACTGTTTCTTAAGAATAATACTCACATATGCTACATTTTTAAGCTAACGCCTTTGTATAGACGATTGGATTCAGCAGAAAATACAGGAGAACTGGTAGGGCAGAGAAAAGGAAGAGAGTTGGGGGGGGGGGGGGAATCGACCCAAAAGCCGATTCTTTTGAACCTGAGGATGAAATGAAATGTGAGAGAAGTATACAGTTAGAACTGACCAAATTATTGAGTAAGCCAACTATCACCATTCTTGGACATGTTCCTGTCCATCCTCCCAGACCTCTGTGGCGATTCATCATTTATATGATATCCATTTTGAGACATACTCTCGCGTTTTCTTTTTGAGCTGCTTTTTGGTTTCTCTACCTTCTCATCAACAAATGACAAAAATGTTTGAAGAGGAGTGGAACGGGAGGTACTAGGACTGGTGGTATCAAGTTCCTCGGGAGGCAGCCGGCTGAACTTGCGGAACATCAACCAGAAGTATACAAGGAGAGCAAGCATACATGCAATTCCACATATAACAAATAGCCCCCAGAAGCTTTTTAAGTCGAGCTGTTCAATATCATCCTCACTATTCTCGGAACTACAAGCACTTTTTGACAGCCATCTGTTGTGAATCTTCTGAAGCTCACCATTCTCGGATAGAGAAAGAATGGCAGTAGACATGTCAATGGCCAATGGCGAGTCTCTAGGAAATGCCTACAAATCATAAAATTGGAGATCATTTTCTGCATGTAATAGAATCAAGAAAGGGACTTGAACAAACTTTTTACATTAAATGTTCTATCATGGCATAAATCTACATTTAGTGTGCACATTGTTGAAAATTACTTTCAACTCAATGTTAAAAATATAGATATGAGATAACTCACAAATCCCCATCCGCTTTTCGTAAACTCCTGGCCTCTAACAGAGAATTCACAGTGTTCGGAGAGGAAGAGGTCCACATATGGTCGCTCATCGATTACTGCAGCTACATTTCTCCTCTCAAGTGCAAGAGCATACTCTTCTGGTGATCCAAGCGGAACGAGTCTAGATTTTGGAATACTGAGTTCCTCCATCAGATAGCCTTCAGCAAAAGATCCTACCTGGAAGCCTATTCGTTCATTGCTACCAATTAAGGTATCAATCCCTTTGATGGGTGATGATAACTGTTGCACTGTGAGGAATGATGTCAGGCTTGCAGTATAGCTTGAGTTGATGATCAAAACCACAAAAAGCCAGATAATCAGTACTAGGCGTCCAAGTGTGCTCACTGTGTTTTCTCCTGAAAAAAGTTCAAAATATCCGGAGTTGGTATGATGGGTAATTCTGAGTACTAAACTATTTGGTAAAAGCAACTGACATTGCCAAAATGGAAAGAACTTACTATGGGAAAAAAACATTGTAGAGAAGCTGAACCTGCAAAGGGAAAAATAGAGCATGGCAGGTAAGGGGTCTGAAGGGCAATGAATAGGTTATCGGTCAAATGGAAAGATACAGAAAGCATGTTTTGCATTTAATTGTCTATCTATTGAATTTGCACCTATTATTTCTCACAATAAAGATGAAAGCATAGATATATTGTACATGTGCTGCATGTTCAGTATAGAAAAAAGAACATCCATAATTTCACAGGTAATGGGAACATTCACAACAAATAGAAGAAATAATACATTGACAGGCTAAAAGGGTAAAGGTGAGTGTGAGAGAATCTGGCATGTTTTCTCCTATAATTTTGTGGTATTACAAGTTTTCATCACTACAGCAAAAGAAAACGCTAAAAAGATAAGGAAGCGAGCTTCTTCGACACAGTATAGACATGCAAGTAAAGGGGTGCTGAAGGTTGTAATCAGAAGGGAGGGGCAGAGCAGTTACATCAGTATGCATCTTTTAGAGACGACAATGTCACAAGAACTTCTTTGCAACTGCTCAAATCATGCTTGATTTTCTTTTAACATTTAGAATGACCCTCAGTCGTGAACTTGAATCACTCATCTGCAGTTAGATTCCAGGTTTTATAATCCTTTCAGAAAAGAGGGGGAGGGAGTGGTGATTACGACATTCAACAGATGTTAAATTTTGTGTTTTCTCTTCATTTATGAATGCCATATACTAATATATCCATACAAAGATGAATCTCATATGTTTATGTACTCACCACAAAATTGTGATAAATTGCTGCTTTGGAGGGCCCCGGAATTCATCATTTCTTCTATGCTCAAGGATCCACACAACTGATCCCACAATGAGAAAAAATGCAGCTGTGACTGCCCACATCAATGGAGTAAATGGCCGTGCGAAGGACCAAGGACTTGAACTTTTCTTTTTCACTGGAGCTACCACAACCAGCCCTGATTCTATATATGGCAGAGTGAAATCAACTATTCTTGTTCGGTTTGTCACAATGGCAATATCACCCACCACGCCATCAAAGACCTACAGAAACACAATATCAGAACTGATAGAAAAAAAAAAAAAAAAGTTAATCAATCTTTTTATCTTTTAAGAAAACAGATGCAGTTTTCATTGTAGTCTACTTACTCCAGACTTAATTTTATTGACAAGCTCATAATAGCTTGGGTTCTTATGGCCATCTCCAAATGGGATAAACCTGTATGGAAAAGCGTATGGCAGCAATTTAATTGCAGCAAGGAAAACGTCTATGCAATATCCTTGCACCTTATCCGTGCCATTGACTAACAAGACAAAGTCTCGGTAACTAACTCGCCTTGGAATTCCGATTCTTAATTCTCTTCCATTGTTAGGAAAAACCCACCCTCGAGGTCTTGCTGTTTCTCCTCCAGGCCATACCACCTTGTCTAAATGTTGGTTTGAACTTGACCGATTAGGCTTTTCCAAATAAAGTGTCTCTGGTGGCACAATGGACAAACCAGTGTGGTTAGACCAGTATCCAACCAGTTGTTGCCCATTTCCAACCGCATTAATAATGTCATATGAAGGATTTATCAGGGATCTATCTTGATTAAACTGGACATGGCCCGTCAGACCAGTCATATTTGTCTCCAATATCTTCGAAATCAACTGCTTCCCTCCATCAAATGCATTCAATGCAGAAAGATTTAGAGTGCTCCCACTAATACCATCTAATCTTGAATCATTGGAAAATGAAATTTTGCCCCCCTGATCGAGTAACAACCTTACTGCACGAGCAATCATCCAAACAGTGTCATAGGCATAAAGACCATAAGGGTTAAACCCAATAGAACCGTTACTCAGCTGGTTCCAACGTGACATAAAATCTCTTTTCCTTTTCGAATCAGGTGTATGAGGGCGAAGTGTAAGTGCTCCCTGGATTGAGTTTGCTATCTTCGGTTTAAGTGGGGAAAAGGAATCTAGAACAGTGGACAGCCAAGTAGAAGCTATCCAAACATATCCTTTTCCCATCATTCCAAGGCTCTTGGCCACTTCAAAGACCAGGAGACCTGTTCTCGAGAAAGAGTGCAGAACAATAATTCGAGATTCCATCATTTGAATCTTATCTAATTCTCTCAAAACGTCACCTCTTTTGGCTGCTGGGTCCGGAGGAAGCGCAGCTTTATAAGAAATTCTGCAACGTCTTTCAGCAAGTTTATCGCCTAATGTGATTATACCGTTTCTGCTCTGATCATCATCACTGAAAATAGCAATCACTTCACTCCAACTGAAATAGCTAACCATCTCAGCAATGGCAGTCATCTGGAATTCATCATTAGGTGCTGTTTGAACAAAAAAAGGGTACTGGAGAGGGCTCAGGCTGGGATCTAAAGCCGTGAATGACAATAGCGGAACCTGGAGTTCATCTGCAAGATTTGATAGAACATGGGCCATCACCGAACTTTGTGGACCAATTATTGCTACGGTATCTGTCTCCATAAACTGCAGTGCTGTGAATAGCAAAGAAACTCAAATAATATCATTATTTCCCCATGAATATACTCCTGCATAAATGAGGCATAATATCCGTAATGATTCATCATAAGTAATTTCATTTATCCTAATTCACAGTATAACATAGAGTGGTCAATGGTATTTGAACGAAATTAAACCAAAAAAAGAATTAAAAGATAAGAGGAGAATAAAGAGACTTGACAGTTAGTATACCTCCAAGAATGCCTAGAAATGAGCTGAACTTAGAATCATGTAGTTGTATAGACAATTTCCTTCCACCAAGAACACTTGGGTCGGAGTTAATATCATCCTCGGCAGCCTTCATTGCAACCTTTGCAACTTTCCCATTAATGGTGTTGAATGAGAATATAGCTCCAACATTCACAATACCAGGATTCAAACCCTCTTCTGAAAGCACTCCAATAAAGAGACTGAAAGTTGACAGCAGCAGAACCAGGTTCATGGTGGCAATGAATGACAAGACTAACCACTCACCATATATTTTCTAACATCAAATACAAAATGAATCAATGAAATCCTCAAATTTGTCAACTAATTGACAGTCAAATTGAACCAATACTAGAATCAGATTAACAGACTAACAATGATCATCCAAAAGTTCACCGGAAAATTACTATCCACAGGGAGTAAAGAGAATCATTCAGTTCCAAGGAAAGTAACGACAAGAAGAAGAAGAAAAGAAACCAACCCCAAAGGGCTAAGAAACCAAAATTCAATTTAAAGATGTTAGTTTATGAAAGAAAGTGTTAAAAACAGAACAAGCCAAAGCCATTTGAAGTTCTGGCATGGAGGACTAAGGCTATAAAAAGCAACAAGCACAACAAGAAAGCATGAAATTTCGTACTTTAGCGACAGCAAACTGAATAAAGCAATAAATACCCACATTAACAGCAACCAGAGCGGCAAAAGTAAAAGTTCAGGAGGTTTCTGGAAATTCACGAGGGAACCAATACCCACCAGTTACCACAAGCTCGAAGCAAAGACATATGGAGGTCGAATTCAGAAGAAGAGGCGGTAAACAGACTACCACCAGTCTTCCTAAATGGATAGGCAAGAACCCTTAATATACACAGAGCTGATAGACATGCCAATGGAAACAGTAAGTGGAACAGCAAAATGGGACAGAGAATCGTGATTATCCACAAAGTAAAAAAAGCACTGGGGGGTAAGGTGCTTGTAACCCATTATTTTATATGAACATCAATACTTCAAGATAGAGAAAAGGAATAAGTTGGTTTTTATGGTGGGTTCCGAGAGTGGAGTTGACTCACCGAGTGTGTCTCTCTTTCTCCGTTAGTTGTCGGTTGTCAGTACGTGAAGGGACTGTCCAAATGAAGACAACAATTAATTAAATAATATTACAAAGTAGAGTTTTTATCGTGGAGAAACACCTCTAAGCAAATAATACAAACCATCAAAGATATATAGTTAGTGACCCCTGGGGATTGAAAACAACGGCAGTGGCCATAAAATTGTGAAAGTGACAGGAAGCCACTTGTATGGATTTTCTAAGCTTAAACCAAAATGGGGTTCATGGGATTTCTAAGGTTTTTAAGTCTAAATTATGTTTCATTGATTAAAATCAAAGTTGATAGTAGGGTAGAAAGAGGTTTCAAAAATGTATTTTTCCAAGTTGACAGGAACAAGAAGAATGCTTAGAATTTTAGGAAGCAGCAGAAGTTACATTTGGCCTTATGATCTTCCAATTTTGTCAGTATTTTATTAGAGCATAAAATTCTTATGGTATAACGGTAGGTCCTCTTTGTCATGCGACTTTAGCTAATTGAAAATGGAAGGAAATTAGTCAACTGGTGGTGGTTTTAGGGAAGAGGTTTGCCCCACACTGGTTAAAGAAATTGAGCACTTTTTTCGATTGAGATTTTGTTTTCAGAATGCACTAATAGGTAAGTCACGCAACGTGTGGTTTAGCTTCCTATACCACAATTTGACTGTGAAAAACGTGTAAAAAACAAAATTTGATCTGGTGACAGTATAAATAACGAGATAATAAAAATGAAAAAGAATGAATATAAATATTTTATGTAAAAAATTTTTCGAAGAGGATGAAATATCACGGCTAAAAGAGGATTTGATTTTTCACTAATGAGTAAACAAACAGGAGTATAATATGAAAAAAATAAACTTAAACGTACTAAACATATAAATCTATCTTCCGAAAATAAAACTAACTCTCGTAGAGTTCTCTCAAAAAGGGATACAAAATTATCTCCATAATTATCATGAAAACTCTCATCAAAATTCAAAAAAAAGCCATGTAGTACATCCTCTTTAATTGCCTCTTAATTGGAATATCGATATAACAACATGTTTTTCTATGGTGTCGGAAATAGTGGTTTTGGGGCTATCAAATTTAATGGGTAAGTTTGTAAATATTATTATTTAATATTTACGAATTAAATATGGTTTTAAAAATACTTTTGATTTGATAATTTATGTTATATAAGCGATTTATTAAGCTCAAGTAGTATGACCCTAAGGTCAAGTGGTTTTAAAAATGATGTATCCGGACCTCGTTTTTATAAAATAAGTCGTAAATATTTTTATAAATATTTTTGGAGCGTCATTAAGGTGTTATTAAAGTTTCGTTGAAAAAATTTAACGTTTCGATAGTTAATTAATTAAAAAGGACTAAATCATAAAAGATGTAAAATTTAATCACTATTTGATTTGAGTGATTAAATGGTTAATTGAATAAAGGAAAAGAGCCTTAAATGGTAATTAGACCATTCAAGGAGTTAGTGGTGAATTTGGTGTTTTATTTAATTATTAACCAAAGTTAAAATGGTAATTTAGTAAATTAAATTAAAATAAATAAAAACAAAAGGCTAAATTTTGGTATGTGATTTTGGTTTTAATAATTTTATATTTTTAAAATCGTTGCAACTAGGTTTAGCTAGCTTATATCTTTGATTATGAAATTGTTAAAGATTTTGAATGTTTCCATCGATGAACCTTCTGATTTAGATGTTAAATGATGAATTTGAAATATTATTTGTTATTTAAAAGTATTTTATTAAGTGATTTTTGATGAATTTTTCGATTAGGGACTAAATTGTTAAAATAGTAAAGTTACAAGGATTTGATGTGAAATTTTTTCATGAATGGCCTGTTTTGGATGCCATAAATATTATTCTAGGCTCAATTTTGGGTAAAAATGGTTAATTTGCATGTTTTAGGCTCAAGGGCTAAATTGAATAAAAGTAAAACTTTAAGAGAAAATCTAGGAGAATGAAAATTGTCAAAATGTCCCTGTGTTTTGACATTTTTTCAATTTAGCCTGACAAGTTCGTATGGTTAAAATTTAACATTTATATAAATTGGTGATTGGTATTACATGATATATATATATATATATATATATATATATATATATATTCTATTGTTGGAAATGAATCATTATTTGAGTTATAATATTAAATTTGATGTTCAGTTTGAATTGAACGTGGGATAGAGTACAATAGTATTTTAGTGTATTACGGGGGTTTGGTGTAGAAATGATATTGGAGGCAGATATTTGTATATTACTCAAGTAAACCGAGGTTCAGCATTTGTTACGAACTCTCGCGTTATATTTTCTATTTGGCGTGTTTCGGGTGGATCAACTCTTATGAGCTTCTGTTCAGCTCTTATGAGCTTCTGTTGGCGTGTTTTGGGTGGACCAGCTCTTATGAATTTTTGTCTGGTGTGTTCGGTCTATTTGAAGATGTACTATTATCCGTAAGTCATTCTTCGAATGGAAAATCTGGATAAGATAATCTGTTTAATAAATTTGAAAGATTTTTTATTTATTGAATATTAATTTAAACATAAATCAAGAGTCTTCTGCACCCGAATCAGTTTAGTAATTAAGCTCCATTTCCTTACGAATAAATTCCCATAGCTAGCACTTTATCATTCCTCCAATGCACCTTAACAAGTCCTTTAAGCTCAGCGTACAACATCCAACTGTCTAGACATCTGAAAGGCCTGCAACTCTTAAAAGTATCTAGTCTTAGAGAAACTAAGATTGGTCTATGGTCAGATTTCAGATATAGAAATTGTGCACTGAGCAATCAAAGAGCCTAAGATCTAAAGGATTAATTTTAGGTTAATGAAATATATATATTTTTATTTTATTTTATTTTATTTTTAACATATTTAAATTGAAAAAATATCAATTTGAAATTTAAATAAATTAAATAAAATTTGGTATTTAAATCTTATTAATTTTGAAGTTGATTAATACAATTGGAATTTTATTTTTAAATATCAATAAATTCAAATTTAAATAAAATAATAAAATTACGTATTTAAATAATACAATTTTGTCAACTTTAAAATTTTAAAAAGCATTTATATGGCTCACTTTTAATAATTAAATTTTATCAAATATTTGTCTTAATAATATATAAATATATTTTTTATTAATTTTTATATAAATATAATTTAGATATTATTTTTCCTTTCCCTCAAATGCTAAAATCTAGTATACATAAAACAAATAATCATGGGTAACGCTCAAAGAGAAAAAAACAGAAAGCAAGAATAAACGTTGTGAACGTGGCTTGGTGGTCCACTGAACTGGTGATGCTTGAGGTTCCCCCCATGGAAAGCAAGTTTGTAGAACCTCCACTATTACCACCACCAATTTTTTATATAAAGTACAACGTTGACCCCAGAATTAGTTTTGGTATTTAGGGCAAAGCTAGAAAAATTTTTTTGGGGATGCCGGATAAAATTTAAATTTTTTATAGTTTATATCATTATAATTTGTAAAGGATTAAATCGAATTTTTCTAATTTTAAAGGGGTCAAATGCAATTTTACTTTTAATAATTTAAAATTTTTAAAAAATTTTAAAAATCAAAATAGTAATTTTATATTTTAGGGAGGACAGGGCCCATGCCAGCCCCCCTTGGCTACGCCCCTGTTGGTATTACCGTTAATGTAAGAGATATGAGTTTGAGTACGTAAAAATATATTATTCTTTTATTTATAAGTTAAGAAGAGACTATAAATAATTTTAAACTCTATATTACAAAAAAGATATGATGAGAACCGAGATTATTCAAATAAAAATATTTTGTTATTATCATCAAAATAATATATTTTTTATTTGGAGAAGAAAGTGAAAGTGTTTGGTATCTTATTTTATCAAATATATATATATATATATATATTTATCTCACACATTAAATAATAAAAAAGTAAATGTAAATTTTTCAAAAAAGTCCAACAAAATAAGATAACTGTCTTATTTTATTTTACCTTTTTATTCCCAAAAAAGGTAAGAGTCTTATTGGATTCCGCCTTTTCCAGTCTGTTTAGTGACGTGATTTTTTTTAAAAAAGGAAAGGAAAAAGTATGGATTTTTCCGGTAAAAGTAGGAGGCAGTTAAAACATTAGAGCCCCTGTCTCCGCCACCGGGGGTAAATTATTAAGAAATATTTTTTTTTCAAAATTTATAAAAAAGATCTATTATTTAATTATTTATCGGAAAAGATCATTTTCTCAAACGCGTGGATGCGTTTTGTGAGAAATGAGAAATAATTAGATAACATGTTATTTTTTTTAAATTTTGTAAAAAAAATGTATTTTTTGATAATTTGTCCTTGTCACCAGTGATATCACTAATTTATAAGGGTTAAATGCTAAAATTAGATTTTTTTTCAAAAAAAGAAAACTAAAATTAGGGTTTAATATTAAATTTATACATAAATTTTAGTCCAATGTGTAATTTAATACATATATTTTGATTTGATGTAATTATATATATGTAACTTAAATTGTAGTTCATATATATCCATGAAACTTTTATTTTGATTCAATTGTACATATTTAAATAAATACGTACATTTATTTTTATATTGGATTAATATAATTGTTTGTGTATGCAACGTGTCAATGTAAAATGGTACTAATTCAATAATGTTGTTAATAATTTATGAAAATTGATTCAAATTAAAATTTCATATATAAAATCGCACAAAATAAAAGTTCGATGAATGACATTTCACATTGGATCGAGTTCGTATATAGTTTTGATATTTATCCAAAAGTAAAATGCATAAATGCTTAATAAATAAATAAAAAAACATAACTTGAAACATGATATATGATATTTGAGAAGTTATTATTTGAGCATTTTCAAAAAGGCTCGACTCTTATTTGAGAACTTTCGAAATGATTTGGTCCTCAATTGACCGTTTTGAAAATTTTAACCTTCATTTGAGCACTTTTGTAAATGTTAGACCCTTATATGAGTAACCCTAAATGATTAGGTCTCAAATTGAACGACTGTCATTTTATTAATAATAACAATGAATACAATTATTCATTGGAATTTCAACTATAATATTAGAAATCAATTGCATAAATGAAGGGGTCTACTTGACGTAATAACTACAGTTTACCCATTTTTTCACAAAAAGAAAACTGTCAAGGAGATAGATATTTTAAAAGAAGGTTCCAATAAGGAGGAGCTGCCAGATTTAGAGGATGCGGCGATTTGATCAAGCTAAAGGCAGTCTTGTATCATTTAAAGACAAACTTATGGGTAACTCCAAGAGTAAGGATGTTCCTCATGAGGATAAACTAAAAGTAGGAGATGTGAATACAGATATGATAGAAGAAATTCCTTCAATATATATTTGGAGAAAATCCATGTGTCGAGGGAAAAGAGCTTGACCTGCACCGTGGTGATCAGGAAGAAGAGTAAGCTTCAATGTTCTGATGAATAAAATTTAGGCCTTGTGAAAGCCTAAAATATTGATTCAGCTAATGAACTTAGAGAATGACCTGGTGAAATTCTAAGATATTGATGGTTATACGAAAGTCTTAATGGATGGTCTATGTGTGGGTTAGGGACAATATTTAATAGTGCAGCCATGGTCTTCTTCTTTCTCAACAACTCTAGAGTATCCCCATAAGGTAATGGCATGGATTGATTGCAAGGATTATCAGAAGCCAGTACAAGGCGGTTACTAGCAATATTATCGGTCGAGTCTCTACTTGATTGTGGTAGTTATGGTCATGTTCCAGACTTTTGCCTAGTGGAAAAAGAGCTGAAGATGTTGTTAGTAGATGTCATGGCGTTGAAGTTGTGGGTGATATTTGGAAGGATTTTGTACAGGTGTAGGTTGTCATCAATCACCCCCAATTTGTCCATCTGCATATTACAAAATGTGTTGGACAGTATAGTTTCTTTGCTACCATTGTCTACGCGAGCCCTTAAAAGGTGCGAAGGAAAATGCTATGGGAATGCCTAAATTTAATATTTTCTCAGTATGAAAGAAGCATGGGTTAGTTGTAGAGACTTCAACTCTATCCTTAATGGCTCGAAAAAGAATGGGGAGCTAGAGTCAGTGCTATGAGTTGCAAGATATTTCAAGAAATCATTTTTGTGCACAACCTGATAGAGGAAATCTTTATGAAAGACGCAGTAGAGCTATTTGTAATGATTTCTGCGCCAGACCCTACTGTGAAGCTTCTCTACAAACTAAAATATGATCATTGACCTTTGCTCATCTTTTTGGCTTCTAGTAGGCGGTAAAAAGATGAAAAACCCTTCCAGTTTCTTGCTAGCTAGCTCCTAGCTAGGATCCTAAAGAGGAAATCATGGCAAACCTTTTAAAATTCACAAAATCAACTATGGACTGGAATAAGAACATTTACAGTAACATTTTGTCCAGAAGAAAAAAATAAACCACGAATCGTCTAAAAGGGCTTCAAAAAGCAATGGAAATTTATGATTCTGAGAACCTTTGTCAGCAGGAAATTATTGTTAGAGCTGAACTTGAAGAGATTCTATATCAGGAGGAACTAATTTGGAAGCAAAAATCGAGAAATATGTTGTTGATTAATGAAGATTGAAACATTACCACACTGTCGCTAGGAGGAGGTTTAACCATACTGAAGCTATATGTCTTGATAATGATGAATGGTGTTTTGATAGTGACACCCTTAAAACACATGCAATTGATTTCTTCCAAAAACTATAGACTGCAAAAGGTAATGTCTCTGACTTGTATCCTATTCCAAGTCTTTTTCCAACTTTGATAGATTCATAATTGGGTGCATTAACTTCCGATGCCATGGATGAGGAAGTCAGATTGTCATGGCCCCTCTTAAAGCCCCTAGTATTGGCGGATTTCATGCAAAGTTCTTTTTAGTCTCAATAGAGTATTATTGGACCAAGTGAATGCGATTTAGTATAGAGAATCTTCTTTGGGGAAAAATTGGACTGAATATTATTGTTGATTCAAAAATTGTAGGTGCGAAATTATTTACCCAGTATCGTTCAATCAGTTTATGTTCAGTGCTCTATAAAGTTATTACCAAGATGATTGTTAATCAGCCTAGATCAATGATCAAGTTAGCTTTATTGCTGGGAGGAACAGTACTGATACTATGTTGATTGCTTAAGAGGTAATCCACACCATGCGAACTTGCAAGGGTCAAAGTAAATGGATGGAAGTTAAAAGTTGATTTGGAGAAGGCATACAACTGAATCTGATGAGATTTTATTGAAGACTTGGTGGTTGATGTGAGTTTACTGAACATTCAGAGTAGAGTGATAATGCACTGCATCTTGACTTTTACAATGAGAATCCCCAGGAATAGGGTGAGGTAATTGCTGAGTTTAAAACTACGAGAGGCATTTGACAAGAAGATCCTTTATCCTCATACTTATTCGTGTTGGGGATGGAGAGATTGGCAACCACTGGTAGCCTACTAGCTTCTCCAGGAGGAGTTCGTTAATATCAGACTTATTCTTTGCAGACGATTTAATTTTATTTTGTAAAGCAGATCAAGGCCATGTTGAGGTTCTAAATCAAACTTTGGAGTTATTTTGTCGATATTCATATTCATGACATAAAGTGAGTGCTAGTAAGACTTAGGTGTATTTTTCCAACAACAGGGAAGATTCTTTAGCCAGGTAATTAGCTGAAAACTGGAGTATTCTCGAGTTGATGACCAGGGCATGTACTTAGGGAGTTCCTTTACTTCATAAAAGGATCCCCTCAACTACCGAGCAATTTATAGGTGATAGGGCTCGGAAGAAATTGAATGGGTGGGATGCTAAAAAACTCTCTATGACAGGTAGAGTAACGCTTGCTAAATAGTCTTGGTAGCTATTCTGAACTATTTTATGAACACTGCCATTGGTGTTTGTAATGAGATTGATAAGCTAGGACGATGTTTCATTTGGGGATCCTCGAAGGACAACAGGAAGTTGGCCTTGGTGAAATGGGAGAATTGTTGGATGCCACTTGAAAATGGGGACCTTTGGGGAAATTAAAGGAACAAAATAAAGTTTTCTTCTCAAACTTGGCTTGTATTCTAAATAATGGTGAAGCTCTATGAGTTCTTGTCTGCGAAATAAATACAATGTCATTGAGAGTTTTTCATTGAATATTGCACAACACAAATGTTCATATATTTGGTTATCATTATCTAGTGTTTGGCCAATGTAATTGCCGGAGTGGAACTATGAGACTTGGGAACTTTTGGAAGAACAATTAGATTGTCGATGTAGAACCACTGAAGAATCACTTTATTGGCAGAGAACCAGTTAAGTAGAACACTATGGTGCAAGACATGGTTGATGCGAATGGTAGCTGGGTTTGGCGTAAGTTTGGGACGAATCTACCACAATGTATACTTATGCGCATAGCAGGGATCAAGCCGCCACAGATACTGCTGGAGTGGACCCCGTTCGTTAATGCTTTTGAGATGGACTTTTGGGTCCAAAAGTTCTTTTCCCTAAAAAGGAATAAAGAACGGGGGGTAGTGGAGAATTTTTTTTCACGTTAGTGAAGGTCTTTTGGCTAGATGAAGAAGCCAAAAATTTCTCCTTTTCTCAGATTAAAAGGACTTTTGGCAGCCAATTTACTTTTTCATCCTTTTATTATTTCTTCTCCAAATAACCTTTCCAGAGGATTTCTTAGTTCTTTGACAATGGTATACCTGAGGAGAACCCTTCTTTTCCTTTGCTTTCTTGATTCTTTGGCAATGATATACCTGAGGAGAGATTGGGCAATGAAATCTGGTTTTACAATGCCATCTTAATCATTCAAGTTCCTTCTTTTTCCCCTAAAGAACGCTTCTTCTGACTGAAACAAAACCGACTTGCGACTTTATGGAATTTGGTTTGTAAAAGGTGAACGAATCATCATAATCTATGTTATTTGTGCTTGACATGCTTTTTTTTTTAACTTCTCACTATTTCTTTATTTCCTTTAATTGGTTGTCTTTAGTTTCTACTAATTCATTCATTCTGATTTATGTGACTGTTTTGCATGTTTTAAATACTTAATAATTTGTTTGTGGCGGACCTTCAACAGATAGTACTGTTTTCAGATCTTTAGTTCTAATTTGTATTTTTACTTGCTCTTTGAGTTGCTGATTTGTTGATTTGCATATAGCGCTATTTCTTTTCCCGTTTCTCTATCAAAAAATTGCGAATATGAAGAAAAGATAGAAGCTTGCAAGGAGAAAACAGAACAGGCAAAATTGGAGGTTGCTGATGGTGCTGAAATGGAGTATCTGCAGAAAGAATACCAAGAAGAGCTTGAAAAAGAACGTGGACTTGAAGAGGAGCTTAGATAAGTATATGACTTTTGATATATATATTTAATGTTTTGGTGTTATGGTGTTTGATTGATTTGTTAAATCTTCTTCTATAAGAACACACTATTAGCAATGAGATAATTGAACTAGAGCGCCAGAGGGTTTCTATTGAAGAACGCAAGAAAAACCTAAGGAAATATGAGCAAGACAAACTCAAAGAACAGTAAGTAGACACCTTTCTATTTGTTGTAAGTTTGTAAACTTTTACTAACTGCTATGTGGCAGATATAAGTAGACACCTTTCTTCAAAACTTGATTTTGGTTATGGAAACTAACATTTTCTACTTATAACAAGTTGCATTTAATATTTTGCAGGTACTATGTGACAAACTTCTTTGCACCTAGCAGCCGCTTTGGAACCCTTGATGACCTCAAGTCACCGATAGATAAGGCTCATGAGTTGGGTATACTTGTTCTTATGGATATTGTGCATGTGTAATAATTAGATCTGCAGGAGAATATAATTTCTAGAAACATGCCCTTCACTATATTTGATGTTATACTTTTGTGCAAACATTTTCCTTGATTGTTTTGTAAATAAAATAAAAACTTAAACTCTTCTGTGTTTGATGTTAGATTTTTGTGCCAACAAAATTTCCTGGATTGTTTGTACAGAAATGAGAACTTGAACTCTTATTCTTTTCCTGCTTTGGCTTTATGCTCATTTTTCCAGTAGACTTGATGCAAATATGGCCATGAGAATTTAGGCTCTTATTGGTTGTCACTTTTACTTCTTTGTTTCTCTAGTTGATTTTTGCTTCCTAAAAGGTTGCGAAAAAATAAATCTAAAAGAGAGAAGCAAAGTCGTAATTGATTGAGAATATATAAATGACTAGAATACTATAAAATTTCTAGTATGTTTGTTCACGACCAGCTTGTTGTGAAAGCATTTGTTTGCTATATCCCCGTTCATTTTTATTCTGTAGTTAAATTAAGTTGCTAATTTTATTTTCTTATCTACCTGTGTATCTGAATGATGTTTTACGAATACAGCCATGCTTCCAATAATGTGTTAGATGGGCTGAACATGTTTGATGGAACTGATGGTCATTACTTCCACACGGGTCAAGGGTCCCCACTCGGTGTGGGATTCTCGCCTTTTAATTACTAAGTGGGAAGTATGTACTTCACCTGAACATTTCTTAATGAATAGCTTGTTGAAAGATTTTGGCTTCCCCTTCCAGTTGTAAATATTATTTCTTAATTGTTGCTTTAGGTACTAAGGTATCTTCTTTCAAATGCAAGATGGTGGCTGGAGGAATATAAGTTTGATGGGTACAGATTTGATGGTGTGACTTCAATGATGTACATCCATCATGGGTTGCAGGTATTATATATACGAGTGAATTTGGAGATTCTCCAATTTTATGATGTTATATAATAAGTTATTCATATGCTCAGATGTTAATTGCCCAATTTTGACATTATTTTGAAACTGATGTTACATTTGGTTCTTGCAAGTAGTGAAGCATCATTCTTTTTGTCCGCTGAATATAAACATGTGTGCATGAAAACTTCCAAGTTCATTTGTCAATTGGATGTCTAAATAACAATCATTAGGAAACAGTTGCCTTGCATGGTTGTTTGTATGCTTTGCTTGTTTTCTTAGATTAACTTCCAATATTCTGCAAAATTTTTGTAGATTTTGGTTTTCCAGCTTCATTATCTAATTGCAGCAGTGACAAGTGTTGTTAACATTAGTATTATGATTCAAGCAACTCTGTTTTTCATAAAATAGCCTTTGAACTGGGCTTGAGATGGGATCGCAGCGCGATTCACAGGCCTTTGGCTCATGTATCATGTGGTGTATACTTTTTGTTCTTCAAATACTAATCTAGAACAGATGCCTAATTGGTATTTATAATCTTGCGAAGCAATTTAAGCAACAAAATGTCGACAAGCACCAAAGACAGAGCAAAGAGATCTCTTCTCAAGAAACTACACTCTCGAATGGAATTGCGCAAGTGTTCCATAAGATGTTGGACTTATTCCTAATGACCCGTGAAGAGTTCAGGTCAAGGAACACGCAACTGTTCATGATAGAATTAGGGTCCTGTTTCATATGAAGACCTTCTAGGAGAGGATTCAAAAGACGATTAATTTGAGCATTTTCAAAATATTGAAAACTTTGCTTGGCATCAATTTTCTGTAATTGGATCTATGTTTTTTTGTTGATTAAGGATTTTAGTGAGATATGCACTTTTCAATGACAATGAATGTTCTTTTTAATGAAAAACACGAAAAATTTGATGTTGCTTCTCTACATTTTCTTAGTTTTAAAGTTCAATCAAAAGCAAGTGTTGTTATGCAATCATCACAATTATCCAAAACCAATTGATCAACTAATTATCTAACTCACAAAGCAATAATTCTAAGCTTTCAAATACTGGTCATATATTTAACAAGCTTGAATAATTGTAATTAAACCAAAAGACATGCAAATAATACAATTGTAATAACTAATTACAAATATTTAATTATTATATTTAAATATTTAAATATATTTCATATATTCTAATTAAATTTAATAAATAATTAATATTAATTACTTATAAATATTTAAAATTAATATTATTTATTAAAATATTAACAATAAATTATAATAAATTATTTTTATATTTTGCTAAAATATCATAATATTAACTAATTTGAACATTTTAAATACATATTTGTTACTTTATAATATCATGTCTAAAATAGACATTTTACTTCTCAAAAATCTTTTTCACAAAGAATGCCAAACACTTAAATTTTTCAAAAGAACTTCTCAAAAGACTTTCGTAAACACTTCAAAAGCACTTCTCAAAAGCACTTCTCAAAAGCATTGCCAAACTGGCCCTAAGTGGAACCGTACCGTTAATGATCGATTTTCAGTGGCAGAAACTTATAAGACTATAGCGAATGGTAACTGAAGACAAAAAGACAGGAATTGACAAATAATTTGGAGATGCAAAAGTCCCCCAAAGAGTTAAAGCATTTCTTCGACTACTAACAGATGGAGATAGTAAAAAGGGAATGTCAAATGAAGCTGTGTTATGTGGAGCTGGGTTGGTTAAGGAGTCGATTATTTGGAATATCCACAATATTGGTGATATTAGTATATAAGGGGGAGAATGGAGCATCTCGTTTGCTATTTCTTGCTAGGTTTCGTGGCAAAACAGGAAAGAGCATATCTTCAACAATCAGAGCATAGCAATAGCAGGGATATAATTATTGTGGCTATGGCTTGGATTGGAAACCTTGCTGAGAAATCCTACCATCATACTTTGAATCCAATATACCAAACAAGGGTTGCCTCTCACCTACAGATTGGGGAGGGGAGTTCTAACCAAGTCTTGGAGGATTTAAAAAAAAAAACTCAAACAGCTCGGTAGGGGATAGCATGATTAGTGCCGCAGAAGGAGGGGTATTGCATGGCTGTAATGGATTTCCTTATGGTTTAAAGATACCAAAAGGCCGGTAATTTTGCTCAAGCAATCACAGTTGTTGCAGAATGGGGAGTAAGCACTTGGCTGTTCCTTTAACCAGTTTTTCTTGTTACTTTTACATCAAGCAAAAAGTTCAGAAAATGGTTAATTTTACTCGGAAAGAACTATCTTTTTAACAATATTTTAGATTATAACTCGGAACTTCAAACTAAATAATATGATTCATTCTTAATGTTCTTTTATTCAAATTAAAGGTTTCACCAGAAAATAAACTTTTGGGATATTATCATACTTCTACCTGGATGAATATAAGATAAAATCATCGTATCAAAACATTTAACCTACAAAAAACCAAAGGCCCTTTTTTGTGCCTACCATATGTAAGAATCTTGAATGCTTGCGCAAGTGCGGATGTATCCACATCAATTTCCCTAAGGGAGAAAACTTGGACTGTTTAATATTTAGTCGGCAGGAACCTCTTTGCCATCCAACATTTGGAAATACTTCATCAGGATCACTGACCACACATTACAAAACCAAAGATTACGACACAAACCTTTATCACTACAAACTTTCAACTTCACAAACTAAAACATGCTGAAACTCTGTATGTCACTAATTCCTCCTAAATTTGCTATTATACCAAATTCAGTTACTGCTGTGATCATAAAATAAATGGAAACAATCAAAACCAGACACGGTCGCTAACCTTTTCAGTTCAAGCATTTTCAATCCCAAGCTGTTGTAGAGAGTCAGGACCAACCAGAAATACACGTCTTGGTGGGTGGTACCTGAAAACCACTACTCCTTTATACGCTGTCCTTGGTACACCGTCCTGGATAACAATGCAACAAAAGTTTTAGAGAATCGGAAAGAATGGATACAATCAATCTTAGATATGTGAGAATTTCTAGCAGTTTATTTGTACTGCAACAACAGAAGTAGAAGTATGATGTTTAAGTAGAGGCCCTTTTCCCCCTAACATGCATCAGATGAAAGTGTAAGTAAGATTATTATATTCTAAATGCATGTAGGGCACGAGAAATGAGAGTGAACAGAGAGGTCATTTTGACAGTATGAACAACCATAGATATCTCTTGTTACTTTGAAATGATCAGGTAAAACTAACAATACAACTTCGTGGCAAAGACTATATGCAATTGCCAGATGCTACTAAATAGGCTAAAATTGTATTCAGAAAATAAAACTCGTAAAAAAAACAAACTTAAACATGACTTTCCCAAAATATAGTATCAACTGCAGTGACAGGTACCATAATGCAGGCATTTCTCAGCTATTATCATCAAAAACTCTTCAGCATTTTCGCAAATAAAGAAAAGAAAGATACCCCAATTATCAGATGAATAATTTACCTTCCATTCTTCAAAAACTCCAAATTGCTGTGCAATGTATTCAAAGTCTGATTGGTCTCTATACTGAATACGTATATCTCCTACTATATTAGATGCCATAAGAGCAGGATTTGTTCCAGGGACAGGTTTTGCCGTTTTCAAAATGTCTGCAAAGTATTGTGCATATTTGTCCTAGAAAGGAGAACACACAATTATACAAGACAATTGTAAAGTTGGAACCTAGAAAAAAAGCAGTTTCCAGTTCTACTGATTTTACCTCAGTTAGGTAGCTCAAATCCTGTGACTTCCAGTCCACCTTTCACACAAAAAAGCAACACCATTGAGATGATGGTGATGACAACAATATACAGAACATTTACATACAGAAAATGTTGATGCCAACCTTGACGTCATTCATCTTAATAGGTGCAAGGTATTTTTCGAAAAACTGCCCCATGCTTGAACCCTGATTGAAATCAAAGGTTGAAAAACACAAAATGAGCCCAAAGTCATAAAAGATGGAGGTAAAAAGATCCACCTGAAGAGCCAGAAAATGTTAACAGCCTTGAGGAACTTTAAATTTACTGAAGTTGCGCCTATGCAATGTTAAAGAGGGATGAAAACACACCTAATTTGGGGGATCTCAATTTTGATTAAACATGAAAACAAGCCATTCCAAAAGTTGAAGAAGGAAACTCTTCAACTAAAAAAACTGAAGGCATAGAGGCATTATATTCGTCCAAGTTCACTGTACATTCTTTCAGAAGCAATGAAATAGAATCATAGCACAGAAAATTCTGCACAGAAAACATATGGACTGTGTGCCTTATTCATGTTCTACCTAATTCCTATCCCCAAGGAAGACACACACACAGGCAGATGGTCTACCAAGCAAACATTCTCGTCAAAGCTAACAACATTCATAAAAGTTGTCATCACAACAATTTCAAACAAGAAATCTTCTAAACGACAAGGGGATACATACATGCTCACCGAAATTAAATGTTCTGCACACTTCAGGACGAAGGAATTGTCGACCTTTGTGATTCTCTTTTAATCTCAACCAGTCATCCCAGTAAGTGAACTTTTGTCAAGGAAAATTCATAGGAAAACTACATCAATGTGCATTAGTGTAATGCAAAATGAAATAACAAAAAGGATATGCTTTTGGCCATTTTGGTGATAGCTCATTCCATACAGATCTAGTAAGCATCCAGCCAAGACCAGGAAAGAAATCTGAGCGATAAAGTGCGTCTGCATGGAACAATTACAAGCAAATTAGGAAATAGAAAGGGAGGGAGGGAGGGAGATGGATGCCTGGTAATAAGCAAACATCCAAATGAGGCCAGGATAAACTTAAAATGTGTGTCTCCTAGTCACATCAGCCCAAATTTTAAGGTAAGCATCACATGGGAGGATTAAGAGATGGCATAGAACATCAAAAGTCATGGAAGCTAGAACAAACAACTTTTCTAGCAAACCAACCAATTCTCTAACATAAAAATGCATTCAGCTTGATTGTTTTCCTCAAAAAGAAATTCCATTGAGAGAAAAAACTTACATGGGTCATACACAAACTGCTTTTGCCCATTGTCATTCCATGAGGAAACAGCCATAATTGACCTACAATGGTTTAATAATAGGACGGTGAAAAAGGAGGGAAAAAGAGCGCAAACTCTCAAATAAAATTTAAAAAAAAAGAAGAAGAGAGAGAGCCAGATTTCATTCTTGAAACACACTTGTCCTTGTCGAGAAGGGCAGCAGCTGCCTCAAAGTAATCAAAAAAATCAGGGGCAATTTCCATATCATCTGTCTTCAAAAGTGATCCTCAGTCAGCACGATATTCATTTAGTTGTATGAAATTTTAAAAAGAAGAAATTTGAAGCAATAATCCAAAAGAAGACAACTTCACCTTCAAGTATTACTACTCGGTCAAAATTGTGCTTGTAGAACAACTCATCCAATGCCCATTTGTAGTGACCTTAAGAAACCAAATGTATAAGAGCAGAAACTAGTAGAAGCCATGTGAATACCGAGGAAAAAAGAGAAACAATCCTTACGGGCAATCTTGTAGTATGCGATCAATTCCCCAGGCCGGTCTGTATGCACCGGATCATAATCTATGTGCTGAAAGAAGCTAAAGTAAGCATTCATTGGATTGATTTTGATAAATAAGGATAAGGCAAATCATATGAATAGGGCAGGGAAAAAGGAAAAGGACTCATCCAAATAAACTTCTCCAATGGAGACAAAAAGGGGGACAGACAAAACATAATATACCTGCATATAAGTGAGCTCCTTATAACTCAAAGCCTTAATTTTAACCCCTGGATCTGATCCATCCTGATAAGAAACTATCACAATTAGAAGCATTGCTTTTTTTTTTTAGTTACAACAAAATAATAATAGTATCTATCGTGCATGATATATAAAGTGACAATCAAGTCAAATGGACAAACCTTTTATTGCAAATATAAAATAAGATTAAAAATTTTAATACCTGAGATACAAAAAGTGGATACTTTGAAGCAACAGAGCTCTGATACCTGCAGATTTAAGCCAAAGTAAGACAGCTTAAAATTAGCTACTGTCAGGTCAAACAGAAGAAGCTATAAAAAAGAAAACAAGGGTCAACATGAGCATACTTTAAGACAGATGCAACTGTCCTTTCCAGATAATCAGCACGATTGCATGCCATGATTACTACAGCTGCCACAGGTACCTAAACCCGAAGATTGTTTCAATTATTACACGTGGTAATTTGTAGAGATAATGTATGAGAATGCTCCCCATGTCACGAACCTGTGTTTTGTCAATTACTCTTTGAAGAGCTTTCTCTGAAACAACCGAAAAAGAAAGAATGCTAAGCGTCTATAAACATTCCAAGCACCAAATAAAAGGAAAAACCTTTGTTGAAGGGAAAATAATAAAGAAAGATGGGTAGATACAGACATGAAAACGCAATAAATAATTAGATCACTACACAGTTTAGAACAATTTTGAAGCTGCTTAGCAAAAACCATTAGAGAACAAGAAGGAAATAAATACCAAACTACAAAGGAGCAGAACAGGCTTCATCAAGACCCAGTTAGACAGCCACACTCGGTAGGATAACATGGATAATGAACTTATAAATGGTAATGAAGTTTATTCGGAATTAAACATCTTTATAAACAGCAAATCAGTCACGAAATTTAACTTCAATAATTACATTGATCACAACCATTGAAGATCATATGACCTGAACATCACATAGGCTTTGCTTGGTAAGAAGGATAGCAATGGGTCAGGATGGTAAAGTTTGAACTCCAATGGTTAAGCTACAAAGTAGAAAAATAGTTAACAAAACCTAACCAATAGATTAAAAGCTTTTTTCCCATCCTTATCCCTTTCTATTCTTCCTATAAAGAAAAGCCTTTATATATGCCTAGAAACCACAGAAGATCTTCTAAAGTAATGTATGATTGCAATCAAGCAAAATAAAATAGTAATCGGCATGCATCAAGTAGGAAGCAACAAGAAATAAACAGTTTATAACGATAAGAAAGTACTTTCAAGATCATTAACAAGAGTCTTCAATTGTGCGCACTCCTGATCCTTTCGCTTCTTCCCTCTGAAATTGTAACAAGATCATAGTGAATGGGTTGAATACCATGAAAAACAATATCAAATTCGACCTTGTCAACTGAAAAGAAGCATGTATAAAGGATTAAATTATGGAAATTCACACCTTCCAGGGCCACGATTTGCTCTTGTTGCATACTAATTTGATCAATTAGTAGTCGCATTTGACTCGTACAATGGTGTTCTGCATCGACCTGCCAAAAATGAAAAAGACACCATATTCAAGACTTATATTGTTCATATTCCTTAGGTTTTACAAAGTTTTTTTTTTTTGAAAAAAAAAAAAAAGCTGAAGTTTAAGAGAGCTAAAAGGAGCAATAAACCTAAGCTTACTAACCGCTTCAGCCATTCGATCTGCATATTCAGATTGCGTGGTGAAAAGTCGCATCTACAAAAGGTTCGAAAGAAGCATATAAATTCATGTAAGTAAATTAGAACTATTTTGAATTTCGAAGATATAAAGAAGAAGTATAGTAAATTTACCTGGATGTATATGAATACGACTGCAGCGGGGATGAGAAGGTACCGGAAATCGCAGCTTATCTTAGCCATTTTTATAAATCTCCTCTGTCTGAGATGAAGATTTTCAGATTTCGATCGGATTTTTTATTGTAATTCAATCTTCAATTCATTTATTGAATTGTAGAAGAAGGTGTGCAGTGAATAGAAATATTAGACTTGGGAAGCCCTTTCTGTTTTTATTTTAAAAAGCTGTGTTTTCCTTGACTAGGGGGTTGAATCCAATTTACGCAGACTTGGCTAACGTGAGCCCTTCAACAAAATTTACTACCAATTTGGTTCACCAATAAAATAATTTACTTGGTGAGATTGAGATAAATGGGCAATAATATTATCATATTTAATTCATTGAATAGAATAGAGTAGATTATTTGTTTAAGATTAGATTTAGATGGGCGGTGTGTTGATTTACGGATAGTGTAGAAATAGTGGTGGCGACGAGATTAGATATTATTGTAATAATAGTGTAGCGTGAGACAACAAGTAATTAAACATACCGTACCGCACCGCACCACACTACCCTCCACCATTTATCCAAACCTACCAAGTAAAATAATTCATAGAATACTATTATTACTTGAATAAAATATTACGTCTAACTAAATTATTCAATAAAGTATAAAACTATTATCAACTTTTTAAAGATATAATCGATTAAAATATTTTTACAATTATTTTAAAATGTCATTATCAAAATAATAATTATAAAAATTAATTATTTAATATTAATTGTCTAAAGTTATATTTAGTATAATAAATATAAATTATTTAATAAAACTATTATCAACTTTTTAAAAATATAATAAAAAGGGTTTGCGTGTTACATGGAGAAAAGGATTGCGATAGGTTGAGGTCGAATGTGATAATACACTTCTAGTGAAATCATTGTTGACCTGTGGATTTGTCAATAGCAGAATGGTGGAGTTACGTTTGATTCGTGATATTATTAATCGTGAATGGAAGGTGCGTATTCACCATTTTCATAGATCACGAAACACAGTTACTGATCATATGGCAAGGCTTACGATATCTGGTCCTCCAAATTTAGTCATTTTTTAAGAACCTCCGATTTTGGCCCAAAAACTTCTATTAGTTTATAAAAAGAGCTTTCATAGTTAAGATGTGTATTTTTTTATATAATCGCTTATATTGTTTTTTTCTACTAAAAATATTTATTAAAGTAAAATTTATGTATGTTATTTACTTGGGTTTTTACTTATATATTATAAAATTAAAAAATTATTTAAAATGGCATGTTAAAAAAATTATGTACCAAAATGGTACATCTAAACAGTGGAGGGTGGTGCATAGGCGGCACCACCCTAGAATTCTGACAAATTTGACTAAAAAGAAAAAAATATTTTAATAGTGGTGCCAAATTGTGTCCAGAAATTGATAAGCAGCACCACTTTGTCCAAAATAGTATATACGCGATATTTTATACGGAAGGGGTATGGTGCCTATCTATAGGCGGCACCAATGACCTCTATCTGATAGGCAGCACTGGTAACCCCTATTTGATAAGCAACACTAGTCCTATTTTTCCCCTCTCCCATCCGGCTTAATTTTAGTATAAGTTAAAAAAAATAGCAAAACATAAGGAAGAAGAGAGGGAGAAGAGAAGAAAGAAGAGGTATTTTTATTTTTATGGTTATTTTCAAATAGAATAGATTATGATAAGAAAAAATTATTTTATTAGTATTATATAGTTTGTTTAGTGTTATTTTTATGTTTTGTTTTAAAGTTATTTTGTTTATTGTGATTTGTTTGTAAGTTTTGTGTTTAGATTAATTATTTGTTTAAGGTTTATTTTGATTTGTTAGGTTATGAATGTTATATTTTAATTTTTTTTTTTAATATATTTGAAACTATTATAAAGTAATTGTTAGTTAGTGATAACAATGAAAAAAATAGATAAATATTGTTCAAATTGTTTTGAGAATTTTTGTTTATTTTTTAACAGATTGAGTATTGAAGATGGATAATTAGTTTTTCGTATGCGTTTATTTCGATGGAATCATCTTGACAACAATCGTTGGATGTATATTTGAATGTCGCCAACAAATAGTAATGAGATTTAAAAGAAATGTCTCGTTCGATGATATAAAGGAAAGGATTAGCACAAAAATTATTAAACGTTGTGGAAGAAGGATCTCGAAACTTTTCTACAAGTTTCCAATTTCGACAAATTCCATCAAATTCACCAAAACAAAACTTGTAGACTATGAAGACATGGAGACAATGATAGCTATTTATTGTGGGAATCAGAGTGACCAAAATACACCGATTCAGTTATTTACTGAGTTAGCTAGTGTGGAGCCAATTGAAGATCTCATTGAACATGGAGCTCAAGAACCGTATATGGTAGCTCCAATATCATATGTTGATAGTGAATTAACTATACGCAGGATCGATATCGATCTTAATGTTGCACCCGATATTGATGTGGTTGGTGATGATGGATACAATAGTAGTGATCCTTGTGATCACGAGGTCGATAGTGATAGTGATCCCTATGTGGACAAGGTCCCCGATGATATTGACGACGAAGATGTGAATGACGATGGAAACAATAACGCGTCTTCATCCGGAACCAGATTCGACGTATTGTGATGCACAATAATCCTGGGCCACACATGTCGTTCATAGACCCTGACGTGGCGCACATAGTCAAGTTCCTAGAGTACCCTGAAATATTACCTGCTCACCAGTTGGCTGTAAATTTCGATCCTGAGGAGTTGTTCGTAGGCCAAAAATTTGAAAGTTAAGAAGAGTGTGTATTTGCTACTAAGCGGTATAGCATGAATATATTAGTGGACTACAAAGTCGCAGTGTCTAAACCGATATTATATATTGGGGAGTGTTGGAAGTCGATGGAAGGCTGCAATTGGCAGGTATGAGCTGTATTTATTCAAAAGTCGCAGATGTGGAAGATACGAAAATTTGTTGGACCTCACACATGCACATCAACACGTATGATAGAAGATCAATGAAAACTCGATTCCAAAACTATTTGTACGTGTATCATGCCAATGGTGAAGGACATGCCGACCATTAAAATTTTGATACTGATTGCCGAAATGCAGGCACAATTTCAGTATCGAGTATCATACCGAAAGGCATGGATAGCTAACAGATGGCAATGGAGCAATTTTACGGGATTTTGATGCGTCGTACAATGAGCTACAAGGATGGATAGCCGCTATGCAGAGTACGTGCTGGGGATTGTCATTTAGTTACAAACACGACCTTATTACGGCCCGAATGACCAACTACAATCAAGAAAAAGAATTTTCCATCAGATGTTTGGACGTTTGATCCATGTATGCGCGCATTTCTCCACTGCAAGCCGTTTGTGCAAGTAGATGGGACCTGGCTATACGAAAAATATACTTAGATCCTACTTCTTACAATTGCTTAACACGAGAATAAGAACGTACTCCCGACAGCATTTGCCATCGTAGATAAGGAGAACATGGAATCGAGAGAATTCTTCCTTACCAACCTGCGGAGGTATGTTATTAGCAACGATAATATTTGCATCATCTTCGATAGAGAGAAATGATTAATTACCACCATTAGGCGTTCCGGTGTACCCCGGAGATCCGTTTACTGCATCCAGCACATCACGACTAACTTCTATCGATATTATAAGAATGCAGACTAGCGGAGACAAGTTGAGAGAATAGGTAAGTGTTAACCTTATCTTTTCAATATAAGTCTTAATGTTTTAGGGCAATACTATAACTTATCTTTTAGTAATACATATACAACGCATGAGCTAGAGTCACATATTTTTCACCAAAGAATGACTTGACTTGAGAGTGACATGGAAGGTCAAACGAACACATCTTTTCGACAGTGGTTGGGTAGTATGGAGTTGTGACAATGGGCTCAAAGTTTTGACGAGGGCTTTTGCTATGGTCATATAACCACAAACTTGGTAGAAGGGATCAACTCTATGTTGTTAAAAATATGACATCTTCGATTTCATCTGTGTTCTCGACTACATTCTACATGTTGGCTACCTTAATACCAAGAATGGGTCAGCAACAAGTCAACGAGATGGAGGCAGGACACGTGTTTGTCGAAGATGTCAGGGATGCAATGGTTGCAAACCGTCAGATGGAGTGGTCGATGAATGTAAAAGTATATTCACGATGTCTTCAAACATTTTGAGTTACGGAGACCATCGGTCGTCGACCTTGTATACCACCTAGATCCTATAGAGTTGATCTCCGAAACAGACGATGTGATTGTAGGAGGTTCCAAACACTTCATTATCCATGTGCGCATGTCGTGGCAATGTGTGCTAAAGTCTCACTCAATGTTGAACAATTTGTCGATGATGTGTACACTCTCGAGTGCGCATTGCATGTCTGAGAGAATGAGTTCTCCGTTCTGCCTGACCTGTTTACGTGAGAGGTGCCTCCGATGACTTTCGATCTTGTTCCAGACAAAGGGTTACGTAGGAATCCGAAAGGTCGTTCTCAATCATCCAGAATCCATAATAAAATAGACATTAGGGAGAAATTCGACGATAAGTGTTGTGGATTATGCATATTAGCTAGTCATAATCGGAGTAAATGCCCGCAGTGAAACTATCATATTGGACAATCATCATGATCGAGTAGGAATTGAGCTTATGTAATCCAATGTACCTAATTTATATTACAAAGTTTGTTCCAAGTTTTAATATTGTAATGTATTTAATTTATATAACAAAATTTATATTGCAAAGTTTGTTCCAAGTTTTAATATTGTAATGTATTTAATTTATATAACAAAATTTATATTGCAAAGTTTGTTCCAAGTTTTAATAGTGTAATGTATTTAATTTATATTACAAAGTTTGTTCCAAGTTTTAATGTTGTAATGTTGTAATGTTGCAATTAATCTAATTTATGACCACAAAGTTTGTTCCAAGTTTTAATGTTGCAATTAATCTAATTAAATAAATACAAAGATTGAATTTTTCTTGATTTATATATTTTTAGAATAAAAAAAAGTACAAACTTTGTAATATTTAAATTGCAAAAAATCCCTAAAATTAATGGTTTGATGGTGTAGTCCTAGGGGTATATTTCTGCGGGGGTCGACGTTCACATTGTGGGTGATCGTGGTGATCAACATCCTCTTCAATCGTAGGTGGAGGTGTGCGAAACACAAAAAAAATCATATACCTTGAACGCCATCGGTGAACTTGAGCCGAGAGGAGTGTTGTACTGCGGTGGATACGACCCAGAAGGAGTGGAATAATGCGGTGGAAACGGGCGGAAGGAGTGATGTAATGCGGTGGTACTGGACTAAAGATATCAAACTCGAAATGATATCCGTGTCCTGACGAGCCCGAGAAATAGTCATTGACCCATAACTTCGGATGATAAGAACTATCACCGAAGCGCGATGCGATCGGCAGGCTCGGGCTCGCCTCTATATTGGTCATCGCTCAGATGCCCCAAGTCGATACATGTGCGGGGGGACTACAGTTGACTGCTCACCAAGTAAATATGGTTTTCCTGTACTAGAGTACCATTGTATGTATTTTAACGATGGTTGCAAATAGAAAGAAATATCTATCTGAGGTCTCCGCGCCATCCGATTATCCTACATTGCAATATATTTTTGGTGCACAACCCCTAATTATTTCCATGTTTTCCTCTCTTGTTAATCCCATGAATCTTCCCTAATGCATTGGCAGAGCCGGGATATACTGGATGCAACCAAACTGTCGGAGTACTCGATCCCCATTATACCACTTGATTGTCTGAAAATTGATAATTGGTGCATTAATACACCACAGGTGAGAATGAATATAGGTGGACAATGGTATAACAGTCGCAATTTCTAGTCTCCGATATGGCATCCAGATAAACTACACGATTAATAACATGGTTAAAATTTAACACGGTTTAAGTAAGATATGCAAAGTAATTACATGTCACGAATATTTGAATAGCTTACCCCATCCTCGGCATGTTGTTCAATCATCAGACGATATATTAGGACAGTGTATGACCTCTTGATACCCTAATAAGAACTCTATCTACGGAAATAAATTATATGTTAAAATAGTACCGTTAGAATAGAATCATTAGAAAAAAAAAGTCAATCAATTGCTATAACAAGTTAAATATTATCACATGTTCACTAGTGGAAATACATATGCTTGGTGCCTAACCGATGCCAAGAATGACATCGATAAAAAACCCATGATTGCAGCAATATAAGGCATTCGCCTTTGTCTACGGCATCAGGCTTTGTTGTCCGACAAAGCTCACAATACAATATAGCCAGAATTGCGGAACCCCAACTATATGAGTGAACATTCTGCAGATCAGTTAATAAGGGTAAATACATCAAATGAACCATATTTTTGTTCGCATCCGACATCAGTACACCCCTATAATATGCATAATGTATGCTCAAGCTGCGCACATCACCTCCTGCTTAGTGGCATTAATTGATAAATGTTCAAAATTGGCTTTCAGCCATGAAGATCTCAAACCTGTAAATTTGGACTCAACATCTTTGGGCAAGACTCCTAGTAGGCTATAACAAAAGGCGGCTCAGCTATCGTACTTACGCTCGTTACGGCACTTCCGTTAATTGGGAGCCCAAGTTGCAATGCAACATCCTCCAGAGTGACAGTACACTCCCCACACAGCAAATGAAAAGTATGGGTCTCCGGGCGCCAACGCTCGACCAATGCAGATATTAAATTGTACCACAAATCAAACGTCCGGATCAATGCTACTGTCCCGAATTCAGCTAACTCCAAGTATGTCATCAGTCGTTCATCCGGGGGATATCCTAAACCATTCACTCGACCCCTCAATGCGCGGTACGGGCCCTAACACTATTAAATTACAGAAAATAGTTATAATAACATAATCTATTTCCGTAAATGACGTAGAACTTTTTTTAAGGGAACATGTAATTAACAAATAACAACATATTACCATATTATTAACTGTGTTTGATATGTGACCATCGTTCTTAATCAATGAACCCATTACGATACCTGCAATTTTAAATCAAATTTTGGTAATTAATTTCAAAGTTTGATGCATTTTAAATATTTATCAAAATACCTAAATTTTATATATTACTTTTAATTACAAAAAATACCAAACAGCTTTTGTCCACATCATATTTTTGCTATACTACATTAACAAAATAAATATATCTTATAAATTTCAACTCAAACTCTAACTTAATGGTCTCATTCACAAATTCCATATTAACGGTTTAATCTTTTACCTACATAAAAAACAAAAACTATATTAAAATAATAAAATATATGCCAATAAAAAAATATAACAAAAACATATCATAAACTATCTCAACATAATAAATACGAATATTTTATTATTATTTTAAAATGATAATAAGTAAAATGTATTGGTTTAAAATATAATATATATAATCACATGCCAACTTAATTATTCTCAAAAATATATTTTTTTTTTTTGCATAGAAGGATTCAAAAGAAATTTCATTTATAATATTTATAAAAAATTTAAAATAAAATTTAAAAATGTAAACTCTTATTCTCAATTATATAATCTTAAAAATTAAAACATATAAACTATTATTCCTAATTTATCTCATACATTCCAACTCAGTGGTCCCATTCACAAATTTCATATCAATGGTCTCATCTTTTACCTACATAAAAAATAAAAATATATATTAAAATAATCAAAATAACATGGCAAATAAAGTACATAAAAATAAATCTAATCAACCTAAAATACACATAACAGATAAATTACATAAAAATAAAACATTCTTTATACATAACATAAATAGGCTTTTTTGCTTCAATAAATATTAAAAATAAATTATGAATGAATGAAAATGTAAAATAAATACAAACATACCTTAATAGCTCTTTTTAATCAAATAATACCTTAAAATAAAATTAAAAATTAAATCTGAATTAAATCAACAAAAACAAATTAACATTATTTATAACAAAAAAATTACTTTTTCTTAAACACCCAGTCTTCCCTAAACAACATACTCTCCTTTCCTTTTCTATTTATTTATTTTTCCTTCTCTTTCTCCTTCCCTCTTTTTTTTCCTTCTCTTTTTTTTTCTTTATTTTTTCTTCTCTTTTCTTCTTTCTTTTTCCCCTTCCCGCTCTATCCTTCTTCTACTCTTCTTCAAAAGTTTTCTTCTCTCTTCCGGCAAAAAATGGGACATTGGGAACCTTATAATGGTCCCCAAACACACAACTCACAAGCTCAATTCCGACCCGTTCCATCGCCTTCGACACCAAAGCAAGGTCTAAGGCAGATGTGGAAATGTTGCGACTGTGGTGTGCCGCCTCGCAGAGGGCGTGACTGTGGTGGTCTTGCCTCTTTAGCAAGCATGACCCATGTACGTCAGTTGTGCTATCCCATCCATGACAACGGGTCGGGTTTTAGATTGAGTTAACCGGATTGAGTTATTCAAATTATTCAAGTCAACTCGAATAAATAATTCGAATTTCGAGTTCAAATCAAGTTAAATTTTACAATTCGAATAATTCGAATAACAGATTGATATAAATACCGTTTTGCTTCCTGTGAAGTTTTGAAAATGAACAAATTGATCTTTCTCTCAACAAAAGTTACAAAAAATTCAAAATATTTATAAAACTTCAAAATTTATATTTAAAAAATATATAAAAATTTCTAAAAGCTATATAAAAAATTTAAAAATTTAAAATTTTCTAGAATAATAATTTTGGGACCTAAAAAGTTAATTAATGATTCAAGTTTATTATATTAAAGTATTTATTATTATTATTTTGCTTTAAAAAGTTTTCAAATGCATATGGTTTCAATGTTATGTGCTCTAACATGAAATTAATTATACTATAATAAGATTTTAATTTGATATGTTTAATTTTTAAATTTAACTCGAACAATTTCACTTGATTCGACTCGACTTGATTCGAAAAAATTCAAATCGAGTTAAGATGGTAAAATAAGACTCGTCAATTCGATTAACTCAAAATTTTGTCACTCGATTCGATTGAACACGCAGGTCTAAGCATGATATTAACATATTTTATACTTATTGAAGCTTGATCCAACTCGAAATATAGGCTTAAAATTTTGTCCAAGACTAACTTAAACCCGTTTTAGGCCTGTACATATATTTTTTGTAAAAATGTTTATATTATTTTAATTTAATATTTAATAAATTTATATATTTTTATTTATTGAAATTTTTTTAAATTGTTATCTTAATATTATTTTAATGTTTATATTATAGTAGTATTATATATTTAGTATAGCCTTTTTTTTTATATGTTATATATTACATAATATATAAAATATTATAAACTTAAAAATAGGTCGAGTCAAGCTCAAGTCTTGAATGTTCAAGCTTGAAATCAACCCATATTTTAAATGGGCTTAATTTTTTTGGTCCGAACCCATTTATGGGCCTAACATTTTTACCAAAAACCTTCCAAAATTCAGACGGACTTTCGGACCTAGATAAGTAACCTGACCCACAAACAGGTTTACTTTCTACTATCTTTCTATTTAAAAGGTTTAAAATAGTTTTTAATCTAACACAATAAATCAATTTTATTATATAATTAATCAATTAATAAATAAATATTATTTGTATAAGATAAACCAAAAATAAATCAATTCAATTATTACATAAATAAATAACTATATAAGAAAATAAAATAAAAATATTGTTTGATGTAATTTTCTATTTTAACATCATAATAAAATATTTAATTTCATTGCCATAGTACAATATTTCACCATTAAATCTCATTGAAATTAAACTCATTACATATCCAAATCAACCTAAACCTAGTAATAATAATAAAAAACAAAGCAAAGTTGAGCATAAAATTAATTTCAGCCTTTTCCCAACACGTAGTGAAAATTAAAAAGAAAATGATCTTAAATACCAACTCCCCTGAATTGCACTGAAGGATGAAATTGGAAAGGCTATAAATCTACAATTGTCCCCCACATACATCCAATAATTACTGTTTGTTTGCTATTTTATTTAACCTAAAAATTTTGAATGACTCAGTTCAAAATAATTACCAAAATGACTTAAAATTAAAAAAAAAATAGGGTTTTGAGACATCATTGGTCGGCTACCTTGTATTTTGCCCCGATTGCCCATGTGTTAGGCTTTAAAAATTAATTTTTTACTTTTTTGCATGTATTTTTTCCGATCATATTGCAAATTTTTAAAAAATTGGTTCTAGCCTTTGAATGGCCAAGCCAATCTAATGACAAGCACCGGATTTTTTAAAAAAATTGTTCTAGCACCGCACTTAAAAAAATTGTTTTAGCCTTGTAATGGCCGGCACCAAACTGTAAAAAAAAAAAATTGGTTGCCTTTGAATGGTGGCGCCACTAAACAAAAAATTTTAGATAGTCGTAGATAGTCGACACAAGATTTTTTTCGATGCAAATTTTTTACTTTTGGCCTTCTAATGGCCGACACTAGACTTAAAAAAAAAAAATTGGTGCTTGCCTGTAGATGGACGGCACCAGACTGTAAAAAAATTTATTTGAGTGTTGGCTGTAAACAACCAGCACCAGAGTGAAAAAAAATTTGGTGCTGGCAAGTAGATGGCACCATACTGTAAAAAACTTTTTTTTTTGGTTTTGGCCTTTGAATGGAAGGCGACACTATGGAAAAAAATTTTTGGGTGCTAGCTTGTAGATGGCCGGCACTAGTCCTTTTCTCGTGTCCCAACGCACATTTTTTTACTTTTGGTCTTCTAATAGTCGGCACCAGACTGAAAAAAAATTTTGGTGTGGCTCTGTAGATGGTCGGCACTAGACTGTAAAAAAAAAATTATTTGGGTGCTGGGCTGTAGATGGCCAGCTCCAAATTTATGAGATATATATAGGTATTTTACCCTCCAATTGAGTTTTTCTTTAGTTTTTGTTTGCTTTATTAGTTGATCTGTTAGTTTTTTCTTTGTTGAGAAAGAAGCAAAAAATTTTGAAGATGAATTCCCAAATTCTGTTTGTTTATGTTCATTTCGATGGAGAAATGATAAACACAATTGAAGAAGGCTATGTGTTTCAAAGTCGGCAAAAAATAGGAATGAAATTGAACAAGCAGGTTGCGTTGGCAAATTAAAACGAAAAATCAATACAAAGATAGCAACCTGTTGCAGAAAGCAAATGTTGAGACTGTTTTACAAATTTTTGGTTTCAATTGATCCGCTCAAGTTCTCACAAATGGAGCTTAAAGATGATGATGATCTAAGGATAATGATAGCAATTTATTGCCCCCCGGGTTAGAAAATCCCAATCCAGTTGAGTTGTTAGCGGAGATAGGTGAACCGGATCCCATTTAAGTTGTAAATACAACAAGCCAGCGCTCTGGAATTGATTTTGATCTTAATGTCTCCTAGGAAAATCAGTTGGGTTTTAGACAGTCAATGCAAACTGCCGAAAATCTAAACACCGGTGGATGTTCGTATAATATCCCAACTCGTGTCCTCGTCTAGAGATCCATCCGGAGGTGTTGGCCACTATAGAAGATGGTGATTAAAGGGTCCGATAATGATGATTAGTCCCACCGTGATCCCAACGACGATTTCAATGACTCCGATTTGGATGACATCCCTAAAGACATAGACGAGGAAGGGCCGGAGAGGGTGAAAATATAAACCCCCATTCTGCCGGGAACACAGGCTCTAATATAATTTTAAGAAATAATCCAGAGTTCTTCATGACCGACGTGAACCCTAATGCGGCTATTGCACGCGAGTTATCGGAATATACAAATATTGTGCCTGCTCACCTACTTGATGATGAATTAGGCGATTAAGAGTTGTTTGTAGGAAAATAATTCGATAAAAAAAACTATTTACATGCTATAAAACAATTTAGCTTGAAGTTAGGTGTGGATTATAAAGTAACAAAGTCGACGCAGTCTTTGTACGTAAGAGAATGTTGGAAAGTGTCAAGTGGTTGTAAATGGCGTGTTCGAGCAGCGTTAATGTAACGGACACAGATGTGGATGATAAGAAAACTAGAAGGTCCACATACATGCATGCTCGCTCGTATGTCGCAAGACCATAGTAAGTTAGATGCAAAAACTATATGTAACTGCATCATCCTTTGGTGAAAGAGTCGCCCACCATTCAGGTGTTCGTCCTTATTGTGGACATGCAAGCTCAATTCAAGTATAAAGTGTCGTACCGAAAGGCATGGTGGGCAAAGAAAATGGCGATGCGAGAGTTGTATGGTGACTGGGATGCGTCATACAACGAGCTTCTAAGGGTAATAGCCGGGATGCAGGACTATGTGCCCGGGATAGTGACTGATTTGCAAACACTACTGTATAAAAACCCGGACGGGGAGATACAATCGAGGAAATGAGCTTTTCATCGATTGTTTTGGACGCTCAAGCCATGTGTTAGGTCCTTCCTTCACTGCAAGCCGATGTGTAGATGAACGGGATATGGTTGTACGGTAAATATACAAAAATACTCTTGATTGCGATTGCACAAGACGGCAACCAAAATGTACTTCCGATCGTTTTCGCAATCATGGAGCATGAGTGTTTCGAGTCTTGGGAATTTTTCCTCAGAAATCTATGGAGGCCTATTGTCAAAGAAGACAACATTTGCCTTATATCAGATAGATCGAAGGGATTACTTGCTGTGATAAGGCGATCGGGGTTCCTTAGAGTTCTGTTTATTGCATTCGACACATCGCAACAAACTTCCACAAAGATTATAAGAATAAAGGTTGGAAAAAGAACTCATGAACATGGGTAAAAAAATTTGTTTGTATTTATTTAAAAAATTTAATTATGAAATTTGTTGTTGTTTTTAAAATGATGTTTTCGAATTAAATATGCAACTCATGAGTTAGAACCTCAAAGATTCAGGCAGAGATTCACGAGGCTTGAATCTCAGATATCATCTTTACCAACAGATCTCCGGACATAGTTAGGTAGCATGGAGAACTGGCAATGGACTTAAAGTTACGATGAAGAGTTTCGGTATGGGCAGATGACGACCAACCTGGTAGAGGCGGTTAACTCTATCTTGAGGCGCATATGTCATCTGTTGACCGCATTAATGCCTAGGATGGGATTGAGACAAGCTAAGTAGATCGAGGTCGGGCACGTGTACGTTGAGGGCATCTGAAAGGCCATGGCGATAAATAATGAAGGGCACAAACAATGAACGCAGAATTGTATTTGCACAACTTGGAGACTTTTCGAGTTCAAGAGTACATATGCCGTCGTTCGGGTCTTCTTCCTAGGTCGTACGTAGTTGATCTGCGTAACAGGCGATGCGAGTGCGGGATATTTCAGACTCTTCGATATTCGTGTGCATGTTCATGCAGCGTGTGCGATAGCAAACTTAAATGTTGAACAATTCATAGACGAGATCTACACATTGTAACACATATTGCATATATGGGGGAACAAATTTCTTGTAATGCCCGATATCTCAAACTGGGAAGTTCCACTCTGCTTTCAATATGGTGCCTGACCGTAGTCTCCATAGACATCTTAAAGGTCGACCACAATCGACGAGAATTCAAAATGATATGGATGTCAGAGAGACGGGCGAACCCAAACTATGCACTGTGTGTCGAACATTCGGACACATCCGATCAACATGCCCACATCGTGTCTATGTTTTCGATCAATCGTCTCGTAATGTCGGACTCGAAGATGATGAATGATATATTATTGAGCGCATGTTTTTGCAAAAACATTGTAAAAATATGAAAAATTAGATAAATAGTATACTTTATTCAAATTACACACTTGATTAGATAAAATAAATGAAATGAAAAAATTAAATGAAATGGGAAGATAGATCAAATAAATAAAATGAGAAAAAATGAAACATAAATGAAATGAGGAAAAACAAATTTAAATGAAATAAGAAAAATTAAATTAAAATGAAAAGAAAGATAATTTAAATGAAATTGAAAATCAAATGAAATGAAATGTAATTTGTAACGAATATGAAATGAAATGAAATGGAAATTTAAATGAAATGAAATGGAAATTCAAATTAAATGAAATTGAGATTGAAATTGGAATTAAATGAAAAAAGGTGACATGACTTTAAGTCAGGCCTGTGCCAAATTGAAAAAGAAAATGGGCTTGCAATGGCCGGCCATTGAAATAATAGAAAAAAAAAAAAATGGTGAAATGACATGACATGAAATTCAAATTTTTTTTTTGAGAAAAATCCCGACTAGATTATTATTAATGGAAGAAAAGAATAAAGAAAGGTTACAGTAACTAAACAGGCCCGAAAGTGGCCCAAAAGGAAAAACAAAAAAACAAAAGTCCAATGTGGAGAAACCGAAATAAAAGCCTAATTTGAACAAAAACAAAACTAAACAGAACTGAAGAAAAATAAAAGCAATCCTATCAAATCAACAATTAAATCCAGTCGGCCTCACCTAGCTGGCACCCACTCAATTTTGAAGTTTTGTGTTCCGAGACCTGTGCCAGCTATTCAAAATTCAAACGCTTTGGCAGTTCCCAACACCCATCTTTTTGCTACCCTCCTATCTATTGCTTTCCCATTTCCACAATCTAGATTATTCATTCCCTTTTCTCTCTTCTTTGAAACCTCTTTTTCTCTCCTCTGATTCGAAATTAGTGAAAGGTCATTCCTCTAGATAGCATATCAAAACATTGTCCTTTCTGCTACCCTCCCCTCTGTTGCTACCCTATTTATTCAATCCGGGTTCCTCAATCCTCTTTCCCCTCTTCTACTCCGAATCCCCCTCTCCCTTCTTTTGAAATTTAAATGTTAAATATGTTAAAATAGCCAATATAAATAATAAAGATGAAATGAAAAAAAAGGGAAAAAAGGAAATTGAAATGACTTCTAATTAGTGGCCACTGTTAGGGTCTCTTTTTAATTTTTTAATTGAAATAAGATAAATGGAATTGAAATGAAAAAGAAATAAATTTAAATGAAAAAAAAATTAATAGAATGAAATGTTAAATGAATATAAAATTTTAAAATTTAAAAATTAAATTTTAATGGAAAGGTTGATAATTTTAATGAAATGGAAATTAAATGAAATTAAATCAAAATATAAATGAAATGAAATTTAAATAAAAAAGAAAAAGAAATACCGAAAAGACAATTGATGCAGGCCTGTATTAGGCCCTGTTAAGGCCAATTTGGCCTTCCAATGGCCGGCCACATCCACTTTTTTTTTCCAATTTGCCCTCACTTCAGCCACTATGGTCCCCTACTATAAATAGGCCACTCCGCCGGCGATTGACGACCACCGTCGACCACTCCATGGATAAGATAAACGACAACAACCACATTGCATCCAATGTGCATAAGGTAAACGAGTCTCAAATTGTTTCATTTAATTTTAAATATTCTTTAAAAATTCTTTTTTAAACGAGAAATATAACATTATATATTTACTATAAACGCAGTAAACATACCAAATTGTTAGACCTCGGTTGCATGATCCAGGTTATTTCCAGATCAAAGAGTTTTGTCGTATTTGAATATCGCGGGTTTTGGGGTAGTCGCGTACATTCAAATATCTAAGCTACTGGCCGATTTAATATTGGCCTTAGTTGAAAGATGGCGCCCGGAGACACATACATTCCACCTCCCGTGTGGGGAGGTAACCATTACGTTAAGACGAGCAAATCCAACTAGGTAGGTCGTCTATAAACCAAGCAAGCAATGGACAGGGCTTGAAGATTGCCTAACCCGTGGGGCACTTGCGAGCGGTTACTTGGAAGGGTGCCCCCCAACGACGAAGAATAACGATTAACCAATATTAAATTTACATGGTTAAAAGAAAACTTCCAGCATTTTTCAAGCAGTCCAACGCAGATGGACATTATCTACACTGCAAGATCTTTCATTCTTCAACTTATAGGTGGGATACTATTACCGGACATCAATCAAAATAACGTCCCGATAATGTATCTCCCATTATTAGAGGATCTCGAGCTTGCCGGAAGATTTAGTTTGGGCTCTGCAGTGTTGGCATGCTTATACCGCGAGCTTTGTCGAGCAACAAAGCCATCTACGAAAATAATAGGCAGCTGCTATGCCTTCTACTGCAGTCTTGGGCATTATATCGAATGTCATTTTTGGCATCAGTGAGCCACCAACCATATGTGTGGCCACTCATTAATAGGTAAATATATAGTTCAATTTTGCCATTTATTTTTAAATTGTATAGTATAGTATACTATTTTTATGCATGGAAAAAATAATCTGATATATTTATTCATTTTTTTAGATGGGCAGCTGTACCGAGAATCGAAGCGATCGTTCACGGTATCTATGTACCGTATGATGATAGAGACTCATTCCGGGGATGGCGTAAAACACGATTCCAAATCTTTCTTTTTTAAATACAATTATTGCATAAGAAAAATATTAAATAATAACGTGTTGTTTATATTATGTGTTTATATGGATGCCATATGTTGAGGAAGATATCGCGGCGCTCATACCAGCATGGGTTATTGAGCAGCAACAACTATTCGTGTCAAATGTGTCATTGATTAATTTCCATATGGTGGAGTGGCAAGATGGAGGTCAAGTTTTGAGGCATTTCAATTGCACACAACCTATTCCAAACCCTCTCGTCGATATCAGTGAAGTTCACGGAATGGACAAAAAGAGTTTGGTCGGGACGCTTTAAATTGGGCTCAAAAACATGAACCGTATATCTTTCTATGGAATGATCGACATTTGAGGTTCACTTCATTGTATGTCTTAGAGGGAGGGTTCTTTTTTACACGCGAATATGCAGCATGGTATATATCATACTGGAAACCCTTTATATACCAAGGTTGTTACATGCTGATCCAAAGAGACGCGCAACCGGAATCTTCGCGATGGCAACAAATGAACGCACGACCGCGCCATAACCGAGTTTCGCCATTCGAGAACATCTAATCTGATACTACCTCGAACCCCGATCTCGAGCCCCAATATGAAGCATCCATCTTATCAGCACACCACTTGGATCCGGATCCGCTGTAAGAAATTCCTCCATCGTTCGATGATTTTTTTGGTGACGACCTCGAGCCTCAACATTCGACACGGTTTGGATCGTCTTCATATCACCCAGAGCTCAATCCCGAAGAACGTACACCCACCACTGAGGATATTTTTCCATCAGCAGCTCCGGTCACGCAATACCCATTGACTCCGATTATGGTGTATATGATTATTCTACTTTTCTAAGTACATCGGACGGGACACCGGAGGCCGGACCAAGCAATTATCAAACACTCCAGCAGGTGAACAACATTGCCGACAGAGGCGTCCAGACCGTTATACGCCGCCAATGGGTCGCCGCCAAGATCACAACAATTTTAATTTTATCTATAAATATTTACTTTATTTTGTAATTATTTTGTTTTAATATTAGTTTAATTTCTCTAAATTAATTATTTGTTTTAATAAATGAGTTTGAAATATTTAATTTAAAAATATAATTGAATAAGTAAAAGAAATTGACAAATTAAATTTGAGACACAATAAAATATAAACATTCTAAAATATTAATACAAAAATACAAAATTCAAATAAGGCCATTATACATTAAATTAAATTTAAACACCCAACAAACTACAAACATATTGGTAAAATTAATACACAAAATTTTAAATTCAAACTACATATAATACAAACTAAGTTAAATTTACAGATACAAAAAATACAAACATTCAAAGAAATTAATACACGAAAATATTAAAAAATGAAACATTAAATCCTAAACAACTACATTAAATTTTCATATATAAAAAAATACAAACATTCTAATCAGGTCTACATTGAATCGTCTTCTGCATGAATCAGGTCTACGTTAAATCCTAATAAATTCCCACAGTTTCTTGACAATTAATCGTCTTCTGCTTGAATCAGTCTCACGTTGCATACATGCAGATTATTGGATAGTCGACACGGTCAAAGAAAATTAAAATAAATGAAAACCAAGTGAAAATATAACTTTCTAAAACCTCCAAACCATTTCTTCTTCCATTGTCTCCTGAGATACCTTTCCATGGGGACGCTATTGCACCATAGATAATATCCATCTACGTTAGACATCTTGATTACCTATCTAAGGTGCAGAAAGTTATCCAACCCTTAACAGCATAACCTTTAGGGTGAACATAACAATATATAATTCAACCACAAAATTCGGTTGTACACTACAAAAAACTCACATATACAATCCACTACAAAAAACTTCCTTATACAATCTACTAAAAAGAACTCATTTGATGATACCCTAAAAAACACTCTCATTCTTATTCTTCTCTCAATTTTTTTTCTTATCAATTTATATTATTAGAACTCAAACCACCCACTATATATATAAGGTTTGGTGCCGGCCATCTATATGCCAGCACCCAAATTTTTTTTTAAAGTTTGGTGCTGGCCATTAGAAGGCCAAAAATAAAAATTTACATCGGGACACGAAAAAAGTACTGGTGCCAACCATTGACAGGCCAGCTCCCATTTTTTTTTTACAGTGTAGTCCGGCCATTCAAAGGCCAGAATTAATTTTTTTTCCTTTTATAGTCTAGTGCCGACTATTAAAAAGCTAAAAGTAAACAAAATTGAATCGGGACACAAAAAAAGTACTGGTGCTGACCATCTACAGGCCAGCACCCAAATTTTTTTTTTATGTGGTGCCTACCATTCAAATGCCAGAACCATTTTTTTTTTTACAGTCTGGTGCCGGCCATTAGAAGGCCAAAATTAAAAAATTTTAAATCGAGACACAAAAATTGTACTGATAATTTTTATTTTTTTTTACAGTTGTGGTGCCGGCTATTCAAAGGCCATAACCAAATTTTTTTTTAAATACTGGTATTTTAATATACCGGTATGATATGATTTTAAAAAAAATACCCTTGTGTCGGCCATTAGATTCCCAAAGTCAAAAAAATTAATTTTTTTAAAGCCTGACAAAATTATCAAGTAATCATAGGAGCAAAATACAATGCGGTGCCGGCCAATAATGTCCTAAAAACTCATTTTACTGTTTATTTTAAATTATTTTAGTGATTATTTTTTAATCTGAATCATTTATATATATATATATATATATATAAAATTTTGGGGTTAGTTTGGTAAAATAACCGTTTGTTTCAATATAATGGTTAAGGCAATAGACAGGAAACTGCAGTCACAACTCAGAACCAAGTACAGAAAACAGATCACAGTTGATGAAATACAATTCAAGCATTGAAATGAAACGTGAATTGTTGAATCAACAGTGGGTTGCTCTGCTCGTAGTTTTCCACTAACATTAGTTGTGAAAGGCAAAGCCAATCTCCATCTCTTCCTCGTGGCATAAAACAGAAACAAAAGACCCACTATTTTCTTAGGGACCCCAATCAGAATAAAACAAACAAGGCTTTACGATCTTTTGCAATTGCAGCCATGATTGGACAACATCACTGAGTTTTTCCTTGTTTGACTTTTCTACCGAAAATTTTACGGTCAAATTTGGTTGAAAAATAGAGTTACCCGTTTCCTGGAACTACCACCACCGCGTAACAAAATTGCAAGGAGAAAATATTTACTTCACCATCTTTCGGTGTTGTTTTTGTTGACTTGTCGTTGAGCTCCACTCTCAACTCAAAGGGGGCACATCTACCTATCCTGTCTCGACACGTGTTCACCTAGATCTGTCTCGCGTGCACCTCACGTGCCAATCCCGCAAAGGAAATGGGTAAAAGACCAAAGACAATGCATTGTGCACCATTTTTGTATTCTTTTGGGTTTATTTCTATGTAGGAAAAGAAGAGAGAAAGAGAGAGGGGGGAAAAAGAAAAGAAAAGGCCCAAGAACCAAAAAAAAAAAAAACTATGAGTAAGATAGTGGAGAAGAAGCAGAAGAAGAAGAAAGGGAGACCTTCTCTTTTAGATCTCCAAAAACGGAACCTTAAAGAACAACAGCAAAATCAACACTACACCAAAGAAATGATTCTACCCCTCAAATTACTCTTAATTACGACTTTGCCACTGCCACTTCTCTCCGTCGATCAACCCGCCGGCATCGGAATAACGATGACGACGAAGAAGATGACGCCGGCGAAGAAGAAGAACAAGAGCAGGGGGAGCATGAATTGGCCCGAAAAAAACGACGGGAGAAGAAGATGAAGCTCGTTCTCAAGTTGCCTTCCTCGCAGCAAAAATCGCCGGGTAATTCCGAATCCCGCGGCTCCGATTCGAATCGCGAGGACAGTAACGCGGGTTCGAGTCACAAGAAGAGGAAAATCAATTCAATCGGGGACGGATCTGAAATTGCTGATCCCAAAAAGGTTTGCAAAATTTTTAAGTTTTCTATGGAAAAATTAAAATAAAAAAAAGCTTATAACTTTAGGTATTTTTTTCATTTTAGTTTTGGCTATTTTAACGGATTTTTGAAAAAAAAGCGCCAATTATTCTTTTTTGACGGAATTAAGATTTCTTGAATTTCGGGCCGGAGAGTTGGTGGGGTTTTCTACAATTTTGAGTAAATTTGTGGGTTTTGACTTTATTTTTTTTTCTTCTTTTTAATTTCTACCTTGAATTTTTGTGATTCCCTTTTTCTTATTTTTGTTTTTTTACAAAAAATAAAATAAAATAAAATATATTTTTTGATAAAAAATTTATTTTGTTAATTGTGGTCTGTACTCACTGAGAAAAAATAATAATTATTTTGACTGTGATAGTTTATTAAAAGTTTGATTTTGTCCTTTCTTTTTCAGTTATTGTAACTGTATTTTGCCTTTTTTCGGACATTGAAGTTTGAATGCTATGCTACTTTGCTTTTTCATAGCTACTTTGCCTGGTGGTTCCTCAGCCACTTAAGGAAATAAAGCCAGTTTCTTGATCATATACTAATTGTAGTACTCTTTTTTATATTTGTGATTTACTTTCAGGAAGATAAGTCTATTTCTGGTGCAAACCCCGCAAGTAATAGCCAAGGTCTGCTTATGATCCGATACCCATTTGCTTAAAAAGCACTTCTTTTTGTAGGGAATTTTAAGCTTTTAAGTTATTTATTATGAACCATTGTCAATGTCAATATGTGTAGGTGGTCAGTTGGATTCTGGACCCTCAACGGCTTTACCGGACAAAAAGCTGTTACTGTTCATTCTAGACAGGCTTCAGAAGTATTTCATTAAGCTCCTATGATATTTGGTTTGATTTCTTACATTACATGTAGCTTTTTGATGACCACTTGTCCCAATTGTGCTGCTTTTGAAACTGAATACTTTCAGGAAGGACACTTATGGCGTGTTTTCGGAGCCCGTGGATCCTGAAGAGGTTTGACCTGCAAATATCTTTGTTGTTGTTAAGCTTTCTTTTTCTTATTTGGTTTATGTTTCACTTATGCAGCTGCCAGACTATCATGAAGTCATCGAGCATCCCATGGATTTTGGAACTATTAGGAAAAAACTTGCTAGTGGTGCTTATGCCAACTTAGAACAGTTTGAGGTTGGTTAACATGTTCGTCATTTGTTCTTTTGCCTCCTATCTTCTACAGTTTTTTATTATCTTAGCACCTTGCTGATTTTGTTGTCTTCTTAGCTGGATTCCTTTTCTTGTTCAATCCTGCACTGGCTTTCCGAGTTTGGACTTGGTAGACAGGGCAGTTGGAAAAGACGGTGTTGTATTTGTCTCGATATTGTGCTTCCTATATGTTTCATATTTATTCCAAAAACTTTGAAACCTTTTTAATTTGCTAGGTGATGGATGGTAATCTAAACTAATAAGTGTAAATACACTAATATTTTATCTCTTCTCAGAGATTAATTTAAGGCAATTAGCATAACAAGTGGGCTTAATGTGAATCCTGTTTTGCATATATGTGGTTTGGGATGTGTTTCTTTGTCTTTCTGCGTCATGTTTATTGTTTGGTTGGTTGCCTTCATTGATGGTGAACTCCTTTAAGGTGATAGAAGCAATTCAGCATGCTGGAAGATTTTCATTTTTAACCTGAATGCAGGGCAAACAAGCAAAATAATGTTATTGCCATGTTTTTAAATTACTTGATAGTATTGGGTTGCATATAATGCGTATGCTATAATGTTCACCTTCTTTTGGTTATAAAAAGGCATGCTTATGCGAATGCAAGAAACTCGTGGGTGTTATGTTGTTGTTATTAGTCATTTTCTTAAACTTTCCTGCTTCACTTTAGGTATCATTTCTTTGCTCTCATAATAGATGCGACATATGGAGTGTGAAAAAGGAAAAGGATGAAAGCTGAACATGTTTTTATTTAGTTTTCTTCTTTTTTTGGCCATCCATTGATGGCAGTGTTTTTGGTGATTTCTATAGCTTACGTACAAAGCTTGCCGAGCTGATAAAAAGAAAAGAAAGGAAAATTGTCTTTCAGATGTTCACTTTGTTTTGTTACTTCAAATAAACTTTTGCTGAAGCAATTTTAATACTTTATTTGAAATTTAAGAGATGATGCTTCTATTTTTTTAAATGCGTAAGCTGGTTAACCAGCCATCTGTGATTGATGCTTTGGTTTTTTCTCGATTAGAAGCTAAAACTTTGGCATATTGTGAATAGATGTTTCCTTTTGTTATCTTGCAGAACGACGTTTTCCTCATATGTTCAAATGCGATGCAGTATAATGCTCCTGATACTATATATTTTCGACAGGTATGGTCAGGAACCTACTTCTAATTTATATTTGAGGTTAACTTTATGTTATTTCTGAAGATTTTATTTTGTTATCAGGCACGATCTATACAAGAGCTAGCGAAAAAGAACTTCGATAATTTACGGCAAGATAGTGATGATAATGAAGCAGAGCCAAAGGTGATTAGGAGAGGTAGACCTCCAACCAAACATTTCAAGAAGCCGCCAGGCAGACCTTCCTTGGAGCACGCTGCTTCAGAATTTGCCTCAGATGCCACCCCTGCTACTGGTCAAGAGAATACCCTATGGTCCAATCATGATATGAGGAGAGGACCTCTTGCTTCTGACAAGTCTAATTTTGCATGTTCGTCTGGAAAACTTTATAGTTCTCACAATGATGTTTATACAGGCTCATTCACTGAAAACAAATCTGACAGAAATGATGAAGGTCTAGATAAAACAGTCTTAGAACTTTCTCCTTTTTGGGTTGCTTCTCTTATTGTTCTCATTAGTTCTCACACTTGTTATATATCCCTTGTTGTTGAAGCATTCATCTTTTCTTGCAGGTTCTGTTTTAGTAGGTTATATGATGAAGCATGGAAAAAAGCATTTTGTGCTGGATGAGAATAGACGTAACACTTATAATCCATCATCTGCTGCACGAGAGGCATCCGTTCTGAATACTTTTAATGGAGAGAGGAAGCAGCTACTGACTGTACGTATCCTATATATGTATGATAATCATTTAATTTTATCGAGTAGAATACTGAAGCTCCTCGGTGCTATAAGTTTGAAACACTAATGATGAAATAAAACTTCAGAATATGTGTAGGCCGTATAATTTCAGAATGGTAACATGGATATGCTACTTATTTTCTTCCCTAGGTGGTGGAAGTGTGTGTTTTTGCATGTTTGTTGGGATCTGAGGATATCATAAACGATAAAAAAGAAAGAGAAAAGTAGTGAACTGTATGATTCACAATTTCCAATTACATCAATTTTCTGAATGCGGATTGGGAAACTGCATTTACTCTGTTTACAGCTGCCCATATGATTTGCTGCTCTATCCTTTCTGGTGGAGCAGAAGGGGGGAATCCCAGGTCTGGCCTGTGTTTGTTTAATATCTTCCTTTCCATTTGAAACAGGTGGGGGTATACTACGAGCATGGTTACACACGAAGTCTAGCTCGATTTGCTGCACACCTTGGTCCAGTTGCCTGGAAAATTGCTTCTAAAAGGATAGAAAAGTGTTTGCCAGCTGGTGTAAATTTTGGTCCTGGATGGGTTGGGGAAAATGATATTCCGGTACCCAGACCTTTACAACTACCTTCTCTCTCGCTTCCACCAGGCCAGAAGACATTTGGTCAAAATTCATACTCTTCCACTGAAGCTCATGCCCTGGAAACCCGAGACGATAAGCAATCTGACAAGCCTGAAGCAGATAATTTGTCTGAGAAGCATGTTCCTTCCGTCCAATCCGTCTCAGGTGGCCATTCAAGTAAACCTATACCTGCTTCTGCCACTACTACATCATCCCTTTTAGCTGCTAAAAGATCTCCGGAACCATGGAATCAAAAGACTGAAGTCAGTGAGGGATTTTCCAATACTGGTTTTAACATGACAAACAGCAGTGCAGGAGCAGGCCAGCCGAGGCCTCCCTTCCCTATTCATCCTGGCATGAATGGATATAATAATGGTGCTTATGGCTTTAACCTTCCAGCTCATATGGAGAAACTAATTGGGACTGCCAGGCCTCCTGGGTTCAGTTTCCAGTCATCTCAGAGGCTTGACACAGTCTCGAGGAATGCAACTAACTTCGCGCATCCAGCAACCGCAAACTCGAACCCAAACAACCCTAAATTATCAGAAAATTCATGCACAATGAATCCCAGCTCTCCATCACCAAATTCCAGGCGCGAAACAGTGGCAACCCCGAGATCAAGGATTCATCCACCACCATCGTGGGAAGAATTATCTCCGCATCAGAAACTGGAGTCCATGTTATCACCACAACAAAAACCAGACTCAAGCTTGTCACCAAAACAGAAACCAGATTCAGTTCCACCAGATCTTAATATCAGATTTCAGTCACCTGGGTCACCAAGTTCAAGTCGAGCCGATACAGCTCACCCAGATTTAGCTTTGCAGCTCTGAGCATAATCGATATCATTAACTATTTTTTCTCTTCAATTAAGTTAACCTTAGAATGGTGAGGTGCAACGCTGGTCCAGTTGAATGGGAGCTGCTGAAGCTTATAGATTATTGTTGTACAGATCAGTGTATTCTAATTCCTAGGCACATAAGCAAAAGTGGTTTCATTGGAAGCCATGATTGTAGTCTTTAATTCATTCCTAGATGAAGATGAACAGGCTGTATTTGACAAAGAACATGAATGCCATGGACAGCATAGAACAATATATTAGCCTCAACAATTTGTGTATTGTATCGTGTTATAATGATGTTTAAGATGATTTATGATATGTTAATAATTTATATTTTATAGATTTTGAAATATTTTGTCCTGTTCGTATTGTTTCATCATGACATGTCTTGTACTGTGTCTTGATTTTCTTTTCCATGTTGTGTCTATTATTGTTTCCATTCATGCCAGGATGAATTTACACATCTACTGAATTTCAATAATATAAAATTAAGTCTTATGCTACAAAATCAATGCATTACCATTGAAGATTTAAGTCTTTACTTTCAATGGGTAGCTAAAACATCATACTTTATGTATGAAACTTGATATAATTGCATAAAGTTACCATTAAATTGAATCTCATCATCATACTAACTTCATTGAAATTTATTTCCTTGCTTATGTAAATGCATATTGAATTGCTGTGGCTTGCATAGACTATGATTTGATAGTTAAGGGAGCTTATTGTCTCAGGTGTGGCCTGGATTTAAGTTGTGCTAATTGCGATCCAACTTTCTTGGTAGTATGAAAAAGAATGGTACTTCAAAGTTAGCCATAAAATGATGTCAAAAAAAAAAGTGCAATCCAACTTTTAGAGATTCAAATCTAAACGAATTATGATTATATATAATTTTATATAACTACTTAATACAAAGTGAATTGCCAGTAAAATTATATTAATAAGGTTTAAACTTGAGATGTTGATGCAAAACTTTAACCATTATTTTTTATGCCGTTTGTTATGATACTAACTATTATCAGACATGTTAGTTCGTTAGGTCTTAATTTATATTTTGTATGGGTTTGCACATGTGCAGTGTTCGTACATTCATAATATCGGTGAGTCCAATACGAGGACGCGTAATACGTAATATGAGTTTGCCTACACATGGTGTGAACCTTGTGTATGCGAAACCATTTCAAGTATACACATGTTAATCCTAAGATAAGGTACATGTTATCATGCACGGAGACTTACTTAGCATGTCATATCTATGAACAGTGACTGTATTATATAAATATATAGAATTAACCTATTTAAGGGGACATACAGAAAAACACTCAACACTCTTAATATGTTTATATGATTAAAATTTAAACATGTATAACTCTCGAGAAAGAAAGGGATTTATAAAAAATACATTTTCTGGATTATCATAAAACCTTCAAGGCTTCAACTACACAAATTTGGCTGTTTCAATCAATGAAAGTTTTGGCTTAATCGAAACAACAAATTTTTTTTTTGGTTTAATTGCAAATTTCGTCTTTAACGTTTAACTATTTTAATAAATGAAAAAAAATAGTAAATTTCAAATTAATAATATGGTGTTTTTTAAAAATTAAAAATAATAATAATACGGGATCTTAAAATATCCTTGGGTTAGCGCTTTACTAATATGAGTATGCTTGAACAGAATTTTAGGTCTAACCACACTTGAACAAGTATAAAATATATTAATATTATGCTTAAGCTTAATTCGAACTTGACCCGACCCAATTCATAAATACCTTTTTTTGACTCAAATTTCCTTCACCCTTCTACAAGCTAATAAGCTGAACTACGAATATGAAAAATCCAAGCCTCTTGATTGTGCTATCTTCATCAATGCGTCAGTTACATAGTTGCTTTCTCTATATATTAGACCTGATCACGAGTCGAGTCGAAGGCCCGCTCGAAAAATGAGAAGGATTTTGATAAAAATATAGGTTTGAAAAATGGGCTTGAACAAAAAGTAAGGCACATTTTCTAAACAGGCCGGGCCTCGAGTATCCTTTTTTGCCTGGGCTCAACTCGACCCAAATTTGCAAAAAAAAAAAGTTGTTATTGTTTTTTACTATTTTGTCACAATTTTTTTCATTGCTAAATTGCATCTGTCTTAGTGATATTTAAGTATAAAATTTTTAAATTTTTTTTCTATTTGTTAAATGTTTTTAGTGTATTTGATGTATTATATTTTTTAAATTTATTTTTATATAAAAAGTTTAATATTGGCGGACTGAGCTCAGACTTTAATATTTTTATCCTGACTGAACTTAAATAAAATTTTAAACTCATTTTTCAGACCAAACCCGAACCTCAAAAAGAAGATTAAATTTTTTATTTAGTCGAACCCGGCCATGATGAGCTCTACTACACATATGAGAAAGGATTGTATGAAACATGGATATTATCCATTTCCAATAGTTTTATGCCACATCAGTATTCTTATCTTGAATTTTAAGATTTTAATTTGAATTTGATTTTTTTCAAGATGAAAATGTTGATATAGTATAAAACTATTAAAAAATAAATACAAATAACGTAGGAGTCACTATTTCATACAATTATTTTCCCACAGATAAACACTAGGTTGTTAAAGAAAAGGACTTCCAAATAGTAGCATAAAAGCAATGATTAAGGGTTTTTAGAATTATAAAAACACCGAGTAAGTTGAGGTACCAAACTACTACTAATCAAGTCAATAAATGTGAAGCCTTTGAATTTGTCTTTAGAAAATTGAAGTCCTTCAATAATGAAATAATATATATATATATATATTGTATTGTATTGACTGACTTCCTTTCCAAGACACGGCAGTTGACCCATGATAAAACGTTGTAGTCTACTTATTACCAGCCAACATACCAATGATGTTCGACTTAAGTCTTGTCTTATTTGGTACTTTGCCTAACATAAGCACTTCATTTTCTCTTTGCACAAATCTGATTATTATGAAACAATACTACATCATCAAATCATATTTCACCCATCATTAGAGCATAACTTTACATGCTCAGATAGTGGAATACGGAAACAGAGAATTGAAGCCGAATTTTTTAACAATATAGTCAAAGAAAAAGAAAACGTAGTAACCCTTTTCCATTGCTATTTGAATTGAGAACAAAGGTTCAAGAAGGTTGAAAATTTTAATCATCAACTTGTATATATTCTCTGGCATCTGCAGAAGTAAAAAAACAGCTGATTTATGTGTCTGGTTATGCTCCAACAAGAAGACAAAGTGAAGTGAAAAAGGAAAGGAAAAGACGGTACTTTGAAGATGGGGATTTGCTGGGGTTGTCCAACACCAAGCACCACTGCTCATCTCAGTTCAGGTACCCTTCAAAACAGATTGATTCCCGAACTTTATTTTTATTTTTTAGAAAAAAACCAAAGATTGTTGTGTAGTTTTATAATTACATTGCCTGATTTTGTTAAGTGGGTTCAGTTTAGTTTTCAATTTTAGTTGACCAACAATCCATGTTCTTTTCTGTAATCATCGCCAAAAACCCAGTTCTTGCTGCTGGCTTTGTATGGTATTTTGACCGTTGACTTGTGTTTGTGTCTTTGTGATCATTACAGACTGTTGTGTTGTGCTGTGTTCTATTTGCTGTATTGTTATAAGTCCTCATATGTTTGACAAATTTACAAACATTTATTAAGCACATTTAAAATCTGTGATTGCAATAGTGATATCTCAAACAACCAGCAACACAGCATCCTCTAATGCAACATCTAGGGGCAGTAACATGTCTGGGTACAGCGTGTTCTCGGCTTCCAGTGGCGATGAGTCTTCTCCAAATGACCACATCTTGCCCACTCCTAACCTAAGGATCTTCAGTTTTGCAGAACTGAAGTCTGCAACTAAGAATTTTAGGCCTGACATGGTACTTGGTGAAGGAGGTTTCGGTAAAGTCTTCAAAGGTTGGCTTGATGAGAAAGCATCAGGGAAGAGTGGAAGTGGAACCCTTGTTGCTGTTAAAAAGCTGAACCCAGAGAGCTTGCAAGGATTCGGGGAATGGCAGGTCATTTTTCATCCGTCTTGAGAACGAATTAACCTATTGAGAAACTGAATATGTTGTTACATGTCATCTTAATACGTGCTTTTAACTTCTACTTTTGGTGCAGTGTGAGGTGAATTTCTTAGGAAAATTGTCACATCCACACCTTGTAAGGCTGCTGGGATACTGTTGGGAGGATAAAGAGCTTCTTCTGGTGTATGAGTTTATGCAGAAGGGTAGCTTGGAAAACCATCTATTCGGAAGTAGGAGTTTATGCATCTGACTTTTCATTTGAGCTTATATTTATGTGTGCACACTTTCCATCTCTTATATCCAATGAGTTAACTTCATTCTTTACTGTTTTCATTCTCAGGGGTTGTATCGTTCAATCGCTTGATTGGAATATACGGCTTAAGATAGTGATAGGAGCAGCAAAGGGCTTATGTTTCTTGCACACTGCAAACAACCAAGTAATTTACAGAGATTTCAAAGCCTCCAATATACTACTTGATGGCGTAAGTTTCTGTACAAGCCTCAATATTTGGTAATAACAGATGTACACTAGCAGGATAGCCTTTATTTTTGGGATTAAATGCTGATGACTTGCATCATTCTCCTTCAAAACATATCAAGTACATAAAACTAGTATATATAGTTTTACTATTGTTACACATTGCAGTCCTACACTGCCAAGATATCGGATTTTGGGTTGGCCAAATTTGGTCCATCAGCTAGCCAATCACATGTAACAACAAGGGTCATGGGTACATGTGGTTATGCAGCTCCAGAGTATGTGGCTACAGGTAATCTTCATACAATTTATGGGCGCTTTCATAAGTAGCATTTCTGAGCCAATTTAAGAAAGCTTACTTTGCTCTTCTCATGATTTGCTTACCTTGCTGATTAAACAGGACATTTATATGTAAAGAGCGATGTGTACGGTTTTGGTGTTGTTTTAGTTGAAATATTAACAGGCTTGCGAGCGCTTGACCCGAACCGTCCAAGTGGACAATGTAATCTGGTGGACTGGGCAAAACCATATTTATCTGATAGAAGAAAGTTAAACAACATAATGGACCAAGGACTGGATGGAAAATATCCTCCCAAAGCTGCATTTCAAATAGCCCAGCTTGCTTTAAAATGCCTTGTACCTGAACCTAAGAACCGCCCATCAATGAAAGAAGTTGTAGAGACTTTGGAACAGATTAAGTCAATCAACGAAAACCCAAAAGAGCCAAGAAATCGTTCTGCTCGCAGACACGGCAAGCAGTCATTGCGCCATCGTTCTCCACCTGCTCCAAAGCATGGGGTGAGATAACTTACATCATCTATGCAAAATTGGTTGCAGGTCTCAATATTAAGGTGCCGATTGTTTCTCAAACATCTCCCGTTTCCTTATTTTGTTCAAGAGTCTAGGAGTTTATTTAAATAGCACTTGTTTCAGTAAGTATAGCAAGTTGTGCTTGATAACTTGGTTAGAATAGTTTTACCTACAGTATTGCGCTGTTTGACACCACAAATTCCTATATTTATTGATCACAAATAGGAGAAAAGATTATACGAAACAATGACGTCACATTATTTGTATCTATTTTTTAATAGTTTTATGTCACATTAGCATTTTCATCCTGAAAAAAATCAAATTTAAATTAAAATTTTAAAATTCAGTATAAAAATATTGATGTGGCATAAAACTATTGGAAAGTATAATATCACTGTTTCATACAATCCTTTTTCCACAAACAATAGAGATAAAAACCAAATGTTGTAATGTGATCCCTATATTTACGCTTCTTGCTGTTATTCACAAGTGCATCTTCCGTTCCAAATGAAACTCGATAACCAGTAGACCTGATTAAAGATTAAGTTATTTGTCTAAATTCGAAGGTCTGTTAGAAAAATGGGAGAATTTTGACCCGAAAAATGAGCTTGGACAAAAAATAAGACCCTTTTTTTTAAACGGACCGAGCCTCGGATAGAACTTTTTGGTCCAGGTCTGACCTGGCCCAACCCAAATTTAATATATTTGACGGATTATATTTTTTAAATTTATTTTTATATACAAATAATAATAATCTAAAATGAAATATGACAGTCAAGTCAAGTTTATCTTGAATTTAGTTTTTTAATATGGATTGGACTTAGACAAATTTTTAAACTTATTTTCCGAATCGAACCGAGCCTAAAAAACGAAATTAAAATTTATATCGATCTTGGCCCGAAATCAATCTGACTCATGATCAGATTCAACTACTTTGGGAGTGTGCGAGAGCACAATTTAGTTAGCCCGTCGCTTAACTTGATGGTGAATATAATGGTCTGATAGTGGTGGTTTGAGGATCAACGGATGGAGAAGGTAATTGGAGGTGAAACCACGGTGTTGGAGGTTAGGCGGAAGAGGCATCGGTGGCACAAAGGAGAGGGCAAGGTTTTTTTGTTAGTGATTAATGAAAATTTTAACGAGAGTGATTAATTTGAATAATTATCTTAATTAAAATGATTAAATTAAAAAAAATTAGGATGATCAAAATAAAACAATTTTTTTAAGAGTGATAATAGTGTAGCTTTCCTAATTATTATTTAAATCAAAAATTAATATTTTTAATTATATTTAATAATTCAAATAATTTTACATTATAATTAAAAATACAATACTTAAAAATTAATTAAATATTAAATTCATGTGACATTGAAGGTAATTACATTAAAGTTGCTATTTACGTATAGAAAACTTAAAAACAAAAATAATTTACCATTGAGCTGAAATTTTTTTTGGGAAATTTGATTGGTGATTCAGCCGCATTTCGGATTGTTACGACTTCACTAGTCCTATTTTCGGTTAAGCTAATTTGATTCTCTTTCTATCGTGGGAGGCATGAATCTATGCATTTATATTGATCCTGCCATGATTTGGATTGCGACCGAAGAAGAAGAATTAATTTGCAGAAACTCGGATAGAACTGGTTGGAAGCTTGGCACATTACCGTCCGTCGGGACTGATCCCTTCCTACAACTGGAGCAAAAATGGGATGTTTTGGGACTTTAGGTATGACCCAGTCGTCAACCAAATTAGGATAGACAGTGTGCAGCTTTTCATCCTTTACAATGGAAACCATACGCCTGGTTGGTCGTCCAGTACGCAATTCATACTGGTCTAAATATGTGAAGTTTAGTAACCATTACCTTCATTTTTTATGGTTCTTTGTTGCTTTGATGCCATTACCGTTTTTTAGTTTCACTTATGTGTTTTGATTCGCAATGCGCTTTCCAACAAACCTTTGGGTTTCGAAGCTCCCAGGCTGGAGTTTGAGGATCCAAGAGTCATCACGTCTTGGGAAATGGGTTGAGGTGTTATCTAACTATCGGGAGATGCTGAGATACGGAGTTCAACCATCAGATCCTTCATTCTTCTCCTCCATTCTCAAAGCATGTCTAAACCTTTCCTCCACATGTTATGGGAAAACAATGCATGCGCGTTTCATCAAACAAGGTTATGAATCATCTACTTTCATTGGGAATTCCATGTTGGACTTTTACATGAAACGTGGAGACTTGGAATCAGCATTGCGTGCGTTTGATTGCATGAAAAACATGGATTCAGTTTCTTGGAATATCATTATTTATGAGCACCTTAATCGGGGTGATATAGAAGAAGGTCTACAGTGGTTTCATAAAGCTAGGGTAGCTAGCTTTGCACCAAATACTGCCACATTGATTCTTGTAACTCAGGCATGTCGCAATGTAGGAGCTTACCTTGAAGGACTGGAAATTCATGGGTACATAATTAGGAGTGGATTATGCGCCATGGGTTCCATTCAAAACTCCCTGTTAAGTATGTATGTACATATAGACTTGGTGAGTGCACGAAAGCTTTTCGATGAAATGTCTGACAAAGATGTGATCTCCTGGAGTGCAATGATTGAGGGTTATTTGCAAAGTGAGGAAGCGGATATTGCCTTGAAGTTGTTTCAGAAAATGGTGTCTGAGGATGGGATCCAACCAGATGCAATAACTGCTGCAATTGTTATAAAGGCCTGCGGGAGATTGAGAGACATTCATATGGGAAAGTTGGTCCATGGAGTAGTGATCAGAAGAGGATGCTATGAGGATTTGTTTGTAAGGAACTACTTAATTGATATGTATTCAAAATGTAATGATGTTGATTCTGCCTTTCAAGTTTACAGGGACATGTCCCAAAAGAACAGTGTTTCATGGAATTCTATGTTATATGGATTTGTCCTCAATGAGAAGTACTCAGAAGCTTTATTGTTGTTTAATTTGATGGGGGAGGAAGGGGTCGAGGTAAATGAGGTGACTGTATCGAATTTTCTTCAAATATGCAAACATTTTGTGCTCGCATCTCCATGCAAGTCCGTTCACTGTCTAGTAATACGACGGGGGTACGAATTGAATGAATTGGTTATAAATTCTTTGATTGATGCTTATGCTAAGTGTAATCTCGTTGATCTTGCATGGAAACTTTTTGATGGCTTGGAGGGCAGGGATGTGGTGACATGGAGCACTATGATTGCTGGGTTTGCTCACTGTGGCAAGCCTGATGAGGCCATCAGGGTCTTCCGTGAGATGACCAAAATGCAGGAGAAGCCCACCGCTATTACCATTGTAAACCTTCTGGAAGCATGTTCATTTTCAGCCGAACTGGGAAGGTCAAAATGGGCCCATGGAGTTGCAATCAGAAGAGACATGGTGGCCAATGTAGCTGTTGCAACTGCAATTGTTGATATGTACGCAAAATGTGGTGCCATCGATACGTCCAGAAGGATCTTTGATCAAATGCAGTGGAAAAATGTGGTGTCATGGAGCGCGATGGTAGCAGCATACGGTATGAATGGTCTCCCTAGAGAGGCATTGGCATTGCTCTCAGAAATGAAATCGCAAGGTCTGAAGCCGAACTCTGTGACTACTCTCTCAGCACTATCTGCATGTAGCCATGGAGGGTTAGTCGAAGAAGGGCTTACCTTTTTTAAATCTATGGTCCATGAATATGGGATAGTACCTGGGATGGAACATTATTCATGTGTGATCGACATGTTGGGTCGGGCAGGAAAGGTGGACCTTGCAATGGAATTGATCAACCAGATCCCTAGTGGTGTTAAGATTAGTGCAAGAGCTTGGGGAGCTCTTTTAAGTGCCTGTAGAAGCCATGGAAACAAGGAAGCTGGTGCAGGAGCACTCTCTCATATTCTTGAGCTGGAGCCGATGAACTCGGCTGGATATTTGCTGGGATCAAGCATTTATGCTGCTGAAGGTTCATGGGACCAGGCAGCAATAATGAAGCAGTTGGCAGAAGAACAAGGGGTGAGGTTCTCTGCTGGTTACAGTATGATTCAAGTCGGAAACAGCGCATGTAGCTTTGTTGCAGGGGATCGCTCCAACCATCGGGCTCAAGAGATTAACATCATGGTTCAGCAGTTGCATGGTTGCATGAATATCGAGGAAGGGATTCAGTCGGGTGTGACTGAATGCTGAAGTATATATTTTGGATCTTCCAAGGAGCAAGGTTTAATGTTCAAATTCAATATCTGGTCAAGGAGAGTGTAAATTCAAAAGAAAATGAAATTTTAGACACAAATACTATCAAATCCACAGATCTAAATTTTATCCAACTGCTGATAAAATTGTAGTTGTAGCGGGAACAATAGTGGTAAGTTGGCATCACAGACTAATCCATCATCTCTTCCAATTTGTAATGTAGTAAAATAATAAAACTTTTATCCAATTGATTAATGCAGTTGGCCACTTGTTCAAGGACTGGCAATCTGCACCACCTGGTAAAATTGACTCCTACAAATCAAACCATGGAAAAGTGCTGTGAACCCCGGTCTACCATACCCAACCCAAATTACTATTAGAAATAAACAAATCTTTCTGTTTAAACTTAAATGGTTAAATTCTGCTATCTGTCCCTGTGCTTTTTGAATTTTAAAATTTCAGTCTCACCAAACGATAATTTTTAGATTCATTAAATCTTGCTATTTCCAAAAACTAATACATCGAACATATTATCATATATATAATGTCATATTAGATTATTATTTCCACATATTACTCACTACAAATCCAATTAATGGATTAACAATTATCGATTGAAATTTAAAATTTAAAATATTGTGTCAAGATGTGAACTGAAATTTAAAATTTAAAATTTAAACTCTTTTCAAACATGATGGCATTGTTCAAACCATCCCATTCTTTATTGAACTCTACTATGGCCTATCCTGAGTGACTGTGCCAGACTCGAGCAATAGAACGCTACGAACAAATACCACACAATTACAAGTAATTTATAATCCAAAATTACAAATAATTATTAAATGATCACATACGTGCATGTATAATCACACTAATTAATCAATTTTAGGTAAATAATGACTATATGGAAGCTTAAAAACAATTTAGGACTGAACATGGATAAATTTGAATTAAAAACAAAAAGTTGAGAAAATTTTGAAACAAGGGTCACATGAGCTGTGTGGCCAAGCCTTGTGACAGAGCCTAGACCCTGTGGCTCAGAAACATGACTGTATAGTCAAACTGTGTACAAATTGAAATATGGGTCAGACGCCGTGTCCCAGCCCGTGTGCACGCTCGTGTGAGTATTCGAAATAAGGTCACACGGCTATGTCGCAGACTGTGTGCCAAACCGTGTGTGTATTCGAAATATGGTCACACGGCTATGTCGTAGACCATGTGAAAATCTTGCACCTAAAATTAATAAGACACACGGCCGTGTGCACTTAAAATGGCTTCTAAAACAACGCAATTATTCAAACATCACTTGGGTACCAAGCCAAACCAAAATCAATCATTTGCATACCTTAAAAACTCATTCAAACAAGCTTAAAACATGTTCAAACATTCAACTTAAGTGTCTAACCAATATACCCTCATTGGCACCAAATTTCAATAATTCAAAGCGACTTAAAATGGAATTGATCAAACATACTAATCTTGAGCACGTTAAGTCATTTAACCATCTCATATTTGATGTTCATTCTAACATTATAACTTAGATACAAAGACTACCAAAGCTATTAAGGTAAAACATAGTTATAACTTGACTTGTACCGGTTCCATACTAACATCACTAGGCATATCATGTATTAACTAGTTCCAAACAATCATCAAGCATAGAACCAAATATGTAACAAACTGATTCATGACAATATTAAGCAATTAACCCAAAGTAATACACTTCCAAGCTATCAACAAACTGACCATTTCCAATACACATGTATTTAATTACATACCATTAAAGATCATCAAGATACAAAATGACCAAAACTAGAATATCACAACTTAGGTACATGCCAAAACCAAACAAAAAGACTGTTCACCATATTTGAGTTCGGGATCGTCATTAGATTTTGAATCGATGATAGAACTACTAGGTATCTAACTTGCCCATGAGAGAAACAATTGTATGCTGAGTATAACTCAGTGGTATTTCTATATTCAATATTAAATTATAATAAAAATTATGTAATACATGACTTAACAACAAGATTTAATGCAAATTCATATTGGAAAGCCACGTATCATAATGCACCATTTAATATTACAATTGATTTACTATAATAATTCTATGTAACATAATTGTAACAAATATACATTTTTCCTTATAAAAATCAAAATAATTTTATCACATCAATATTATATACACATTTCCGACTTAACTCCAAAGATCCTCTATTCAATTTCATTTATAACCAATGTCCCAATTCCATATCATTATTTCATCCATCATACTTATATACATATACACAAATATATTTATACATATCACATCTTAAAACAGATTCAATTTCATATTTATATTACTATACAATATTTCAAACTATTCACTTTAATCCTCATCACAAATAATAAATTTGAATTAGACCAATTCAACTCTTTTTATCATTTATAGCTTACCTTATGAACTTCTCATGCAATACAATTCATAAATGTAGCAATTGAAGTTGTTTAGGCTATAGAAATATAAACCGTAAATTCCGAGCTATTCGTCAACGAACTTATCTTTTCCCTTCTTTTTTGAGGAATTTGGGTCGAGGTTAGCTACGAAATAAAATAAACAACATATTTAATCAATATACATACAATTTCATATTCCATTACTAATTAATGCAACTTTTACATTTTAATCAATTTAGTCCCTAAAACCGAAACTAACATAACTTCCACATTTAATCCTGAATTTTTATACCAATTTTACTCTAAGCTAAATTTAACTTCCTATTTTTCATTTCTACCTATAAATTTCAAAATTTTAGTAATTTAGTCCTTAATTGCTCAAAATCAACTATTAACTTTACAATTAAGTCCTTTTTCACTTCTAACCTAAAAATCTATCAAATTAGTCCTTAAAACTGTAACGACCGATAGATGGGTTATCGAAAAGTATATTTTTGGGTCTCTGTTCTCGTAAAACGGATTCGCAAAAATTTTTAATAAATATTTACGAAGTTAGTTGTGTGATTAATTAGATTTTGGTTAGGTGAATTAGTTTGAATTAAGGTTAATTAGATATAAAGATTAAATTGAATAAAGGGTAAAAGTTAAATTATAGATTAAAGAAAAGTTGAAGGACTAAATAAATAAATAAACCAAATTAAGAAAATTGTATGGTAATAATAATGTACATGTGTAATAAATACATACATACATTTATAATACATATATGTATTTACTTATTATTTAAGTACATAATATAATAATATATTATTATAATAATGACTAAACAATAAACAAAATATAAAAGAAAAAGAAAAGAATAGAAGAGAATAGCAGAACGAAAAAGGGAGAAAGAAAGGGGAAAGAAAAAGAAAAGGAAAATTAGGGGTTTAAGGTTTCAAGCTTAATTTGGTAAGTCAATTTAGTCCCCTTTCTTGTAACTTTGATGTTTTTGGAATCCCAAAATAAAATACTACTTGATTTAAGTTGAAATTTTGAAAGTTAGTGAATTTTTAAAAGTTGTTCATGTTGAATAAATTGAAGAATTAGGGATTAAATTGATAGAATTTCAAGTTAGAATAGAAATATGGATTGAATTGTAAGTTAAATTATAAGTTTTGAGTAATAGGGACTAAATTGAGAGAATTTTGAAATTAGGGATTTATGGTGAAATTAGACAGTTAAATTTAGTTTTAAGTTGTAATTGAATGAAGATATGAAATTAGTTTTGTAGAAATAAAGTTAGTATTGGTTAGGGACTAAATTGGAATTTTGGCAAAAGTTGAGTATAAATTGAAATATTTAATGTGAAATTGTGTTGTATTGATAAATTTCAATTGTTTCAATTTCCATAGCGAACGTTGAGTTGGAGACCTCGACTATAAAAGGAAAAGACAAAGTTAACGAGGAGAAGCTCGAGAATTTTGGTTTGTATTTATATAATCCGAATCTAATAATTATTTGTTGAATTTATTATTTAATATGCATGGTAAGTGAAACTAAGGTGAGTATTAGTATTGTTGATAATGAATTGAATGTAAGTGAATATGTGATTAATGTGAATGTGGATATTGGATGAAGTATGAAAATTGAATTGAGTTGAATTATGAATATATGTGATTATTTGAATTGAAAAGTGATTTGGAAACCCTATTAACTGTATCGGGCTGAGTCGGATATAGTTGGCATGCCATAGGATTGGAAGTGTTTAGGGATACTTCGACCACAAGTCGATGAGACACTAGGTGTCATATTATTACTTCGGATAAATTCGATGAGGTAATGGGTACCAACTTACTTCGGCATGGCCGATGAGGCACTGGGTGTCAATATATTACTTCGAATTATCCGATAAGGCACTGGGTGCCATATTGGTGTGTTTTGGTTGGATCCGTGTATCCGTTCGAGTCCGAGTCGTGTTAATAGGGGAAAATAAATAAATTTGGCAATAAGATTGATATTGAATGACAATGAATGTGAATTTGAAATTGGATATTGGATATTGATTTGGATTGTACAATAGTGATACATAGACTAAGAGTTCATGAAAAGAGTATTGTTATTGCCAATATGTGAATCAAAGTGACAAAGCTATTGATGAGAAATGAAAGCAATAATAGATGAATTGATTTATTGATTAGTTAATGTTTATGTATGGTTAAAGTGTATATTTTATACAATGTTATTTATTTAAAGTATTCGGATTATAGAAATACCACTGAATTTATACTCATCGTACGGTTCTGTTTACGAGTCTAATATAAATTCGTAAATATTTTTATTAAATATTTATGAGTCTGATTTATAAAAACAAGGTCTCGATACCTCAATTTTCAAAACTAGCGACTTTAGAACCGATACATTTGTACCTTATCTAACTTTACAAATAACTAAATTCATTAGACCAAATCTCAATATAGTACTCTAATACCTTCGTAAATATTAATAAAATAATATTCACTAATTCTATCATCGGAAAATAGCATTCCGAAACCATCGTTTTTGACTCCACAGATTTTCGAGTCGTTATAGAACCTTTTTGCCAAAACCTCCCTCAATTTCCTTCCACTTTCCCCTACATGTTTTCCATCTTGCAATGTTGTTGGAATATTGGCAATGATACCCATCCATGGATGAACAAACATGCACATCAAGAAATAAACAAGGACACATCTTTAAGTTTGTAAACAACTAGAAAGTATACGCAGCTATGATGCGGTATAATGAGTAAATGCGCCAAATGGATTCCGTAGCATCTCAAAATTTGCCACCCGTAAGTGCACGAATCTATGACCACTTACTAAAGATAGTCCTTATTTACAACACAAGTACCTAACTCAAAGTCTAATAATAATTATCTGCATTGTGCTTGCCAGACCTTTCATATGCCAATATGCGTTCGTATATATGTATATATATATATATATGATGTTGGTAACAATTTGGTGGTTGAATTTCCCCTGGGTCAGACGGCTTCACGAGAGTATGTTAAAACACTGCTGTGTAAAAATAATATAAAACTTTAACAATATATAATATATACAACACCAGTGCTTGAATAACGCAGTAATTACAAGATTTTAAAACAACCAAGATTTGAAGCCTTATTCCTCTTACAATCGAAGGAAAAAGCAATGAAGATGCACCAAGAAATCTATGTCGATTGATCTGATGTGATTCTATACTCTCTCAAAACAATAATAAACTAAGGATGTAAAAGGAAGAAGAAGAGGCCAAAAGAACCCTCGTTCCCCCATCACATCACTCTAGAGGGGATAACATTGCCACCATCTCTTCTTCTCGAGTGATGCATTCCAACATCAACAGTTTCAACACTCCCCCCCCCCCCCCCAAACCCATTCTACGAGCCATAATGTATACGAAAAAGCTATCAAAAAAAAAGTGGGAAAAGAAGAAATCAAGGCACTTTCCCAACACATTGGAGTTAATTGAGATAATAATAATAATAATAATTTGATATTTGATATCTTATTATTTTATTGGTATTTAAAAAATTTGCCCATCAAGTATAGAAGTAAAATGTCATTGAAATGAGGAGTGAATAGGGTACACTTTTACATTTAATTTTCACATCTTCGCTATTGTTGCTTTGTTATCCGAATATAGATCACTAAATAGCCGCTATGGTAACTAATCTAAATGGGTCGATTGAACCAAAGCTTCAATAACCATGCCATGGCGTGTACCCTGGGTTGTAAGGGTAACTGTGTACTTTCGACTTTGAACTATACCCTTGCAATCCATCCCTCCTGTATTGATCCCACATCGCTTGCTCCTCCACCAAAAACCTCTGCTTCTTCTCTATGTCTGACATTTGCACATACGAAGGCGGCTCCACCGTCAGAGACGCCGAGAACGGATCAACGACGGTGTTTCCTATGTTTTTAGATGACGGTGGTGCCGGTAAGGCAAGCATCGCCGGTCTTCCTAATGAACCAAACGCAAAGCTGCTAGAACTTCCACTGGCGGCATAACCCGATGAAGCCATGGCCGCCATGGTGTTGCCCTGTTGGTACATGCTGTCAAGCAATAATATGTCGAACCCACCACCGAGTGTCGCTCTTTGTTTGGTTAAGTTGCTCGCTGATTGAACCAAAGCTGATTCCCAATCAGCATCATCCATGAAAGCTTCCCATCCTGGACCCGATGACGGAGTACCAACGGCCGCTGGTGCATAACCATCAAACAAAGCCAACGCCAATTTGTCTCCGTAATCTTGACTGGACATTGCGTCCTCTGCGAGGTCCAATAGATCACCCTTTGGTTCAACAACTAAAGCTTTCGAATTATCTACTTCCTCTTCTTTCTCAGGTTCTGGTTCTTCCTTTTAACAGGCTCGGGTTCCGGCAACGATTTAACGGCGTTCATATCTTCTTCTTCTTCTTCACATGAGTCTCTTTCTTTAACGAATCCCGATTCATCACTAATTTTCTTCCGTTGTTCCAATGCAGATTTATCGCGGATAAATTCATCGATAAGGTCGAGCTTTTTCTGGGTGATTTTCTCGATTTCGGGATAATCATAAGATCGTGCAATGCCGATGCTCTTGCACCATGAGTAGAAATTTTCAAGGTCATCAAACTGTTTTCTTTCGCGGCAGAATATATTGTAGATTTTTATGGAATCAGAGATGTCAAGCTCCATGAAACGATCGATTAAAACCCCTAATATTTCCGTTATGTCGTAATATATTTGGAAACTTTCTTTAACTATTGCGTGAAGAGCCACGATGACCACCCTGTTGTCCTTTGCTGAACCTGTTTCAATTCAAAAAACAAAAATTACCACTACGTACATATCATTACTTTTTAAGAAATGATAAGGGTTGCCTCCTCGATGATGATGTGTATATATATAGGCAAACCTATTGGACGACAGCCTAAGAAGCGGTCGAGAAGCTGTTGCAAATGCAACAACTTTGAAAACAAATGCTCGTTCTTCAACTCAGCAATAGGTATGGATCGGACAACAGAGGCGTCCTCGTTATCTTCATGATCTTCATCATTGTAGCCATACATGCTTCGTCTTCCACCATACCTGCCTTCCATCTTGTATTCAAGTCTTTCATCCAGGTACAGCGCGTAAGTACGCACGAAGGCAGAGAAATCCCAGGAATTGGATTGGGAAGTGTCGCGGAAATCCGACATGTTGAGGATGCGAGTCCCGCGGCGAGTGGAGAAGAAAATCTCTTGTTCATAGGCAGGATCGCCTTCGGAGAGGAGGCGTTGGATAAGCATGAGGGTTTTGAGGGCGACGGTCCAGTTGCGGGTCTTGTTGAGGCGTTTGGAGAGGATTTTGACACAGGCGCTGATGTGGGCACGCGAGTAGGAGGTTAAACTCAGGATTTCTTGAATGTGTCTTTCCTCTGCTGGGTATTCTTCGTGCCTTGTTGCCTTGACAATAGCCACTTCGAGGTCGGAAACTGAGCTGCTGCTGCCCACTTTGGCCAGGCTTATGCTGGTTTGGTCTTTCACATGTCCGATGGCTTTTCTGATCTTGCTTGGGGCCATGGGGAATTTCGTGTTCCTTCCTGCTACAACAATTCTGGCATTAAACAATGAATGATATGAAACGAATGCTGAGATAGAGAGAGAATCATGGAATGAAATCCCACCTCGTTGGCTGTCGGACGTAAGAATATGAATGAAGGGTCAAAGAAATCCCCCAACAACAATCGTTTTGTAAAAACGATTGTTGAAGGGAGAAGAAAGAGAGAAGAAAGAAAGTAAGAGAAACGAGGAATATGTCTTTGAAGAATAGGGTCTCCTTTTTCTCCTGGAAAACTTTCCTCTCCCTTCTTCCACTATATCTTTCCCTTCCTTTTTTTCTTATTTGTTTTTAGGTTTAAATCAAACGTTAAAAGTCATATCTGTCAAACCAGCATTGCCATTTATTTCCTATTATAAGAAAAGCTTTCGATGGGAGATATTAAGCCACATGTTAATTCCTAATTGGCTAATGCGAACTTTATTTTTGTTTTTTTATAGAAAACGAGCCAATTGTGAGACCAAAATTAAGGTTTTTTTTTTTCTAAAATTCTAAAAATTACATTTTCTGATTTTGGAATGTAAAAATTGTGAGACCGAGCATAACCCAATGTAGCAACTGAAACTGACCACCCATGCTCCTGATGAATCTCGTATCAACCCACCACCAACCTTTGCACCTGTGACACTGCTAACGCCCCCATATGTATTCAGCTTATATTATCCGCTTCGGGGCGCATTTCACTGTACTTGCCTCAGTCGTCACTCAGCTTCAAGGGATTTGTCAATAACCTTAGCCCAAGACAGGCTAGCGGCCACTATGTCTACTGCACAGTGATGCAGGTGTTGAAAAATAACCCGGTTGCGGTTCTTCCATATGTTCCCTGCAAAAGCACCATACATATCTCCAGCCGACAACATTAACCACCACATCATCACTATTCCAAAGATTTTCCAATAACCAGCTGCCCACTGATGACGTATAAAACCCATGTTGTTTCAAAGGTTCCAAATTGACCGCGGATTGGGCAATCTCGAATAACATGGACTACAGTTTCCTCATGCTGCCCACAGATAAAGCAAGAGCCATAATCAGTCATTTGTCGTCGTTGTCGCTCAGAGTTCGTAAGCAAGCGGTCATGCACCAACAACCACAAGAATTGTCGTATTCTCTGCGGCAGTCGGAGCTACCAAACCAGCTTCCAATTTGAACTGATTGGCTCACAACATGGTTGCCTCAGGATTCAATAGCTACTAGCCACCGTGAAACAATCCGTCTCGAACCTTTCATACACCCACCGGTCAACCCTTGCGTCTGCTTTAGGAGAGTGAATCCCAGCAATGATCGTCAACACGTAATGGGGCAGCTCACCAGCAAACATTGACCAATTCCATTCACCATCAATCGTTACCATCGTAAAAACTGAGGCCAATGGAAAACTCGGTTCGGACAGCAAGCAGTAGCCAACCAAGGAACCCAATTTAATCCAAACATCGTGCCAAAACATCGGGGTTCTACCATCACTAAGTTGCCAAATCGTGTTCTCCCGCAAGTCCCTCCATACTCTAGAGAGGGATCTGTAAACAAAGCTACAATACCGCTGGTCAATGTCCATGGGGGCACCGCTCAACCAATTTATACTTTGATAGGAGGACCCGAACCAAAAATCCCTCCGGACGGGCAACCAAAGTGTACCCAAGTTTCATGATAAATGTCCAATTCTGATCATGAACTGATCGCACGCCAAGCCCACCACGGTCCAACGGCTGGCAGCAACAGTCCCAGTTAACAAGCTGAACTTTCTACTTAGCAGTTGTGGATCCCCAAATAAACCTTCCAACCAATCGTTCAATCTCCCTACACACCCCCACAAGCAGAAGGGCCGATTGCATACAATAACTTGGTACGACCAGAAGAACCGACTTAGCCAAAGTGACACGACCAGCTAAGGAAAGGAGGCTTACTTCATAACCATTTAGTCGATCTTTAACATTCTCCACAACAAACTTACAAGTATCTATAGTCACCCTCGTGTGAAACAGTGGAACCCCAAGATACCTACTAACACCAAGCAGCCTGCTAATCTAATTCGTCACCCTGTCCTCGACATTGCTTGAAAAGGAAGCCTTAGTCTTTTGACTATTAACCCTGTGCCCAGAACATCAACTGAAACGAGCCAGAATATCCTCCACCACACTCCCTTGCTGTAAATCCACTCGAGAAAAATACCCAGTCATCTACCAAAAACAGAGGAGAGATGGGGCGGCCCGACTTGGTTGATTTGTTTTTTATTTAAAATTTTAGGTTCATTTTTGTTATCCCATTAAAAAATTTTACATGATAGCCATGTAAAAAAAGTAAATTGAAAATATGAATATGAGGTTTTAAAACAGTCATTCAAACTCTTTATGTTCAGAAAATTGTTGGAAGTATTTTTAAAAAATTGATATTATTATTTTAATTAAAATAATTAACTATATTAATTATTTATACTAATGATCTTATAAAAATAAAGAGACGTTAAAAATTAAATTATATCAATTAAATTTCAAATTTTAGCCTAAAATAAGACCAAAACTAAAATTCCGTCGTTAGTTTATAACGTCAAAAGGAAACACACCCAAAACAAAATATTATTATTTATAGTTAACGAGAATTTTTGTTAATATTTTCATAATAAACATTTCTTGTATTGTAATGGTATATCTTACCATTCTTAATGTTTTTTACTAAAATTAATATTTTAAAATAACGATATACTTTTTAATATTTTTTACTAAAACATTTCCTAATTTTTATAGGATTAAGCTCACATTATTATATTTTAAGTTGGGGAAAGAAAAAAAACAAACTCATGTTAAAGTGTACCAGAGCCCTAAACAAGTTAACTACCATTAAACCAGTAGTTTATTAACAATTCCTATTTACTATAAAAATACACTAAAACTTTAAAATCATTTTGTCAAACACTAATAAGACAATACTAACAATGTAGCCGGAGTGAGTTATGAAAGTAGTAACGATAGTTTGCAACTGATCAGGCAAGCGAAACTCAATTCCTCAAAACACAGTTTTCCAAGTTTGGCAACCCTCCGCTCCCTGGTTTCTTTTTGGAAACTCCCAGCGTCATTCCAACGGAGACTAGCGTCTCTAGTGATCTTCCACTGTTAGCTAAGAGGTCATCATCAATATCTATTGCATCCTACACCCAATCACACGATATATGTCGATGAAAATGAAAAGTTAAAGCAATATAGATGAATATGAAGAGTATGATGCCAACCTTTTCAAAGACACAAATCACTGTGCTCCCCCCGAATGAGAAATATCCAAACTGCAGATCGAACGAGTGAATTGCTTATTAAAAGGGATGGCATTATGCGAAACGACAAACATCAATAATATATATATGTATGGGGTGCTAACTTCCTCTCCCTTTTTGACAAAGTCACCTTCCTTCTTCACAAAAGTAATGCTACCAACCATAGTAGCTCCAATTGCAACAAATGCCACCTGCGGCATGGAAATAATTTCCTTATTGATAGAAGTTATAAGAGAGTTGATGGATCTACGCCTCGATGCCATGCAGAGCATTGAGGGCTGTACCAGAATTTCAAGAATCAGTAAAAGATCCAGAGTCAATTAAAGCAGAGTCCAACCTTTCCGAACTCTGCAGTAGAAATAATGGTCACCACTCGTTTATTCTCGGTGAAAACATTACAATATTTGCTATTGACAGCAATGGGATTAACCTAGGAAATGGAAATAAGATGTGAACAATCAAGAATAATACAAATGTCACTAGTTTTAAAAAGAAGATGCATAGAATTGTAAGGGAAGATGCCAATAACATCTTGGCTTCAAGGAAAGAAGCTTGTGTGGCATTAGCGCTTGAGTACAAAGCCTAGCATCCCCAAATCCAAGATGTCCTAAAGGACGCACTTACTGTATATAAGCATCCAGGAATATTTACAAATTTTTCAATGGTGCCAGAAACTGGAAGATGAAACCTATGATAGTCCTGTTCCAAGGGTAAAGGAGTCCAAGTTTAACATCAATAAAATCAGATAAAAAAATTTAGCTAACTTCATGTTACAATGGAAATAGTGTAAGAGCTTGCACCACCTACCTGTGGGGCCAACCTGAATATCACCAAACTTCCATCAATAAAAGCATTTGAACGGACTTCTTTCCCAGAAGACCTTGAATTGAAAACTTTCGACCCTAAAAATTGCCCATACAAAATTAAAGCATGTTCCTAAGAAAGTGCATTTCCGAAGAGAGAAAGGAGGAAATTAGATAGTGAGAGGGGGGGAGAGAGGGAAGAAGAACAAGAATAAAAGCTAAAGAACACTTGGTAGGGTAGTACAAGACGAATTGATGGTTGGCTTAGTTGCATTGGGTGAAAGGTAGAGATAAGATTGTTTTATGCGGGGGTCTCAACCTCTTTCAAGAAATATTTATATAGAACCAAGAAAATTGTTACATGGGAGATATTCGAAGCAGATGTGTAAATCATACCTTGATCCAAAACCGCAGACTATCTTCCACCGACTTAAAAGCCATCAACCGACAATCAGCAGCACATATTGCAACATCATCACGCTCAATGGAAGCTATTGTTCTTGCTCCAGGTTTTAGCTCTCTCACGAAAAATTCATTAAATGTCTGACACAATAAAATGTAAGTTTGGTGTTGCCGAGAACCAGAAAATGTCAAAAAGAAAAAAGACAGAAGATCCAGCAATCATAAATCATGCTGCCACTGATCATAGAACCTAAATTAACTAGAACTAAGAGCAAATTTGCAAGTTATGTGCCAATTCTTTCAGTCTAGCTAAAGGATCATCCACAGAGTAAAGAGATTCCTAGCATGATAATAATCAATTATCACAGAACAAGCAGTGTTCAATTTTACCTATGATCACTTCGAAGAAAGGATCAAGTATGAATTTCATCAATCATAGAATTGAATTGGGCAATGGCTTGGTTTTAAAGGGGGAGAGTGAACAAACATCCTCCTTAAAATATCTCAACTTATAAGCTCCATGCTAATAAGCCCATAAGTTTTGCTAGGTAATTAGTCTTTTGTTTAGTAATATTATTTAATTATTTGTGAGCATTAGGGGGAAAAAAGACAAGATTCAGAGCCTCAAAGAACAAATTTATTCGTTAAATAACTTTCAGTATTTTAAATTTGGAACAGCAAGAAATCCTGGTAACTGAATGAAAATAAATGCCAGACTACATTGCATTATTTATAAGAAGAATCAACTTTATTCTTTCTACTTGAGATTCTTCATAAACATTTTAAATACAATGCCATATAGAATTTACGGCATGGATTAGGCACATCTATAAACTCATAAGTATCCCTGGCCCTTCTTTACTTATCCAACACTGAGCTTTAAGTCCACAAGGAGCAAAGGCTCAACTACGGGAAGCAGTAGGGGGATGCTTAGAGTCCTAGGGGAGAAACAATACTATAGGAATTTAACTGCTTACCTCAACAAGAAAGCTAGAGAAATCAGATTTAAGGGATATGGACCTTTACCTTAAAGTGCTCCAAAGGATACTTGACTTCAGCCATATTGATTTGATCCTACAATACCATAGTCCATAGTTAACTTCTAACAACACAAACTTCTAAGTCATGGATTTTTAGAAAGTTCATGCTTAGCTAGTCCATTTCAAGAAGAAAAGGAAAAACTCAAAAACCAAATAAGCCTATAACCATACATCATTTAAACAGTATCAATCAAAGCAACTTATAAATGCTCCTGATCAAAACCTTAAAACAATGGTTTCTTCTATATCACAGAGTATCAGACCTTGAAAAATTCTACAAATTTAGGAATTTCTTTAGCAGATTCAACTGTATTCATCTGTCTTCCTTGCCTCTCCGAGATGCTTTGCAAGATTTCCTTTGCACCTGAATCCAAATGATCCACCAATAGATTAGAGACATCAGTTTAGGTTTCAAACATTTGATCTAAGCCATTTCATAAAATTATTTAAATTTAAATCTAATTTAGATAGGAAGGATGATAAAATGAATTATGCTCAACTTATACATCTATAACTAAATGGCACAAAGTTAAAATATTAAGTCTTTTGGAAAACAGATGATAAATTAATTGTTTTATGACATGTTAAACAGATGACTCCTCTAAACTAGAGACATCAGTTTAGGTTTCAGACATTTGATCTAAGCCATTTCATAAAATTATTTAAATTTAAATCTAATTTAGATTGGAAGGATAATAAAATGAATTATGCTCAACTTATACATCTATAACTAAATGGCACAAAGTTAAAATATTAAGTCTTTTGGAAAACGGATGATAAAGTAATTGTTTTATGACATGGAAAACAGATGACTCCTCTAAACTAGAGACATCAGTTTAGGTTTCAGACATTTGATCTAAGCCATTTCATAAATTTATTTAAATTTAAACCTAATTTAGATTGGAAGGATAATAAAATGAATTATGCTCAACTTATACATATATAACTAAATGGCACAAAGTTAAAATATCAAGTCTTTTGGAGAACAGATGATAAATTAATTGTTTTATGACATGGAAAACAGATGACTCCTCTAAACTAGAGACATCAGTTTAGGTTTCAGACATTTGATCTAAGCCATTTCATAAATTTATTTAAATTTAAACCTAATTTAGATTGGAAGGATAATAAAATGAATTATGCTCAACTTATACATCTATAACTAAATGGCACAAAGTTAAAATATCAAGTCTTTTGGAGAACAGATGATAAATTAATTGTTTTATGACATGGAAAACAGATGACTCCTCTAAACTAGATCAGGTTCAACTTTTCTTGCCCTTATCCCAACTCTAATATAACCATCCCTAAGAGGCAAAGCATGTTACCTTCTTGCTTTTGGCAAGGATTAAAACTCAACATGGGATGAAACAGAGTAAGAATGACAGTACAAGAATATAAAGGTAACCATCATATACGATGCATCCCTTCATTGTGTGCAAAAAACTAGTGTCAAGCCATGAAAGAAAACAATGAATGACCTCTCTTTACTTCAAATATTAGAAAAAAAAAATTGGAAGTATTATCACAAAAAAGAAAATGAGGCATTGCAATATCCTCACATAAAATTGAATATGGGTATAAGGGCTACAAGATTAATGCTTATACTTTGTCTGAATTTGTGATGCAAATAAGCACAGTTTTCTAAGCTATCATTCTATCACATGAAAACCCATCCTGGCTAATTATTTGTTATTAACTGTTTAGTTGAATTTCAACACTAAAAGGCATAACATGCATGCATAATATGTAAAGGTATACCTTTATCCATAAGGCCAAGTCCTATTTTTGACTGGTAAATGGTTCTCATTGACAGAACAATCTTTGTATCGATTAATTCTTCTACCAGCCTCTTTGTCTTTCGATCAAAGACCTAGAGCAACAAATTGTTAAAGAAAGATATCATGAAGACAAACATCTTCTGGAAGTACTGATGTGAATCAATAGCACCAAGAAACCAACAACAACTAGCAGATCAAGAATGAGATTTTTTTTTAAAAGAGAATGAAAATGAAATTACCAATATATGTGAAGCACTTGACCCAGAGTTCAAACCAAAACTATATGATGAAAAATGGGCCCACTCGCTTAATTTGAACATCCACCTACAAATTTACAATTTGAACCTACCATTTAAGCCATGGTAATGAAGTTCAATGATTATACTAAGAAATTTCACAACAATATTACAAAAATCACAAAGTTGGAGGATAAGATCCTCACCCATATGAGGCCTGTTTATCAGTCAAGAAGCCTCCTGTCATGACCTGGTTACCAGTTCCTTCGTCAAAACACAAAGACAAATGAATCAGAGAGTTCAGCTTATCACTGCCTTCAACTACCTCACCACAGACAGGGCAACGGTTCATTATCGGCTCTCTGCAATACAGAAATATAATACAAAAAATAACAGGTAAAATTTCATAACATGTTTCTGGAGAAATTTGGCTAAGCTTTGACTCTTTTACTGGGAAGTATAAACCTGAACCTATTATATCTACCACAAATAAATCATATAACATGGAAGCCTGGTGAAAGCTAGGGTCAGCACTCAAACCAAGGAAGAGGTCCAAAATTTTACTTAAAAGTGGGGACTTGAATTAACAATGTTTCATAAATCCAACTACCCTGACTACAAATCCACTCACAGTGAAAGGATATCATAATCAAAGTAAAATCATAACATGTGAGTTTGTGAGCATCTTGATTACCAAGCAGCAATCAAAAGTCATGTTCAGATAGATGAGTAAAGCTTTGGAATGGTAACTAACTCTTACACCCAGACCTCGAACTAAGAAACTTGAATTAACAATGTTTCATAAATCCAACTACCCTGACTACAAATCCACCCACAATGAAAAGATATCATAATCGAAGTAAAAATCATAACATGTGAGTTTGTGAGAATCTTGATAACCAAGCATCTATGAAAAGTCACGTTCAGATAGAAGAGTAATGCTTTAGAATGGCAACCAACTCTGACGCCTGGGCCTTGAACTAAGAAGAAACTTATTCAATACACCTAAGAATGTGGAAATTCAATGGAGATAGATAAAAAGAAAAAAAGGACTGTGATGTTTACACCTTATGTCTTAACCTACAAGGATTCAGCATGACGCAAAATAACATTGAAAAGGCAGAGGATATTAGAATTAATTTAGGGAACCTTCTCAAGGTTTTCTTAACAGAAACAGTGTACAAAATGTAAAAATCATAAATCTCCTGACTGAATGCAAGATATGAATGACACACTTTATAAATAAATGTAACAATAAAAGAAAAAAAAAATTATGATGCCAAATAAAATCCCTCAACAGCATTCATGATTTCACTTATACAAGAGACATTACGTTTCTTGCTGAAGAGCAAGAAGTTCAGCCAGCTCATCCAAGCTCACAACACCGTCCCCATTTTTATCAGCGGCTTTGAAGAGCTCCTCTTTCTAGCAAACCAGTGCAGGGATAAAGTCAAGAAAATGAATTTCCATGAGAAGTTAATGCTAAATTTGTATCATTAAGACTCAATGGCCTACTCAGAAGATTTTCAATATATAACTCGGGAAGGCTTAACCACAGGTGAGGAATTTGAAACAATGAGAGCAGACAAATTTCTTGAGGAACAAATTGTGAACTGTATCACTTGCATTTAGGTAGGAGAGGAATTTTTTGAAGAAAACAATATGCTAATAAACCACAGGAGCTCAAACCTTGCTAGCAGCCAGATTATTGCCAAAAGCATTAATTAACTCAGAAAACTCAGAGAGTGAAAGCTTTCCATCTTCATTGTAGTCCTGAAAATAATTACATATAATGGCCAAGCTTTAATACTGAACTAGAAAGTTGAATAAAAAGTCCCAAGATCTTGTCATAAGAACTGAGAGCAATATCTCCAAAATTTTTAACACATACACATGACAGGAAAACAAAACCATTCTCAAGAGAATCCAGAATTAGATTAGAACTTCAGAGCAGATTGACTTGAAACCATTAGGGATTTTATTTTATTGTTTTAAAAGCCATGGTTAGCTATACACTTATAATGGCTTATGTGCTTACCATGATGAGAACAAGCAGAACTATAGGAAATGAGAAAAATCTAGGGGTAAGGGTGTTACCATTGTATTATATTGCCACACTTCAATGAAATCCTATGATTAGTAGCATCTTCCTTTTCCCATTCTCACCCCAACCTACTGCTTGCAACAAAATAAATCTAAAAAAGGAAAACCTATGGAAAATATATAGAACATCTTAAGCACAACTAAGTCCACCATAGAAATGCTATAGCAACTTCTCATATACACAATCCCATAGCTAACTGATAAAGGTCAATGACAACATCAAGACCTAAATTCTTTTTGTGGTAATATGCATAAACAAATAAAATGTGGCACAAAACATATCATTAAATATTGCTTACCACAATTGATAAGATTCGTCTTGCAAAATTTTTCTCCGTTTCAATTGGGTCCTGACAGTTTTTCCAACTAGATGTTAGAAATAAATACCATAGTTCCAATCAACTTAGAGAATTATTTGTTGCATAGTGCACACCTCAACATTACAGGAAATACGGACACAGCCAACAACCTTGTCAGATGATCCAGGATCAATCAGGTCGAATGTACCAAAGTCAGAATCTGAATCCTGAAATAAGAGTTTTATGCAATGAAGTTATCCTGAATAGCAATATACAATAATGATGTTCGATGAGAAAGACTGTTCACCTGTGTCAGATAGTCAAGTAGATTGATTTCACAGTACCCTATGAGGTTATTTTTTGATAATCTGTTCGTCTGCCCCAAATGAACATAATGACAAATTGAGCACAAGACATGATAAATGAAATTGTAGTTTAGTCAAATAAATGAAAATTCACTTTCAGATTATTGCACGCACCTCAAATACTGAGATTCTGGCAACACGAGGTCCAGTTTTTTCCAAAAGAAGTTTTCTCTCCTGTCAAGAGATGAAGTTGTTAGCTGAAACAAGCATATAGTAAATAACTGGGAACATGAATTCCATGTTATAACATTCATAAAACAGATTAGCAGCTTTAAACAACTGCTAGCAGCAAATGTAAACTGAAGGCCAGACATTTTCATTTTAAAAAAGAATATCAGTAGCTCATTCCACAAATCGGTACTAAGTCAACGGACTATTCAAATCAAATAAGATTACAAGAAGTATAAAGTCATAAGCCTATAGTTCGGAGTACTCACACAGTTCCAAACAGGCTTGTCTGTTCTGCACCACCAAACCAAAAAAAAAAAAACGTCAACAAGCATAAAACTGGAAATGGGAAGCCCAGTCCTAAAAATGTAAGAACTTGTACAATCTAAGCTATCTGCAACAGATTGAAAAGAAATTAATTTCGTTCAAAGTTAATCCAAAATTGAAAAACATAAGCACTAAAGTAAGGACTAAACTGCATGTCGGACCAAAATACTGAGTAAGAATTAAAAGAAAAAAAAAAGCAGAGCAAAACTCTATTTTAATACGCAATAGGAATTAGTTTACAATGCTTAACTCATTAGAAACATTTGTTCGAAACGTTTGCTCCCCAAACGAAACACATGCCAGCCATTTGTCCTTAAACTTCATCTCCGCCTATGATCAAAGAGAGAGAGAGAGAGAGAGAATTAAACCGAAAAAAATAGAATCGAAGAAACTAACAGTAAAGAGTAAATAAGGAGACGATGAATTAAGAATACGTTAATGAGAGTAAGGTGAGCAACGCCAGCGAAATCCTCAGCGGCCAAGAGTTTTTTATGAGAAGAATCGCTTCTACGACGGCGACGAAGGCGGTGACGACGCAAACTCTGCTTCACCCGAGAGATGCGCGAGGGTTTAGCATCCTCATCCGAAGAAGAGGAAGAGCCGTCCTCCTTTGAGCTCCCGTGCCCCATACTCTCTCAACTCTAAGAGCTCTTTCGTTTCGTTTCCTCGGACGTACAGCTTCTTTTTTGGGGGGAGGGGGGGTTAATGGGAATTTGAAGAGAAAAGTCGGATGGGAAGGCTGAACCGGACCGTTGAATATCCAGTGTGCACATAAAGTGGCAAGTAAAGTCAGAAGGAGAGGATATTCATGGTGTCGTTTAAATCTCGGGCCCTACCCCTGCGCTGTTAATGAAAGTGGAATGTATTATGGGAGGAAACTTCGTCGTTTAACAGGGTTAGTGGATTTGGTGAGTGCTTTACAGAAGGGACCTACTTGTCTTTTCCATGCCGCACGTGAGAACAAAGTAACACGTGTAAGTCTAGCCGACTCTTTCGGTCATTAAAAATAACCACCGCTTGCCCAAAAGGAAAGACAAAAGATAGCCTGGCAAGAGAGCTTTTTGCTTTCTTTCGTCAACGCGTAATATTATAATGGTAATTTTCTTTAGTATTTCAACATTCAAACTTAACCCAAATATTTAAAAATTAAATTTATTATCATTTTTTCTAACTACTTTGTAACATAAATGCATATCTTATAATAAAAAATATACATCACTAATACAAATAAAGTTAATTGCATCCAACCCCTTAAATTCTCATTTCTACAATTGTTTACTTAATCGTTAAATAACACGTTAAATCTTATATAATATAATTTAAAATTAAAAATAAATAGGCAAATCGATTGAAAAACTAATATGTCATCTATCAAATCCAATTGAGGAGATGCTTTGTCTTGAACATCAGAACAAAAACTCATAAAAGATAGAGACGTAGATGTGATTGACTGAGCTGGCAGTACATCGGACATGACACAAGTAGAATAAACCCTAAATTCATTTATGGATTTATTCACTTGTGATATTCATAGTGTGACATACATTAATCCTGAGTGGATGGTGAACTATGTATGTGTGACTCTTATACTTTGATGTAAGTAAAAGCCTAAAGTCAAATAGCTAGGGAATCGAAAGTTGGTGTGTTAGGTAAATGATATCCCCTTAATGGCATTACATGATAGATGAAAAGTAAACGTAGCCATAAGTCATTTGTCTTTGTGATGAATGACTTAAGTACTATTCGATAGTAATTGTCTTTTCATGAAGGAAGATGTAAAGGTTACCATGAAATAAAATAGGATCATATTAGGATAACATATTTAAAAAGATTAAGGATATCCTATCATAAGGTCATTGGACAAGCACTGATTAAGTAGCTTTCGTAATGGTATGTAATTTGAGAGAGCTCAGTCACGATACTATAATAGAATGACTTCATGATTAGATGAGTTTATAATTAATAAGCGAAAAGTTGGAACTTAATTATAAAGCATTTGAGCCCTAATTACATTTGTTCAATTAGTCTCTCGGCTAACTCGTTGAAACCAGAAATGAATTACATTTAGAATCAAATGAAAAAAATGGAAAGAAATGATAAAATTAGAGAAACGAGTTACATTTAGAAATGAATGGTTTCTCACTAAGTGTCGAAATGACCCGACAATTAATTTAATTTTTCAAATTATTATTTAATAATTTAAGTTCAAAAAAAATTAAATTAATTGATCATTGTGAATCCATTGAATATGGAAATTAAATATAATTTCTCATAGATTCTTTTAAAGTAAAGTCGTCATGACTTTAACGGAATTAGAATCGGGTTGAGAAAATTATTTAATTGAAAATTAATTTAATAAATAATATTTATTTTGGGAAATAGAAAAACATATATTGGATTAGATTAAATTATAAAGTCTTAAGTTAACAGTCCAGCAAGCACATATAATTGAACCTAATACAGGAGAGGCTCAAAACCCTTCATAATAAGTATGAGGGATGACAACCCTCGTATAATTAGGGTTTACCGCCCCTTTCTCCTAGTAGAATTAGGGGACTTGTTTTTCTATCAGATAAGTATTATTTTATTCTACTAATTCAACCAAAATTCTTATATTTCTCCCTATAAATAGATGGCACTAGTAGAGTTATTTACATATAAGTTTTCAATATTTTTATTCTACCCGAAAATAGTCAAAATTTATTTCTAAGTATAAATTTTATTTTTGAGAATAATAATTCTGCTGATTTTTATTATGAGAGATTTAGTTTCCTACTGAAAGTAAGAAAATTATTTATGGTTCTATGTTTGATTCGTGATTGTTCATGTCACACCCAGTTTCCTTTACATTCAGAAATTAGGAACGATTGGGGGTTAAATTGAAAGGAGTCGTAAAGTTGGAGGCCACTATTGAAAGATCAAGAAAAATTACTGACTAACTGGACATGGTTGAAAATCGATTTTGGTTTGGTTGGATTGAAACTAATTGGTTCCTTAATATGAGACAAAATGATTTCAATTGATAGTTTCTTCACGGTTAAAACTGTGTGTGAAAGACTATATATATAATTGGAAGTGACTTCATGGGGAGGATTCATCTTCATTATGATTCATTTTCCTCTCTTCTTCATCTTCTTCCTTGGTTTCCTCGAGAAGGAGATAGTTATGAAAAGCTCTGTATGAAGCGATGATCATGAGGTTTGAGTAGAAAAAAAGTGGAGAACCCAGCAAGCTGGTAATGTTCCTAGTCCTTTTGTATACGTAAAATTGATAAAATGAAGTTAAGGATTTCCAGAAACCTTTTAGGAGTTCTACATGTTTCTGGAAAACTAAATTTTTAAGTTGAAAGATGCTGAATTTCATTTATGACCTTGGTTGAAATGCTTAGTGCCAAGAGAATGGAGGCTCTAGTGTACGGAGAAGCTAAGCTGATAAGGTGAAGAAATGTTAGGTGAGTTTCTATACTCTATTTCTAGGATGTTGTATATTTGGCATGAGAATGTTTGTTAACATAAGGTTAAGTAAGTTTACAAGTATTTGCCAGTGTGTTGTTATGAAAGTAATGGTTATAACTTTATGCCCGAAAGTAGTGTACTCCATGACAAAATGTTTATGGATTGCATAAGATGCATGTATATATATTGTGAATACAGAGGAAAAGTATTGACGGGATAGATACTACCATACGGTATTGTTGTATGTAAATTGTGATATGCAAAGCTTTGGGCCTTGTGATGGGGACACTGCGGTGTTCAAGCATCAAGGTTAGGAATGGGCAGAGGAATAGAAAAGATGGAATTCTGTTAAGATACCGCCATATAGTATTGCTGAGTGCAAACTGTGATGTGCAAAACTTCGGGCCTTACGGGGGACACTTCGGTGTTTGAGCATCAAGGTAGATATGAGATGAATTGATGCCGACTATTATTAGGTTCCATAGAGCAACATCGCGACGGCAGTCAGCAGGCTCTCTAGGGGACACTGTGACAATAGTAAGGTCTTTTGAGGCGACACCTCAAAGAGGTTTACGGTGTAAGACCATGGCTCGACTATGACAACTAATAGTGTCCGTCAGGATAGTAAACACGGGGATTATGAGGTGTAAGACCATAGCTCGACTATGGCGGCCAATAGAGTCTGTCAAGACATTAAATACGTGTAGTCCATCAAGACAATAAACACAAAATCATGTTGCGTGCGACCATAGCTTGGTTATGGCAACATAAGACAGTCCTTCGGGACAATAAACACGGGTGGACAACATAAGAGAATGGTCTGCTAAGAGAGAGGAAATTGCACAAACTATGTGGACTGATTATATGGCTAGAAACATTAGGTAGGTTCAAGGCTTAGGGTTAATGTTTCTATGCTATGTATATTTTAGTATTAAAATGTTATTTTTTTTAATGTTGGTTGGATATTGATATTGAAGTTAGCTTGTTGGATATTGGAATTGTTGACAATGTAAATTATTAATGTAGAATGGGTAAGGACAACAAAGAAATGACAATAAAGTAATTCAGGTGGACAAAAGCGATAGAACATCTTTTTCTTGAAATTTTTGCAAAGGAGGCCCAGAAGGAAAATGAGTATTTTAACACTTTCAAAGCAGTTTATATTAATCGAGTTGTTGTAGCTATTTCTGAAAGATTCCAAGTTCAAAGTGTCATTGATCAACAAATTAAATTTGTGGGTGAACAACTTGGTAAGATTGCTAATGCATTGGAACAATTTATTGAGGATAAGACACCGTATCTTTACAGAGAATTGATGTCAATGGAGGTGAAAGGATTTGATGACGACTTCCTTTATAGTTTGTTTGATTATCTTGTGGGTCATGAGTCCGATGCTAAAGCTTTCTTACTAAAAGTACGAAGTTTAGAAAAATTTGGCTTCAAAAATTTTCTCAATGTTAAAAATATTGATGCTTTAATGTGGTGTAATACTAGTAATGCACTTGGACGTTATTGTAGTCATTTTGTGGTGTACTACTAATTATGCACTTGGATAATATAATTAATTTGTAGTACTAATTGTTGTTTAGAAGCTAATTTATTATTATTATTCAATCTTTGCTTTTTTATAACACAATTAGGAATCATCTATTCGCTTTAGTTGTTTTCAATTTATGTATCTTAATATTCTAGCTTAATAATTGAGTACTATTTTATATTTAATTCAATGTATTTATTTATAAATAAATCATTGCAATATATGCAAAAAACAATGTAAATTAAAATTTTAATAGATATAAAATAAACTCAATTAAACAATGAAAAGACAATAAATTCTCAAATGTAAGTTTGTAAGGAAATCTACAAAATAATAGAGAATGTTTTACACAGATCCATCCAAACACTAAAAAATATTAATTTTTCCAGAAAAATGAGCTATTTTCCAGAAATCATTTTTGGGAACTATTTTCAGTCAAACAAGCAGACCATAAATTGAAAATTTATTTAGAGTGATCAAAATAAAACAAACCCTATTTTAAAGTAACCTTAAATGTAATTTACCCAAAATTTAGATACAAACTAAATGGCCCCAAACGTTAGAAACATAATATCAAATACGGCCCAAACCAGTTTAAAATTCAATAGCTCCAAGGCAAAATTTCAATTGCAGCCCAAAATTTAGAAAGAAATCAAATTCCCAAATTAACATTTAATCCGAAATTAATTTGATTTTGCAATTTGAAAAATTTTCAGTACCAAAGTAAAATATTCTCCAATAATTCGTATCAGTCCAAAAAGGTTAAACAATTGAAATTTGATGTTTACGCACCCTCATAATCTTTTTTCTGTTATTTTATAAAAAATAAATTTTTGTAAATATTGTTGGGTGACACAAATTTAATTTAACTCTTAATTAATAGTATAGATATATAATATACTTTCGTATACTATTTTTATATTATAGACAATAGTTTCCCACTTATTTTCAAATAAATTTCTATGGTGAAATTTTTTTGTGAGTTAAATGACGCTTTTAACCTTCATTTATAATCGATGCGTTTTATGTAATATTTATATTGGGTATACAATTATTTGTCTATTTAAATTTATTTCATTTATATAGCATTATATATTTGACTTTGTAATGGTTATATTTTAATGTTTAAAATATAGTTTATATATTTAAATTAAATTTTACAAATAATTAATATTAATTGCTTAAAATATTTAAAATTTATATTTTATATATCAAAATATTCATAATGAGTTACAGTAAATTATTTTCATATATTTTATTGAATATCATAATATTAGCGAATTTGAACATCCATTAATTGTTTTTTTTTTTACTTTACAATATCATGTCTAAACTATAAATAGAGGTCTCTCCCCCTTATTGTAATTCATTCATTGAGTAATAGGATTCTTGAGAGCATTCACTCAAACATTCTTTCTTGTGTTCTTGCTTTTCTATGGCTTTGTTCATCTTTTGAGTTCTTTCAACTTTTATGTTGCTTCCACTTTGCTTTTCGTTGGTGCCTTGGAGGAATTCCATTTGAATCCTCAATTGTTGGGAGTTAGGTTGACCTAAGCATTTTTATAGTGAAGAATTTGCTTAAGGCCGCATGAATTGCGAGACTAAAGTTCTAGCCCCGTGGCAGTTGGTATCCGAAGAGTCCAAAGGAGACCTGTGGAAGGGCCAGAAAAGCTAGTCGATCGAGGGACATACTGTCGGCTTTGGAAGGACAGGTAGTCACTCTCGAAGAGTCCATGGGGGACGTTAAGGAGAGGCTCGAGGAAGTTGAGGAGGGACTCATAGATGGGTTGCAATCAATGAAGGAGCAACTTAGGGACTATGTATGGAGTCTCTCGGTTCCATTGAGAACAAGCTGATAGGAAGGGATAATGCCATCGAGGCTATGATGACGACCTTAAAAGAGGAGATTGTGGAGTTCAAGGGTGAACTCATAATCTACAAAGTTGTTTTGGACAATTGAGGGTTTGTTGCGACACTTAAGCCCAATGTGGATGTTCCCAAGCCCAAAGAATTTCAATGGGACAAGGTTCGTGAGAGATGTGGACAAATTCCTATAGAGAATGGAGCAATACTTCCGTGACAAAGGTATTATAGACAATACCACTAAGGTAAATATTGTTGTTATATATTTTACTGACGTCTCTTTGTTGTGGTGGCGTCGTAGGTCTATAGATGTGAGACATGGTAGGATTGAAATTGAGACTTAGGAGGAGTTCTAAAGGAGTTCAAATCACAGTTTTACCCAAAGTATGTCGAGGATGAAGCTCGAACAAAGTTGTCTTGGCTTACACAACAAGGCACAGTTAGGGAGTATGTGCGGGAGCTCAGTGAACTCATGCTTCAGATATCGGATATGGGAGAGAAAGAAGCGTTCTTTTCCTTTATGGATGGATCGAAGCCATGGGCGAAGCAAGAGTTTCAACGCTGAGGAGTTTCAACCAAAGCCATGATTGTAGCAAAATCATTTGTCAAGCTTGGTCCGAAGAAAGACAAGCCTGAGTCTTCCAAGCCTAAATTCAAACCAAAGGGCAATGGCAGGAGAGACAAAGATAAGCCCTAAATCTTAAACTAAACTTTTCAAAAATATTTTTTTACAACACTGTTCAAAATCGAAGTTCAAAAGCAATACTAAACCAACCCTAATTGGCATATACTCAAAAGTGGCTAAGGCTTGAGCTTGTGAAATGAAAGTAAAACATTAAACAATACTTTTGTATCACAAAGTTATTCTAATTTCTACAAGACAATGCGTTAACATCTTGTTTCTAGAAAGTACTCATAGGGTTCTACCAGCAAATCCATAAAAAGCGACCTCTAACTTCTTTACTTGCATAGATGAGCTCATCAAAAGTGTTCAGAATCTTGTTTTGCACTTCACTTGTAGATTATAAGCTATTAATCTCGATAAGGATTATAAGCCCAACCTATTTGTTGTAAAAATAAGTTTATCAATCAAGTATAGGACTTTATTAGAATAGTTTTTATCTTGATGTTCTATTTTTTTAAATGCATTAGAATAGTCGACCTTGTTGACGTATTCACTAATGATAAATCTTGTTAAAGTACCTTTCAATTTTTATGCACATAATTTTTAATAAAAATATATTTAATCGATATCAATTATAACAAAGAAGGATTTAGACAATATTATTTTTGTTAATTGGTAATAGTCACATACTTTTTATAAGATTTACACTTTAACAGTTCAACCGTTGAATTTATCAATATAATTATACTTATCGTGTATGTAAAATTTTGAATCAATACAATATCTCTATAATATCAATCTAAAATATTGTTTCTATTAATATATGTATATATATATTTGACCAACAAGTGATTGGAAGAAGTAGAAGTGGATTTCTTCTCCAAGTACTTGAACCAAGTTAGAACCCTAAAGTTGGCATTAGGTTTAGATTTGTAAAATGTATAAAATTACTCTAGTTTTTCTATATTGATTTAAAGAAAAGTATTTGATACAATATCAGTAGAGTTTTTAAACTCTAAAAGTAAAATCGAGGGGTCGATGTAAAATATTATTTTAAAAAAATAGAGACCCATGAATTTTTTTTAAATTAATTAAAAAAATAAAAAAATACAACCAAAAACTAACATTTTTAATTAAATCTCTATGGACGTATATATGAAAAAGCACGTGTAGGAAAAATTGGAAAGCGTGCGGCTGCTTGCATCATATGTGACTGAATGCTTGTCTAAGTAGGCACCCAGGAAAAATTTTGTTCCTTAGCATTGCGACACAAGACAACTACCAAACACCCATCAAAGTGCTATTAAAAGGCTACAATGGCCAAAGGGCAGAGGGCAGGGGCGAGGGGATGCGAAATATATAATCCTCTATTGCTCCATGCCCTACCAAGCTTCACAGTGCTGTTTGGGCTCCACTTTCATCCTTGCACACGTGATGATCTCACCAAAAGTTTGGCACAAACATTACTCCAAAAACATAGTTTATTACGAAGTGTGGATGTATCCTAATTTATAGTGCACGTACAATTATTTTCATAAAAATATACATTTACCTACCAGTTTATCTCCAGTACTGTCACGTAAAGTGTTTCAATTCATGAATCTGATATTTTCCAACATAATTGGTGTCTGTCGTCCTTGCAGAATGTTTTTGCATATTTCGGAAACATTAATTATACAAGCAGGGAAATTTCGGTAGTAAAACAGTGAAAGTGAATTCCAGAAATATACAATGCCATATATATGATATATCAAGTAGTACTATATAGTCTATATAGTCCAGTACGTAGCATTAACATACTTAGCTACAGTAAAACCATTTCCCAAGAAACACAATATTGTCAACATTCTACATTTGGATAAAGCTCTTTTGATGGAAATGGAATTAACCCTAGCTAGCTAAGATCTTCCCAAATATTTGCTCCACCAATTAGCTAGTTGAATGGCAAGCTTATTTCATCCATATCATCCAAAGATAGAAACACTTCATCCAAGCATGACAGTTGTGTTCCATCATCATCATCACCACCATCATCTTCGTCTTCACTACAATTTCTTTCATAAACTCGACATACAACCCACTTGCTATAATCCTAACATATCAGAAAAATCAACAGAACAAGTCAATAAATAAAAGACAAATAGACCGAGTTGGACGTATTTTATATGTAAAATGTATACTTACTACTTTGGAATGTCCTCGGCGTTTGGATGATTTGGTGGAGCTAGAATCAGACTTGGAAAGACGATACTCCTGCATTATCCAATTGGTTTTGATGGCAGCCAGGCCTTCTCCAATGTAGAAAACCAAATACTTTTTCATGCCAACTTTCTTGCTCCTGCTATTAATAACATCTTCTTCTATTCCCATTGGCTTCCAGTACCCATTACCGGTAATCCTATTTTGCGTCCTTCTACTGTAAAAGTACCATTGGTTCCCCTCACCCAAAGCTTTGCCTATCAAAAACATATTAACTTTAACAAAAAAAAAAAAAACAAATACTACTACTAGTACGTAATGATCAGTTTATGTAAATACATAGTAGATAGATACCATCAAGTTCCCAAGGATCATGGGGATAGAGTTCAAGGTCAGGGATGACATCAGGGTGGCAAGGCAACAGGGCAGCCTTGCGTTGAAGGAAATGAACCACAAGCTCTTCATCAGTTGGATAAAACCTGAACCCTGGAGGAAGATTAACACTGCTATTCTCTCCCATCTCTCTCCACTGCAATAAAAGAAACAAGACGAAGAATAGTGAAGAAGAAGGATTTGTAGTGGGGTGATATTTATAGTGTGAGTGGGAGAGGAATTTATTGTTCTGTTTTTTTTTCTAAATGACGTGAAAAAAGGAGGTGGGGCTTGATAGAAAAGGACGATTAGGGAAAGGGAAGTTGATGATAATATTTGGTTTGGGTGCTCTCAACTCAAAGCTCCAAAACACTCCACTAGGCAGGCAGGCGGCGGTTAACGGGACGCATGGCTTCGCCTACTTCCAAGTAACGCTATCTGTTACTAATATTAGTTAATAAGATATGGAGGTGAAAGAGAAAGAGATTTTCGTCATATGTATTGTTGGTTCATTTTTTCATTTATTAAATGAGTGAATGAACATATATGATGGCTGTAGCTGGCCCGTCCTCATACATCATGCTTATATCATGCACCTGCTGGCATACACGTGGCACTAATCAATTTGGGGTTTGGTCCTCATCCATATATATTACAACTTTAATGTAGGGCTCATATATATTTTCAATATTCTAAACCAAAAATTGCTTCTTCTTCTTCTTCTTCTAAATTTGGAATATAGGTTGATTTTTCTTATTTTTATTTATAAATTATTTTTAAAAATTAAAAATTATTAAATTAAATTAAATTTAGAAAATTGGTTTTTGCTAGAAGTGATTTGATTTTAGATATTAGTCACATCTTTTATTTTACCATCAAGGAATTGCCATTGATCACATATGTAACTAAATTATACATTGGGCATACTTTTTCTCTCTCTCACATGCAACAACCAATATATTATTTTTTCTCTCTCTCACATGCAGCAACCAATATGTTATTATTTTATTCAAAAACTGAGATATAAAAACACACAAATTAGTATTAAAAGGCAAATCAACCAAACCAATTAATTTCTTAAGAAAGTAGTTCAAGTTGAATCGAAGTTTGATGGGGTCACAAAAAAGGTGATGGGGATCGATTCTTCAAGTTCATGATTAAAAGATGAGGTGAGCAACAATCACACTACGCTACACCTCATCATTAATAAATAACATTATTGATTTATTCCTCAATATTCTCAAATTTATATTTGAATAACTTTTAAAAATTAAAAGAAAAATAAAAAAAATGTATTTAGGTGATGTACAATATTTTATATAAGCAACACTTCATAAGATAGTTTTTTCCATGTTTGGTAGTATGTAAGAGTGGGCAGAGCATCCAAATCCTCGGATAGGGTAAGGGTTGATGTTTGGGGTAGAAGGTAGGAGGTAGAGTTACTAGGGGTTGAATGTTTTTGTATTTATTTTGTTCATATTTTAATTTTGTGAAAAAAAAAATTCCTAAAAATGAAAAACATGTGTCCCGTTTATTATCTTTTATATTTTTCTTTCGGAACTTATAATTGCTCTTCTCCGTAATCTCGTTTTTAAAATTTAAATTTATATTTTTGTTTGAGAGTGTAATAAACATTACCATTGTACTCAATATCTGTTTATTATATTTTTAATATATCTCAAGATATGTATGTCATTGTATTAACCATACTTATAAAATTTTTACTTTCTTGATAGTAGAGGTGGACATGGGTCGGGCTACCCGGCCCGGCCCGATGGCTCGTCAAAAAAAATGAGAAGGTTCGGGTAAAAATATAGGTCCGAAATATGGGTTTGGACAAAAAAATGAGGCCTGTTTAGAAAATGGGCTGGGCTTGGATAAAACTTTTTGGCTTGAGTTCGCCCTACTGTAATTATATATTAAATATATATTTTATTTTAATTAAATATAATTTTAAATTTACATATTTTTATTTGTTTTTATTTGTTTTAATATTTGTTTTAAAATTTTTTATTTAATGAAAAAGCCAAAAAAAATTACATATTTTTATTTGTTTATTTATTTTAATATTTGTTTTAAATTTTTTTATTTAATGAAAAAACAAAAAAAGTTAATATAATTGAGCCAGTCGAGCTCGAATTTATCAATTTTCTTTTGGGTTGAAGCTTAGATAAAATTTTAAGCCCATATTTCGGGCCGAGCCTCGAGCTTAAAAACAGGCTTAAAATTTTATCTGAGCCTGGCCTGACCCATACTCACCTCTACTTGATAGTATACCAAATAAATATTAAAATTAGAATTTATATAGGAATCATTTTAACATAAGGTGAAGTAGCAAGGAGGGAGACGCATAACCCTTAAGGGTCCCTTCATAAAGAAAGCTACGGGTGGGGTTGCAGAAATCAAATCAATATTAAGTAGTGGTTATCCAAACCAATTTTCAAGGGCGTTCACATCTGTTTGGCAGCGCCGCACTTGCAACGCGCACCTTTTTTTTTTTACGCGCCGTGTGCCAATTGCCAAACTTCATCATATAATCACCAAAGGTTATATATATTACAGGTGCTTATTAGCACTTTTTTCTATAAAAAAAGTTAATATACTTTTAGCATTTTAACTTCATTTTTTTTTAAAATCTCATATAGGTTTTAATTATATTTATTTTTTGACATAATATTTAAAATTATTTATAATCCTCCCTAATTTATAAATATAAAGATAATATGTTTCAAACATTCTTTTACATTGACAATAATATATATGCTTGTTTCGTTCTAAAATATCTTTAGATTTTCTAATTTTACCTTAATTTCTTTCTTTCAAACCTGGAAGAAACTATTGGAGAAGATTACAATCGAGGTGTTCTTAAATTTAGGATGAGTGATATTTGATTCGACTCGAAAAAACGAATAACAATGTCGAATTTCAAGGTTAACTGAATTAAGTTTTTTAGTTTTGTCAAGTCAACTCGAATAAGTAATTTGTTTTTTTATTTTTTTTAGTTTGAATTGAGTTGAATTTTATAATTCGAATAACTTAAATAATAGATTATGTAAATACTCCTTTAATTCCTCTTAATTTTTTAAAAAAAATCTCGCACTATAAGAACCACCTTACACGATTGTTTCTCATAACTGCATCAACCATGTTGGAGAAACAGTCGTGTAAGGGGGCTCTTATGGTGTGGGGGTAGCATAGTCAGGAGTGATAGAGACAGGGGAGCAGGGGATGGGCACTAATAAGGATTGATGGCTCTTATGTTGCAAATAAACCAAAAAAATTGTTTTAGACTAATTACAGAAAAGTCCCTAGCTTTAGTCAAAAGTAAACAAAAATGTTATATGTCAATCATTGAATGGGCTATTGTACCACGTCAACAATCTGTTCATGGATTAACGAAATTTTTAACAACAATGATCAATTCGAATAATGATCTTAATTAAAATAATTAAATTACGATATAAATTGTAAAAAAAAAAATGCTTGAAATGAATAAATGTTAGGTGGTGGATAGAGTGAGCATTTCATTACCTAAACTATAAGGGTGAATACTAGGATTTGGGTATTCATCTCTTTCAGGCGCAATGAAAGTTAACTAACTTAGCTCCAATAATACAGCTTAAGATGAAATTGTTCCAACACAAAATTTTCATTATCTATCATATGTATATGCGTGTAAAAATACATATTTTTAAAATGGAGATGACGTAAATATAAAATAGTTCAAAATAAAAACATAAAGCGTTTGATCGAATCAAATAATAAATAAATAATTTAGTCATAACTCAAATTTTATTTTATTTTTTAGTTGAATAGATTTTTATTTTAACCCTCAAAATTAAAATGTGATCTTCTATATAAATTTCCAAACTTCATTCCTCTATATATATATATATATATATATCAAAATCTCTAATCAATATAACAATTTAGAAAGGCATAAGAGTGGATAATTCATTAAGAATGTTTTATAAATTACTTGTAATTTAAAACACAATAATATATCCAAGGATAGATTCATCAATTGTATTAAAATAATAATGTGAATATCTTGACTTACTTTTTAGTGTTAAAATGTATTTAAAAAGCAAGTGTACATAGAGTGGTAGAAAAATATGGAAGTTGCTTGTAATTGTAGCCAAATGCAATAACCTCGAAATTCATGAACTTTCCAAAGTTGGTACTAGATATATATATATATATATAACCTGGAAAACTTTCATCGCATGTTCCTGGGAACCATTATGAACATACTTATATATATGATCCTGGGAAGCGTTGAAAGATATGTATTTTTTTGAGTCTCCCTTTGTCTGAAAGAAACATTTCCACATTTCTAAATGTGGTGTGGTGAAGTGAACTTCACTTCACCAAACATTGGAAACTGGAAAGTGGAAACCATATCATACATTACAAAACAACCACAAAGCACCAACTTTTAAAAAACAAAAACAAAAAAACAAGCCTACTACCGACGCCTAGGGAGCCTGCCTGAGTTTTAGCCATTCAATAAGTAATATTATCTATGGTGTACATATGGACTGCCTACCCCCATTATTCCTCGCCTGTGCTACTTCTGGTAATCATTAAAACTGAAGTTCAAGTCTAGGAGTTTTTGGTCTCTTGTCTCACATTCTACTTCTAGGTCTTGTCCATGCTTCAGGCTTAACTTATCAAGTTCCAATGGGATTTTGGCTTTAACAACTCGATCACTCTTGATTCAAGCATGGATCGGGTACGGCAACAAGGAGATGTTGAGTGTTTCAATGTTCTCTCATGGATGTTTTGAGACCCCGCTGCTCTTTGAAATCAGTTCACATGGATCCCAAATTGCTGTTAGTTGAGTTCAAGTTATGCTGGTTTCTGTAATTATAAAAGTTTTCCTAACAGGACTGCGTTATGTGCATGGCTGATGATTTGCAGTTGTTATCGCTTCAGCAAGTATTAATATGATTTTCCAAGTGATCATTGGTGCTGTTCATATCATAAGTAGAAATAGAGATGGAGATGAGATTCTGGAAGACTGGGAAACTGAATATAGAGCTTGGAAATTCCAAGTTCTTTAAGCTCTTCTTCAAGTAGCAATTAAGCAGGTGTCTAATGGTTCTCGTCGAGGAATGAAAGAATGGGATGGCTGGTGCCCAAAGTAAGATAACGTCTATTATTGTCCCCAATGGGATTCTAGACAAGCTTTTTGTACCAAATTGGTCTCCTTAAGGGGACACAACAAAGTTGGGGAACTACGATACAAAATTCTAAATGGTGTTCCACAAGCATTGCTATAATGGTTTTACAAGTCATATATTGAATTAGCTATTTCCCAAGGAGAGGTGCTCTTTGAAGCGTTTAGAAAAGGAATACAAAATATCTTGCAAGGTATATACATACAAGTTTATATTTTCTTTACTGACAGCCTATACATACGAGTTTATATACACTACCAGTCAACTAATTGATGTCACTTCATTGATAGTTTCTACGACATATATACACGGATAGCCTTATTTCAAAGGAGGTGACATCATCTAATTATTGATCATATTTAGATCCCATTCATACTTGAACATATTTTTAATGGACCACTATCAAGGTAAATTGGTTAGTTGACATCAATAATACATAGTAGCATCATTCTCACATCATAACAATGACTAAAGAAGATAGTGTGCTGTCAATAGAGATTAAAAAAATAAACAATTCATGAAATCTACTAATAAAACAAGAACAAAGATAATTCCGAGCTTGCAGAATCAATCTTCCTGGTAAAATAGATAGGGGCAATAGAAACACAACAGTATATTGTATGAACCACTGTTTTGGAAAGTTGAGGGCAACTGAGATCCCAAAGTACCCTGATGGTGGTACTAGATACTAAGGGTCTGACAACTTACTAGTTCAAAACATCGAGCTCTCCTTGTGGCAATAACCCTCCAAATATCCACGTCTAATCCTGTTGCAGACTCTGCAGACTCAGCATGCATACTGGAAGAGTTATAGGAAGAAGCTGGTGATAGGGAGGAACAATGGTTTTGGACATCAGTCTGCAGGACCAATATATTGTTGTTGGCATCTTTAGTAATCACATGAAGCTTTCCCAGTAAACCAGCAAGTAAATATGGAGATTCTGAATCCGTAAAGTTAGGCATGGGGACCTCTCCAACTACAAATTTCCAAGCATCATCTTGGTAATCATATACCTTGACCCTAGCACTTTCAAGAGAACTAGATGGATCAAGCGCATACAACTCGCCATCCACAGTGACACTTAATTTCATTCCTGCCTGTCTTGCAGGCCAACCCTCACCCATACCCAGCGGCATTTCGACCCATGAATTTACCTCTGGATCATATACCTCCCCTCCAACATCAACAAAAAACGGCCAGTAATATAAACTTTGTGGCACAAACAACCTTCCCCTATATGATGTCAGTCCTGTGGCAATGGGTTTGAGTAGATCAGCCAAAAAGGCAGTGGGAAGAACCTGAGCTTTTGAAAATGGCATGCTTGGTATTTGAGACCATATACCTGTATGAGAATCAAATACTTCAGCAGACTGAAGGGGGGCTAATCCACCAGGACCCCTGGTAACCCCTCCGACAACATAAAGCTTATTATTTAGGATGCCAGTCTTACAGTAGGCCCTAGCAGTTAACATTGGACATACTTCACTCCAGGAATTTAGAACTGGATTATACTGCCAAACACATCTAAGGGCTGAAGCTCTAGAGAATCCTCCTAAAACATAGAGGCATCCGTTAACAGCACCAATTGCACACCCACATAATGGACTGTCCAATGCATCCTTCCTGACTAGCCATCCCCTTATGACATCAGCAATTTTTATGCTTGAGCCCACCACATTCCACTTTCGAAGGCCATTTAAACCTTTCCTGGATTCATCTTCAGAACCAACGTTGGGCATTGGAGGCAATCTAAGCCATCTTCTTGACAAAGGGTCCAAGGCATACCACAAAGGCTTGTCGCCTTCATTCTTAGTCAATATATAGAGCCATTCCTCTGTTGTTCCAAGCTCTTTCCTAATATTGAAAAGCTCAGAACTCATTATGGAAGCTTTCCAGGATCGAGACACTAGCCTCGCATTCAAGTAATTAATCCTTGGAACTCGAGCAAGAATCTGATAGGATATCTCATCAGGAAGGCAGGGAATCAATCTTGGGTTCTCATCACAAAGACACGTTGACAACTTCTGCCTCTTGCATGTTTCATTTTGTGAAACCTCTAAGGGCTCACTCGTTCCAGCCCTGGAATAATTTGAACTTAAGAATGCCCCCATCAATATCTTACTGATAGAAATATATTAATATATCAAGCCCAGAAAGAACTGATTTTTGATGGCTAGAGATTTTAATCAACACCAAATTATCCAACTTTCTACATGAACCTGCTCAAAACCATCGGGACTCTATCAGGTATCTGAGGTCAGAACAGCAGAGTAAGACGGAAGATGTCAGAGTTGAATCAAAAGGCCAACAGCATGGATGAAAGGCAATTAACTTAATTTCAGTATAACCATCTGATTGAAGGGAGACAATCAACAATAATCAGATAAATAAGCATTTAACAATCATCTATAGATTAGAAAGCTCTAAAGAAGGGGGAGAAATAATCCCCTTTGCAAATTGTATAACTAGAAAAGGAACTCCCCCCCCCCCCCCCCCTTCTTTTTCCTACTATAAAGCTGATATCCCAAGGTAAATAAGATATAATTCTTAAATTCATATAAAGCCAGCAAGAACTTCCGAGCTCAGTATATAACAATAAAGATGGTCACATTTATCTCTCCCCAATACATCTCTGCAGCCATCAACTCTTCTATCGTAGGTGTCAGCACTCTCTTCAGAAAGCAAAGATTGAAACTGCAACAATAGAGAACCAGAAAAGAAGAGGCTAATGATACCCTCTTTAAAAACTTCCAATATAAGGTCAACCGGGAGAAACAAAGAACATTATAATAACTTGGAGTTCTAAGACATCGTCAAAAATGGTAATTCTTTCTTATTTTTCCCAAATAAAGCCAATTAGATATTTAGAACCAATTCACTCAAACTCAGGTGAGAGTGTGAGAACAGTACAGAAACCATTAAAAATTTACCTCATCACTTATCCTCTTTTTTTTTAATTTTCTTCTAAACAAACCAAAAAAGTCAAATAAAAAGCTCCTTCCTTTAATCACACTTCACCCAGCAAAAACAAGCTAAACAACCCCCCCAAAAAAAAAATCTCAATTACAACAATTCAATAAGGGCTCGTCACATAAATCCACAATTAATTAAAAAGAAAAAAGAAAAGAAAACTGCAGTAATCTAAAAGAAGAGGGAAAAAACAGCTAAATTAAATACAACATTTGCCTACAATCAATTGAAATTTAACACTGTTAAAACAAACTGAAGAATAAACGAAAGAAAAGAGAGCCTTTATTGTGAACTATGTGTCTGTTCTATTCCAAGGGACAGATTTTTGACAGAAAGTTCATAAAAGTTGATGCCCACAGAAAAAATAAGCTAAAAGAACAAATTGAAACAGAAAAAATAAAGTGAAAAGAGAAAAGAAAAACCTTAGTATTTGCAGAAAGAGGAAGAGACAGAGAAGAAGATTGATTCGTATGAGGTATTCAGGCTATCCATTCGTAGTTCACTTTTTGTGCAGAGTCTGAGCTTCCGCTGTCATGGGTGAACAACTTATATATAATACATTCAAATCACACAATTTTTATGTTACATACCTGAATAAAAATAAGAAATTTATCAAATATAATTATATTGATTTTGTATATAGAATTTTAATTCATTTTATATATATTATAAATATTAATATTTATTAAATTATTAAAATAGTATAAAAATATTTAAAAATTAATTATAAATTGAAGTCTTTGTCATAATATATTTGAATTTTATTTTATTTTTATATTATTTATAACTACTTATTCTTGTTACATCAACTTCCATACATCATCATGACCTAATAGATATTTATAATTTATAACAACACTATTTGATATATTGTAAGGTAATATATAATATATGATTATAAAATATAATAAAATTTAATTAAAATTTAGTTACCATAAGTGAAAGCGTATTTAAACATATTTTTCAAATTATCGATTCGATTAGTATGAATATTGTTGTTAATGCGTGAAAATATAAATTTGAGTGCGTTAAAACATATTTAAACATATATATATATATATATATAAATCTAGCTAGCGAGCTCCAAGAAACTTTTTAATGATCGTATGGTGGACCAATACCGATCGAAGAGTAGTAAAAGATACTTTAGATCCAATTCAATATGACGATCGTTGCTGAAAATCAGAGAATAAAGTTGTTTGAATTTTGATTCATGGATTTATGATGTTCAAAATTGTTTTATAAAAAAAATCGAACTGTAGAAGAAAAGGGAAGTAGAGCTTTTAATTGGTGCAGGCCATATAGACATAAATAAAACTTTTTAATAATTTAATGACTATTTTGTAATTTTTTAAAATTGAGTGACTAAAACGTAAATTTAATAATTAGATTACTCATTGTTTTGTTATTCATCCTTATTTCACAAATGGAAACCAATATGGAGTTTTGTTGTATTTATCAAACCATCTAAAACTACAGTATAACATAAATGGTAATTAGGCTAATAAAATAGTATTTTTATGTAACATATTATTGAGTTTTAATTTAATGTAATATTTTTTTATGTTTTAATAAAATATTTATATTATAATCGAAATCTTACAATTTCTTGATATAATAGAACTTGTTTGACATGGAAATTAGCTACCAAAGTATTGGTTGTACTTAGTGAGAAAATATATTCACTGCAGATAGTGATATATGCGATTCATTTCTCTTACTTATAGTTTTCATTAATTCCACATTAATCAATTCTACATGCAATTTGTTTTAGGTTATATCGAGCTAATGGAGGGACCGATTGGACATATATATATAATTAGGGATCAAATAGTTTTTAATTAAGTTATTGTTCTTTGCTTATTAATTACAATAATACTAGTTAATCATGGAGTCATTCCACTATAGTACCATGATTATTACGAAAGTTACTCCTTAAGTGATCGCCTAATGACCTTGTCATAATTGTGTTACTCTCATAGGATATCCTTAAATCTCTTTAGGATAAATTTTGTTATCCTAATATGATCTTATGTTATTTCATGGCATCAATTACATCTTGCTATATGAAAAAGTCAATTACTAACACATAATAATTAAATCAATTTGTCTTATGACAAATGACTTGTGGTTACGTTCCTTTTTCAATAACTTTATAATACGAATGAGAGGATTCATTTACCTTATAGGACTACGATTCCATTGTTGTGAAATGATGTTACAACATGCAAAAGTCGTATACCCATCGTACTAGCTTTCGATTCATTAATTATTTGAACTCAATCTTTTAATACATCAAAATATAAGAGTTGCCATACGTAGTCCGTCATCTACTCAAGATTAAGGTATGTCACATTATGTACATCACAAGTGCATAATTTCATAAACGGATTGGGTCCTATCCAATGTATTGCCAGTCCAGACAATTACATATATATATATATATATTTTGGGAGTCACTTGCTCCGATACCCAAGGCAAGGTGTCTCCTCAATTGGACTTGGTAGACGACGCGATAATCTTTCAATCGATTTGCTCAAGTTCGATTAGACTACGGATTATTTAGATTATTTACTAATATAATTTGTCTTCTCGCATTATGATTCAACCATATAATGCAAATTAATATTAGTTAAACATTAGATAATCAATGAGCCAATATTTGCTATCATTTTGCTTTGTATGCAAAAAATGTTGAGGACAAATACAAATGATATTAATGAGTAATGGAATGTTATTTAAATCAATATGTTCAAAAAAATTACAAGTACTAAATGACGAATACACTACAATTAAGGCACTAGATTATAACAATGTCCTGCATGGTTGTGCAGGCTGGCTAGATGCTAGTGTCGTTACAGGTCAGTTATCGTCATGGTACATACTGCATGATTCCGTATGTGTCATAGGTTGTCATGCTGTAACTACCTTATTTTTAGTGGTGCTGAAAAAGGCGGTTTCGTAACCGCATTTTCGAAAATCTGGTTAGTATAAAAGAATATTAATATTAAAGTTTGGTCCTTCAAATTTGTCTATTAATTGTTTAATTTAGGTACAAGGACTAAATTGTAAAAGTTTATCGCTATAGATTTTTAATTGACCATAGATTTAAAGACTTAAATTTCAATTAACTAAAGATCCAAAATGACAAATAAACCATTTCTCAACTTGAATTAGTGGAATGTGATGTATATAGGAAATTATATTAAGTTAATTAATTTTAACTTAATTAAATGTTAAATTAGGTATAAATACGTGAGGTAAGTGGAATTGTCATCTTTTTTCTTTTTTCTTCACTGAAACAACTCATAAAAACCTAAGGAAAAAACATTTTGAAGCTCAAAGCAATTGATTCCTAATTGGTAAGCTTTTCCAAGTCATTTTCTTGTAATTTTTATGATTTTGAGGTCACGGGAGCTTGATTTAGCTAGCCCATATACCAATTTGCAAAATTTTTAAAATTTTAATAGTTGCCATTGTTGATTTCTTGAAGAAATTGGTCTTAAATTGATAGATTTTAAGCTTAGATATGAAAAAGGACTACATTGTAATGTTTTATTAGTTTTGTTCATAAGGACTAAAGTGAATAAAATGTAAAATTGATGTGAAATTTTAGTAATAATAGATAGTAGAGAGCCCCTAAGGGATATAATTGAAGTCACGACGTGGGAGAGATGAGGTCACGATGTTGGTCTTGAACTTTTAAAATTTTGCAATTTGATCCTATTTTGTACTTAGGTTCTTAAAAGAGCTTTCGTAAGCTCGATTAAGACTCAATTTTTTTTAAACATGAAATGAGTATGATTAACATTGAATTGCATGTGTGGATGATTGTTATACTGTGTATTTGTCTGTAGTTGCTCCGATAATGAATGTAGCATCTTGTAGCTCGGATTAGGCGACCGGGTTGAGCGAGGGGTGTTACACATGCTCTGACACATTTGTCCTTAAATTCATTGAAATGGTTGTGCCTAAGTGACCTAGTGAGGGGTGTATAGTGAAGGGTAAGTTGTGAACCATCCACAAGTTAGTTTACCGAGGGATCCACAAATGGTTAATCGCAGGCCGCTCAATGGTTTGATATATATCCTCTTCTACTAAAGTATAACAATTTTCAATTAATTTTAATTTGTTTTTAAAATTTTATTAAAAAAATATTTTTAGGTAACCAATTAAATTTAATATAAAAAGAAAAATAAGTGGCCGCTCTTCTTTAGAAAATCTTCTAGAAGTTTGAAATCCTTCCAATACATGTAGAATAAAAAATATCAACAAGTTGAAGACCAACACAAATTAAAGTTTATACATACAATTATAAACATAATATCATCAACATGTATATAACTTAACGAAAATAAATTATAGTAACGATATCTTTGACAACAAAAGTAAGAATTAATTTAAAATAAAAAGATTATACTAATAACCGATTGTGAAATTATAGGAAACTATAGTAACAGCAAGAAATTAAAGAGAAATATAGGGCAAAATAATAGATGAGAAAAAGTAAGACGAAAATAAGAGGATAATTCTTCTTTTATTGGATTTCACAAGCTTATATATATTCATTTCTTTTATGCTTAAAGGGTTGTGTAACATCTTTAAACTTTACCCGATCGTCGAGTCAAGGTATTGGGATGTCACATTCATTGTCAAAGCAACTACAGAAATTTCAGATCGATCTATCATATTATTTGATTATTGAAGACCGTTTCACTCTTATCGTAACAATTGAATTCATATTAGAACTATTTATGAGCTGAAATAGTTTGTACATTTTGCAATTCAGTTAATCCGATCAATATAGCCTTAGTCATTCCAACACTTATAACAACTTCATAATATTTCAACCCTTCTACTATTCTTCTCTCCTCCACTCCATTCCACATCCTTATTGTATGTATATAAGATTATTTAGCTTTTAGTATAACATGCTTTTATTTAACATTAATTATGATTACACGAATCACATGTATACTCTTAGTAAAGTTGTCTATTTGAGTAGTAGTCACTAAATTATTTTTATCTTTTTCTAAAGAAATCGAAATTAGAATCCGCTTGTTATTTTTTAAACTAGACTCAATGAATTGTTTACCATAAAAAATTCAAAATTTTCACATATGTCGATTAATACATTTTTTTCCTCAAACCTTCTCTTGTTCTGTTGCTAGGCAACTCTGACTCTTCTTCACTAAAAATTAAATATCATTCAGTATAAATCTCGTATTATGTTACCCTTTGTTTCCTTTGAAAATAGGCTCATTAAGATTTTAGGGATATAAATTTGATCTCCTATTTTATTTTATTTTTTACAATTTATAAAGTTAGAACAGGGGAACCCGAAATCATTCTGATCTCATCTTTCTCACTATCCTTCCCTTTTCTTCACTTTCATGCATCAACTTCTTGCTTCTAAATTCATGAACATACTATTTAGTATCTTTACTTTACTTCTCTTTTTGGGTGACCATGAAAATTATTAAATAATTTGAGAAAAAAATGACATTTCATTATAAGGACCAAATTGTAAAAGAATAAAAGTTTTTACCCCTTTCATTTTGCCATTCACGTTGGGGAGGGAAGGAGGAAGAAAATTCTTCATCTTTCCTCCCATTTATATTATCATTTAATTATTAAAATATTATAAAAATATATAATTTAATTAAAAAATATTCAAAATATCTCCTATATCATCATTACACCCAATAATTATTTTTTACTAAATGACCATTTTACTCTCATGTTTCTTCAAAATTTCATCATTAGTCACTACTTACTTTTGATAAATTTGTGATTTAGTCCCTCTTATTTATCCATTTATTCAATTTGGTCCCTACATGCTAATTCCACATCCTAATAAATTGGGTTATTTTTACTCTCGTTCCTTTAACTTTCTCATTTTACACTTTGACCCCTTATATTTTTGAATATTTACACTTGGGCTACAAAATTTTCACATATTTACGATTTAGTCATTGCTTTGGACTAACATATCTCAACATACTTCTTAATTTAAATTTTCTTTAGCATTTATTAACCTTCTCTTTTATCATCTTTATATCTCCCCCTCATTTTATCGGAAATCAGTTATACACTATTTAATTTAACACTACTTTTATAATATATTGATTTTTTTTTTGTGTTATAGACTAATTGAGTTGGTGTAATCTATCAACCGAGTCTCAATTCAGTTGAGCAATTATCACAAATCCTTTTTTTAGTAAAATCGAGACATAGTTATAATAACTTAAATTATGTAAAATTTTAAAATTGCATTTGAAGGATTTGGACCCAAAATAATAAATAAGAAAAATTAGATCATCCTAATTGAACAAAAGTCCGATTCCAACATTTTCATTATATTTTCTCTCTAATTCAAATATATATATATATATATTAAATAATTATTTGTTACAGTTGAAATTTTTATTCTATAACCAAAATTGACATTTTTTTCATTTATCCTTAAATTATATTTTAAAAAGAAATAGAATATATGGAACAAATAATTATAAAATTTAAAAATAAATATAAATATATGTCAAAATTTCAATTCCGTTTGTGAAGTTGAAAATTTTCATTGTTTATGTGTCAAATAATCATTCATTTTAGAAGAAAATATTTTCCTCTTATCGTAACAAAAAGTAAAAAGAAAAAGAAAAGGAATGGGTGTAAATAAATAGTATATGTTAGAATTTCAATTCGGTTTTTTAGCGTTTATGTATGAAATAATTACAAAAATTAAAAATAAATAAATATAATATGTCATAATCTTAATTCCACGGTTAAATTTTTGAAAATGAAAAATTATCTCATGGGGTGAGAGAGGCTCGAACTCTCGACCTCAGGATTACTCAGGAAGCTATGAGACCTACGCGCTAGCCAACTGCGCCACCACCCCTAACGTGTCGAAAGATGAGTAGTAATATATAATAAAATCGTTAGAAACGATAAGTTTTACCGAATTTTACAACATTTTCTAATATTATCATATACATATATAATATAACAATGTATACATATTATAAGTTAGGTAATTAATTACCCAACTTCTAAAAATTTTCATTTTAGACACCTAAAAATTGAAAAGCTTAAGCGATTTAGTGGTGGATTTTATTAGAACTCTAAATACTAACAGCAAAGCTTCAGCAATAAAAGAAAAATTGAACAGGAGGAATATTTATACAAGTGCGTGTTAGTATGCTAGTTGAGTCTCATCAGTACTAACAAGAAGCTTAATTGACCTACTAAGTTGGGCAAAACTAAAAAATCTTTCGAAATTAAATTGTAATTTTTATGATAGTAAAAATACAATTTCATCATTTTAATAGTTTATATTTTTATAATTTTTAAAAGATTAAATCAAATTTTATAATTTTAAAGGAGTCAAAATATAATTTTACTTTTATTAGTTTAAAATTTTAAAAGACATAAATGAAAAATTTAGCCCTATTGCCAAGATTAAATCAAGGTTTGGTGAAGACATTTACTATTTGATCATGTGTTGATATAGGGCCAACAATTAAATTACCAGCTACAACTTTCTCTCTCACAATCAACAATTATTAAATAACAAAAATTAATCAAATTTTGCAAGTCTTTTAAAATTTTCAATTTTACAATCAATTTTTTTTAAGGAGGGCCAAAATTAAATTGTAATTTTTGCGATAGTAAAAATGTAATTTTTAAAGAGTTAAATCAAAATTTTATTATTTTTAGGGGGTTAAAATGTAATTTTACCTTTACTAATTTAAAATTTTAAAATTGTAGGAGGGTCGGCCCCTGCCAGCCCTCCTAAATTCGCCCCTGGCTATGATACTAATTGTTAGGTCTGAAAATACTAAGAAGGTGGGTGAATTAGGATTTTAAAAACTTCTACAAACTTTTCTAGTTTAAAAGAAATGAGAAAAGCTTGGACAAATCGATTTATAATCCCTATTTTTTTTCTTAAGACTGAGATAAAAACTTTTTCATAGTTTTTATGACTAAACTAAAACCTTTTTGCTTTTACAAACGCTCAAGTAGAAAGCTCTTAATCATTTTTTAAGGTTTTCTACCAAAAATCCTTAAATACATCATTAATTACAAAGAGAGAAAAAAATAAACCAATTATCAACCTCTAATAAGTGGGTGTTTGCAAAGTTAAGCTCACTAATACAATAAAACCGAATAACAAAATATAGTATAATAAGTTGCAAGAGATATGTATAAGAGAAAAAGAAGAAATAAATAATTGAATAGTTTTCTCTTGTTTTGATTGCTTGGATATTGATCTTTTCTATTTTGTAGTGCCTTTGACTTGTATTTTTATCAAGAACTCAAATTTAGCTATTTGGAGACTTTGCAAGTATTAATTTTAGATTGAAAAAGTGCCATTGCAACCCAAATATCGATACCTAGAAAGCAAGTACCGATACTTGCTGAAAAATTAGTTGTTATAAAACCATGTATTGATACACACAAGGCATGCATCGATACCTAACCTTCTATTTTGGTTTTGAGGCTACTGACTTGCAATGTATTGATACTGGCCACAAATCCGACGTAAGAAAATTTATTTTCTATAATATTTTTATGGTCAGCAATTTCACAGAATGATTTCGTGAAAATTTCGTTCGAAAATTACAACGTTTGGGCACTCAATTTAGTCAAAAGGACTAAATCGTAAAAAGTGCAAAACTTGAGTTCTAGAAGTGAAAGTGTCTAAATGCTATGAAATTTTAAATTGGAGGTCCTTAAATGAAAATTAGACCATTGGTTAAGTTGATGGACAAAAATGGACATGGTTTGGTATATTTCTAAAGTTTTTTATTAAGGGCAATTTGGTCATTTGGTAATTAAAATGAATTAAAAACAAAATTAAAAGCCAATTTTTTTCCATCTTCAACCCCATGGCCGAATTTCATAAGGGAAAACCATGGATAGGGTTTTTCAAGCTTCCAAGCTCGATTGTAAGTCCATCCTAGCCCCGTTTTTAATGATTTTTACTTTTTTTTAAATCCTCATAACAAGATCTATCTATTTCTACCACTAATTTGAGGAGATATCAAATTTTAAAATTTAACCCATGTTAAATATTTGTGTATTTTGATGTTTTATGGTAGAAAATAAATGTTAGTTGTTTGTTAAACGACTTTTGCTAAGTGATTTTCGGTGAAAATGTCAAAAAGGACTACTTTGTAAAAGTTAAAATATGTAGTAAAAGTGCGTTTTAATGGAAATTATGGGCTGTTATAGTTATGAAAATGATTCGATTAGGCTTGTATGTTAAATAAATTGAATAAATTTCATTTTTCGAGCCTAAGGGCAAAAATATAAATATGTGAAACTTTAGGGGCAAAAACATAATTTTTCCAAAATGTAATTTTTGGGTCGCATTGAATAATGTGACTAATAAGTGATCTAAATTTGATATTATCGATCAAGGACAATGAGGTTCGGACCTAGAACGAGGAAAAAACAGGTATTTGACGGTTAGGTCATTTTCACCATTTTTCGTATCGTGGTAAGTTTGTATGTGAATAATGCAAAGCTATATTTATGTTTTAAATTGCTTTAATATTATATGGATTATATGATTGATATTATGAGCAAGTTTGATAATGCCAAGATAATGAAGAAATCTCGGTTGAACCTTAGGAATAGTTAGGATACAAATGTCATGACATTAGGGTTATGAGTTTACGTGTAAGACCATATCTGGGATATGATATCGTTATGAGATTTCATGTAAGACCATGTCTGGGACATGGCATTGATATGAGAATCGTGTAAGACCATGTCTGGGACATGGCATCGATATGAGAATCGTGTAAGACCATAGCTCGGCTATAGGCATCGATATGTGATCCCATTTAAGACCATATCTGGGATATGGCATTGGTATGATTCTATGAGTATGTGATTCCCGAGTATCCTTTAGTATTCCAAGTGGTTCAACAGGAAATTCAAAGATTATGCTAAAGATGACAAAGTAAATGATTATGATACAAGTTGGTACAGATATGTACGTAAAGTTTACAAGCATTGGCTTCATGATATTATGAATTCATGATCACTATGAAAGTGACTTTAAGTTAACCATGTGATTATTGGTTTATGTGTGTGATAAATAAATACATGGTAAAGTTGATTAAAACTTATGTAAAAGGGCTTTTCGGCCAAATGGAATTGAGATATGAAATGTATTATTTCCTTGATTGTGACTCAATGAATATGAAATGAAGGAAAGATTGGTGTTAATATCTGTTAAAAATATTTATGAAATCTTGTGATTAAGTGTTTATGTTTATGATGTGTAAATTCATGGTAGATTCCGTTGATTTAACATGTGTAAGGCTTTGGGGCCAAATTGATTGGTGAGATAGTAAATGTTTTCGTTTGAATTGTGATTTATCGGTTATGTGTGAAAAAGGAAAGATTTGCATAATTGCCTATTAAAAAGGTTATGAAAGTATAAGAAGTTAAGAGTTTAAATCATTGAAAGATATTAAGCTCTGGGCTTGAAAGTATGAATATGCATAATTAATGTGCATGTTGCTATGAGGCTTGAAATGATTTGTTAATGATTATTGTGGTATGTTATATTGAAGAGACTATGAATGTTTGGCAAATGTTAAGATGTATTAAATTAGGCTTATAAATTGAAGCGGGTAAGCATTGTGGTTGAGTAAGTTATGCCTATGAAGATTTAATGACATTTATGTTGTGTTATGTTATATTAGTTGTATGACAAATGTATGTCTATTGATGCTTATTATTTGCATACGAACTTACTAAGCTCTGTAGCTTACTCCCCTTCCTTTCTCATGTCTTATAGGGTTATTAAGCTAGCTCGGGTTGGAGATCGCTGGAGATTCTATTACACTATCAAGCGATCATTATGGGTATTGATGAATTCAAGTATTTTGAGTCTATGGCATGTATAGGGACTTGTTCTTTTTGTTATATGTTATATTGGTTTAGCTAAACGTGTTGACTTATGATGATATTTGATTCATTTTGTATAATGCCATGGGATGTGGCTCATATTGATTATTGGGTTGTAAACCTATTCATATATGCATAGATGTGCCAATGTCATTATGATATGGCCTATGGTTATTGATGATCGAATGATGACGTGTTGCATGTGATTTACGAAACTTGAGTTGGATGAATGAGGGTAGTTTTGCGTGTATATATGTTGGAATGTAAATGCATGCATGCAATCTAGGGAATGATGCTTATTTGTATATGAGTTGGTAAAATTGGATTTTTCATAATACGGAGTCTTAAGCAAGTATAAATTGATAAGAAGTTGCCATGTATGAGCCATGTTTATGAACGTTTAAGTGCTTATTTATGCCATGTTGGATGTCATTGAGATGTGTAAGTGTGCATGTGTTATTGAGGGTGACAAAAGGCTTGGAAAATAGCCTTATAGTTGTCCACACGGGTAGACAAACGGTCTACCCCACAGGCATGTGTTCTGGCCGTATGTCCCCTGCACCTTAGTTTTGAGAAACAGAATGCCCAGTAGTAAACACACGAGCACAAGACATGACCGTGTGTCTTGGTCGTGTGAGAGACACGGTCATAAGACATGGGCATGTGCTCAGGCCGTGTGAAGTCTGCACTTGATTTTCGGAATTTAAGTTGCCACACGGCCTAAGGACACGGGCGTGTGCATTGGCCGTGTGACCTTAATTGGTCGATGGCACCATAAACAAAATGTACCCTAAGATGGACATGGCCTGAAGCACAGGCGTGTGATATGCCACACTGGCGTGTCCCTTCACCCACATGGGTGTGTGGAACTGTTTCATGATGAAAAATTTTCTAAGTTTCTCGAAAGTTTCCAAAGTTCTCGGTTTAGTCCCGAACCACTCCTAATATATGTTTTGGGCCTAGTAGGCTCGTTTAAGGGACGATATAAATGTTTGTGAAAAGTTTGCAATTTAGATGCAAATTCTTGACTCGAAATTGTATGCATGTATTTGATATAAGTCTGGAAATGCCTCGAACCCTGTTCCGACGTTGAATACGGGTAAGGGGTGTTACAGATACCTACATCTTTGGTATTAATACTTAGCTATCAAAATGCCTTAAAATCAATTTAAACACCTTGGGACACTTTAGTATTAACTCAAAACATTTGGTACAAAATTTAATGAAATTTTCAACAATAATTTCACTAAATGACTTAGTAATAAAAATAAGTAAATTTTATCTTAAATATTATTATATCAAAATCTTGAAACATCAAAGCTAACAAAGATACGTCCAATTAAATTTTTTATATAATTTAATGATAACATGATTATTTTGCATGGTTTCTTGTGTTTAATTCGGTTTATTTCTAAATTAATCCTTGCTAAATTTGTATTTTTATGATTTAAATCTTGTCAGGGATGCAATTGATCAAAAGCAAGTTGAAAAGGGCCAAATTGAAAGAAAATCATTGAAATGGGGCCAAATCAAAAAGATGAAGGAAGCCAAGGACACATCAAATATTTTGACTTTGTAAAAAGCCAAAAATAGAAAGTCTTATTTTAGTTTATTTTAATTTTATTTATTTTTATTTTTATTTTAGATTTTATATTAATTAATTTAGGCTATTTTTAGTAAACCCCATGTATATAAATAGGAGCTTTTTGTTCTTAAAAAATCATCAATCAATTAATCCTTTTCCTACTTGTATTTGGAGTTGAATTATCTTCTTTGTCTTTTTCCTAGTCCAATTTAGAATTGATTTCCTTTTTCTCCTTGGAATTGGCGTGAAGCATCCTGCCAACTTCCATTGCAATTGTTTTCTTTTCCTAAATTGGTTCAATTGCCTTGCAAGCCCCTTTTTCTTTCCAAATTCCATCATCCTTTACACAAAGCCAAACCACATTCCACAACCTTCAAGCATGATTAAATTCATGCCACACTAAACTCCTTTCAGCTTTAAGCCGGTGTTAACCCCATCAAAGACCCATGAGTTACGAACCCAAGCTATTTAACCCCTATTTTCCAATATTTACTATGTCTCTGTATTAAGAGTATGACTTCGTCAACTCACAAATTCAAATCAACACTAAGTAAAAAAAGACGATGTTTGAGTTAGTGTGGTTAGACGTACAGTTGGGATTCCGAAAGGATCGATTGTCTAATCGGTTTTCCGTGAACACATTGGCGTGCCAAGTGGGAATTGCTGTTTGGTTCCGTCAAGGGAAGTAGTAACCGGATTTAAATGTCCTACGCGCTTGAGGGAATTGGTTCGAGCTAGGCTCTTCTAGAACGCAAAGCTGCCGGAGTTCTGAATCACGAACGTTTCGTAGGTTGTTCGATTGGTAAGGGTTAGTTATAAGACGTTCCATAACTAATTTGCACAATGAAGAGTTGGTGTCCGAGACGTCCTTGATAGCTATAACTAGCTTATTGGAAAAGAGGAGTTCATCTAATTTAGAGGATCGGTTCAAAGACGGAAAAACCTGTGCCTAAAGTTGAGCTAAATTTAATTGATTTTTCGAATTTAATTTTCAATTTGATTTCCAATTTATTTAATTTTCTATTTATGCTGTTTCAATTATTTAGTTTCTAAGTATTTTTAAACCCCTCTGATTTATTTTCTTAGTAGGTACGATAGGAGTCGTAGGCACGACCTTTGCCACGACCTTTTGTCACGATAGACGTTCTGTTCACAAGATAAGCGCAAAAATTGATAATAAACATCCGATCCCTGTGGAATCGACCCTACTACCACTCTACTACTATTTAGAGTTATTTGTAGGAATTATTTTTAGCGTTTCGACGCCCATCATTTAACTTTTACATTTTGAATATTTTTACAACACATTTTAAAAAATATTTTATATGATATGTGATTTCAATATTTTAATTTATTTATCTTATGGCTTATAAACTTAAAAGTATATTTTATTAAGATGATATAAAAGTGAATAAATTAGTATAATTTTAAAACTTTAAATAATTCAATAAGATATTATTTTTTCAATTATTTTAAAATTTAAATTTATTTTTATCATTGAATTAAATTTCTTTTAAATTATTTTAAAGTAAAAGTAATTCAAAATCATACATATTTCTTTTTATTTTCACTTAGTAATAATTTATAATTAAAATTTTAAAAATATTTTTTATATTAAGTCATATTTTAGTGGTTAAATTTTGCTATTAATTTTTGTATTTTTAGAAAGTTGTGGATTTAATCCTTCTACCTTAATTTTGTCATTCTTAGTCCTTGTACTTTTCAAAATTTAAAGTTTTAGTCATCACCAAAAGATAACTATTCAACATCAAGTTAGGTTCTACTATTCCGAAAATTTAACGCGCCAAACATATTATCATATGTTTACTTATGTCTGATTGTTATTTTCAAATATAACTCACTTAAAATCTAGTTAATAGAGTAAAGACTATCATTTGTGACAATACTGAAATTTTAAAATTCGAAAAGTATAAGGACTTAGAATCATTCAATTGAAGAATATGGACCAAATCTACAATTGTACGCATAGTACCAGACTAGTAATTTAATCCAACCAAACGAATTTAATATATACTGTAAATGGCCCAATTTGCCTGGGCCCATAAAATAAAAAAAAAAGAGCAAGCAAACAAAAAATAAAAAAAAAACAAACAAAATAATAAAAGTCCATTAACAGTCCAATTTATTACAGAGGCCTAAACCTAGCCCAAATACTTATACCCAAAATAGCCCAATACCAACTAAATACTATCTTAGCCCACTAACCTAACACAATGAAACCTTAGGGGTTTCATTTTCTCCAACACAGAAGCTTCCAAGCCCCCACCTCCGACGCCCATTGCCACATCCTCCTTCGATCGATGGCCGTACTGCAAATCGAGACCACGACAACAAACAAACAACAAAGAGTAATTGACAAAGAAAGAAAAAGAATTTGTATTTTTGTTTATTTTGAATATGAAGCTATAAAAACAAGAGATAAAGGCCTATTATTTTTTTCTACACACTATTTTTACGCACACAGAGATACAGAATACAAAAAAAAGAAAAACAGATTGAAAGGTGATATATTTTATCCGGATCCTTGCTTGTTTATTTTGACTTCGCTTTGATTTTCTTTTTTGGGGATTAAAACGAATAAAGGAAAGAGTACTTACCTGTTTTTTTTACCATCGCCAGATTCCTATTTTGTTTCGTCGAAATCGAAGCTGAAATAAGGATTTGGGAGTGAAATATTTTAGCGCATAAGCACCGAAAAGGGTTATAATCTGTCTCCATCTGACGTCGTCGCTAATCTCTGAAGTATAGGGTAGTGAGATGGTCATCAGCATTTGTTTGGAGGCGATGGAATAAGGAGAGATCTGGAGGGGTTAAATTTCTTTTTCTTTCTGTTTTAAGTGATTAAACAACTTAGAATTGGGTTTTTGTTTGATTTTTATTAAAGTGTACGAAACGACACCGTTTAGGCTTGTTTCAGTGGCTCTAAAACGGTGTCGCATGGATCCACCCGATGACCCGACCCATATGCGGCTGAGATCCGCGCGTTTGGTCTCCGTGGGTATATTTTCGCGATTAGCCCCTCCATTTTGCACTGTCATTTGATTGAACCTTATTCCTATATTTTTTATATTTTTAAATTTCCCCTTGGAATTTGTGCGTTATTTTAATTTGGCAACCGTCTAAATGCAGCGTTTTCACAACTTGGAATATTTTCTTTTTTAATCCCCATTCATTTGTGTGTATCTTATTTCGATCCTTAATTCTATTTTAATAATTTCATTTGTTTATAAATTATCCTTTTGATGTTGTTTTATTTCGATTAAGTTTTTCTTATTATTATTTTAGTTTTTATATATTTTATTCATTTTAAATGATTCTTTATAAAATTCATTATTTGTTTTAATATATATATATATTGTTTGAATTATATTGTATATATTATTTTCGCATTATTTTAGTTGTTATTCTTTTAATTCTCCTTTATACGTATATATATTTTCTTCGGATCTATTTATATATATAATTTACTTCTTTTAAAGATCCTATTTTATTATATATTGTTTCACATTTTCATATATTATTTTTATATATGTGTTATTACTATTAAGTTTTTCATCTTCTATATGTTATCAATTTTAGCTTAATATATTTTGTTTTTAAATTATTTTGTATATCAATTACTTTAAATTTGTTCTTATGTAATATTTATTTTAAAACTCATCTATATATTATTGTGTTTATTTTATTATAGAATTTATTTCAATTTTTTCATGCATTGCCTATTTCTTTTTAAAATTTTTATACACATAATTTAGTTTAAAAATAGCATGTAAATATTAGTTTCAAATTTCTTTTTGTCTGCTTATTTTAAATTGTTTATTACCATGCAAAGGTTTGATATTTTATTAATTTGCCATGTGGCTCCGATTGATGATATCGTTTCAAATATGATATTGTAAAATTATCGCTATTGTACGTTTCAAATTATATGTGTGTATTGTTATCTTTGTTATTCATTTGTGTAATGGCATATTCACATATTATTATTTCATGCTCAATGTTATATTTTTATCGCTCGTTATCGAATAGTGGTTCAATAAAAGCATTTTGAGTCAATTTTAAAATCGCTTATTTAAAAGTTTTAAGGTAAGGCAATGTTTCGTGTTTAGAAATTCGAGAAATCGTGCCCTATCGTGCTGAGTTTCGGTTTTCTGTTTGACCAAATAACCAAATGTCCTTTTAAGATTTCATTCGTGTTTTCTCAGCTTTAAAACGAGGCAATATCTTATGTTTAGAAATCCGAGAAATCGTACCCTAACGTGCTCAATTTCGGTTTTTCGTTTGTCCAAATACCCTTTCAAAATTTCAATGCATGAGTTTTGAGAATTTTGGGATAATCTTGAATTCGAGGACTTAAGTTGTTGTATCCTAACGTGCTGGATGTGATATTTTATTCCTTCGGAACAAGAGAATCTTAATATTCAAACTCGAGTATCTTCAAATGGGTCAAAGAAGGTCATATTTTAAAAATCTTTTTAAATTTTCAACATAAGGACATTAGTTAATAAATTTGGTACCAATTTTGAGCGTACGAGGGTGCTAATCCTTTCTCGTACATAACCGACTCCAGAACCCGTTTTTCTTAAAATTCGTAGACCAAAATTAATTTCTTTTAAAAAAAAAACAAAATGTTTTATAGGTGACCCAATCACACCTAAAGAAAAAGGATTGGTGGTGACTCTATTTTTTTCTTAAAGTCGATCTCCGTTTTTCCAAACATTAAAAGAAAATGGTTTCGACAGCTTGGCGACTCTACTGGGGACTTTCAAAAAGAGAGTCAAGCCGTAAAATTGATTAATTCCTATCCTTTTGTCGAAAATTGAAAATTTGATTCGAAAAATTACGGTCCTATTATTGCATTCGTTCATATTGCTGTGATTACTATGGTTTGAGTATTATAGAATACTTTTGCATCATATTGCATGACCGCTGGGTTACACCCTTTTAAGTGGGAGTGAGAAGCTACTCCTTCGTGAGGTTTTCACCTCCGTGTAGGATAGTGGATCGCTTTCGGGGTACATCCGTACCTATATCTTCGTGAGATTTTCATCTCCGTGTAGCCATATGAAAATGTATTCCCCGAACCGAACTCGGTCCATATGAGCCTATAATGGGTAAGGATCGAGGAATCACTGGTTCGAGTAACTCAACTTTAGAACCAAACCACATATAGAGAGACATAGGAGCCTACCCTAGATAGAGCCATGCCAAACCCTAGTGGCCACCCGGATATGTGTTCTGTGTTGTTTATTTCTCTTGCACTATCGTGTTTTCTTTTGTTTTGATTGTATTACATTACATCATCATAGAAAGGAGGTATTGATTAATATTCAATTTCTAAATAGAGGAGTTTTTCATAGGAAAATAGATCTCTTGATAAAGTGGATTATAATACGTTCGTTCGAATATAGTCCAAATAAACAACGGGAGAAGGTTGATAGCCCGCAGAAGAATACAAGACTTTGCCCGATGATTCAAGCCGACAAAGACTATTTAAGAGACATCGCGTCCCGACTTTCTTAAAAAAGCTTATGAGCATCACGGGGGATAGGTGAGTGAAGAGTCGCGACCTGGATCAAACAACAAGAAGCTAGAAGAGGCATCTATTGAGGAAGTTCACGGGACACGACCATAACATCCGGATATGAAGAAAAGGATTGGTGTCTCCACTTGGACTATAAGGACAAAGCCGCACATGTAATCCGTTTTATGTAAAGAAATTTATTTTCTAGAAAATTTCTTCTAATGGAATTGAATTCAGAATCAACGCCTTCTTTCTTTTTGCATTCATTCCACGCATTTGCATTGCATTTCATGCATTTGCATTACATCATATGCATTAAAATTTGTAGAAATACTCTAATTAATTAAAAATTATTTCAGCAACCTGGAAACCAGCAAAACCTTACCAAATTTGCATCCCTATGGCACAAGAAAAAAGACCAAGTCAATGGATAAAAGACTAGAAAAATTGGAGCAAATGCAAAAGGATATGCAAGAACAAATGCAGGCATAGATGCAGGAGCAGCTTGCTAAGATCCAGCAAGATATGATGGGCAAAATGATGGAGTCTCAGAGGAATATGATGACTCAAATGATTCAGATGACGCAGCTGTTAAATGGGCTTATAGATAAAGGAAAAAGCCCCATGGTTAATGCTGAGGAGAATACTGAGTATCCTCAATATTCCCCTGGTTTTACTCCACCACACGTGCAAACACTACCTGAAGTAACTTTACAAAGGTCATCTATCACGATCAGACCTCAACAATTTCAAGCTGGTGCTTTAATAAATCTCCAAACTGGCTCAGGTTCAGGAGATAATCCAATCAATACTAATGTCCCTGATTTGGATGAAATAGCTGAAGGAAAGAGGACAAAAGTAGAATTACCAAAGCAGCTAGAAGATAGATGTAAATGGTTGGAGGCAAAATTTAAGGCGATAGAAAATACTGATGACTGTTATGGAATTGATGCCAAGGATTTAAGCTTGGTCCCAGGCTTGGTGCTCCCATACAAATTCAAAATGCCTGAATTCGAGAAATATAATAGGACAAGTTGCCCCGAAGCTCATATTACTATGTTTTGTAGAAGAATGACAGGGTACATTAATAATGACCAACTATTGATCCATTGCTTCCAGGATAGCCTGGTGGGAGCAGCAGCCAAATGGTATAACTAGTTAACCCGTTCCCAAATTGGTTCATGGAAAGACTTGGCTCAAGTTTTAATAAAACAATACAGCCACGTGATAGATATAGCACCCGACAGGATTACACTCCAGAACATGGAGAAGAAGACAAACGAGAGCTTCAGGCAGTATGCCCAGCGATGGAGGGAAGTGGCGACGCAAGTCCAACCACCACTCTTAGAGAAAGAGACGACCATGCTCTTCATCAAGACTTTGAAGGCTCGTTAATTAGTAATATAATGAATAACTAAAGTCATATTGGTCAATTGCAATAAATTATGCCACACCCACGATGTAGATACAAAAAATTATGTAAAATATATATTTAAAAAATTTTAATTAATGATTATAAATATGTGATAAAGAACTTTTTATAAATATTATAGCTCGTTATTTGGCAATTAAATTTTGAGTTATTTTATTTAAAGATTATATAAAATTATGAAAATATAAAGAAAATGGGGTAAACATGCTTTAATGCCTTGAATATACGTTCAAGAAATATAAAAAGGAAAAGAAAAGAATTAATATGGGGTGAGAGAGGCTCGAACTCTCGACCTCAGGATCACTCGGAAAGCTATGAGACCTACGCGCTAGCCAACTGCGCCACCACCCCTTGGATGTGCTGGAGAGTATGGTTAATATTTTTAAAAAGGCAGAAGCAAAGATAAAAAGGAAAAAACCAAATTCACGTTGCAGTAAATGGATACATCTATATTGCATTTACTATACATGCTGGTTGATTAAGACATTTACACAAGTATTTTTCTTTGAGAAACAACGGCATTGGGGCTGGCATCCGCACTTTGGCAGGTCAATTCAAAGAATTTAACACCATCTTCATATGAGATCAACACTAGACAGATGGACAGGCAGTAACCAGCAAGAACAACAGAAGCAACAGGTCTGAAATGTTAGTTGTTACCAGCTCTGTCACTGTATCTATTGCAGTCACTTACCATGCCAATCTCATTTATTCTACGTCCCCCCTTTCTTCCACTTTACCTAAACTTTTCCCTCTGCTCTTCTTTCACCCACCATTCTTTGGTGCCCAACAATTTGGCTCGTTTCTTCATAACCCAATCTTCTATACACTACTCAACATTTGGATTATGATTTTGTATATAAGAGCCACGAGATTTTTTTTTCTTTTTAATGGCAAATTGTTGTTCTTAATATACTCATTTAACTCCAACCAATATCCTTTTATCAGTCAAGTCATAATTTCAGGGCTTTGCTTTTTCCATGTTTCTCAACATGTTCAAGTAGGTAGCCTCAACACAATAATTGGCACGACCCACAATATCATAATTAGAACTTTAATTTTTAGGGAGACATAAACTTATTGCTTTTCTTCAACAATCGGAATAACATTGGCTCATACCTTTTATGTAATTTTTCAAAAAATATATACTCTGGATTTTGCTTTCATTTGTACCATCACATATAATATATATACCAACATTAATAACCCTAGAGAAAGATAGGTAGGTGCAAGCATTAACAGAGAAACATCTACTTGCATATAAATACAAGATATATGTAAAATTTAAAAAGAAGGGCTCGTATTCAAGATAAATTTAAAAACGATCTGGGTAGTATTGACTACTGTCACAGCCTCCAAGGCCTAGTTAGCTAAGTCATAAATGTAGTACATGCATATTTTCCTTTTTTATTTACAATTTCCTACGTTTAACTTATAAGACCAGACCCTACTTTTCATTTCATCTTTGCTCAGTTAGGTTACCATTTTCCTTATAACCTTCTTCCTCCACAGTTGTCTTGGTTGTTTAGAAGATGAAGAATGGTAAAATGAGAGGTTTCATGTGCCAATCCGCTGCAGTAAATGCAACGTGCATGGCAGTTGATCCTCGCTCGGCAGTGGTGCCAAGAAAGTTAGCCAGAATCCGTACAGATAATACTAGATTGATCAACGATTACAAGTACTCTAGGCTCGTCGAGTCTCAAAGATTTGTTGGAGACGACAAGAGATCCATTGTTACTCCCTTGGTCAGAGAGGAAAGAAATCAAGAACAGAAGCCAATGCCCCACTCTAGATCAGTTCAGCTAGCTTCATCAGATCATGTTTTCCAGGTCAGGCTTCGATTATATGCCATTTTTTTAGTATGACTTTAAGAACTGACCTATTTACGCTTGTTGATAGTCAATTCTAGTTTTTGACACAAAATTAAGATTTTAGGTTGTTTTTCACCTGTGTCTTTTAACGACCATTTAGTTATGTCAATGTGAATCATGTAGTAATGTGGGAATGATAAATATATCAACAAAATCAACTGTCCTACTTGGTTATAACTTATAAGGCTAAATAACCATCTTTTACTTGAATATCTCAATGCCCTGTTCTACATTATCAAGCACGGCCTACGTTGCGCATGTCCAACATTTTCCATGCTTTTTGTTTCTTAATGTATTTGGAAGATCCTTGAGAGGTCATATCCCCCCGCACTCCTATTCAAATATGTGTTGGACGTGGGTGTCAAGTAAAATAAACATTGGTTCCTATAGTCGTTTCTCTCATAAGCAATTGCAGGTGGTTGTGATGCGAGTCGCTCTGCATTGTCAAGGTTGTGCTGGTAAAGTGAAGAAGCATTTATCCAAAATGGAAGGTATTTTAACGAATCTATGCTACTTATTTAAATTTCCCTCAAGTGATTTCAGTTAAATCATGGCATCATATGACACCCTTTTTTGTTTTCCTTAAAACTTCACAAAAAAACTTTTCATAACCCGATCTTGGTGCAAAGCCTGAGCTTGAAGCTAAGCCAAGGCTGAGCCAAGCGGTTGCAAAGTAGGGTAAAGTAGCAGTAAATAGAAAGTGATGGCTTTTATGATTGGTTAAAAAAAGATCGGAGTGTGTGACTGTTTTGGAAAAAAGCAGGGGTGACATCATTCAGTATAGAGCTAGAGAGCAAGAGGGTGACGGTGATGGGGCACGTATCGCCAGTGGGAGTCCTGGAGAGCATTTCAAAGGTGAAAAAGGCTGAGTTTTGGCCTTGTTGAACAACTCAAGAGGGGCCGAATTTTACTTGGAAATGCCGAAATGGTTTTTTTTTTTTTTTTTAAAAGGGTGAGAATGTGGGGAAATGTGGCTATGGAGAAGAAATGTAAGATGTTGGGTTTTGTTTGTTTATTTTGATGTTTAGAAATTGGTGACAATGTTTAAATTTGAGTGGTCCTCAATGCTGGCTCACCCAAGACAAAAAATAGGGATATAGATGGAGTAGGTATGGGGACTTTTTGTATTTTGGAATGGTCTTGCTCGGGATGTTTCATAGTGACAATTATGAGCATAAAATCAGATATTGGGCATCAAGTAACGAAAATAATTGATAACCAAGCCAGCTTAAATAATGTGGGTGGTAGAAGAATGAAATCATGCAAGCGCTTCGCAGAGGCCATTAGGCTCGCATATCCTGCTCTGGCTTTCTTTTCTGGATTTTGCACTACGTTCACCATTTAAGTATTTTCATTGTTGTTACCTATTCCAGCATCTGCACCATTAACCATGTTTGGTTGGTTGTAATACCAACGCGTTACTATGGGCTATGTGTTTGTTAATAGTTTAATCCATTGAAAAAAAGAAATGAAGCGTTTTTCGGGTCATCTCACAAGATTCAAGATTTGATAAGTTTTAATTCGGACCCAAATTTCTTATGGGCTATGTGTTTGTTCTTAAATTTTTTTTTTTTACCCATAATAATCATTGATCTCAGGAGAGTTTATATCATTTACAGTATAATATTTTTTCGGTGATAAGAAAACATAAGATAGGAATCACATCATCTTAAGCCGAAACCCCTTGGAGGTTGTTCAAACAATTGTAAAACATCCTCATTGCTACGAGCCATTTTCGCAAGATAATCCGCAACTAGATATAAAATATTATGTTTGGATAATCCGCAAGATAATTTGCAAGTCGATCTATGAACATTTTTAGATGTAAAATATAATTCTCAAGCTTTTTATTATTTTTAATCTTTTGCTTTTAGTTTAAAAGATAATTAAATTATTTGTTTCGCTAACGATATTTTAATACATTAAATATACATTGTCATTTAAAAATAATAAAATAGGTTATATATTATTTTTCTAATATTATATATTATGATTTTTATTAATTCATATTTTAATAATAATTATATTAAGAATGTTATTGAATTATATTTAATAATAATTATGTCAAAATATGATTAAATTATTTATTATTTTTATTAAATTATATTCAATAATAATCTTATTAAAATTTAACAATAACAACAATAATAATTTCATTTAAGCCTTTTTTCCTTATGCTATTACAACATCTATTTCATTTAATCAAGTAAAATAATACTATTACAACTCTATTCCATTCTATTGAACCAGACAATTGAATTACTGATTATAACTCTATTCTATTACAGTTCTATTCCATTCAACTCAACCAAACATGGGGTAAGTGTTTCGCATATTCTTCTTGTTAATTTTATGTCACATAATTTAAAATTAAATTTTTAAAATTTTATCAAATTACATCACTAATTTTTTATATAATAAATAAGAACACTTATCTCAATGTACATTAAATAATTTTAACGAAGGAACTCACTCAACATTTATATGCCTCAACGAGGACCGTCGTCTCGAGCCTAGCTTCATAGGCGGAGGGGGTTCCAATACCCTCAGGTGTTCGATTTGGCACAATATTTTTTATATGGGAGCTTTCAAGGGGTGTAAAATTCAAACTTGTTCCAAGGGCCCTTCGTGCACTGTCTCTGATCATCAGTGAAATGTAATGGCCTGCGGAGCTTTTCTTGAGGATGTCTGGCTACTCGTCAGCTTTGATAAGAGGAGAACTTCGGAGATTGTTGCCCCTCATGTTTAATCGTAGTGCTTGGTGTGTTCTTTCATGGCTTCTACTTTGCTTCTGTCTCCTATTTTGATTAAAATCTTATGACGAAGAGCTCGAGCTGTGCCTTGAACTTGTCGCACTATCTATTTCTTCAGTTTCTGCTAATTTACCTTGTATTTCATAGAACTGGTAAAGTTTCTTCGACCTGTTAATCATCAATATGTTCTTGAGATGCTTATGATCAAGGCCAGCAATATTGTAAATTCTCTGTTATATTCTCCAAGCTGTTGATGAACTGCTAGTAGACTAGTTTTTGACTTCAGGGCTATTTTGTTGGCTAGGAAATGATTGACAAATAACATTGACAACTTGCTAAAATTTTTAACCAGCTCTGGTTGTAAGGAATTGTACCAATATTTTGCATTTTCTCCAAGAGTCATTGGAAAGACTCTCCACTTTAACTCATCTAAAACTATCTGGACATCCATGTAGCTTCTATACTACGACAGGTGATCGGTTGGATCGCTCTTACCGTCATAGGCCTCCATTTAGTAATGTGTGGAGCCAAAAGGTCATTGGCATCCGACATCCGTTCCATTTACCCATCTGAGCAGTTCGCAGATCCTGTATTTCTTTGCGCAAAGTTTTAACTTCATTTCTCCACATAGCTTCTTGCAAAGGAACATGTTGGGGGTACATATTCCGAATCCCCACGTTGTGGGACATCCCTGCCAATTTTTTGGTATTTTCCGCTTCATTTCTCCGTTAACGTATTCCTTGATTTAGATTATGATCCTGCCCCTTCCCGACCGAAGAGGCTCTCTTCTCCTTATCGTTGCACTGCCTCCTAGCAGTACATTAGGTTGTTAATAGCTCCTAAATATTACATTGTAAGAGCTCTTATTGTTGTTGGTATGTTTTCTGTTGCTACTGGAGCTTTTGAGACTGTCTAAACTGCTCCTACAAGCTTCTAAATTGCTCTTGGAGCTTAGAGAATTGTTGAGAGCTGACATTTTGGTTTTGGGTTGTGTTCCTTTAATTTTGGGATTGGTAACCAGGGTAGATCTCATGATATCTTTGTTCATAGGAATATTGCTATGTGTACTGCCATATGGGTGATAATAATAACCCTTGAAATTCTAGTTAGGTTATTTTGATCGGTTTGCAGGTTAAAATTGTTATTTTGATCAATTTCAATGTTTGGGATATTGATTTTTGGGTTTGTTATTGAAAATATTTCTAAGTCAAATTGAGTCTATACATATGTCACGGAGCTAAAAAGGGAAAGGGATGAAGGAGGTGGAGATTTTGTAGATTGAATCTCATTCTCTCCTTGGGCTCCTAATTTTATATATATTGGTTGTCTTCAGTCCCCAAGGCACCACGTGTTAAGTTGTTATTAGTTGGTCAGAGACAAGTGACATAACGCTATAGGTTTAGATAGAGTGACATTATAATGCGGCCAAAATCATCTGAAACGTGATTCTTGAGATTTGATATAAAAATTAATGAGTGAGCTTGCTTGTTAGACAAGTAACTAACCAGGAAGGTCATGGTGAGGGCCAAATGGTCTTTATGTGGAATCTTGAATGATGATATTATATGATTTGCTCGAAACTAATTGGTAGGTTTTAGGGTTAATTATCATTCCGTTTATAATCATTTCGTTTAAGAGAGAGAGAATGGTGACTCCATATCCAGCCCCATCAGAGTGTCCGTGCAGCTGGGTGAAGTTTGGCCCTCTTGTAATTTCAGTAAGGATAATAAATTCAATGAAACCCTCGACTGACACGACGCTCTTATCGTGAAAACCTTGATTTGTTTGATAGGGCGTCAACTTCACCGTGATCGGCTGTGTTTTTTAGCCTAAAACACAGACTAATTGTATCCTTTCACAAAGGAAGTTTCGCACACGCCGTACACAAAGACAGGCAAACAAGTGGTGTATGCAGCAACATAACACGAATAGCGCTGTCACATCCTGAGGCCTCCGAACAAACCAATGTCTTTCATATGATACAAATCTGAACCGCTTTAAATAACGATGACTAGTCGCCGCATAGATTTTCATATCGATGATGGAGCTGCTCGAGCACATGCGTCTTTCGCTCCATTTCTTTTTCAGTTTTAAAATTATTATTTTATCTCTGAGAAAATATTTTTCATACATTTCAAATATATTCTAATAATATTAAACAGAGAAATTATTAGTAAATAAATAAATAAAATGATGTGAAGTAGCATTTTTTTTATGGCATCTCTAAAGGAAAATAATCACCCTCCCAAAGTATCACTATTAAGCATTAATTCAGACACATAAATGAGAGAGGAACTAATCATAAAAAATGTATCCAGAGGATGGTCCAAAACCTAAAATCATAGTTTTCCAGTAACCCACTAAATGAATGCTTCAATCTTCATTATCCAACCACACATCAAAACACAAAAAAGGCAAACTAATTTAGATACGGGTATCCGATAATCATGTCCCTAAACATCAAAATGGGTATTTTTCATATGATACCCCCTCTCCTTCACCTCCAACCAGACACCAAAACAATCATGAGGCCTACCACAAGTGATCCCACTGAAACAGATAGCAATGGGGAGCCTGAACTACCAGGAGCTGGAGCAGGGGCTACTTCATTTGCTCCTTCTGACGATGCTGTGGGCGCACTGGCCGATGTTGATGGTTGCATTCCTACAAATTTGGTAGGGGAAACTAAGTCAAATTTTATGGTAAAACAAGGGTCACCATAGGTCAAGCCTGTTTGGATTTTAAGGGTTGGAATTGGCGTGACTTGACTGCTTTTTGAGTTCTTAAATGACACTGGATTCACCATCAATTAGAACCTTTATTTTAAGAAAGGAACAAAAGATTTGATGACATTGAAATACTTCAAAGAAAAGATAAGGATTAGATTTATCAGAACAGACCTGGTGCACCAGCAGGTGTGAGAGATACTGCCAAGGAAAAAAAAAAAACACAGTTTTAGTTATCAGTTCTAAATCCCCAAGATCTCTTCTTTTTCTCCCCCTTGTTAATGAATGAATGCATGATAACTTGAAAAGGATGCTTCATAATACATAAAATTCAAACGTGCCCTTTGCCTACAATAGAAATTTGCAACAAAAAATGGCACATTTTAGTTAACCCAACAATAACCAAAAGGGGCTTCGTGATTTTATCTTAGTCAAGATTCCACAATTTATGTTTATAAACAAACTAGTATATAGGTTTGAAAAGGAAAGAAAAGGTTTAGTCACTCACTTGCGCAGTTAGTGGTAGAAGGAGCAGAGACTTTGCAAAGAGCAGGCAAAGTCATGGCCTTGGTGACATTCAGAGTAACACCCAGAGAAGCACTGCTCTTATAAGCCTCACACAAGCACTCAGCGTCGGTTTTCAGCACAGTTTTCAAGCCAGAACAACAAGTTGCTTCAGGCTTCGACACTTTACTCCCGCTGGATACGAAGGACAAACAGTCGGCCATGTTCAAGATGAGGGAGGAGCAGTCCACGGAGGAAGGGGAAGGAGCCGACGCCGTGTGGTGGTGGTGGGCGGCATCAGCGGCCACCCAGACAGATATAATGGCAGCGAGTGTCAAAGCAAGAGAGAAGTTTGATGCCACCATTGTTGGGAGAGGAAACAGTGGAGGCAACAATTGGGTATAGTGGGAAAAGGAAGAAAAGGAAGACAATGAGAGGACTTTGATAATGAAGGAGTGGAGGGATTTATTGGGTAGAGAGGAGCATGTGGGATTGGGAAAACTAGTCGGTGCCAGGGGAAACGTATACGTGTCATGGTTGCTTTATTTTATTTTATTTTTGTCAGAAGTTTTTTTGAATTTTGAAAAATTTTACTTTAATTTTATTTTAGTTACAGTAAAAAATATATTTAAATTTTATTGTAGATTCGAACAATTTAAATTAAACATTGAATTAGAAATTTTTTTTTTTTACTTTCAATGTGAAACCAAAATCTCTTTCAACAAAAATCGGTAAGAATTATTATTCCGGAAAATAGAATTTATATTTAAAAAATAAATTCTCACTATTTTAGGACAAAATAACAATATCTCAAAGTTATAAATGTAACACCCCTTACCCGAGACCGTTGTCGGAGTCGAGCACGAGACATTACTAGACTTAACTATTAATTCAGCATAAAATTTAAAACTGTCCATCTGCGTCATAGTCACGAAATTATTTATATCTAGAGCTACGGAACTCCAAATTAAGATCCGTTAATTTTCTCTGAAACTAGACTCATATATCTTTTTAATATAATTTTTACAGAATTTTTTATATGGCCAATTAGTACAGTTTATTCATCAAAGTTTCCCTGCTTTTCTTGTTCGATCGTTTCGACCTATCTTCACTACTGAATCAAATTTCTCTTCGATGAATTCATATGACCTTCTTATTTATTTCATTTGAAAATAGACTCATTCAGATTCCATGAATATAAACTATATCCCACAATTATTTTGTATAATTTCTAATGATTTTTCAAAGACGAATGGGGATCACGTAATCATTCGAACTAGTCTCACAAAATTCAAATATCTCAAAACATAAGAATAATTTATTTGTTTTCAATTATATATCTTATTCACTTTCTAATTCCATTTCTTCTATTTTTGGTGATTTTTCAAAATTACGCCATTGTTGTAATTCAAAAGCTGCTTTCATTGCAAAATATTGTTAACTAGTTTATAACATCTTTACTCCATCTCATTTAAACTCTATACATGCCATATAAATCTTTAAACATAAAACAAAAGCTAGGAATTGATCTGGATAGTGAGCTTTCTTTGTGATGATCCGATCTACCAACTTCTCTTTAATTCAATCTACATAAAATATCAAGCACACACAAGTAAGCTTAATGAAGCTTAGTAAGTTCATAGGTTTAAAAGTAGCTACCACATAATATTTCCAAAACAATAACAAAACATTTACTAAAGTTCCCTGCCATTCACAACCATTGTTAAAATACTTCACATAGTTGAGCTCAACATTAACAACTACTCAATCTCTTCCATTTGATTCACTCATTTTATATTACTTTTATCAAATTAGGAAACGTTTTACTTAATTTGAGTACGTCGTTGTTTAATGCCACGTTTCACAACTCAGTATGGATGATACCATACCTACATTTCTTAACTCAATATGGTTAATACCATACCTACATTTCACAACTCGGTATGGATGATACCATACCTACATTTCACAACTCGGTATGGGAATTACCATACCTACATTTCATACTTTGCCATGGATTAACCATGGTCTTATCCGTCAATTCATCACATGTCATGATACAACGTACTCAATTTCGCGCTTTTCCTAATTTGAATTACCGCTTTATTCTTTCATTTTATCATAATTTTCATAATTCCACAGAAATTCATATTTAACAAAGACATTATATCATACAATCCTTCACAAATAAACATATAAATTCAACCATATGAACTTACCCTACTGATTTGTAGAAGATTTTGAAATTTAAGGACTATTCGCAACTTTTTCTTTTCCTCTTTCTTCTTTGGTTTCTTGATATGGTGTAAAAATATGAAAACCACTTTCTCGGACTTCTTATGGCGTTTGGCTAAGAAAATATGAAGATATCTCTAGGTTTTTCAATTTTGTCTTTATTATACATGTTAAAATCATAAAATTCTAATTTTGCCCTTATTTCCTATTTTCTGCTGATTTTCTTGCCTTTGCCGTCCAACCTTTTCACTTTTACGTTTAATTGTCCTTTAAACCTCCTTCTTTTAACACTTGAGCTATTTAATTCTTCTAGCAATTTTGCACTTGTTACAATTTAGTCCTTTTATTTAATTGGCTACCCAAACATTTAAATTTCTCAACCAAACTTTAATACTAACTTAATAACACTCCATAAATATTTCTAAAATATTTATGGCTCGATTCAAATTCGAGGTCTCGATACCTCGCTTTTGACCCATTTGACCTAATAAATTCTTTTAATTCACCAAATTCACCAATCCACAAATTCTTCCGAATTCTCACTTGACTCATAAATATTAAATTACTATCTTATTCAATCTTACTGTCGGATTTAGTGATCTTATATCACCATTTAAACACCAACGAAAAATTAGGCCGTTCAGGTAATTTTTAACCCTACCGGTGCCATCTATTTATATTAAGAATAGGTTGTAAAAGCCCATTTTCGTCTGGACCCATTTTTAACCAGAAACAAAATAAACAATAAAACCAAAACAAAATTTAAAAGCCAACCCAAATAATAAAACCCAATAAAGTCCAATATCCATTTACAATTTTTTCCCAGCAAAGACCAATTGGCCCAAATAAAATATAAACCCGAATTAAATTAAAAAACACGACCCAGATACAAAACCCAATTCTTAAACCCGAAGCCCAAATGCCAAATAAGGCCCAATACAGAGTAGGCCCGAACTACTTAATCTTCTCAGCATTTTTCAGAAACCCTGGTGGTTTCTGGAACCCTCCAGCGCAGCAGTCGAACCCCACGTGCGCGGCAACCCACGCCAGCCAGGCACTCGGGCCACCCTGCCTTAGCAACAGCCTCCTCCACAGCACTTGCACCTGCACACAAAGAAGAAAAAGCAGAAAACAAACAGGAAACATACAGCTAATGTAACAGAAAGAATAAAAAGGTTTTTCTTTTTTCTTTTAATCAGCTATAAAAGGGAGCCAAATGTAATCTATGAGGGATACGATTTTTCTGATATACACGAATGCTCACATATTGAATACGAAGAAAAAGCAATTAAATTCAGTTTTGAGAGGTGATTTTCTGGTGTTCTTTTCTTTTGTTTTCTTTTGTTGGTATTTATTTGTAAATAAAAGAGGAGTAAGGAGAAGAAGAGGTTACCTTTGAAAGATCCTGCTTTCGTTCCCTCCGTCGCAATCAGGGCTGGACGAAGAGGTGATCGACCGAATTGAATTTTCGTGAATCATTTCTCGTCGTTTGCAGTGACGATTTAGTGGTGAACGGAAAAGGATTTGGGGTTGCGACTGGAGATAAAAATGAAAAGAGGTTAGGGTTTAGTATAAAGGGATGTGTGATTTGTTTTTTAAAAAACCCGATTTAGTTCAGCAAGAAAACGGCGCTGTTCGGCTCATCACAATGGCCTCAAACGACGCCGTGCAACGTTGCCTAATCCGATCCAATCCGCCTTTTTTTTTGTGAATGGAATTTTTGCGCGTCTAGTCCTTCTTTGGCGTACTGTTTTTCAATTAAACCTGTTATACATTTTATTTAATTCTCAATTGATCTTTGTAATTTATGCGTTGCTTTAATTTAGTCCTACTCATGTGTTGCGATATTTGCCAGTTTAATCCTTCATTCTTTGTGCGAAATGCAATATGATCTATGATTTCATTTAGATAATTAAGTTTATTTACGTAATAGTCATCTAATTTTGATTTTCACTCCAATAAATTATTAATCCTATTTATAATTCATGTATTTTTAAATCATAAATTTATTCATTATTTAGATTATCCTAATCAAATTATTTTGAGATTTATTCTATAAGGTTCTAATTTGTTTTATTTGCCATCTATATATTTATATATTTATTGTAAAAATATTTACTTCTAAATCCTATACTAAATATTTCTTTAATAGTTTATAATATTAATATAATTTTTTTTCCAAGATAAGGCAATATTTGTGCGTTTGGAAGGTCAGAAAATTATGCCCTAACGTACTCGGTGTCAATTTTCTGTCCAACCAAATAGCCAAATACCCTTCTTAATTGCATGTTTTGAAGATCAAAGATGATCTCGGTGTCGAAGTATAATGTGTTATATCATAACGTACTGGGTATGATATTTTTATTCCTTCGAAATGAGTTAATCTTGATATTCAATTCAAGGTTAATTAACCCTCTTTACAAATTTTATACTTTGAATATTTTCAAGTTTTCAACAAAATGACACTAATTAATCAATTTGGTACTAATTTTGGGTGTTGCGAGGGTGCTAATCCTTCCTCGCACGTAACCGACTCACGAACCCGTTTTCTCTAATTTCGCAGACCAAAATATTTTTATAGGTGATCCGAACACACTTAAACAAAAAAAGATTGGTGGCGACTCCTTATTTTTAAAGTCGATTCCCATTTTTTAAACTTAGAAAAAAAAATGGTTTCGACATAGGTGAAACCCCAGTTGAATTATATAAGTCTATTTCAAATAGAAAAATGAGCTTATAATCTAATTAAGAGTACAGGGGGCAGCAACCCTGGTTAAACAAACTAGGGCTTGTTGTCCCTCTCTTTAAACATAAGAGGCTTTTGGGCCTCTCACATGTCGGGTCCAATTATAAGCATTTCCTGAACTTTTAACTCAGTTGTAACACCCCTAACCCGTATCCCTTGCCAGAATCGGGTTACGGAGCATTACTGAAGTTTACAGATCAAATAGACAGACAGAAATTTGAACATTTCATATCATCAAAACAAGTCATCAAAGCATCATTTTAATCCAAATTATAAACATATCAAATCCAAATCAATTTTTCCTAGTTTATAAGCACTTAAACATAGAATTAAATTCACATGCATCTATCTAGATTTACTTCAATTTACCATGCCATAATGTGGCTTCAGAAACAAACACATATTTATATGTATAAAACCAACCAAAATTAAACTTATAACCTCATTCACAATAAACCACAAAATAACTATTATTTAGACACCCTAGGTACATGCCGACACAAAGGATAAACATCACCACATTTGAGTTTGGGGTCGTTGTTCGATGCTGAATCAGCAATCAAAATTAAGTACCTAACCTGCGCATGGGAAACAAAACCATACGCTAAGTGTCAGTGGTATTTCTATAATCCGAATATTTAAAGACAAAAGATAATATAATTGGCACAATTAAATATTAAGCACAATTGAATATTTAAAATTCACATTTTTTTATACAATAACATTAACCATTCAATATTCAATTCATAATTATATCATTCATACCATACTCAATTCTTATTACTTACCATAAAATAGCCTTTCACAATATGATACACATTTCACTTAAACAAAAATAATGTTCATTCTATGTCCAATTCATGAATACACAATTCATGTGTCTCAATCCATATTTCAATTTAGAGTCCCATTTTTATTTCACATATAATATCATCCAACATTGATCATAGTATCATTTTATTTAATTACCCCTATTAACACGACTCGGACTCGGACTCAGACAGATACATGGTGATCGTATGTCTTTCGAGTTTTAAATATTTATAAAGAGAATGATCGAACCTGGAAACTAACTCTGACAATGACTTAAGGCAAGTGCACCTATCGAACAGTAGTATAGTTTAGGCAAGATCGGATTATCGAACCCAAAGGAACTAAAAGTACTAATACTCACTTTCTTTCTATTATTTAGCCAAAGGAACTAAAAGTACTAATACTCACTTTCTTTCTATTATTTAGCCTAAATATGAAGTGATTGGTTGATTAAATTAAAACTAACTAATTACTAAACTAAGACGCAAAGACAAAAAGAACAAATTGAAGAAATAACTTTTAGAAAACTCACTTGATTACGACGATACCCTAGAAGGAATCCACCTAAACTTCACTTGTTATCTAACACTGAACCAGACGATTTATTCACTTAGCTTGATCCGTAAGACTCCCTTATTTATATTAAACCCTCTCTCGAGGTGAATAACGTCTAACCCTAGGTTGATTAACTGAAATCTCTTTCTAATTAAAACCCCTAGAATCGTATTAACTCGATCTATGGACTCCCATATTAGGTTTCACCCTAATCCGGCAAAATCTCGTCACCCTATCTCTAGGCGCGTGATCAACTCCGCTTAATTATGATAGATCTACTCTTAAGCAGGGACTTTTGCTCCACCACCTAAGCAAATCACACTTGAATTAATATCCCGAAAATATTAACATAAGAATTAAGCACACATAATTAAGAACAAACTAAGTATTTATCATACAGTTTAGAAAACAATAACAAGCTTCATTTAGGTTTCATCCCCTTCAGGTATCTGAAGGGTTTAGTTCATAATGATAAAATAAAACATCCTAAAAGAAAAGATAAAAAAAAACATAAGAAATCCCTAAAACCCCTTGAAGGAATTGAAAGAGAGATCTGCCGTCTTTAGTATAGTTCCGGCTTCTTGAGACGGATCAACTGGCTATCTTCGAGTGATTCCCACAAAAGTTCTGGCAAAAGGCTTCTGTCGAACTCCAAACGTCTTAGCCTCCCCTGAAGGTGGGCCTCTAGGTTCTTTATATAGGCTTTGAGATGCTTTACTTGGCCTCTAGGTATACTAATTCAAGTATACTTCCTACTCGGGTGTTTGAATAGGCTTTGGAATATGTTTCTTTGCCTCAAAGTATCCTTTTTCGAGTGAAATTCCTCTTTTCCACGACAGGGGCACGACAATAGCACACGCCCGTGTAGATCGACTTCAGGCCATGTTTCGGTTCTGTTGATTGAGGCACGGCCGTGTAAATCGTGATTAGGCTGTGTTCTAGTTAATTGACGAGGCACGGCCGTGTGGCTTGAAGTCCAGGCCGTGTCGATTTCCACTTTGGCCCAAATTATCCCGTTTTAAGCCCGTTTCTTGGTCTTTTCATCCTCGAGTGATTTCCTGAGTATAAAACATGAAAAGAAAGGATTGCATAAATCAAGGGCTAAATCATCTGAAAACATGCTAAATGTGGGATTAAAATATGTTACTTTTACGGTTTATCAAATCCCCACACTTAAGCTTTTGCTTGTCCTCAAGCAAAATTCTCAACTTACAATTAAAATGAACTTTCCACAATTCATAATTCTTATCAACAATGCCTTATCATAATTCATAGATAATTCATACATGGATAATTTAACTCAAAGACTCCTAAAGATTCAAACAATATAAGTCATACATTTGTAGCACGAAAAAATAGGCGTCTCCCCTCTTTTAAATAATTACCTTTAATTCAAAACCGACAAAGATTGACATCCTCACTAAAGATTCACGCAAATCACTCAAAAGTGTTTAGGGTTCACAATTAAGCACTTAACAGTCGAACCTAAAAAGTTAATCCCATAGGCTTGCCTGAAAATCAAATCTCCACCACTGTAATATGAGATGATACATGAATCAAAAGGTCTTTAATCAGGGTTGTAATGGGGTTTAGGTTCAAGGTATGGATAAAGGCTGAATTAGAAGGTTAAAATCGAGATTGACCTGACAAATTTACCTAACTAAGAACAATAAACTGGAAAATAAATGATTACATCAATGAAAACTTGAAATACTAGCTTTTTCTTGATAGTTGAAAATTAAATGCACCAGCTCACTTTTTATATTACTAATACTGAATATACTTCAATTTTTTTAAGAACAAACTAAGTAAATACATAATAAAGAAAGAACTTTATCAACTGAAGTAAGCTAATTAGGCAACTGATCAAATCAATTCTCGATAGAAGGGTAGTCAAAAGAATGGTGATAACAAATACAAAGGGTTTTTGGGTTAATATTAGCGGGTAAATCAATAAAAACGGTTGTTAGGATTAAAAAGGGTTCACTAGGGGTTAATTATATAGGTAGGCTTTTTAGTGGTGTGAATGGGTTAAAACCTAGGTGCCTTTATCATCTCCGTATATCAAATCAATAATGTGGTCTTGACATGTATAATCAAGGCAAGTTTTAGAATAACAATTCAGTGTTGACACACTCATAATCAATAAAGTGAGCATGAAAAAGAATATATGCTCGATAAGGCTCAAAATCTCACAAGAATTATGGGTATTTGACATCAATCCCTGTAAATTTCAAATTTCAAGGTAATATTCAGATTCAGTTTAACAACCTAGGAAATTTTTAATTCTTGAAAAATAGAATTATCATGCTTGATTCTCTAGTATCTTAAAGTTTAAATTATCAATGCATAATTAGCTACAATTTAATCCAAAACATATCAATAAAAATCATAAATCATCAGAAATTTCACCCTAATTAGTAATATGAGAAAAATACTTAAAAATAGGATTTAAAATTCAGGATTTTAGAGAACAATGAAAAAAATTAGGCATTATTTAAGAATAATGCAGAGAGTTAGGCACTTAATCCCCCCACACTAAGGCACTTAATCCCCCCACACTAAAGATGTACATTGCCCTCAATGTACAAAGATAGATAAATAATCATGTAATAATAAAATCAAAAGAGAAGGGGAGAAGTAACACGTCTTGAATTTTGGATGACTCTGGGAGTTGGCAGTTGTCGTGGTAAAAAATAAGGCGGTGATGGTGTTTTCTATGGTCCTAGTGGGATGGATACTGACGAGCTCTGCGCTAGATGAAGAAATTGGAGAACCAGGAAATCTAAAGAAACATTAATAATATACTAATAATATAATTAAAGACAAAAAAAATAAAAGGAAGGAAACTAAGAAGAAAACTGAAATTAAAAGAAAAGACTAATGGACTGAAGAGTCCTTATTGATGATGGTTCGCGAGGTGGAGGTATTTTTAAGGCTGTGGTGCGTGATTCCCTAGCAGCCTTTAGAACCTAAAACAAAGAAACTAAAACAAAATAGACTAAATTAAGCATAAGAGAGTCAAAAGGAAGGAAATTGAAGCAAAAGAGAAAAGAAAAATAAAACCGAAAAGGTCTCAAAGACCCTTAGCTTGTCGAATAGCTGAAGCTGTCGGCATGAACTCATATGAATCGGTCTCCTTTGAGGACACTGTGGTTGGCCTCTTATGCTTCTTCGGCATGGCTTTGGTGTCTCAAGAGTTATAAGAATGTTAGAAGAAAAGGAGAGAGGGGAAATATGATAAGATGAAGGAAGAGAGAAATGAGGGAGGAGGGTGAGTGAGAAGAGGGGGAGGGGTGGGTTTAAATAGAATTTTGGCCTCTGACACTTTTCCACGCCCGTGTACCGTGGGTGTGTTGATTTACATGACCGCATCGCACAGCCGTGTTTGGAGGCGTGTTGGGATCTGCACGCCCGTGTTCATATTGTCACGCTCGGGGTCGATAAGTCAATGTCTTCACACGATCGCATCGCACGGCCTTGTGTCTAGGCGTGTTGGTTCACCCATGCCCGTTTTTCAGACGCCACGCTCGTTCTTGAAAAGGCAGTGTCGGCCCACGGCTACATCGCGAGGTCGTGGGCGGTAGTTGGACCCGTGACTCGAAGATTTGATTATTTCTGACTCGTATCCCTTTCTGTCATGTTAGTACGGAGATTCGGAGTACCCACACGTCCACGGCCAGGCCGTGTGGTCTGGGGATCTGCACTTTCAGTTTATTAAGATTCTAAAAAGAGAAAATGAAAATAAAAATAGTACCACAAATAAAATAAAAATTAATGTTAGTGCTGGGGTTACCTCCCGAGAAGTGCTCGTTTAACGTCTTAAGCTAGACTTTCCCTTTCTACTTGTATACTTATGGCGGTTTAAATGTTTAAATATCTTTCCTCATGCTTTTATTTTCATGATAAATGTTAAGTCGAGAAGCATTTACCTTAAAAGTGTCGAATATGGGATTGCTTATCTCGACTGTTCCGTATGGAAAGATATTGCGTACCTCAAAAGGAATGTCTTCGTTTGAATTCGGGGTTGGTGTGGTGATGGGTGGATCTGCTTTATCTAATTGTACCTGATTTCCTATTCTAAAGTGATTTGATGTCCCTACGATATCTTCTGGGAATTCCTTTAGTTCTTCTTCGTGTGGTTTCGGCTTCTCTTTAAAATGTGTTTTCCACTCTTCTAGTTCGTTGTCCTCAAAGCTTTGTTCCTTACATAATTTTTCTTTATTGGCACAGGGTCCTTACTTCTGTTCAGGTTTGTAGTTTTATGGTTGTTCCTGCGGTGGAATTTGAACTGATTGATTATTTACTTTCTTACATTCATTGATCGATGTCCTGGCTGAGTCAAGAGCTTGTAAACTGATAGATTTGTCACCTACACAAAGTATGAGTTCTCCTATGGCAACACCAATTTTAGTTCTGGCAGTTGCTAAAAAGGGTCTTCCTAGGATTAAATGAATCGAATTATCCTCATCCATGTCTAAGACAACAAAATCTACTGGGAAAACGAATTTGTCAATTTTTACAAGAACATCTTCGATAATACCCCTAGGAATTCTAACAGTTTTATCAGCTAATTGAATACTCATCCTAGTTTGTTTGGGTTTCCCTAGACCTAGCTGCTTAAACATTTTATAGGGCATGACATTTATACTTGCCCCTAAATCAGCTAATGTATTATCAAAAGTTAGTTTACCAATTAAATATGGGATTGTAAAACTTACTGGATCTTTTAGCTTTCGTGGTAGTTTATTCTGTAACATTGCTGAGCATATTGCGTTTAATTCCTCATGTGGCTCCTCATCTAGCTTACGTTTGTTCGTCAGAAGCTGTTTTAAAAATTTCCTCGAATCTAGCATCTGTGAAAGAACTTCAAGAAGCGGTAAGTTAATATGTAATTTCTTTAAAAGTTTAAAAACTTACCGAACTGTTCTTCTGAATTGTCTCTCTTCAACGCTTCGGGATAAGGTATGCGAGGCTAGTACTCTTTGATTACTGGTTTTAGCTTTTCTTGTGTTACCTCAATTTTACCTTCTTCCACTTCGTCTTCTTGTATTGAAATGGGTTCGTCTACCTTTATACTACAATGAGCTATTATGGCTTGGATTTGCTCCTTTGGGTTAATCTCAGTATTGCTTGGTAGACGCCCTTGTGGTCGTTCGGATATCAGCCGCGCGAGTTGTCCAACCGACTTAGTGATTTCCTTGACTCGGTCCTTGATCTCTTTGATCGATATTTCTTGGTTATCAAGTGTTGTATCAATTTTTTGGAGACGGGCATCTGTGTCTGCCATGAACTTTTTCAGCATTTCTTCAAGACTGTGGATAGGGCTGATTTTGGAAACTTGGATGAAGTTGTTTTCTTTGATTTCCTTGATTTCCTTGACCTCTCCACGAAAAATTTAGGTGGTTCCACCAACCTGGATTATAGGTATTACTATAAGGATTATTATTAGATCTGAAATTATTACCTATATAATTCGTTTGTTCGTTCTCTGTGCCCGGTTGGCAGGGTGGGTACTCAGGATTTGCCACGGTTCCACTCGCGTCGCACTGCATTACCGGATTTAGCTGCAAAGAACACAAACTATCAAGCTTTTTATTCATCATCTCTACCTGATTTGATAGCATGGTTACTGCGTCGATGTTAAAAACTTCGGAAAAACTTCTGGCTGATTTTGTCGGTTTTGTCCTTGTAACTTGCCATTGATAGTTGTTCAGCGACATCTCTTCAATAAACTCATAGGCTGCTTCAGGAGTTCTGTTGTTCAGGGTTCCACCGACGGCTGGATCAATTAGTTGTCTTGTTGAGGGATTTACACCGTTGTAAAAAGTTTGGACTTGAAGCCACAAAGGTAACCGTGGTGTAGACATCTCCTCAAGAGATCCTTATATCTCTCCCATGCGTCGTATAGTGTTTCTAAATCCATCTGCACAAAAGAAGAAATCTCATTCCGTAATTTGGCCGTTTTGGTCGGTGGAAAATATTTTAATAAAATTTTTCGGTCATCTGGTCCCACTGTTTGGCTTTATTCCTTAATGAAAAGGGAAATAATCGAAGACGAATGTCATCATCAGAAACGCCATTTATTTTGAAAGTTTCACAGAACTCTAAAAAATTAGCTATATGAGTGTTTGGGTCTCGTCCTGCGAACCATCAAATTGAACAAATTGTTGAATCATTTGTATAGTGTTAGACTTTAATTCAAAATTATTAGTAGCTATAACAGGCCTAACAATACTCGATTCTGCTCCTGTTAAATGAGGTTTAGCATAATCATACATAGTACGCAGAGCATTATTTTCTCGCTCTTCTTCCGTGTAATTTAGGGCTCGCCTGATTTCTCTGCGATTCCTACGAGTGGTAGCTTCGGTATCACTCTCGTATACTAGAGGTCATGACGGGTTCCTTCTAGTCATAAACTAGAGGTACCTACTACGAAAAGAAAGAAATAAAATTAATAAAATAAATTACAGAAATAAAAAATAAAAAAATGGCTAAAGTAATAAAAATAGAGCTTTCTTAATATTTTAGTTCCCCAGAAACGGCGCCAAAAACTTGATCGTATGTCTTTCGAGTTTTAAATATTTATAAAGAGAATGATCGAACCTGGAAACTAACTCTGACAACGACTTAAGGCAAGTGCACCTATCGAACAATAGTATAGTTTAGGCAAGACCAAATTATCGAACCCAAAGGAACTAAAAGTACTAATACTCACTTTCTTTCTATTATTTAGCCTAAACATGAAGTGATTGGTTGATTAAATTAAAAACTAACTAATTACTAAACTAAGACGTAAAGACAAAAAGAACAAATTGAAAAAATAACTTTTAGAAAAACTCAGTTGATTACGACGATACCTTAGAAGGAATCCATCTAAACTTCACTTGTTATCTAACACTTGATCGTCTTAAATTGTCGAGTTTTAAATATTTATAAAGAGAATTATCGAACCTGGAAACTAAATCTGACAACGACTTAAGACAAGTGCACCTATCGAACAGTAGTATAGTTTAGGCAAGACCGAATTATCGAACCCAAAGGAACTAAAAGTACTATTACTCACTTTCTTTCTATTATTTAGCTTAAATATTAAGTGATTGGTTGATTAAATTAAAAACTAACTATTTACTAAACTAAGACGCAAAGACAAAAAGAATAAATTAAAGAAATAACTTTTAGAAAAATTCACTTGATTACGACGATACCCTAGAAGGAATCCACCTAAACTTCACTTGTTATCTAACACTGAACCAGACGATTTATTCACTTAGCTTGATCCGTAAGACTCCATTATTTATATTAAACCCTCTCTCGAGGCGAATAACGTCTAACCCTAGGTTGATTAATTGAAATCTCTTTCTAATTAAAACCCCTATAATCGCATTAACTCGATCTATGGACTCCCATATTAGGTTTCACCCTAATCCGGCAAAATCTCGTCACCCTATCTCTAGGCACGCGATCAACTCCGCTTAATTTTGATAGATCTACTCTTAAGCAGGGACTTTTGCTCCACCACCTAAGCACATCACACTTGAATTAATATCCCAGAAATATTAACACAAGAATTAAGCACACATAATTAAGAACAAACTAAGTATTTATCATACAGTTCAGAAAACAATAACAAGCTTCATTTAGGTTTCATCCCCTTCAGGTATTTGAAGGGTTTAGTTCATAATGATAAAATAAAACATCTCAAAAGAAAAGATAAAACAAAACATAAGAAATCCCTAAAACCCCCTGAAGGAATTGAAGGAGAGATCCGCCGTCTTGAGTATAATCCTGGCTTCTTAAGATGGATCAACTGGCTATCTTTGAGTGATTCCCACAAAAGTTCTGGCAAAATGCTTCTGCCGAACTCCAAACGTCTGAGCCTCCCCTGAAGGTTGGCCTCTAGGTTCTTTATATAGGCTTTGAAATGCTTTACTTGGCCTCTAGGTATATTAATTCAAGTAAACTTCCTACTCGGGTGTTTGAATAGGCTTTGGAATGTGTTTCTTTGCCTCAAAGTATTTTTTTCCGAGTGAAATTCCTTTTTTTCACGACAGGGGCACAGCCATGGCACACTTCCATGTAGATCGACTTTAGGCCGTGTTTCGGTTCTGTTGATTGAGGCACGGCCATGTAAATCGTGGTTAGGCCATGTTTTAGTTAATTGACGCGGCACAGCATGTGGCTTGAAGTCCAGGCCGTGCCGATTTCCACTTTGGCCCAAATTGGCCAGTTTTAAGCCCGTTTCTCGGTCTTTTCATCCTAGGGTGCTTTCCTGAGTATAAAACATGAAAAGAAAGGATTAAAAGCACCTTTTTACATAAATCAAGGGCTAAATCATCCGAAAACATGCTAAACGTGGGATTAAAATATGTTACTTTTACGGTTTATCACAAGGATCCAACCAAAACAAACCAAATTGGCACCTAGTGCCTCATTGTATAATTCGAAGTATTAAATTGACATCCAGTGTCTCATCAGCAAAACCGAAGTAAATTGGCACTCAGTGCCTCATCGAATTAATCCGAAATAATAATTTTGACACCCAATGTCTCATCGACTCGAAGTCGAAGAAATCCCTGAACTCTTCCAATCCTATGGCAAGCCATCTATATCTGACTCAGCCCGATACAGTTAATAGGGTTTAATTTCACATTTAAGATATAATCAATATCCAATACTGATTTTTCATATAATCACATAATTACACATATATTCATGTCAATTCAAAAATCAATCCATTCAATATATATATCTACTAATTCAATTCATTCAATCAATTATCAAAATATCAATTACTCACCTCAACACTTACCATATACATTAAATAAAAATTAAAATAATTAATAACTAGCTTCGGATTATAAAAATACAAATAAGGAATTCCGAACTATTCTACGTCGACTTTATCTTTCCCCTTTTTAGTCGAGGATTCCGGTACGATGTTAGCTACGGAATAAAAACAATTAAAAATCATCAATACAACACAATTCAATTTCATATTGAATATTTCAATTTTTACTCAAATATTGCCTAATTTCCAATTTAGTCCCTAAATCGAGACTAACTTTTATTCTTCACATTTAATTCATTATTTTCATGCAAATTCCACTTTAGACTAAATTCAACTCCTTATTTTCACATAAATTCCTAAATTTTGATTTTTTACAATTTAGTCCCTATTACACAAAATTTACTATTTGTTCTACAATTTAATCCTTTTTTATTTCTAGTTTAAAAATATATCAATTTAGTCCCTAATACTAAAATTATTCAACATAGACAACACTTAAAAACTCAATAATTTCTTAAATTTTGACATTGGTCGGGTAGTATTTAACATCGATTTTAAAAATATAAAATTACAAGAATAAGGGATTAAATCGACTAACCAATTGAGCTTTGAACTTAACGTAATTTCTCATTTCTTTCTTTCCTTTTTCTTTTCTTTCCTTTTCTCCTTGTTTTGTTTCTATTCGTATCTTTCTATTTCTTTTTATTTCTTTTATAAATTAACAATACTCGATTCGCTTCCCGTTAAATGAGGTTTAGCATAATCATACATAGTACGCGGAGCATTATTTTCGCCACATCTTGTGGTGGTAGGTTATTCTCGCTCTCCTTCAGAGGATTGGAATTTCGCTCTTCTTCCGTGTAATTTAGGGCTCTTTGATTTCATGATTCCTACAAGTGGTAGCTTCATCATCATCTATCGATACTAGAGGTCATGACGGTTCCTTCTAGTCATAAACTAGAGGTACCTACTAGGAAAAGAAAGAAATAAAATTAATAAAATAAATTACGTAAATAAAAAATAAAAAATGTCTAAAGTAATAAAATAGAGCTTTCTTAATATTTTAGTTCCCCAGAAACGGCGCCAAAAACTTGATCGTATGCCTTTCGAGTTTTAAATATTTATAAAGAGAATGATCGAACCTAGAAACTAACTCTGACAACGACTTAAGGCAAGTGTACCTATCGAACAATAGTATAGTTTAGGCAAGACTGGATTATCGAACCCAAAGGAAATAAAAGTACTAATACTCACTTTCTTTCTATTATTTAGCCTAAACATGAAGTGATTGGTTGATTAAATTAAAAACTAACTAATTACTAAACTAAGACGTAAAGACAAAAAGAACAAATTGAAGAAATAACTTTTAGAAAAACTCAGTTGATTACGACGATACCTTAGAAGAAATCCACCTAAACTTCACTTGTTATCTAACACTTGATCGTCTTAAATTGTCGAGTTTTAAATATTTATAAAGAGAATGATCGAACCTGGAAACTAACTCTAACAACGACTTAAGGCAAGTGCACCAATCGAATAGTAGTATAGTTTAGGCAAGATCAGATTATCGAACCCAAAGGAACTAAAAGTACTATTACTCACTTTCTTTCTATTATTTAGCCTAAATATTAAGTGATTGGTTGATTAAATTAAAAACTAACTAATTACTAAACTAAGACGCAAAGACAAAAAGAACAAATTGAAGAAATAACTTTTAGAAAAACTCAGTTGATTACGATGATACCCTGAAGGAATCCACCTAAACTTCACTTGTTATCTAACACCGAACTGCATTTATTTATTCACTTAGCTTGATCCTTAAGACTCCTTATTTATATTAAACCTCTCTCGATGCAAATAACGCCTAACCCTAGGTTGATTAATTGAAATCTCTTTCTAATTAAAATCCCTAGAATCGCATTAACTCGATCTATGGACTCCCATATTAGGTTTCACCCTAATCCCGCAAAATCTCGTCACCTTATCTCTAGGCGTGATCAACTCCGCTTAATTTTGATAGATCTACTCAAGGTGGACTTTTGCTCCACCACCTAAGCACATCACACTTGAATTAATATCCCGTAAATATTAACACAAGAATTAAGCACACATAATTAAGAACAAACTAAGTATTTATCATACGCCAGAAAATAATAACAAGCTTCATTTAGGTTTCATCCCCTTCAGGTATCTGAAGGGTTTAGTTCATAATGATAAAATAAAACATCTCAAAAGAAAAGATAAAACAAAACATAAGAAATCCCTAAAACTCCTCAAGGAATTGAATGAGAGATCCACCGCCTTGAGTATAATTCTCGCTTCTTAAGATGGATCAACTGCTATCTTTGAGTGATTCCACAAAAGTTCGCAAAATGCTTCGCCAACTCCAAACATCCGAGCCTCCCCAAGGTTGGCCTCTAGGTTCTTTATATAGGCTTTGAAATGCTTTACTTGGCCTCTAGGTATATTAATTCAAGTATACTTCCTACTCGGGTGTTTGAATAGGCTTTGGAATGTGTTTCTTTGCCTTAAAGTATCTTTTTCCGAGTGAAATTCCTTTTTTCACGACAGGCACGCCATGGCACATGCCCGTGTAGATCGACTTTAGGTCGTGTTTCAGTTCTGTTGATTGAGGCACGACCGTGTAAATCATGGTTAGGCCGTGTTCTAGTTAATTGACGCGGCACGGCCATGTGGCTTGAAGTCCGTGCCGTCGATTTCCACTTTGGCCCAAATTGGCCGCTTTTAAGCCCGCTTTCTCGGCCTTTTCATCCTAGGTGCTTTCCGAGTATAAAACATGAAAAGAAAGGATTAAAAGCACCTTTTACATAAATCAAGGGCTAAATCATCCGAACACATGCTAAATGTGGGATTAAAATATGTTACTTTTACGGTTTATCACAAGGATCCAACCAAAACAAACCAAATTGGCACCTAGTGCCTCATTGTATAATTCAAGTATTAAATTGACATCCAAAGGTCTCATCAAGAAATCAAATAAATTGGCACTCAAAGGCCTCATCGAATTAATCCAAATAATAATTTTGACACCCAATGTCTCATCGACCAAGTCAAGAAATCCTCGAACTCTTCCAATCCTATGGCAAGCCATCTATATCCGACTCACCCGATACAGCTTAATAGGGTTTAATTTCACATTTAAGATATAATCAATATCCAATCCGATTTTTCATATAATCACATAATTACACATATATTCATGTCAATTCAAAAATCAATCCATTCAATATATATATCTACTAATTCAATTCATTCAATCAATTATCAAAATATCAATTACTCACCTCAACACTTACCATATACATTAAATAAAAATTAAAATAATTAATAACTAGCTTCGGATTATAAAATACAAATAAGGAATTCAACTATTCTACGCCGATTTTATCTTTCCCTTTTTAGTCGAGGATTCCGATGACGATGTTAGCTACTGAATAAAAACAATTAAAATCATCAATACAACACAATTCAATTTCATATTGAATATTTCAATTTTACTCAAATATTGCCTAATTTCTAATTTAGTCCCTAAATCGAGACTAACTTTTATTCTTCACATTTAATTCATTATTTTCATGCAAATTCCACTTTAGACTAAATTCAACTCCTTATTTTCACATAAATTCATAAATTTTGAATTTTTCACAATTCAGTCCCTATTACACAAAATTTACTATTTATTTTACAATTTAATCCTTTTTCATTTCTAGCTTTAAAATATATCAATTTAGTCCCTAATACTAAAATTATTCAACATAGACAACACTTAAAAACTCAATAATTTCTTAAATTTTGACATGGGTCGGGTAGTATTTAACATCGATTTTAAAAAAACATAAAAATTACAAGAATAAGGGATTAAATTGACTAACCAATTGAGCTTTGAACTTAACCTAATTTCTCCTTTCTTTCTTTCCTTTTTCTTTTCTTTCCTTTTCTCCTTGTTTTGTTTCTATTCTGTATCTTTCTATTTCTTTTTATTTCTTTTATTTATTATATTTACTTAGTATAATATATAATATATATATATATAATTAATGATTAAGATATAATATTATAATATTATAATATATATTTTAACTTTAAGTTTAAGTTTTATAAATATCTACCTTATGCTGCCTCATTTAAGAATAATGACATAATTGCTCTTTTAATTCTTTTAATTTTTCTTTAATCTATAATTGAGCCTTTATCCTATATGCAATTTAGTCCTTATACCTAATTACTCTTAATTCATGCAAATTCACTTAACCAAAACCAAATTAACTACACAGTCGATTTACGGAACGGAGTCCCGGGAATGCACTTTTTTTAATTTGGTCCTTTTTTCTTAATTAATTAACTATCGAAATGTTAAAATTTCTTAACGAAACTTTAATACCACCTTAATGACACTCCGTAAAAATTTATAAAAATATTTGCGGCTCAGTTTATAAAAACAAGGTCCCGATACCTCATTTTTTAAAACCACTTGAACTTAATAAATCACCTATATAACATAAATTATCAAATTAAAAACTTTTTTTAAAAATCACATTTGACTCATAAATATTAAATAATAATATTTATGAACTTACTTGTCGGATTTGGTGGCCTCGAAAACACTGTCTGACACCACTGAAAAATGGACTGCTACATCAGTACTTTATAATTCAACCCAACCCAATATTTGTTTTTCTATTTCCCAAAATAAACATCTCAAATTAATTCAAATAAATTACTTCCTAATTTAATAATTTTCTCAACCAATTCTAACTTCGTTAAAATCATGACGACTTTACCGTAAAAGAAGCAATGAGAAAATATATTTAATATTTTTACATTCAACGAATTCACTATAACCAAATGATTTATTTCCATTTTCAAACATTATTTAATTCGAAAACCATAAATTCATTTCCATGTCATTTTCATTTTTGGAGAAAACCATATTCATTTCCAAATGCCTTCCATTTCTCCATTTTTATCATTTCTGTTCATTTAATTCAACATGCAATTCATTTCTGGTTTCAATGAGCTAGTGGAGGGCCCAATTGGACATATGCGATTAAGGTTTAAATGATTTATAATTAAGTTTCAGCTTTTCACCTACTAATTATAAACTTATTTAGTCATGAAGTCATTCCACTATAGTATCGTGATTGAGCTGTCCCCAACGACATAAGTGTTCATCCAATGACTTGGCCATAAGTGTGTTACCCTCATAGGATATCCTTAATCTCTTTGGAATAAATTCGTTCTCCCAATATGATTCTATTTTATCTTATCGTAACCATTACATCTTCTTTCATGAAAAGTTAATTACTATAAAATAGTAATCAAGTCATTCATCACAAAGACGAACAACACATGGCCACATTTACTTTTCATCAACCATGTAATGCCAATGAGAGGATATCATTTACCCATATCTCGAGCTATGAATTTCACTATTGTGAATGACACTACATACTGTAGAAGTCGTATACCCAACGCACCAGATTTCAGTTCCTTATTTATTTGAACTTAGACTTTCGCCATATGACATGTCGGGCTGAATATCAATTTCGATTTGAGATATAATATGCGATGGGTCCGATCTATATCGTTCTAAAATAGATACATGGAATACATTATGAATCTTTTCTAATTATGACGGTAACTCAAGTCGATAAGCCACTGGCCCAATTCTCTCGGTAATCTCGTACGGTCCGATAAATCGCAGATTCAACTTTCCTTTGTGACAAAAACGAAGAATTCTCTTCCAAGGCAATACTTTCAAAAACACTTTATCTCCAACTTGAAACTCAATATCTTTACACTTCATACCCGCGTATGATTTCTGTCTATTAGAAGCGGCTTTCAAACTATCATGAATCACTTTCACCTTTTCTTCGGTTTTTCAGATCAAATCAACCCGTGTATCTTTTTATCACTAAGCTCGGTCCAGTACAATGGAGTTCAACATTTACGACCATACAAATCTTCATACGGTGCTATCTTAATACTCGATTGAAAGCTATTATTATACGCAAATTCAACCAACGGTAAGTATTTTTCCCAATTACCTTGGAACTCTAGAACATAACAACGCAACATATCCTCAAGAATCTGAATTACTCTCTCAGACTGACCATCAGTTTGGGGATGAAATGCAGTGCTAAAATGCAACCGAGTACCCAAAGCCTCTTACAATTTCTTCTAAAATCGTGATATAAATCACGGATCTCTATCTGAAACTATGAATATTGGTACTCCGTGCAACCTCACAATCTCTGAAACATACAACTCGACTAATTTGTCCAGAGTGAAGTCCGTACGACACTGGAATAAAATGCACGGTCTTTGAAAATCGATCAACAATGATCCAGATAGCATCTTTCTTTTTCGGGGACAGAGGTAATCCTGATGCGAAATCTATCGTAATTCTATCCCATTTTACTCCGGTATTATCACTAGTTGCAACAGACCCAAGGTACTTGATGTTCGACTTTGACTTGTTGGCAAATCAAGCATTTTGATACAAACTCCGAGATATCACTTTTCATACCTAACCACCAGTACATCTATTTTAAATCACCATACATCTTATTACTCCTCGGATGAATAGACAAGCTACTACTGTAAGCTTCGTGTAAAATTATCTGTATGAGTTCAGGGTTCTTTGGCACGTAAACTCTACCTCAAAATAATAAACAATCATCAGATCTGATTTGAAACTCTGAATCAATAATCAATTCGCATTGTGCTCTTTTAGCCAGCAAATCTTTATCACATTTCTCAGCTTCACAAATTTGTCGTAAAAACGTCAGTTTAACTCTTAACTCAGCTAAAATCGAACCATCATCAGATAAAGTCAACTGCGTGTTCATCACTCGTAAATTGAATAACGATTTTCTACTTAAAGCATCCGCGACTACATTTTCTTTTTACGGATGGTAGTCAATCACTAGCTCATAATCCTTCAACAATTCGAGCCATTTTCACTGTCGCAAATTTAACTTTTTCTAGGACATTAAATATTTCAATGGTGCCACCAAATTTTTAATGCAAACACTATTGCGGCCAACTCTAGATCGTAAGTCAAATAATTCTTCTAGTGCGTCTTTAATTGTCTGGAAGCATACACTATCACTTTGCCTTCTTACATTAAAACACATCCTAAACTGATCAATAACGCATCATTGAAAATTACAAACTCTTTTCCTGACTCCGGTTGAACTAAAACTGGTGCTTCGGTTAACAATGCTTTCAACTAATTGAACCTTTGTTGACATTTCTCAGACCACTCAAACTTTACATCTTTCTGTAATAACCGAGTCATCGGTGTAGCTATCATTAAGAAATCCTTAACAAATCTCCGATAATAGCCCTCTAGTCCTAAGAAACTTCTGACCTCAAAAATATTTCTTGGTGGTTTTCAGTCAACAACCATTGAAATCTTGCTCTTATCAACTCTGATGTCATCTGCCGATACCAATGTGTCCCAAAAATCTAACTTCTCGGAGCCAAAACTCGCACTTGGTAAATTTAGCAAATAGTTGTTTATCTTGCAGAGTCTGTAATACAATTTTCAAATGCTCAGCATGCTCAGATTCATCTCTAGAATATATCAATATATCATCAATAAACACTACGACAAATCTGTCCAAATACGGTCTAAAGATTCGATTCATCAAATCCATAAACACCGTCAGGGGCGTTAGTTAAATCAAATGGCATAACAAGGAATTCACAATGCCTGTACCTAGTTCTGGATGCAGTTTTTGGAACATCTGAATCTTTAACCCGCAACTGATAATAACTGGATCGTAAGTCAATCTTTGAAAATACTGTTTCTCCTATCAACTGGTCGAATAAATCATCAATCTTCGGCAACGAATACTTATTCTTAATCGTAGCCTTGTTAAACTGCCGATAGTCGATACATAATCTCATTGATCCATCTTTCTTCTTTACAAATAAAATCGACGCACCACACGACGAGAAACTCAGTCATGCAAAACCTCTATCTGTTAACTCTTGCAACTGAACTTTTAATTCTTTCAACTCTGTAAGAGCCATTCTATACGGAGCTATCGATATCGATGATGTTCTCGGTACCAACTCAATAGCAAATTCAATTTCTCTGATTGGTGGTAACCCGGGTAATTCTTCTAGAAACACATCTAACTATTCACAGACCACTGGCACTAATTCAATCTTCGATTCAGACACGTTAGTATCTAGTACAGACACAAGATATGCCTCGCAACCCTTTTTACATATTTCTGTGCTAACATCGTCGATATTACAATAGGTAAGCCACTCAAATCATAAGATTCAATACGAAGAATCTCACCATTATAACATTTCAACTCAATAAAATTTTGTCTACAATTCACAATCGCATCATGTAAAGTCAATCGATCCATACCTAATATTACCTCAAACTCATCAAACAGTAACAACATTAAATCGACTATAAAATAGTAACCCTGAGTCATCAAAGGGAAATTCTTGCAAACTTTATCAATTAGAACATACTGACATAAGGGGTTTGATACCTTAACTACAAATTCAGTGGACTTTACAGATAGACTCTTACTAGACACTAATTTTGTACATACGTAAGAATGGGTTGACCACGAATTAATCAAAGTAGTGACATTAGTATTATAAAGTGAAAAAGTACCGATGATAACATCTGGCGGTGATGCGTCTTCACGAGCGCGAATGGCATAAGCTCTGGTGGCACTCTTGCCTCTGATCTCACTGCAGTGTCCCTCGTAGCACCTCGACTACCACTCATATTTCCTATTTTTTGGATGGTCTCCCTCTAGAAGTTGTATTGCTCGGCCTCATGATTTGAGCTTTTTCTTTATCAGACTTCTCAGGGCAATCTTTGAGGTAGTGGTCAAAGGAACCACACCTGAAACATGCCCCGCTATTTACCCGGCACCCGCCATAATGTGGCCTATTAAATGCCTGCGCTCGAGTTTAGCATTCTAACACTACCTACGCTAGCTACAGAGGTAGCTTGGGGTTTAAAACTGGAACAGTTCGCACCTCTATCTTGACTAAAATGTCCCGCAGAAATAATAGGTCGATAGTTATGTTCTTTAGATTTCTTTGACCTCGATTGATGAGACTTCCCTATAAATCTCTTTCTCGAATCTCGAGATTTAAATTTGTCTTTTCTCTTTTTTTGCTAAGCTTCTCGGGTTTGCAAGCTCTTCCAACTAAAACTACAAATTCTTTTAACTCAAGTGTCCCTACTAAAAGTTTGATGTCTTCATTCAACCCATCTTCAAACCGTTTGTACATAATTACTTCTATGGAGAACATTCTCGGGCATACTTGCTTAATCGAATGAACTTTCTTTCATACTCGGTTACAGTCATACGACCCTATTTCAACTCTAGAAATTCATTGTGTTTTTTGTCAAGAAATTGCTGGCTTATATATTTTTTTTCTGAATTCAGTCTGAAAGAACTCTCGTGTAATTCAATCTCTCGGCACTACATATATCAGGGTATTCCACCACTGATAAGCTGAATCTCTCAGAAGGGATACAACATATTTAACACATTAGGTTGGCGTGCACGATAGCTCATTTAACCCTGATCATATTCTCTAGCCAAAACTCGACTCTCTCAAGGTCATCATCAATTGTAGCCCTAAATTCTTCGGCCTCATACTTTAAAATTTTATCAACTGGTGGTTTGCTTGAACGTACCAGTTCTATAACTTGAGGAGCTATAGGAATAGGTTGAGGGTAAAGTGGGGGTAGAGGTTGCGGAGTAGCCGGATTCGTCCAAACATACCCAGTGAACCATTTGTTCATTATTTGGAAGAAGGCTACCTTAGCCTCTCCTCCATGACTATCTGACACAGGTTTAGACCCAGACGACGCCGCCTCGAACTGAGGCTGGTGCGTTACTTTCAACATCATTAGAATATACTCGATTGAGATTCATTACTATATGAAAAACACAATTTAAACTGTCAGAGAGGTCACACTACTACAGGTTAATAAATAACATGTATAGCTAGACTCACACCCGCTATGTTAGTCCTAGAATCAACTAAATTGTGGCTCTGATACCAATAAATGTAACACCCTTAACCCGTATCCGACGCTAGAATAGAGTTACGAAGCATTACCGAACTTATAACTCAATCATTCAAACATTTTGTAAACCAATTTCATTTAAATTAAAAACCATTCAAATTCATTCATATAGTCCCTCATACGAGCCCTCGAGGCCCAAAATAGACATTAGAAGTGGTTCGAGACTAAATCGAGCACTCAAGAAATTTTATGAAAATATGGAAAAATTTTCAAACTGCAGGGGTCACACGCCCTTGTGGACATGGGACACACCCATGTGACTACAGGACACGCCCATACTACAGGTTGTGTCCGACCCCGTGTAACTCTCTGACTTGAGTCATACGGCCAGACCACACACCCGTGTGTTAAGCCGTGAACTCTTCAAAATGGCCTCACATGTCTGTGTGCTAGGCCGTGTGCTAGGCCGTGTGAAAACTAGAGGGTATATTGACTTGTGCCACATGGCCAAGCCACACACCCGTATGCTAGACCGTGTGGAGCTAGTGACTTAGTTTCTAAATAGTATCAAGGACACACGACTGTGTCACCTAGCTGTGTGTCACACACGGCCGAGACATACGCCCATGTTTCAGCTCGTGTGGACAAAAATAGGCTATTTTCCAAACTACTTTTCCTACCCAAGGTGGTACCGGTCTACACAAATCAATATGCATACAACCAAGACAAAAGAGACATATGAGCCACCTTAGCCAAAACACCTATACATGCCATTTATTCCAAAATGTAAAGTTTAAGTACTAAAATAGAGTTTGATAGTGCGACGTGATCTCCAACGATTTCCAAATTGAGCGAGCTTCCAAAATACTATAAAACATGAACAAATAAACTGAGTAAGCAATTAAGCTTAGTAAGTTCATAATTCAAAGAATAAAACTTACCATATAACTAAAATTTTAGGTAAATAGCTCAAACATAACTCAATCCGATTTGGCCAAAGCCTATCATTCAACCCATAATCAAGTTAGTCATATATGAATTCATCAATTTATCAAATTTCCTATACATGTGATATCTATGATATTTAATCATGTACCAAATATCAACCATTTCCATGCAAATACTTGTACTTGACATATCGGACTTGTATAATCCTATAGTAATACTATGCCCATTGAACCATCTAAAATATCGTAGGATACGCGGTACTAAATGGTAAACCGTCAATTCTTATACATGCATGCTCATATGAGCGACAAAACGGTAAGCTCACCTGAGCTAAATATCGGTAAGCTCCTCCGAATTGAATAACGGTAAGCTCTTACGAGCTGAGAATCATAAGCTCATACAAGCTGAGGTGAGTCTAAAACACATGCGGGATCTCAACCAAAATCGGTAACCCTAATGACATGACATGTCGTTTGTATCTTATAATTTCAATGTTTCAATTGGGGCTCGGTATTCTTAATACTATATCCATTATGTATTCAATATTTACACACCAAAATTTCTAAATTTACATACACGTAATTCAATTAAAGTATATAAATACACAATGTAATTATACGAACTTACCTCGAATTAATACAGAGTAAGTCAACTGTTCAATCCACTACTTTTTCCTTTCCTTGGTTTAAGTCCGAACATGGATTTTCTTGATATGCTAGAGGTTTATGTTGCTGAAAATTTCAGCTCTCCAATGGCTATTTCTTGGTGAAAAATCGATTGGTGAAGGAGAAGATTAAAAGATGTTAGCTAGCCTTTGTTTTATTTTATTTTATCAATTAAATCACCTAATATCATCTAACCTTATAATTTTTTTTTTATAATTTCTCTCCATGTACATCCACTAACTCAACTAAAGGTCTAATTACTCAACAAGGACCTCTACTTTTAAGTCCTATAGCTATATGACACCTTTAGCTAATAAAACAAAACTTTCACATTTTATGCAATTTAGTCCTATTTTACAAATTGAGTATGCAAACAGTAGAATTTCTTAACGAAATTTTTATACCATAATTCTAACATGCTATAGACCATAAAATAATATTAAAATAAATTATTTGACCTCAATTTGTGGTCCCGAAATTACTGTTCTAGTTTCACTAAAACGGGTCGTTACATTCTCTGTAAAGACTTTCTCAATATCTCCTTAAATAAAAATTGTCATCATTCGAACTTGCTACATATTGAAATTTGCGATGCTGTAACAGTTTGATTTACACCCTAGTCAGAACAGTAGTTTTGGGACCACAAATCCAAGTCCGTATAATATTTTAATATTATATTTTATGCCGTTGATATGTGAATTAACATGTGCTAAATTTTTGTGAGTTAAATTGACTGTCTGTGTGTTTAATTTGACAAAAGGACTAAATTGCATAATTGGTAAAAGTGGCCTCTTATTTGATTAATGGCTAAATTGATGTGGCTTTTTAAGGTGGAGGCCTTATATTGTAAATTTGCCTTTTTGACATGTAGTGGACGGCACATTAATGTGATGAATGGCTTATTTTATTTGGTAATGGTTTATTAAATAATAAATATTATAATATAAGTTATATTATATAAAACAAAAACATGAAAAAGAAAGTCATAATATTTATCTTTGGCTGAATGTCTTAAAGAAAAAGAAAGAACAAAAGCTTTAAAGTTTTGGCACTTACAAGCTTGAATTAAAGGTTGTTTTTGATCCGTTTTCGATAATTTTTACGTTTTTGTAATCGTTGCTTCTCCTACAATCAAGCCCATATTTTAATTTGATGAATTAATGATGTTTGTGTGAGATGCCATTGATGATATGTCAAGCTTTTTGATGAGTTTTGATGTCAAATGAAAGATATGAGCTAGATGAACATGTTTTGTTCTTGAAGTTTTGATGAATTTAGCTAAATAGGGCTAAATTGTGAAATTAACAAATTGAGGGATTAAATTGCTAATTTAATAAAAAATATGGGCTTTTATGATATGTGTGAATATTCGGCTAAGCTTAGTTGAGTGATGATTTTGTGAATTTGATGTTTTGAGAAAAATGGACTAAATTGATAAAATGTGCAAATGTGAGGGCTAAATTGTAAGTAGCCCAAAATATGTGTATATGGATTGAATTGAATGAATTAGTGAATAAAAGGATTAATTCTGAATATGTTTAGATCAAGAACCGAGGAAAACAGATTTAGATCGCGGGAAAGCAAAAGTAACCGAGTAACCGTTTTCACTCCAATAAACCAAATCCGAGGTAAGTCTTTAAGCAAACTAATATCATTAATATTGGTTACAACCTTGATTACATTTTGAATTATGAATTTGTAAGTGTGAAATAGGCTTAAACCGAATATGACAAGAGATTTTATTAGTGAAATGTAGTTATATTTTTAATTGAAGTTGATATGTGAAAGTAATATGCATTATGTGTGAAATGTGATATTGGTAATATGTACTGTGTATGATATGGTTTATTTATATTGATACTCGGGCTTCGAGCCTAGCGTGCCTTGTCTTAGGTGAAGTATATCTGCTTAATGCCTAGTAGGCCTTGTCTTGAATGAAGTGTATCGTGCTTATTGCCTAGTCGGCTAAATGCCCGTGATTAAATTTCAGACCTCGGGTCTAGCAGGCTTAGTGCTGGTGTGTGTGTTTCAGGCTTTATGCCTAGCAGGCTTTATGCCGGTGATTATTCATATGTATGTGTTTCAATGGATTATTATAGATGTGGAATTTTGAGTACAATAATTGAGCTAATTGTTCGTGTACATGAAAGGTTATTGGTTGTACGGATAAGGTAAGTTAGTATATTATGATTGATACTCTTGGTTGAGATGCAATTGAGGTATATTCGTAAAATTCTATTAATGGTATCCGCATTATAAATGATGCGTATGCTATATTGAAAGTTAATTGGGATGTGAACATGAATGTGTCATGTAGATTCGAAAAAGGGTAAATATACATGTAATGTATATTGAACTTGTGAATTTAACAATGTGCTTTTGTATATTCGACCTTATAGGTGTGGATAAAACGATATTATATAGATATTATAATGGTATACATGTGTAGATTAAAGGATATTATTATATGTATATATTCGGTTATAAGTGGTAAGTATGTACTTGGTATTTATTTAATCTATTGTATACGGAAACATATTTGATTATATGGAATTGATAAGTGATAATTAAATTACTTTGTAAGGATGGCGGTATTCAGCCATGATGGCACAATTGTGTTAAGAAATTATATTAAGGTTATCAAAGGATTTGGTTAATAATGTTTAATTGTTTGATTAAATGATTATATTTTTGCTTAAGGCTTACTAAGATAGCAAGCTTACTCTGTGTGTGTTCATTGTTTTGTCTTATAGATTTTGATCAAGCTACGAGCTCAAGGGATCGTCTGTGAAGTCATTCACACTATCGACCTACTTTGGTATCTTTAAAGTTTGGATTTTTGAACTTAAGGCATGTGTAGGCTAGTTTAATACTTATATGATATTTTGTTGATGTATATAAGTCATGCGAAAATGGCTCGATTTTAATGCTAATGATCTAATGTTTAAGTAATCCTAGTCATAGTATATGAATGTGTTATGCTTGGTTTGTGAAATCGGTTGTGATATAAGTTCATGTTAGGCGTACATACATATATGTTTGGCATGGAGTAACCATCTATGACTTATGTTTAGTTCTTTTGGAAAGTTTGATATATGTGATTGAGGCATGTTTGAGATGTGGATTGTTAGTGACCTATTATTGAGTTTCATAATTCGAAACATGAATCAAATTGGAAGTTGTTTATAATGTAAATTAGGTAACCGGTTATGTGATGAAATAAAGGTGATGGTTATAAGTTATTTATGATTCGGTATTGGTGTTTAAATCATGACATTAAATGTTAGTTATATGTTAATATTGAGTTCTTGGCTTTTGATATGTGAGGACTAAGTAGGCTATGAAGTATTTGATTAAGAGATATGGTTTTTGTGTCTGTGTGAAATGGAATGCTTGAATGGGTGAGTTGTTTTAAAAATTTATTTGCTAAATATGTTTGGATTGATTCGATTATGGCTTACCATTTGGGTGTAAGTTTGAATATGAATAAATTTGGAGATCATTTATATTGTAACTTTTATATTCGGCTATATGATAACGTTATATAGTTGAGTCAAGATATATCTGATCATGATATATATATATATATATATTTGGATGTGTATGATTAATGTTAATACATGATATCATGCTTTACTAATGTATTTGCAAATACGTGCATATTCAACTGGATGATAAGATAATATGTTAAACATTTTGATTTGACATGTTTGCACGTGATACATATATCTGCATGTGTATTAAATTTAACCTTAGACTTTTCAAGCTAGGGAAGACATAATTGATATAAATTAGGGTGTAATTATGTACATCTAGAGGTTATGAACCAGGTTTTGTTTAGCTGTGTGAGCAAGTGATATACTTTGATCATGATTAAATGAAATCACATATAAAATATATGTATGTTTGTATTTTGTGATTTCTTTTTAGTTTCAAAAAGTCTTTATAAGCATATGCATATTCGACTAATGTGGTTTTAAAAAAAAAATCAAGTGAACAATATTTATTGTTATTATTTACGATGATTTATTTGTGAAATCGATTAAAGGGATTAATGTTTTGTATGTTATTATCAAGAATATTCATGTTTGTTTTTATTGCTTTCGGATGTGGCTATGTGAACAGTAATTGTTTATGGCAACTTGTGTTTTATTCGGTAACGCCTTGCAACCTAATCTGGCGACGGACACGGGTTAAGGGTGTTACAGATGCCATCAAACTTATCAATATTAACCTCGTTGTTTCCATCTCTGAACAGGTTAAATGCGAAAATTGACCAAGCTTTGATACTATTTATTTGGGGATAAACTCGATTAAGTAACGAACAAGTAAAATAACATAGAAATTGAAAAGATCATACACAAATATTTTACGTAGAAAAATCCCTCTGAAGAGTATAAAAAAACCACGGGTAAAGATAATTTCACTATAATGGAAAAAATGAAGAGTATAAAGATAGAGATAAAAACTGAACTCCAAAATCCAAGATAAGAACTCTCAAAACGTAAACACAAAATTTTCTAAAAGCTTGTAAAAGCTAACACCTAAATGTGTAAATGTGTTATCTTTCTAAAGTAAAAAAAAGTTTATTTATAGATTAAATTTATAAATCAAATAATATTTAAACAATCTAAACTAATCAAAGTTTAATTGGGACAAATAATAAAAAATTAACTTGTGACAAAAAATTGCATAACACGTCGTCTCGTCGAGATCACGCCGTTGTGACAAGGTGTTTCTTCTTGTCAGGACGCCAGTGTTTCTTCTTGTTTCAGCCCAAATATGAGGCACAGCATTCCTAAATATCATGTTAAATGGGTTTTTTAATTGAAATATGATGCCATCCTTACGTAATACATTAGGTTGGATATCCACTCAGCATCTCCAACCTAGATTTTCCGAAGAATCCTCCTTTTCATAACATTTAAGATAACTTCATTCCTAAAGATCATGTTAAAACGAGTTTCTGATTGAAATATGATGCCATCCTTAAATAATATATCCATGAGAGAAAACACTAATAACACTAATAACTTAAAATTAGAGAAAACACTTCTGTGATAAATGACTTGTAATAAAAATTGAAATTAGTTAGAATGAGTTAAAGGTTTATAGATTTTGAAAGAAAATGGTTTTATTTTTATTTTTATTTTTGTAGAACATATAGATGAGAAAAAGAATGGGAAACTTTAGATAGCATGACCTCGATATTAGTAAGTGTCAAGATCAACATGCAAAAAAAAATCTCGAAACTCGACACTTATAAGTGTTGAGATCCTATTACATCCAGTTAAATATGTATAAATTAAATACAAAAGTCGAAGACAAACTACATTAAATCAAACTAACTACAATAATTTTGAGAAAATATTGAAAAATATTAATATAGATCTCCACATCCAAGGGTCGAAGTTATAATAAAATAATTTCATCAATCGTGATTATTGTAAAGAATTAAGAACCTTGACGTTCGTATAAGTGTCAAGTTACTTAAAAGTTATTTTGAAAAAAATAATTTAATCTATATATTTTAAGAAAAAATATTCATGATATTTGAGAGGGCCAGCTCTCTTTCAGGTTAAGTCTTTGAAGTGTCATCTATTGAGTAATCAACTGGACCTCGAATGGAAGGTATTGTTCTCGTGGCAGGGTTTGGTCTCCTATATTTCGAGGAGACCTTTAATTTTTTTTTAAATATTGTAGTCTCGTACTTCACAGAATTTGGGCTCTCGTTGGAGTACGAAAGACAAAATCCCTCCACGAGGACAATAACTTTTGTTTGTTGGTCCAAGACAAACCTCCCTCAACAATAGTTGAATAAATAAGTAAAAACATATTTTCAATCCTCAATTTCGAAATTGAGCAAAATGATCGATCTCAACAAACAATTTTGAAAGTGACCAAATAATGATAATTAATCACGGTGTTAACGTTTTTCGTCAATTGTATCTCATTTTAATTGATAAATAACAAATTTAGCCTTTGATATATATATAACCTATATAAATGTTGACAGGATGTGTAAATTTTATAGGTTAAATTTATTAAATTAAGATCTAGCTGACAAAATGTGTAAATGTTAAGTTTAAACTTGTTAAATTAAGATCAAATTGATTGAATGTGTAAATTTTAAAAGCTAAACTTATTATTATACAATTAACGAAAAATATAAATATTATAATTAAATTATCTTTACTTACTCACTTTTAAAATTAACGGTGATTAAATTATTATAATTATTTGGTTAATATTGAAAATGAGAGGGATAAGTTAAAAAAATCGCTTCGATTAGTTTTAAAAGATATTTTTCATCGTAATTAATAATTTTTTTTTAAAAAGGTGAGCCTCAGTTAAAAGTTAAAAGTTAAAACTCCTGTAGTCAATAAGCTGCTAAAATCATAAGCCCAAATCCCAAAATCTTAGCTAAATTCACCCCAAGAATCTTACGCAAGTCAAACAACCTTCAACTCCGCCATGGACTTCCACCACAACCATTCCACTAACTCCCCCTCCCCTTCCTCCTCCTCCACCTCCTCCTCTACTGCCCGCCAACCTCCTCCCTCCACCACCACCACCATCACCACCGACAACGATCCTATGCACTCCTGGTGGGAATCCTTCTCTAAACAACGTTCTCGCATCCTATCCCTCTCCTATCTCCTCCCCTCCGACGGAACCACTCTTTCCTCCTTAGCCGATTCCGACCGCCCCGCTCTTTCTCTCCTCTCCTCTCCCGCCGCTTACTCCCTCATTTCCTCCGCCCTTTCCTCTCCTACCTCTGGCTCCGGTTCTGACCCTCTCTGCCAATGGCTCTACGAAACTTTCCAATCCTCTGATCCCCATCTCCGCCTCCTCGTTCTCTCTTTCCTCCCTCTTCTCTCCGGCACCTACCTTTCCCGAATCCACACCTCGGATTCTTCTTCCCTCCCTTCCCTCTCCGGCTTCGAAGCCGTTCTCCTCGCCGTTTACTCATCCGAAGTCAAATCCCGTTCCGGGAAATCTCTCCTCGTCCAAATTCCCGACCTCTCTCAGCCCTCTCTGTACCATGCTCCTCGTAACAAGCCCGCTGATGACAGATCTAGACAATCTGTCGGCGTTTTATCACCTCCGCTCGAGCCACATTTAGACGTAAAGTCTACTAAGCGAGCCGTCATCGTTGGAACCGCTCTTGATTGTTATTACAAACAAGTCTCTCAAATGCCGGCTTGGTCTAAGCTGGACTTTTGCACATCCGCCGCCGCTTGGGCGGGGCAAGATTGTCCTTGCAGAACCAAATTGGACGGGGACGATCATGATCACCACGAAAGAGGTAACGGAAACAGTAACGGACACGATCACTTTTTAGGAAGGATTCGGGGTTTAGTAACGGAAGGAGAAGCCGCGACGGCGACGACGTGGGCAGTGAAGATGATGTGATTAAGGATGTGGTGGTGGAGATGGACAATTTGGGTATCAATAAAGAAGATGCTGAGAATCTGGAGAAAAAGGGTGTGAGAATCCCTTTACCTTGGGAACTTTTGAGGCCGGTGGTTACAATTTTGGGTCATTGTTTGTTTGGTCCTTCCAATTCACAAGATGTAAAGGACGCTGCGTCGATCGCCATTAGGTGTCTCTACGCGAGGGCCTCTCATGATTTGGCACCACAAGCGATGTTGGCATTGCAAAGTCTGATTAGGCTGGATAAGAGTGCAAGAGCAGCAGCAAAGGCGGCTGCTACGGTTGTGGCAAACGCGCCTTCGAATGCTAACACACCTAGCAAGGCGAAGAAGCCAGAAATCCTTTTGGTTTCCAAGTGATTTCAAGGTTTGCTTGTGCAGGTAATGAATATGTATAGTTGACTCTAGTAATGTATACTACGTGGAAAATCAGTTTTACTACTAATAGTTTTCCTTAGAATTGAATTGATTATGCCTTTTTCCTTTAATTATGTTCTGTAAGCTGTGTATCATTGTTCTGGGTTTCTGATTGGTTGAGAGAATATGTGGGTTTCTTATTTACTTCAACCTGTAGTATCAGGCTTTCTGCTTTATTGATTTGGTAAGGTTGAGGCAAATGTTGGAGTTTGTTGTGAGGTTGCTATCATCTTATATAACCACTTCCTTATCTGTTGACTGCGGCATCATAGCTTATGATCGGTGTTTTGACTTTTTGAGTAGTGTAATGAGTTGGGTTCACTATGAAATGATGAGCATTAAGCTCTCTCCACTGGAATTTGGATGATTAAAGAATTCCAGCTGTGTGTGAAGCTGCTTTTACATTCATATTTCAAAGGGGGGCTATTCTGATAGTTGTTGAGGTTAAAGCATGAGACTTGGATTGGTATGGGAGAATAATAGGATATCCTAGATTGTTGTTTAATTACACTAGTGAAATGGTGAAATCTTCTTTTGACAATACAAATGTATGCCCATACAGATATAGTGTATAAAAGCAATCCTATATTTTAGAGAAACAAGTGCATTCAAGTTCCAAAGAATCAATCGCTTTTAATTGGAGGAAAAAAAGAGGTAGGACTTCAACATCAACAAATTCCAATTGTGCAGTCAGGATAGAGCAAAGTGTCCATTTAGTTGAAATATGAAGTTATACAAGAATACATTTTCCTTATTAGGTGGTAGAATTATTGATAGATTAGAAGGGATGAAACTTATTGTTGCTCCGGAGAGTATTAGGTGAATAATGATGCTTTAGTTGGTGAATAATGATGCTGTCTATTTTATAATTCCATAACGAAGTTTTTGCCTTCCCCAAAAACTCTTCAAATTTTCACCCCTCAAGATTCTTCACATTTATCCTTACATCAACCTTTTCCTTCACCCTTTGGTTATTGTAACACCTTCATTATCCAGCCAACAAATTATTCATCCTTCATCTTCAACACTATTTTTTTACTATATACGTTAGTATCATTTTACAAACTCAACTCCAAAACTAATTCACAATGTTGTTTGAATCAAATTGAATTAATCGATCAGATCAAAAACCGATTAGCGTAGCAATCCGGAAAAGAGTTTTAAATTGATTGACTCAAGAATTGGTATTGATTGATTCAACAAGATAAAAATTAATTAAATCAAATTTCTTTTTATCATTTTTTAAATTTTTAATAATTTTTTAATCAAATCGATCGAACCGGTGATTTGATGAACCATGTATTTTATAAAATTTGAAACAATGATAATTCCTATAGTACAAATTTTCGTATTCTAATTTTGTTTTGCTTATGCTTCTTTTTTTAGTCTTTTAACCTGTTTTTGCATTACATTTCTTATCAGAGAGAAGTGTTGATCAGTTTCCAATAACAGACATAAATTACAGACGCTAGAGAGATTCAGATTCCAACCGTGATTACTAAAAGCAGTTTGAGTTGGATTTAAAATTTGATTCTTGAATAGGTTGGAACTCAATCGAGAGGAAGTAAAAATTAAGGTCGATATACATGCGAGACTTCTAAATTAGGATTTTCCTGTACCAGTTAAAAATAAAAAATCTCTGCTAGACTGAGTTCTAATAACATACTCGGATTCAACTCACTAGGTGCTCGAGCTCAACTTTCAACTTAACAATGATCAAGTCGAAGTCGAAGTCGAATTCAAATTTCTTTCCCGAATCAAATTCAAGTAGCTTGTAGCTTGTGGGCAAACATGTTTTATACCCCTGTTCGTACTAGGTAATCTGAACTGATTGATTTCACCTTTCCATGGAACAATGAAGCAAACTATGAGTGTAAAACAAGGAAAATTCGTTATATAAGTGGTTTACTCGTATTATGAAGAATAATGTTCCACATTAGAATAACCTTGGAACAATAGACATTTCAGTTCCCACCGTTCACAACTCCATAAATCTTGTAACTTGTTGAACTTTTAACAGATATCGAAACATCTTCACCACCAAGTTTATCCACGAGATCAATTGAAAATTACTCATTACCTGTCCAGGCATTTGAATAGCGATCAATAGTTCTTGGAAAACCGGAAGATTGAGGGCAGTTTCTCATTCATTGGCAGTCCCATATTCTGGTTGGGCACTCCCTCCATCTACACAATGACATGATAATTGAATTGAATTTGATGAATCACCACCATTTTCCCACTGAAAATCAGAATGTGAAATACAAAATGAACTAGGCATACCTTCGACATCTGATGGAGCATATGGAGACTTCCTATATCGTGTTTGTTGTTGTGTAGGCTGAAGACAAAGTGCAGAAGTAATCATAACCATGCATCATAAGAGTACTAAATAAATGAGTGAAAAACGACTAACTAGCAGAAAACAAAATGAGATATAACGGCAAGTGATTAATCAAAAGTAGACCATGGGAGCACACATCTGAGGAAAAATATTGGACAGGAAAAAAAGGAGAATTGCAATGAAAATTATCTCAAACCCTTTTATTTTTCTCTTTCCTGGAAGTAAAGTGCTTGAAATTACAAAGACAAACTGCATAAAAATTCCATTACAACATGATTCCGGGAACACCTTGTATCAGAAATCATTCAGTTGCTCTTTATAAAATGTTAAATTCAGTATGAAATACAAGTTAATTAGGTTGAAGAAACGACCACACCAAGTCAATACGGTACCAAAATAAAAAGATGCAATTAAGGTAGTTGCTTATCTTAAACTTTAAGTCATGTTAGTGCAGATGCTAGACAAGACTTTTTATATCATCTTCCATTTCCGAATATAAATATAAAGCAAGTAAATCCAAAAACTCCAGTTGTTTGAGAACCCCATATGAAACCTATAAAGTAACCCACTTTGGTTCAGTTGTTATGGAAACCCCTTTTGTCCCTCCAGACATCTAAAAGCGAGTAAAGCTTGTTTACTATCTTTTGAACCAATTAAAGTGGAGTATGTGTGACCAATATAACTAATCTGAAAAGTGGACCGGATTAATCTAAAATTTAGACCAATAAATGAATCCTACAAAAGTGGACAATATTGATTTGAACTTTCTTTAGACACCACTATCCTGCAGCATTAACAATGGACTGGCTATTCTATTGCTCTCACTAATCAGAGGAATTTACTACAATTCTTAAAATACATACTTACATATACAATTCTCACTATGTTATCCATCAGATTTGGACCAAAATTAAGTCAACTTACATTACACAAGAAGGGAATATTATTAAATATCTCATACAAGCATTGAATTAATACCTGCAATTTGGGACGGAGGGCTTGAAGTGGTCCTTTGGGCTTCTCAACACCTTGCTGTTAGCATCCAAGAACATCAAAAAAAAAATTAAAAAAAAAATCGTAAGTTCAGATTAACTGGATTGATTAGCATACCAAGCTAACAAAAAAAAAAAAAAAAAGAATGGTAGGGGTGGAGTCCAGTGGTGGAGAAATCTTTAAAGTACCTTTCCAAGTGCCCAGTCTGCAGAGTCAAAGTAGGCACGTTCATGGTCCTGACATCAAAATGAAAAACTTTGAAGAGAATCAGCACAATCAAGAACCAACAAATTGAAACTTGCAGCACAAATCACCTTAGAGATAAGTGGAGGCTTCTTGGGCATAATCCCTCCGTATTTTTTCTTTACAACTGCCTCCTAAAATAGACATAAGAAAAAAGAGAGTAAATCACCTCAACTGAAGAACTCCAGAAAAATAATTTTAATCCAGTACATAGCTATGATCTTTAATCAATCAACATTCCATAGTGAAGATAAGAACAAGACCTCCTGTTGAGATGACGGCATGGATTTTCCAGACTCCTGTGCAACAGTTCCGTCTACTAGTTCTTGATCTTTGGCGACCTCCATGCCTGACATCAGTTCCTTGCAACCGCCCAACTGACAGTAGCCGAGATATGAAACAAGTAATTTGCATTAAACTTTAGTAATGCCAAATTTTAGCAGATCACAAGCACCAGAAAAGGAATTTCATTTATTACCATCAAACAAATAAGATCAGCAATGTAGAATAAAAATATAAAATCAAAGCAGAAAAAAAAATCAACCAAAAGGCCATGATGCAAGTTCTACAGAATACCCATATTTACTCAATACTGATCATTACCATAATCAAAACAGCAACAGGCATTAGTGAACTCGTTAGTGGAACTCACAACACATTCATAAGCAAAGAACACCACAACAAAATCAAATTCAAGGGGGGAGGGGGGGTGAATAGCAATTTTTGAGCATATTGCCAACTTTCCAGCCTTAGAAATATTTCTTGATGCATATGTGTTTACATCCAAACCAATTATATGTTTGCAGCAACAATGAAAACCCCACCAGTCATTTACATTACATTTTAGAACATGCCCAAAATATAGAATAAGCATAAATTGAAATCCCTATATATACTCAGTTTCAAAAAACAAATCCCATAACCACTAAATTAATTTCTCACAAAAACAGAAAAGATCCATACTTCAGCTAAAACAAATTTGAATTGAAAACCTAAGCAGATCCATACCTAACTGCAGTGGCAGTCAAACCGAAATTTATTTTTCCAACTCATTAAAAAAAGCCTACGAGAACAAAACCTTAGGTGCTAGTAATTCTTTAACAAATTAATAAGCAAATAAATCGATCATAAATTAAAAGATCAGAAAAAGGAAAAGGGGAAATGGGCAAGATCGGGTACCTGAAATCTCAGATCCGAAATTCAAATGAAGAGGTTTTTTATTATTGGCGTTTGATAAATATAGATAAAAATAAAAATAAAATATTTGAGTTGAGCTGTATTTTAAAGGAATTATGCTAAGGGAATGGATCTTTTAGATTCTTCTATTTTTGGCATCAAATATGTTCCAATTTGGAATCACTTCCCTTCGAAAAATCACATACTAATTACATCACTGTAACAAATTTAGATTAGTCAAGTTTAGAGGTGATCATGGGCCGAACCGGGTTTGGGTCGGGCCCAGATAAAATTTTAGTCTCGTCTTTTAAGCCCGAGCCTGGTCCGCCTCGAACTATGGGCCTAAAAATTTGTTCAAACCTGGCCCGAAAGAAAATTGATAAACTCGAGCCTGGCTCGGCCTTGCCCATATTAATTTTTTTAGTTTTTTTCATTAAATAAAAAATTTTAAAACAAATATTAAAACAAAAAAGCAAATAAAAAATATGTAAATTTAAAAAGTATATTTGATTAAAAATAAAATATATATTTAATATATGATTCGGGCAGGGTCGGGCCCGAGCCAAAAAGTTTTACCCGAATTTTTTTGCCCAAACCCATATTTTAGGCCTATATTTTTACCCGAACCCTCCCATTTTTTGGGCGGGCCGTCGGACTTGGCCGGGTAGTCCAACCCATGATCACCTCTAGTCAAGTTAAAGAAAAAACCCTAAAAACTTTTTTTTTAGCCAATGACGGTGTAAGTTTTCGGACCGACTATAGTCCACTTTTTTCTCCATTTCACCGACATTTTCTTTTTCTTTTTCTTTTTTTATGTGATATTTTTGTTGTCTTTATAAATTAAAATATATCATATTTTATTGAAAATCATATAGCAATTTTCTAAAATGTCATTTTAAAATATATAAATTATTAAGGAAAAAAATCACATCCTATTAAAAACAATATAGCAATTTCTAACATTTTGATTAAATTTTGCTTATATTTAACATATATTTATATAATTAACTAGTTTGACAATGTTTTTGAAAAGTGCTTTTGAAAAGTGTCGTGGAAAAGTGCTTTTGAGAAGTGTTTTTGAAAATTTTGAATGTTTAGTATTGCTGTCAAAAAGTACTTTTGAGAAATAAAATGTTCATTTTAAACATGATATTATAAAGTAATAAATATGTATTTAAATAATATTCAAATTAATTAATATTATGATATCTTAGTAAAAATATAAAAAATAATTTATTATAACTTATTGTTAATATTTTAATATATAATATTAATTTTAAATATTTCTAAGTAATTAATATTAATTATTTATTAGATTTAATTAGAATATATAAAGTATATATATAACTTATTGTTGAAAATGAAATTTCAACACTAGTATAATTTGAAAAGCCATGGCATTAGAGAGTGCCTTTGGATGTAGTCACTACTGGACAAATTTTGGAACCTTGTGCTAATTACAAAATTTTAAAAATTCCGATGCCTAGTGAAGATGAAAATGACTGTTTAAATAACATGAGTGAAAGTCTCTGCCCTCTTGTCGGAGGAAGAAGCCGAACAACTAACAAGTTTGAAGAAAGTGAAGCATAATTCCATTGCACTCACTAATGAAGTAAGGAAACCCATTTCCTGTAGAGACACACTCTTGGGCAATGAGTTTGGTAACTACGACCAGGATACTCTCGAGGAACACAGGAACAATTTTGATTTAGGAGCTGCTCCTATGGAAGAACAACAACAACAACAAACTACTGACCTTTCCATGATCTACCTCTCTTAGGAAGAGAGAATGAAATTTCGGAGCAGGTTCATGGGGAAACAGTAGGGCTTCAGTTCTTAAACTTCAAACTTAATCAACTACAATGTCCCTCGTGTTCATGACAAATTATTGATCCAGGTCACGATTATTTCCTTGTTACGTTTTTGTGCTCTGAAGATTACGAAACAGCTTTGCCTGTGGAAGAATGGGTCATAGACGCGAAGCGTGCTTCGAAATTATCAGAGCTGAAGATCCATGCAAGGAAGGGAATGTAGGTGCAGTCAAGGATCAATGTGACAAGCCTGAGGATAAAACAGTGAAGGTCTCGACCATGGTTGATAGTGTGATGGAGGTACAACAGCGAAATAGAAAGTCATCAAAAGGTTACGGAACCAAGAAACGATGAGAAGGAAGATCATAGGAGAGGATTTGATCCTTGGATGGTTATTCCAAGAAAGAAAGCTACCGCTACCACCCTATCACTTCTGTCAAACTCCAAGTCCTTGTTGCTAACTCCCGACGACCCCTATAGCACCTCAAAGGAGATTCCGTCGTCGCTTCAACAGGAGTTGGGACATGCTGGAATGGAGAGGAATGAATGACAGTCAAAGAATGAGGACCTACTTGTCCACTCCAAGACCACTACGGAACAACCACAACCAAACCCCATCCTCCGGACATCAGAATCGGTCAATGGCCCACTAAATTCTCTTTCTCTGGTCTCCCTTCCTCGAGCAGCAATGAGAGTGACACACTCCCCTTCCAGAACTGTCACCGCTCGATATTGCCAAGGCAACGAGAGGGTGGTTTCTCAAGGGTTAGAAGGAAACCAAGAGAACCTATTTTGGGTGGCACCTTATTCCTTGCCCAACCTCATCATTAGGTCTGAACTACATGATGCTACGTTCATTGTCGGAGTAATTACTGAAAAATATACATCATTCAATCATTCAAACATGTAAATAATATCATTCATAATCATAATATGTTACACAATCTTTTTGGGTCTCACACGAGCTTATGAAAATTCTTCTACTAACCCGAGCATGAATTAGGACCAGATTGTGAAGTTTTCAAAGTTTTGAATCAATATCGTGATTTCATGGCCTCTACATCGTGACGTCACTCACTATCAGGCCATGTTGCGACGTCAAAATCTCGAGGCCATGATGTTGCCCCTGTTTTGACAACTTAACACTTTGATACATATTCATCCGCTCTCAACCCAATATCAAAATGGGTTTTTTTATTAAAATAACCTAAAAAATTAATTAATTATCAAAATAACTCACCTTTTTAATTAAATACCAAAATAAATCAAAATCTACAGTAAAAGTTGGTGAAGCCAAATTATATGGCTCCACCAACTTGCCACATCAGCAAGGGGCATAAAAAAATAATTTTTTGGTGGAGCCATGTTGAATGGTTCTACCTGTATAAAATACAAGGAAAATACTATAAAACCTAGAAAATTAGGGGGCTTTTAAAATAAATTTTTATTTTTTGGTGGAGTCATTTGAAATGGTGCCACCACTTTTTTTTTTGACACTTTTTTTTAAATTTTGTCTTTTTCTTTTTCTTTTACTTTTTTCAAATTTTTGAAAAGTTTGGGGCCTTAAAAATAATTTCTCATTTTTTGGAAGAGCCATTTGAAATGGCGCCACCACCCCTACACCTTTTTCTTTTTTTTTTTACTTTTTTCTTAAATTTTGTCTTTTTTTACTTTTTTTAAATTTTTGAAAAGTTTGGGGCCTTAAAAATAATTTTTAATTTTTGGTGGAGCCATTTGAAATGGCGCCACCACACCTAAAAAAAATTTCTTAAATTTTGTCTTTTTTTTTTTTTTTTTGAAAAATTGGGGCTTTTTCTTAAATTTTGTCTTTTTTTAAAAAAATTTTCTTAAATTTTGTCTTTTTCTTCTTCTTTTTTTTTTTTTTCAAGTTTTTGAAAGATTGGAGGGCTTTTAAAATAATTTCCCATTTTTGGTGGAGTCATTTGAAATGGTGCCACACACTTTTTTTTTCTTAAATTTTATCTTTTCTTTTTTTTAGGTTTTATATTATTTTTTTATTTTATATTGTTTATTTAATTTATATTATTAATTTTAAAAATTTATAATGTATATTTAAAATGTTTTATAATATATTTTTAAAATTTTAAATATCATTTTAGATTATTTTTAAAACTTGAAATTTATTTTTTAAATGTTTTTAATATATTTTTATAAATATTAAAATATATTTTTGAATTTTTAAATTAAAATATTATTTTTAAATATTAAACATATTTTTAATATTATAAAACATTTAAATATTTTAAAGATATGAGCTTTCAAATTTATTATTAATTTTATAATATTTTTATTTATTTTAAAAATATTTAACCTTTTTTAATTTTTATAAAAATTTTATTTAAAAATTTTAAATGTTTAAATGTTTTATATTATTAAAATTAAAAACAAGTAATAAATTTGAAAGATCATATCTTTAAAATATTAAGATGTTTTATATTATTAAAAATATGGTTAATATTTAAAAATAATATTTAAAATTTAAAAAATCAATTTGAAAAATATACATTTAAAATTTATAACAAATAATTTCAAAATATAAATCTAAAATTTTAAAAATAATCTAAAATGATATTTAAAATTTTAAAAAAATATATTATAGAACATTTCAAATATACATTACAAAATTTTAAAATTAATAATAAAAATAAATAAATTAAATAAACAAAAATAATAAAAAATATAAAACTTCAAATAAAATAAAAAAAAAATTAAAAATCTTAATTTTAAAAATTCTATGTAAAATTAATAAAATATTAAACATACATTTCAAATATTATAAAACTAATAATTTCAAAAATATTTTGAAAAATATACATTTAAAATTTATAAAAAATAATTTCAAAAATATATATCTAAAGTTAAAAAATAATTTAAAAGTAATATTTAAAATTTTAAAAATATATTATAAAACATTTTAAATATACATTAAAATTTTCTAAAATTAATAATATAAATTAAATAAACAAAATAAAATAAGAAAATAATATAAAACTTAAAAATTAAAGAAAAAGACAAAATTTAAGAAAAAGTAAAAAAAAAAAAAGGTAAATTGTTGTAGGAGTGGTGGCGCCATTTCAAATGGCTCCAAAAAAATGGAAAATTGTTTTTAAGGTCTCCAAACTTTTTAAAAACTTGAAAAAAAAAAAAAAAAAGACAAAATTTTAAAAAAGTAAAAAAAAAAAAAAAAAAGTGTTAGGGTTGGTGGCGCCATTTCAAATGGCTCCACCAAAAAATAGGAAATTATTTTAAAAGCCCCCCAATTTTCTAAATTTTCTAATATTTTCCTTGTATTTTATACAGGTGGAGCCATTCAACATGGCTTCACCAAAAAATTATTTTTTTATGCCCCTTGCTGATGTGGCAAGTTGGTGGAGCCATATAATTTGGCTCTACCAACTTTTACTGTAGATTTTGGATTATTTTAGTATTTAATTAAAAAGGTAGGTTATTTTGATAATTAATTAATTTTTTTGGGTTATTTTAATAAAAAAGCCATCAAAATGTCCTCTTTCAACCTATAACAAATATGATGCTTTTAAACCATGCCAATCTAAACCACCTGAACCGATCACTCAACATTATACAATTCAACCTTTCAACATTAAAGCATAATATCAATCCCATATCAACTATCCATATCTAAAACAAACCATTTACCAATTCAAGCATGTTATATTTGTACAACTTTGAAGTTTAGCACTTAAATGATTCTAACATGAAGCACACAAACATGCATTCAATTATATTTCATACTTATCATTCAATTATACCACTTCTTAAGTCATTTAACAACTTAGCCACTCCAACTATCTTACTTACAATCTTTAATATGCCAAATCATACAAATTAAGATCATTAGACATTCTAGCATCACATAAGATCAAACCATGCATCAATTAGATCACATATCAAACTTAATCCACAAGTTCAATCGTTATCACAATACCGCATAATCATTAACTCCAAATTTACCAATTGCATAACAAAAGCCCTTATGTACATGTCACAATGTCTAGACTCAAAGTGAACATAATTCTACCGCCTTTGGATAATGTATGCTTCTCGCTGGTCTAACTCAGCAAGTTCCACAAAGTAGAAATCTACAATAAGAGAAACAATTAGAGTAAGCATTAAGATTGCTTAGTAATTGATGTCATTTCAACTTGTGTGAGCAACTCAGTTCACTCGTGTATCCAAGTCTGTTTTATTATAGTTCCATCGAGCGATATTCATTTTAATTGAAATGGAAAAGTTTGAAAATATATTGATATGAAATGATATATGTTTATAATTTGTTATGTGACATGAAATTGGTTTGGTATTAAGTCTGTAAGTATATCTAACTTATTTGAATGTTAATGTTGGCAAGTGACTAGTTAAGGCATTATGTGCCTGAGATAGCCAAATTGTATTCCAAAGTGATTGATAATTGTTATTCTTGTAAGTGGTCAAGGTAAGCGTAGTATTTCCATTTGAATTTATGTTGCTCATACAAGCTGAAATTCTATCAGATTATTCGTCCAGGCTAAACATTTGTTACATATAATCCAAGAATCTACAAAAAAATGCTAAATCTCATTATAACATGTAAAATCTCTGATCAAGCGTGTGTATAACCTTATTAACATGCCAATCTTATACTAACATTTTAGTAAGTTCTCACAAGCATCATTTTTGTATATATATCATTAGCAATTCACGAAATTAGGGGCGAATCTAGGGGGCTAGCAGGAGGCCGATCCCCGTAAAAATTTTAAATTCGCAAAGGTAAAATTGCACTTTGCCCCCAAAAATGATAAAATTTTGATTTAATCCTTTAAAAATTACATTTTTACTATAACAAAATTTACAATTTAATTTCAACCCTCTAAAAAAAAATTTCTAGCTTCGCCCCTGCCTGTAATCAACCATAATTCATATTGTACCTGTACATGACCACATATTTCATTTACATACCCTATAATCAATAACTTTCACATTTGTACCTGTAATATTATATAATAACCAACAATCACGTAACATTTCAATTTAGTCCATTACTAACCATACATGCCAATTTCACTCTTGTTCTAATTATATCCAAACATATTTATTAAATCAAACACAAAATTACACATAACATAAAATAAGATAGTAAGTTTCATATGAACTTACATTTAAAATGTGAAAATAGTGGATACTCATGAATTAATATGTAATTTTGCCTTTTCCTTATTAGCTCCCTTTGGTCCAAATCTTGACCTATACAATTATTTTATATACAAATCAATATCAATCGGTTTCATACAAGGTTATGATATGCATGAACCTACATAAATTCATATCTCGATTTTCCTCATATTTTACATTTTATTCAATTTAGTCCTTAAACTTAGGAAAAGCATAACTTTTGGTTCCTAGATTCGGATTAAAATCCAATTTCATATATTCTAATAGCATTCATCAAAAATTTTACATTTATTCAATTTGGTCCCTAATATAACAAAGTTAACAATAAAGCTAAATTAACTTTACAATCTAGCAGGTTTCATAATCTAAGCTTAAAATCTATCAATTTTAAGCCTAATTCTCAAGAAATCAACAATGATAACTTTCTAAAACTTTAATAGTTTTCCAAATTGGTACATGGGATAATTAAATCAAGCTCTCATTACCCCAAATTCATAAAAATTACAAGCAAAATACTTGAAATTACCTTACAATTAATGGTTGAATGCCATAGAATTTTTTCCTTATGTTTTATTTTCTTCTTGGACTGACAATGGAGGAATGAGGAAGAAGACAATATCTTTCCTCCACTAACTTCATATATATATATATATATATATATAATAATTATGGACTAATTAATCTAGTTTAATTGAGGTTAATCATAATTTTTATATTAATTTAACTATTAGTTTAATTTAATGAAATGGCATCATCTTCCATTAACTCAAACTTTAAAATGGTTTAATTACCATTTTAGGCTTTGACTAATTGCTATTTAAGTCTCCAAGTCTTTGATCAATTAAAACTCTATAGCGATTGGAGTTTTATAATTTAGTCCCTGAGCCTTTATTAATTATTAATTTAGTTAAATTACTAGACCAATATTTAATATATTTTTATATTAACTCCGTAAATATTTATATTTAATATTTATGAAAATAGGATTTCGAAAGCACAATTTTCAGTACTAATGAAAATCGGGTCGTTGCAAACCTTGATCCTCTCTACTCCCATTTTGCCATCTGTAAAGCTAGTCTTCTCACCATCAAAGGATTAACGAAACAACCAGAGCTATTGCAACGCCAACTTGCCATGGATTCGAAGGATACCACTGTTGATATTTCGAAACATGTGGACAGAGACCCACTTCCAAAACGACCTACAAGCTACCCTAGTACTGAAAGTGAGAAGGATGCGGAAAAATTCAAAGCTTGCCTAAGTTCACTAATTGTTCAAGGAAGAGAAAGCCTACTTCAAAAAGTGGAGATGTTTTCGGTGAGGATGACAATTGACAAGGATCTGATAAGATTTGATAGGTATCTAGAACTCTCTCCCTATACCTAACCCATGTCAGTCTTGATATGGAATTGTAGGGGAACGAATCATCATGATTTCATCCCAACGGTACGTGAACTGGTTAGAATCCATAACCCTTAAATTATGATAATAACTGAAATGAATATGCGAGTGGCTAGAGTTTTAGTAGTTGTGAATAGATTGCCTTTTGATGGATGGAAAGATACCAGCTACTGACGGTCGCAAGGGTGGCATTTGGCTTCTTGGGCTCTTGGCTACTGTCTCTATCAAGCACCTATGTGATACTGAGTAGAAGATCCACACCATCGTTAAGGTGCACGACAATCATTCTCAATGGATTTTATCTGCTATTTGTACTAGTCCTAGGATAAGAAGGTAAGTTATGGCTTTTATCCCCTAAATGTTTCAATGCATGCAATGATATTGGTAGGTATAATAGTAGTTGAATAAAACAAAATAAGCTCATATAATACTTTAAATTTAAACCAATATAATTTGAATAAAGTTAAACCCCATCTCAAAATATCAGACACTCTATTAATATTTCATCTTTGGACAAAACATTAACTTGTAAGTGATATCTTTGTGTAGTAATCGAACACTAACAATATATAAGACCATGTCAAATAATAAATCTTCCTTTGGGACGATTTATTATTCACATGCAAAACTAAATAATCGTCACATGTTTATTAACAAGTTTGTACATGTAATTTTGTTAAACATTAACCTTCCTTTGGGCCGATCAATATTAAGTTAACTTAAATTACATGCACATAACCTGTTATATTTTAAAATAAAATAATTTTTCACAATAGAGGTCGCTTTGGCGACTTATTGCTTTGATTAAGTTATTTTAAAATACATATTAACATATCAGTATTCAAATTTAAAAATTACCCAATAGTCAAAGGTCAAAACTGAAAATTTTTTTTATTGCACTATCGTTTCTAAAATAACCTAAAATAAGGTTGCCTAAATAGCGTAAGAAAAAAAAAACCGAAAACTTTAATCTTTGACTTTTTTTTAATACTTAAACAAGTAGCCATCAAAATTTTTACGATTAAAATTCAAAATCAAATTTTATAAAACCAAACTTAAAACCAAATTCTTTAAACATGTACTGTCAAAACTAGAGGTGTGCATGGGCCAGGCCGGGCCGGGTTCAAGTTGGGCCCAACTAAAAATTTAGGCCCGTTCATTGGGCTCGGGCCGGGCTGGGCCCAAAAAATGGGCCTAAAATTTTGCCCAAGCCCGACCCATATAAAAATACTAAAATTTGGGCCCGGCCCGGCCCGCCCGTATTAATTTTTTATATTATTTTATATAATTTTTAAATATATATAATACATCAAAAATATTAAAAAATCAAAATAAATATTTTTCAACAAATTGAGAAATAAATTTTAAAAAATATGTAGACTTAAATAACACTAAAATATATGCAACTTAACAAGCAAATTCCTCTAAAATAATAACAAAATTAACAAATACTTTTAAAATAATAACAAAATTAACAATAAAATAAGTTTTATATAATATCTAAGCAATAACAACAAAATAATAGAAACATAATAGTAAAATGGTAGCAAAATAAAGAGAAAAACAATAAGAAAATAATATTTAAAAATACTTTTTTGCCTTTAATGAATTCGGGTAAGGGGCAGCCCAGCCAAGAAATTCTTACGAGGCCCAAACCCATTTTTAAACGGGCCTCATTTTCATCCAAGCCCATTTTAGGGCCTATATTTTTACCGAACCCTCCCATTTTTTAAGGGCCTTGAGCAGTAGGGTGGCCCGACCATGCTCACTCTAGTCAAAACACCCAAAAATTAAATATATATTCATAAAAAAGAAGAAGAAGATAACAACTTCAATCAATAAGGTTCAACATGCATTCAACGTAAACATATAATAAAATTACCGAAACATAAATTGACAATTCTCCATAGAGAAAAATTCTCTCTCTCTCTCTATATATATATATTCAAAATATATGTGTTTGAGATTTCTTTAAAAAAATTTAATAGTCGACTAAAACCAAACTGGAAGCATGCAATCAATCTAAAAATCATCACTTTACAAAACTAACAAAATATGAATCGGTAAATCTTCCCTGAGTTATGCGAAAATTCAAGAATCATTTATTTGCATCAATTCAATATCAATTCATGAAAAATGTCTAATGGACTAACAACAAATAATATCCCCAAATTCAAGCATAATAAAATAAAAAACAAATCATGAACATATTTTATCTTTTAACAAAGAATGCATATATATATATATAGTTATCCGTCACGATTTAAGTCAAAGTCTGAATACATGAAAATCAAGAGAATGATAAACATATCGATATTACGATAAGAGTAATTATCATTCATTAAATATGTAATTTTAATATAATAACTTTATAATTACCTTAAAAATCTATAATAATTTCATTACTATAATAGCAATAACAGATCATAGCAATTCTTATCAATAAAATTGAGATGTGTCAAAACATTTTTTAATGTACAAAATAAATTTACATATAAATACACCATAGTATGCATTAATTATACTTTTAGTAAAATTAAAATTTAATCCATTTACAATTACCAAATAAAACTAAAAGTTGTCAATTTGAATTCTCAATTGTCGAATAATCAATGGAGTAATAGAATTCAATCGACGCCACTATTATTTGATTGCCCAATAGAAATTAAAGCATACACCTTCAAAATCCATCAAAATTAAAAATTAGAGATCAAAATCCTAAAAATTCAAAACAATCAAGATCTAAATACTTTAATATAGATCTTCAAACATCAACATATATATAATCGAAATATTAAATCTATAAAATCTAAAAAACGAATCAATTCAAAAATAATAGAGAATTAATTCATTTTCAATGATTCAACATAACGAGGCTTTGATGCCACTTGTTATAACAGTAAAACTCTTTATACGTACAAAACTTAATAAACTAGGATCTATCATGTCAAATCATCAAGAACAAAACTAGATGTAAAAGCGTACCTAAATCTATTGATATCTTGAAATCTTCGCGTCTTAACAAGTAATTTAGAGAAGGTGGCACTCTATTTTCTGAAGATGGGATGTAAGCAAAATTACGTATATGTAATTTAAGGACCATAACCCTAATATATAACTTTTTCACATCAGTCCATCATCAATTAGAATTTAGTTACGAGAATATCTATACATATTTAACCCATACTTTATTTATTAACTGAAACTCAATAAACTTTAACTAAATTAGATCATTTTTAATTTAGACTAATATTTTATGATAGTAAATAAAAACATATAATTATACTTATTATATATGTAAGATCCATATTTTTTTAACATTATTCACTCAACGATAAAGATGGGATCTTTTTCCATGTCGATGATGGTTATTTTCAGCAAGTCTACATATGAATTTTCACACTTTTGTTGTTTCAAGGCAATAGACACGTTTCTATTGCCACAAGAGCTAGAACCAAGAAAGGACTCTTTCACATCAAGAAGAAATCATACTTTCATACAATATCCTAATTGAATTCTATGAAATGATCAATAAATTTGATTTAATTTTCTATCCATACGTGTAAAATCGTAGTAAGAATCTATTCCATAGCTATAGCTATTTGGAACTGGAATTGAAGAACAAGGAATACCCATATTAGTGTTTAGTAGTTTTAAATAAAAATCTAAATGAGGCGTGGCCAAGTGGTAAGGCAACGGGTTTTGGTCCCGCTATACGGAGGAGGTAACTGTTCAATTTGATGATCTACTTGTCAATACTTGAGTCTTATTTCGCTCCTTTTCGCTCCTTTTTAATTTGATCTATACATTTGTAAGTTTGACCATAATGTAGATACAACTAACCCTTAAATTTAATTATAGAATCAGGTTTCTTTTACCAACTTTTCTGGAATCTTGTTCAGTCGTTGATGACACAACTTAAAAGACAAATACTGCGAAGGATCTTTGATTTCTAGCCAATTAGCCTTTGCTGTGTTGCCTACAAGATTTTTGTGGAAGCTTTGATCGTCCTAAACTAATCATGCAAGATACAACCATTCCTTACCAAATGCATTTGTGCATAGGAAAATATCTTTGATAATATAATTTTAGGCAACAAGATTATCCATACTATTCGTTAGAAGAAAAAAAGGAGAAAGATATAGGGCACCTTGTATGTGTAAGACATGATCGTGTTAGCTAAAACTTCATATTTGCTGTTGTGGAATTGATGGACTCCAATGGGCGATAGTGTCAAATCATTTTTCATGTGCCAACACGGTTTCATATTAGGTCCTATTGAATGGTAGCCCTACAAAATCAGTCATTTTCAGACGAGGACTATGACAAGTTGATCCTGTATCTCTTTGTTCATTTCTCCTATGCCAAAAATGTGTTATCACTAATGTTAATGAAAGTTGAGGTGATAAAAAAATCAACAAAATAGAAATAACAAGTTGTCCCTAGTCTCTCGCTTACTATTCGCAGATGACTACTACCTCTTCTTCAATGCAAACATACATTCCTGTAGATTATGAGTCATCTAGATTGTCAAGTGACTCAAACGAGTCTAAATTATTCGTCAGACCTTTAGGACAAGCATGGAAGGTGGATGTCAAGTATCCATGACGTAAAAACTACCCAACCAGCCAAATATTTAGGTATACGAAAGAGGTAAATTTGCAATTGAAAATAGAAACTTGAAAGTCCTAATGTGCATCCCAAGGTGGAAGACATGCACGTATCAAATTAATATTTTCCTTTGCTCTCATCTACTTGCTATTTTGCTTTAGGGTGCCGAATACATAATTAATAGAGCTGATCACATTCTTAAATGTCTTTTATAGGAATATAATTTAGATCAACAAAAAATATATGTGTAATTAAGACACGTTATGCAAATCAATCTCAAAAGAACCCAAGTTTACGAGAGTTTAACAGCATTATGAGAGAAGAAAACCTAACGAATCTTCACCTAACCTTGGTTTAGCCCAACAGATAGCTTTGGGTAAATGCTCTATGAAAAAAAAAAAAAGGCTTTAGACACGAGTGTGAAGGGGTTTAATCTGATAGTGAGATGTATGTAAAGAGGGCATAAAGATCCAAATATGGAAGGGTAATCTGTTTTCAATAGAGTCAATCTTCTATGTCACACGCGAGCGATCCGCAAAATCAACTTGGCGTAAGAAGCCTTGCCAATTTTATACATCCTAAACAACAAACATGGAATTATCAGCTCATTCGACAGGGGTTGGGCGAGGACTAGCGTAAACAATTGACAAAAACCGACTTTCCCCTTTTCCAAGGTGTTGACCAATTTGTGTGGAAATTAATTCCTCAAGTTCATTTTCTGTTAAAAATGCCTTCCAATACATTTGGCACAGCTGGTATGGAATTCAATGCCTCAGGGTTCTATGGAGAAAGAAGATCCCTTTTAAGGTATGTGTCTTTTTATGGTAATGTTTAGGCAAAAAACTTGAAAGAAAATCCATAGAGCTAAATAACAGATGTCCAATATAGATTTGTAAACAATGGATCACCTCCTTAGAGATCGTAATTTCGCATGGACTGCATGGTCTGAATTTCCGTGCTGGAAGTTGGGATTATAAGGCAAGACAAACTCAGAAGCATCAGTACTAGGGACCATATGGAAATGCAAAAAATGGCAATTTTTTTCAATCCAATTGGAGCCGCGAATCAGATTAATCGTGAGGCGCACAACATTATGGAGGCGTTTCAGGCTTTGAACAAAAACAGTGCCAGCTGAACACAATTGGTATCTGAAATTTGGCAATGGCTGTAAAAAGAGGCTTAAATTGATCCTTTCGGATCTTCTGGATAGTAAAAATAAAAAAGTTGGAACTACAACCAGTCATCCAGGATGATTAACTGATAGCATGAAAAAGAATTCATTGTCATCATCAGATATAAAAAGAGAGTCCAGTGAATTGGTGGCAAGCACGCTGAATAGTTTGAGAAAAGCAAACTGACGTATTAGTGACAGATAAAAAGGGTCACGAACCATTACCATTTACAACCATTTACAACACCACAAACTACATCCATGTTAAACCAAACTGCATTTTATGTTGAAGGCCTTACGAAGACCATTTTACACCACCATAAATTAAATATATATATATATACTCTAAAAGGAGTTAACACTGATGTTAACAAATTCGTGGCTACCTGCTTTTGTTGTTGTCCACGATGCGTTGTGTTTTCAGCATATCACATGATGGAGCCATGAATCTGCTATTCATTAAAAGCTTTGAGGTTATGAAATGAAACATGAAATTTCTTCAACTTTAAGAACATGTGATAAAGCATATATGCTTACCAAGCCGTGAGGCTTAAACGCATTATCGGTAGTCTGGTTTAGAGATGGACCTGAAGGCCTGTGAAATAACAAGTGTGCTATGGACCTATCTATAGGGTTTGTGCCAGTTTCCATATCCATAAATCGCGTGCACCTGGAAAGAACCCAACATTTAGAATTACAAGAATAACTGATTGGAAGACAGGATTAAATAAAAATTAAGGAACAAATATACACACATGACAGTCAAAAGATGCAACATGCAGTTTAAAGTTTGGAACAGCCAAACTGACCATCGCTGTATTTACCTCTATTAATTTCTTTATTCACAAAACTAGTAGCAGAAAGGAGGCTTGTAAGTGGAAGAGGACTTAAATCAATATATGCTCAAATTGCTAATAAATTCCCACCTTACAGCTTTTCCAAAGGGATATCTAATACTAACGCATATCCGCATATCTGGACATGAGTACAGAAATGCAACATTCTAAATACCATACAAGCATATCAAAAGGCTTTAGAAAAATTTAGCATACCCATATTTATCCGACATTTACACCATGGTTCAAAATTCAAAATTATGAGTGCCTTTATTTTATTAATATAACGATTTTGGGACAAGCTAGTTGGATTGTCCCTGATCTCCAGGAAGCCAAATATATAAACAATTCAAAAATATTTCTACCCACCATAGGTTTCAAGTGTTGACTTCCACATCATCATTATGTACCTTATGAGCAACAGTGCAATGTAAAAGGTACCAAGAAATTCACTTTCAAGCAACAACTACATACTTGTTTGTTTCATTGGCCACAAATGAACCAGCTTCATCTTTTTCCTCTTTGATGCCACCTTTCGTATTTGTGCAATTATGCCTTTGTTCAGCACTCCTAGCCAAACGATACAAACTATCCCGTATGCACAATTTTGTCCGGATATCCAACTGAAAAATCCAAGTAGTTTAACTTGATCAATTACAGTGTTTATCAACTGCCAAAAAGAACATGTGATCACAAAATCTTTCCATCTATGATACCTTTTCTATGACTTGTTGAAGCTGCCAAAAACTAGATGCTTCTAGTGAGACTTCATCCAACACAGAGCTCATACAAGAGCTTAGCTGATCATTTGAAGAATCTAATTGTGTCAGCTTCCCTACACTAACTCCTTCAACTTCACTATGACCTTCATCTTGTTCAGATTGACGGACCTGCTTTTGAACAGTAACTGGATCATAAAATGCCGTCTTACTACCCACTTTTGCATGTTTGACATTCTTTTTCAGTAGGGCTTGTTTATCTTGTTGGTAATGTAGCTTTTCTCTCTTCTCATTCATTATAATGGAAGGACCCCCAAATGAAGGCCCACTAGAGCTTTCTATAGACTGCACCTGATCTGAAACATAAGATGACTCGTTTGTCGAAGAAGCGTAACCATTATTTTCAGATTTGATACTGGAAAAAGTTCGACAACCTAAAAGTTGATCCAAAGGACTGCTATAGTTGAGATGCATATAAGGAATGTTTGTCTGTACGCAACTCACAGAATCAGGTCCAATGTTTTGTTTGTGCTGCTGAAGGTCTGATGGGGAAAAGAATTGACAGGATGAATCAGTAAAGGTGTGCTTCACATCTGCAGAGTGCTTGATATTACCATATTGGTTGAAGGAACCACCATTTTCCAGATGTTGATCTTTTCTCTCTCCTGAAGCACTCAGTTGCTTTGACTGCTTTTTTGGACTGATCTGTAATTTGAAAAAAAAAAAAAATCAACACGTCAATAATATGTCGAGGAAAATCCATAGTGAAGAATCTTTCCTCTGAAACCAGCTCAAGAGTGGAGTATGTTGATCATTATCTAACTATAAATTGGACCTTTTATATCAATCATGAACATGCACTATAAAGAAGATATAATTCTTGGATGATAGCAGGCTGCATTTTCCATCAAAGTCCCACTATAGTCATATTTCTATTAAACTTTGTAGAATGCAATTTATATTCAGAAAGGGAAAGTGCCTAGAAGGTTTTTGGAGGAAGACAAGTTCTAGCTGCCAAAAGTGCTAAAAGCTAGGTATCTACATATTTGTAATCACAATGTGAAATTAAAAATAAAAATCAACAGAGAGGTAACATTTAGAAGCAAGGAACAGCTTACTAACCTGCTGCTCATTGGGTGTCAACTCATCCTTAGTTTCAGGTTCTTCATTGAATACATTTAAATAGGACATGTGAGCTACACCAGCATTATCACCTTTCACATTAAGGGAACTTATTCCGTCACTTAGACATACACTTTTCTTGCTGGAACAAATTGTTGCAGAAGCTGCACTGTCTGGTCTTGAACTTGCACAATGCTCTAATGGATTATTAAGTTTAGTATCTGCCTTCAATGCATCCTGACAACTTTCAGTCACTTGTGAAGACGAAAACCAGCACAAATCATCTTCATTACTGAGACTCCCTAACCCAAATGTTGAATCACAACTCCTTCCAGAAAAATAGGAATGAATAAGTATTAATAGCACTCTGTAAACCTAAATATACACATGCAAACATAAAAGGTGCAGGTACATATATGTTGATACCTATAGATGTACGAATTTTGGTACTCAAACAACGGAGGTCCTACTCAATTACATATCAGATGTTGCATAGCAGAGGATAACATAAAAAATAATTAATAATGGGATTTTATGAACTACCTGAACATCCTGTCAACATCCTCAAAATTGCCGATGTCTCCCCAGCCATAATATAAAAGATCACTGTTTTCTTTGTCTTCATTCTTATTATTAAAAAAGCTCAGATCATCATCAGCTTTGGATATGTGATTCAGTGGAAAACGGTAAACATTATTGTCCTCTGTACCACACTTATCAACCAAGATAGAATCATCAGAATAAAACTCACTCCCCACTGAATCTATATTGACAGTTTCTAGACCATAGTTGGACAACCTTGGATCATCAGAAGCCAAGCTTGTTACTTCTTTGATTGATTCATTATCACCGGCAGTGGGAAACATACCATCAGGACCGTGAGACCACAGACCCTTCTCTAACATTCTGTTTTTGGTCAAAGTATGTATGCCTTTTTCCTTCTCCCCCACAATACTATATTTAGTCATATCCTCAGAACTCCTACTAACTTCAATCACTTCATGTCGTGGTTTTTTTCGACTATCACCTTGAACTTTGAACTGAGATCGATATTCATCAACAGTATGAGGCACCATATGATCATTACTAGCACCAAATTCATCCCAAACATTATCTACAAGCTGTAACATGAATTAGTCTGATTTAGTCAATCAGCAAAGGAAACTAAAATAAAGAACATGAAATTTAATAATTTTGAACAATAGATATACATCCCTTAGATGGAATAAACATTTCTTATAATGGTAATGCAACCAAAAACATTAAGGTAACTAAGAAGTCTCAGAGCAAATCTGAAAAAACAATGCTTCAAAGAATAGCCATCCAGTTATGAGCCAATCAGATTAAATCCTATTCCTAAGTAATTTTAGGTAAGTGAGCCACATTATGCTTGAACCCATTCTTGCACACTTCAACCCCCAGGTTTTAACCATTAAATTAGATAATGGCTTTATTGCAACAAAAATTGGTATTATAAAACAATCTAATATTGGCATATCTAGTCCTTAAAGTGAATAAAACATTTGCTAAAACAACACTCTGAAGAAGAAATTAGTATAAAGGTTCCATTTTTCAGTACAATGCTATTAATCTCCAACTAATAAGCTTAGCTTCAATCCTTGACAAGCACCATGAAATAAAACAATAAAACCATGTCGGGGTGAAGTCCATTGATGCTTATAACATAAACATATAAAATAGCTCCATCACTGACAGAATATAAATATCAAACTAGAACTTAAACCTAGCCTGCTCCAACAAAAAAGGGATCACACTGAACCCTGAAATCCCAAATTATCAACAACGTCAATTGCCAACTGAAAACCCTGAAACAAAGGAGCCTAAAAGCTTCAAATCCGTCACATCCTCGATTTTTCAATGAATACCACTACTAATATCATAACAAAAGGGGCACTAATCCACATTAAACAACTTGAAACTTGCAAGTTCTATTGACATGTGAAATCTAGTGAGCAACTGAAAGTACAACCAAATCTCAAGTTGAATCAAGAAGCTCAAATTATGGCATCCCGCACAAGCTTTATTGGCATGGTGTACAATTAAACATGAAAGTAAACTGAATAACCTTAAAAGATAATTTCAAGAAACTTACCTCAAACATGCACAAGTCAGTCATTCCTCAAAGATTCTTAGCCACCACTAAACACAAATTCAACCTTTTGATCCGCTGTCATGTTTATAGCAGAGAATTATGTCCGGTTTAGCTTTCTGACGAAGAAAACAGAATAATTATAACAAATTAGGAAAACCCTTCAGCAGAAATTAAACCAACTCAAAATTTTGAATCATGATCAAGTTTAAAATCTAAAAGCTATGGATACAAATAAGAAGAAAAAAGAGTAATTTTCTTCAATCTGCATCCCTTATAGCATTGAATATACACGGTAATCTAGTATTTTCAAATTCATTATGTTTCGTGTAAATCTATTTCCCTAACGAACTTTTTCTTAAACCGCAGACGAATTCAGAAAATAAAAATTCTAATTTTATTAACAGAAAAAAAAGATAATAATGTAAACGCTATAAGTATCAGATTTACCTTAGCTTTTAGTTTAAAAAAATATAAAATTCCGTTTCATTTCCAGCACTTTGTCAGCAACCAAACAAAAATACACATCTACAAGAAAAGCCAAATCTAAAGGAATCAACAATAAAATCAAATTTCAACGAAATATAAAACATCAACGATCTCTTAACAGAAGACTCGTCTGAAGCAGACAATTATCACCTGAAGATCAACTACTCCAATGAAAAAAGAAAAGAAAAAAACAAATTTCTTTTTCCCGCAATAAACGTAAAATTTCACCGTAAAACGAAGGCTCCGAAATCCACAGTAAAAGCTATTCACCAGTTAACCAAGCCAGCTCTCTCTTTTTTACCCTAAATTCAAAAGATGTGATTTCCAGTAGGTTCTGGAGAACAATTGAACAAAGTAAGCACTCGATTTTTTTAAATTTATAATTTATTTGGTTTTTCTGTGAATGGAAATAAAATAATAATTTAATTAACTATTTTCAAAAGGCTAAAACGTAAAGGAACGAGATGGTAAAGATGAAACGTGGCGAGGAGATCAAAACAACGGCTGTGCCAAAACGGGTAGATACCACAATTAGTGGACGAGAGTAAGAAGATGAGATCCGATCAGTTTCTTTGACGTGATTGGTCCACGTACGTACAAGATTGGGAAATGTGGACACGCGTCCAGGACACTTGGCGAGGAATACTTGAAAGATGGAGTTCACCGTTCACGTGGTTAAGCGTGATTTGGGTGGTTTTTAGAAGTTTAACATTTTTTAATTACCTTTGTCTGCCGACTCTTCAGTTTTTTAATACTAAAATACTACTTGAGTTGTTACGGGGGCGACCGTCACTCTGTTGATTCTTTCGCGAGATGTTGCGGAGAAACTGCTGACTTTGCATACATTCCTATTACCTGCTGTTAGGGTTAATAGGGTAAAAAGAAATTTGAGTTGGTTATTGGTTTTTTATTTTATTTTGATTTAAATTTTTTTCAAAATTGAAAGAGTGAAATGGAATTTGAATTAAATTAAATTATTCGAGTTAAACTAAATCATCATATAATTTATTTTTAAAATTCAATAATTATTCCATTAATTATTTTTTATATTTATTATAACTATTTGCTCCATTATGTTAGAGCCGACTCTCTGTCTTTGGTGCTCAAGCGTCCAAGATCCCCTGTGCCCTTTGTTCTCAAAAGGGCAACCAAAAATTTAAGGACAGAAATAGAATGTCACAAGGAAATGATAGACTCGTTAATGGTGGATGTTGCAAGGAGAAAGCCAACGTTTAAAGATAAACTTATGGTTGAGAATAATAAAATTGAATCTTTTGGTGCGTGAAAATTTGATAATGATTTTGAATTGCAAATGGGGATGGGTGATACATGCATAGATGGAGTGAAATTTATTAAATTTCATTAACCGAATGTGTTAATTTTTAAGTTTGGAAAATCAATGACTTGTGACAAGTTTTTGGATGGGATTCAGGCATTTCTGTGTCAATATGTCTTCATATTGATCGAAAATCTATCTTTTAGCTTCACAAAACACTTTGAATCACTCGATTTTGAGTTCAAGAGTTTAAGTTATTACTATTTTAGTGAAGGCTGCGCGAGCAAAATTTTTGGATTGGATTATTACGGGAAATTATGAGTTTCGGGCTTTAATTTGAGTTTAAATCATATTGGATTAGAGTTTTAAGATTGGTAATTATATATGAGTCCAATATTATATTTTTTAGGTTTTGTTATTTTATTATATATTTTGAATTTTAGGATTTTTTAAACATTTTAAATTATTTTGGAAAGTTTGATGTCTCTTAGTCAACAAGAAAATTTAGTTTAAAACTACTTATTTAGATTAGTTTTATTATACTTAAGATTTTTATTTGGATGTAATTAGCTAGCGTATATAAAGGTCTCTTCATTGCTCATTAAAAACACAATTGTTTTTCATTAATAAAATTATCAATTCTGAAAATTATTTTTTTTTGTGCAATATCGCTTTCTTGTGACTTTTAGACCCTCTACTACAACATAGATTGAATAATTTGTCTTGAGATAGATAAAACTTCTACGCTAACGCTATTGTTGCATATGATCCATATTCCACCTAAGCTTCAACGTAAAACGACGTTTTAAAACTTGTCCTACAAATCATAGAATCCGCTTTTGCTCCACTTAGTACCTTGAAAACTGAAATGAATGGAGTAAATGAGGATTAAAAGGGAGGTTTTAATGCTAAAAGTGAACTAGCTCGCGACTTGAAAACGGGTATTTCACAATATCCGACTTAAGCGTCGCAACATCAGGGTCTTGATGTCGTGACATTCTCAAACATTCTGCTCATAGTGTTGTAGCTACAATAGCATGGTGTCGCAACATTGACCTTGATTTTAGCCTAAAGTCTCAAACTTCAAACCGACGCTTATGTCGCGACAATGGAGTGCTAATGTCGCTACATTTATTCTATTTTAATCCACAAATCTTCACTCAAAACTGTTGCCAATGTCGCCACACTAACGCCCCTATGTTGTGGCACCAACCATAGTTTACTTCAAATGTTAATTCATCCACCCCTTACATAAAACCTCTATGAAATATTAATAAAATCTAGTCCTAAATGAAAAAAATTAAAAATCCAAATATCCAAATTCAAATCCATAAATTCAAATAATATACACAACCACCAAATAGCCAAATAATTTAAAAATGTTTCTAGGCCAATCATCTATGCCCCCATGAGAATCCATCAAATAAGTGCTATATGTTTGACTTCTCCACTTTTTCCACAAGTTAGTCATCTGTCCCTTCTTCCTAAAGCACCGCCAAATCTTCAAATCTTTCCTGAGCTTCTTCTCTCATGGTTGCGAATATACACCTAAAATTTCAAACCACTACAAATACCATTGATCAAGTCTATTAGTATGATGAGAATTTGAGGTATTAAGTGAATGACAAGCACTAATAGGATAATAAGAATTTCTCATTTCTAAATAGGAATTAACACATTTGAATAACTCTACATCACCATCGATTATCATAATGAGCTCTCTTTTTTCTACATCAATGGTGGATTTAGAAATGGCCAAAAATGGCCTTCTTAAGAATGGAAATTTCTAAATCTTCCTCAAAATCTAGCATAATGAAGTTAACCGAACAAAACAAATTGTCTAACTTTGACTAACACATCTCTAACACACCCTTAAGATGCATTAAAGATCTATCAGCAAGTTGCATAGTAATCGAAGTATCTCTTAACTCCCTTAAGCCTAATCTATGACAAATACAAACATGAATTAGATTAATGCTAGCTCCTAAATCACAAAAAGCTTTCCCAAAATTTACTCTCTCTATCTTTATATGTATAGTAAAGCTTCTGGGAACTTTAAGCTTACACTACAGCAATTTGGACTTTTAGCGGCGTTTTTTTAGGCCTTTAGCGTTTTTAAGCGCCACTAAAAGTATTTTATGCTTTTAGAACGCATACAAAAAACGCCGCTAAAAGAGGCGCCAAAATTTAGCGGCGTTTATGAGAAAAACGCTAAAAGTTATGACTTTTAGCCGCTTTTAACACAAACGCCGCTTAAAAACATGACTTTTAATGGCGCTTTCCCACAAACGCCGCTAAAAGCATGACTTTTAGCGCTTTTCCCACAAACGCCGCTAAAGTATGACTTTTAGCGTTTTCAAAACGCCGCTAAAATATGACTTTAGCGACGCTTTTCCACAAACGCCGCTAAAAGCGTGACTTTTAGCGCTTTTCCCACAAACGTCGCTAAAAGCGTGACTTTTAGCGCTTTCCACAAACGCCGCTAAAAAGCGTGACTTTTAGCGGCGCTTTTCCCCAAACGCCGCTAAATATCATAAAAATAAAAAATTATTATACTTTTAGCGACGCTTGTTTTCAAAAACGCTAAAAGTCATGAAAAATAAAAAAATAATATTATAAAAACACCAAAATTCAATTTAAAATATATATACAAAGCCACCAATGATTGTAAATTCAATGCTGCTAGAGAACAAAACCATATGAACAAAGCGAGGAATAACAAAGAAGACACGGTGTCATACTTAAGAAGATTGTAAATTCAATTTAGTGAACAGGATTAAATGCCTTCAAGACACGGTGTCATACTTAAGAAGATTGTAAATTCCAATGCCCGCTAGAGAACAAAACCATATGAACAAAGCAGGCCAACAAAGAAGTCCCACTTTACTTGTTCCAAACTTACGTACAATTGAACAAAATCACAAGAAAGGCAATCGATATCATCACCACTTCATACGCATATAAAGAAAAGAGTAAAGTTAACTCAAAAAGCTAGCAATTCAGGTTGTAATAATATTGCGAAATCATAAAGGAAAAATAAACTCTTAAAATTTAAAGCAAAAAGGTGCAAAAGAAAAAGGGATAGGCGTGGGGCTCCATCATAACATTTTTATAGATCCATGCGAATGTAGGATTTAATTCAACTTATAAACTACAGTCTAGCAAAAGTTAAATCATTGTCACAAATAGCACAAAAACAATTCTAGACCAAGGATCACTCAATAACCTAAGAGACCTACAAGCTAGTCAAGCTGCAACATGGTGCGATATTATATGCAAAGAACAAGTAAATTTTAAACATGTGAATTAAGTTTTGCAAAATATTCCTTACCAACATGGTAAACTAAGAAACAAAAGCAACCTATCCGAGAGAATTAGCTAACAAACGACATATAATCAATGGATAGAAAATTGGATTGGATTTGAATGATGGGGCTCGATCAAATGCAAAAGAGATTATATTATTAATATGTTATTTTAGTATTAAGTAAGTATTAACTTTAGTTAATAGCTTAAAGGTTTGAAACTCACCGCTTAAAATAATTTGAGTAATAAAACAATAAAATAAATATAAAACCGGTTTAAAACCGAATTAATCCGTGTTTTGTCGCTCAATTGGATTTTAAGTGGTTTGAGAAAACCAGTTTGCGACATATTCTTGGATTAGATAGGCTACAATTCAACCGGTTCGACCAGCCATCCTATTTGATTTTTATTAAATAGTGCAAGCAAAGTAATAATGATCTCTTAATGTTGATAAGAGCAGAATTGACCTACCTTGCTCAATTGCATCAACGCCAACCTTTAAACCACCAACAAATGACATCACTACATCGTAAAAAAAAAAAAAATTAAACATAAGTTATCACATAAATGTCAATATGCAAAAGCGGTGTAGCAATGCTCTACTCATTCGTACCACTATTATTAAAAAATCAAGAGAATAGCATATGGAAACCCGACATTGCTTGGTGTGACAACCCCATCACTATCACCATAGAAGTCTTGCAAGCACTAACACCGAAGAAGTTTTTTGAGTCAATGAAGTCTCTAGTCTCTCCTTTATTTTAAGTGATCTCTCAAGTTCAAGAGATGGCACCTTTAGCACGAAGCTTGATATGCGAGCATCGATGGTAGTGATTTGGGAGAAGGTCGACCTTAGCATGCCGACAAATCAATGAGTACAATGCTGAAAGTACCACCTTCAATAAACCAAATGGAAAAGTTATGAAGCAATTAAGATGGAATATATATTCTACACATGTTTAAGGCTGCATAAAAGCTCATAAATCTTGTCTTAATTGGGAAAATCCAAGATACCTTCACCATCATCATTTGCCCAAAGAACCATAAGGACATATTTGATTAGGGGATCAAGATTAAGGTGTATTGAACAAGTGATAATGCTCCAATAACATCTTCATTCCCATTGATAGGTGCCTTGCTAAACATCACACTGAAGGTATATAATGGACTTGTTCCAACATCACCAAATACAACTCCAAGTGTCTCGAAGGCAAGCACTATTTTCCTCCCCATACCAAAGTCCCGAGATCAAAATTAAGTGTAACATATAAGCAGGAGAATAAAACAAATGTACCATGGAATAAATTTAATAAAATTTATCTTATTTCCATACCATGGTTATCATAGATAGCTATAAGGAAGTTTTCACTTGATCCAACAAACATCACAAGAAACAAGCTTTTTATTTGCAACAAGAAAAGTACGATCTTCAAGTAAAATAAAGGTAATCAAAACCATTAAAAGTCATATAGTCATCGTAATGCTACAAAACAACCTCCCCGCTAGTTAAGGCACCATTACTTTCGTGGTATTCCATCCTTTGGGATTGTAATTCAAGAGAATTTACCAAGATCCCTCATAATCTTGTGATAGAATCGGACTTATCATAAAAGTTTAAACATTCAAGTGTAATCATAAATCATCCACATGGACGGTGATGGGATGGAATCTAGACTTGCTACCGTTAGAGTGATAGAACAATCTCGCACTCAATGTAACAAAGGCAAGAAAGGTAGAATTCAACAGAATGTCAAAAGTAACAAAATTATACCTTGAGTTTATCATGTGTAGCTTTTCTAAAAATAAAACCAAACCAATAATAAAACAATGCTAAGCAGTCCGCATAAATGAATGGCGGATGTTGGAAGGATCAAGGAAGTATGTCTTGTTTCCAAAACAAAGTCACAGCTTGCCTCGCAAACTCTATTTATTAATTCCCACCATCTGGCAAAATTGTCCAAAAATGACCATCTTTTTGGTGGCTTCAAAGAACTGTTGATAGCAGAGCTACTTGTATAACAGATTGTAAGCTGGCAAATCTTGTATTCTATGTACATCGTCCAAAGACAGTTCTCTCTGTAGTTGTGTGCGTGTCACTTGTAAAACCTCCCGCAAGAACAAAAATACTAGAGAATTAGGGGTTGAAAATTGAAACAATAAGTTTTAACAAGAGAATAATGAAACAATCCAACTTATGGTTACCATAAGATCTTGCACAAACCTCCAAATGAGTCTTGCAATATCATCAAGATATTGACCTTTGCGCTCTCCAAAACCGGGGGCTTTCAGAGTGCAATCTTTAGTGACCCCGAGCTTGTTTACAACAAGAGTAGCAAGAGCTTCTGTTCAATGTCTTCGCAATTATTATAATTGGGTAACCCCTTTAATAGCCTCTTCCAAAACGTGGATGAGATCTCTTGCGTTGTTATCTTTTGTCAACCAGAGTAACTGCAGAAAACAACTTTAAGAAATCGAGACCTAGCCAAATAGAATCCTCGGGATCCACCAGCAGAGAATAACATATTGCTTTCAAGTTGATGCATAATAAAATGCCAATTACCTTGCAATTTTCATATTCAACGACCATTTTCTCACTATCAAGAACAAAATAAGGAGAGATATAACCACGGTCAAATTGCATCCCTCAACAACATACAAACTGCTTTTCCAAACTACTACCTTCCTCGAGAGTCACTATGCCTTTTCTTCCAACTTTTCCCATAGCTTCAAAGAATCATATTGCCAACTTCATAGTTGTTTCAGACTAACAAAGCAGACCACATCTCGCTAGTTCACTGTCTTCAACCCGCAGCCAATCCTGGACATATCAAGAAAATTTCTAAAGTTATAACTTCATTTTTTAAAAGATGAAGTTCGAATTTGTAAATCATGGTAGAGAAGAACATCCCGGTTTACCTCCTTTGACATTGACTTAAGTTCGGACACGGGGCCTTTGTAGTTATTTCAATCCTCTCGATATTTGAATAGGGCTTGCACCACAAAGAACTACCGTAGAAAATAACCATAAACCGAAAGCAATATAGCAATAGATGGATATGAAATATTCCAATGAGATGATTGTTACAAATATCACACAAACCTTAACACCTTGGTTATTAAACCTCAAGAAGAACAAGCGATGTGGTGGTTCCATCACCACCAAATCATTGGTCTTTGAAGCGACTGTCTCACCAATCTAGCACCAATGTTCTCGACAGGATCTTCCAACTCAACCTATAAAAAGGAAATGAAAAATCATAAACCAAAAGGAACAGGAAATATTCCATCAAACAAAGAAAGAAAATGCAAGCTTAAGTGAACAAACAAGGATAATATTATCAAGAAATGAACGCTTCGAGGTCAAATATAATTGTTCAAGCGTTGGCAAGGAATGAGAACATTCACAAATAAAACCTAGAAATTTTATAACGGGAAGTATTGAAAAATCAAAAGAAGTGACCCATATTAAATTAAATATATAAGGAAACAGTGAATAAATTTTAGATCAATCAAGGGAATCGTTAATCAAATTTTGGTTTCTGGAATTTTTTTGGAAAATAGATGGAGAATCGGGGAAAAATAAAGAAAGAAAAAGAAGGTTACCGCGTCGCCATGGTCGATCCGATGAACGAGCAACGAAGCGAAACCAGATTTTGATCTTTGATGGGCGACGAAGATTTTGATCTTTGATGGGCGACGGGGAAAAAAAGTAGATGATACATAAAACCGATTTTGATTTTTGATGGGAAAGTTTTAGTAAATGGGGAAATTTTTTGGGGAGGGAATTAAGAATTTTGGGGTATATAGGACGGGAAAGGTTGAGAGCAAAATGTTTTGTGGCGTTTATAAAAAACGCCACTAAAAAAAGCTAACAAGGCGAGTCATTTTAATTAAAGTAAAATAATTTTTTTGTGGCGTTTATTATAAAAACGCCGCTATTACTTATTTTTAGCGGCGTTTTTTTAAAAGCGCCGCTAATAGTCAGAGTTTTAGCGGCGTTTTTTCAGAAGTGCCGCTAATATTCAGACTTTTAGCGGCGTTTTTTTGAAAGCGCCGCTAATAGTCGAGCTTTTATGGCGTTTTCAAGCGCCGCTAATGCTCAGACTTTTAGCGGCGTTTTTTTGAAAGCGCCGCTAATGCTCATACTTTTAGCGGCGTTTTTTTGGAAGCGCCGCTAATGCTCAGTGTTTTAGCGGCGTTTTTCCAAAAGCGCTGCTAATGCTCAGACTTTTAGCGGCGTTTTACGAATAAACGCCGCTATATATCATTTTTAGCGGCATTTTTAAATAAACGCCGCTATTGCTCATTTTTTAGCGGCGTTTTCCTTCAAACGCCGCTAATGTATAATTTTTGCGGCGTTTTTCTCTAAAACGCCACTAAAAACGCCGCTAAAAGTCTGTTTTGCTGTAGTGTTAGGAAGGATTTTCCTAGCAATAATCGCACTACACTCGACATTCACAACTATTTATCGCCCTAACCTATCCTCTTGCGCCTAGACATTAGTTCTCTAAGGAATTTAGCGTATTTCGACATTTTTTCAATTAATTCAAGTAAATGTAGATTGAGTTTCAACGATTTAAACATACTTAGAAAACTTACAAATTCTTCATCATCCTTTCTCTTTGTCTCTTCTAACCTAGTTGGAAATGATTTTTTTTTCTCATACTAGGTTGATCAACTTATTTAGAATTAGGACCAGCTACCCTAATTTCATTCTCATCCTCTTCATCCTCATTGACCCCTATTTCGAATTAAGTATTGGGGTATCGCCCATCTTATCATTTATAACCACATTGGTTTGCCTAATAGGGTCTCTCACTACTGTTCTTGAACGAAGAGTAATAGCTTTCACATGCTCCTTACCCTCCTTTTTAAGGTTATTCTCAATATTACTAGGGATGCCCATGTTGACTTTTTTGCAACACTTCGAGCATTTACTCCATTTTACTTTGCATTTGACACATAGTTGCATACATCGAATGCATCACTTCTTTCACTTGCTCACCCGAATGGTCATCAGAAATGTGGGTTTTCTCTTTTTGTCTTGTGGTCGAAAAGGTTATGGAGGTTGGTATGGAGGAGCTCGCCTATTGTGGTTAAGATTTTCTGTCCCTTGGTTGGAAGTTCCTCATTGGTCTCCTCCCCATTTAAGATTAGGATGATCAGACTACCTTGGGTTATAGGTATTCGAATACAAGTTACCCATACAGTTCACCTCAACATAATTCACCTATTGGTTATTCCCCTAAATAGTGTTTTCATTCTCGTCACCTATATGAACTCTCGCAAAATGGTGTTGGTCAGGAATTTGAGGTCTATTCTAGCTAAATCGAGGTGGTTAAGCTTCTCAAGAATTCTTTGATACTTGTCTTCACCGCAAATTGCATTAACAGTCGATAGTTTAGCTCTATACGTGAACTAATTAGTCAGCCACATATAAAATTCATTTCTCTATCTTGGATGAGTTGGCAACCCTTAGCACATATCTTAGACATGAATGCCCCTGCAGACGTCCCATTTAAACTAGACCTTAAATCTCTATCCAAACCATTATAAAAGGTTTTTAACTACAACCAATCCTATAGGCCATGGTAAAGGCACTTATGTAACATCAGTTTAAAGCGCTCCCACGCCTCATAAAGTGATTCCCCCTTTAGCTGCCAGAAGTTGGTGACGTCCATCCTCAACTTCATCATCTTGCTCGGTGGGAAATAATTCGCAAGAAATCGGTTGACAAGTTCCTCTCACTTTGTGATGGAATCTACCCATTACAAATCTAACCACATAAAAGAATCATCAAATAATGAAAAAGGGACGAACCGAAAATGAGTAGCGGCATTAAGTACCCCCATTATATCTAAAGGTATCATATAGAGTTAAGAAACACTTAAAATGTTGGTTAGGGTATTCATTCATCAAACCCTAAAACTGTAGATTACTCTGAATTAGGGTTTTTTACTGAAATAGGATAGGAAAAAAAATAAAATCAAAAATAGGATGGGTTTCGGTTATTTACCAAAATGGGTGAACCAGGGTGGTCACGCCACTCCCATAGGCGGCACCACCCTGCTGTCAGTAAAAAAAGACAGACTGAACAATGTTAATGCAGAGGCGACACCAGATTGAACAATGCACATGCAGAGGCGGCACCAAAAGCAAACAATGGCCTGCGACAGGCGGGACTATGGTTTTGCCATGTTCTGCTCATGGGGACCTTAAAATGGGGACCCCCCCGAAACTTGAAGGAACAAGCGATGAGCGAAAAAGCGAGAGCAAAGAAGAAGAAGAAGAAGAAGAAGAAAAGAAGAAGAAAAAGAAGAAGGAGGTGGTGGCGCCGGCAAAAGAAAGAGAAAGAAGAAAGGGAGGTTACGGGGAAATTTTTTTTTTAAAAATTAGGTATATTTTTTTTTTAAATAATGCTTGTGTTGTTTTTGAATTGTTATTATATTATTTTACTATATATTAATTTTTATTTTATTAATTATTTGTTGTTAGTTTCTTTAGTTTAGTTTATATTATAAGTATTGTTAGTTAGGATTAGTAGGTTAAGTGTAGTAATTTAGTTAGTTAGTAAGTAAGTTAGTTATATTATTATTGTTAGGTAGTTGGAAACCCTAAAAATTATTTTGATTAGTTAGTAAAGTATATATTAATATGTTAGTTTTAACTCTAACATTATTTTAGTTAGTATATTGTTATTAGTTAAACCTTAATGATTACTTTATAGTTAGTATATAAAAGCATTTATTATTGTTAGTGTAATATTGTTGTTAGTAAAAATGGTAAATGTTATTTTATTTAGTATTATATTATTATTGTTAGTAAAGAAATATTATAATTATTGTTAGTATAAAAGAACATTAAAATAATACATGAAACATTATGTATTAAAATAAATAATATAAAATAATAAAATACGAAAATAATATATATTTTGAAAGTAATGTAATTTGAGAAAAGGAAAATACAAGTAAATGGTCAAAATAAGTGATTTTACTAAATCTAATAGTATTTTATTGAAAATTATAGGATTTGAACACTTAGGAAAAACGAACGAACATTAGTGCCAAAATAGTGCCAAATTTTTTAGTTTTGTTTTAAAGCTATTTTGTTTGTTTATTTTGATTTGTTAGTAATTTATGTGTTTATATTAATTAATTTTTATTGTGAATGTTATGTTTTAAATTTTGTTAGAAATTTTTTATTTTTGAACAGATTGACCATTGAAGATGGATGATCAGTTTTTCGTATGCGTTTATTTCGATGGAATCATCTTGACAACAACCGTTGGATGCATATTTGAATGTCGGCAACAAATAGCAATGAGATTTAATAGAAATGTATCGTTGGATGATATGAAGCGAAGGATAAATGCAAAAATCGTTAGACAGTGTGGGAGAACGATATCAAGAATTTTCTACAAGTTTTCAATTTCGGCAGATCTGATCAAATTCACAGAAATGGAACTTGTAGACGACGAAGACGTGGAGATAATGATCGCTCTTTACTGTGGGAATGGGAGTAACAGAAATGCACCGATTCACTTATTTGCTGAGTTAGCCGGTATTGAGGCAAATGAAGACACCAATGCATATGGTGAAGAACATGAAGCTCAAGAACCTTGCATGGTGCCTCCAATATCGTATGTTGATGACGAATCGAATATACATCAGATCGATATCGATCTTAATATTACACCCGATATTGATGTGGTTGGTGATGATGGACACGACAGTAGTGATCATTGTGAGGAAGAGGTCGATATTGACAGTGATCCCGATATGGATGATATACCTGATGATATTGACGATGAAGACGTGAATGACGATGGGAACATTAGTGCGTCTTCTGTCGGGAACAATATGCGATGTATTACGATACACAATAATCCTGGGCCACACATGTCACTCATAGACCCCGACGCAGCGCGTGTAACCGAGTTTTCAGAGTACCCTAAAATATATCCTGCTAATCGGCTCACCGTAAATTCTGATCATGAGGAGTTATTAGTAGGCCAAATATTTAGAAGTAAAAAAGAGTACGTATCTGCTATTAAACGGTATAGCATGGATATATCAGTGGATTACAAAGTCGCAGTGTCTAAATCGACAGTATATATTGCAGAGTGTTGGAAGGCAGCAGACGGATGCAATTGGCGGATACGAGCTGCATTCATTCAAAAATCGCAGATATGGGAGATAAGAAAATTAGTTGGGCCTCACACATGTAGATCGACACGTATGACAGAAGATCATCGAAAACTTGATTCTAAAACTATATGTACGTGTATCATGCCAATGGTGAAGGACATGCCAACTATTAAAGTTTCGATACTGATTACTGAAATACAAGCACGATTCCAGTATTGAGTATCATATCGAAAGGCGTGGATAGCTAAACAGATGGCAATGGAAAAATTGTGGGGATTACGATTCATTGTATAATGAGCTACAAGGATGGATAGCTGCTATGCGGGAATACATACTGGGAACTGTGATTGAGTTACAGACACGACCTTTTTACTGCCCAAATGACCAATTACAGCCGGGGAAAAGAATTTTTCATCGGATGTTCTAGACGTTTGATCCATGTGTACAGGCATTTCCACACTGTAAGCTGTTTGTACAGGTGGTGGGACATGGCTATACGGAAAATATACACAGATCTTACTTATTGCGGTTGCTCAAGACGGCAATAGAAATGTACTCCCAATAGCGTTTGCAATAGTAGATAAGAAGAATATGGAATCCTGAGAATTCTTCCTTACCAACCTGCGGAGGTATGTTATTAGCAACGATAATATTTGCATAATCTCTGATAGAGGGAAAGGATTAATTGCCGCAATTAGGCGTTCCGGTGTGCCATGGAGATCCGTTTACTGTATCCGTCACATTGCGGCTAACTTTCTTCGAGAGTATAATAATGCAAACTGGAAGAGAGAAGTGGTGAAAATGGGTAAAGGATAACCTTATATTTTCAATATAAGTTTAATGTTTTTATGTTATCCAGATACCGTAACTTATATTTTTTAAAACATGTACAGCGCACGAGTTAGAACCACATATTTTTCGCCAAATGATGACTCAACTTGAGAGTGACATGGAAGGTCAAGAAAACAAATCTTTTTTGGAGTGGTTGGGTACAATGGAGCCGTGGCAATGGGCTCAAAGTTTTGACGAGGGCTTTCATTATGGTCAAATGACCACAAACTTGGTGGAGGGGGTCAACGCTGTGTTGTTGAAAACACGACATCTTTCAATTTCATCTGTCTTCTCAGCAACATTCTACAGGTTGGCAACCTTGATGCCAAGAATGGGTGAACAACAAGTCAACCAGATGGATACGGGACACGTGTTTGTGGAAGATATCAGGGATGCATTGATTGCAAACCGTCGGATTGCGAGGTCGATGACTGTAGAAATATATTCACGACGAATGGAAACTTTTCGAGTTACAGAGTCTATCAGTCGTCGACCTGGTTTTCCACCTAGGTCTTATAGAGTCGATCTTCAGAATAGACAGTGCGAATGTAGGAGGTTCCAAACACTTCATTAGTGTGCACATGTTGTAGCAGCATGTGCTAAAGCGAACCTTAGTGTTGAACATTTTGTGAATGATGTATACGCTAGAGCGACGTCATGCGTGTCGAGAAAATGAGTTCCCCTGTCCTACCCGAATTGCTCATACATGGGAGGTGCCTGACGACTTTCGAGCTTGTCCCATAGAGCGCTATGCGTAATCGAGAGATCGTCCACAATCATTCGAATCCGTAATGAAATGGACATTAGTGAGAAATCGTGATGTTACCGTGGAATATGCAGTTAGGTGGTCATAATCAAGTAAATGCCCGCAATGAAACTATCATGTTGGACAATCGTCACGAGCGACTGGGAATTGAGCTTATTAATATTAACATGTTTTGTATTCTGATTTCAAGCTCTCTCCAATTTCGGTTTATGCATGATCAAATAAGGTTGGTATTTAAGCTTAGTTTTCTTTAATTTCAACATTTTTTAGATTGTTATCATGCATATTTCATGTGCTATCTATCAATATATGATGGTGCTATATGGAAATAAGTAATGTATGAGACTGTTGATTCGAATGAATAAAGGTAACCATTGGATCAAATATTTGAATGCTTGGTTATTTGATAAATTTGATTGATATATATAATTGTATATGATAATAATTATGGAACTTCCTGCTAAATTATCTGCTCGGAACCACGGTTGAAATCCAAACATTTATCGCATAGTCAAATCTTGTTACGAAATTTTAAAGCTCCAAATAATCAAGTTAATTTTATACAAATAAATTACAAACATCGTAATATTTACGAATATGAAAATACAAGAAAATCAAAAACCGCAATAAACACCTAAAATTGATGGTTCGATGGTGTAGTCCTCGGTGTGTACTTCTGCGGTGGTCGACGTTCACGTCGTGGGTGTCCGCGACGACCAACATCCTCTTCAGTCTCCGGTGGGGGTCCGGGTGGGGGTCCAGGTGGGGGTGTGCTAAACATAGCTGAAAAATCATGTGGCTCGAACGGCATAGATGAACTCGAGCCAGAAGGAGTGCCCTGCTGTAATGGATACGACCCAGCGAGATCTGAGTCGAGAGTCTTTGATTGCGGTGTATACCGATTGAACATATCAAACCCGTCTTGGTATCCTCCTCCTGATGGGCCCGAAAAGTAGCCATTGCTCGGCACATATGGATGATACGAATGTGTATCCGAATGTGACTGTGATTGCTCGGGCTCTGGCTCGGCCTCGGGCTCAGGATCAGGATCTGTAGCTGCCTCGGCCTCCATATCTGCCACTGGCTCGTATGCCCCATATCGCTGCATGTGTGGGAGGACTACAGTCGACTGCCTTCCGAGTATATATGGCTTTCCCATAATAGAGAACCATTGTATGTACTCTAATAGAGGCTGAAGACCGGAAGCCATATCCATCTGGGGCATTCGGGACATACTGTAACACCCCTTACCCGTATTCGTTGCAGGAATAGGGTATGAGGCATTACCTAAGTTTAACGAGTTAATACTATTTTTATTATGAATTCAATATAGCCCTTTTATAAATATCCAATCTTCCCGAAATTTTAAAACCAAACAATCTCGTCCATTTCAATCCAATTTGATACCAAATCATACTTCTACTATAATTATATTATTCAAACATATTTATCACAGTTTACTTTAATACATACTCATTAAATAAGTTTTAATATTTATATAATCATCAAACATATACATGCCATATAAATCAAAAGGAAATTTATAAAAGCTACCGGGGATAATCTTGATAGTGTGATCCTCAGTGTTGATCCGATCCTCCGTATATTTACACGTCAATCTACATGAGACATTGAATACACTCAAGTAAGTTTATAGAAACTTAGTAAGTTCATAGGCATAAAATATAAATCTTACCAAACATTCATACACTTATACATTATGTACAATTACTAAGTTCACTGTCAACCACAATTTGGTGAGTGCTTTCAGATAATCTCACTACCATTTATCCATTTACTTTAACTCTTTTGGGCCCTTTTGTCACTTACCATTATTAATCAAATTAGGAGCAGTTACGGAAAATTGAGTACTTCACTTCCACTTTTCATCGATCGGTAGGCGGCTACCACTTTTCATCGATCGTAGGCAAGCTACCACTTTTCACCGATCGTAGCCAAACTACCACTTTTCATCGATCGGTAGCCAAGCTACCACTTTTCATCGATCGGTGGCAAGCTACCACTTTTCATTGATCGGTGGCAAGCTACCACTTTTCACTTTCACTTGCCACTTATCGAAGTACTCAACCGATGTTCCGCTCAATTTGATCATTTAATCACTTTTCGCATTGTCATTTTATCCTTAACTTATCAACAAATATATCTCATCATACATGATATAATTCATAGGATTTACATTTAATCATTAAATTTCAGCCATATGAACTTACCTGAGTCGATTTGCAGAATTTGAGAAAATTCAGAGACTATTCAGCTACTTTTTCTTTTCCTCGACTTGCTTCGGGTTCTTGATCTATCATTGTAAAATCATTCACTTATCAGTATTTATTTCACCTTTACTCTATTTCATATCCTTAAGGATTACAACCCACATATAAGTAACATGGTCTATAATTTAACTATTTACTTGTATGAATATTCAAACTGTCCATCCGTATCACAGTCACTAAATTATTTTTATCTTGAGCTACAGAACTCCAAATTAAGATCCGTTAATTTTGCTTGAAACTAGACTCGCATATCTTCTTACCATAAAATTTTTATAATTTTGGTTTGGCCAATAAGTACAGTTTATTCTTTAAAGTCACCCCTGTTCTGCTGTCTGACAGTTCCGACCCATCTTCACTAAAAATTAATTATCTCCTTTTTCAGGATTCGGATGATGTTAACGTTTATTTCTATTGAAAATAGACTCACTCAGGATTTTAATGATATAAATTTAAGACCCCAATTATTTTTATACAATTTTTGATGATTTTTCAAAGTCAGAACAGGGGAACCCGAATTCATTCTGACCTTGTCTCACAAAACCTAATATATCTCATGATTTACAGTTCTATTGCTTACAACGTTTCTTCCATAAGAAACTAGACTCAATAAGCTTTAATTTCATATTTTGTTCATCTTCTAATTCAACTTCTACCATTTATGGTGATTTTTCAAAGTTAGACTACTGCTGCTGTCCAAAACAGTTTCAGTGCAAAGTGTTGATTTCCATTTTGCCCCAAATTTCAGAGTTCATACAATTCAGTCCTTGATCAATTACCCTCAATTAAGCTAATTTTGTAAATTAATACTTTACCTAATCATTATGAGTTATTTCAAACCTATTGGAATTCAGAATTTCCACATAAAACCCTAACTTCAAATTCTTTTCAAATTAGGTCTCAAGCATTCACTTTCTATTCAATTCTTTCAATAAAATCAGCATATAAACCATTTAAAGTTATAATTCCATGCTAAATCATCATATACTTCCAGAACATATTCATAGCAACTTCCAACTTCATTCATAAAATCTAAAACTAATGAATTCACCAAGTGGACCTAGTTGTAAAAGTCATAAAAACACAAAAATTTCAAGAAATAATCAAGAATTGAACTTACTTGCAGTAAAAATATGAAAAACCAGCTTAGGGAAAACCCTTCTATGGTGTTTTGCTGATGAGAATGCAGAAAATAAAGAGAAATCTAGATAATTCCACTTTAGTCCTAGTTTTATTAAGTAAATTTTGCAATATTCCAATTTTACCCTTATTTCTCCTTATTTTCTCTGGTTTCATGCCCTTGCCGTCCAGCCCAAATACACCTTGGGTCTATTTGCCTTTTAAGCCCTCTTTCTTTTATCATTTAAGCTATTAATCATTTCTCATAACTTTACATGTATTACAACTTAGTCCTTTTGTTCAATTAACTATCGAACTTTAAAATTTCTTGACGAAACTTTAATACTAACTTATTAACACTCCATAAATATTTATAAAACATTTATGGCTAGATTAAAATCTCGAGATCTCGATACCTCGTTTTCGATTCTAATTATTATTATTATTATTTATTATTTTTTTTTTAACTTCACATTTAACTTATACTCACTAAATTAATAATATTTTCTACTCACTTGTCGGATTTAGTGACCTCGAATCACTACTCCGACACCACTGAAAATTTAGGCTATTACAACTCTCCCCTTTAAGAAATTTCGTCCTCGAAATTTCGTACTGTGAATAAATTAGGACATCGAAATCTCATCAATTCCTCCGTCTCCCGGTTGCCTCCTCCGATCCATGTCGATTCCATAACACTTTAACTAGTGGTACACGTTTATTTCTCAACTCTTTGACTTTCGAGCTAGAATTTTCTTGGTTCCTCTGAATAGGTCATATCGGGTTGGACTTCTATTTCGTATGAGGAATTACATGTGATGGATCCGATCTGCACTGTCTCAACATAGATACATGAAACACGTTATGAATCTTTTCAAGCTCGGAGGCAAAGCCAATCTATAAGCTACCGGACCGATTCTTTCAATGATTTCATACTACCGATAAATCGTGGATCGAGTTTTCCCTTTTTGCCGAACCGCAAAACTTTCTTCCACGGTGACACTTTCAAAAATACACGATCACCCACATTAAACTCTATATCTCTTCTTTTCAAATCTGCATATGACTTTTGTCGATCGGATGCAGCTTTTAGACATTCTCGAATAATACGAACTTTTTCTTCGGTTTCCCGAATCAAGTCCACCCCCACTAGTTTTGGCTCACTTAATTCAGACCAATATAATGGAGTTCTACATTTTCTCCCATATAGAGCTTCAAACGGTGCCATTTTAATACTAGTTTGATAACTATTATTATAAGCAAATTCAGCTAAAGGTAAATACCTTTCCCAAGCCGCCAAACTCAAGTATAGAGCACCTTAACATATCTTCTAAAATCAATCACTCGCTCGATTGTCCATCCATGCAGGGATGAAAAGTCAGGTTGAAATTTAATTTGGTGCCCAAAGCTTCTTGTAATTTACCCCAAAATCTTGAGGTAAATCTCTGGATCTCGATCTGAAATAATAGATATTGGCACCCCATGTAATCTCACTATCTCGACACATATAACTCCGCCAACTTTTCAAGTGGATAATCTACTCGATAGGAATAAAATGTCTGATTTAGTTAACCGATCAATAATCACCCAAATCGAATCTTTCTTCTTGAGAGTTCTTGGTAATCCGGATACAAAATCCATCGTGACATGTTCCCATTTCCACTGGAATCATAATGGGTCAGAATAACCTCCTTCGGCACTTGATGCTCGGCTTTCACTGCCGACAAATTAAACATCTTGCTACATATTCACTGATTTCCGTTTCATTCGGGCCACCAATACATTTTCTTCAAATCACAATACATTTTCGTACTACCCGGGTGAATAGAACACATACTCATGTGAGCCTCGATAAAATATCATTTTTCGAGTCTAAATTATTCGAACACATATTCTATTACGATAATATAACATACCATTTTCATCAATGGAGTATTCGGGCTTAACTCATTTTGAACCATCGTCGTTTCGACATCAACTCTGGTCTTCATCTTGTAGCTCCGAATCCGTTGAAAGAACACAGTTTAGCTTTTAATTACGCTAGTACGTAACCATCTTCATTAATAGATAAATGAGCATTCAATGCCCGTAATGCAAATAATGATGATTTTCGACTAAGTGCATCTGCTACAACATTTGCTTTCCTGGATGATAGTCAATGACAAGATCATAATCTTTCAGACTCTAACCATCGCCTCTCGTCTCGATTTAACTCTTTTGATTCATTAAATACTTTAAGCTCTTATGATCAAGATACACGTAACATTTCTCACCATATAAATAATGTCTCCATATTTTCAAAGCAAACACAATCACGCCAATTCCAAATCATGTGTAGGATAATTCTTCTAAATGCGGTTTTAGTTGAGAAGCATATGCCACCACTTTGCCTGACCGCATAAGTACACAACCTAAACCATTCGTAGACGCATCACTATAAACCACAAGCAGACACCCGACTACGGTTGAGTCAACACTCGAGCCTCTGTCAACATTTTTTCAACCGATCGAAACTTTGTCGACATTCACTTGACCATATAAATTCAACATTCTTTTGTAGTAATCGAGTCAACGGTAAAGTAATCCTTGAGAAATCTTTGACAAATCGACGATAATAACTCGCCATCTAGAAAACTCCGTACTTGATAACATTCTTGAACTTTCAATTTATCACCGCCGTTACCTTACTTGGATCCACTCTAATTCCATCACCGATACAATATGACCCAAAACGCAACTTCATGGAGCCAAAACTCACATTTCTTTGAATTTCGCATACAACTGTTTCTCCCGCAAAATCTGTAATACAATCCTTAAATGTTGTGCATGTTCAGACTCTGTCTTTGAATAAATCAATATATCATCAATGAACACAACCACAAATCTATCCAAATATGACTGAAAAATTCGATTCATCAAATCCATAAAGGCAGCAGGAGCATTGGTTAAACCAAATGGCATCACCAAGAATTCATAGTGACCATACCGGGTTCGAAGGCAGTTTTTGGCACATCACACTCTTTAACTTTCAACTGATAATACCCGGATCGAAGATCTATCTTGGAAAATACTACAGCACCTTTCAACTGATCAAATAGATCATCAATACGAGGCAAAGGATATTTATTCTTTATCGTTACCTTATTTAACGCTCGTAATCTATACGGTCTTAAGGAACCGTCCTTCTTTTTCACAAACAAGACAGTGCACCCAGGCGACATACTCGATTCGATGAATCCTTTATCTAATAACCCTTGCAATGCGTCTTCAACTCTCTTAATTTCGTTGGAGCCATTACATGCGGTTATTCTTGAGATAGGAGCTGTTCCAGGAATCACATCAATTGCAAATTCAACTTCTCTGTCGGGTGGTAAACCGGGTAACTCTTCAGGAAACACATCAGGAAATTCATTCACCACTGGTACTTGTTCGAGCTTTAAATCGGAACTCCGAGTATCAAGAATATAGGCCAAGAATGCTTCGTTGCCTTTACGTAATAACCTCTGAGCAGAGAGAGCTGAAATAATTCTGACTGTATCATCAATATTTTCAGACCCAACTGATATTACATCTCCTGTTTGACATTTCAAACTGATCTGTTTATCACGACAGTTCACTACCGCATCATGTTTCATTAACCAGTCCATCCCCAAAATAATATCAAATTCCCGAAAGGGTAACAACATCAAGTCAGCGGGGAATTCATAGCCTTTCACTATCAGTGGACAATTTCGACATATCAAATTAACTGTTACACTTTGACCTAATGGATTAGTGACTTGTATATCAAATTCAGTGGACTCAACAGAAAGTTTCTTTTCAGATACTAGTATAGCACAAATATATGAATGAGTAGACCGTGGTCTATTAATGCATAAACAAGAACATCATAAAGATAGAACGTACCGGCAATTACATCGAGAGTAGCCTCTTCTCTTGCTCGAATGGCGTGAAATGCGTCTTTGGTGCTTTATTCTCTGATCGACTAACTGATTCTCTCATACCCGAACGGGTAGTCCCTGTAGCACTGCTCTGGCCCGAACGTCTATTTCTTTGGGGAGTGATTTTCTGTATCTCTTTCTGTTCCACTTCATCTTTTTGCAGTTGAGGACAATCTCGAATAAGATGATCAGTAGCCCCACATTTATAACAAGCCCCCATCTTAGTCCTGCATTCACCGAAATGATGTCTTCCACAATATTGACACTTAGGTCGGGGAGCATCCTGAACACTGCTCACACTTGCTGCAGGTCTATTAAACACCTTGAAATCGGATTGTCTTGATCTACCTCTACTCAATTTTCCTGGCACTGATGTAGTTCGACTACTTTCTTCTCTAAATTTCTTTACCGGCAAATCTGAAAATGACTTAGAAGCACCTCTTTTGAATGACTCTTTACTTTTTCGATCCCGTTGCATTTTTCTATTATATACTTCTTCAAGCTTTTGAGCACGGTCTGACAGAACAACGAACTCCCGTATTTCATTGCCCCCAATCATCATTCTAATCTCATCATTTAACCCTTCTTCAAATCTGATACACATTTCTTCTTCAGTAGGTACAATGTCTCGGGCATATTTACTGAGGTAGACAAATTCTCTTTCGTATTCAGCCACTGATTTATTTCCCTGCCGTAAATCAAGAAATTCCCTTTTCTTTTTATCCAAATACCGTCTGCCCACATATTTCTTCTTAAATTCATTTTGGAAAAATTCCCAAGATATTTTCTCTGCTGGTACCACGGCCTCAATCGTTTCCCACCAACTATAAGCCTCTTCTTTCAGTAGGGACACAGCACATCTCAAATAATCATCTGGTGAGCAAGCCATTTCTTTAAAAATTCTTATCAAACTCTGTAACCAGTATTCAGCTTTGACGGGGTCATCATCAGTCCTTCCCCGAAATTCTTCAGCCCCAAGTTTTCTAAGCCTTTCCAATGGAGAACGCTTACTGAATTCAGTTGTTGTAGGAGGTGGAGGAGCAACCGAGGGTACCACTGATGGAGCGGTGGTGGGAGGAGGTGGCTGAGCCTGATTTCTTTCTTGCATCGTTTCAGTATACCACTGATTCATAATCCCATAAATCATATTCTTCAATTCTTGCTCTCGCATTAAAGAAATCGGAACATCACTGCTTGTTGCTCGTTCAGAAATCTGTATTCTACTGTTAACTTCTTCCTGCTCAGTACGTTCAGGTCTATCTGACATCTCTATAATCAGAAAGTATCTATAAAAATAACAAATATTAGATCGGATCATACACATCACACTATCACAGATTTATATGGCATGTATTTCTAAACACTTTATACATCACAATTGTTCCGAGAATCGGCTAAACCTGACTCGATACCACTAAATGTAACACCCTTACCCGTATTCGCTTTAGGAATAGGGTATGAGGCATTACCTAAGTTTAACGAGTTAATACTATTTTTATTATGAATTCAATATAGCCCTTTTATAAATATCCAATCTTCCACGAAATTTTAAAACCAAACAATCTGTCCATTTCAATCCAATTTGATACCAAATCATACTTCTACTATAATTATATTATTCAGCATATTTATCACAGTTTACTTTAATACATACTCATTAAATAAGTTTTAATATTTATATAATCATCAAACATATACATGCCATATAAATCAAAAGGAAATTTATAAAAGCTACCGGGGATAATCTTGATAGTGTGATCCTCAGTGTTGATCCGATCCTCCGTATATTTACACGTCAATCTACATGAGACATTGAATACACTCAAGTAAGTTTATAGAAACTTAGTAAGTTCATAGGCATAAAATATAAATCTTACCAAACATTCATACACTTATACATTATGTACAATTACTAAGTTCACCTGTCAACCACAATTTGGTGAGTGCTTTCGTATAATCTCACTACCATTTATCCATTTACTTTAACTCTTTTGGGCCCTTTTTGTCACTTACCATTATTAATCAAATTAGGGAACGGTTACGGAAAATTGAGTACTTCACTTCCACTTTTCACTGATCAGGTAGCCGAAGCTACCACTTTTCACTGATCAGGTAGCCGAAGCTACCACTTTTCACTGATCAGGTAGCCGAAACTACCACTTTTCACTGATCAGGTAGCCGAAGCTACCACTTTTCACTGATCAGGTAGCCGAAGCTACCACTTTTCATTGATCAGGTAGCCGAAGCTACCACTTTTCACTTTCACTTGCCACTTATCAGAAGTACTCAAATCCGATGTTCCGCTCAATTTGATCATTTAATCACTTTTCGCATTGTCATTTTATCCTTAACTTATCAACAAATATATCTCATCATACATGATATAATTCATAGGATTTACATTTAATCATTAAATTTCAGCCATATGAACTTACCTGAGTCGATTTGCAGAATTTGAGAAAATTCAGAGACTATTCAGCTACTTTTTCTTTTCCTCGACTTGCTTCGGGTTCTTGATCTATCATTGTAAAATCATTCACTTATCAGTATTTATTTCACCTTTACTCTATTTCATATCCTTAAGGATTACAACCCACATATAAGTAACATGGTCTATAATTTAACTATTTACTTGTATGAATATTCAAACTGTCCATCCGTATCACAGTCACTAAATTATTTTTATCTTGAGCTACAGAACTCCAAATTAAGATCCGTTAATTTTGCTTGAAACTAGACTCGCATATCTTCTTACCATAAAATTTTTATAATTTTGGTTTGGCCAATAAGTACAGTTTATTCTTTAAAGTCACCCCTGTTCTGCTGTCTGACAGTTCCGACCCATCTTCACTAAAAATTAATTATCTCCTTTTCAGGATTCGGATGATGTTAACGTTTATTTCTATTGAAAATAGACTCACTCAGGATTTTAATGATATAAATTTAAGACCCCAATTATTTTTATACAATTTTGATGATTTTTCAAAGTCAGAACAGGGAACCTGAATTCATTCTGACCTTGTCTCACAAAACCTAATATATCTCATGATTTACAGTTCTATTGCTTACAACGTTTCTTCCATAAGAAACTAGACTCAATAAGCTTTAATTTCATATTTTGTTCATCTTCTAATTCAACTTCTACCATTTATGGTGATTTTTCAAAGTTAGACTACTGCTGCTGTCCAAAACAGTTTCAGTGCAAAGTGTTGATTTCCATTTTGCCCCAAATTTCAGAGTTCATACAATTCAGTCCTTGATCAATTACCCCTCAATTAAGCTAATTTTTGTAAATTAATACTTTACCTAATCATTATGAGTTATTTCAAACCTATTGGAATTCAGAATTTCCACATAAAAACCCTAACTTCAAATTCTTTTCAAATTAGGTCTCAAGCATTCACTTTCTATTCAATTCTTTCAATAAAATCAGCATATAAACCATTTAAAGTTATAATTCCATGCTAAATCATCATATACTTCCAGAACATATTCATAGCAACTTCCAACTTCATTCATAAAATCTAAAACTAATGAATTCACCAAGTGGACCTAGTTGTAAAAGTCATAAAAACACAAAATTTCAAGAAATAATCAAGAATTGAACTTACTTGCAGTAAAATATGAAAACCAGCTTAGGGAAAACCCTTCTATGGTGTTTTGCTGATGAGAATGCAGAAAATAAAGAGAAATCTAGATAATTCCACTTTAGTCCTAGTTTTATTAAGTAAATTTTGCAATATTCCAATTTTACCCTTATTTCTCCTTATTTTCTCTGGTTTCATGCCCTTGCCGTCCAGCCCAAATACACCTTGGGTCTATTTGCCTTTTAAGCCCTCTTTCTTTTATCATTTAAGCTATTAATCATTTCTCATAACTTTACATGTATTACAACTTAGTCCTTTTTGTTCAATTAACTATCGGAACTTTAAAATTTCTTGTGAAACTTTAATACTAACTTATTAACACTCCATAAATATTTATAAAACATTTATGGCTAGATTAAAAATCTCCGAGATCTCGATACCTCGTTTTCGATTCTAATTATTATTATTATTATTTATTATTTTTTTTTTAACTTCACATTTAACTTATACTCACTAAATTAATAATATTTTCTACTCACTTGTCGGATTTAGTGACCTCGAATCACTATTCCGACACCACTGAAAATTTAGGCTATTACACATACGATCATTCCACTCCGCAATAAATTGGCCATGCCTAACCTCCCAATCTAAGTCTTGGTTCCCTATCTTATTTTTGCAATGAATCTTTCCCACCTGGCATGGCGGATCTGGGATATATTGGACGTAACCAATGTAATAGCCCAAATTTTAGTGATGTTAAAAATAATGGTTCGAGACCACCAAATCTGAGAAATGGACTTGTAGATTATATTTATTTAATATTTACGAGTCAAATGTAGCTTTTAAAATGTTTTTAAAATAGTAAATTGTGTTTTATAAAGATTTATTTGGTCAAGAAATCGAGAAAAGAAGTATCGAGATCTCAGTGTTATAAATCGTGTCATAAATATTTTTATGAATATTTAAGGAATGTCAATAAGGTAGTATTAAAATTTCGTTAGAAAATTTTGACGTTTGGGTGGTTAATTAAATAAAAGGACTAAAATGAAAAGTGTATAAAAGTTGCTAAAAGGATTAAATAGTCTGATTGTCAAATGAGGAAGGACCTAAAGTGAAAATAAGCCCAAAGGAGATATTTTGGGCGGCAATAGCTGAGAAAAATCAGGAAATGGATGAAATAAGGGTAAAATTGGAAAATTGCCAAAATTAGTTAAATAAGTATGGGACCAAATTGGAATTATCTAGATTTCTCTTCATTTTCTCTTCATTTTCTTCAGCTGAAAAACAGCCATGGAGAGAGTTTCAAGCTGGTTTTCATACTCAAGCTTCATGTAAGTTTAATTCTTACTTTCTCCTTGAAATTTCTATGTTTTGGACTTTTACAATTGGGTCCAACTTACTATGTCATTAGTTTTTGATTCTATAGCTAATTTTTAAAGTTTATGTGGATTATTGCTGGAAGAATATGATGAATAAATATTGAATTGAAGCTTTAATTTTGTTATATGATGATTTTATTAAGTAAAATTGATGGAAATTGATTTTAGGACCTAATTGTGAAAGAGTTAAAATTAAGGCCTAGAGTTAAAATTCTGATTTTCAAAGGTTATGAAGTAGTTTAAAATGATATAGAAAAGTATTAAATGAGAAAATTAGCTAAATTGAGGGGTTAATTGAGCAAGGATTGAATTGTATGAAATGTGGAATTTGGGACAAAATAGAAATCAACATGTTATACTAAAGCAGTTTTGGACAGCAGCAGTTGTCTAACTTTGAAAAATCACCAAAATTGTATAAATCGAATTAGAAGCTGAGTAAGATATATAATTAAAGCTTGTTGAGTCTATTTTCATATAAAAGAAACAAAGCAGGTAAAGGAAGTCTACTTATTGAGATATATAAATTTTGTAAGACTGGTTTAGAACAACTTCGTGATCCCCTGTTCTTACTTTAGAAATTCACTAAAAATTGTAAAAAAAGAATTATGAGTTATAATTTATATGTTTGTATTCTTTAGTGAGTCTATTTTCATTAGAAATAATCAGAAACACTATATGAAAACCGTACTATGAGATAATTGATTTTAGTGAAGAGAGGTCAGAGCAGTAGGACTGTGTAACAGGGAGAACTTAACTAATAAACTGTACTAATTGGCCACACCAAAATTCTGGAAAATTATGGTAAGAAGATATGTGAGTCTAGTTTCAAAGAAAATTAACGGTTTGAAATTTAGAGCTCTGTAGCTCGAGATAAAAATATTTTAGTGAATATAACACAGATGGACAGCTTGAACATTCACATGAGTAAATAGTGAAAATTATAGAAAATGTTACTTACAAGTGTGTTGTTTATACTAAGGATGTGGATGGAGAGGAGGAGGAGGAAAATAATATATGAATGACTTGTGTATAAATTGATTACATGTTCGATTATAATTGATATAATGTTTTATTTGGAATATTTATTATGAAATTATGATTATCGTTATAATACAAGAATTGAACTTGTGAGTTTATATGGCTAAATTTTAGTGATCATTTGTTAATTTTATGAATTTCATGATGTGTTATTTCATATGTATTGATGATAAAATCGTGCATAATGTAAAAGCATGAAAATTGAATAAATGATCGAATTAAGCACTTCATTCCGTGACAAGACGAATTGATTTGGAAAAGACCATGGTTGAACCATGACAACAAGTGATAAGTGATAGCTTCGGCTACACTTATCTGATCAAGGACAAGTGAAAGTGAAAAGTGGTAGCTCCGGCTACCTGATCAAGTGAAAAGTGGTAGCTCCTGCTACCTGATCAGTGAAAAGTGGTAGCTTCGGCTACCTGATCAAGTGAAAAGTGGTAGCTCGGCCACCGATCAATGAAAAGTGGTAGCTCCACACCGATCGATGAAAAGTGGTAGCTCCACACCGATCAAGTGAAAAGTGGTAGCTCGGCCACCGATCGATGAAAAGTGGTAGCTCCGCCACCGATCGATGAAAGTGGTAGCTCCACTACCGATCAAGTGAAAAGTGGTAGCTCGCCACCGATCGATGAAAAGTGGTAGCTCGGCCACCGATCGATGAAAGTGGTAGCTCGGCTACCGATCATGAAAAGAGGTAGCTTCGGCTACAAGTGACAAGTGATTTCCGTAAGACCATATCCGAATATGGCATCGGTGTGGTACGTGTTTAAGATGAAAGACCATGGCTATGTTATGGCATCGGTGAAATTTAATGCATCTTGGTGCGAACAATTACGTAAGACGTTCACTAATTTGACGGTTGGTAAGTGTTATATAGAATTATGTGATATAAGGAAATATGAGTTGATGATACATGAATATAGAACTTGGTTGATGAATGAGCTCATTTGTGATTATATATTTGTACACCCTTGAGTGTATTATCCGTATGAAATGGTATTCAATGAGTTAATGAGAAGAGTTCTAAAATGACATAATCTAAATTGAAATGAAATATTATGAAAATGTACTTGGAATGTATTGGTATATCTTGTGAATGTTATTTGAGTTCATAATATGGAAAGTAAATGTATGTGAAAATATGAGGTGATGATATCATACATGGAATTTATTGATGGATACATACATCCTAATGGATTTTAGAGAACATTGAAATTGGGCTCAATAAGTGAGTTGCCAATTTAAATTGTAATTGGCGGAAGAGTTAGTGAATTGCATGATTATGAGTTGTTATATGTATTTGTCAAAATACGAGGAAATGATGGTAAATGATACATGGAAATATGAGACTATAATATATAAAAACATGGAATGTGTTTGATAAATGTGTTCATTCATAATTATAGAATTTTGCATCTCAAGTGCACTATATGTATAAAGATGATGTTTCAAATGATTGGATAAGTAAAACTCAAATATGAAGTAGTTTGAAACCAAGACAAATTGTTATAAAATGTATATGAAAAACAGAGGTGTGATTGTTATATGCTATATGAATACATAGGATGAAAAAGTACAAGTACAAGAGAAATTTAATGAGAATTGAGCCTATATCGTTTCTTGTTATTTATATGAAGTACGACTAACAAATCGTATTAAGTATAAGGCTCATTGAATATCTTAAATTGGTTTTGTATGTATTAAATGTGGGTGAAGAATAAGGATCAAATGAGTGAGAAATATGGCTTGAAAAATAGCATAATTTATGAAAATTAATTTTACTACACGACCAAGCAACACGGCGTGTACTAAGGCCGTGTGACTCAAGTTTCTCCACAGATGCAAGTTAGAGAGTTATCGCCCTATAGGCACGGCTATGTGAGCCACAGGCGTGGGACCCTTGTAAATGAGATAAATTTAAGGATATAAAAAAATTAAATTATACGATTCTAATTTAGTCCCGACCCAATCCCAATGCATGATTTGGACTTCAAGGGTTCGTTAAAGGAACTTTTATAATCAATTTTGATATTTGAGTGATAAATGGTTTAAATAATCTGTAAGTGTTTAGCATTACTCTTGGAATGCCTCATACTGCTTTTGGCGTCGAACACGAGTAAGGGTGTTACAACCAAATTGTCGCAACACTTTCGGTGTAACATCCTGAAAATGGCCTATGCATTTTCGGTTTAATTATACGAAATGACATGTCTTATGTGTTATGAATGTATTTTGAATATTTTTGGAAACCTGAGAATGTATGGAAATGTCAAGTTAAAATAGGAAAGTGAACATTTTGGAAACTTGGAAATGTCAAGTTAAAATAGGAAAGTGAACATTTTGGAAACTTGGAAATGTAAGGAAATGATTTAGAAATGTTAAGTAAAAGAGGAAACTAAAACAAGGTGGCCTTAAGAAAATTAATAGGAGGAATTTGAGACACAAACAGGCTTGGAAAAGTGGCTCAAGATATCACTTAAAGCCCAAGAATGACGCCATCAAGATGTGTGCAAGCTTAGGTTCGAGCAGCAAGGAGAGCATTTACGAGAGTGTTTTGCATCCGAATTGAGCTTATGCCCAATTCGTTATTAAAGCTAAACTAATCATAGGGAGGCGCCACTTAGGTGGATAATTTGGGCCTCGTATGGCCACAAGGAGTCCAATAGAATAAGTTTAAATTCGGCTCATCAAGGGAAGGGGGTGGACGGCATCTAGCTAAGACTTTAAGTGATTTTTATTTAATTACTTAAAGAGGAAGCAATGGACGCAATAGGGACTCTTAAGGAAGAGCTTAATTCTCCTTAAAACTCGGCTAAATAGGTGGATAAATGATGATTTATTTTAGATTATTTTCAAAGAGATAATTGAGGATTATTCTTTAATTTTTAATTAAATATATAAAGCTATCAAAATAGAAGAGTGATGGCCAAGTAAGGATTCTAAGTTAGTAATTTACTATAAAAGGAAAAGAGGCCATTTATTCTTTCTTCTAGCTCTCTCTCGCGAATTCTCTCTAGCAAATATCTCCTTTCTTCATCGTTTTGCCAAGTCGAAAATACACCTTGTGTAGTCAAACTTCATTACCAAATTGCTCAAACTCTTTTCTTTTTTCTTTCATAATCTTCCAAAAGCGAAAGTTTGCTAAAATCAAGGCCATAGCCGAATAGTTTTGAGACTTCAAACAAGCGGTTATCGACTTCTGTATTAAGGGTAAGAACTAGTTATCATTCGATTTTCATCCTTTTTTTTTTAAGATTAACCGAAACCAGGAAATCTAACCCCATTATTGTGTTAGTTGAAACTTGGAAAGAAGGCTTTGGGATCTGTCCATAAGTTGACCATAAGGAAGAAATCTTCCAAGATCTAAGGTAAGGAATATTCGACCAAGGCCTATTTTGGTGTTTTAGATCTAGTTCATAATCATTCAAAATAGCCAAAACTAACAAGTTAATAGATCTAAGGATCAGCCGATTACGAGGAAGGAGAAGTTCTTTTCCCGAAGGTACACCATAGGCCACGTGTTCCCTAGTTATTCGGTGAGTTTCGGGATTTGAAAATAAATAGGTATGTGCCTAAATATATTCGCCATAGGCTGTTGTGATAACTAGATCTCTTTCATAATTGTTTAAAAGTCAAACTAACCTGTGGTATGATTTAATGTTTGGTAGAATACAAGGAGGAGAATAGCAAAGTTTATGGATTTGAGTGATAAGCAAATCACATCAAGGTAAGTTTTAGTGTACAAATCCTACTAGGATTTGATTTTGTGTCGAATGGGTTTTCATTAAAACTTTAATATGGGCCGAATGTAGGATTTAAAGATCTAAGGCAGTAGATAGGATTTTCGGGATTTCAGTGAAATTGTTAAGCGAATCAGGTGTGTACCCTACTCTAAGTTTTAATATGTTCATGGCTATATTTTAAATTAAATGTGCATGTTTATAAGAATGTGAATGTGGCTAAGGTACCATACTATGGTATAAAGTACTAAGGTACGTTTCCTACTCCTACTAGGAATATGAATATATGTTATTTTTAACATGTGAAAAGTGATAAGAATGTGAATTAAGGCATGATTTTGCATATTGTGTATAAAATATGGGGCATATGGGTTATATGAAAAGGGAAGTTAATGTGGTGACCTAAGACCACGAAATCGAATGTGGTGACCTAAGACCATGAAAACCGAATGTGGTGACCTAAGACCACGTAAAACCGAATGTGGTGACCTAAGACCACGAATTCTAAATGTGGTGACCTAAGACCACGAATTTTTATAAGAGGCGATGAGCACGTCGATCGCAATGACGCCTTCGATGGTGTGTAGCGGATGGAGGGTTGACTTAGTAGTCCCCACTGTGCGAGGATGGTGCACGGTGGTGTGTAGCGGATGGCATATAGGTTTGGGTTCGGGTTGCATCATTATTTTATTTGTTTATGAACATGTATGATAATGTATGCCTGAATTATTAAATTTTAGTGTTGGTTACACATTGAGTCTGTTGACTCACCCTTGTGGGATTATTTTCGTGTGACGATCGGTGATGGACCAATTTGGCGAGATGCTTAGTGGAGGCTATGTGAAGTTCAGATCTCTTTTATTTGGACTATTTTACTTTAAGTATTTTGAATTTAAATTTTGGGAATTATTTGATGTAATAAGGCCTTAGTGGAAATATTTTATTCTATTTTTATTATTAAGCTTACAAACTTTTATTTATTAAAAGATTAAATAAATCTATTTTAAAATAAGCCCAAACGTTTTGTCACCTAAAGTAAAGGGTTTTTTTTAAGAGAAATAAACTTGTTTTCAACTCAAGCCCAACCCAAAACGATCTTTCTTCCAAATTACACAAGTTTTTCCTAAGTAACAAAAGAATTTGAAACGGTTTACACCGGGGAACATACCAGATTCGGTCAAGGCTCGTGGGCCGGGTTTGGGGTGTTTCACTCGGTCCCCGTGATACCACTCAACTACATTGAAACATACAATTGGTGCGTTGTGCACCACATATATGAGTGGATATAGGCGGACGGGGTATAACTACCGTAATTTTCTGTCTACGGTATGGCGTCCATATAAACTGCACGATTAATAACATTGTTAAAATTAAACACGGTATGCGTAAGATATACAAACTACCACGTAACTAATATTGGAATCGCTTACCCCTTTCCCGGCATGTTGCTCAATCATAAGTTTAAGTATATCGGACAAATGTACGAACTCCGATACCCGGATAAATACTCCACCTACAAAAAATAATATTTAAGTCAAATAATATCAATATAAATAAATTTTCAATTAATAACAAGTTATATTTTATCACCGTTTACTAATGGATATACATATGGTTGGTGGGTAATCGATGCCAAGAATGGCATCCGATACAAAGCCAGATGACAATAGTGTAAGGCATCCGCCTATGTCTCACGGTTGATGGATTTGTCGTCCGACAAAGCTCACGGTACAACCACGCAAGAATCATGAGCCCTAACTATCTGACGAGCATTGCTCAAATCACCAATAAGGGTAGGTACCGAATGTGGACCCTATTATTGTTTGCACTGGGCATCGATTACTTCTATGATGTGCATAATGTACGATCGACTAGCGCACATCAACTCGCCTTCGTGGCATCACCGATAAATGTTCGTACCTCGCCTCACCATGTAAATTTCAATTCGTAAAATTTTCTCCATTCGCCGACGAGTCCCCTAGTAGGCTCGACAAAGTGTAAGCGGTCATTTATCGACTGCACCGTGAACGGACTCCATCAATTGGGAGCCCAAGCTGCGATGCAACATCCTCTAGAGATTGTGCATTCTCCACACGGAAATGAAAAGTGTGGGTCTCTAGGCGCCAACGCCGACTAGTGCGGATATCAAATCATACCGCAAGTCAAACCTCCGGATCGAGTCTTTAAACCCGAATCCACTTGCTTTATATACTGACATCATCGTTCATCCGGGATTTCTTAAGCCATTCACCCGCCCCTTAATACACTGCGAGTCCCGATAAGTGTTAAATTAAAAAAATTACTACTTATGATTAATAACATAATTTATTATGTAGCTATTTTGTTAATATAACCCGTGATTAATAAATAACAATACATTACCATATTATTAGTAGCGTCGGATATGTGATGAACTTTACTAATCAATGAAGCCATTTCGCCTCAAATAAATTTTTACCTACATAAAAATAATAAATCTATATTAAATTAGTAACAATTAACATACCAATACTAATAATATAACAAGAACATCATGTAAACGACGATAATAAATATAATATTTTATTATTTATACAAACATCATAATATTAAGTAAAATAATATTTAGAGTTTTTACAAACAATGATAACTAATAATAATATTTACGATTTCTTAATAATAATAATATTATATTAACATAGCTAAAATAATAATAATAATTTTTAGCATTCATTAATAACAATATTACGATATCGTATACCGTTTTCTAATAAACCGTTGATTAACAAATAATAATTTAGTACATAATTTCTTATATATATATATATATTACGAGCTTTTGTCCGTTTTATTTTATATTATTTTCGTATATAATGATTCAAATATATTATTTAACTGCTTATTTTAGTACGAATAATTCAAATTTATTATTTTACTATTTTCGTATTTTATTACTTTATATTATTTCTTTTAGTACGTAATATTTTAAATGTATTTCACTATTTCCTATATATCAATTTAGTAAAAACCACTTATTTTAACCATTTATTCGTATTTTCTTTTTCTCAAATTCTATTACTTTAAAAAATATACTATTGTCGTATTTCATTATTTTATATTATTTATTTTAATACATAATGTTTTATATATTATTTTAATGTTTTTATACTAACAATAATTATAATATATTATATTACTAACAATAATAATATAATACTAAATAAAATAACATTTATCATTTTTACTAACAAAACAACAATATTACACTAACAATAATAATAATTGTTTTATATATATACTAACTAAATTAATCATTAAGGTTTAACTAATAACAATATACTAACTAAAATAAGGTTAGAGTTAAAAACTAACATATTAATACATACTAACATACTAACTAACTAACATAAATATTTTTTAGGGTTTATATTTTAACTACCTACTAATAATAATATAACTAAATTACTACTTAACCTACAAATCCTAACTAAGTAACAATACTAAACTACTAAGTAAGTAATAAAATAAAATTAATATATAATAAAAATAAAATCAAATACACAAACATTATTTAAAAAAATTTATACCTAATTTTCCCCTATTTTTTTTCCCGATTTTCTTCCCTCTTCCTTCCTTCCTTCTTCCTTCTTTCTTTCTTCTTTCTTTCCTCTTCCTTCTTTCTTTCTTCTTCCTCCTCTTTCTTTCTTCTTTCTTTCTTCTTCCCGGTGCCACCACTTTCTTTCGCCCTCCTTGCTCGCCGCTTCTTCCTTCTGTGTGGGGGGTGGAGGAGGAGGGACCATTTAAGGTCCCCATGTCACAAGGCGCCAAAATCCCATGCAGTGTCGCTCTGAAGACCATTCTCCAGTGCAGTGCCGCCTCGAAGACCATTCTCCACTTGGTGCGCCTCTGCGGACCATTTTCCGTGTCCAGTCTCGACTCGCCATAACATTGTTCAGGTTTTGTCGTTTTTCCCTGCCTTGCATGCCTCACTGTTTCCCTGCATGCGGCAGGAGGAAGCTGACAGCAGGGTGGTGCCTCCTATGGGAGTGGCGTGACCACCCTGGTTCACCCATTTCGGTAAATAACCAGAAAACCATCCTATTTTCGATTTTATTTTTTTTCCTATCCTATTTCAGTAAAAAACCCTCTGAATTATCTGGATCATCGTCGGCTTAATCTCGAACTTGTTGGTGTTGATTGTTGGCCTATTGATATTGCCTTGCATAGCATCTAAGTTAGGCATAGCATAGTCTCTTAGTGCATAGTGTGCCATTTGTCTCAGTCAAAATGAAGGACTAGGTTCCTCTACTTGCTGAATTTGCAACGATGGTTCCTCGAAAAGTGGATTTTGTCTTAGTGGATCAACGTGTGTTGGGTCCTTCCTAGGAAATAACTCCTTCTCATGTTATGTAACGTTCTTTCCGGCTCGGGATCAAATGGAATCAACTCATTTTTCTCCAATTCATACACTGAATAATAAAAACACAAGAAACTCAACCAAATTAAACATGTAAACAAACTAAAAGTTTAACAAAGGAAAATAAAAAAATGCATAAAAACTAAAGCTTCGCATCTATAATTTTAAAGTTTACTAATTATCTCACTACAAAGCATGCGAATTATCACCAAATAATTCAACCACCAAACACAAAATCTCTCTATCAACGAGGCTAACATCTTGACTGCATGCGTAGAAAATAAACAAATTTATAAAACAATTTAAAAGCAGTTTGTAACTACAAGTATACAATGTCACATTGTAATATAATTTTTTATTACAACGAAATATGGAAGTATTCCAATGATCAAACCCAAGGGATTTTTAATTAGTAAATGTGTTTGTCAAATTAATCAAAATTTAACTAATTGCAAATCTAATCGATGCTAGAATTGTTAATGCATCCAAATAAAAGGGATATTTAAGATAATTATGAATTAAGAAATTAAATAAACTAATATAATTTTCTTCCCTATTACTTTGAACAATGCAAATGATAAGATGATGGTCAATTGATTAGTCAATTTCTAATTAGGCTAAAAATTTATCCTGATTAAATCACTTGCTACTTTTAATTAGGAATCTCCTTTCAATCTCATCCTAATTCGAAATTACCAACTAAGCTCTCCTCTCGGTCTCACTACCTAGTATAATTATATCGAACTATCTAATGATAAACTCTCCTTACGGTCTCATTTATCTAAATATTCTGCTAGAGGCGTCAATTCTAACATATTAAGAATTTCGATATAAAACAACAACCAATCAATCAACATAGCTATCAACCTAATTTAACAATAAACTTAATCAATCAACCAACAAACAATTTAAGCACATGATTAAACTTAAAAACAAAACAAGCATTTCATCAACCACTTGGTCGGCACAAGAAAATAAAAGGGTAACAACTTAGAAAATGCTCAATCAATAATATGAATCCGATGAAGCACACGCTTTTAATCCATCTTCATTTGCAAAAATCTTCAATAGAAGAGAAGAAATAAAACAATGAAAATAAAAATATACTCTAAAATAAAATAAAATGAAACCCTATTCTAAAAATAAGAAGAAAAGAGAAATTGTCTAACGGCTCCATGTAGAAGGGTTCTATTGTTTTAAGCCAACCTATTTCCTTATTTGTGGTCATCATGCAACTTTATTATTAATATATGTTAGTGATGATTAGATTTGTAAAAAATATATTTGAGCTTTTTTGTTTCTTGTTTTTTATAATATAAGAAAATGTTAACAAAATATAAAAAAAGAGAAATTGTTTTGTAAAAAAAATCGAATATAGTGTAGCATGTCATCTTATGTTGTTAGTTAAAAGAGGAAGGAATCCCACATTGTTTAGGAACAAGCTGCAAAACTATTCATGAGTCTATAAATACACATATCTCATATCCCACTTTACTCAAGAAAACAAGGGAAATGAGACTTTGGGTCTATATAAAGATTTCCTTTATAAGTTATATTTCCTTATTAATTGATAACACCTTAACAAAATTGGTGTTGTCACTTTGAGCCTTTATAAAGGTTTATTCTCGTAAATTTTTAAAATATTCGAGAATAGTTTTTTTTTAAAAACATGGGCTAAAAGTAAAAATCTAACATAATTTTCTACTCTCCCTAAAAAACCCTATAAAGTGCTATTTATAATATTTTCTAACTTAACCTAAAAAGACAAGAATGCCCTTATTTGAAATTTAATTTGAGGCTTGTTCAACATCGAAATGTTCTTCAGCAATTTTCCTCATCAGGCTTCAATGTCGCTACACCAAGAACCTAATGTCGTGACATCACCAACAACCTACTCCTAGAGTCATTTGGCAACTTTGATATTGCCCATAATCCCTTGGCGTCGCGACTTTGGCCCTTGAATAGTTAAGACTTCTCAATCTTGGTGATTGCCCTCAATGTCACGACCTTAGAAGCTCAATGTTGCAACCCGCACTCTTCAATGCCGCAACTCTATCACTAGTTCACTTGTAGTGTTTTGTTGTTGAAATTCAATGTTGCAAGATCTCTTTATGGTTTCACTTTGGTCACCTCTTGCATAAGCTCAAATTGATTGTTAAACTCACAAAGGCATAGTTTTGTCATTTAGGTTAAATCACACACTAAAAATGCATAAAATTAAATTCTAAAATAAAATCTAATAAATACTCTTATGCAATTTTACTCTTACACATTGCTTAAGGACTAAATTGAAAAAAATTAAAATAATTGTTGAATTCATGCTGTAAATAATGCATTCACCCAAATAAAAATAAAGGATTCGGCCCAACTCGACTGACCCGAAATCAAGAAAGATGAAGGCGGGTTGAATTGAAGGCCATTAAAAAAAGAAAAAGAAAAGCCCAAGAAAGGTTTAAAATGGATATGTTGAGAACAGTTGCAGGATCAGAAATAATGGAGCAGGAGGTGAAGGGCAAAGGAAGCGAAGAACGATGGACAGGAGCCATAGCAAATCTCACCGAGATGGCTTCAAATCTCGATTCTCTTCAGAAATTACTTCTCAGAAAAGCTGTTTTCGTCGACGAAGATACCTTCGCCAAGGCCTCTCTTACCTCCGAACAAGCCCGAACCATCAAGGTTTTTTTTTTTGTCTTAATTATTGAATTTGTGATCTGTGTTTTTTATTGTTTTGATCTGAACATCATTAATTAGGTTATAATAATTATTTGATCTAATCAATTGAAACCTGATCTAGCGAGTTTAGGTCCTTGAACAAAGGGTGGAGACGCTTGAAAGAGAGGTAGATGCTGCAATCACAGCAGCGGCGCGTGCTCGTTCCGAGAAACGACAGGCTGAGGCTGCCCAAAAGGCCGCCGAATTGCGTGCTCAAGAGGTTACAAAGGAGCTCGAGAACACCACAAGTACCTAAATCTCATCTCTTTTTTCTTCGCCCCCCCCCCCCAATTTTAGGGTAATGATTATATATGTTCATATTGGGTTTACCTTGTTTGATTGCAGAAGTATTTGAACTTCACATGGAAGAGTTGCGAGCAAAGCAAGAAGAGATCTCCAAGCGTGATAAGGAAATTAAACTACTTGAAGCAATAATTCAAACACTTGGCGGTAAAGATTCTCGCTCTTCCAACCTTGAATGAGGAAAAAAGAAATTTAAGGAAACAATAAAACTTAGTTTTCTCATCATACTACGCATCAATTTTTCTTTTTAGTGCAATGTAATCAGTTTATACAAATCTTTTACTGTCATCGTAACGAGAGCTTGCTTTGTATTTTCACCAGGGATTTTTTTTTCTTTTGGGGGGTGGAGGCTCTACCATGAAAATGAAAATGGCTTACTTGACCTTACTGTGAATCAGGATTCAACATTTGTTAACACCAAATAGCCAACACAGCCATCTCGATGCCACACCCGCTTAGAAAACTTGTTTGTATTTATGTCTCAACATTTTAAATCGATTAAACCATCACTTATGCTTGCTTTACTGATCACCAATGTTATTAATTTGTTGCTTTACGATCACTAAGCCATTAAGGGTGGGTTTGGATGGACGATTGAATGCGATGCGGTGCGTTTAATTTACATTTTGTCTCACACGACAGTATCGTTACGTTATTTAATCTCATCATCACCGCTGTTTTTACATTAACCGCATGTAAACGCATTGCCCATCCAAACTTAATGGTAAGTTAATATTTATATCATTGATTCAGATCAAAATTTGGGAAAATTCTGCTGCAGATCACACTATTATGTTGAATTTTTATTTTTGTCACTCAACAGTAAAAAGTTTAATATAACCATCACGTTTTAAATTATCTTTTTTATCTATTTTGCCAAGTCAATAATTGAAAGGTAATGTGGCCTTCTTGACATAATAATAAATTTAGTCTTTTAAGTGTTAATTGTATTAGATATCCTTAAGTTATGACTCATTTTAAATTGGTCTCTAAACTTTAAAATATTTTAATTACATTCCTAAACTATTAATGTTATATTAATCAAGTCATTCCAATATTAAAATCTTAATTTAGTTGTTAAGTAATATATTAAATTTTATTTAGTATAATCTAAAAATAAAATTTTATAGAAAAATAAAACCTTGTCATAAAAGCAAAAACCAAAAAAAAAAAAAAAAAAAAAAAGCTCACAATCAAGATTTTCATATTCATTTTTACAATGTATATTTTTAAAAATTTTTATTTTAAATCATGCTAGATGAGATATGACATCTAATTTAACGGTTAAATTAGCGGTTCTAATAACTAAAAGGCTTTATTGATATAATCTTAATAGTTTAGAGATAAAATTAAAATGTTTTAAATTTTAAAACTAATTTAAAGTGAAAATCATATTTTAAGGATATATGATATAATTAACCCTTTCAAAATTTGCATATTGTGTTGACTTCATGTTGATTCTAAAAGAAAGTTCCATATAAAATGAAAATTCTTTTAAACCAATTAATATTGTCTGACAACGTGGTGGATCTTGACACTCAATTTTGGAGTCAAATAAAGGATCACTTAAAGACTAAATTTATATATTTTAATTAAGATATTTTATTATTGATTATTAATGTAAATAATAATAAAATTAAAATTACAAAACCATAAAATTTAGTAACTCATAATAAACAAAACAAAATAGATGAATATTAGTATTACTTAAAATTGTGAGCGGTGCTGAGAAAAATAAAATTGTCAAGGATTGGATTTGAAGCTTCTCAGCAATTTTTAGAAAACTTTTGCAGTAAAATATCAACCATAATAACCAATTTACATATCAAAAAAATTTAAAGTAAATTACATTAACAATCACCTAACTTTGATCTCAATGATAAAAGAGAGAGAGAGAGAATCAGAATAGGGGAGGGATGGTGGGGAAGAGGGAGAGTGAGGAGAGAGCAGTAGTAGGGGGAGGGGAGGGGGAGAGAAGGATGGAAAATGACGACTCCGTTAAGTTTGTAACAGAAAATGACGACGTCGTTACTGTCTATAACGAAAAATGATTAGTGTAACTGGTTTATTAGTTTTTAAAGTTGAATGACTTTTTTGTCATTGAGATCAAAGTTGAGTGATAATTTGGCCAAAAAAATTTATACAAATTGGTAGCTAAAACTATGAAGCCGGATTTTCATATAAAAAAGTGTTTTAAGCAAGTCCCTTTCTAATCCATTACAGCAACAAGATTGTTTTAATCTGACTTTAAAAATTATGTTGAAAGATACACACTCCTACAAAAACCCCCTAAACTTCTCCAAATCAACCCTCAGTCCAATCCATATCATTTTCCTGCTCAATGTTACCAGCAGTCCATAGCTTTATAGTTCGATCATGAGAGACTGTCACAATATATCGCCCATCTGCCATGCAAAACACCAAATCAATGCTCAGTTTTCTTATATAGGATTAGTTGTATTGCTATTTGCTTGGTATTTGATAGTCGATAAGGGAGGATAGAAAATGAAAACATGCAAAGATGTTAACGCAAATGGTTATACAAAAAATAAAGATGACCACTAAATTTTCCATCGAATGAAGCTAAGAAATCATCCAGGTTAAAGGCAAAATAAGAAACTTGATGACCCTAACCCCCCCTTTCCACCCTTGAAAGTGGTTAGGGGAGAAAACGAAAAGAGAACTCAATGAAGGGTCTGGGGCTTTTATTGCTTAAGCTTGATATCACCCATAGAAACAAAAGGAAGGTGCATTAATCAACCCCCCTTTTCCCTCCCCTCAGAGTCACTAAATTTTAAGTCCTAATAAGACTGAGGATAGCAGAGAAGAGGGGAGACAAAACGTAAACTAAATAATGGAGTCACAAAAACTTCAACTGCTGCTCTGCTAACATATGGTCTAAGTTGTTCCAATCTATAACTACCATAATACATCGTAAGATGTCAAAATACTTTAAAGCCAATGCTCACAGATTGTGCTCTAGAAGTTCTGGTGAAGGAAAGAAGAGCAATAACCAGCACCCAGCAGTATACAAATGAAAGAAGAGATCATGCTGTACTTATTCAAGAATAGATGCAAAAAGAGGGAGAGGAAAAAGAGGAGAGATTCATGCATAAATTTCTGAAAGTTACCTGCACTAATATCTGAAGCAGTGACTTTAGCTTCATGACCTGGTAAGCTTTTGACGGGCTTAAAATCTCTTCCAGACCAAACCTGGTAAATCACATTCAAAGCTTTAGATGGCATGTTAAAAAATTATACTTCAGTTATAAAGGCATTTGTGTTCAGAAAGGAGTCGTACCTTCGCAGTCATGTCATAAGAAGAAGTAACCAAGTAATATCCCTCTTGAGGCTCAAACTTCACTTGTGATATAAGATTTGAATGGGCTGGTATGATATACAGGGACTTTTTCTTCCTCAAATCCCATATACGACAAGTGTTATCTTCACCACCAGTGGCTAGATGATAGCCATTGGGTGAAAAACTAGCACCAAGAACCTGGAAAGAGTGGCAGAGATATGCGGACTTTTAGCTATCAAATATCTTTCAACTAACAGAAAAAATTTCCTGCCTCCTAAAAACTTCTATAGATTTATGTTAAGATATTAACAAGGCAATGCAACTAAACACTATGCATTCTACTTGTCTAATTAAGCCTTAAAAACTTCAAAATAATTGTAGCAGCATTTCCTCCCAGATCCGGGAATCTGGTGGAAAATTTAAAAAACTTGCTTTTGAAGCATTGAGGCCATTTGTGCTAAAATCAAAATTATCATTTTCCATGCTTACAAACTTCAAACCTGTAAGGAATCCATGTTAAATTTATATTAGTTGCTACTAGGTATATTGTATGTATCAGGTACTTTAGTGTATTCTTGCTACTAGGGCAACACAATATGCTACTCCTGCATGTAGCATTTGGAAACCATGACTGTAATAAAAAGTGAAAGAACCTCATAACCATGATGTCTTACCGGCTTCACATGGCCTTCCAAAGCCAGAATACTTCTCCCAGTGCGCAGATCCCAAACACGAGCAAGTGCATCAAGTCCACAGGATGCTACTAAAGATCCATCTTGGTGGAAGGCAATTCCATAGACGCTCCTGCTATGACCTTCTTGGAGAAGCAACTCCATGCCAGTGTCTATGTCCCACAATCTCCATGTTTTATCAAAGCTTGTTGTACCAAGATACTTCCCTGAAGGATGGAAGGCAATACGTGCAAGGCGATCCAAATGGCCCCCAAATGTTTTCAGGAGAGATCCATCAGAGCTCCACAACTTTGCAGTTCGGTCAGCAGAAGCAGTTGCTAAAAGATCATGCACCGGAGAAAAAGTAACATCAGTTGCACGTTCTGTGTGGCCCTTTAAGGCAGAAACCTTGCTTACCCTAGGCATTGACCACAACTTAGCAGCTCCACTCAAAGAGCTGCAGAAAAGGGAAACAATCAAGTTACAATCTTCTTGTCACCTTTAAGAGGATCAAACTTAGCACTTTGAAGAACAGGAAATTTGAAGAATTTAAACTTGTGTCCACTCTTTTTTACAATGGAAAAACAAATTTGTAAACCAAAGCAAGAAAGGATCTCCATTAAGATTAAGCTTTATTGTTTAATGGAGAGAAGAATAAAGAGTCAGAGTTAAACCAGGTGGCAAGAAGTTTTCCATCGCGTGAGAAAGAACAACCCGAAAGCGGTCTATCATCACCAATTTCACTGCAATCAAGAACCAAATTCCCTGCCTGCCTTAGAGCCCAATCAATTTCAGCATCCATATCTTCATCTGGATCATCCCTTTTTCTCCGTGCACGCTGAAGACGTGCAGCTGCCTTTACAATAGAGTACTTTGCAATATCAATTCTAGCATCCAGAAGCTCTTTTGGACCCTCAGTATAAAAGGGATATTCGAAGTCTTCCTCAATGTCCTCTGCCTTAGCAGAAATTGCAGTCTCTTCCTCCTCGTGAGCTTTCATCAATTTCTCCAGTTGCCCCTCAGAATCCAGCTTTGCCATAATCATTCGCAGCCTTTCCCGTCTTTCCATCTCTCTTTCTCCAAAAAGTGTTATGGGTTCACCAAGTCGGCGAAGTCGAGTCCGGACAGCCATGTCATTAGTAGGAACTGCCAGTGCAGCAGCACGACGTTTCATCAAAAGTTCTTGCATTGCCTTTTCTTGCCGCTCTCGAACCAGTCTGCTCTCTTCGGAGATCTCATATTCGCCAGCTGTAGCTCGCCCATCATCCTCATGGTCAGAGTCTGAATCAACAGCTTTCACCTCACCATTTTGAGGCACAGGTGGTTTAAAGAGGGGAGGGCGAACTGCAGGTAATGGAGCAATAGGTGGCACAACTGCTGGTAGTGGAGCAATAGTTGGTGGTACAACTGCAAGTGGGACTGCTGGAGGCTGAACCGGTGTGCTATTAACTGTAGGCACCGTGGTTTCGCCATCCGGAACTGCAGCTGAAGTTGATGGACTGTTGTCATCATCAACTTCCATTGAACCTATCCAAGTGAAACTGAAAATTAATAAGTTTCAAATAGTACAGAAAAAAGAGGATTGTCTCCATCTCAAGGCACAGAGCAAAGAAGCACGATTTAAACCAACATAAAAGTTGTGAGTAACTCGAATCTAGACTACTTAAACTGAAAACATACCTAAAAAAAACCGTATCTACTAGGCTTGAGAGTCAAAAGATTTGATCGTTTAGAGACTGGTACTTTCTATTATAATGAAAAGGGTATCTTCGTCCGAACTTTTCTCCTTAATGAAAACCAAGCATATGAAAGTTTTATGTGTCAGACAAATCAACAAACACAAGGTGAGCGAAACTGCATCCTTATTAAAGCAACAAAAACAATCCAAAGCAATTTGTTTTCCAGCAAAGTAATAGCCAAAATATATGTAAATGAAGGTTAAAATATTCATTCAGTCATAAGAGTCAATTGTAAATAACAGGGTTCTTGTCCAGCGAAAACAATTAGGCAAAACCAAGTTAAGAAGCAGTGAACAAATCAGAATTTAAACGTTACAAAAAGCAGATAATTAGTAGTAATGTCTAATATCAATGCACATCGTCATTGCCAGACATACCTGGAAAAGAAAAGTTGCAGGAGATCGGGGAGTGGCTTGGGTGGCGAAGGAAAGGAAAAAGGGGGAAAAGGGGTGGATTTGAAAGAATTTATGAAAATTAAGAGGTTCAAACTTGCAAAACGAGTCAGTGAGAGAAAAGAAGGCAAAATTAAAGAAAGTTAACGCTGCCGGTTTTGTTAATGGTAGGGTAGAAGTTTTTTATTTTTTATATTGGTTAAATTGTGTTTTTAGTCCTTATACTTTGGTAAAATTTGAGATATAATCTTTATACTTAAAAATTTTAAAATTAAGCCTATACATTTTTTTAATTTAAAGATTCTACTTCAATCAAAATCATTTTCCATCAATTTTTTTTAAAATTTTGACATGTTAATTAGGTTACTCTAATGTGATATGACATATGATTTACAAAAAGAAACATATTTTGTTGACAATTTTTAACGAAAACTACAACAACAATAATGATCGAATATAATTTTAAATTTTAAAAATATGGGGTTTGAAATTTTAAGTTTTAAAGTATAGGATTAAAGTTTAAATTCTACAAAAGTACAACGACTAACATCATATTTTAACCTTTTATATTTAGAATTTAGTTTATGTAGTTTTATTTTAAAAATTTAATCCCTTTATTTTTAAATTTAAAATTTAAATTCAGTTGTTACTCTTGTTAAAATAATTTTCAAGTATTTTTATAATTGGTACATTTGAAATTTAGTCTCAAATTTTCATTTTAAAGAATTTAGTACATTTACAAATGTTTTCTTAGGCATAGATTTAGGTTAAAATTTATGGTCCTCGACTATGTTTAAATTTAGGATTTAATATCTAACATTATTGAATTTAATTAGTTAGTCCAAATAATATATATATCAAACCTTTTATTAAACCAAATGACAAATGTTTGTCTTAGGCGATTTAAAAATGAAGCAACGACTACATAATATCATCTAAAAGTTTTGATAACAATATGACAAAATAGAAAAACTCACATTAAGTTTAGGGATAATTTGGCTCGAACTGGTGACATCCATGAAGTCAATGTGACACCCTATCGTTGAGTTATATCCCTTCCTTACCCCCATCAAGAAATATAATTGACCAATCCTAAGTTAAAGATTGAGAAACTAAACAACGCCATTATTCTTGAACAACTTGGAACAAAGTTTTCCTTTTGCATTTTCTTTTGAATTTTGAGAAAAGAAAATATTAATTTTAATAGTAATCCTATTAATTTTAATGGTTTGTTTTAAAAACTAAAAATAACAAATGGCAATTATGTTCTTATTTAATTTTAATGACTTGAGTTTGGAAATATATAATATATAAATATAGATATAATGAAACCAAAAATAATGAATTGTAAAAAGAAAATATTAAGTAAATATATTTAATAATTAATAATTACATTTTTAATATTAATATAATATAAAAACTATTTTAAATACTATGATTATCTTATCAATTACATTAAATACCAAAATTATCCCTATTAACACTTTTGCAAAGTGTACCTTGTATTTATGAGCTGATGTCAAGATAAGGAAGAGATGACGTCGCAACAAGACGACCACGACGTCTCGGCGAGAATATTGACCACGTCCTAACAACGTGAAGAACGTGTCCTGACAAAGAGCATGAGATGTTGCGACGTGTTCCCCAATTCAACCGGGTTTTCTTCTCCTAATTAAACTCTACTAATTAGTCTAGGTTATTTTAGTCATATTTAATCTACGAATTTAGCCTATAAAATGGGCTGTTGTAACCTAGAATAATTTTCTTCATCATCTTTGAGATTGAAAGAGTTTTGTGAGTTTTATGAAATTTCAGGTTTTAGCCAAAGTGTTTTGTTATTTCGGGATTTACCCAAAGTGCTTTGTTCTTTTGGGATTTAGGATTGTTTGTTGAGATTATCTATATCTTGTACTCTTTCGGTTTTTGCTCATTTAGTGAAGTCTTCTTTACCCATGATTTTTTGTCCTCTTATTAAGAGGAATTTTTCCATGCAAATATTTGTGTTTGATCTTCTCTACTTTTACTTTTATTTTTCCATTGTTTATACAGGTCGATCCCTAACACACTGGTATCAAAGCTAGTTCAATTTTCGCATTCAACTCATTCAAAGATGGCAGCAACAAGGTTTGATATTGAGAAGTTTGACGAAATCGCAAATTTTCGTTTGTGGCAAGTTCTTCTAGTTCAAAACAACTTGAAAATTTTCATTATCGGGAAAAAGCCTGGAAACCTAGATCAATCAAAATGGAATGAGCTAGATGAGAATATAACATTCAATTTTAGTGGTGTCGAAAACAGTGATTTGAGATCACTAAATTCGACGAGTGAGTTTGAAAATTTAATAAATTAATATCTATGAGTCAAATATGATTTTAGAAATATACTTGAATTAGTGAATTTTGTGAATTAAAAGAATTTATTAGGTAAATTGGGTCAAAAAAGAGGTATCGAAACCTCGATTTCTTAAATCGAGTTGTAAATATTTTTATAAATATTTATGAAGTAATAGTGAATTAGTATTAAAGTTTTGTTGGAAAATTTTAACGTTTTAATAGTTAATTAATTAAAAAGGACTAAACTGAAAAGGTGTAAAATTTGTTAAAGTGATTAAATAGTTTAAGTGAAAAATAAAGGAGGACTTAAAGGGAAAATTATCCCAAAGAAGATAGCTGAAATGTCATAAGCAGAAAAAAATCTAGAAATTTTATGATTTAGAGGCAAAATGGTCATTTGGGAATTAAGGTAAAAATAAAATAAGAGACTAAATTGAAATTCTAGACAAATCTTCATTATTCTCCAGCCAAAAACAACCATTTAAGAGTCCTTCTAAGCTGTTTTATCATATTTTTTCTACAAGTAAGTTAAATTATTTCTTTTTTTCAAATTTTTACGTTTTTAAAACTTTAACAACTGGGTCCAACTATTTAATTCATTAGTTTTTGATTTGATGAGTGATTGTGAAAGTTACCATGGATAAGTGCTGAAATTTTATGATGAATTAACATGGATTTTAAGTTTTAATTTTATTATATGATGATTTTATTAAGTAATTTTAATAGAAATTAATTTTAGGACCTAATTGTGAAAATGTTTAGAGTTAGGGTTTGGTATTGAAATTATGAATTAAAAGGTTTTGAAATAGCCTATAATACTTAAGTAAAGTGTTAATTGAAAAAAATTAGCTCCATTGATGGGCTAATTAATCAAGGACTAAATTGTAAAAATGATAAAAGTTGGGGTAAATGTGTAATTTTGAAAACTAAAGGGCATAAATTGTGAAGTGAATTAGAATTGAATTATAATTGAATTAGATACTAGTGAATGAATAATTTTATATTATAGATCAAGAACCCGAAGATAAACACGGAAAAGAGAAAATAATAGATTAGTCTCTGAATTTCTACAACTTGTACAATCTACCCCAGGTAAGTTCATATGGTTGAACTTTCATGATTAATTGTTAAATTTAGGAATGATATAATGTTTTATTTCATATATTTGCTATGAAATTATGATTATTGTAAAAATATGAAAATTGAATTGAATGTTCAAATTGAGTAGAACGTAGGATTGAGTACGATCGTTCCATGAAACAAGACAAATTGACGGATAAGACTATGGTTGGACAATGGCAATGTTTAAATGTAAGACCATAGCTGGGCTATGGCATATTAGTGAAAAGACCATAACTGGGTTATGGCACCGTGAACGTAAAACCATGGTTGGACCATGGCAGTATATATGTGTGTGTAAGACCATAGCTGGGCTATGGAATCTTGAAGATCAGACCATAACGGGTTATGGCATTACGAGTGTAATACTATGGTAGGGCCATGGCAATATATGTGTAAAACCATAGTTAGACTATGGCATTAAGAAAACGATGTATTCAATTTCGTAAGACATTCTTTAATTTGACAAAGATTGGTTAGTGCCATATAGATTAAAGTGATAGAATTTAAGTAGTTATTGATATTGAGCTCAATTAAGTGAATTCATCATTTGAAATTGTGAATGGTAGGAAGTGTTAATGAGTTGCATGATTTATGATTTGGTATAGTATGTTCGGTAAGATTTAACTTTAAACCAATGAACTTAATAAGCTTCATTAAGCTTACTCGTGTTGTTAATGTCTCTTGTAGATTAACGTGAGATTGGAGGATCGGGTTAACACATCGGGACACACTATCCAAATTTCTTCGGTAGATTTTTTAATACAATCCTATGGTTTATATGACATGTATAGGGTTGAATAGAAAATAGTTAAATTTGAATTATAAATGTGAATGATGCATATATATATTTGCAAGAATTTAGTAGTAGATATTAGTAAATTAATGAATGGAGTTATTTTGGTAAGTTTATGTAAATGAGTTTTGCAATGACATATTATATTCAATACATGATTTTGATTGGAATTGGTTGCTTGGTTGGGATATATTAGTGTATTTCTATGTTGTGTGTAGGTTGATATTAAAAAGGGTGAGAAAAATGGCCTTAAAATGGCCTCTTTTCATCCACACGGGCGTGTGTCTCAGTCGTGTATGACACACAGTCTGGCACATGGGCATGTGGTCCAGCCATGTGTCCTCTGCACCTTGAAATTTCAAAACAGAATGCCCAGGTTTTTGCACAAGGCTTGTGACTTGGCCGTGTGACCCCTGCACTTCACACACGGCCTAACACACGGGCGTGTGGTTGGCCATGTGATCCAAGTCAGTAGCTACCCTAATTTGGACTAAAGTTGGGACATGGCTGTATACCTTATATCGAATGCCCACACAACCTAAGACACGAGCGTGTCTCCTGGCTGTGTGAGCCACACGGTCGGCCACATGGACATGTGTCCCCTACTCTTAAGAAAAATTTTAAAATTTTGGGAAAAATTCCTTGAGTATTCAATATAGTCCCAATTCACTTCTAATGAGTATTTTAGGCCTCGATGACCTATTTAAGGGACAATATTAATGATTTATGATTGATTCTTAATTTGTATAATAAAGGTAATGAAATATTTGAAATTAATCCGTAAAGTCCAATAATATTGCTCTGTAACCCTATTCCGCGATGAATAAGAGTTGGGGGTGTTACAAAGAAGGCCCTGTTTGCAATTCAGTTATGCCTCATGAACGATGTGTTGCAAAAGGTACTTTCAGATAAAACAACAACGGGCTTATTGAGAAAGTTGGAATCTCTATATATGATAAAGTATCTAGTTAATTATCTCTATATATGATAAAGTATCTACCTAATTATTTGGTGCTGAAGCAATAATTGTTCACATTCCGTATGAAAGAAGACAACTCTATTAAGGCTCACATCAGTGAGTTTGTTTCTCTCTTGAATGATTTAAAGAATGTTTATGTTCAGATTGATGATGAAGATCAGGTTATGCTATTATTATACTCATTACCCCTTTCATACAAGGCTTTTAGGGAGACCCTGATTTATGGAAAAGATAAACTCTCATTCGAGGAAGTGAATGGTCACTTGTTGAGCAAAGATAAACTCGACAATGAATTTGGTTCAGATAGCAAGTTAGATAGGCAAGCCTCGGTTTTGGTAGCATCATGGAATCTAGAGAAGAGATGTCACTACTAGAAGAAGTTAGGTCACGTTAAGGCAGATTGTTACAAACTACAAAATAAGAGGGTTGCTAAGGGCAACATGAAAGAATTAGCTAATGCTAATTTGGCAGATGAAAAGGGTGATGATTTCTTGTTGGAGTCGATGAGCAAAATCTTCAAGCTTATGTCTGAGTGGATCCTAGATTCAGGCGTTTATTTCACATATGTCCCAAAAGGGACTGGTTCTCTACATGTAGTTCAGTTGAAGGTAGAGTTGTGTGTATGGGGAATGACTCACCCTGCAAGCTAATTGGTGTTGGTACCGTTCAAATTTTGATGCACGATAAGACAATTAGGACAATATTAGATGTTAGATATGTGCCTAATTTAAAAAGAAATCTTATCTCCTTGGGTAATTTGGACTTGATAGGTTGTAGAATTAACATCGACATAAGCGACATTAAGCTATCTTGTGGGACTTTTGTTTTGATGAAAGGTAGAAATATTGACAATCTTTACGTTCTGCAAGGATCAACGATGACCAATGAAACAACATGTCCATTAACAATGATGAAGTCTAAGTGGACTCGACGTCAGCCTAAGAAATTTAACTCTTTCAGGTTAGGCAATGGATCTCCAATTAAGAGTCTTTCAGTTTTCAAGTTTAAACATTGGTTTGGATGTGGTGAGTATCTTACAAAGGTTTAGATAAGCCTGTGGCAGGCTCAAAAAAGAGGTATGAGAAAATACGAGTCAAGGTGGAGATTTGTAGAGTGTGTTTTGTATTTACGAGCTGGCGTCAGGACGAGGAAGAGACGACATTGTAATGAGACGACCACAATGTATTGATGAGAAGATTGGCTTTTAACCTAAACTAAATTTGAAGATCTCACTAGTGAATTTAAGAGGAACAAAAAAATGGTAAGAAAGTAAATGACGTAGAAGCATATCCTAGTAGGTCTAATAGAGATGACATTGAGTATTTGGGGTCTTCTTGTAACACCCCTAACCCGTATCCGACGCCGCACTAGGGTTAAAGGCATTATCGGATAGATTAGAAATATTTACAGAATTAAACATACAACTAATCATCAATATCAATCATAATGTCCCTTAAGTAGGTCATCGAGACCTTAATTATGCTTATAAACCGAGTCGAGACTAAATCGAGACACATACAAAATTCCATGGAAAATTAAAAACTTTTCAAAATACAGGGGATACACGCCCGTGGGGGTAGGTCGTGCCTCACCCACGGCTACTTGACACACACCCGTGTGTCCTTCTCGTGGTCATGTACTGCCAAAACCAACACGGCTACCCAGCACGCCCGTGTGCTAAGGCTGTGTCCTACTAAGTCATATACTGCCATTTCTCACACGACCTTTAGGCACGGCTATGTCATGATCGTGTACTTCTTAAGCTAGCTACTGATGTTACCCCACGATTACTAGGTTCGCCCGTGTGCCGTGACCGTGTGACATAATAGGCCATTTGCAAGGCCAATAAGCTACCCATTTGGGTCACACCTACAAGCAAAATTTACCATTACAATTCATACACATATAACCACCAAAGGCTTACCAAAATAATCATTTAAAACATGTATTCAATACCAATTCCAACCATAACAATTTCAAAGGTTAAAATTCATATCATTACAAGCATAAATCATTCATTTGATCATTCAAAACTTAACCATTTCATATACCAACTAACCATGCCAAAATATGCATCATATAACTCATTCACTCAAGCATATTGCCAACTCAAAACTTGCCAAAACTCATGGCTAACACATATCTAGCCTATACAGGCCATAATTAGCTATATACATTTTCAAAAGGGTACCAAAATAAGTTTAGTAGTGTGATGACAAATCCTTGACGGTCCCGAGCGTTCAGTAGCTTTGACGACCTATAAACAGAGAAAACAAACACACAAAGTAAGCTTTCCAAAAGCTTAGTAAGTCAATATACAAACAAACTTGGCATATAAAGCATATAAGCAATTTGATACATTTGCACATCTCATTCACTTAACAAATTATCAAATAAATACTTTGATTCAACTTATGGCCATGCTTACCACATTCATCAATTCAAGAACACATAGCTCTTAAGTAATCATTCTTGCATCGTATTTAATCTTACTTCTCTTTAAAAAAAATCGTATAGGTACTTAACCTTTTATACACACTTGTATATATACCAAATGTACCTGGATCAGACATTCGTTCACTTGAATGTTCAAAGCTTGGATTTACTATTCATATCACAGACTTGCCCCGTTGAACCTTTAGGAATCTAGTAGGATGCTCAGAAATATCAGAATAATTGTACAATGCCAACATCCGGATGAGGTCTTACATGCTCTCGGATATCGATGCCTTTGTCCCGGATAGGTCTTATACGAATCGATATGATCTTGATGTCCCGGACATGGTCTTACGTAAAACTCATATCGATGCCGAGCGTCCCGGACGTGGTCTTACGTCTGACACATATCGATTTCGACATCCTGAACACGGTCTTTACGAAATCACAAATCAATGCCAACGTCCGGATGTGGTCTTACATGATAAAACAGAACAAATTCCTATGTCATGACATAGCTAATCCTATCTATTCCTAGGTTCGAACGGGACTTCTCGGACTTTATCACTATATCAAACTTATCTCGGATTTCATGCACGTAACATCTCATACACGTTCATTATCATTAGTAGTCATATGCATATATCCAATTCAATACAAATACGTTTATTTGCATAGTGACTTACCTCGGATTCGATCTATCAAAATGAAAACGGCTACTCGATAACTTTTACTTTCCGCGATCTAAGTTCGTTTTCCTCAGTTCTTGATCTAAACATATTCAACATTAACCCTTTTATTCACTAATTCATTCAATTCAATCCAAGGACACACATTTAGGGTAATTTACAAATTAGCCCTCATACTTACGTAATATATCAAATTAGTCCATTTTTATCAAAACATCAAATTCACAAAATCAATACACAACCAAGCTTAGATGTATATAAACATCATACAAGCCCATACTTTTTCATCAAATTCACAATTTAGTCCCCCAAAATAACATTTTCTCAATTTATCCCTATTTAGCTAAATTCATCAAAAATTCAAGAACATAACATGTTCATCTAGCTCAAATCTTTCATTTTTCATCATCAAACATCATATATCCCATGAATTCATCAATAGCATATTTCATATACATCATCAAAACACAAAATCAAGGCATGGGTTTTGTAGCTCTCAAAGCAATGATTGCAGAAACGTAGAAATTATCAAAAACCGAAATCAAAACTTACCTTAATTTAGCTCAAACTTAGCCGAAACCTTTCTTAGGTTTTCTTCCTTTTACTTTTCTTCAAATTCGACACTAAGAAGATGATAACCATCATCTTTTCATTTGTTTTCTTTTACTAACATAATATTAATCTATTTACCAAATTAGCCTTATTACTAAATATATAACTATCATATAATGTAAGGTTATTCTTGACCATAGCCATCCACTATCTCATTAATGGCTCAATTGCCATACAAGTCCTCAATCTTTTCAAAGTCACAACACATTGATACTTTAACAAATAGCATACAACTTTCACATTTAATGCAAATCAATCCATTTGTCAAATTAAACCCATAGACGGACAAATTAGCTTACGAAAATTTAGCACATGCTAATTCACATATCAACGGCACAGAAAATAATATTAAAAATATTATACAGACTCAGATTTGTGGTCCCGAAACCACTGTTCCGACTAAGATATAAACTAGACTGTTACACTTCTAATTTGGGTAGTTATGAAACTGATTCAGATAATGAGTTAGCTTGTAAGAAATGGAAAAGTTTCTTATTTGATACATCGGCCACAATACCTAGATTCCAGCTTGGAATGAGTTTTACTGATAACACTCAGTTTAAGAATGCTTTAGTAGCTTATGCTATAGCTAAAAGATTTGATATTAAGTACATTAGGAACGAAAAGTTTAGGACAAGATCTAAGTATAAATGTGTTGGTTGTATTTTTCTTATATATGTTGCTAAGGATAGTACTAATGGAATTTTCAAGATTAAGACCTTTGTGAATGAACACCAATGTTTTGTAACATTTTGAAATAGTTGAGTCAGCTAGTTGGAAGGCATTTTCTTAGCAAGTTGAGAGTGTTACCTTAGTTAAAGCTAGTTCAGACGCAAAGGCTTGCAAAAAAAAAAAAAAAAGAGTTGGAGGTGGACTTGCAAATATGTGTATATGGTAGATCTAGGGCATGTGCCTTAGAACAAATTAAAGGTAGAGTGAAGTTTGAGTTTAGCCGTTTGTATGATTACTCTTTTATTCTAAGAAGATAAATCTAACTGCCAATATAAAGCTAATTGTTGAGCGACCTACTATTAATCACACCCAAAATTTAAGAGAATGTATGTTTGTTTTACAACCTTGAAAAATGGGTTTAAGCAATTTTGTAAGCTTGTTATATGTTTAAATGGATGTTTCTTGAAAAGGTCTTACAAAGGTAAGATTTTATCAGTTGTGGGAAAAGATGGAAATGATCAAATATACCCTATTACATGAGTTGTTGTTGAGTTAGAGAATAAGGAAACATGAGGGTGGTTCCTTGAAAATTTACAATCAGATCTGCGTTGGGTATACGACTTCTACAATATATAACATCATTCACAACAGTGGAATTCATAGCTCAAGACACGGGTAAATGATATCATCTCATTTGCATTAAAAGGTTGATGAAAAGTAAACGTGGACATGCATCGTTCGTCTTTGTGATGAATGACTTGATTACTATTTGATAGTAATTGAATTTTCATGAATGAAGATGTAATGGTTACCATGAGATAAAATAGGATTATATTGGGAGAACAGATCTATCCCAAAGAGATTAAAGATATCACATGAGGGTAACACACTTATGACAAGGTCATTGGACAAGCACTGGTCAAGTTGCTTTCGTAATGGTGTGTTGTTGGGGAGAGCTCAGTCACGATACTATAGTGGAATGACTTAGTGACTAAATAAGTTTATAATTAATAGGCAAATAGTTGGAACTTAATTATAAATCATTTGAGCCCTAATCGCATATGTCAAATCGGTCCCTCTGTTAGCTTGTTGAAACTATAAATGAATTGCATGTTGAATCAGATAGACAGAAATGGATAGAAATGGTAAAAATGGAGAAATGAGAAACATTTAGAAATGAATGTAGTTTTCTCCAAAATGAAAATGACCTGGAAATGAATTTATGGTTTTTGAAATTAAATGAAGTTCGAAAATGAGAATTAATCATTTGGTCATTGTAAATCCGTTAAATGTATAAATATTTAATATATTTTCTTATAAATTCTTTTATAGTAAAGTCATCATGATTTTAACAAATTAGAATTTGATGGAGAAAATTATTTAATTATAAAATTAATTAATTTAAATTAAATTAAGATGTTTATTTTGGGAAATAGAAAAAAATTTGGGTTGGATCAAATTATAAAATATTAGGTTAAATATCAGTAAATACTTGTAATTGGACTCGATATAATATTGGCCCAAAAGCCCTTCATGATAATGCTAGGGATGACAAACCCTAGTATAATTAACTAGGGTTGCCACCCCTATACTCCTAGTTAGATTAGGAGTTCGTTTTTCTACTTGAAATAGACTTCTACAATTCAACTTGAGTTTCACCTCTTTTCCCTATAATAAATATCACAAACTGTCTCGATTTTCAAAATTTTTATTTTCGCTATGTAAGAAAACCATTTTTGAACAGGATTTTTTTCCAACATTCATCATAATGAGTGATATGAAAAGGTTAATATCTTTTCTTTAATTTTTATTTAGTTGGTTTTCATGCAAATTTAACCATATTTGTGCAAAAAAGTTTGATATTTCTTTTTTGTAAGGGTTTGGAACAAAAGAATGCGTACGTGTTGCCACAAGTAGAGCATCGATTTTGTGCAAGTCATTGCTACGCTAATTGGAGGAAGGAGCACACTTGTGGTGACTTACAACATGTGTTCTAGGCTTGTTGTAAATCAACAACTAAGGTCGAATATGAGAACAATATACAGAAGGGAGGTGAATCAAGCATGAAGCCATAGTAAGTCTTCAATGTTATAAAATGGAACACTATTGTTGAGCATTCTTCCAAACTAGATGTCACTCTGATGTGGCGGATAACAAATTTGCTGAAGTCTTTAATTTAATCATAGTATGGGCTAGATTTATGACCATTATTTCATTATTTGAGGAAGTGAGGCAATATGTAATAGGTAGGATAGTGAATAATATGGCTAGATGTGCTAAATGTAATAATCTTTTTGTCCTAAAATATGTGAGAAATTAGATAGAAACAAGGAACTTAGTACTTTTTATCATGTAAGATGGAATGGATCCAAAGGATTTGAAGTGGTCTGTGGAGATGATGTTTATGTGGTTGACCTTGTTACATGGAAATGCACTTGTAGGGCTTGGGATCTGATTGATATCTCATGCTCTAATTCCATTGTTGTCATATTGTGGAAGTAAAAGGATAATGCAAATTATGTCTTTGCTGGATATACTACAAATATATATAAATGTGTATTGCCTTATCTACCAAGTGAAAAATTTTGGACAACAACAAACATGAAATCAATTGATCCACCTGTCCCAAGAAAGATGCTCGGAAGACCCAAGAGATGCAGAGTGAAGGAGGTGGGTGAATGAAGTTGTGGCACTTGATTATTAAGGAAATGAAGGAAAATGCGATGCCAAAAGTGTTTCAAGATCGAACACAATGAAAAGAGTTGTGTGAATGTTTCTTGATTTATTTTTCTTATTCAATTCTAGTCATTCATGTATCTATATAAATTTATATGGTTGTTATTGTTGCAGGGCACTTTAGCACCTACCAATGGCACTCTGACACCTATAAGCAGTGGTTCAACCTTTATCAACGACATTTCAATCCCTACTAGTGGCACTTCAAATCATGTAATCATTCATGTATTAATATTACAATTTTTTAATTCTAAGATATTTAACATACATTTGTTATAATTTTGTAGGATAATGAAATTTTCTACCAACTTAGATTAAGAGATGTAGTAAACCTTGATACAAGAGTACCTACTATTACAACTCCACCATCACAAGCAATAATTAAGGTAAACTTCTTCTTATAAATACTATGAATTCTTATATAAAATGAATAACTTTAAGATTTTTATAAGGTCAAGTAATTTTTACTAATTATTGTGAGGTTTCAAAAACACCTTCAACCTTTACAATTAGTGGTCCATCAATACCACCTTTAACTTCCAAGCCAAATTTTGGTCGACTTGGAAAAAGGAGAAAACAAATCTTGCAAGGAATTGGTTTATACGCAGATGTTAGAACAAGCATGCAAGTTTTGAATGTAAGTGATTTGCCTTTTAAGTTTTATTTATGGTTTATTGTATAATTTTAATTCTACGATGTTATTATTATATTTTTTTTATAAAGCTTGGGTTTCAAAGTGAAGCATTAATCTCTTTACCTAAGAGAAGAAAGCTATCAAAATGAATGAAACTAACATTGATGCAACAATAGGTGCACAAGATAGCAAAAACACAAATCTCAATGTTAAAAAATAACAATATTTGGAAATCTTACCTGGTAGGATTTAATTGCTTGATATAGTTAGTTGTTGCCTATTAAAACTTGGATGTTGACTATGAAAATAGACCGTTATGATGTTAGAACTATTTAGGAAAATTTGTAAATATTTAGGATATTTTTGGCTACAAACGATACAAATTTGTAGGCCTTTATTTAGTTCGAGACTTTTGCAAACATTACTGTTTGAAACATTTAATTCTAATGTTTATGACCTCATTTGTTTTAATTTATTTTGATGTTATATTTCATCATTTGATGTTTCAAGATATGTTTATTGTGTTTTTAGTTCCAAATATAATCAATAATAATTAGTTTGAGATATAAAGGAGAACAATATATATATTTATGTATCATAGTGCATATTTTAATCAATTTAATTCTCAACCAAACAATTTAAACCATAATTTAATAATATTGACAAATATAAAATAATAACCTAAGAATAACATAATCAAATTAACTATTAAGCATGATCGAAAGGGCATTTTACCCAAAAATGCCCAATTTTAATGTTATTTACAGAAATGGACCGATTTTTTAATTATTTATAGGAAAGGGCCGAATTCCCTGAAAACGCTTCCATGTCGGTAGTAATCTCGGTAGCGATGTCGAGTCATATGTAAAAAAACGCTCCCTCAGGGACGCGTTTTGCCTGTTTTTTAGGGTTAGGGTTTTTTTTTGCTTGGTTAAGGTTAGAGTTTTTAAGGAAAAAATAATGAAATTAGGGTTTAGGATTAATTAATTAAATTAGAGTTTAGGATTTTAAGGTTAAATAATTAAATTATGTTTAGGGTTTTTTAAAATAATTGTGTTTAGGGTTTTGGAAAAATATATTATTAATATAAAAATTTTTCCTTTTTTTGTACAGTAGTATCTGAAAAAATAATTTTGAGAAGATATTTCTGAACAAACAGTGTCCAAAACGCTTCGAGCAGGATGCACTGTCAGCAAGATTACTGAAAAAAGCTCCCACGTGGATGCTCTTTTTCAATAGTAGTGTCTGAAAAATAATTTTGAGAAGACATTTCTGAACAAATAGTGTCCAAAACGCTTCAAGCAGGATGCGTTGTTAGCAAAATTACTAAATAAAGCTCCCACATGGATGCTCTTTTTCTATAGTAGTTCCTATTTGGCCTTAGACTATAAATGAGCCAAATTTCATTCTCAGGTTGCATAATTTACAACAAGAGAAATTGATGCTAAAGTATAATAGAAACTGAAGATGAGTGATCGTATTAGTGCTGTTATTTACTATGATGGTGAGGTCCGTGACACCGAGAACGACGTTTTTTTATTGGATAACACAGTGCGTCTGGTTTTTAACCAGAACATAGATTTGACAGAACTTCGTAAAAGAATTAGGCGTAAAATCTTCGGAACGATGCCAATGAAAGTTTTGTCTATTAAATATAGATTTTGTGCTTCAGTTGATCCCGTGAGATATGACTCATTCGACATCAAAGGTCCTAGTAGCTTGGAGGCAATGGTGCAGACTCATCTTGCTAGTGGATCACTTTGTCTTGAGGTATATGTACAATTTTCATCGCCAAATGATGCATTTGCGACTTCAACATCTACTGCTATTTGAGAGGAATACACGACCCTTAGTCGACACTCCATTAGTGGGAGGCAGAATACGAAAGCGCTCGTGTTTGATGGCAGTATGGAAAATACAACCCCTGCACGATACTCGATTAGTGGATGGGACATGCACATTAGTAGGTCGATGTTCGATGCTGGAAATACGTATTAGGGAATGACATTGACTTCTAGTGGTTGGCAATCCACATATGATTGGGGACGTTACAAAATGTCCACAAGAAGGGATGATGTACTCCCTACGACGTCCACCGCGAGGGACCTTATTCGTTGCAGATGATGGTGGGTCAGATGATGAGTTCGATGTGGATCCACCTTGAGTGCCCGGCCCCGATGGTGCAGAAGTTGTATTATTTTCTGAACCGAAGCCTGTTCCAACCATACCCGAAGATTTTGAAGAGGGTTTAGATGAAGAAGAAAAAGATCTGCGATTCAGGGCGTACTCGCCTCCAGCCCACATGCATAATATCAATCTATCTCAAGATGATGCATTGGAGTTTTCAAATCTACCACACAGAAGGCGTGACCATACAAGTTCATTGTTAGATTCGGGTGAATTGGAAGTTGGTAAAAAGTTTTCCAGTAAGGATAGTTTTCTTAGTGCATTAAAACAACATAGCATTATGAACGAGGTTAACTACAATGTGGTTAAATTCAAATCTAATAAGTATGAGGCCAAGTGTGCAATGCAAGATGATACATGTTCATGGAAAATCATGGCCTCGTTGAGGAAAAGGACGGGCTTGTAGGAAATAAAAAAGTACAAAGGTTCACATACATGTGTATCCGGTACAATATCACTAGGTGTTTTGGGTTTTTGAATAATACTGTTATTATGTAATGTTGCATTGTTTAACGTACTTCGTTGACAGGTGTTTCACAAGACCATCCCAAGATGGATTCAGATATGTTAGCTAGCTCAATACTATTGACGATGAAGGAGAATCCCAGGACTTTAGTGTCGGTTTTAATTGCCAATATTCATAGCCAATTGAGGTACACACCCTCTTACCGCACGGCTTGGATAGCTAAGCAGAAGGCGTTGAAAAAGTTGTATGGTCGGTGGGACGCTTCATATAATGAAGTGTGGCAGTGGTGTCAGGTACTGGAGAGATATGTCCTAGGTTGCATAACAGACCTTGAAATGGCACCTGCATACTACAACGACCGATTCCTCCATGGATGCCAAGTGTTCAAGCGTCTGTTCTGGAGCTTTAAGCAATGCCGAGATGCATTTCTATACTGCAAGCCATTAATACAAATTGGCGGTACATTTATGTTTGGTGATATACCCATTGGATATTGCTAGCTGTGGTACAGGATGGTAGTGGGAGAATCCTTCCAATTGTGTTTGCAATAACATCGGGGGAGTCAGCTGATGACTGGGATTTCTTTCTTTCTAAGTTAAAGAGGCATGTCTGCCGCCAACCTGATATCTGCGTTATATCGGATCGGGCCCTAGAATACTAGCCGCAATTGAGTGACAAGGGAGCTTATGGCATCGCACACACCAACGGTGTTGCCTAAGGCATGTTGCGTCCAACTACTACGGTCAACATCGATCTACAAGTGAACGACGACAAGTGACCAACATAGGTATTTAATCTCTATTAATATAATTTTGTTTGTAATATCCAATTTATTCTTAATGAAAGAGTGATATGAAATAATCGCTATCAACTTATATTGGCAGGGTATGAAATAAGTAAGGACTGTTTTCATGAGATGTTGGCCTTTTTGCGTTCAGTTAACGAAGAAGGCGCAAACTACCTCTGTAACATACCTTACGAACAGTGGACAAAAGCATACGACGGTGGCCTACGATATGGTCATATGACCTCAAACCTAGCTGAATGCATAAATTCTGTTATAAAAGGAACGCTTCATTTACCAATAACATCGGTTGTGTGAGAGACATATTTTCGTTTAGCGACACTATTTTCAAAGTGAGCAACGAGTTATAAAGGCAAAATACAGGGAGGCCATGTATGGTACGCGAAGGTATTGCGAGAAATTAATAAGACGAAGGCACGGGCCAACACCATGCACACAGTGTGTCACGATCGCGACAACCTATAGTTTTGTGTGGCGGAGTTTGACAGATAGAACCAAGGTATTATTGGCGGGCAATATCGTGTACACTTGAGAAATAGGACCTGCGACTGTAGGATGTTTGACGCATTTCGTTTCCATGCGCTAATGTAATTGCAGCTTTTCAGAATCTCCGTCTGGATCCCATGAGCTATGTCGACGAAGTGTACAAAATAGAATACATGTACAATGTGTGGAGACACGTATTCCCACCAGTCCCAAATGAACATAAGTGACCAATCATATCGTTTGCTCCGTTTAAGCTGTTATCGGATAGAGAACTGCGTCGCAAACCAAAGGGTCGACCTTACTCAACTATAATACGTAACAATATGGATATCCGAGAAACTGCCAACCAACAGAACTTTTGCGGATGGTGTAGGAACCTAGGCCATACAACTCGATCATGTCCAAATCGGAATAGCTGATAGTTGTTGTAATAAAATTATGTAGCATTATTTATATTTTATTAAAAATATTACCCTATTCAAAAGAACTTTTATTTTATTAAAAATATAAAAAGTAAATTACAATTAAAATATTAAAAACAACTTTTATTTTATTAAATGGAACAATATAAAAAAGTTTGTACAAATTTATTAACAAAAATCAATGTTGGTGCCGGTTGGAATCAGTGCCATATGGGGGTCGTCGATAGTTACGCGCTGAATTCCTCCTTGGTTTAGCTTTCGACGAGGGTTGTGGTTGCTCCGGAGGAGATTGTGGTTCCTTCGGTAGGGGATCTGATTGTGGATGTTGGGAGGATGACCCACCTTGATAGAATAATAATTGTGAAGGTGTTTGCATCACCCATAACGGAGGTGTTTGAATCCCATAAGGTGGCGATGATTGGTAAAAAGAAGAGCTCCGACAACGACTCGTGTGATCCCTCATGCAACGGTAGCCTATATATCGGTGGTTGACTCGGAGTAACCGAGAACGAAAATGAACTGGGCCATGCATTCCAACCTGCCATAGGATTGGGAAAAGGAAACATATAAGGGTTAGGATACATATAAGGGCTAGGATACGCACTTGACATAATCTGAAAAGGCTGTAATATGGGTGTCGTCGGTTGAAGTGTTGGGCCCGGTGATTATGTGGGCGCTATTGATGGGCCCGGTGATTATGTGGGATCTGTTGATAGGCCCGGTGATTGTGTGGGCGCTATTGATGGGCCCGCGTAGTCATACATTCTTCTTGGATTTAAAGGGCCCCATCGTTCCCTTTGGACACGAATTTGTCGTCGACTCTCCTCTTCCGACAATAAATATGGCTTGCCATGGATCCTAAACTATTGCATGTATTCTGGCACGCACGCTAACTTAGGAACAATGATCGATTCCCGAATAGGTATATAATCATACCGATTTTTCCACATTTTGATATATGCTAACCAGAATCTCGACCAATTGTATGCAATTGCCGTAAGTCAACTTTGTGCTCATCATCGAACACCTCAGGTGCCACGGGAATCGGTTGTCGAAATCCAAATTGTCGCAAGACTCTATCTAACTGGTGTATCTCCACGGTGGCATAATTGACTAATGGAACCTTCACATGCCAAATGTTTGGATTTTGAAAGAATTTATCCGAAATTACTTCCGAATTGCCGAATCCTCGTATGGTGTCCATTGAAACTATATGAATATGATAAAAATATTAGTTATATACATAATACTAAATATTAAATACTAAATACTAAATACTAAATACGAAATACGAAATGACTATTTTATTATGTATATATATTTTATTTAATACTTACTTGTGCTTTTGACCGTTGGTCTAATAGAAACCATATATCTTCAAGAGAGGTAGGTATTCCAACATAACTCGTCGAATGGGTCCACCTAATTAAATAAATTTTTAGCATACAATTATATTTTAAATCTACGTAATAATTGTAAAATCTAATATAAAATTTACTTGTTATGAGTGGGAAGGGTGGTCCACTCGAGGACGTAAAAATGGAAAGCGAAACTGTGCACATGATCGTAGTAGTGATAGGTAACCTCCAATTTTGGCTTTATTCGGTAGCGTCGCCCCGCACATCGCCGGTACAATTTTGCTAACATGGCAGACCCCCAACTAAATTCACCAACTGCTCTAAAATCAACGAGTTTCAGCAGTCATCTCAGATGTACGAGGTTTCGTGACAAGTTCGACATCAGATAACCTCCAATCATCTCAAGAATGTATGCCCGGGCATATCGTATTCTTTCTAGTTCAGTTGAATCATTATCGGCTCTGGGAATGTGTCTCGTAACCAGCCCATCTCGATTCGACCTCCGTTAATATTATCCGGAATAGCACCCAAAAGCTCGTAGCATACGACTCCCCAATCAGCAGATTAAGCGGACCCGGTGACTGCGTACCCATCCATCGACAATCTCAATTGCAACTGCACGTCTTCTAGAGTGATAGTGCACTCTCCGCATGGAAGATGAAAAGTGTGTGTCTCGGGTCTCCACCTCTCTATCAACGCACTGATTAGCTTCGGGTCCAACTTGCACCTTCGGCCTATCGTGGCCACGTGCCAAAAATCCGCTTCTCGCAGGTAATTCTCTATCAACGGCAATGGCGGACCAGGCATATTACGAATATAACATTGCAACACCTGATCTACAAACTGTTATAAAAAATTATAAAATAAAAATCAATTAAAAAATTGCATAAATGAAAAAAAAATTAAATAATATTGAAAAATTAAAATTATCACTTATCATTGTCATTTGATCGACGGATATGTGTTTATTATCGAGACGAATTAATTCTTGAGGCTCGTATCATATCACAAAACAAATTATCGAGACAAATGGATAAGAAATATGAGGCTCGTATCATATCACAAAACAAAAAAAAAAATAAAATGGTTGACACAAACTATTGAGGTGAATAAATTATAATTGGATGCCACTTTCATTTTCCTTCTATCACATCTATCACATATTTCTTGTAAATCTGCTCACTTATAGAAACAACAAGGAGACCCAATGTACAAAGAGGCCCCAGTTTTCACAACACCAATTCTTGCGACAAAGAAACCCCAGTTTTCGCAACAACAACTTGCTCCTATCAAACCCAATCAAATGCTTTATCATTGGCACCACAATGTGTTCTCAACACATGAATAAGCTTATATTTACTCCCCCATATTTACTCAATAACAAAATCCTAGTAGCCCCAATTCTAAATAAATAAAACTTGATATTTGAAAGCAAAAAACACAATTTATTCCTTTAATGGTTAAAAAAAATCATAAATAAATATTAGAAAAGAGTTTATAAAAAAAAGAGATTTTCAAATTAAAAAATCATTAGACTCACTCAAGATAAAATACAAATCTTCGTTTCTTTATTTTCGTTGATTAAGTTTTGTAAAGAATTCCCAAAATAGATTTAAAGGAAATTAATTTTAATTAAGAAATTACAATTAAAATTTTTACGTATTTTCTATGCCTAAAATTTTGATGAGTACGTGTGGTACCTCATAAAAAATATTAACACCGTTAGCGGTAATTTGGGTAACGGTTGACAAATTTAAGTATTAAATTGCACTAAAAAAGTTTAAATATTGAATTAGGAAAAATTGCTATGTTTAAGTACTAAATCTTATATTAAGCCTTCTATTTATTGTAATATTTAATATAATATTTCAAAACTTTATAATAAAACAGATGTTTTATATACTACTAATATTTATTATCAATTTTATTTTTAAATTAAATTTAAATTATTTTTTTATTTTTAAAAATAATTATATTGACGAACATTATTATCCTAGCATGAGTATATAAACTAGTTACCAGGGGCGAAGCCAGGGGGTTGACATGGGCCTCGGCCCCCTAAAATGTAAAATTATTATTTAAAACCTTAAATTTTTTTAAAAATATTAAATTATTAAAGTTAAAATTACACTTTGCCCCCCTAAAATTATAAAAATTCGATTTAATCCTTTACAAATGATAAAGATATAAACTATAAAAAATTAAAATTTCATCCAACCCCTAAAAATTGTTCTAGGTTTGCCCTCGCTAATTACATATATTATTAATTATTATATGATAATTAATATAATTAACAATATCATTTTATTTTCAATTATCAATTTAAAATTTAAAACATTATTAATTGTATTTTTATGCATTTAATTATGTTTGATATAAGCTCTAAAAATAAAATGAAATTATCATTATTAAATATAAAATTTAAATAGATAAAATCATAACAAGTTGAGTGAGACATATATATCCATATTAAATTATAATTATTATTTTAAATTAATAACTATATTTAGTTCTAAAAGCTTACTTTTTAAATTTAAGTTATATATAAAAATTCTATTTTAATTTTCTTACATAAATTTTCATGAATATACTTCTTACATAAATTTGATTAATTTTCTTTTATTTCTATTTTTTTTAACGTGACAACATCAAATTCGTTCAAAGAGCTGTCCGCAAAAAGCCGCGCGTACGTCAAAAGCCAGATCCTCACAGTCATAGGCTAACACCGTGGGGACGAATAGTTCCTCAAGCGCGTGTAATTCAACTCCCTCCTCTATCCTACTCCTTTATTTCTGGTTTATAGTTTAAATGAACTGGAAGTAGTTAAAAATCACGCACGCTTGAAAGTTGAAACACAGCGTTTTCCATTTCCGTTCACCGCGTGATCTTCAAGCATCATCCCCATTTTTTTTCCAATTAGAGGAAAAACGCAAATTCATATGAAAACGATCATCGAAATGCGAAACCCTAAAATTTCCTGATCCTCTCTCCGCTAAACCTTCCTCTGCTTTGCCTATTAGTTGTTTTATTGCCTCAACCTCTTGTTTTTTTTACCTTTTTGCTCATGGCGGAGGTCGGCGCAGGCAGCGGCGGAAGTTCATCTTCGAGGAGAGAAGAGATCAATGGCGCTGGATTATCTTCGATGGACTCTTTAGAATCTCGTTGGGTGTTCCAAGATGAGGACGATTCTGATATCGATGACGAGGAAGATGACGACGACTATGACGATGCGCCGCATCTTACTGGAGTAGATTCCGATGACGAGGATACTCAGGATCAGCGCTTGATTCGCACTGGACCACGCATTGATTCCTTCGATGTTGAAGCTCTCGAAGTCCCCGGTGCACCAAGAAGTGATTATGAGGTACATTGTCGTTTCGTTTTCAGATTTACTTGCTTGACACGCGTTTATTATGCTAATCTAATAAAACTATTGGCTTACTGTAATTTGAGAATTTGGAATTCAGTTGGGGTTTACTTTGGTATCTTTGAGGAGTACTTATTTTTTAATTTGTTTGGTTGTACGGGAAGCTAATAATTTCTTATTTGGTAAGTCGAGCTTCAATAGTATGTTGGCAGAAAGAATTATGGTTTTAGTTTAGGTTAATGAATGAATGAAATGAAAACCTTGACATTATGAGTATTTAGTGATCTCAGTTGTTAAATATAAAATTTAAGGTAACAAAATTACAGCCTATTTTGGACAGAAAACCTTACTGAGGTAAGTTATGGCTGTATTTCTATATATTGCATTAATTCAGGCTGAGTTATTTACTCTGAATTTGAGCCTAACCTTAGTATGCTTTTCAAGATAATTAATAAATAGAGTTTGCGAGGCAACTGTGACTTTGTTGTGGAAACAGTACATACTTCCTTCAGTCCTTCCAACATCTGCCATTCTGTTGTCTGGACTGCTTAGCATTGTTTTATTATTGGTTTGGTTTTATTTTTTAGAAAAGCTACACATGATAAACTCAAGGTATAATTTTGTTACTTTTGACATTCCTGTTGAATTCTACCTTTCTTGCACTGTTACATTGAGTGCGAGATTGTTCTATCACTCTAACTGGTAGCAAGTATAGATTCCATCCCATCACTGTCCATGTGGACAGTATTTATGATTACACTTGAATGTTTAAACTTTTATGATAAGTCCAGATTCTATCACAAGATTATGAGGGATGCTGGTAAATTCTCTTGAATTACAATCCCAAAGGATGGGATACTCTGAAATTAATGGTGCCTTAACTAGCAGGGAGGTTGTTTTGTAGCATTACGATGACTATATGACTTTTAATGGTTTTTGATTACCTTTATTTTACTGAAAGATCGTCCTTTTCTTGTTGCAAATAAAAAAGCTTGTTTCTTGTGATGTTTGTTGGATCAAGTGAAAAACTTCCTTATAGCTATCTATAATAACCATGGTACTGGAAATAAGATAAATTTTTATTAAATTTATTCCATGGTACATTTGTTTTTATTCTCGTGTTTATATGTTCACTTAATTTTGATCTCAGGACTTTGGTATGGGGAAGAAAATAGTGCTTGCCTTTCAGACACTTGGAGTTGTATTTGGTGATGTTGGAACAAGTCCATTATATACCTTCAGTGTGATGTTTAGCAAGGCACCTATCAATGGGAATGAAGATGTTATTGGAGCATTATCACTTGTTCTATACACCTTAATCTTGATCCCCCTAATCAAATATGTCCTTGTGGTTCTTTGGGCAAATGATGATGGTGAAGGTATGCTGGATTTTCCCAATTAAGACAGTATTTATGAGCTTTTATGCAGGCCTTAAACATGTGTAGAATATATATTCCATCTGAATTGCTTCATAACTTTTCCATTTGGTTTCTTGAAGGTGGTACTTTCGCATTGTACTCATTGATTTGTCGGCATGCTAAGGTCAGCCTTCTCCCAAATCAGCTACCATCAGATGCTCGCATATCAAGCTTCAGGCTAAAGGTGCCATCTGCTGAACTTGAGAGATCACTTAAAATAAAGGAGAGACTAGAGACTTCATTGACTCTGAAAAAACTTCTTCTGGTGTTAGTGCTTGCCGGCACTTCTATGGTGATAGCTGATGGGGTTGTCACACCGGCAATGTCAGGTTTCCATATGCTATTCTCTTGATTTTTTAATAATTGTGGTACGAATGAGTAGAGCATTGCTATTCTGCTTTTGCATATTGACATTTATGTGATAACTTATGTTTAAATTTTTTTTATTTTTTCTGATGTAGTGATGTCAGCTGTTGGTGGTTTAAAGGTTGGCGTTGATGCAATTGAGCAAGGTAGGTGGAATTCCCTGCTCTTGTCAACATTAAGAGATCATTATTACTTTGCTTGCACTATTTAATAAAAAATCAAATAGGACTGGCTGGTCAGACCGGTTGAATTGTAGCCTATCTAATCCAGTAATATGCTGTAAACCTGGTTTTCTCAAACCACTTAAAATCCAATTGAGCAGACAAAACCTGGATTAATTCAGTTTTAAACTGGTTTTATATTTATTTTATTGTTTTATTACTCAAATTATTTTAAGCAGTGAGTTTCAAACCTTTAAGCTATTAACTAAAGTTAATACATACTTAATACTAAAATAACATATTAATAATATAATCTCTTTTGCATTTGATCAGAGCCCCCATCATTCAAATCCAATCCAATTTTCTATCCATTGATTATATGCTGTTTGTTAGCTAATTCTCTCAGATAGGCTGCTTTTGTTTCTTAGTTTACCATGTTGGTAAGGAATATTTTGCAAAACTTAATTCACATGTTTAAAATTTACTTGTTCTTTGCATATAATATCAGACCATGTTGCAGTTGACTAGCTTGTAGGTCTCTTAGGTTATTGAGTCATCCTTGGTCTAGAATTGTTTTTGTGCTATTTGTGACAATGATTTAACTTTTGCTAGACTGTAGTTTATAAGTTGGGTTAAATCCTACATTCTGCATGGATCTATAAACATTATGATGGAGCCCCATGTCTATCCCTTTTTCTTTTGCCTGCTTGCCTGCCTTTAAATTTTAAGAGTTTATTTTTCCTTTATGATTTCTGCAATATTATTGCAACTGAATTGCTAGCTTTTTGAGTTAACTTTACTCTTTTCTTTATATGCAGATGAAGTGGTGATGATATCAGTTGCCTTTCTTGTGATTTTGTTCAGTGTACAGAAGTTTGGAACAAGTAAAGTGGGACTTGCTGTAGGCCCTGCTTTGTTCATATGGTTTTGTTCTCTAGCAGGCATTGGAATTTACAATCTTCTTAAGTATGACACCAGTGTCTTGAAGGCATTTAATCCTGTTCACATCTATTTATACTTCAAGAGGAACTCAGTTAAAGCTTGGTATGCTCTTGGTGGTTGTCTCTTATGTGCAACAGGTAACACATTAATAAAAGATAGCTATCATTTATTCAAATTTCATTCATATCTTAAATATAATTTCCAAGAGTGTTGTAGTGCAACATATTTCTCCTGCACTATAACAGCTTTGAATAAGTTTTCTTTCAAGTTATCATCTCACATTTCCCTGTACATTTTTGTTGCATCTCCTAATGCTTAATTTGCTGCAGTGGAATGTAACTCTTTAGGTGTTAGCCCAGTTAAGTTAAAAGTTATGCATTTGATTCAACTTTGATGAATTTGAAGTAGAGCATTAATGGTCATTGTATCTTATCTTTCTATGCTGTTGATGGTTTGTGTTTCAGGGTCTGAAGCAATGTTTGCAGATCTTTGCTATTTTTCGGTGCAATCAATCCAGGTAATGGAGCTAGAAAACTTGGTACCGAATCTTCTGGTTTTCATACATCCTTTATTACATTATAATGACTGATGAAGTTGCTAGTTTACTTCTTTTGATTTGTGGGATAGTTGGTTGTCTGCAGCTTACATTTGTTTTTCTCGTATTGCCTTGCCTATTGTTGGGTTATCTGGGTCAAGCTGCCTACCTTATTAATAATCCTAGTGGTGAAGAGCAGCCTTTCTTTTATTCAATTCCAGGTAAATTTATCATCAATGGGTAGTGGATCTCCAAATAGTTGAATTCCTATTTTCTGCTTCGGAATGCTGTCTTGCTTGCCTTCCTCTAAATGAGAACTTTTTGGCTCCATATAGGTCGTATGTTTTGGCCAATCTTCCTCATAGCTAATATTGCCGCTTTGATTGCCAGCCGAACTATGACAACAGCCACATTTTCATGCATAAAGCAATCAACTGCTCTTGGTTGTTTCCCTCGCCTGAAAATTGTTCATACATCTAGAAAGTTCATGGGTCAGATCTATATCCCAGTCATAAACTGGTTTTTGCTGGTAGTTTGCTTGATCGTTGTGTGCTCTATCTCCAGCATTAATGAGATTGGAAATGCATATGGTAATATTTTCTCGTAGTCTCTCTCTCTTTATGTATATATATTGCTTTCACTGACAGTATAATTTCTGTTATCCTTGAATGAATCTGTGATGTCATGTAATTCAAAAACCTAGATTTTTTTGGTTTTACTGGGAAGATAGCTGAAACAAACTGACATCTTATCCGAGTTTTCTCATCTTTCTGGTTTTGGTTTTTTTTCTCAGGTATAGCAGAGCTGGGAGTCATGATGATGACAACAATTTTAGTCACCATTGTCATGCTGCTCATATGGCAGATAAACATTGTAATTGTCCTGAGCTTTGTGATCTTTTTCCTGGGTCTGGAACTGACTTTTTTCTCCTCAGTTTTATGGAGTGTGACAGATGGAAGTTGGATAATCTTGGTTTTTTCTGTGATAATGTTTCTCATTATGTATATCTGGAATTATGGTAGTAAGCTTAAGTATGAAACTGAAGTGAAGCAAAAGCTCTCAATGGATTTGATGCGAGAATTGGGCTGCAATCTTGGGACAATTAGAGCTCCTGGCATTGGTTTGGTTTACAATGAGCTGGCAAAAGGAGTACCAGCTATATTTGGCCATTTTCTAACTACACTCCCTGCAATCCACTCCATGATCATCTTTGTCTGCATAAAGTATGTCCCTGTTCCTATGGTGCCTCAGAGTGAAAGATTCCTGTTCAGGCGAGTCTGCCCTAAGAGTTACCATATCTTTCGTTGCATTGCCAGGTAAGATGCTCTGGCTGGAAACTCCATACCTGTTATCTTGCCTAACCCAGTTCCTTTTTGTGTTAGTTGGGATTTATCATCATTTCAGGTTCAATCTTTGAAGTGCAATATTTATCATAGAAACTGACTAGCATGGTAAAAAGAGATAAATCTCAAAATTATACGAGAACTCTAGTCCAATGTGCAATGTGATACATGAACTTTGATTTTGTGCAATTGTATACATAAAAATTGTGATTTTATTCAATTTTTTACAAACCACTAACTATGTTATTGATGTAACATCACTTTATGTTTACATATTACATAAACAATTGCATTATCCCACATGAAAATAAATGGATATATTTATTTTCTAAATTCATACAATTGAATCAAAATCAAAGTTTTATTTGTATGATTGAACCAAAATCAAAATTTTACATGTACAATTGCATCAAATCAAAGTTTATGTATCACATTTCGTATGATTAAAGTTAAGGTGTAAATTTGAGACTTATCCCTCGTTTAAAATGCCACCTTGACTGGAAGTTGTCAATATTAAACTAGCAATAAAATCGGAAAAGTAGATTATATATTAGCATGCGTGCAATTCCTTCCTTTTTTTCATTTTCTTCAGCCTTATCCCTTTCTCCATTCTCAGGTATGGTTATAAGGATGTCCGTAAAGAAAATCACCAGACATTTGAGCAGCTGCTGATCGAGAGTATTGAGAAGTTCATTCGTCGAGAAGCTCAGGAAAGACAATTGGAAAGTGATGGTGATGAAGACACTGATAATGAAGAGGATACCTCTCTCTCAAGGGTTCTTATAGCTCCCAATGGAAGTGTTTACTCACTTGCTGTTCCACTGTTGGCTGAGTTCGGGAGCTCTAGTAATAATCCCATTTCTGAAGCAAGCACCTCAGAGGAGGTGACGGCAGATTTGCCTGTAGATCTGTCAATTTCTGATGCGGAGCACAGTTTAGAGAGGGAGCTGTCGTTCATACGCAAAGCTAAGGAATCTGGAGTTGTTTATCTTCTTGGTCATGGAGATATTAGGGCAAGAAAGGATTCCTGGTTTATTAAGAAACTAGTTATCAATTACTTCTATGCTTTCTTGAGAAAAAATTGCAGGAGGGGCATTGCAAATTTGAGTGTGCCCCATTCGCATCTCATGCAGGTTGGCATGACTTACATGGTTTGATGGTACATTTTTGCAAACCGAAATAAGGTGCATAATTTTTCTCACTTTGAAAAGAACGGTTCCACAAAAGGAAGATGAACATTCAGAAAGGGCCTATCTTCTCAGCATATCTCTGATCGAAGCTGCATCGCGGAGCTCAAGTCAACTGCTAACAGTAAGTCTTGAACCTTTCTCTTGATAACGCTGGCCCCTTGAATCTGCAAATTTGTTATGGAATACTGTTTGTTTTCATTTTGTTTTGCTGATTAGGAAGTTTTGTAATGATTCTGGAGTTGCCTTTCCTTTTCCTGTATTGGTTTTTTCACTGTTAGAAGCTGGTTCATATCAAATTAAATCTTGTTGTAATTATTGGGGCAGATATTTTAATTTTAACTTTTTCAGTTAAGTGAATAGATATTTTTGGTCAAATCTTAATATATAAAAAAAAAATTGAGTAAAAAAAATACTTGTTATTTTAACTCTACATGCCAATGGTGTTGTAGTTTTTTCTAGAAATTATTATGGTAATGGTATTAATTAAGGATCTGGTTATCAGTTACGAATTATTTTATTATATATTAAATATATTATTTTGTACTGAATTAAAAGGCATTAATTATTATTTTTGAACGTAAAGAATGCATTAATTATGATCTTTATATATAGACATCATATTAACTAGTGTGGATTAGTTTTAGAAAAGATGGATATATGTTTTTAAAGCAGGTAGTTATTTAGAATAATATTCATGTATTTTTGGAGTGAATTGATATTTTGTTGTGCAAAAATATATTATATTAATTGTAGGAAGAAATAATTACTCGTATTTCTATATTTTAAATCAGTTAAGTTGTGCCTGTCAATTCATAATATTAATTTACTTGGATACATCTAGTGTATTTTTTAATATGCTTAATTTTGAGTTATGCTTTAATTTTTAACTTAATTTAGTCTCTATATTTTATAATTTTATTAATTAATTCAAATTGTTAACTTTTTAATTTAAATATTATGTGGTTATATGTATTTGAAAGCAAATTTTAATTCCATAAAGTTGAGAGATTGAATTCTTGAAAATATAAGCTGGAGTACTTAATTTCAAATGTATGAAGTGTAGAGACTTAAAGTCATGATTGTTTGAACAGATCGAACCATTTGAGGTGACAGTCTAAAGAAAGGCATCAGATTGGTTGACTTGTGAACTAGTACAAGCTTGTAGAACTAGGCTAAAAAATCAATTGATCCAATTTTTTTACTTTTAAAAGTATTTTTATTTTTATGTTTCTAATGATTCATTTAATCTAATAATCTGAACTAGCAGTAATAATGGTTGTTTGATTCTAAAAATTTTTTAGAGTATATTTAATCTTCAAATTTTTATTATATAATTTCATACAAATAAATAATTAATCTAGCACCAAGGGTAAATAAACTATATTAGTAATAAAACTAAACTAAGGTAGGAGCAAACACTGACGCAGAAATTCAATAATAAAGAACTAAAAGTGGTAGAGTTGCTAACAACAGTGGCAATAAAGGAAAATAAATACCTTTTCAAATTCAGATAGGTAGGTTGCCGGCTTTTTTATTATAAAACTAACTTAAAAAAATAATTAATTACTTAAATAACATTTTTTGATAAAATATGAAAATAACCTAAAATTTATAGTAAAAGTTGGTGGAACTAAAGTGATTGGCACCATCAACTTACCACATCAGTAATCTATATAAAGAATTAATATTTTGGTGAAGTCACTTATATAAATATTAGAGAAATATTGTGATGCTTTAAAAAATAGGAGATTTTAAATAATTTTACCTTTTTCTAGTAGAGTTAAATACTTTAGAGCCACCGGATTTCAACACCCTAACCTATTCAAACAGCCTAAATTTTTTATTTTTTTCATTCGTTGCTTTTTTTTTTTTTTTGTCCTTTATTTGCTTTATTTATTTGTTTATTATTAGTTTTATAATATTTTAAATATTTTATAATATTATTTTTAAATTTTAAATTTTAAATTTTAAAATTTTATATTAAAAAACATATTTTAGAAAATTACATTTGTAATAAAGTGATCGAGCCATTTTAAATAGCTTCACCAAATAAAATATTATTTTTAAAATTTTAAATATAATTTTTAAAATTATTTTTTAAAGCTATTCAAATGTTTTTAAAATTATATTTAAAATTTTAAAAATAATATTTTATTTGGTGGAACTATTTAAATGGCTCCATCACTTTATTACAAGTGTAATTTTTAAAAATATGTTTTTTAATATAAAATTTTAAAATTTAAAATTTTATTTTGGTGGAACTCTTGATTCTCTAGTATATATAGAATGGTGAAGATGTTGTGTTTAGTAAGAGAATTCAAAATAAAGATGAATAATAAGATATTTTTGTGTATATTCTTTTTTATGGTGAAATTGTAGAAGGTAATGTTGGTTGTTTATTTCAAGGTCGGTAAAAAATAGAGTTATGATTCAAAAAAAAAAAATATGAAGCTGTCAGAAATGAAAAGAAATATCAATGTGAAAATAGTTATCCATTATGGAAAGGCGACGACTCTATAAACTTACTCTTATCATTTGTGGTATATGCAAGCTTCATTTTTATGCTACATGCCGGAGACATCGACTCTCTTTTGGATGATGACGCTTTCATGTCTATTGCATTTGAATAAGATCTCCTGCCAACTTTTCCGCTGCACGTCCTACCCAAACAAAGTTCGGTAACATCTTTGCAACATTATGGAGGAGGTAACTTCATTTTGTCTGTAAATATAATATCAGATTTTGTGTTTAGTGTTACTTTTATGTGCATAAATTATATATCAGTTCACCCGACTTTCTTAGGATTATGAATATACTTAGTGTCGAAACCATTTTTAAATCAAAAGTTTAAAAAACGGGGATCGACTTTAAAAATATGGCAATGGAGTCGCTACCGATCTTTTATTTAAGATGTGATCGGATCATCTTGAGATGAATTATTTTAATAAAATATTTTTATTAAAATAATAATTTTGGTCTACGAAATCTAAGAAAATAGGTTCGGGAGTCGGTTACGCACGAGGAAGGATTAGCACCCTCGTAGCGCCCAAAATTGGTACCGAATTGATTAATTAATGTCCTGACGTCGAAAATTTGAAAAGATTCTAGAATACGATCCATTTATCTAAGATATGTTTGGACAGAATCATATTGAATGCTGAAAATTTTTATTTCGAAGAAATAAAATGTCGTACTCAGTAAGTTAAGGCACAACATCTTATATTATCGGAATTAGATTTATCCTTCGACATTCAATACTCGTACATTTAAAAATAAGAAGGATATTCAATTATTTGGGTCAAAAGAAAAATTGCAACTCAGTAAGTTAGGGCACTATTTCTCAAAATTCTTGAATACGAAATGTTGCCTTTATTCTTTTGAAATTCTTATCTCGAGATGATAAAATATCACACTCAGTAAGTTAGGGCGCAATATCTCAACTTCTTGAGAATAAGTTTTTTTATTTAAAATCGTGTATTTAATTTAAGAGAGAAAGGATCCTCGGTTACTAGGTTTTAAACGAAGAGAATCGGAACTCAGTAAGTTAGAGCACGATTTTCTCGAAACCCCTAAACACGAGCATTGCCTTGTGATCTTAAAACCGAAATGACATTAAACACTACATCTTTCGTAAGATACAATGGAATATTAATACACAAAGTAGAGTAACTATTTACAAATGAAATACAATGCTATTAGATCTCAAAAATAAATAAATATAAAACGAGAATTAAAACACACATAATGGCAATAATTATCAAACGTTGGATCAATGATAAACAAAATAATAAGAATAATAAAATACATACATCAACAATATTACGAAATCAATAGAATAAATAAAATATTTGAAGTTAAACATTTATATAATAAATAAAAGATATACAAATGATATGTAAAAGTAATTGAAATAAATAAATACATAATTTTAAAATAAGATCTTTAGATGAGTAATTATATTTATATAAAATAAAATATATACATAGATGGATTTAAAAGAAAATATATGCATAAATAATATGAAATTAAAAATATATATGCTAAAAATAAATAAACATATATATATATATATATATATATAAAGTACACATATATGTATACATATACATAAAAATAATTTAATATAAATTACATATGTATATAAAAGAATATATATAAAAGTTTAATGAAAATAATATAGAGAAATAAATAATACGTTTAAAATATGTTTAACATTCAATATTAATTTCAAAAGAATAATTAAAAAGGAAAAACAATAAACAAATAATTAAATTAATTAATTAAGGGACTATATTAAAATCAAAACAAAATTAGAGAGCTAAAAGTAATAAATTAAAAAACGAAAAGTGTAACACCCTCTAACCCTAAACCGTCGTCGGAACAGGGTTACAAGGCATTACTGAACATATTAGTCAATTTTCCCAATTACTTATAAATAAAAATTATGAGTTGGTATAATTTAGTAATTTAATTCCTATATTGGGCTCTTGAAGCCAAAGCATATATCTAACGTAGAATGAAACTTGTTTCAACGCTTTACAAAACTAGCGAGAATATCTTTTTTTCTTTTTATAAAAATTTAATGACATTTACGCTTATTTTCACCTATAACCCCTCGCAATTAAAACCGTATTCATTCTAAATATAACCAATTCAACCAATTCCAAAATCCAACAATTCAACCAGGTGCAATTTCATATTTAATCGTATTTAGATTCTACTTATAACATTAAAATGCCAAATATCATTTTCTACAACAAAAGTCATGTAGTAGTTTTAAGTGACCAAAATATCACCTATGTACATGCCATTTTAACACAAAATATAATACCTACTTTTGTAGTCTTGAAGATGTGATGAGATGAGAAATCTTCTAGTTGAACTTCTCTTCTAGACTCTTTGTACTCTGCGTTAAAATAAGCGCGTTAAGCCGGTGAAGGCTTAGTAAGCACTAAAAGAATAATTAAATAAGCAATTATAACATAATATTTTAAAATCAATCAATTAGTGCATATTTACTCACATATAAGTCTCTTCAACTGTGCATTTCTTTAAATAAATTTAACTTATCTTTTGTAAGGTATAAAACTTACCTTATCACATCAGTAATTTCACTTTTATTCTCAATTCACCATATTAGCCCAAAGTAGACTTCTAGAACACACCGGATATCTGAACAAATACTGAGAGGTGCATTATGATGCACAAGTGAGCGAGCACGGCGTGCTAATATCGAGAAAGCGGCGTGCTAATATCGAGAGCACCAACGTGCTAATATCGAGAGCACCAACGTGCTAATATCGAGAGGCGCTAAAGTTCCTTAATGGCATGCCACTAATATCCCGATGGTTCTAAATTCAGTCTACTTGGGCATTAAAGTTGAATCTTATATATTTAAGTAATTCACATAATTATTTCAAAAGGATAAATAACAATAATTTAAAATTCTTGTAGTACTTACAACAAAAGGTTGAGGTGATATAAATTCTTCTTCCTTCACTCCTTAACCTTCTCTTTTCCTTTTCCTTCGATTCGGTCCTCTCCTTCCTTTTCTTTTTCTTCAATTTCATATAAACACATAACATTTATATGTTAAAAATAATCAATAATTTCTTGTACTATTTAATAAAATAAACATGTATTTTATGATAATTTCATGCTTTCTTACTTTTGCTCACATTTCAATTCAATCCTTTACTCATAAACTTATTCAAAGCTGTCCTTTTGTGTCATAGTCACAAAATTATTTATTTCCAGAGCTAAAGAACCCCAAATGAAGAACCGTAAATTTTTCCTGAAACTAGACTCACATATATTCATACCATAAAATTTTCAGAATTTTTAGCCTAGCCAATTAGTACAGTTTATTCATCAAAGTCACCCTATTCTGTTGTCTGGCAGTTCTGACCCTTCTTCACTAAAAATTAATTATCTCTTCATACAGAATTCATATGATGTTTTTGTTTATTTCTATTGAAAGTAGACTCATTCAGGATTCTAAACATATAAATTTAAGGCCCTAATTATTTTCCTCCAATTTTTATGATTTTCCAAAGTCAGAACAGGGGATTTCGAAATCACCTGAACTAGTCTCACCAAAATCTAAATATCTCAAACTACAGAATTTATTTGCTTTCTCTGTTTCTTTCATATGAAAATAGACTCAATAAGCTTTAATTTCATATCTCACTCGACTTCTAATTCCTCTTCTACGATTTTTGGTGAATTTTCCAACTTACTCTACTGCTACTGTCCCAAAACTGTTTTCTTATAGCTTGTTTTGCAATTAAGTGCTTTATCAATTCTAACTTCAAATTCTTTCAATTAAACCACTAATTCATCATTTTATTCATCATATGCTATGTTCAACAACTTTAAAACTTTAAAACTTCAACTTAAATTCATCAAAACTTTGTTCTAAAACTTATAAAGCATCAAAATTAAAAGAAAAGGACTAAATTAACTTACCTATTAAACTTCCAAGTCTCAAACTTTGAATTATCCCTTTTCTTCTTTCTTTTCTCTCTTTTCTTTCTTTCCCCTGCTCTCTGTTTCGTTTTCTTCTCTCTTTATTTTTTACCTTAATATATAATATTATATTATATATAATTATCTAATAATAATATATTTTATCACATAAAAATCTTAAGATTTTTATACTTATGCTGCCTCTATCATTTAAAATGGCATAATTGCCACTTTAGTCCTTTTTATTTTCTTTAATCTTCAATTAAACTTTCACACTTATTACAATCTAATCCTTTTCCCAAATACTTCTAATTAAGTCAAATTCACCTAAATAAAACCCAATTAGATGCACAACTAGCTTCGTAAATATTTTTAATAAATATTTACGATTCAGTTTATGAAAGCGGAGACCAAAATATATTTTTGGTTACTCGACTATCGGGTCACTACAATTCTCCCCACTTAATAAATTTCGTCCTCGAAATTTACCCGCATAAACAACTGCGGATATTGATGTCTCATTGTTTCCTCTCTTTCCCATGTTGCTTCTTCCAATTATGATGTCTCCACAACACTTTTACCAACGGAACCCGTTTGTTTCTCAATTCCTTTACCTCTCGAGCAAGTATCTTAATTGGCTCCTCTTCATAAGTTAAATCCGGTTGAATTTCTATTACTTGAGAGTAATCACATGAGATGGATCAGACCGGTATCTTCGTAACATTGAGACATGAAAAACATTGTGAATTCTATCCAATTCGGTGGTAAGGCTATCCGATAAGCAATGGACCAACCCGTTCTAAGATCTCATACTGCCCAATGAATCTTGGTGAGCTTGCCTTTCTTCCCAAATCGGAGAATTTTTTCCATGGCGACACTTTCAAAAATACTTTTCACCCACATTATATTCAATATCTTTTCTTTTAAGATCGGCATAAGATTTTGACGATCGATGTCGCTTTCAAACTATTTCGAATGACTTTTACTTTTCTTCATTTCTTGGATCAAATCAACCCCATGTATCTTCTTTTCATGAGCTCTGTCCAATATAACGGTGTTCTACACTTTCTACCATACAAAGCTTCATACGAGCCATTTTAATCTTTGGATCGATAATCTGTTGTTGTAAGCAAATTCAATCAAAGGCGATACCTCTCCCAATTACCTTCAAATTCTAGTATACAAGATCGAGCATATCTTCCAATACTTGAATTACACTTTCGGATTGGCCATCCGTCGAGGATGAAATGCGATCTTGAAATACAACCGAGTCCCTAAAGCTTCTTGCAATTTATCCCGAAACGAGAAGTAAATCGGGGATCTCTATCTGATATAATGGAGACAGGCACTCCATGTAGCCTGATAATCTCAGATATATACAGTTCAGCCAGTTTATATAAAGAATAATCATGCGCATCGGAATAAAGTGCGCTGATTTTGTCAATCGATCAACAATCACCCAAATAGCATCCTTTTTCTTCGGAGACATCGGTAACCCCGATACAAAATCCATAGTGATTCTCTCCCACTTCCATTCCGGTATAGTAATTGGCTGAAGTAACCCTGAAGGTACCTGATGCTCAGCTTTAACTTGCTGACATATTAAACATCTTGATACAAACTCAGAAATATCACGTTTCATACCTGGCCACCAGTACATCTTTTTCAAATCATTATACATTTTATTACTTCCCGGATGCACAGACATAGTACCACTGTGAGCCTCGTGTAAAATCTTCTGTATGAGCTCTGAACTCCTGGGTACACATACCCTACCTCTGAATAATAAACAATCATCAACCCCAACTTGAAATTCACAATCGATTGCGACTCACATTGTGCCCGTTTAACTCGCAACTTCTCATCATTCTTCCGAGCTTCACATATTTCTTTGTAAAAATGTCGGTTTAGCTCTCAATTCAGCCATGATTGAACCATTATCAACCAAAACAATCGGGCATTCATAGCTCATAAAGCAAATAGAGATTTTCGACTTAAAGCATCAGAACAACATTAGCCTTACCTGGATGGTAATCAATAATTAAATCATAATCTTTTATCAATTCAACCCATCTTCTCTGTCTCAAATTCAAATCCTTCTGAGTCAACAAATACTTCAAACTCTTATGGTCAGTGTAGATATAACATTTTTCCCCGTATAAATAATGTCTCCATATTTTTAGCGCAAACACCACTGCAGCCAATTCAAGATCATGCGTCGGATAGTTCTTTTCATGTGGCTTCAATTGCCTAGAAGCATATGCTACTACCTTTCCTCCTTGCATTAGCACACAACCCAAACCATTGTATGAAGCATCACTGAAAACCACGTACTCCTTACCAGATTCTGGTTGAATCAACACAGGAGCTTCTGTTAATGCTGCTTTTAATTTTTCAAAACTTTGCTGACACTTTTCTGTCCATTCAAATTTCACATTTTACGCAACAATTTCGTTAATGGAGATGCAATCATAGAGAATCCTCAACAAATCTTCTATAGTAACCGTAATCTGAGAAAACTCTTTATACATCACATTCTTTGGTGGTTTCCATTCAAGTATAGCTTCTACCTTCTTGGGATCTACCGAATACCTCTGCCGATACTATATGTCCCGGAAAAGTGACTTCTTTTAACCAAAATTCACACTTACTCAATTTAGCATACAATTGCTTTTCTCTCAAAATCAGAGCACAATTCGGAGATGTTTATTATGTTCTTCTTCACCTTTTGAATACACTAGAATGTCATCTATAAATACAACCACAAACCGATCTAAATAAATTTGAAAAATTCTATTCATAAGATCCATGAAAGCAATTTGGAGCATTAGTTAATCCAAATGGCATAACCAAGAATTCATAATGACCATCTGAGTCCTAAATGCGTTTTGACACATCGATTCTTTCACCGTAATTGATAATACCCGATCGAGATCAATTTTAGAAAATACACTAGCTCCTTTTAAGCGATCAAACAAATCATCAATCACAGGCAACGGATATTTGTTCTTTATAGTCACTTTATTCAACTGACGGTAATCTATACAAAGCCTCAAAGACCCATCTTTCTTCTTTACAAATAATACTGGTGCTCCCCATGGTGATACACTAGGACGTACAAATCCCTTGTCCAATAATTCTTGTAGCTGCGTTTTCAATTCTTTCAACTCAGTGGGTGCCATCCGATAAGGTGCTATAGATATCGGTGCAGTGCCTGGAATTAACTCAATCCCAAACTCTACTTCTCTTTCTGGAGGTAAACCCGGTAATTCTTCTGGAAACACATCAATAAAATCTCGAACCACTGGTATCTTTTCAATCTCAGAATTCGTTGTACGAGTATCTAAAATGTAAGCAAGAAAAGCAGTACATCCTCTTCTCATCATCTTAGAAGCCTTCATTGCAGACACCACATTCGTCAATGCACTATATTTTTCACCGGTTACAATCACTTTATCTCCATCCAAGTTCTCAAGGAAATTCTTTTTCTTTTGCAATCAACCATAACCCCATGTTCTGACAACCAGTCCATACCCAATATCACATCGAACTCATAAAACGTAAGTGCCATAAGGTCTGCTGGAAACTCATAATCATGAATTTTTAAGGGACATCTTCTACACACTTTATTAACTTTCTCACTTTGCCCAAAAGGATTAGTAACTACTATTTCGTATTCTGTAAGTTCTACGTGTAACTTTCTTTCTTTCACTAATGCAATGCATATATATGAATGTGTAGAGCCAGGATCAATTAATGCAATTACAGAAGAATCAAATAAAGAGAATGTACCAGTAATTACATCAGGAGCGTCTCCCTCTTCTCGTGTTCTGATAGCATAAGTTCGAGGCCTTCGGGATTCAGATCTACCAGTTGTTTCTCTCACCGATCTCGTACCACTACCAGTGCCACCAGAAATTCCAAGTTGTCTACCCTTTGTGAAGGCGAGTTACCTCTCACGATCGCTCGTAACACTTTCTAACATCTTGGACGATCCGATTAAATGATTTTTGATCCACATCAAAAGCAGGCTCGAGAAATCAATCGACATTCTCCCAATGGTATCTTCCACATTGCTCACATGATGATGGTATTGGTTTCTTTTAGAACCCCGGTACTACCCATAGAGGTCGTCTGCTGAGTTTGTCTTGTCTGAATTCTAGATCTTTGCCCAATAGTAGGAGAAGTGTATCTAGAATCTCTAAAATCCCTCACTCTTTTGAAAGCGGTAGTGGTCTTTGAACTAGTGGCTAGTCTCTTCCCAAAACTCTTTTCTTTTGAACGAGCTAACCCTTCTTCCGAATCGTTGTGCTCTATCAACCAAAATAGGAAATTCTTGTAGATGTAATGGTATAAGAGGAACATAAATCTCTTCATTCAATCCCCACTCAAATCTTCTGCACATATCTGCTTCATTTGCTATTAGTTCCTTTGTATATTTACTCAATCTGATAAATTCACGTTCATATTCAAAGAATGAGACATGTTGTTACGCTTGAATCCGAAATTCTCGTTTCTTCTTCTCAAGATAAAGTTGACTCACATATTTCTTTCTAAATTCGGATACAAAGAAATCCCAATTAATTTTCTCTGCAGGATGGATATTCATAACGGTGGTCCACCATTGATAAGCCTCACCCTTTAATAAAGATATTGCACACTTCAACTTTTCATCCCCAGACTGCGCAATTCTTCAAATATTCTTTGATGTTCTCAAACCATTCCTCACCTCATTGGGTCATCATCTTTCTTTCCTTTAAACTCTTCAGCCCCATATTTTCTGATTTTCTCCAAGGGGAATCGATGACTGGTTATAGATGATTGTAGATGTGGAGCAGGAAGAGGAGAAGATAGTGGTGGAACAGATGGAGCATTATTAGTTCTCACAACTTGCTGCAATAACTGATTCATTGTCTGTAACAAAGTTGCAATCGGAATTTCTTCTCTAGCCGGTATTGGTTCAGTTTCAGATTGAGTTCTTTCTTCCAATTCAGGCTCTCTATCATCTCCTAAGTTTACCGATTCACTTCGAGCTTGGACTCTATGTTGATCTCTTTCCCTATCAAGGTTTGGCGCCCTGCTCTCTACTTCATTTTCTGACTCTTCACGAGATCTATTTGACATCTTTAAGTTTCTACAATATTCATAAATTACACAATTAAATAACTAAAACTCATCTCATCACATCAATTTATAAAATGGCATGTACAAATAGACTCATACTCGACCCAAGAATTCAGAAAACCTAGGCTCTGAAACCAATAAATGTAACACCCTCTAACCCTAAACCGTCAATTGAACAGGTTACAAGGCATTCTTGAACATATTAGTCAATTTTCCCAATTACTTATAAATAAAAATTATGAGTTGGTATAATTTAGTAATTTAATTCCTATATTGGGCTCTTGAAGCCAAAGCATATATCTAACGTAGAATGAAACTTGTTTCAACGCTTTACAAAACTAGCGAGAATATCTTTTTTCTTTTATAAAAATTTATGACATTTCGCTTATTTTCACCTATAACCCCCGCAATTAAAACCGTATTCATTCTAAATATAACCAATTCAACCAATTCCAAAATCCAACAATTCAACCATTGCAATTTCATATTTAATCGTATTTAGATTCTACTTATAACATTAAAATGCCAAATATCATTTTCTACAACAAAAGTCATGTAGTAGTTTTAAGTGACCAAAATATCACCTATGTACATGCCATTTTAACACAAAATATAATACCTACTTTTGTAGTCTTGAAGATGTGATGAGATGAGAAATCTTCTAGTTGAACTTCTCTTCTAGACTCTTTGTACCTCTGCGTTAAAATAAGCGCGTTAAGCGATGAAGGCTTAGTAAGCACTAAAAGAATAATTAAATAAGCAATTATAACATAATATTTTAAAATCAATCAATTAGTGCATATTTACTCACATATAAGTCTCTTCAATTGTGCATTTCTTTAAATAAATTTAACTTATCTTTTGTAAGGTATAAAACTTACCTTATCACATCGAGTAATTTCACTTTTATTCTCAATTCACCATATTAGCCCAAAGTAGACTTCCTAGAACACACGGATATACAGAACAAATACAGAGGTGCATTATGATGCACAAGTGAACAGAGAGCACTGACGTGCTAATATCAGAGAGCACTGACGTGCTAATATCAGAGAGCACCAACGTGCTAATATCAGAGAGCACCAACGTGCTAATATCGAGAGCGCTAAAGTTCCTTAATGGCATGCCACTAATATCCCGATGAGTTCTAAATTCGTCTACTTGGGCATTAAAGTGAATCTTATATATTTAAGTAATTCACATAATTATTTCAAAAGGATAAATAACAATAATTTAAAATTCTTGTAGTACTTACAACAAAAGGTTGAGGTGATATAAATTCTTCTTCCTTCACTCCTTAACCTTCTCTTTTCCTTTTCCTTGATTCGGTCCTCTCCTTCCTTTTCTTTTCTTCAATTTCATATAAACACATAACATTTATATGTTAAAATAATCAATAATTTCTTGTACTATTTAATAAAATAAACATGTATTTTATGATAATTTCATGCTTTCTTACTTTTGCTCACATTTCAATTCAATCCTTTACTCATAAACTTATTCAAAGCTGTCCTTTTGTGTCATAGTCACAAAATTATTTATTTCCAGAGCTAAAGAACCCCAAATGAAGAACCGTAAATTTTTCCTGAAACTAGACTCACATATATTCATACCATAAAATTTTCAGAATTTTTAGCCTAGCCAATTAGTACAGTTTATTCATCAAAGTCACCCCTATTCTGTTGTCTGGCAGTTCTGACCCTTCTTCACTAAAAATTAATTATCTCTTCATACAGAATTCATATGATGTTTTTGTTTATTTCTATTGAAAGTAGACTCATTCAGGATTCTAAACATATAAATTTAAGGCCCTAATTATTTTCCTCCAATTTTTATGATTTTCCAAAGTCAGAACAGGGATTTCGAAATCACCCTGAACTAGTCTCACCAAAATCTAAATATCTCAAACTACAGAATTTATTTGCTTTCTCTGTTTCTTTCATATGAAAATAGACTCAATAAGCTTTAATTTCATATCTCACTCGACTTCTAATTCCTCTTCTACGATTTTTGGTGAATTTTCCAACTTACTCTACTGCTACTGTCCCAAAACTGTTTTCTTATAGCTTGTTTTGCAATTAAGTGCTTTATCCAATTCTAACTTCAAATTCTTTCAATTAAACCACTAATTCATCATTTTATTCATCATATGCTATGTTCAACAACTTTAAAACTTTAAAAACTTCAACTTAAATTCATCAAAACTTTGTTCTAAAACTTATAAAGCATCAAAATTAAAAGAAAAGGACTAAATTAACTTACCTATTAAACTTCCAAGTCTCAAACTTTGAATTATCCCTTTTCTTCTTTCTTTTCTCTCTTTTTCTTTCTTTCCCCTGCTCTCTGTTTCGTTTTCTTCTCTCTTTATTTTTTTACCTTAATATATAATATTATATTATATATAATTATCTAATAATAATATATTTTATCACATAAAATCTTAAGATTTTTATACTTATGCCGCCTCTATCATTTAAAAATGGCATAATTGCCACTTTAGTCCTTTTATTTTCTTTAATCTTCAATTAAACTTTCACACTTATTACAATCTAATCCTTTTCCCAAATACTTCTAATTAAGTCAAATTCACCTAAATAAAACCCAATTAGATGCACAACTAGCTTCGTAAATATTTTTAATAAATATTTACGATTAGATTTATGAAAGCGGAGACCGAAAATATATTTTTCGGTTACTCGACTATCGGGTCACTACAAAAAGGGCTACAATGCGATACGTGCAAATGATCAGGGATTAAAACAGAAAATGTCCCTATTCCTAAAACGCAGCATATTGATTGGATTAAACTGAAATAACGCGCAAACTTTAGGGGAGAAATTAAAAATAAATAAATGGAAATAAGGTTCCATCGAATGAAGATGCGAAAAGGAGGGACCAATCACGGAAATTTCCCATCGAAGACCAAAACGCATGGATCCAATAAGTAGTGGGTCGGGTCCAAACGGGTCGCGTCGTTCTGTGCATTTTAATAAGGCTAAAAAAAACCTAAACACCTCTACCCCTTCCTTAATCAGACACCAAACAAAAGGAAAACCTAAAAGCCTCCTTCCTTGTTCAGCCTAGTGAACTACGCCCACTTCGCCACCATGAACGACAAGTGGTTATCCGAAAGTCAATTAGCCTCATTTGGATGCATATCGGAAGGCTTTTAGTTTTCTAATCTCCGTCAAAGCCTCAATTAATGCGGAGCGAACATAGATCCGATAATAACATCAACAGATAAGATCTCTTCCCTCTTTTCTATTTTCTATACATTCGAAAGGAATCAAAATGCAACACAGAAAATGAAAAATGTTTTAAAACAACCCAAAAATCACCTTTAAAATTTCTTTGTTTTCTTTCTTTGTATTCGAAATCTGTATTTGAAATGAAAAATAGACCGATACTGGACTGAAAATATCCTTTTTCTGTATTCAAAAACGTGAAGAAAAAAACCTTTTTGTTTCTATATGTATGTGTTTATATGCGAAGCAAGAATGGACGAAAAAATCGAAGAATACCTCTGAAGATTGCTATGTTTTTGTATATCAAAAATAGTAAAAAACTATAGGGATTTCTTTGGCTCCTTTTATAGCCGATTCTCAAAAAATAAAAATACAAAAATTTTGCTATTTCATTCTGTCTCTATTCTGTTATTTACTGCTGTCGTGCTCTGATTTGCAGGTACGGAGACGACGTGTCATTCGGCGCAAGGCGTACGAGGGTCTGCCGCATGTACGGAGGCGCGTTGTGATGAGCGTGAAGGCACGCGCGCGGCGCGAACATGCCTCTGCGACGCTTAGGGTTCCTGATCTCTGCATATGTTTCAGGCCATTTGAGCCAATTTTGGTTATTGAGTCAATAGGTTTTGGGCAAATTTAGAATTGGGCTAGTTGGGTTATTACTTTTGGCCATTTTAGTTATAACATTTGGGCTCGAATTTGTGAGTTTGAATCCGAACCACTTTTGTAATGGACTGTGCTTATTGGACTGTATTATTGTTTTGGACTTTTGGTTTATTTTTTTGGTTTTAAAGTGATCTGGACAAAAATTGAGACTTACACTTACCATGTATTATAACAAATTGCAGGAGGAGTTTTGGACCAATACCATCAGGTCCATCTCTAAAGCTTACGAGAAGACAGGCCAGGAAATTGACCTAAGAGGACAAGCTATAGAAATGAGAATCCATCATGAGCCCAACACTGAGCACGGAAGCATCGAGAGCAGAGGTGGCTTTGTCTGCAACATGTCAGGTTAATCGACAACTATTTTGTGCTTATGTCTAATTTTCTCTTTAAAGACCATACACTTCTGCATAGCTGAATGGAAGTGAAAAAGGACGGATATTGTGGCTGTCAATGTGTATGCGTCACGGTCTACACCCGTGGTAAAGTTCGAGCATGTGAAAGCATGCATATGACTAGCAACATCTTATATGCTTTCAAATCCATTCTAATGCAAGTCATGTCCAATCAAGAAGCAGTCGATACTGCGAAAAAGACCGAGGATGAAGGATCCATAGAGAGGCACTAAACTGAGACAGTAAGGACTAAGGACAATATCTCCTGTGTTGTATTTCGTTTCAAGGGGTAAAAGCAAAACTGAAATGCAATCGAAAAACACATCCCAGACTGCATAATAAAAGAATCGAAGGGAAAAATCATGGTGAAAATTCCTCTTAATCTTATTTGATTTAATACACAAAGTCCTACTATAAAATAAAACATAAATTTCAAATTTTATTTTATTTAATTTTAATATATATTTAAATTATATTTTATCAAAACTATTTACAAAAGTTTACAAATATAATTATATCTATATCGAATAGTTTTTGTGTTATTTATTTTGGATATAATTATATTTTTAAATTTGTAAATTTTCTATAACCCAATTTTTCCAAATTTAAATTATTTAAGCCAATTGAATTCTAAAATATTAACATTTTAAAATTTTCAAAATTTCAAAACTCTTCCTTCAAATGTTACAAAGCTAGAATAGTTCTATTTAATTAATTTATTTCTATGGGATGTTGATAGTTAGATAAATTTGTATTTTTAATATATTTATTTTTGGTTAATTATCGAATAAAATGCTATCAAATTTTGATTTTTTTATCAACAATGAAGTCGATGTGCTGAATTCAAACTCTTACAAAAAGAGACAAAAAGCAAAGAGGAACCTGCTCAAAAACCTCTCAAAACAATCGTTCCAACAAAACAATTGTGAGATATGAACCTGCTCAAAAACCTCTCAACTTAATATTTTCTATCTCTCTAGTATATGGGATTATATAAATTCGTTCCTTAAAGTTGATTTGGTTTCGATTCAAAAAGTCTACGTTGGGTTGGAGTTATTTGGCGTACAGTTGAGAAGATGAACCGGTCGTGCTGTATTTGAATTCTAGCGAATAAATTGGTGTGTCTAGACTTGATCATGGGTCGGGCCACCCGAAATGTGGGAGGGTTTGGACAAAAATATAGGCTCGAAAAATAGGCTTGGACAAAAAATTAAGGCCCGTTTAAAAAATAGGCCGAGCCTCGAGTAAGACATTTTTGGCCTGTGTCTAGCCCGGCCCAAATCCACTAAAACACAAAAAAAATTGCTTTTTTTAATATTATTTTCTTCTTATTTTGCTACCATTTTACTATTATGTTGCTACTATTTTGTTGTTATTGTTTGAGTATTGTGTAAAACTTATTTTATTGTTAATTTTGTTATTATTTTAGAGACATTTGCTTGTTAAGTTGCATCTATATTAGTATTATTTAAGTATATATATTTCTTAAAATTTATTTTCAATTTGTTAAGAAATATTTATTTTGATGTTTTAGTATTTTGATGTATTATATATTTTTAAAATTATAAAAATATAAAATATAAAATGAGTATGGTAAAATATTAAAAATAAATATTTAAAATTATTAATAGTTGAGTGATCATTTTGTAAGTTTTTATAATTCGATAGCTAAAAATATAGTTAGCGACTATTAATGTAATTTAATCTAGATATAAAATATGAAAAATAATTATTATATTTTATGTATATTATATATTTCTATAAAAAACTTATTTAACATAATTATATACTATGTTTAAATAGATTATCTATCTAGTCAAAATATATCTAAAATAAATTTATCGACATTCATTAGGTGATGAAAATTAAATTAAAATTAGAATTAAAAATTAATTAGTATAGTAAAATATTAAAATAAATAAATATTTAAAAGATATATCAATTTTTAAAATTACAAAAATACTATTTGAGTATAAAATACTCACCATTTATTTATTAATCAAACATTCATAATATAAAATAAATTAAATAATAAAAAAATTAAAAGTATAACTTTTAAATTTAAATAGTGGAAAATTATTTTAAAAATTAGAATTCTATTGATATTAACGTCAAACATTTAAAATTGAATAGAAGATTATTACATGTACAAGTTTCATATGTGCAATTTGTTCTCTTTTTTTAATAGTTCTTTTGTATATGTTAACAAATCTAAAATGCAACAAGATTAAAGATCTCAAAAGATAATTTTATAATATGAGAAAATGTTAACAAAATATAAAAAAATAAAAATCGTTTTGTAAAAAAAATTAAATATAGTGTAGCATTTAATCTATATGTTAGTTAAAAGAGGAAGGAATCTCACATTGTTTAGTAACAAGTTGCAAAACTATTAATGAATCTATATATACACATATCTCATATCCCACATTACTTAATAAAACAAGGCAAATGAGACTTTGAGTCTATATAAAGATTTGCTTTATAAGTTATACTTCATATTAATTGGTGACCTTAAAAAATAGTGTTGTAGTTTTGAACATTTATAAATGTTTAATAAATTTTTAAAAAATTAGTCTATTTTATAATATCTAAAAATGACCTTTTAAAAATTTAATTTGAGAATTTAAAAAAAAACATTGAAAACAAAAAGATTGCAAATGTTACAATTAATCATTGGGATAAGAGATTTTATTTTATATAATATAACAGAAAGAAAGTCCTTGGGTCGTTTTTAAAAATGAAATAAAAAAAGGGAAGACTTGGGCTTTGTCCAAGAAGAAAAAGGAAGACTTCGGCTCGCCTTTAATTAGGCATTTAACCCCGACATAAGGCAGAACATTCCAATATCTGTTCCCAATCACAACACCTTTAAAGATTAGATTAAAGTGTCCGAAGTCAAACCCACCTTTGACCTCTTACCCGCTTCTCTGGATTCGAGAGCTTCTCTTGGAATCCGATAATGTCAAAAACCATTAATCTAATAAAAGCCAACGCTTCTAACCCTAAGGTTTGGATTGTGGCGGGAATTACAGTGGCCGGAGTCCTACTTCTGGCTGACACCACTAGAAGGAGGAGGAGGAAAGCTATCATCATCCAAAGACAAGATTTTGGTGCTTTCTTGGAACGCTTCGACTTAATCCCTTTTCCCCAGCCGCCAACTCCTCCCGCCGAACTTCCATTACAAGGTCTTACATTTGCCATCAAGGACATGTTCGTCATTCCACATCCTTTCTCTTTATTCCTTGCTATACTTTTGTTATAATTTTGGTTTTCCCTTTCAATCTTTTTCTTTCTTTCTTTTAATGGTTGCAACAGATTTGATGTAAAAGGTTACGTAACGGGATTTGGGAATCCCGATTGGCGTAGAACACATGAGCCGTCTGATAAGATGGCGCTGGTGCTTACTGCTTTGTTGCAAAACGGTGCTAAATGTGTTGGCAAGACAGTCATGGACGAACTGGCTTTTGGGTAACCTTTTTATTTGGATTTCTAGGAAGAAATTTGTTATGAAGAAGAGCTGGAGCAACATAGATTGATTTCCCAAATGTGACAAATCTTGCTTTTGTTTTCCAATTATTAGAATAACGGGGGAAAATAAGCATTATGGAACACCTATAAATCCCAAAGTGCAGTCAAATATTCCAGGAGGTTCTTCAAGTGGTTCTGCTGTGGCAGTTGCAGCTGAATTTGTGGACTTTGCTCTGGGTAATTTCTTCACTCCCTTACATTGCCAGTACTCAATAGTCAGTCAAATCCCCACAGCTCTTTCCCAGTTTGTTATGCTTTTCTTTTGTTTTGTGCATGATTAATTATTTTCTAGCCTTGAATGACATAGCTTATCTTTTCCATTCCTTCCTAAAAGCCTTTGCAGACACTTTTTTTACTGAATCTTGTTGATATACAGTTTGTCTTCTTCTTACTGTTATCTTAGCATAGAAGGCTTTTTCATAACTTTGCAGGTACCGATACAATTGGCTGCATTAGACTTCCGGCATCCTTCTGTGGTATTCTTGGCTTCCGTCCATCTCATCGAGCTGTATCTACTATTGGGCTTATTCCAAATTCCCAAAGTTTGGATACTATTGGTATTGTAATGTGGCCTTCTTGTTCATATTGTTAAGATGTTCTAATTGTGCAGTGTGGCCATGGTATTTTGATCCTTGAGACGTTTGTTGAATCTACTCATAGATAATAGCTGTTGATAGTTTTAGCTAGTCTGAATTATATGTTTATGTGAATTCATTTTGTCTTCACCTAAATATATTATTTCTTAACTAAAATGTGGTGCAACTGAATGTGTGATCTATTAGTGAATGGATGCTGCCTCCAGAAAAGGAGCAGACAACTTTGCCCCTCTAGGTTTGTGGCACATGTCATTGCTGTTCTATTATAAGAATGGGCAGTTCAAATAATTAATGGGTATTTATTTGTTTGAGTCTAATTTATTGCTTAGCATTAAACTTTTGGAGAGTTTGCTTTGCCTTCCTCTAGATTTCCTTTGCTCCTCTTGATTTCGTCGAATGTTGATTTTAAAGGATGGTTTGCTCGTGATCCATCTGTTCTACACCGTGTTGGACATGTTTTACTTAAAGTAAAAGCAGTGGAACCTAAAAGGGAAAGGCGCCTTGTGTTTGCTGACGATCTATTCCAGCTTTCAAAGGTTACCAAGCAGAGGACAGTTTATGTTGTTAGCAAAGCAATAGAAAAGCTTTCTGGTTGTAAGTTGTATGGCCTTCAATTTTTATTTAAATCAGTTGCATGTTTTTTGGGTCTCAAAATCATGATCCTAACTTGGTGCTACCACTTCTGTTATGATGCTGTAAGTTTTACTTCATGATTTGTCTACCTCTTGTTGATTGCACAGACCAGCCACCCCAGCATATTAATTTTTCTCAGTATGTTGCTTCAAATGTGCCCAGTCTAAAAGCTTTTGGTCAAAATTCCACAAACCTTCAATATGGAATTTCTGCTTTGAAAGTTCTTTCATCAGTGATGGTGTCATTGCAAAGGTACTTGAGAATAACGTGTTACACGCAGGAGTACATATACCTCTTCGACCTGCTTTTGTTGTTGCAATCCCTAAATCAAGATATAGTCATTATTAATATCAATTCTTGGCTTTGTCCACTTACCAGTTCTAATATCTAGCAGTATTACTTTTCAGCTATGAGTTCAAAACAAACCATGAGGAATGGGTTAAAAATGTTAAACCAAGACTAGGACCTGAGATTTCTCATCGTGTTCTTGCAGCAATCAACACTAAATATGAGAACGTGAAAGTTTTGTACAAAGTCGGGACAGAGATGCGGGCTGCTCTGCAAAGTCTTCTTAAGGTGTGGTTGCTTCTTCTCCTTCCTCTTTTCTTTCTGCTTCCATATGTTTCAACTAATGTGATAAGTTTTTGTACCATTTGTTACTGTTATTCTTTTCTATAAGAATGTTCACTATATACCAAGGATTATGAAGTCTCCCTGGTCATTGCTATAATACATTTGTTACAATATACCAATGAAGTCTCCAGGCAGTTCTGTGCTTCATTTTTAATCAAAGAGAGAAGCAAACTGTAGTGTCTTATTAGCAAACTTTAGCTTTTTCTTATCTGAGAGATGCTTATTGGTCTTTGGTTCCAGAACACCAATCATATTTCAAAGGGAATGCAAGATAAACTGCTCTTTTCATAGTAAACTATTTTTATGTTTGCACTGTATAACTGAGACACGTTTAATAATAACAATCTTGTTAGAGGTGCCTGGAAAGGAGACATTGGGCAGATGGGATATTAGCTATGATTAATCTAATTGAGAAAAAATGCTAAGAATGTCGGGTGCTTATCATCAGTATCTACGAAGGTGCCTACTTATGCTGAATTTAGGGTTATTTTTATGGATCCAAAGGTTCTCAGATTTCTGGTGTTGTCTTGAATTGCTATGGTCTACGATGTTAGAAGGACTTGAACTGGATGAACTCAGATAACCAGGTTATCTTTTTTGTTTCAGGATGATGGAATATTAGTGATTCCCACAATTGTGGACCCTCCACCAAAGCTTAATTCAATGAAAGATTATTCCACTGAGTTTCATGATAGAGCCTGTGCAGTATTGAGCATTGCTAGCATGTCAGGGGGCTGTCAGGTGACTTACAGTGTTACTAGGGTTAAGTTGTCATTCTTATTTGTTGTAGCTTGGATATCAATAATTCATTTGACCGTACAATCTCTTCCTAGGCTTGTGTTCCATTAGGAAATGATGCTGGTTGTCCTGTTTCTGTTTCGTTTGTCTCGTACCATGGAGCAGATAAATTTCTTCTTGATGCAGTTTTGGATATGTATGCATCTCTGCAAGACCAAGTCAGCGTTGCATCCAAGTCCGCGCCATTGCCTGATGTCAATGGTAATATGGATGCTTCTCAATGGTGAAGGAAAAGGTCTGCCTTGCAATATCTTAATTGATTTTTCTAACAAAATCCATGTCTATGTGAATGACATCCCTGATTTTATTAGTTGACGGGAGTCAGTGATTCCCACAAATCCAAAATGAAGTTTTAGTTTTGCCTATTGTTTTACTAAATGGCATATTACTTGACAAGTAAAAAGTAGGAAGGACGAGTTCCTTTTGGGTTATCCGGAGTTCAATTATTGCTGTGATGTGAATGACATGTAGATCTTGAAAAGATGCCATTAACTTGATCTGTGCTATAAAATTGCAGAACTGAGCTACAGGAAAAGAAACTATTTCATATCCAAATTGCTAGTCAACAAGGAGGAGAAGCGACCAGATATTGAAAAGAATGGGATTGCAAGAATGACACATAAGAAAGAAATTTGCTAACTTATTTCTTAAACATGCCAATCATGTCTTAGCTAAGGGGAAATCTTCACTATATGAAAACCTTGGGTTTTAAGCATATCTGCGGGTCATCTCCAACTGATGGATTCAGACGCCTATCTTCAGCGCTGAGCCCTCCCGATAGAACGCCAAGAGTTTGTTATGGGGTAACTGGTCAAACCGAGTTCAATCCTTTTTTTCCTTTCATTTTATTTTACTTTTGAAAATTAGGTGTAAAGGTTGAACACAGATGACATATGGATGTCTTGTATAAATTTAAAGAGGAATAAACAGACCTTTATCTCTTCATAAGGCCATGCACATAACCATTATGGTACACCTACTATGCAAGTGAAAAATTATATAATAAATATATTTATTAACCCACGATCGTGAGTAAAAAATTTATGTGACAATATATTTATTAAAAAAAAAAAAAAATAGTTAAAATTGTAAAGTTGAGATGTTGAAAACCATGTTGCCTTAACGTCAAATTGTTGGATCTAGTGCTCTTAGTAAAATATTTTAATCAATATGTATATTTGTATTTTTTGAATAAATTGATTTAATAAAACATCCATTAATTACGCTAATAACATTTGTATATTATTCTTAATGGTTTTTGCTTGCAAAGTAAAATGGAAGCAAATATCGGTTTATTGATTATTTAATATTTAATTAATATTAAGTATTATTACGTGGTCGGATCATAATACAGAAAGACATCTTATATTAGTAGATAATCTAAACACGTCATTAGTCTAATTGGAAATGAGTAGATGTTTTGTCCAATTGTAAGATTAATATGTCGTCTATAAGTTTAATTGGGTAGATGATTTGTTTTGAGCATCATTCCACAATAGTAGAATATATAACCCAACTAAAGGGTAAAATATATCATTTTATTGGCATTACATGACAGGTGAAAAATAAACGTGGTTGCGGGTAATGTAGTCGGTTCCACACTTGTTCCAATTGCACCGGTCAGTGCACACCTTTCCAGTTATAAATCGGAATGACTACTCTTTTCTGTATCGGTGTAAATTTTGATCTGTACCGGTTGCACTGGGTTTTTACGGCTAATGCCGATTACACCGACCGGTGCATGAATAATGTTAAAGAATAGATAAAATTATCATTTTTATTAATTAATTTTAAATTTTAAATTTTAACAAAAACAAAGAACTTTAAAATTTTAAAGTAAAAGTTAATGAATAATAACAAACTAAAGAAAAAAAGAAGATAAAATTTCTAAATGCTTCACGAACACAACATTTTATGTATGTTTTTTGTTAAACTTTCATTTTATATATTTAATGTGGGATGATCTTATTGTAATTTTTTTAACTAATGTGTGGATAATTTTGTTATTTAAATGATGAAATTTTATTTGCAAAGTTTATGGATAAGTATTTTGTATAATTAAATAATATTTTTATATTTAAAATTATTTAATATAATTCATTTGATGTATTTAATATTTTTTTAAATCAATAAATTTTAAACGTTACACCGAAATAGACTGATACTGTTACGTACCAGTTCTAGTTGAAAAACAATGCATCCACTAGTGCGGTACTGACTACCTTGATCACGAGTCATTTGTCTTTGTGATAAATGACTTGATTACTATTTGACAGTAATTAACTTTTTATGAAAGAAGATTAATGATTATTGTGAGATAAAATAAGATTATATTGAGAAAACAAGTTTATCCCATAGAGATTTAATAATAAAGTCATTGGATTTTATTAAGTAGCTTTTCGTGATGATATACAATAAGGAGAACTCAATCACGATACTTTAGTGGAATGACTTGTGACTAAATAAATTTATAATTAATAGGCAAAAAGCCAAAACTTAATTATAAATTATTTGAGCCCTAATTGTATATGTCTGATTGGTCTTTCTGTTAGCTCGTTGAAACAAAAAATGAATAGAAATGATGAAGTAAGAGAAATGGATCGCATTCACAGTAAATGTGTTTTCTCGCTAAGTATAGAAATGATTTGAAAATTAATTTAAATTTTTCAATTATGATTTAATTAATTATAATTAAATAATTAGAATCCTAAAATGAAGTTAAATTAATTAGTCATTATGAATATATTGAATAAGAAAATTAAATATATTTCCTCATAGATTCTATTACGGTAAAATTGTTATGACTTCAATGAAAATAGAATTGGTTTGAAAAATTATTTATTTGATAAATTAATTTAGTTAATTTAAATTAATTGAATAAATAATATTTAATTTGGGAAATAGAAAATAAGTATTAGGTTAGATTAAATTATAAAATGTTGGGTCAAAAGTCTAGTGAACACATATAATTGAACTCAATATATGAGAGGCTCAAATTACTCTCATACAACATGTGAGAGGCTGTAACCCTAGTAATATTAATTATGGTGTGTCGCCCCTCTCTCTAGTTAAATTGGGAGTGCATTTTCTATTTAAAAAATATTATTTATTAAGGGTTTGTTCAATCATAATTCATAGATTATTGAGTTATCATTATTGTGCCAGAAAGTAGTGATAATATATTTCCTAAAGAAAATATTTTAATTTTTGAAAATTACGATTTTTACCAATTTTTATAAAGAGAACTTACTTTCCAATTGAAAGTAAGTAAATTGTTTCTATTTTGTTCTTTGATTAGTGTTGCTCGATCTCACGCTCGACACAATTTGTAGTACGAGGATAGAAAAAAGAGTCATTATAACACCCCATACCTAACCCGATCATTGGATCCGGACTAGAGGGTACTACACTTCATAGCTGAAAATTACCTAATACATTCTTTAATGAATTATCAAATTACGACAAGGAAGCACAACTGCCTAATCACCACGGATTCTGGTTCGGTCCGTCTATGAATTATCAAATTCCCTTATTACTGGCAATACATAATGACACAAACATAAATTCAAATGAACTTAATGAGTTATCCATACCTCATATTAGCAGAATGCTCTCAAGCTTACACTTTATGATTTTGAACTAAAGTCTGACTGTCTATACGAGGACAGATCGCCAATCTCATTGGTGTGGTATTTACGTTACAAGATCTAGCTTACTTGTACTTGGTACATCATCTTCAAAGACACCATCGCTAACCACTTGCACAACCTGGAGAACAAATCATCTTTCTTCACTGCCTTTGATCTATTAGGGATGACTTGAAAGTAGAAGATTTTGTAATCAGCTAATCAGCCTTGCACATAAAAAGCTCTCACTGATGAGACTTCACAGATGTAATATTAGAATGTAGATAAACGTTTGACCACTTGGCGAATTATCCCTGTGAGTTGCCCTTGCAAACCCATATACAGCTTCTTCCTTGAGAGGAAATCTTCGTGGATTTTTACTTGCGGACTTACAAAAGTAAACCCATCTCACCCTTTTTCCTCAATAATATATCTTTATCCATATAATACAGATCTTGGCGGATAGTTCCTGTTGCGAACTGCCATTAGTGGTTTGTCCTAACGGATTCAGATCCGTAATGCGATCCTTATAGGTTCCTGTTTCAGGCCCAAGTCTATGGATTCATACCTTGCGAAAATATACCAGCAGACTCATAAGTAAACTCTCATTACGAGTTAATAAGAAGACCAATTCATCTCAATCAAGTCAACGATTCTGGTGGATTGTCGAATCCCGCCTCTGTCTCGCAATAATAGATAAACCATCATAGTGGTCCACCTTTAGAAACAGATAACATGTAGGCAGATTCCTAAGAGCGAATTCCTTATCGCGATACCATGCACGTAAAATAGCCCTAACAGATTGTTACATCTTGCTCATACGGACTCGCATATACAAATAGCTCTTTCTTGGCGGATTTATTAAAAAGGATCCCTTCTCTGCGAAATCTTGTTTGTAAAATAGTCCTGACGGATTTTCACTTATAAGATAGTCCTAACGGACTCTATATATAAGATAGTGCTGACAGACTCCACATATAAAATAATCTTTGACGAACTTCCACGTGTATGATAGTCATGACAGACTTATTAATTATTAATTCATAAATTTTCATAACTTTCTTATGTCATGGCTATGAACTTGCATTCACTTATAAGGCTTAAAGTCTTAGACTCCGCAAAGTCTCATACATTTATAGAATTCACGTTGGGTTATCTTATTCATTTGCACATATATCTTCGTACAATCCAACCAAACCTCTGCAAAGTCGAAAACCATGCATATACATTCTCTGTACTATCCACCTAAACCTCCGCAAAGGCAGTTAACACATGGCATAGAGTGCACAAGATGACAATTCTTCATCTTTCATTCGCCAAAACATCCTTTCACTCTCCGCATATCAAATACATGCATTTCATACATAGACATTCTATCAACACCAATGTTCAAGCATGACACACATCACGCCAACATTTCATGCATTTTCATAACAACACAATAGATCTCACGATACATCAATATTCAACTACGAAGTAATTCATCAATTACGCATCATTCAACCATAGGAGGAGGCATCATTTGCTCAACACTCAACCAACATAATCAACAATCGTCATGCCAAACATCTCATTTATACATAGGGGTGTTCATGTTGGAAAAAATGGATTTGAAAAACACAGCGGAAAATAAATTTAGGAAAACATAATTTTAATTTTTTTTCGAAAACAAGATTTTGGTTGTGATATCTAAAATAATAAACACTTTATCAAAATTTTACTTTTTCCATTTGTCTAAGATGAGCGCTTCAACCGAGTAGTATTCTCTACTATCCTCAAGTTCACGTCTACCAAGTGTGTGCTCGCTTCAAATCAGAAATTTTTTCATAAAAATTACTAGTGGTGTAATTTCACAATTTCTCTAAACTTTTGGGTTAAGCTGTAAATCAGAAAAATTTCTTTAGAAATTTTATAAAATAATCTATTCAGAGAATTTTCTCTCTACAACTTTCTCTTGAATTCAAATATTAATGACCCAAGGCTCTCTTTATATAGGAGAGTTTATAGAGTTAAACTATAATTAAACTTAATATTTTTAAAATTAATATAATATTTATCAAGATAAATATTAGATTAAATTTAATATTAAATCTTATTAAAATCTATAAGATAAATATTAAATTTAATATTATATTACAATAATATTATTTTTAGAATAGTTAATCTGAAATCAAATTCTCTGGTAGAGTCCTAGTAGGAGTGTAACTCTTCCACCGCTCAACCACCGAAGACCAATCACCGCCGGCCACCTGAACGCTGCCATCGTAACCGTCGATACCATAGTGTCTAGTGATGCAGGTGTGACATCTTTATAGCACCCCTAACCCGTTCAGTTGCTGGCGGTTTGGCCCGGGTCACTGACAACCCTACCGATCCGGTCTAGCCACCGACTGGTCATTGGCCCGCTTTCACATACCGAGCCCTGTTCGACTAGTTTTTGGATTTTGGTCTCTATTTTGGGCTCCCAGGCCCAATTTACGATTTTAGGTCTAATTTTCAAATTTAATTACCCATTGGACCAATTGTCTAACTTGATAATTAATTTGATTAATTTAATTTTACTTGATCAAAATTAATTTTCCCAAAAATTACTTAGATTTTTCAAATTAATTTTTCAAGAAAATTCTTTAATTAAATTCTCTAATTGAACATTTCTCACGACTCGAATTTGCAACAAAAATATTGTTTGTTGTTATTTTCCAACAGTTTTGCTGCTATTTTCATAATTATGTTGCTACTATCTTATTGTTATTATTTAGATATTGTATAACTCTTTTTTGTATAAAGATTTTTTAAAATTTATTTTCAATTTGTTGAGAAACTTTTATTTTAATATTTTTAATGTATTATATTTTTAATTTTTTATATAAAAATAAAATAAAAAATTAATACGGGCTAAACCTAGAGTTTTGTTAGGACCTAACCCGAACTTAGCCCAACCCATTATCAATTCTAATATCAATATGTGCGAAAAGTTGTAGCATTCCCAACAATCAATATTTTGTTATATACCATGTATACTAAATGAATGTAGCATTCCTAAAAATTACATGAACATTGAAAAACAGGTTACTATAGTATTAAATATGCTGAATAACATGCCATTGTCAAAAATGGGGAAAAAATAATGTAATTAGTCGCACAAAGTTTACAACTAGGAGAATATCTGTTGACAATCTATGCTATCCATAAATTGACATGGAAATGAATCAGATATGCAACCGCGAATCTAGAGAGGGCTGGCACGAGTTCGACACTCTAAAATATAAAATTATTTGAGTTTTTAATTTTTTTTAAAATTTTAAATTAATAATGATAAAATTATATTTTAATCTCTTTAAAATTATAAAAATTTAATTTAATACTTTAAAATTATAAAAATATAAATTATAAAAAATTAAAATTTTATTCTACCCTTAAAAAATACACGTAATCAATACAACATTTGGTGTAACTTTTTAACGTTAATAGACAAGTTAGAAGATATGGTTTTTGTTAGTTTGTTTGTTTACGCAGAATCAAGCGAGGGATGTTCCTCTGGGATCAAATTCCGGGTTCTGCAAGCCACCTCTGGCAACAGAGCGAAAAGCGAAAATCGCGCATGTAAGGAATCTTGTTGGACTCTCCTATCCTCTCAGCAAACCAATATGCTCCTCTTCATTTGTGGCAAAGATTTCCTAGCCATTCTTGTCTTTTCCCTCTACGTAATTGATCTTTGTTTCGGGACGCTAATGTAACTAGGCGATTTTCACGCTTCCTTTTTGTCAAATTTATTTACCCCCAAAATACATGCTACAACAAAATTTGAAAGCTGAATTTATAATTTGGATTCAATATGGAACAACATCATCAAACTCAACACCAGGAAATTTGAAATTTCGTTTGATTTTTTTTTTTGCAATTAGAAGAACACACAATGCGCCAATCCAAGTTGTCAAGATACTTCAGCTTCACGGCGTCTCGCGATTGGTTCTACCGTTATTCGTTCGGCAATGCGGGCCTTCGTTCGATCAGGACTGATCTCGGCGAAGGCACCGTCATGCACTGTTGGGTACCAAAAAGCCATAACGATTCCAGGCCCAATCTCCTCCTTGTTCACGGATTCGGTGCCAATGCCATGTGGCAATACGGTGAGCATCTCCGCCACTTCACATCTCGATTCAACGTCTATGTGCCAGACCTTATCTTCTTCGGCGAATCCTACACGACGAGAAGCGAGCGGACGGAGTCGTTCCAGGCTCAATCGTTGATGAAACTGATGGAGGCGCACGGAGTGCTAAGAATGAGCTTGGTAGGCATAAGCTACGGCGGGTTCGTGGGGTACAGTATGGCGGCACAGTTTCCAGACAAAATGGAGAAGTTGGTGTTGTGCTGCGCTGGGGTTTGCTTAGAGGAGAAGGATTTGGAAGAGGGTTTATTTAATGTATCGGATTTGAATGAGGCTTTGAGTATTTTGTTGCCACAGACGCCTGAGAGACTGAGGGACTTGATTAAATTTTCCTTCGTCAAGCCCATAGGCAAGTGGGTGCCAAGCTTTTTTCTCTCAGATTTCATTGATGTAAGCTTGCTTCACTTTCCCTTCCCATTCTAATTCTATCATTATATTCTTCTTATTATTGCAAACTTTTTAGTAATTCAATTTTATTGACTTGAAAAGTGATGGATTGAATTCTAACGAAGAATGTAGCAATTTCAATATATTGGAATTCAACCAAGTAAATCTAAACCCTAAACTTGTATTTTCAGTATCTCATCATTGCATATATGTTTGCTGCAGGTAATGTGTACAGACCATCTTAAAGAGAAAAGAGAGCTGCTAGTGGCAATACTAAAAGATAGAAAACTCAGTAACATTCCTAAGATCACACAGGTTTAAGCTCGTTCCCTTCTTTCAATTTTTTTTTCTAACACCCTATATAACTTCAACATTTCAACCGCAGGGTTTACTTAGTGCCAAATAAACATTTTATTTGCTAATATTATTAGTACGGATTAAGAGTTAAATTGCATTTTGCCCTCTTCTAAAAAATATACAAATTAGTCCTTGTAGATTAGATCAATAAGCAAATTAATCCTTCTATTAAAACTTACATACATTTCTACTATTAAAATTAATCTATGTATGTCATAATGAGGTACACGTGACACACCAAGTGTAACTTTCGGTTATTCTATTAGCCCCGTCAGTTTTTAACAGAAAGGACTAAATTACTCTTGTCTACTCCTTTAAAATAATATTGTAGTATTCAGAAATATAAACATACAACTCCATATTTAACATTGGTATTTGTTTATCTGGACAAAAAGTTTTGAAAACAAAATTAAACCCATTACTTATATTCTTAAATTAACTTAATTTAACCCCTCTTCTTTCTTTCTTATTCTTAAAGAGCGTATTGATAATATGGGGAGAAGAAGATAAGATATTCCCATTGGAACTTGGCTACAGATTAAAAAGGTTAATAACCATAATAATGTGTTTTCTTTTCCTTGGACGTATGAGCTGGTACTGATGATTAATATGTATTTGAATGTGTTGTGTTGTGTGGTGTAGGCATGTGGGGGAAGAGGCTAAGATTGTAGTGATTAAGAATGCAGGGCATGCTGTAAACATAGAAAAGTCAAAGGATTTCATGAAGCACTTAAAGTCTTTCCTTTTTGATTCTCTAACACCTCATCGTCCCCCTTCCCTTTTACCCCTTTTCGATTCTTTATGGTCCTAATTTTAACTTTACATTTCAATATTAGTATTACCTCTCTCTTTTTTCTTCTCAGTAACTTCAATTTCATCCATCCTATTATTTATACACTTTTATTTCATTTAAATAATGCTTCACTTTTTAAATTAAACCTTAGCTTTTCATTTATTTCTAAATAAACCCTTAATATAATTATTTTTTTTCATTTGAGATAAGGGTATATTTAGATAAAATGATAAGAGTTTATTTGGAATAAATTATCAAATTTTATTTAAAAAATACAGAATAACTTTTTTAGTACTTTTACCGACTACTATCACTGTGCCTCATCACTTGGATCAGAGATTCCTAATATAGCAGTCAAAGGGTTAGTATTCTTTTCAAGTCTAGTTAAATATTTGTCTCCCAACGCTGATAAGATATATGTGCCCATAGTTAGTTCAAACCCTATTATGTGCAGATGCTCATATCTTTTTACGAGACAATCTTACTCTATGAACCTGGCCTTAAGCACTCTAATTCTCATAAAATTCATGAGACAAAACCTAGTTGCACCAAGGGATAGTATTGACTCATTAAAAGGTTCGATGACTGTAATCGAATAACACTTTGAAAACTTCTTAAAAATGAGTCGGCCTTTCCTCAACATATATAATCACTATATATTTAGTAAAAATAATATGAGTAAAGCTTAAATAAGTTTGGATTAGTCATTTACAATATGAGTAGACTTGGATAAATTTTGATGCCAAATCAAACTTGACTTGAGCAACTATGGAGTATTAATGCTATGCATGAGCTGAAACCCTAAGTTGTGGCCTATTAGTTAAGTGTTCATCTACCCTAAAATTAATTTAGGCTCAAATCATTATTGTACCAAAAAAATATCATGCATGAGCTCGCTCAAGTTATAATGCATGAGCTCAACCAAACTTGATCCAACCAGAGGTATACATGGATGAACAAGATCATGATTTGATTCTAAAAGAAGAAAAAAAATCAGTCTTGGGTTGATATCAACCTGGCCCGCTCAAATAATCCTTTTCTATATTAATATTTATATATTTTATAATTAAATTTTAAATAAAAATATTTTTAAATTATTTAATTTATAGTGAACTAATATTTAAGGATTCCATTGTCCCTACTAGTTTACTAGTTGATTCAAATATTTTGAAAGAGTTTAGATAAACAAATTAATTAAATTCAAAATCGATTAAAAAATAAATTTATTTAAAATATAAGTCAAGTTTGATCTCTCATATTTATAGTCCGAGTTCGATTTAATCTACACGTTAAGTCTATAATATGTTATATTTCCATGTAATTATTAAAAATTAATATATTTATTGTAAATATTAAAATATATTAAATTATTTATGATAATAAAATATATTATTGAGAGAAGGTTAACTCCTTCCGAAGAAATTTACAAAATATTATTCATTTAAAACCATCAAACCCCTAAATAGGGTTTGTATTGTCTTTAGCTCAAGCTAAAGGTTTATCTCTCAACTCTAATTAGGCATATATTCGCAAAGTTGCCATTTAAAGGGAAAAGATTTGAACATATCGATTGTGGGACAATATTGACTCGTTGAAGAATTTGACAACTTTAGTTGATCAAAATTTCTGTAAAATGAGTTGGCCTCCCATTAATATATATAATCACTAAATATTAAATAAAAATAATATGAGAAAATTTAAACTAATTTGGGTTAATCATTTATAATATGTAAGGCATTAATACCATGCATGTCCCGTGAAGAGAAAGAATTGTATGAAACAGTGACACCACGTCATCTATATCTCTTTTTCAATAGATTTATGCCACATCAATATTTTCATCTATTAGAAAATAATAATATCCCTCTTTCATATAATACTTTCTCGTCACGTGAACTTAATTTAATCAAAAATATTTACGAACTACCAAGATGATAATCCAATTTAAAATTACTTAAACATAAATAAAAGCTTTCCATTACGCACATGAAATTAAATATTAATATATGAAATAAAATTAATTTACTAATATTAGAATTTAGGACAAAAACTAATTTCTATTGCTTAATAAATAAAATATTAATTTATAAAAAAACTAAATAGTAAATAGTTTCCAGAAAACTCTAATAGCTTCCGCAGGTTAGTGTACTGTTGGAGTCTTTATGTCATTTCTTCCACTTCATAGCGATGGGATCTCTCAAGTGTTTATTCAAAAGCAAAGCATTGCTCTGCTTTCAAACGTTTCCTTCCACCACCCATCTCTGCCCCCAAGGCAGGAAAGGCGCCTCTCGCAGTTCATTATTCAGCTACCAACAGTGGAACCCATAGCCTAAAAGCTTGAGAAGAAGAGCCATATTTGGTAGTTTCAGGTAATTAGTTTATCAGAACTCAAGTAACCCAAATTCTAATCTATATGTTCTCTGATATATCTAGTAAGTTAAAGAAATATGCTGGGGTTCTCGTAATTGCTTTGGCTAACAAGTTTTGCTAGGATCGTTTCTCTTTTACTGCTTGTTTGCTAGATTAACTTTTGATTTTTTTTTTGGGAGTATGGCGACGGCTATACCTTGTGGAAACACAGTGGTGTCTGGGCTTCGACCGCGGCTTTTGTCAAGCTTGAATACCAACAAATGGCGGATATCTCAAGCGCGGTGAGATTTTCTCCTTGGAGGTTTAAGAGTTGTGTGTGTGTGTGTATATATATATATATATATATATGTCATGGAGATTTAAGTTCTTTTATTAAACGTCTTAATATAGAAGGTTAAATTTTTAAACCATTTAGTTGGTGCACTGCAGCTTTTAGGTTCTGGAAAATATGTTGTCTGCAGATTATCAATAATGGTTTTTGCTTTAGAGCAACAATTTTACGTGTGTATGTTGTGTTATGCAGTGTTTCAACTGAGATAGGAGCGTTATCATTTTCAAGTTCAACCATTTTTCCTCAAAATTTGACGCATTTGTTATTCAATTCATGGTCACCTAAAATCCCATGTCACCACTTGGCAAGGCGTCTGATTGTCAAAGCTGCTCGGGTAGAGTATTTATCTAGCAACTATGGTTCTAAACATTTCTTCTTTGGTTATTTTTCCTTTCTTTCTGGTAATTTCTTGCTTAACAGCATACATTTTGCAGGACTACTATTCCATCCTTGGAGTATCTAAAAATGCCAGCAAATCAGACATAAAAAGCGGTGAATGAACTACCCTGTTTATTCTTGACTTCTATGTGTTTACCCCATCTGCTTTTTTCTTTTTCAACTTGACATGGTTTGCATATGATGGCTTGTGTTTTGCATATGGTCTTGAGGTCTACATTTATCGAAGGCTTCCCCTATGACTTCATTTACACATTCATGCTTTACGGCTATAATCCTCATTGAAAGTTTTAAAATCAATGCTTTTATTGTGACATTTTAAGTGTCTGCCAAGAGTTTCTTTGAATCCAAATCTTATTCTGTTACTGTGCTTAGTCAGCCTTATTTACCGAAGTATGTGGGACAGTAGGAGTATTCCCCTTTGTATTAATTCTTTATCTGTTATAGTCATGTAATTTAGGAGCTATAAAAATATTGATTTTGATTCATTTGTACTGACTATACCCTTTTTTAACTTTCAGCTTATCGAAAACTCGCCAGGAATTATCATCCTGATGTGAACAAGTAAGTTAAAGAACCTTTTTAATTTTTGCAATTGTTTATATTATTTAGGTATCAGCTGGAATGTTAAATCTATCATGTATCAGTCCCCCCTCTGCTGGGGAAAAATCCATTTTATCAATTTTTTTTCTTTAATTTATTGCTACAATGTGATCAAAACTGGTAATCATAACCTTCAAACCTAGACATATTGGATTCTTCTATTGATTTGCCACCTTGACTCCACTGCCGTGTTGCCACCTTGAAACACAGTAATCTTCCAGAATAGTTGATTTAACATTTCTCACTTGCTAACTTGAAGGTTTAATTATTAAATTGACGTGTGCTTTAGTGGTTACTAGTCCTGCCTTGATTAGATAACAAGAAGTGCCCATTGAAAATTGAGCTTTTGTAACAATTATGAAGATCAATTTGAGGGGATGTTGTGGAAATTCTTATTGTCCCACAGGACTGCACCCATATTTTTCTTATCATGTTGTCTTTCCAGTCCTTCCATTAGCAAAACATGTAGTTGTAAATCCTCATTTTTCACTATTTTATCCTCTGTATATCTGTTCCTAATTCTGTTAGCATACATTCTTGCCAAAATAGATGCAGGTCTCTTTGTATGCTAAACATAACATACCTTAAATGACTACTCTTCTTTATCGGTTTGCAATTTTAATTCTATGCTAATATATATCCTGCCTTCAGGGAAGCAGGAGCTGAACAGCAATTTAAGGAGATTAGTGAAGCTTATGAGGTACAAATCTGATTTCAAACATCAGTGATTGGTCATGGGTGCCGGATTGAACTTGGGATTTGATGTGCAACTTCTTTTGTTCAGGATATTTGTGTAATAAAGATGAAAAATATGCGGTGCAGGTCTTGTCAGATGATGAGAAGCGTTCTATATACGACAGATATGGTAAAGATGGTCTTAAAGGTTCTACTATGGACATGGGGGTAAGTTACTTCGATCAAAAGAATAAATCTGTGAAACTTTACCAATATCTCTATTTTAGGCACATCTCTCTTCTTAATAAGTCAAATCTTTTCCGTTTATTCTTGTAGGACTTTACCAATCCATTTGATCTATTTAGCTCATTATTCAACATGGACGTCAGAAATAGAGGTGCTAGAAATATGGCCGCAGACGGCGAAGATCTAATTTGCAATCTAGTCTTGACTTTCAAGGAAGCTGTCTTTGGGGTAGAAAAAGAGATCGATGTGTCCAGGCTTGACAACTGTACAACCTGTGATGGTTCAGGTGCAAAGCCAGGGACCAAGGCATATACTTGCACCACATGTGGTGGGCAGGGGCAAGTTGTCTCATCATCAAGGACTCCACTGGGTGTCTTCCAGCAGGTAATGACATGTTCTGCCTGTAGTGGGACTGGGGAAACATTCACTCCTTGTGACAAATGTGGCGGCGATGGAAGAGAAAGGAAATCAAAGAAGATTAGCCTGAAGGTGCCTGCTGGGGTTGATTCCGGTAGTCGGTTGAGGGTCAGATCAGAGGGCAATGCTGGAAAGAGAGGGGGTGCTCCTGGTGATCTTTTTGTTGTCATTGAAGTGATCCCAGACCCTGTACTGAAACGGGATGACACGAACATTCTCTATACATGCAAGATTTCATACATTGATGCAATCTTGGGGACAACAGTGAAGGTACCAACAGTTGATGGATCGGCCGATCTTAAAATCCCTGCCGGTGTCCAGCCTGGAACAACCTTGGTGATGTCAAAGAAAGGAGTGCCGTTGCTGAACAAAGGCAAAATGAGGGGGGACCAATTAGTGAAAGTGCAGGTGGAAATCCCAAGGCAGCTAGGTGATGAAGAAAGGAGGCTTGTTGAAGAACTAGCCAACCTGAAGAAAACCAAGACTTTGAATGGTAGCAGGAGATAAGAGGGTATATTAGCATAAGCATTTTTCCTGGAATTCATGTATTTCTTATATTACAAGTTTCTGACAAATTTATACCACAATTATAATAATTGACAAATTCATTATTAGAAAGATCTATACATATATAAAACTCTGGAAATATTAATTTTAATTTTATATTATTAGAAACATTTATAATTTTTACAAATTTAATGATATTTATATTGCATTTTTATTTAGTTATTTTAGTATCATTATTAACTTTTATAATTATTTGTTAATTAATGATTTCAATATCTTAATTTTTTTAAATTTATTATTTATCTAAATAAGATAATCACAAATACTAGTAGTTTGAGTTTGAAGTGATGCATTTTACAATACTAGCATTAAATGAAAATTTAAAATAATTATAAAAATAATGAGATTAAAAATAAATAATATAAAATATGTAATATGAGTATAGTTTGATCTTAAAATGTATAAAATTTTAATAATATGGACAAAAGTCACATTTTAAAGTTAATTTTGTATTTTATTGTGGGATCATATTTTTGTTTCATTGAAAATGGTTTCGAAAAATAATTTTTAGAAAATGACTTAGTTTTTTAAAAAATTAATATTTTCAAGTGTTTTGATGAATCTTTATAAAATATTTTGTTGTTTAACAAATTTTTGAAAACATTTTATAAAAGTTATTTTCAATGAAACAAACATACATTTGAGATTATGATAAGTAGTAAATTGATTACAAAGTGATGTTAAGGATTAAAGCTGTAAACTTAGTAAAATTTATAATTGAAACAAGAGACGTGATATGCATGAAAATTTGTCATATGACATAAGATATTATAATAAATTATTTGATTAAAATGCTTATATAGTGAAAAATAAATTACATGGCAATAGGGACTAAATTGAAAAATATACAAAAGTTTAAGTGTGAAACAATTTAATATTGGAATAGGGAAATTATGGTAAAAGTTTAATGAATGTGTTACGAGATGATGAAATATGTATAATGTATTGTAAAAGTGAAATTGTGAAAATATGAAAATTTTATGATAACAAGGACTAAATTGTTAAACTTGAGAAAAATATGTGGATGAAATAATAAATAGAATTGAAATACATAGAAATTTGATATGTGAAACAAGATATTGAGATAAATTATGTGATTAAAATGTAACAAGAAAAAAAAATTGATTTAATATGATTAACTAGTAAATATTGAGCTTTTATGACAAAAAGGGACTAAATTGAAAATTTATGAAAGTTTATAAGAAAATATTTGATAAGTAAAAAATGTAGTAGAGAATGTAATATTGTGCTTTGACCTGATGTTTGGGTTGGGTACGGGATGTTACAGTGAACAGAGCATTATCAGTTTAAAAAATGTCTTACGGAAAAAAAAAAATTGATAAGACATTTTACGGGAATAATTTTATATTAGTTGGAAAACCTTTTATGTTGACCATCCTATTTTACATGAAACAAATATCGGAAAAGGCTGAAAATGTTTTACGTAAAAATTTTTACGTTGAAACAAACGGAGCCTAAATGAAAATAATTTTGGAAAATATTTAGGGTCGTGTTTATCCTTCTATTTAAGGGTGAGAAGGGATTTTGCCTAGTTGTAAGCATTGTATAAAAAAAAAAAGATAGACTACCTAGTTGGTCACCCAACTTTTAGGGCATTTTCATTTTGGTCATCGGAAACGAAATCTTTACAGTTTCGTTACCCAATTTTTAGAGCGCTTGTATTTTAGTCACCTAATTGTTAAATCTGAAATGGCAGTTAACTTGTACACGCCACGTCATGTACACACTTTCATTTCAATAACCTAACTTTTAGGGTGCTTTCATTTTGGTCACTTAATATGAAATCCTTACAATTTCATCACTCAATTTTTAGATTGTTTTCATTTTAATCACCCAATAGTTAAATCTCAAATGGCGGTTAACTTGTACACGTAATAGTCATATCATGTTCACACTTTTATTTTGGTCACCCAAAAAAATATTTTTTTTATAATATTGATTGGGTAAAAACTTTAAGGATTAAAGTAAAAAGTGATAGAAACTAAAATAATGCTTTAAAAATTGTCAAATTGTACTTATTTATCTCATTGTCGAAAGTTCTATTTTTTTCAATATTGAAATTTTAAATTTCAAAACATCGAATTAATTAAATAAGTTATTGAAATTTTTTATCACTTGATAATGTCAACGGTTTCTTACTTTAATATTGAAATTAATTAAATTAATTAATATAGTCTCATTTTAAATCTTAAAATTTTATTTTATGTTTCTAAATTAAGATCAACTTAAATAAATAATATTTAATAAGTGTACGTGAAACCCAAATTTCTTTTGATATATGATATCGAATCTTTCGATATATGATATCGAATCTTTCATACAAAGCTAAAAGCAAAAATCCTTATAATTAATTTTATATTCCACGCCAAACAAAATTCAAAAAATTTATCACTTCTTTACTCAAATGAAGAATGGCAATTAATTTAATTAATTGCAATTATTTTATTTACTTTTAGTTTAGTATAGAAAATTGAGATTATATAATCAAAAGAAATTTAAGTTTCATAAACAATTATTATATATGAGTTATCGAGATAATTTCATTAAAAATAATATAGAGACATAAAATAAAATTTTAAAAGGAGATTAATTTAATTAATTTTAATATTACAGAAAAATTGGTTTATATTATCAAGGGATAACAAAATTTTCAACAAATTATTTAATTGATTTTATATTTTGAAATTTAAAAATTCAATATTTAAAAAAATTAGAATTTCGGCAATTCAATATTTAAAAAAAAATTAGAATTTCGGCAATGTGATAAACAAGTAAAATTTGACAATTTTTCAATGCGTTATTTTATTTTCTACCATTTTTTCACTTTAACCCTTAGTTTTTTCCATCTCAATCAATACTTTAAAAGTTGGTAGTTTTGGGGTGACCAAATTGAAAGCGACCTAAAAGTTGAGTGATCAAAACGAAAGTGTGAACATGATGAGGCGTATACTGTTAACCATCGTTAGAGATTTAACAGTCGAGTGACTAAAATAAAAGCTTCCTAAAAGTTAAGTGATGAAATTGCAATGATCAAAATGAAAACAACCTAAAAATTGAATGACCAACTAAGATAATTTACCCTAGAAAAATGGCTTTGGTAAAAAAAAAAAATATAGGGTTGGAACAAATCAAAATTTGTTGTGTCGTTCCTATTAAAAAGATCCGTTTATGACTTTAAGTTACTCCTTACATCATTGCTATACAAAAAGTCCATATACCGTTTTTATCTTTTCTTTGTTACCGTAAGTAGCGGATTTAGGGGGATTGGCAGCATCCGACCTTCTGAATAAAAAGAAAACCTCAGTTTGTCCCGGTGTAATGATAGTTTTCCCATCAACTATTCATTTTATGTATTTTAAGATATTGTCCTGTATTTACATACAAATGCTTCAATGATCTCATAGGTCGGCCAATTAAATTTAATTACAATCAAGGGCGAAGCCAAGAGGGCTAGTATGGGCTCCGGCCCCCTTAAAAGGTAAAATTACTATTTAGACCCTTAAAAATTTTTAAAAATTTTAAATTAATAAAGGTAAAATTATACTTTAGTCCTCTAAAATTATAAAAATTTAATTTAATCATTTACAAATTATAAAAATATATACTATAAAAAATTAAAATTTTATCCTACCCCTAAAAAATTGTTCTCTGAAAAATTATTCTGTCTTCGCTGATTATAGTGACATGACTCATTGCGATCATGGGATAAGATTAACTTGGACAAATTGAAGTGGGGGACTCTCTTCTATCCTCATGTGTGATTGTTTTGATGTCAACCTCTTTATCAATTTGAATATGCCTTTCTTGTTCCATTGGAGAGTGTGAGTGCTGCACGTTTTCAAAGGGCCAAATGGAAGCTGGAAAGTCCCATGCTGTCTGTATCCTCTACCAGCTCAAGGCCACATTAACCCTATGTTATTATTTGCCAAACTCCTCCACTTCCATGGCTTCCATATCACTTTCATACATACCGAGTTCAACTACCATCGCTTGATTCAGTCGAGAGGACTCGACTCGCTCAGGGGCTCACCCGATTTCCGGTTCGAAACGATAACCGATGGTTTGCCATCGACCAACATGCGGAGGATACAAGATTTACCCGACTTGTGCTTGACGTTGCCGGTTCATGGGTTACGTTCGTTTCGAGAGCTCATAATGAAACTTAATGCTAGATCAGATGTCCCTCCGGTTACTTGCATAATATCGGATGGGGTGATGAGCTTCACCTTGGAAGTTGCTGAGGAATTTGGCATCCCTGAGATGGTTCTTTTCACTCCTAGTGCTTGTGGTATGTTGGGTTACCTTCACTTTGAAGACCTTAAGGAACGTGGATACTTCCCATTGAAAGGTACTTACAATTTACGTACATAAGTTTGTTCTGATTTATATGATGACCCTTCGTTTAAATAATATTATTTGCAGATGAGAGTGAGTTGAATAATGGATATCTTGAGACGGAGATTGATTGGATACCAGCATTGAAAGGGGTTAGATTAAAAGATATCCCCACTTTCATTCGAACCACCAACCCTGATGATATCATGTTCAATTACAACTTGCAATCCGTCAACAATGCCAGGAAAGCTGCTGCTGTGATCCTCAACACCTTTGATGATTTTGAACATCATGTTTTGGACGCCATTAAAACCAAGTTACCCAAGCTCTACACTGTTGGTCCTTTATCAATGCTTCAACGCCAGCTTTGTCCCACAAATTTGGACTCCATTGGATCGAATTTGTGGAAAGAAGACACCCAATGCTTGGGTTGGTTGGACAGATGGAAACCCAAGTCAGTTGTGTATGTAAATTATGGGAGCTTGATAACAGTGACGCCTCAACATTTGCGTGAGTTTGCATGGGGACTTGCGGACACCAACTACCCGTTCTTGTGGGTTATTAGGTCGGACATTGTCGATGGCGCTGGAGAAAGAATATTATCCAAGGAATTCACGGCAGCGATAAGCGACAGGGGTCTGCTTGTTGGGTGGTGCCCACAAGAGAGGGTATTGAGCCACCCTTCAGTGGGTGGGTTTTTGATGCATTGCGGGTGGAATTCCACCATAGAAAGTGTAAGTGAAGGGGTGCCATTGATTTGTTGGCCATTTTTTGCAGAGCAACAGATGAATTGTTTCTACTCGTGCACCAAGTGGGGCATTGGGATGGAGATTGACAGTGATATCAAAAGGGAGAAAGTTGAAAGTCTTGTGAGGGAGTTGATGGAAGGGATGAAGGGGCAAGGTTTAAGGCAAAACGCCATAGATTGGAAGAAGAAAGCTGAAACAGCTACAAGCCCTGATGGCTCTTCTTACATTAATTTTAAAAAGATTGTTATACAGTTGAAACAAGAGATGCCAAATGCTTGAACTGTATCAACTTCCAAGTTTCTGCTATGGAGATTTGCTACTTGTGTTATTAAATCGGATAAAAGTTCACCTTACATATGTGTAAAACTAGAATACTAATGAAATAGCTTTTAAAACTGTGTAACAACTTCACCAATTAAGGTATAAAATTCACATAATCAATTTTAGATCGAGTCCGGATTAAATGTTTGGTGGATAAGATGTTGAGCCGCTTCAACCAGCTTCTTTACAACTTGTCCGGCAGGTAGAATTTCCTTGATGAGGCCTACACTTTGGCCTGCGTACATCACCATGCTCTCAATGTCACCTGTTGTTGTTGGGTTCGGAACTGTACCGGCAAAACGCCGAATTTCTCTTTCCTATCAAACAATCATCATGGTAACACAAGGTTAGATACTTCATTCACCACAATACCATTTCAGTGATATCTCTCTAGCCCCACTCTAGTGGAATGAACCGATTAGGAAATAGTTCTATTGTTGAAAATGTCATTATGCAACATTATTTCAATAATGCGTTATCTAGGATTCTCACCACGCCGTGTATTATTGTTCGACCAATGATAGGCTGATTAGTTTCATTTTCTTGAGCATTAAGGCATTTCCAATCACAGAAGAAGGGTGTTTGCAGGACACGTTGTGGTGCACCAGGCCACCTTGCTCTGCCAAAGATATCTGTATACTCGGTTTTATCGTATTCAATCAGTTTCCGCTTGTACGTGGGGTGGGCATAGCTTTCATGAGTTGCCAGAAACCTGCAGAAACTCAATACTTTAGGACAAACTTAAGAGACTATAAATGCTCCAGATTTTCTGCATGGTTCAACAAAAACCTCAATGATTTTGGCTTAAGCATGATTACATAACTTAACTTCTTACCTTTCAGTTATTGCACAAGACTAGCTGGAGTTCAAATGATTTTGACACACACAAAAGAGGCAAAACACCATAAAAATTCAACGAAACAAAGATGAGAATATTTCACATGCATCATGCTCGAGTTGGACATATTTAAGCACCACCAGTCTTGGAATGAAACCAAATGTCCAGATTATTGTAAGTGGATACTTTTTATTTTACACTGACATGGTCCTAACCTTGTGCCCATGCAAATGCCTTTAGCACCAAGAGCCAAAGCAGCAACATAACCACGAGCATCTACAATGCCTCCAGCAGCAATAACAGGAATACCGTGATCACCAACAAGATCGGCTACTCGTGGCAACAAGGAAATTAGACCTTCCTGGAAATAATAAAACATGACATTTTTTCAGGTTTTATATGATTGAGAAACACATCTTACTAATCCTCAAAGTATAATGACATTGAATGCATGGGACGCAGTTGTTAATTTTGGCAAGCAGTAGCTCCAAGATAATTATTACTACTATAGTTGAAATATAATAAATAAACTCAAGAAATGCTCATACCTGTCCGATTACATGCCCTCCTGCTTCACGGCCTTGGACAATGATTGCATCTACGCCCACATTAATTGCTTTTTTTGCTTCCTCCAAACTCCCAACCTTCAATGGAGTTACATTTAGCTCATGATATAGTCTAAGAGAAAGCACAATACAGATGAAATATACCATCATACCACCCTTCACCTCCATTTCAAAAATTGGCAAAGAATTTGATGACAACATGAGCCTTCAAATTGAGTGTTCTTAACTTCTTCCCCCACAATTGAATGCATATTATTGTCCCCAATACAGAATTTCCTCATGTTATTCTTGCATGCCATTACATGATAAGTACTAGTTAACTACTGGCACAAAGTAAAACCTCATCCCTACCTTGCACATCTCTCTTGGATCTAAAAGGCAAAAACTAATGGAATTACTTCATCATATGTGCAGAAAGGCAACTATACATATCATAAGAAAACGTTATTGATGAACTAAACATGCAATATGAAAATGAAGTTTCTGAAAGCGTTCAAAAAATCACATTAAGTAGGCAAAGTCACTCCATTTTATGGTAATGTTGAACTACCATGGTATGGCATAGAGTACTGGGAACGAGTAGGGGTTTTCTCTGCCCCCAGCGCCTTCCCACAAACTTCTCAATATTAAATGTATATATGATATTGAGATTAATACACACAACAAAACGATCATATCATATAGGCGATACAAAGTTGTATCTTATTGCTTGTCTTTGGTTGAATTAGGATTCCACGATCCAGAAAAAGACATAAGGCATGTTAAACTATGAAATGAGAGGGAAAAAAGGATACTCACTTGGGGAACAACCTTGACCCCAGCATTATGAGCTTCTATTACAAGCTCCTTTGAGCATTCCCCCCAATACAGTTGCAACACTGCTACCTTCTCTTCTAGTATAGCCTTTACATTTTCTTTGTGAGGAAATGCCAGAACAACACCAACCCCAAAGGGTTTGTCGGTTAGCTCCCGAGTCTTCCTTATCAACTCCTTCACATAATCTGGTGATTCCTGGTACAACAAAGTATGGGGAAATCAACAGTTGATTGATAGTTTAAGCAGAGCTAGAACTAAGACTAGTAACAAGTAACCCATTTCTGAATTTCAAAATAAAATCAGCAATTGTAATACCCTTAAATCTACTTGGGAATCTAAAATAAACTCAAACCAGACCTTATTTTATCTACTTGTGTTAAGTTGCATAATTTGGATAACTTACCATTACCTTGAAAGCTGTTCAAGATTGAGAAGAGTAAGTACATTATTAGTAAATAGTCATATACAACTCATTGGTTAGGAATTCCCAATCTTGAACCTGTAACTTGAAGACCATATTGGCTTAACCAAGAAAACAGTAAAAACTTTCTTTATATATTCATCGGCTGCCTACATTTAATAAGGTTTCTCATGCTATACAAATCAGAAAGTCTCAGAAACCAAACATGGTATTTGAGTATAATTGTAACTAATCAAAGGTGGCCAAATGAGATTCAAAGCAAACATTCTAGTGAATCTTAAACAACAGAAGAGGAAGATCAAACTATCAACATATAAAAGAGGAAATACTAGAATTCAATATCCAATCAGGAGCTCTAAAGCGCTAGTATTTACCAAAGGAAGATCAAACTATGAACATATAGAAAAGGAAATACTAGAATTAAATACCCAATCAGGAGCTCTAAGAAGGCCAAGTCCACCAGCGTTTGCAACAGCAGCAACTAGCTCCGGACCAGCAATATCCGGTCCCAAAGGTCCTTGAACAATTCCATACTCAAAACCCAGAATTCCTCTCCACCCCATATCTCTTCAACCGTTATTGATTTGTTTTAAGTTCATATGAATAATTTAAATAGGCCAAAGCTTGAGTGCACTGCAGACAGGTCGATCAGGAGAATCGAAATTGTATTTTGATACCAGACTGGTCAACCAGTAATTTTGTTGGTTTCCCACATTAATTTTTGTTTTCTAAGGAACCAAACAGCGGATAGCGCTATGGGTTGGGCTCTTTTCATTATATAAATAGGAGATTTGGTGTTTGGAGTCAGGCATTGCAAGTGAGAAACGTAAGCAGTTACGTCTGAAGGACACAGGACCCTATCATCTACTCTCTATTTTTTACCCAAAGATGCTGCCTACACCACGCCAAGCCGCATCACAAGTTTGTTTATTATTAATCCTTTCATTAATAGATAATGGCGGCAAAAGAAGGTGACGTTACATTAATGTTTTATCCTTTTCCAGTAAAAGCAGCCAATTGGTGAGCAATCTTTTTACCTGCCCTTCCTTTTGGTGAGGTTCACTTCACTATGCATTGGTCCGCACAGATGAAAATTTTCGTTGTTATTTAACTCCAATGCCTCGTGATAGTCACTTTTTAACTATATACCGTCCTGTATACCAGCATGTCTGTGTTGCATAAGGTGTGCTAATTGGTATTCTTGTGATCACCATGATTTCTTCTTATGTACTAAAGTTAGTCTGCAGTAGCTCCATGTTTTGGTTCCTTGGTCTATGAGGTCGTCAACTGTGTTTATTCAACTTTTGTACTGCGTTTCCCATTTGAATTAGCTCCAACTAGGGTTCCTCCAGGCACCCATCTGTCATTGAAATATTAATGGATCCACCATTGCCCACTTGTCTTTTTACCATCCCTTTCAAACCATATATGCTTCTTATAAAAGAAGGGTTCTGACTTGTGACCAAAGTTCATTACAAAGACTCTTTGGAAATGCCTATAGGATTACTTGCACAAAGTAGATTTTCCACCTTGTGAAACAGCCCTTAACAAACCAAAAGTAGTATGAAAACCCAACCTAATTATCATAAATAGTTCCAACCGAACTCACATCTGCTTTTAAGCACCCACTAAAAAGTCTGTAACCCTTTTTAAATAATAGTGTCCCTAATGGCCATTCGCGTGCTGCTAATGCATACATGCATATATAGCATCCAAAATTTCTACATCTGCTACTAGTGTTTTTACACATTTGGTTCACTAGAATAAAATAGAAATAGGATTGTAATAAAATAATCATTCTATGTGAATAGAATAGGACTGTAATAAAATTAAATAGGCATAAAAATAGCTTAGTTGGATGAAATAAAATGAGCATTATAATAGTATACACAATTTGATGAAGAAGAAAAGATATACAATAACAAAAGAAAACTATATAAAATATTTGCTCTTAAGTGAAATTAATAATATTTTATTTTATATACATTACAAAAATAAATCAATTATACGTATTAAAATTCAAGATAAAATAATAAAACTTTAATATCTATAAATATAATAAGAAATAATATCTATAATTATAATAAAAGTAGTATTTTAAATACATAATTAACAAATCAATACATATAAATGCATTTTTCACATCAATTTAATATTAAAGAACAATATTTTCTACCAAAAGAATATTATTTTATTTTTATATTTTTTGAAATTTAGAAACAATATTTTATATTAAATGATTTAAATAATTTTTGGTTGGGTTAAAATGGAAATAAAAGAAAAGAATCTATTCTGAGTTGCTATTGAAGAACTTTGAAGAATAATCCTGTAATGAGCTATTCTGCTTAATAGCATTTGGCCAACCAAATTAACAGAATGCTGTAGCACTCAGAATGGATCTAGAACCGAGTGGTTACTACAACCAACCAAACACACTTTAACTATCGATCCTTTTTCTCTAAAAAAAATGATCACAAGAATCAACTGAGCTAAGCTTAGGGTTCATAACTAACACTTAATTCTTAACAGGTACCGATTAAAAACTTAAAATGACCTAAGGAACTTAGAAACAAGACAGGCACTGGACAGCTCAACATAAATGGAAATGCATTAATGTTAGGAGAGGCAACATGGGCAGTGCAAGAAAGATAGTTGCATAATTCACCACCAATAAAACTAGACCAAAATTCTTGCATAATTTTGGCACATCAACCAAATTGATTACAATAAAAAAAATCCCTCATAAACTTGCCCCATTGATCAAAAGTATTTGGAGCTAATAGTATGGCCCTTGATGTCTAATAATAGGGGCTATATCGTGTTGCCATTCTCAACCTTGGAACCTTCCTGCAACGCATAGAGGATAAAGTTTAACTACATTCAGGTTGCTAAAACTGAAAACAAAAGCACAATAGTATACATTTGTGTACATATATGAAGGTAATCCAAATTAAGATGAATAACAAAAGCTGCAAACATACCCATATCCATAAGGAGAAAAGAAATATGGAGCAACAAATGGGTCCCTGGGTTGCATAAAAGGGTTGGACCGGCGTGGCCGATATTGTTTCATCCCAGGTATATTGGTCCGCTTAGCAGTAACCTGCAAAGACATAGAGAAAGAAAGCACATGATGTTTGAACAGTATAACAGATGAAAGTTTTAAAGGGGGAAAAACCTAAATTTTACCTTCAACTGCCTGCCATGCAGTTCAGATTCATTTAAAAGAAGAGCCTCTTGAACAGCCTCAGCTTCAAGGAACTCCACGTAAGCATAACCCTTTGGCTGGCCATATTTATCAGTACGGATAGTAACCCTATTTACAGTCCCACAAGACTGAAAATGCTGTTGAACTTCCTCGGGTGTACATGAATAATCCACCTGAATTCAGAGAATGTTTTATATGTAGCCAGTAAATTGTGCAGAACAGGATATTCTAAAATATTAACAATATAGAACAAGGGGCTGCAAATATTAATTTGTTATAAGAAAGCAGCGAACAAGGTCACTTGTGCAGCAAGTATCTACTTACTAATCACCTTGTTAAGAAAGGCCAGACGGCCTGAATAAAGAACAGGTCTTAGTTTACAAGATTAAACATGTCCGGGGTGTTTCTAACAAAGGAGTCAAACTAAATAAGCAAATGGTTAAAAATCTTCTCAAGCAAGTAGCAATTAGCATTCACATAGGAAAGATACTGTTGATAGATAGGGCCAACACATTGGTCAATGATCTAAATAACCCAAGTAAATATAGACAGATTATATAAACTTGATAAATGTAAGGAGGACAGCACATATAAGGATATTTCCGAGTTCGCTAAGTCACGAACCAGGCTAGTGCCATATTACAGCCACATCATCCTTACATGACCAAACTAGGGTAAAGTTCATTTTAACAAGCACAGGTAAAGAAGAAAAATCCATTACATTCTTCAAAAATACAGAGAAGAAAACAAGAGCACATATGCAAATGTTTCATGAGAAAATATTTTGACAACTTGAGTTATATGTTATGGAAAAAGTAACACAATATTTGATTTCATCAATGTGTAATAATACTGCATCAGCCTTTACTTAATTTCTTTCACAATAGAAACACCATAATCAGAACTAAAAACCAGAATCAGAGTTGATCACGATATGTTTCATTTCAGTCACTTTTTAAACAACTAACAAACTCATTATTCAATAATTATTGTAACTTTCTAAACGGCTTTCAAGTTATAATTATAATTTCATCCTTCTTCACGTCCACACAAACATGTCAGGATTCAGGAAGATGCAGCCTTCCATGCTTGGTTTCTTCATGCATGTAGAGCACCTCTGGCACTAGTCTCACACAAAGAAGAGCCCAAAGCTGCCCAATAAGATGCTGCTGGGTAGTGGCTCTTAATCCAGCATATCTACTGGTAAAGCTGGACAACTAGTTGAAACAATTTGAATTAAAATTATATTTTAAGTTCAGGTATGATTGATCCGAATACTGGTATTACTGTGTCCAGCCTTAATTACTTGGAATAGGAACTTGCAAGCATGTACAGATATTTCTAGAGCTGACATGCGGTTGGCAAAGGCTTACTTCGTTGTTGCAGTTGTAGATTCAGAAGATAGCATGCCATTTACCTACTCACTATGACTCAAAATTCATAGATATTTCTATATATTTGATAATGGAGGTGAATATACGCGTGGAATAGCATTATAAACATGTGTGAAGGCAAGCAGAAAAATAAGCTAGGGAAAGCAGCCTCACATTGCCAACAAAGATTGATCGGGAATCTACTTCCTCTCGATTAGCCTGAGATGTAGCAGCAGCAGCAGGATCTATTGCAAAGAATCAAATCCAACAACAAAGATGAGCATGCAACTAAAATTTAAAGTACAGAAGATAGAAGGTAATCATCTTATACGATGCACACATATCCACAGGATTCAACATTCCAGCAAAGTGTTCCATAACAGATACCATCCGAAGTTTAGCCTAAAAATTTTGAAAACCTATACGGGATTTGCTTTGGATTTGAAAGCTTTGTCAATAACAAGAAAAACAAAAATAAGCCAAATGAAAGCATTTATCAGATAGTTTCGCAATCATTTAGCAAGATATCACATATTAAATACCAGAAGCCCATTTCTAAAAACCAACAAGAGAAAACAAGGGGATAAAAACAAAGAGCGCCAATCAAACGCTTTAATTGAACCTTTTAACTACAAAAATTATTTTTCAAAAAAAAAAAAAAAAAAAACCCAGAGTCTGAAAACCAAGAAAAAAAGGGGCACATTGAACCAGGAAAATAGAAAGAAAAACACACAACCTTGTACGGAACCCATCTCCTTCTCGACCTTAGCTTGCATCTCACGAAGAGCAGCGGCTTCATCCTCCATCTCTTTTAACCTTCTTTTCATGTCATCGAGGTCCTGCAAATTTCTCCAAAATTAGGGTTTACTAAAAATAGGAAAAGCCCTAACAATAATAAAAGTGAGAAAAAATATATAAAAATAAAATAGTAAAAATACAGCTTCAGTGGATTCCGGCGCTGCCATGACTACATCGTCTCCTTCCATCCTCCCTCTCTCTTTTCAAAATTGAAGGTTAGAAAGCAGCCCTTTCGCTTTTCCCTGTTATTGCTAAATATACTTTCATCCAGTGTCAGATCCTTTAGCTGATATTTTCTCTCTTTGGTCTTTGCTACGGATATTTCGTTTCTCTTACATTTTCAACCCTAATTTTTACGTCTCCCCGCTTCCTTATGCGTGCCACGTTAGAATATAAAATTTCAAACCTTTTTCTTTAGCCTACTAGCAAGCAAAGTTTTAGTTCGTATAATATTAATTTTAGTTTTTAATTTTATATATAAAAAACTTTTAATTTTGATTTTAATTGATTATATATAAAATATAAAAACTAGAATTATTTTAAAATTTTAAAAATTCTAAAATATATTATTAAAATAAAATAAATAAAAATTTAAAAATAAATAAAGTGAGAGAGTATTAAAATATTCCATATCTATTTTTTAAAAAACAAAAAAAAATTATCCATTCTCTACTTTTTTTTTTTAATAAGAGTGCGAAACACTTCGTTCCAGAGGCGTAGCTAAGGGGGTTGGCAGGGTCGCGGCCCCCCTAAAATGAAAAATTATTATTTAGGTTTTTTAAAAAAATTATATTAATAAAGGTAAAATTTTACTTTGGCCTTCCTTAAAATTATAAAAATTCAATTTAATTCTTTAAAAATTATAAAGATATAGACTACAAAAAGTTAAAATTTCACTCGCCCCCTAAAAAATTGTTCTGGCTTCGCCCATGCTCCGTTCCAATGCTCAATGGAAACACTGATGGGAAAATTCTGTTTCGCTCCAAATATCGCCCTATTCTAACGATTTCGGCTTGTACCGATGCTTTTTGCATGTTTTGGAAAAATTTAGATGTACCGAACCATATCAAAATGAGATTAGGCGTGTTTATTTTTAGTATAATGTGTTTAGTTTTTTTTTTATCTCACACTACAATATTTAATATTATTGTCATCGTTACTTTTATACTAATTATAGATAAATGCAACGCCCATACAAAATTTTCTTAAAAACGCTTTTAAAACTTAATTGTGTAAAGTTTTGACCGGCTATTACCCAATCGTGAATGCTTCGGTTCAAAACTTCAATTTCTAACCTAACAAAATAAAACACCCAAGAAGCTGAAGTAAATATGGAATTTCTAATGATTCATTTAATAGAATTGGTCGAATCAATTGTACCAATCAAATTGATCGAATTAGTCGGATTGATCAAACCTGTTGGACTAGCAAGTTGATTGCCTAAATATGGAAATTATAAATTAAAAGTCAAGGGTTTATAAATTAAAAATATTGAATTACGGTATAAATGAAAATTTTGAATATTTATATTGTATTAAATTAAATGCATGAAGCTTTGTCATTGTTTATAGAACCAAATTGGTTGGTCAGACCGATTGGATTGGGAATCAATTGGGAACCAGTCCGAAATAAGGGTCAGATTGGTTGATCCGTGAATTGGCTGAACCGATTAGACCAGCCAAATCGACGATCAAACTGATTGAATCGATTTATCTATTTTAAATTTTTTTTATTTCTAATAAATTATTCAATCAAACTGGTTGAATTGATCAAATCGGATGAATTAGAATCTGATGATCTAAGCAATTCGCCTACTTTCGAAAACCTTGAGTTTCATTGACTATATGTTATAAGTAAAATTAATTAATTATTACTTGAGTTTTGAAGTAAGTGTGAAATGAGAGATAACAAAAAAAATTCATGTTTTTTAGGCTAAATTTTGATTTTTTTTTTAATTGGCCTTTTAGGCTTTTTTTTTCTTTTTTTTTTTTTTTTTAATTTAGGGAGCTTGGCGGAATATATCTTTAACTTAACAATGGAGTTTCGGCAATAGTAAGGTGAAATGAGAAAGATGATAGTTAATTCTCTCATATTTAAGCATTTATTTATTAAATTACTTATTTACCCTTATGATATAACATATAAAATTACTCAATCATGTCCATTGTCCACCATAAATATGAATGGCATAATTCCCTACTAGATCCATTAATTTACCTTTCCATGTCCACTTAACCCTTTTGATTAATAGAAATCCATTTATTCAACTTTTATGATTTAGTCTTTTTTAATTAATTAATTATATAAACCTCAAAAATTCTTAACGACACTTTAATACAACTCTAATATAATCCCATAGACTCTAAATAACTAATAAAATATGTATTCTCTCGTCGAAATTGTAGTCCCAAAACCACTACTTTCGACACCATTGAAATTAGGCTATTACATACTTGTTAAGTAATTTTCTGTTGTATCTCATTGAAGGGAACAATCGAATATATATACATGGTTACTATTTATGGAATTGACGTTCTTAGTAGACTCCAAGAATGCAAGACACGTGTGTTGTTTTGGGTTGCAAGCTGGACTTCGTGGCCCTCATATGCGAACTCATTGGGTATTTGCGAGCTCACCTTCGAGCACCCTATGGCAGGTGTGAGCCGAGACTGCGAGCTCCCTTTCGAACTTTCGGGTTGCGGGTGGGCGACCCAAACCTTATATGGTTCTCGGGTTGGTAATCATAAGTACATAACAATCTTAGCACTAGAAGGAGGGCCCTGTCTACTGCGAGCTCCTTCTCGGTTCCTAAAGTGCATGTCTTCCCTTTGAAAGGTTCCACGCAACACCCTTTTAATCTCCTCTGCCTCTACGAACTTGTGGGCTCGCTCATACATATCTACCAAACTACGTGGCCTATTATTAGTAAATGAGTATTGTACATGGTTATTTTGTACCCCTATTATGAAAGCATCTATAGCCCACTAATACTCTAAATTCTTCATGTTCAAAGTCAGTGCATGAAACCGTTTCACATAATCTTAGAGAGATTCGCCTTCTCCCTGTTTCACAAATATCAATCCCATAGGTGTGCTCATGATCACCTTGTAGGCCATGAATCTTCCCAAGAACATCTGGCCCAGCTGGGAGGAACTTCGAATTGAGCATTAGGAAGGGCCAAGTACTAATCCTTCACACTTTCTTTAAGTGTCGTGGAATAAACTTTGCATTTTGTTGAATTTGATGCTCCCAACCCGTTCATATAATCATTGTACTGCATCAAGTGGGCCAATATATTGTTAGAACAAAAAGTCAATCTATATCCTAGGACTCAGGGTGTAACGCTTCCACGTCTCGCCGTAACTCATCTATTTCATTCTGCCATTCACTTGCATGCATGCCTGGACCTTTGTCATACGTATTCACATTATCATGAAAATTAGAATTGTCAGAGTGTACCTTCCTTCTTAACTCTTCATTTTGCTTTAGTAACTATTGTTGAAAAGTCTACTACTATTCGAACCGTGTCTCCTGCGCAGCCATTGTTCACTCATAAACTTCATATTCTCCTAGAGAGCAATAAATTGTTGTGACGATGCTTCTTGATTTGAAGGAAGTGGTAGCCCATTCCTAGAGGATATATTCAAGTCCAACAGACCGGAAACTCCCTAATAAGCTGTATTGTCGAAGTTCTCTGGTCTATAGACAAACCAGTCGACAAACAAGTCTATTTCATTGGGTTGACTGCCAGAACCCAAGGCTCCAAATTGTCCAGATAAAATATTGAAGGGGAAATTCTCATTTTGGGTGAGTTATTCTAACTCTTGGTAATTTTTCTCAAACTTGAAATAAATCTATCGGTTGAAAGTCTGTCCACGCTTATAGCTTTCCTTAGACCCAATAGGGGGGACTAGATTGTTATGTACTTATGATCACTAACCCGAAAACCAAATAATATTTGGGTCTGTAATATCCTATTTTCAGTGGTGACAGAATAGTAGTTTCGGGGCCACAAATTTCTGTCGTGATGGCTCGTAAATAATATTAATAGAATATTTACAGAGCCATATGTGTCGTATTAAAATTTGGTTAAGAAATTTTATCGTTTAGATAACTAATTAAAGAAAATGGCTAAATTATAAAAAGTGCAAAACTTAGTAATTATTGCATTTAAGTGACTAAATAGCTTAATTAATAAGCAAGGAATGACCAATGTAACAATTAGTCCCTAGTTTATAATGTTGGAAGGCATTATGGATTAAAATCATAAAATAATACAAGTTTCAATGGCAAAATGGTAAATATTATAAAATTAAAACAAAATTAAATAAAGTAAAAGGCATTTTCATATTCATTCTTCTTCATTTTTGCTGAAATACCATGAAAGTGTAGCTAGAAGAATTGGCCAAGACTAATACTTTGCATGTAAGTGAAATTGATACCCGTTTCTTGTAATTTTTATGTTTTTGTGATCGTTGCAACTAGGTCCAGCTAGCTTGTACCTCTATTTTTGAATCTGTTAAAAATTTTAGAAATTGTCATTGATGAATCTTGAATGTTTTTTTATGATAACTATGTGTTTGAAGCTTTGATTGTGGTTTTTGGTTGTTTTGTGAAGTGATTTTTGTTAGATTTTGGTTTAAGGATTAAATTGTTAAAATGTCAAAATTTCAAGGTTTGATAGTGAATTTGAGGTATAATAAGGACTTTTAAAGAGCCTAGAATATTCATTTGTAATTTTGTTCTTAGAAATTGGTCATTTTGATGAATATTGGGTTAGAGGACTAACTTGCAAAAGTTGTATAAGTTTAGGGAAAATGTGTAATTAATGAAAAGTTAATGGTCATATACATTGAATGGAATTTTAAATATGTATGAAATTAATATATTGTATTTAATTATTATATAGATCAAAACTTGGATAAAAAACAATAACCGAGGAAAAGAGAAAATAGCGGATTAGTCCCTGCGTGTTGGTTGGAATCGAATAGTAGGTAAGTTCATGGTATTTCAATACATAAATGAATTTCTATTTGTGTTCTTATATTATGATTTCTTAATTAATATGTTTAAAGGAAATTATTGTTTGATTGCACATACGCGCCCTTATTTGTACTTCAGTACCCTTGATTGCACATACGTGCCCCTGTTTGTACTTCGGTACCTCTTATTGCACATACGTGCCTCTGTTTGTACTTATATACCCCTAAATGCACATATGTGCCCTTGTTTGTACTTCGATACCTAGAATGCATATTTGTGCCCCTGTTTATACTCCAGTAACTTTGAATCAAATAGTATATGAATTGTGTTTATTTGAATTTAGATTAAATGTTATAATATGTCCTTACTAAGCTTTGTAAGCTTATCGGTTCTTATGGATTGTTTTATAGATAAACGTTGCTGACAATTTAGAAGGTTCATTCAACCGGCTCACACTATCCATCTAAGTTGGTAGTTTTTGTATTTCCTAGGGTAGCGACATGTATATACATAAATGTGTTAGTTTGGCACATTTTGATACTTTACCAAATTATGTCACTTGGTTATTTTAATATACTTGTAAATAAGGTTCTTTTTGGTGTAATTGAGTGGTTTGAATATGCATAAAATGAGACAATGTTGACATGTTTTGATAGTTAATGTGTTGACATAATTGTGGTGTCTTTGAATGGCACATTGGTTAGTTGTTTTAGGGTGTCCAAAATGGCATGTTCATGTGATTGTGAATGATGTTTAAGTCATTTGGATATATGTTTAAATAGTTATATTAGTTAGTTGTGAATTGATTGTGAAATGGCTTGATTTTAGGTAAATTTTAAGTGCATACAGCCTGGAACACGGGCTGTCACAAGGTCATGCGAGGCACACTGCCTGGCAATACGGTTGTGTGTTATCTGAAAATTTTTTAGGGTTCAAGCCAGTGAGTTACACGGCCTGGCACACGGGCATGTGACATGGTCGTGTGACCTTACTCAGTGAGTTACATGGGTGAGAACACTGGTTGGGACACGGCAGTGTGTCCCTTGTTCGAAATTTACACAGCCTGGGTGATGTCACACATCCATATGACCCATGTTTCCAATTTTTGCAACTTCTTCTTAAACTTTTTGTTTTGTTTCAAATTAGTCCCAAATTGCTTCCAAGTTATTTCTAGGGCCCCGAAGGCTCGATTTATGGACAAAATGTATGAGAATGAATTATTTATAATATATTTTAGACTATTGAATGTTATGATGTTTAAATTTTTTCGATTGTATGGTACTGCTCTGTAACCCTAATTCGGTAATAGAGACGGGTTAGAGGTGTTACAGGGTCGCCTACCCGCGACCCAGAAGTTCGCGAAGGGAGCTCGCTATCTCATTCACAGATGGCACGGGGTGCTTGCAAGGGGATTTTGTTGTCTCAGCTCGCATATACCTAAGGAGTTCGCATGTTGGGGCCACGAAGTCCAGCAGGCAGCCCAAAACAACACACGTGTCTTGCATGCATAGAGTCTACTAAGAATGTCAATTTCATGTACAATAACCATGTATATAAATATTCGATTGTCCCCTTTAATGAGACACAATGAAAAATTACTCAACAATACTGATGATAAATGGTAGCAATAGCAGCTCCAATGAATGGCCCAACCTAGAATATCGATTCCAATATTTAGAACAAAGAAAATGTTAGCTTGTCATTTGTGATTTTAATGGGAGTGACCAAAATGACTGAACTATATAACATTGGTGCTTAAATTGCAATTTTTTTTTTTATTTTTGGTGCCTAAAATGAAAACTTTTGAAGGTTGAGTGACTATCTGTGTAATTTACCCCATATATAATCAGCAGGGTCGAGTGTCATTCAGGTCCTTGTTGCACACATTGCCTCAACGTATCCTAACTATTTTACTAAGTCTACAGAAGCATTCCACTTTATTAACACTTTCAAGCAATTTCAATTTCACAATTGATTAATTAGACACTTTATATAAGTATCTAGTTTCACATATATAATTAAAACCACATTTAAATGTTAAATGAATAATTCATTGCCATTTTACAATTTCGCTTTGCAAGTGAATTTAATCTCTAATTCATTTTTCACGCACATATATTTAAAACACATGTTATTCTTATAATTCCTTCATTTAACAAAGGTGTTTAATATTTTCAATCGAGTCTTAGCTCAATTGACATGGATATTGTTGGCAATGCAGGAGGACTAAGCTAAAGCACATTATCCTCTTATTTGTAGGTTGGCGATGAGCTATGAGTAGTTCTAGCATTGTATCAAAAAGAGCAGATATGATCAAAACTTATAATAAAATTTTTTTAAAAAAAGTTTCTTAATATTGCGTTTAAAGCCCTTTGTTGTCACTTTATTCACTTTTTACTAATTTAAATATGTAATTAGACTTTCATATTTTACCATGATTTTCATATTACTCTTTTAATATATTTTCACTTAAATTAAGTTATAACTCACTATTTAAAAAAACAAAATTTATTAATATTATCACAGTGAATGTTTTCCAACTATTTAGCACTTTTAGCATGTGTATCAATATTTACACATACATTCTTCACTTTAACTATTTATTAATCCACCATTCAAATCATATGCACATTTTTATTTAAGAAAAAGTGTGAAAAATCTAAGGATACTTGCACTTTTTTGGATGACAAATTAAATACAAGGTTTCTATTTGTTTTCAACAGTTGAATTCATTCATTCATTCAATTACTTTTAGTTTTGTCGATTAAGTCTTAACTTAATTAGTATGGGTATTGTTCTTAATGCAGGAGGATGTGGGTTCGAGTACGCTAAAGCATATTATCCTCCTATTTATGGGTTAGTGAGGGACTATGGATAATTCTAAATATTGTGTTAAAAAGAACTGATATAATCAGAACCTATAACGAGATTGTTAAAAAAAAAAAAACAAATCCTAATCTTTTTCTTCATCCAAACAATATTTATCATCACAAAAATATAAACAAAAGTATTAATATACACTCTTCAACAACTTTCACATACTAATCACCTCAAATAAACATGGTGAAAAAGAAAAAAAAAATATACTTTCTTACCTTAATTTGAATCTCTCTCCTTACCCAAGATTCTCTCTAGTCATGAAAATCCCAAGTCTTGAATGAAACTGATGATGGTGAAAACAGGAAAAAAAAAAGAAAGATGTTTTCTATCAAGAAATAATGAAAAAAACTTGAATTTTTGTGTAGGGTTTCACTTAAGACCTGCACAATAGTTGCTATCAAATTTGAGAAGAAGAGATGAGAAGAAAAGTTCTTTCTCTTTTCATTTTATCGATCATTTAAAATTTGGTCCAATTCGATACTAATGCGCGGTCCACATTTAACCTTCATGTTATAATCTAAGCCAATAGCTTAAAATTAATCCCCGAAATTTATTTTCGTTTTCAATAATAAATACTCGAGAAATGATCAAAATGTATCCACAAGTGATTTCTAGCCAATACATATTCCAAGTTATTACCATGTCAAATGATCAATATTAATTCACATTTTATCTTTTTGGTCAAATTTAAATTTTAATCTTTAAAATTTTCAAAATTCACAATTTGATCTTTTTTACATCTATCATTATCTACATTAATTTCCACCGCAATAAGATAAACAAGTATAATTTGACAATTTTATAATGAATTATATTATCTTATACCACTTTTTCATTATAATCCTTAATGTTTTTTTTTTCTACCCATGTCAATACTTAAAAAAATATTTTTTTGGGTGACCAAAATGAAAGTGACCTAGAAATTGAGTGACCAAAATGAAAGTATAAACATGATATGATGTGTAAAGTCAACCACCGTTAGAGATTTAACGCTTGGGTGACTAAAATGAAACACCCTAGAAATTGGTGACAAAATTGCAAGGATTTCATTTTAGATGACCAAAATGAAAACACACTAAAAGTTGAGTGACCAACTTGGTAGTTTACTCTTTAATTTTTTTTATGAGCAGTACGAGGCCAGGGTCCATAATACATCTAACCCGACCCAAAGCCCAAACGGACTCATTTTCCTGTTTTGAAGTCGGTTAATATCCATCACGGCTCACGCTATACAAATAATCCCTAGAAATCACTCTCGACTCAAATATCTGCAGCAGAGCCACAGATCTCCATATCCATATTAGCCATCTGCTTCAGGTCTGCCTGTCTTTCTTTCATTGATTTATATTTATTTTCCATCTTAAGTATTTCATTTCATTTCTTTTACGTATCGATCCTTTCTTTTTGTTTCTTTTAAGTTTTAGGTTTTGTTGAATTTTCGATAAAGAATTTGGAAAAGGAACCCTAGTTATGGATATTGATAACGAGATCGCGAAAACCCAAGAGGAGCGAAGAAGAAAGGAGGAGGAACTCGCGTCGCTTACCTCCGTTACTTTCGACCGTGATCTTTACGGCGGAACAGACAGGGATGCTTACGTTACTTCTATCCCTGTCAACGATGAAGACGATGCCAATCTTGATTCCATGGATTCCGAGGTTGCTCGGAAGCTCGCTTCTTACACGGCTCCTAAATCACTCCTCAAAGAGATGCCTCGCGGTGAAGATGATGATAACGCGCTGGGGTTTAGGAAGCCAGCGAAAATTATTGACCGTGAAGATGAGTATAGGAGGAGGAGGTTGAACCAAGTTATTTCTCCTGATAGACACGATGCGTTTGCCGCCGGGGAGAAGACCCCGGATCCCTCTGTGAGGACTTACGCGGATGTAATGAGAGAGCAGGCGCTGGCGAGGGAGAAGGAAGAGACTTTGAGAGCTATAGCGAAGAAGAAGAAGGAGGAAGAGGAGGCTGCTAAGGAAGAGAAAGAGAGCGGTGGGGCAGCTGCTGCCGTGCCTAAGAGGAGGAATAGATGGGACCAGTCTCAAGATGACGGTAGTGCTGCAGCAAAGAAGGCTAAAACGACGTCAGATTGGGATTTGCCTGATGCTACTCCTGGTATTGGGCGTTGGGATGCTACTCCTACGCCAGGGAGAGTTTCTGATGCCACCCCATCAGTTGGGAGGAGGAATAGATGGGATGAGACACCAACACCTGGGCGGTTGGCTGATTCCGATGCAACCCCAGCAGGTGGAGTTACTCCAGGGGCCACCCCAGCTGGGGTTACATGGGATGCTACTCCAAAGGGATTGGTTACTCCCACGCCGAAACGGCAGAGATCTAGGTGGGATGAGACTCCTGCAACCATGGGAAGTGCGACTCCAATGGCAGGGGCTACACCAGCGGTTCCTCTTACACCTGGGGTTACTCCTTTTGGCGGTACTGATTTGCAGACACCAACCCCAAGCAATCTTCGTGGGCCTATGACTCCTGAGCAGTATAATTTGTTGAGGTGGGAGAAGGATATTGAGGAGAGGAATAGGCCATTGACTGATGAGGAGCTTGATGCTATGTTCCCACAAGAAGGTTATAAGATTTTGGAGCCGCCTGCTTCTTATGTGCCTATTAGGACACCTGCTCGCAAGCTTCTTGCTACTCCAACTCCTATGGGAACTCCACTTTATGCTATTCCTGAGGAGAATCGTGGGCAGCAGTTTGATGTGCCTAAGGAGGCACCTGGTGGATTGCCATTTATGAAGCCAGAGGATTATCAGTATTTTGGGTCATTGTTGAATGAGGAAAATGAGGAGGAATTGACACCAGAAGAGCAGAAGGAACGGAAGATTATGAAACTTCTGTTGAAGGTAAAGAATGGAACACCGCCACAGAGGAAAACTGCTTTGAGGCAGCTCACTGATAAGGCAAGGGAATTTGGTGCTAATGCATTGTTTAACAGGATTCTTCCGTTGCTTATGCAACCTACATTGGAAGATCAAGAGAGGCATCTCTTGGTTAAAGTTATTGACAGGGTTCTATATAAATTGGATGAGTTGGTTAGGCCTTATGTGCACAAGATTCTTGTTGTTATTGAACCCTTGTTGATTGATGAAGATTATTATGCTCGTGTGGAGGGTAGAGAGATCATTTCTAATCTCAGTAAGGCAGCTGGTTTGGCTACTATGATTGCTGCAATGCGTCCTGATATTGACAACATTGATGAATATGTTAGGAATACAACTGCTAGAGCTTTTAGTGTTGTTGCTTCTGCTCTTGGGATTCCTGCACTTCTACCATTTTTAAAAGCTGTGTGTCAGAGTAAGAAGTCATGGCAAGCTAGGCATACTGGGATCAAGATTGTTCAGCAGATTGCTATTTTGATTGGTTGTGCTGTTCTTCCTCACTTGAAGTCTCTAGTAGAAATCATAGAACATGGTTTGAATGATGAGAATCAGAAGGTGAGGACAATCACTGCTTTATCTTTGGCTGCTCTTGCTGAGGCTGCTGCCCCTTATGGTATTGAGAGCTTTGACTCAGTTTTAAAACCTTTGTGGAAAGGTATCAGGTCTCACCGGGGTAAAGTATTGGCTGCTTTTTTAAAGGCCATTGGTTTTATCATTCCTTTGATGGATGCAATTTATGCTAGTTACTATACGAAAGAAGTTATGTTTATACTTATCCGAGAATTCCAGTCTCCTGATGAAGAAATGAAGAAAATTGTGCTAAAGGTGGTCAAGCAATGTGTTAGCACGGAGGGTGTCGAAGCTGAGTATATTAGGAATGATATCCTACCTGAGTTCTTTAGGAATTTCTGGGTGAGAAGGATGGCTTTAGATAGGAGAAATTATAGGCAGCTTGTCGAGACAACTGTTGAGATGGCAAATAAAGTAGGCGTTGCTGATATTGTAGGGAGAATAGTAGAGGATCTTAAGGATGAGAGTGAACCTTACAGGCGTATGGTAATGGAAACAATTGAGAAGGTGGTTGCAAACTTGGGTGCATCTGACATTGATGCCAGGTTGGAGGAACTCTTGATTGATGGTATTCTTTATGCTTTCCAAGAACAGACCAGTGATGATGCCAATGTAATGCTTAATGGTTTTGGTGCTGTTGTGAATTCACTTGGGCAGAGGGTGAAGCCTTATCTTCCCCAGATCTGTGGTACAATAAAATGGCGCTTGAATAACAAGAGTGCCAAGGTCAGGCAGCAAGCAGCTGATCTTATTTCAAGAATTGCAGTGGTTATGAAACAGTGTCAAGAGGAACAATTGATGGGCCATCTAGGGGTTGTTCTATATGAGTATCTGGGTGAGGAGTACCCTGAAGTTTTGGGATCTATTTTAGGTGCCCTCAAGGCAATTGTCAATGTCATTGGTATGACTAAAATGACCCCTCCAATCAAGGATTTGCTTCCAAGGTTGACACCGATTCTGAAAAATAGACATGAGAAGGTCCAGGAGAACTGTATTGATCTTGTTGGTCGTATCGCTGATCGAGGTGCAGAGTTTGTACCAGCTAGGGAGTGGATGAGGATTTGTTTTGAGCTTCTCGAGATGCTTAAAGCTCACAAGAAGGGTATTCGAAGAGCTACTGTGAATACCTTTGGATATATTGCTAAAGCCATTGGCCCACAAGATGTCCTGGCAACTCTATTGAACAATCTCAAAGTGCAGGAACGCCAGAACCGTGTTTGCACAACTGTGGCTATCGCAATTGTTGCTGAAACATGTTCACCTTTTACAGTTTTGCCAGCATTGATGAATGAGTACCGTGTGCCAGAACTTAATGTGCAGAATGGTGTCTTGAAGTCTCTTTCCTTCCTTTTTGAGTATATTGGTGAAATGGGAAAGGATTACATCTATGCTGTGACTCCATTACTTGAGGATGCTCTTATGGATAGAGATTTGGTTCACAGGCAAACTGCAGCTTCAGCTGTCAAGCACATGGCTTTGGGTGTTGCCGGGTTAGGTTGTGAGGATGCTTTAGTCCACTTGTTGAACTATGTCTGGCCCAACATATTTGAGACTTCACCTCACGTAATCAATGCTGTAATGGAAGCCATCGAAGGGATGAGGGTAGCCTTAGGTGCTGCAATTGTGCTGAACTACTGTCTCCAGGGACTCTTCCATCCTGCTCGTAAGGTTAGGGAAGTGTATTGGAAGATTTATAATTCACTCTATATTGGATCCCAAGATGCTCTAGTTGCAGCGTATCCTATACTAGAGGACGAGCAGAGTAGCGAGCAGAACAACATATACAGTAGGCCTGAGTTAATGATGTTCGTATAAATTGCTGCTATGGTAGGCAGATATCACGTTTGGACTGATTTTATTAGAGACTTTGAAATGTTCTCCTTTACTACTGCTGTAGGTAGTTAAAAAATTAGAACTCTTACGCCTGTAATGGGATTGTGACATTGTTTATTAGTATTAATTTTGGATTGTGTGATGTAGTTGCATGCTATGAAATGAAATGATAATATGACAAACTTTGTGTTGTTACCAAGGCATTCCAATAAATTTGTTGTTTATATTTACAAGTTCTTCAGGCAGCAAGCATTTTGAACATAATAGAATTTTCAAGGTGGTTCAAGAGACAGGTGCTCACTCCTCTGGCTGTGTCCTTGGTACAAGCACTTGTTTCAACCACCATTGGTACCATTGCTGATAGCCAGCCTCCACCAGAATGGCCAGGAGCGGGTCTTGGATGTGAGCAGGTCCTCTGCTGCTATCGGTGGTGGTACCAGCAAGTTCCTGACAAAATCCAATCCATATCACGGATTTTCCATTATAAAGAAAAAGATGGGATTAATTTGATGATTCAACTTAGCTCGTGTTTATTAATTAAAAAGAGCATTTTAATATAATTTAAAAATTAGTGTGGATATCGTCCTGCTCCAACTCACGTTTGGTTAAGGGAAAAAAATATTTCAATATCAATGAAAAGATCTAGCGTCTACTGAATACTGGTTATGATGTAAAAAGTGGAGATCAATAAGAAGTATATAGCATTTAGTGAAATTTGAGACGAAGATGAATAAATCAATTTCAGTCCATTAACATCAAAATCTTGGTGTAGGCACCTGTTGGCTTGTTGTCCTCTCTCTTCCATCAACTGAATTTGCAGGTAAGAGGTATAAAAACACTGAGAACTGAGTTAATTCGTTGCTGTGCTGAGCCAAAGAGTTGGCGCGCATTTGGTTAAAAATTCAATACAAAGGAGAAAAAAGGACAAAAGGAAAAAAAGCGCCCCAGAAATCGTATAAAAGCGCCTCTTGACCCGCTGTTCGCTAATCGCTGCGTTAATTTAGTTTCACATAAAATTAAAGGGTCAAAAAAAGGGAACAAAAATGGCTTTTTGCACAACTGACCTTTATTTTCTCTTTTCTAGTGTTTCCGGGAAAAACAACACTGAGGCCCCAAGAGGTGAAGAGAAAATGAGAAAAGAAGATTTACCCATTCTTTATTCATCTGATTAGATTTTAGATTCTATAATGTTTTATGTAAAAAAAGTATAGATAGGGAGGGAGAAGGGATCAAAGAAAATGATGTTGGTTTTCTATTTGATCTCATTGCCTTTAACAATGGGGATGGTGATTCTCACACTGAGATATTTCGCGGGTCCAGCTGTTCCTATTTACGTCTTGTTAACCGTTGGATATACCTGGTTTTGTTCTTTCTCAATCATCATCCTCGTTCCTGCTGATATTTGGACGGTGATTTCCGTAGTTTTTTTAAACATGATTCATATCTACCATTACATATAATATGTGTGTGTGTATTCTCTTTACAATGCGTTGTTTTTTGGGTTATGCTTTTCCCCTTTTCAATTATTGATTGGATTTAAGATTGTGTATTTCATCTGTTGAAACTACTGATCTTGGTCAATTGAAATTTAAAACTGAATTTGTAATTCTTTTGGTTGCTTGGAATTGAATACGAAATGAACATTGATGATAAAAGAAATGGAATTTTGCTTTCTTTACCTGAGTGTATTTGAAGTCTAAGCGCTTATTTTGGTTTCTACCGTGGAAATGCCAAGTACGGGTTGAATTTATTTGAGGAAGTTCCAAGGCATTTGATTTCTATCCTGCAAATTATGCATGTGTTTTGAATTGATTGATTGATTGATTGATTGATTGCCTTTTCTTTTGTTTTCTTCATCATGCAGACAATGGTGGGTCATTCCAGCAAAGCAATATCTTTATTCTGGAGCTTGACTTATTGGAGTACATTTCTGCTAACATGGTATGTGAACTAGAATGAATCTGCAAACTGTTTTAACCCCTAATTATATGTTACTTTGCCAGCCCTACTTCTTTGCAAGTGTTCTTGCAGCTGCTTCTCTGTGAAATTGGAAATATCTTCTACTTTTAATTGCTTTACTTCTGTTATCTTTTGTTATTTATCGTGTTTCCATCTACAGTAAAATTTTTAGAAGCTTCATGGTTAAAAGATGCATGTTTTCTCATAGATTTGTATCAAATTATTTCTCTAAGCAGGGTTGTGGTGCCTACTCTTCAGGGTTATGAAGATGCTGGAGATTTCACCATGGCAGAAAGATTGAAGACTAGTGTACATGCAAACTTAGTCTTCTACCTCTGCGTTGGTTCTCTTGGACTTGTCGGAGTCATTTTATTCATTATTTTTCGCAGAAATTGGTTCGTTTTTCTTTTCTATTGATTAATTCTCTTTGTCTTCTTTGTTTCAGACTGATCCTTGTTTCTCATCATGTTTGTCTGCATATAATTATTCCTGTAGATGTTGTGATCATCATCATTCAGGTGCCAAGTTAGTGCTATTTGGTAATCAATTACCTGTTGTAACAATGATTAGTGATTTGATATTCCTGTCGTTTTCTTTTTGGTACATTACAAATTAGGGGAGGGTATATCATTGCCGGGGCTTGAACCTTAGACCTTAAGTTGCCAACACAGAGCCTGGGCTATCTTTTTCTTTTTGGGTTTATTAGTTCTTAACCACTACCTTGGTCTTATATTCCTGCATTTATTAAAATTCCTGCTTCTGCGGTTTTGGCTGGTGACTAGTATGGCATCTCTTGCACTGATTGATCCGTTATTTGTTTTTCTAATTTTGGGGTGAAGGAGTGGAGGCATTCTTGGTTTTGCTATGGCTTGCTCCAATACTTTTGGGCTTGTTACTGGTGCCTTTCTTCTTGGCTTTGGTCTGAGTGAAATCCCAAAGGGCATTTGGAAGAATGCGGATTGGAGCACCCGCCAAAAGGTTCTCTCACACAAAGTTGCTAAAATGGCTGTTAAACTTGATGGAGCTCATCAAGAATTTTCAAATGCTATTGTAGTAAGTTCATCTATAACTTCTCCATTTGTAAATGCAACAAGGGAAAAATATTACAGGCCATGTTCAGCTTGTTTTCCTCTTTGGGTTTCTTAAATCTTTTGTGATTTATTTTATTTAGTTATTTTTTTAACTTTGTTGGATCAAAATGTTTTTCCTATTCACATACCTTTGATGATTGCCTAAAGGGAAGGATATTGTTTGTTTAGTTACTGTCATATTCCTGTTAGCATCTCCATAGGAGCCATTAGTATTTTAATATTCCCTTATTTTTTGGGCCTGCACCATATAGTAGTACATTAGGTTAGGTTAATTTTTTCCCCTATTCTTACACGGTTGGATGTTATTGCAGTCTAGTTGCCTGTTTGGATTTATGATTAGGGATATAATTTTATATCCTTTGATATTGGTATATTTTCAAATTCAGGTTGCTATAGATAACATCAATTTATTATCCTTTTTTCCATCAGAACTAATGAAGGTGCATTTAATTAGGTTACTCAGGCGACATCAAGTCAGATGACAAAGCGTGATCCTTTAAGACCATATATGAATATTATTGATAGCATGTTAGAGAAAATGGTACACCATTGCTGTCTACGTGTCTTTAGTCGCGAAATGGACCCTTCTTGTACTATCCTCAAATTTATTTTCTGTTTTGCAGTTAAAGGAAGATTCTTCCTTCAAACCCCAAGGTGGGAGGTTTGGGGAGAATGATATGGATTATGATACTGACGAGAAATCAATGGCGTCTCTCAGACGCCGGCTTAGGATAGCTAGAGATCAATACTGTCGGTATCGAAGGTATATGTCATTATGTGGTTAAAATATTTTCTATGGGTGGTATAGTATATGTCAAGATCAACGAAGTACTTTTCTTTTTTTCTTTTTGATCATTGAAGTACTTTTCTTCGATTGTTCTCACTTTGTTTAAATTTTCATGCAATATTGTACAAATTTTGTGGCGGTGTTTGAAATTGACAGTCCAGATGTGTGCATTTCTTGGGAGAAACGTCCAAATTCATGTGAACTTGCATATTGATATATAATTTACACACGAGGAAAAACAGTGTCAAACTCTATTTCTGCTATTCTTGCACTTTTAGAAGAATTATCGCTATTTTTACCCTTTTGACTCTTTAAGTTGTCCAAGCTTTGAGGAAAGAGATCAAATGATGGTAGATCACTGTCTCTGTCTAGCATGGTTTTGGTATCATTAAGGTTTAGAAATATGAATATTGTTGCTGTACTCTGCTTCAACTGAATCTTTTCCTGTGGTAATTAAAGTTGACTCTTAGACTTCTGCAGTGAATATATGAGCTTTGTCTTGGAAGCTCTTGAGCTGGAAGACACCATCAAAAACTATGAGCGCCGTGATGCAACTGGATGGTTTGTACTTCGAACTTAAAGAACAATGCATATTATGTTATGTGCCTTTTTATCCCTGACTTGGTCTGTAAAGCATCACTTTATGCTTAAATTCTGAGTTCATTTGTTATATCTTAAGGTGCTTATGCTATGGGGTTCAATACCTTGGCTGAGCTGAACTGCGTGAAGTGAATTGTGTTAAAATCCTTCTTCCCCTGCCTTCATTTCCTGTAAACTTACCTTGGATTTGCTCTCTTTTACTTACACAGAGAGGTGCATTTACAACTTTCTTTTGTGCTTTGCTATGTCATACTCTAACTCCTAGTGTAGAATATATAGGTATGATATTTAAGTTCGTTGAACATTTTGTGATTTGTTTATTACCATTATGCATAAGCATTTAAGTGGACATGAAATAGCCGAGGCATTTAATAAGACGTTATCAATGTTTTAAGCCTTGAGGATATAATCTTCAATGCTAGGGAGAGTAGTTAAGATCAGGTATTGCTTATTTTTGGTAACTGAGTAGAGAAACAGCTTTAGATACCAATCATGTGTATTGGGGTTGTCATGTAGCTGATTTATATGACAGTGAGGATTGTCAAGGAAAGGGATTCCACATGAAACAATAAAATCAGGTTTATTTACAAAGAAAGAACTTGTTGGAGCGAGTTTTCATTAAATTTTATTCAACAAATGGTTCCCTTTGAATCCAATGGATTATTAACGAGGTTCAAAATGTTCAGATAATGGGAGTTGTTGCATCTTATTTTCCACTGAAAGCTGCCAATGTTGGTCAGAATTAAGTAAATTTAAATCAAGGTTCTACTATTCTTCACATTATTCATTTAAGAATTTATGGTGAAACCTATTAGTTGCTATTTTTGTCATCATCATCTAACATATAAGTTAGAAGTTAGTGTACATTCTTCTGTTTTTTATGTTCTATTCAAGTCTTCTATGATGTTCTTAAAAGTTTGCAAAAGTTCAAATTTAAGTGTTGCAGGAAATTTGTTTCAAGCTTCAGGCCTGTACGAACTGGAAAACTGGGGCCTTATCTTGATACGACTGGTGATTATCCTATTCTGGATGCTGTCTTTTTTATTTTTATTTTTATTTTTATTAGGATCTGGGAATTTCTGGGTGGTAAATTTAACCTATCCTAGATGCTTAAAATTTTCTGTTTCAGCTTTTCTATGATTTCCTTATAGCAGACTGGAGATCAATAAAACAAGTAAATAAATCTTCTTTAATATTTGATGGTTATATTTTTCCCTTTCCTGTTTGGAATGCGAAGACTAAATGTCCTTATGTACAAGGTAGTACTGAGAAGTCAAGTCATGTACATAATGGGATGCTTAATCATTTAAACTGCTGAGTAATGAAATTGGAATACTTTTGCGAACTTGCAGTAATGGTTCTTTGTTAAGTTGCATGTTATAATTTACTGTCAAGTCAGGTAATATTCAAACCAATAAGTTATTCCTTACAGAGTTCGTTTGGCGTTGTATTCTAAGAAAGCAACTACAAAAACTCTTGGCTGTAATTCTGGGTTGCATGTCAGCTGCAATACTTTTAGCAGAGGCTACCATACTGCCCCGTGGAGTTGATTTATCTCTCTTCTCCATTCTCATAAATTCTGTGGGAAGGCAGGAACTGGTCGGACAGGTAATATATTGAGAAACTGAACTCTTAAGAGGCTCAAATGGGTAAATGGCTTTTAGCACAAGCATCAAGCTTGTATGAGAACAAACAATTGAACCGTGCAAATCAGGTTTGCAATTTGATAGCACCATTTTATCCTAAATCCCATTCTCCCTTTATGCAAGGAATAAATCCACCAGCAAACAGTTATTATGCCTTTTTAACTTCTGATTCAAAACTAAGAGTTGGAAACACTAGTGCTTTATAACGTCAGTTATTCATTTGCTTATTTTACCAGCAGCAAGTGATAAATCTGCCTTAGATATCTGCTTGATGCCCAATCAATCAGCCCATTTTATTTAAGTTAATAATGGTGCATTTGGGTGTTTTCAAATGATCATGTTGATTTGCAGATTACTTCTTTCATCCCTCTGATGTATATGTGCGTCTGCACCTATTATTCCTTGTTCAAAATTGGAATGCTGATGTTCTATGCGTTGACACCCGGACAAACAAGCTCAGTCAGCTTGCTTATGATATGCTCGTAATTCTTTCTTTTTCTTCTGTAATTGCAGCTTTTGTTTGTCCTCTTTCTTCTAGAATTTGTAATTGAGCTCACTCCTAATTGTCTATCAGGATGGTTGCACGATATGCTCCACCAATTTCATACAACTTTCTCAATCTTATTGATCTAACTGGTAAAGGAAAAACGGTCTTGAGAAGGTCAGTAGTTTTCTACTTTATTGCACTTTCCTTGTAATCAGCCAGCCATATGATGATTGTAATGTTTCAACTCTATGCGCCAGTTCTGCAAAATAACTTATGGTTCTTATATTGTATCCCTGCAACTGGGATTTATGTCATTAGCAGAGGCATGAATAAGTAAGCATGAAAGTAGGATAGTATTGCATGCTATGTTACTTGGACTCATGTGTGAGTGTCAGACATGGGTATATGTCCAAAAAGGGTGTGTTCAACTTGTCTAAGCTTTTCCATGCATTTGGAGAATCCTTGGGAGGGTCATATCCAATTAAACACATCCAGATATATGTTGGATACAAGTACTTGAAGAAAAATGAAGAATCGGAGTGACATAGTTGGCTTGTGTACTGGAGTATTTAGTTCCTTAAACTGTCAAGTCCTTGCCTCAGAGACTTGAAATTCCAATTTGTCTAAGCAGAAATGTGGTTTGAGTTACTCTTTCCTTTTAGGGTATTTGATTATGTTTCATACATGCAGAGAATGGGGAACATAGATGATGCTGTTCCTTTCTTTGGTAAAGGATTCAATAAAATCTATCCCCTCATCATGGTTGTATACACACTCTTACTTGTGACAAACTTCTTTGATCGTGTCATCAAATATTTTGGGAACTGGAAGTTATTCAAATTACAAATTGAAGTTGATGGCACAGATGGATTTGATACGTCAGGAATAATTATCTTACAGAAAGGTAACTACTAAAATATTTGCCATTAGCATGCACAATGGCAAGTTTCTTTCTTTTTCCTCTGTAACTACATGTATATGTTTCCATTTCTTTTCCAGAGCGTTCTTGGCTTGAGCAAGGGTATAAAGTCGGAGAAAATATCATTCCATTGGCAAGGAATTTCAGCAGCACGAGTATCGACATCGAACCTGGCAGCAATAACACAGTATGTATGATATTATATTTAAATCTGCTGCCATGCCAATGATTTTGCTGGTTTACATTTTAGGATATCTTCCATAGTTATTCTTCTTTTCAACGTTTAATTATGGGGTTATCTGCTTGAAGATGGTAAACAAGGATAAGAGTGCTTCAATTTCAAGAGCAAACAGTGCAGCTGAGCTTGAAAAGATGGGTGAATATAAACCTCTGAAAGAAGAGGTTAAACAAGAGACAAGCAGAGAAGCCCTCACCAAGAAATATTCAGGCGTAAGAGAACAGCCAAAGAACCAAGAATCTAACTCGAATTCAACTGATAAAGAATCCACATCCATTGCAGTTGATAATGGCAACTCAGAAAGTGCAAGGGCATCACTGTCTGGGGGATTAGTGTCGAAATGGGAATTGATGAAGTCCGGCCTTTTAAGTTTCAAAACGAACCTAGAAGCTAAGAACTTCCTCCCTCTACGCCAGACTCAAGAAAGTAAAGCGCCCTCCCATGTTTCCTCGTCTGAATCTCTGGACGAAATTTTCCAGAAACTGAAACGATCAAGCATGGACCCTAAAGACCATGATGATGACGATGAATTTTGAACATGATACAAAATTCCGAAAAGTTCAATTCATGTAGATAGATTGTAGAAGCTAAAGACTTGATTTCAGACCGAACTCGGAAAGATGTTTGGTTTGTGAGGCAAGCTGAATGCAGAGTGTAATGGAAGAGAAGCTTGACTTAATTTTGCAGCATTCAATATTGTACACAATTTTGCTACAATTGACTTTCTAAACGACATAGAGCTGAAACACAGGGTATGCCTGCCACAGCATATTGTTCACTTGTACTTCCTAGCATTATAAGGTTAATCATCGACTACGGATGTTTGCTTCCTTGCAACTGCCTTTTCTTTGTTCTTTTTAATTATTATTATTTTATCATTATAACATTGGGTTTGAATTTGTGTTATCTTGAAAGAACTTTAACCATTACTTTGAACAAGTCTAGGTTTCTTTTGAATATTCTTAGATTTCAAGGTGTGTTTGGGTGCTAGAAATGCTTATTGGCAGCAAAAGCATTCCCAAACACACCAGTTTTGTAATCAAAAGCTCTTCTTGAAACTGTTTTTGTGGTGTGGTTTTTGGCTTATAGAGGTTGGAAGTTCTCTTCACTGTTCTGGTTTTGGGGTAACAAGATACTTGCCATCTTCTGCTAGCGTTGAAAACATTGGCTTTGGTTTGGTGCTTTAACGACATCCAATCAGTAAAATATCAAATTAAATGGGTAATATTGGGATAAAGTATTATCGAGACCTCGGATTGTATTGTCTATACTTGGAAAATTGGTAAACTAATCTCTATTTGTTATATCAAAGAGTAGTCCTTCTGTTAAAAATTTCATTTATGCCACGTGGTTGATGGATCAACCAAACAGTATCAAGTGTACATCATACTGATGTGGAGGGATTAATTCAAGTAAGATAGATGAAATTTTTAACAGAAGAAATTAGTATACAGGGAACTTGATGGAGTTTTTGGCGTGGAAGGATTGATTTAAGCAACTAAACATTGACATATCATCACTTAACAATTTCATTTAACGTATATGGACTGATTTACTAATATTTTGGGTAAACGACAAAATGCAAGTATTTTTCCCAATAATATTGAATTTTTTAAAATTAATCTTATGAAAATTTTAACTTTAATTGATATTTAAAAATAAAAATTAAATACTATTACAAGAAATTGATCCTACGACTTACGCTTTACATAACCACCACAAAGATTTTTACAAAATACTCTGGAAAATTGATCTACCCTCAAAAATCAAGCTGTTAATATGGAGAATCTCCTTGAATTTTTTGCCTACTAAAGCTAACTTGGCTCTTAGGGGTGTTACAAGGAGTACTCTGTGTCCTCGATGGCGAAAGGGAAGAAGATATAGATCATCTTTTCCGTGAATGTTCTGTGTCAAAAGCAGTGTGGAGAGATCTGTCAGATTCAAGTTATTTGATGTTCCCGAACGAAGAGTTCTTAGAATGGCTTACCAAGATGATGGCTTTTCTCCCTTCTGGAAAATGCAGAGTCTTTTGCGGATTGCTATAGGCCATCTGGGGAGATAGGAACTCCCGTATTCATGACAAAAAAGGCAAATTTAGTCAGGAAATGATACAATTTGTTGATGGGTATCTTACAGAACTTGATGGACTCAAAACAGAAAATCAAAAGTTTATGTACTCAGAAGTTAAGTGGAGACACCCACGTGGCCAACTACTGAAGATAAACTTCGATGGAGCGTTTGACGAAAGGCGAAAGGTATCGGCATCTGGCGTTGTTGTAAGGGACAATCACGGCTGCGTCCTTCTCACAAAATCAGAGCTTCACAGCGGGTTGGAATCTGCTTTTGCTACAAAAGCACTTGCTTGTCTTTGTGTGACCCAAATAGCTCTCGAACAAAACAAAGAGGAAATCATTATCGAAGGGGATTCGTTGTCCATCATCAAGAAATGCAACAAAACAGACCCAGACAGATCAAAGGTCGGTGTTTACATACAGGATATTCACAGATTGAAGAAAAAGTGCAGGAATATCAGATTTGAACATACTTTGAGAATGCCTACACAATAGCTTCGGAATCTCTAAAAAGGAGAGAGGAAGTTTACCTGATCGAAGAGGTTCCCAGATATGCAGAGCATCAGGCAAGGGAGGAGTACATGCGAGAACCAGATTGAAAGGGAGAAGAGAAGGAAGATAGAGGGGAGCTTTTTTCAATTTTGAAATCTGAAGAGTCGCCTAAACTTATTACTTCCCTCGGTCATCTGTTCTGTCATTAATGACGAAAATGATAGAAAAGATAGTATAGCAGGTGAACAGACGGTTAGGTTGGGTTGAAGATTTGGTCAGTTTGATTTTGTTTTTCTAGAGTCTTCTTGTGACGCTGCATTTTGGTTTTCTTTTCAGCTTTTTATTTTAGGGTCTGAACGGTTAAGTCTATTTAAATTTAAATTGGTTTTTGGGTCGGTTTTTTAGTGTTTTTGTATCATTCTTTCATTTATACAAAGCTCAATCTGGGGTTTTTTTATTGAAATGGTGTGGGAAAAAAAAACACAGAAATGGGATGACATGCAGATTATTTATCGAAATGGGGTGACCAGGGTGGTCACGCCACTCCCATAGGCGGCACCACCCTTGAGTCACCCCTGCAGTAAAATAAGAGAAAACATTAGGCAAGTGAAAAGCGATGAAGAAAACGAATTGAAGACGAGGCATGCAGGAGCAGGAAAAAAAGTAGAATAATGGTCGCAATAGGCAAAGACTGACTGAAAATGGATCGCCAGAGGCGACACCAAGGTGGTCAATGGCTTGGCAGAGGCGGCACTGCTGATGCGATTTTGGCCTCTTCGCGAGATGGGGACCTTAAATGGTCCCCCGTCCCCCAACCCCCTTTGGAAGAAGAAGAAGAAGAAGAAGAAGAAGAAGAAGAAGAAGAAGAAGAAGAAGAAGAAGGTATACTGGAAAAGAAAGAGGAAGAAGAAAGGAAGAAGAAAGAAAGAAGGAAGAAGGATTTCTAGGGAAAAATTAGAAGAAAATCTAATTAGGTATAATTTTTTAAATAATGTTTTGTTTTGATTTGTTATTTTTATTAAATTAATTTATTATATATTAATTTTATTTTATTACTTATTTGTTATTAGTAGTTTATTATAAGTATTGTTACTTAGTTAGGATTAGTAGTTTAAGTAGTAGTTAGTTAGTAAGTTAGTTAAATACTATTATTATTGGTAGGTAGTTAGAATAGAAACCTAAAAAATATTTATTTATGTTAGTTAATATGTTAGTGTGTATTAATATGTTAGTTAGTTTTTAACTCTAACATTATTTTAGTTAGTATATTGTTATTAGTTAATCCTTAATGAATAATTTAGATAGTAGATATAATAGTTATTATTATTGTTAGTGTAATAATGTCGTAAGTAAAAATGATAAATGTTATTTTATTTAGTATTATATTACTATTGTTAGTAATATATTAGAATTATTGTTAGTATAAAAACATTAAAATAATACATAAAACATTATGTATAAAATAAATAATATAAAATAATAAAATACGAAAATAGTATATTTTTAAAGTAATAAAATTTGAGAAAAGGAAAATACGAATAAATAGTTAAAATAAGTGAGTTTTACTAAATTGATATATAAAAGTAATAAAACAATACATTTGAAATATTACATACTAAAAAATAATATAAAATAAGAAAATAAGAAAATAGTAAAATAATATATTTGAATTATTATGTACTAAAATGTGTCTCAGAATAATATATTTGAATTATTATGTACTAAAATAATGTAAAATAAAACGGACAAAGGCTCGTAATATATAATAAATATGTACTAAATTATTATTTGTTAATCACGATTTTATTAGAAAAGGTATACGATATCGTAATATTATTATTAAGGAATCGTAAAATTTATTATTATTACTTTAGCTATGTTAATACATTATTATTATTATTAAGAAACCGTAAATATTATTATTAGTTATTATCATTGTTTGTAAAAACTTTAATGAATATTTTACTTAATATTATGATGTTTGTATAAATAATAAAATATTATATTTATTATGCGTCGTTTACATGATGTTCTTGTTATGTTATTAGTATTGGCATGTTATTTGTTACTAATTCAATATAGATTTATTGTTTTTATGTAGGTAAAAATTTATTTAAGATAGAAATAACTTCATTGATTAGTAAAGTTCCTCACATATCCGATTGCTAATAATATGGTAATGTATTATTATTTATTAATCACGAGTTATATTAACAAAATAGCTACATAATAAATTATGTTATTAATCATAAGTTATAAATTTTTTTATGATTTAACACTGTCAGGACTCGTACCATGTATTACGGGGCCGGGTGAATGGCTTAAGAAATCCCCCGGATGAACGATCGATGTCAGATATAGAGCAAAATTTGGATTCGTCAAAAGACCTTGATCCGGACGTTTGACTTGCGGTATGATTTAATATCCGCACTAGTCGAGCGTTGGCGCCCGGAGACCCACACTTTTCATTTCCCGTGTGGAGAGTGTACAGTCACTCTAGAGGATGTTGCACTGCAGCTTGGGCTCCCAATTGACGAGAGTCCGTTACGAGGCGTTAGTGCGATGGTGACCCGTTTACACTCTGCCGAGCCTACTAGGGGCTCGATCGACAATGATGGAAAATATTTTCTGAAATTGAAATTTACATGGTGAGCGAGATACGAACATATATCACCGATGCCATCTGAAGGCGACTTGATGTGCGCTAGTCGAGAGTACATTATGCACATCATAGGGGTGTCTTGATGCCCAAAGTGCAAACAATAATAGGGTTCATATTCAGTACCTACCCTTATTGGTGATTTAAGCAATGCTTGTTCAGATAGTTGGGGCTTCGCAGTTCTTACGTGGTTGTACCGTGAGCTTTGTCGGACGACAAATCCGAAGGATCGTAGACATAGGCGGATGCCTTACACTATTGCGATCTGGGCTCAGACGATGCCATTCTTGGCATCGATTACCCACCAACCATACGTATATCCGTTAGTAAACGGTGATAAAATATAACTTGTTATTAATTGAAATTTCTTTATATTGATACTATTTTACTTATTTTTTTGTAGGTGGAGTATTTATCCTGCATCGGAGGTCGTTACACTTGTCCGATATACGGCTTATGATTGAACAACATGTCGGGGAAGGGGTAAGCGATTCCAATATTGGTTACGTGGTAGCTTGTATATCTTACGCACATTATGTTTAATTTTAACGATGTTATTAATCGTGCAGTTTATATAGATGCCATACCGTAGACCAAAAATTGCAGCCGTTATACCCCCGTCCGCCTATATCCACTCGTATATGTGGTGCACAAACACACCAATTGTCTGTTTCCATGTAGTCGAGTGGTATCACGGGGACCGAGTGCTGCGGCAATTTGGTTGCGTCCAATACATCCCGGATCCGCCATGCCAGGTGGGAGAGGTTCATTGCAAAAATAAGAGAGGGAGACCAGACTTGGATTGGGGGGTTAGGCGTGGGCAATTTATTGCGGTGTGGAATGATCGCATGTCCCGAATGCCCCGGATGGATATGGCTTCCGATCTTCAACCTCCATTAGAGTACGTACAATGGTACTCTAGTATGGGGAAGCCATATATACTCGGAGGGCAGTCGACTGTAGTCCCCACACATGCACCGACATGGGGCATACGAGCCAGTGGCAGATATGGAGGCCGAGGCAGCTGCAGATCCTGATCCCGAGCAGGAGCCCGAGCCAGAGCCCGAGCCCGAGCAATCACATTCACATTCGGATGCACATTCGTATCATCCATATGTGCCGGGCAATGACTACTTTCCGGGCTCGTCAGGAGGTGGATACCAGTACGGGCTTGATATATTCGGATCGTACACACCGCAAAGATATAGCACTTCGGCTCGTATCTGGGTCGTATCCACCGCAAAGAGGCACTCCTTCCGCTCGAGCTCATCTTTGCCCTTCGAGCCACATGATTTTTCGGCCATGTTTAGTACACCCCACCGGACCCCCACCGGACCCCACGGAGACTCAAGAGGATGTTGGTCGTCATGGCACCACGACGTGAACGTCGACCACCGCAAGTACACACCGAGGACTACACCATCTAACCATCAGTTTTAGGTGTTTCTTGCGGTTTTGATTTTCTTGTATTTTGTATTTGTAAATATTACGATGTTTATACTTTATTTGTATAAAATTAACTTGATTATTTGCAGCTATGATTACTTAATATTGCTATGATTTTTGATTATTTGGAGCTTTAAAATTTTGTAACAAGATCTTAGGACATGACACCTACAGCTCACTAAACACAAACGCAATCATCGAATTAGGACCAAAATCACTGAACACAAACGCAATCACCTACAACTTTATTTGTATAAAATTTTCTTTTTATCAAACCACACTAATACCAAAATTCATGTCCATATTCAAACATACAACGAAAACACAAATTAAAAAATGGGCTAGTTAATATGCATGATAACAATCTCAAAAATGTTAAAATTAATGAAAACTAAGCTTAAATGTTAATCTGAATACAAAACATGTTAATCTGAATACAAAACATGTTAATCTGAATAAGCTCATTTCCCTGTCGCTCGTGATGATTGTCCAACATGATAGTTTCGCTGCGGGCATTTACTTCGATTATGACCACCTAACCTGCATATTCCACAGAGCTTGCCGTCGGATTTCTCCCTAATGTCCATTTCATTACGGATTACGGGCGATCATGACGGACCTCTCGGATTCTGCGTAGCCTCTCATGCAGGACAAGCTCGAAAGTCGTCGAGGCACCTCCCATGTAGATGTGCAGGCAGACGGTGGAACTCATTTTCCCAGACACGCAACGACGCTCTAGCGTGTACACATCATCGACAAAATGTTCAACACTAAGGCTCCGTTTGTTTGCCAAGAAAATATTTTTGGAAAATGATTTCGAAAAATGATTTACTTTTCGGAAAATGATTTCTTGAAAATATTTTCGGTGTTTGGATGAATCTGTAAAATATTTTACATTGTTTGATGATTTCGAAAATATTTTTCGAAAAGCTGTTTTTACATATATTAATAAATTTTATATACATGTTAATAAATTTTTATATTTTAAATTATTTTTACATATATTACAATGATTTATTTACAAATAAATCAAATTAAATATATAATAATACTCAATTATTAAGTTACAATATTAACGTCATAAATTGAAAACAACTAAAGTCAAATAAATTATTCGTAATTGTGTTAAAAAACAAAGATTGAATAATTACAAATTAGCTTCAAACCACAATTAATACTAAAAATTAATAATATTATCCAAATGCATAATTAGTAATACACCACATAATAACACCACACTCAAGTACAAAGATCAATTGATCCATCACTTCCACCACATAATTATTAATAATATTTGTTTGTCATTAAAATATGCTAAGCAATATACACCAAATCAAACAAAAGGAAACCCTGTTTGAAAAAGGTTTAACTTACTATGTTCCAACAATTCTACTAGTGTTTGCTTCATTTACGTGTCATTAAAATATGCTAGGAATGCTTGTTAAAACCATTTCACCGTAAAAGCAACCAAAAAATGTACAAGGAAAACTCTAAAAAAAAGAATCTTTCCTTTTATGCATTGCTATCAACCAAAACATTCGCTCCAATCCCTATCCTCAAAGTTGAAGGCCATTTACCTTCTGATTGAACCTTTCTTCTACGCAATAAAATAAGAAATAAGAAAATTACACAATAAAATCGTTGACAAGAAAATTACACATATTCACCTGGTTATACACCAAACATAGGAATATAAGCTGTGTTCGTTTCATTAGAACAGGAAAAAAATACGATGAAAAAAACCTTCCAAGAGATTCACAAACCTTTGGCTGCATCATAGCCAAGATCGAGGTTATCCTGCCCAATAGCTTACCAACAATGACAGCTCCCTCGACTCCAAAGATTTGAAGCAATTGTGTGTACAGTGTGCGCAATAAATTCAATTATGAGGAAGAGTGAAACTTTACACATCAAAATCACCGGGCTTTTGAAACAATATAGTGGAAGAGCTGTCTAGACTTTCAACAAGACATTAGGAATGTAATTTTCGAATTTGAACCTATCGACATGCGTAAAAGAGTTACAAACCTTTAGAGCATTCGGATGATTTGAACACCAATCTTCGGTCAAAGTTGGTAGTAGGTAGCTTGTCCACTCTTTCGATACATATAAAAGTGCAACACCACCACCTAGATGGTAGAACTCCACAAGTATAGTTACACGTATTCCAAGTTCTCTGAAACTTTCATGAAAAACCAAAAAGAATTAAAAAAACCAAAAAACTTAAAGAATAAAAAGTTTCTTTTACGACACGATGCCCTCTTCTACAATGCCTTTGCAAGATTTAATGCATCTGTAACTCTATCCTTCTTCTCTCCAACTTCACTTCACTAGCTCCATCAATCTGAAATGTCCATTAAATTCTTTGTTAATGATGCGTCGTTGAATGCACCAAAATATATCCTACTCCCGCAAAATAATGAAAATAACAAGAAAGGGAAAGTAGGGTCGAATCCACGAGGATCGGATTATACAAATGCCGTTTTCGAGATCCCAGGCGTAATCGTGCCCAAGAAAAACTGCGTTCTGAAAAATAAATAAAAAATGTAATTAATAATTTTCGATCCGGAAAAATAATAAAAACAGAATTTAAGACGAATTGAAATTACGAGAATTAAAATAAAGAAAATAAAAAAAAAGGGTTTAGAGAAAAGTTTCTTATGTGGAGATATTCCAGCCTCCGGTTGTCTCGTTCCTCCTTAGCTCCGTCTTCGGTTTTGGATGACCTTCTCTACCCAAGTAAGCGGTTATAGTGGAAGAGGACGCCACGACCACCAACTCCAAGAATTTAAACTTACGGATTTAGGGAGCCTGACCCTAGCTTGTGATTGCTTTTGTGGAGTCTTTTACGCTAGATCAACGTTTCTCAATGGCGAATCCCACGCCATTTTGTCTCTTGGGCTCGCTAACCTCTGACGCAGTAAGCTCACGAACCGACGGTGCAATCCTCCCAAAACACACAAAGCGGCCGCCTTTGCATACGTTGAAAGGGTTACTTTTAAAGGGACTGACGGAAGCGCCATTTCAGAATCTGAGAAACGATGAATACTTGGGTGAGAAAGTTGAGTACGAGTTCTAAGCCTCAAGAACCTTTTTCTGGGAATTTAGCAACCTTGCTAGATGGAATTTAGTGGCTCATATTTGTGGTGGAAAATATAAAAATATGGAAAGGGAATTTTATTGAAAGAAAATAAATGAAACACAAAAGAATTATGGGGAGGAGTGTATGTAAAAAGATGCACACCCAAATGAGTTACTCCATCCCTATTTATAGTGCTTAAGGTAGATAGTCTAATTCTACTCAAACTCCCAAAGATAATTACAATTTAATTAAAGATAAATAAAGATAAATAAAGAAATTAAATAATCCTAAATAATTATCCTAATATTAATTATCCTAATATAATTTAAAATAGAATTTGATAAAACAAAGTCTCTTCTTTTGCATTTCAGTCCTCTCCGCTCTCCATGTCCGCACTTTTGGCACCATCTTTTCCTTTGTTGCACATTGGTCCATTTTTATCTTTAATTTCACGATTTTGGCCTCAATTTTGCATTGGTCTCCAATTTAGTCCCTATGAGAATAAAGTCCATAAATAACCCAAATTAGTAGAGTCATATTCAAATTAATATATAATTAGAACATAAAAACATGTCGTTCTAAAGTGTTATCAAATCCCCCCTACTTAGCCCATGCTTGCCCTCAAGTATGGTTCCTATCCACTGTGAAAATTAGATCCTGAAAGAAATTCTACTCCAAAGTTTTATAAAGATTAGTCAAAAATGCATATGAAAAATAAGAGAACTTCTAAGCTTGCTTTAAGTAAAATAGAAAAGTTTTCTAATTAACACAAACAAAAATTAAAATCGTCTTGAATTATTTCATGCTATTTAGGTAAATTACCAAACCTACCAAGACACTCTATTTATTTCCTCCTTAGTCCCCAACTGTAATTTTATTAGTACTATTTTTTTTCTATTTTTCTTTTTTTATTTACTTGAATATATCGAACCTTTTACGCCAAGAGAGATGACAACCCAAGCACCCCACCGGTTACTCATTTCAACATATTCTTAAAATTATTTATTTCGGTTAGCGGAGTTTTACTTGTCACGCCACACAACCTTTTGACGCCAAGTAGAATGACAACCCAAGCACCCTACCCGGTTACTCAATCACCACGCTCGAGCCATACTCATAACCTTGGCTAGCGGAGTTTTACCTATTACGTCACACAACCTTTTGACGCGAAGTAGAATGACAACCCAAGCACCCTACCCCGGTTACTCAGTCAGTCACGTTCTAAGCTGTACTCATAACCTTGGAAATATTTATTAATCACAATTTTCACGAAAATATAAACTTCAAGAGGACCTAAGAGAAATAATCAAGTGTCAAAAATAAGTTTTAGTAATCACCTAATAGTCATGAACACAACTTAGGCATGCAAATATATTAAGTGTCCACTTGATATTAAACTTGATCAATTTTACGAAAAGCAAGATATAATTAACTTATTAATCATAATTATTTTCAGCCTAATAAGAATAAAACAATGGAGATAAAATCAAATGCATGTAATCGAATTAACTCGGTGGCCAAGGATCATGCACGTGGGTTAAATAATTGGCAAGTCGTGGGCAAATTCTTGGGCATGATTAACGACATGAATGTTCTAAAAAATATATATGGACAACCTAAAAGAGCCTCAAGCAACAAACACAAATCTCAATGTAATATGACAAGAATATGAAGAGTACCTCCCCTACTTAAAGCACATTGTCCTCAATGTGGACTTAAAAGAAATAAATAAGAAGAAAAGTTTAGAAAAACTCACCGTGTAGCTACTGTCGAATGCAGAGGATAGCAATGAGTTCGGTGAGTTGCTTGGCCAAAAGTGTTGAGTCAAACCTCAACGCGCTCCATTTTAGCTAAGCAAAGAAGAGAAATTTATTGATATTTAAATAAAAGAAATTAAAAGAAAAGAAAAGAAAAGAAAATAAATAAAATAAATAATAAAATAAAAATAAATAATAAAAGAAAAATAAAGATTGGGTTGCCTCCCAACAAGCGCTTGTTTAACGTCATTAGCTCGACGACTTAAATGGTTCTACGGTGGCTCAAAATAAATCTTTTTAATCGTGTGAGCTTGGAATTTCGCTTTTTATCACATCCACCATATTTGGGTTTAATTGTCCTTGCGCCTTTTCATTGGTTTCATATTTTCCTCCAAGGGGTCAATCCTTTTAAGTCGGCAATGGTCTCATCATCCTCCAAAATGTGAATTTGAGATGCTCGAGAGGTGGTTTTAATTTTGGATCCGCTCGCACAATGAAGGTAAAAGCTTAGTACTGGGATAACAACTCATTAACGGATTCCAATTTATCAAAGTCAAATTTAAAATCATAAATGGATTCAAAATTTTCTTCCACTAATGAGTCAATTATATCAACACAATTCACGCTCAAAATTTCACCGGGTGGCTAATGGCATCGAGAGCGTTAAATTTCACGATCTCCCCATCAAACTCCATCGTGAGAGTTCCACTTGAACGCCAATTTTAGTACTAATTGTACTAAGGAATGGTCGTCCCAACAAGAGATCTCAAGATCCCGAGCACCTTTGTCCTCCTCCATTTTTATCACGAGAAATCTGCAGGAAAAATAAGTTCGTTAACTTTACCAACACGTCCTCGAGGACTCCTTCGGGATGCACAATGACACTGCTCGCCAATTGAATGCTAACACCTGTTTTTGTCAAAAAACCTGCGTTAAGTGATTCATAAATAGAATAGGGCATTACATTTATGGAGGCTCCTAGATCACACATAGCCTTTTTAATTCCCAAATGACCTATTTTGCATGGTATTGCAAACATGCCCCTATCCTTACATTTTGCGGCATTTTTCGTTGTAACATGCAGACACATTTTCACCAACATTCACCCTTTCATTACTCGTTAACTTTCGTTTGTTGGTGCAAAGCTCTTTAAGAAATTTAGCGTACCTTGGTATTTGCTTGATGGCATCCAACAGTGGAATGTTGATTTCGACGTTCCTAAATGTTTCGAGGATTTCCTTGTCCTGCTTACCTTTTCGACACTGGTGGAATCGTTCTGGAAATGGAGGTTGAATTATGGGCAATGGGGGTTTCGTTCGGACCTTTTCGTCTTTTTGAGTTTTTCCTGGCGATTTCTTGGGCATGATTTCGCCGGGAATCGATTCCAAGATTTTTCCACTTCGCAGTCGTCCACCGTGCATTTGCGTTTTGCCTTGGGTTTGGTTTGCTTTGTGACGGCGGCTTCCTTGAGAGTTCAATTTCTCAACCGATATGGTCGTTCTCTTATAGATGCCTCGGTTTTCGTTGAAAATCCTTTATTTCTCTTTGGAAATTAAGAGTTTGTTGTTGAAAATTAAGGACATTAGTCGCTAATTTATTGACCATGGTTTCTAAGAAATTACCCGAATCTTGAGGTCATGTGGAAGTTGATTTTGGTATGGTGGTTATTTCGTGGATTGGCCCCATAACTCAAGTTAGGATGGTCCCTCCATCCAGGTTGAAAGTATTAGTATAGGGATCATAACGCCTTTGTGGTGGGCCAGAAAGTTTCCCACGGCATCCAAATGAGCCATAGTGTCATCAATCAAAATGGGACATGCATCGGTTGTGTGCTCATGTAGCACATATTCCACATAACCGAATTTGGTTTAGCTTTTTTCGCAACAAGAGAGCTCACAATATTAGTAAGTCTATCAAGTCTATCTTCATGGAAGAATTACTTAGCCGGTGAACCCTTCGGGAGGTTCAGATTGGTCTGAATCGCCGAGAATTTGCGCCATTGTGGAGATTAAGTCCCTTGCTTGTTGGGGGTCATGTTGACCAACGCTCCTCCACTAGCGGCGTCTACCATATTCCTCTCCATCGGTTTCAAACCTTCATAAAAGTTTGGAGGAGAGATTGCTCTGTTATACCATGTTGTAGGCAGCAAGCACACAACTTCTTAAACCGCTCCCAATAATCGTAGAGAGTCTCGCTCGCTTTTCTCGCCATATTCCCACGATCTCTCTTCTAAGCTCAGTTGCCTTGGGTTTGGTTCTGTTTGTGACGGCAGCTTCCCTTGAGAGTTTAATTTCTCAACTGATATGGTCAATTCTCTTATAGATGCCTCGGTTTTCTGTTAAAAATCAAGCATATTATCTGCTAATTTATTGACCAAAGTTTCTAGAGAATTACCTAAATCTTGTGGCTGCTGTGGAACTCGGTTCGTAATTTGGTTATATTGTGGGTTGGCCCCATAACTTGTTAGGGTGATCCTCCATCCTGGGTTGTAGGTATTAGAGTAAGGTCGACGCCTCTGTGGTGGGCAGGAAAATTTCCCACCGCACCTAAGTGAGCCATAGAGTCATCATACAAACGGGACATGCATCGATGTGTGCTCAAAAGACATATTCCACATAACCGAAATTGTTTTTGTTTTTTCTGCAAGAAGAGTATTCATCATATTAGTAAGTTTATCAAGTCTATCTTCTATGAAAGAATTACTTAGCTGGTGAACCCTTCGGGAGGTTCAGATCGCTCTGAATCCCGAGAATTTGCAGTCATTGTGGAAATCAAGTCCCTTGCTTGTTGGGGTCATGTTAACCAACGCTCCTCCACTAGCAGCGTCTCACCATATTCATCTCCATCGGTTTCAACCCTTCATAAAAGTATCTTGAAGAAGAGATTGCTCATATACCGCGTGTTGTGGGCAGCTTGCACACAACTTCTTGAACCGCTCCCAATAATCATATAGAGTCTCCGCCTCTTTTCGCCTAATCCCTACGATCTCCTTCTTAGCTCACTACTCTAGATCTTGGAAAAACACATTGAGAAACAAACGAGATAGATCACCCAAGTAGTTATAGATCCGGAGGTAAATAAATAACCATTCCTAGCTAAATCTGCTAGGGAAAAAGGAAAAGCGAGCAATTTAATCTGATCCTCAGTTACACCTTGAGGTTTCATACTCAGACAAACCATATGAAACTCCTTTAAGTGTTTGTGGGGGTTTTCATTTTGTAACCCTCGAAAAGTTGGCAGCAACTGAATTAACCCTGATTTCAGTTCAAAGTCGGTATCCATGGTAGGATATGCGATGCACAGTGGCGGTTGTTCCGTCGGAGCTTCGGCTAGTTGCCGAATCGTTTGAGCCATTGGTTCTTGTACCAAATTAGGGTTTTCGTCAACCCTAGCGTTGAACACTTCTTCAAATGGATCGACTTCTTCTGCTTTACTTTCAAGTGTTTGAGTAGGGTTTTCGTTAACCCTAGATTCCGCTTCGTCGTCGGTTCTAATTTTTGGTGGTGGATTGCTTGGAGTCACTACCACCGCTGACTGTTTTTTTTTCAACTTGGTTTCTTTTCGATTAGCTGCAGCGATTTTCGATCTCTGAATCAAACGCAAGAATGCCTGGAGCAGATCTGGTCATAGAAAAGAAAAAAACAGGATTAGTACGTTACCGATCCCCGGCAACGGCGCCAAAATTTGATGCATCGTTGAATGCACCAAAATATATCCTACTCCCTGCAAAATAATGAAAATAACAGTAAAGGGAAAGTAGGGTCGAATCCACAGGGATCGGATTATACAAATGCCTGTTTTTCGAGATCCTGGGCAGAATCGTGCCCAAGAAACCCTGTGTTCCTGAAAAATAAATAAAAAAACAGAATTAATAATTTTCGATCCGGAAAATAATAAATCGAATTTAAGACGAATTGAAATTACGAGAATTAAAATAAGGAAAATTAAAAAAGGGTTTAGAGAAAAGTTTCTTATGTGGAGATATTCCACCTCCGGTTGTCTCGTTCCTCCTTGGCTCCGTCTTCGCTTTTGGATGACCCTTCTACCCAAGTAAGCCGTTATAGTGGAAGAGGACGCCACGACCACCAACTCCAAGAATTTAAACTTACGGATTTAGGGAGCGACTCTAGCTTGTGATTGCTTTTGTGGAGTCTTTACGCTAGATCAACGCTTCTCAATGGCGAATCCCACGCCATTTTGTCTCTTGGGCTCGCTAACCTCGACGCAGAAGCTCACGAACCGGTGCAATCCTCCCAAAACACACAAAGCGGCCGCCTTTGCATACGTTGAAAGGGTTACTTTTAAAGGGACACGGACGGAAGTGTCACCAGAATGCGAGAAACGATGAATACTTGGGTGAGAAAGTTGAGTACGGGTTCTAAGCCTCAAGAACCTTTTTCTGGGAATTTAGCAACCTTCGCTAGATGGAATTTAGTGGCTCATATTTGTGGTGGAAAATATAAAATATGGAAAAAGGAATTTTATTGAAAGAAAAATAAATGAAACACAAAAGAATTATGGGGAGGTGTATGTAAAAAGATGCACACCCAAATGAGTTACTCCATCCCCTATTTATAGTGCTTAAGGTAGATAGTCTAATTCTACTCAAACTCCCAAAGATAATTACAATTTAATTAAAGATAAATAAAGATAAATAAAGAAATTAAATAATCCTAGATAATTATCCTAATATTAATTATCCTAATATAATTTAAAATAGAATTTGATAAAGCAAAGTCTCTTCTTTTGCATTTCAGTCCCTCGCTCTCCATGTACGCACTTTTGGCACCATCTTTTCCTTTGTTGCACATTGGTCCATTTTTATCTTTAATTTCACGATTTTGGCCCTCAATTTTGCATTGGTCTCTAATTTAGTCCCTATGAGAATAAAGTCCATAAATAACCCAAATTAGTAGAGTCACATTCGAAATTAATATATAATTAGAACATAAAACATGTCGCTCTAAAGTGTTATCGTTAATTCCATAGAAAGGAAATTATTGCATCTCAAAAAATGACAAGTTAAAAATGCCAAGAATAAAGAAGGTAACTATACCTTTAAGACACCACACCACCGTAAAGTTTTGCCAATCTCTCTTGCAACTTCTCCTTATCATAATCGAGGTGCCAAGACAAAGCTTGTTAAGAATGAGTGTAGCAAGTGCTTCGCTTCTCTACATCTTTAGCTACAATCGCAAGGGCCTTTGTCTCCGAACAAACATAGCATAGAAGATGTTAATGTTACAAATCAAGTGTAGAAGTTATTTTAATATTTTCATGCCGCTTAGTGAGAAAAGAATTGTGATGAGTGATGATTAATCAAAATTAATTCAAATTGAATGTTAATAATGCATGACTTGCTCAAAATTTGCTTACCTTTAAAGCTAACTCTAATACTTTTACAACAAAGATTCAAGCTTGATACTTTCTTCTCATGAATTAGGATAAGAGGATCATCTAATTCTCGCCATAACACGTTGAATTGAATCGAACCATAGCATGGTCTAGACTCAAGACTCGAGATTTTCCAGTTTAACCAAAGGAGAAATCGCCATTTACACATTTTTGGTTTTAGTGTTGGTGATGAAATAAGGGATATGTAGCCCTGTCTAGCTTCATGCCCTCAACAACTTCCAACTCATTATATAATGTTTTACCATCTTGCAAAGGTTTAAAGCGCAGGCATAACCCACAGTAAGACATCATATCAAGTATAAAATGGTTCAAAAATTATATGCCAAGCATGAGCAACAAATACTAGTAAAATTACAAGAAAACAAGAATATCCTCAAGCCGATATGATATGAAGGTACTGATACCTCAATTGTTAGCACTCCTTCTTTGCCAACTTTCTCCATGTCCTTTGCAATCAACTCACCAATTTCCCTCTCCATTAGCGAAATTGTTCCAACCTACAACAAAATATTTAAGTTGAAGACTTACTAGATTAAACTTTACTACCATTTTGGTTGATTGATGGAAAAAGTAGGCATTAGAAACCAAATAAAACCTCGAGCAAAAGAAACGCAATAAAAGACCGATTCCCGAAATTTCGAGCAAACAAAAGGAACTATGTGCATGTGTTACTTTCTTTAGCACCCAGAAGTAAAAAATCAAGTAAAAGCAAAGTAAGTGAACCAATGAAACATTTTCTTCCACATTCTTGCCCATATGTAAGAAGCATCCAAATCCATCTCATAAATAAAGGATCAAATGATTAGAGAGAAATGGCACCTTGAGGTTTTGGACTTTGGAGGATCGGGATCAGAGGCCATCAAAAGTAGCACCGGAATTGAACTCTTCGACGAGTGGGAGAAACAGAGTGGGAAGTGCAACTGAGACGCGAATAAGTTTTTGAAGCTGAGACGGCTGAGACGATGAGAGTGTACAGAAGGGAATGGAAAATGTCTTACGGATTCCAAATTGGTAAGATGTTTTCCAGAAACAAATAAGAGAAGGAAAGAAGGGATGAAGGGAAGAGGGAGAACGTCTTACCGGATGAAGGGAAAAGCTATGGAAAATATTTTACGGAAAAAAATTGGTAAGACATTTTCCGGAAACAAAGAAGAGATTTTACCCGTATTTGTAAAATGATTTCCTTGAGGAATCCATTTTCCATCAAACAAACACCGGAAAATCTGGAAAATATTTTCCGGGAAACATTTTCCATCAATCAAACAGAGCCTAAGGTTCGCTTTAGCATACGCTGCCACAACATGTGCAAACGGATAATGAAGTGTTTGGAACCTCCTGCATTCGCACTGTCTGTTCCGAAGATCGACTCCATAAGACCTAGATGGCAAACCGGGTCGACGACCAATAGACTCCATAACTCGAAAAGTTTCCATTTGTCGTGAATATATTTCTCTGATCATCGACTCAGAATCCGGGCGGTTTGCAATCAATGCATCCTCGCATCTTCCACAAATACGTGTCCCGCATCTATCTGGTTGACTTGTTGTTCACCCATTCTTAGCATCAAGGTTGCCAACCTGTAGAATGTAGCCGAGAAGACAGATGAAATCGGTAGATGTCGTGTTTTCAACAACATAGCGTTGACCCCCTCCACCAAGTTTGTGGTCATTTGACCATAACGAAAGCCCTCGTCAAAACTTTGATCCCATTGCCACGGCTCCATTGTACCCAACCACTCCCAAAAAGATTTGTTCGTTTGACCTTCCATGTCACTCTCAAGCTGAGTCATCATTTGGTGAAAAATATGTGGCTCTAACTCGTGCGCTGTACATGTTTTAAAAAATATAAGTTACTAGAATCGGATAACTAAAAACATTAAACTTATATTGAAAATATAAGGTTATCATTTACCTATTTTCACTACTTCTCTCTTCCAGTTTGCATTCTTATACTCTTGAAGAAAGTTAGCCGCAATGTGACGGATGCAGTAAACGAATCTCCATGGCACACCGGAACGTCTAATTGCAGTAATTAGTCCTTTCCCTCTATCGGAGATGATACAAATATTATCATTGTTAATAACATACCTCCGCAGGTTGGTAAGGAAGAATTTCCAAGATTCCATATTCTCCTTATCTACTATTGCAAACGCTATTGGGAGTACGTTCTTATTGCCATCTTGAGCAACCGCAATAAGTAAGATCTGTTTATATTTTCCGTATAGCTATGTCCCATCCACCTGCACAAACGGCTTGCAGTGTGGAAATGCCCGTACACATGGATCAAACGTCTAGAACATCCGATGAAAATTCTTTTCCCCTGCTGTAATTGGTCATTTGGGCCGTAAAAAGGTCGTGTCTGTAACTCAATTACAGTTCCTGGTATGTACTCCCGCATAGCAGCTATCCATCCCTGTAGCTTGTTGTACGATGAATCGTAATCCCCATACAATTGTTCCATTGCCATCTGTTTAGCTATCCACGCCTTTCGATATGATACTCGATATTGGAATTGTGCTTGTATTTCAGTAATCAGTACCGAAACTTTAATAGTCGGCATGTTCTTCACCATTGGCATGATACATGTACATATAGTTTTGGAATCAAGTTTTCGATGATCTTCTATCATACGTGTCGATCTGCATGTGTGAGGCCTAACCAATTTTCTTATCTCCCACATCTGCGATTTTTGAATGAATGCAGCTCGTATTCGCTAATTGTAGCCTTCCGCTGCCTTCCAACACTCCGCAATATATACTGTCGATTTAGACTCTGCGACTTTGTAATCCACTGATATATCCATGCTATACCGTTTAATAGCAGATACGCACTCTTCTTTACTTCTGAATCTCTAGCCTACGAATAACTCCTCATGATCAGAATTTACTACGACCGGTGGAGCGTGATATATTTCGTGGTACTCGAAACTTCGATTACCGCTTGCGTCGTGGTCTATGAGCGACATGTGTGGCCCAAGATTGTTGTGTATCGTAATACATCGCATCTGGTTCCCGACAGAAGATGCACTCATCGCTCCTATCGTCATTCACGTCTTCATCGTCAATATCATTAGGTATATCGTCCATATGGGATCCTTTGTCAATATCGGCCTCTTCCTCACAATGATCACAACTATCGTGTCCATCATCACCAAAACATCAATATCGGTGTAATATTAAGATCGATATCGATCCCATGTATAGTCGAGTCGGCATCAACATACGATATTGAGGCACCATGCAGTTCTTGAGCCCCATGTTCTTCACCATATGCATTGATGTCTTCATTTTGCTCAATACCGCTAACTCGGCAAATAAGTGAATCGGTGCATTTTGTTACTCCCATTCCCACAAAGAAAGAGCGATCATTGTCTCCACGTTGCCGTCTACAAGTTCTATTTTCGTGAATTTGATCGGATCTGTTGAAACCGAAAACTTGTAGAAAATTCTCAAATCGATCTCCCACAACGCCTAACAATTTTTCGTTAATCCTTCCTTCATATCATCCAACGGGACATTTCTATTAAATCTCATTGCTATTTGTTGCCGACATTCAAATATGCATCCAACGGTTGTTGTCAAGATGATTCCATCGAAATAAACGCATATGAAAAACTGATCATCCATCTTCAATGGTTAATCTGTTAAAAAATAAACAAAATTTAAAACATAACATTCACAATAAAAAATTAATTAATATAAACAAATAACTTACTAACAATTCAAAATAAACAAACAAAATATAATATCTTTAAAACAAAACTAAAAAATTTAAAAATAACAAAAATAATAATTAGGTTTTTTACTACACTAACAATATTAATAATACTAACTAAAATATTAACTTTTTAGAGTAATACTAACGTATTAATATACTAACTAACAATATATTATTTTAAGGTTCTAAGGGTTTTAAAGTAATATATTAGTATACTAACACATTAATATACATACTAACTAACAATATATTATTTTAGGGTTTTAACTAACATATTAATATACTAACACATTAATATACATACTAACTAAGATTAATATACTAACACTTTTTCTCAAATTCGATTACTTTCAAAAAATATACTATTTTCGTATCTTATTATTTTATATTTTTATTTTAATACATAATGTTTTATATATTATTTTAATTTTTTATACTAACAATAATTATAATATATTACCAATAATAATATAATACTAATTAAAATAACATTTACCATTTTTACTAACAACAATATTACACTAACAATAATAACTATTATATCTACTATCTAAATTATTCATTAAGGATTAACTAATAATAATACACTAAGTAAAATAATGTTAGTGTTAAAACTAACATATTAATATATACTAACATACTAACTAACATAACTATTTTTTTAGGGTTTCTAACTACGTTATAATAATATAATTAACTTACTAAATAACTAAATTACTATTTTAACCTAATAATCCTAATCCTAATCCTAAGTAAGTAACAATACTTATTAATATAAACTACTAACAACAAATAACTAATAAAATAAAATTAATATTTAATATAATAATATACTAACAACAAAGAACACAAACATTATTTAAAAAAATATACCTAATTTTCTCCTAATTTTTTCCCCAAATCCTTCTTTCTTCTTTCTTTCCTCTTTCTTTCTTCTTTCTTTCTTCTTCCTCTTTATTTTCCTAAGGCCACCTTCTTCTTCTTCTTCTACTTCTTTTCTTCTTTTTTACAAAGAAGCTTTGAGGGATTTTGACGAGGGACCATTTAAGGTCCCCAAAAGAGTGCATAGGAGAAGTTGGTGCCGCCTCTGCCAAGCCATTGACTTGGCTTTGGTGCTTTCTCCAAGCCATTGACTGCTTTGGTGCCGCCCGCATCCATTGTTCCGCTTTTTTACCGCTCTTGCATGCCTGCCGACGATTCTTGTTTTTCTTCACTGTTTCCTTCACTTATGCCTAACTGTTTTCTCTTATTTTGTTGCAGGGGCTGACACAAGGGTGGTGCCGCCTATGGGAGTGGCGTGACCACCCTGGTCACCCCATTTCGATAAATAATCTGCATGTCATCCCATTTTTGTGTTTTTTTTCCCACACCATTTCAATAAAAAACCCCCCAAACTGATATTGATTCAAAAAAAAAATTAAATAAATAGGACATTGTTCTTATAAAAAACAACTCCATTATTATTAATACACGTTAATATATCAAATAATAATCTTAATTTTGTCATTTATCTACCAAGATTTTACCTGTTATAGAGAGGTAGCTATTATTCACCTATAACATCACGTTGTTTTGGAGAGACGATTGTTATAAACTTACGATAATATTTATATCGTGATTTTTAATAAAATAAAAAGTGAGAATTATGTTCAAAAATAAAGAAAATAGGAATCAAATCAACAAAACTAAACCTACATTTTTGTTTTATACATATTTTATTTTACATTCTTTCACATGACTGATTCTGAAGTTTATAAATTTAACAATCTCAATTAAATGGTATGAGTTATCAAATTTAATTAATTTATTGTGCGTTATTAAATTCAAGTAATTATTTATACGTTAATGATGTTCCAAATTCATACTAAAATATTTAATTAAGGAACTTTATAATTTGTTGAACTAATATATTTAATTTCACTCATTAAATATTATTTTCATTTAATAAAATGTGATTGATAGATTTTCATGTGAAATTTAAACATTTTATTGAAATAATATTTTAAGTAAAATAATTTTCTTGCCTCTAATATCGATATTTACTACAAACTCTGTGTTTCTTTGAGCACGTGTTCACGGCACAAAGTCTTTTTCGCCTCGAGGTGGCGCTCAGGCGAGCTTGTACCCTCTTGGACATGTGTCTGGGTGGTCTGTGGAGCACGTGGCACTTCCTGCGAGTTCCTTGGGTACATGCAAAGCGAGACTGCGACCTTCCCTAAGTCCCCGTGAACTGGGACTGTAATATTATTTTGCGAGCTGGTTCTGTGAGCTGTACCTACAAACCTGTTCTATAAGCTCGCGCAAGGTTCCTGTGAGATGGGCCTATAGCCTTGCCTTGTGATCTGGTTCATCTTGTTGTCCTCTCGTGGTCAGGTCATTGGTCAAAGGTTCAAATCTTTCTTAAGATTTGAGTATCAGGTTATTGACGTATAATAAGTTTCTATATTTTTATAATATAATTAATTAGTTTAAATAGTTAATATGCTAACTTTTCGATCAAAATTTTACATGGTTATATATAATATAGAAGCAATTTTTAATAAAAAAAGTAAAAGGACTAAATTCTTAAAATAAAAATAGAGGACTGCATTCCAAATGTATGAATTGTATAGATATATAGAGTTATAGTTGTTTAAATTGGACCGGACCGATAATTGACTTAGTATTAGTTCGAAGAGAGACATTAGACCGATTGACTCACTTAACCGGTATAAACCAACGAGCCATTTTTTATCTCGTGCAATCACTAGTGCAATCACTAGTTTTTTTTTTATCTCAAATGCGTGTTGCACATGAGTTAATTATGTATATTAATTGAAATTTATCATTTTGTAATTTTTATAATAAAGGTTGAAATAAATATTAGTTCTAAAAATTTAAAATTATTATTTTTAAAATTAATTAAATTATAAAACTACTTAAATTTAGTACAAAAGATAATTATTTTATAATGCTTAGCAAACTGGGTAATTTAATAAAATAAAAATTAATATTTTATTGTATTGATGATTAGCTATGAAGATATTCATAAAAACTTCAAATATTTTCACAAATAGATAAGAATGTAAATCAAATTTTAAAAATAAGATAAACTGTAAAATAGTCACTTTTATTTATCTCATATTACATTTTAGTCACTTATGTTTGAAATGTTACGTTTTAGTCACTTACGTTATCATTTTATTACTGGTGCCGTTAAATTTTGTTACCTCTCTAACGATAATCTTACGTGTCAGTCCAAATAAATTTTAAATGTCAACTTAAATATCTAATTATTAAAATAAAATAAATTTTTAATTAAAGAAATTTAATTTAGACTGTAAGACGTTTAAAATCTATTTAGACTAATATATATACTGCCTTACTTTTTATATGATGTCCTCAGGTTTTGGTTATGTTGGGTTTTGTATTTCTTCTACTACCTCAAAAGAAAGCTGCCCAGCCCATGGCGTTTCTTCTCCATCTAATGTATTTATAGCCGTTTGCCCGCCATCGCATATCCTCTACCTTTTCTGTCTCCGCAGTCATTATTGAGAAAGAGCCATGAATTCCTGTAATGAAGAGGAGGTGCCTATGCGACTGCATTCGGCGGTGGAATATCTGCTACATTCCCACCCCGATCAGCTCCGCTCTATCATTCTCTCCCCTGACCCTAAACTTCACTATCCTCTTTTCGTCGAGTACTTTCTCTCTCCCTTTGTTTATCTCGTTTTTCCCCCTAAGCTTTTAGGTGTATTTTCTTTTTCTTCTCATTTTCACCCTCTCTTTATTTCGCTTTTTCCTGTATAGTTTTGCCGAGCTGATGGATGCTGATCCTCCTCTAGCCCGCCTCGTCTTCGCCAACCCAACTGACTATTTGAGATTCTTTGACCAAGCCGCCATTTTGGCTCATGTAATCTCATCTAACTCAAACATATATCCCAAAGTATTACTTTTTATGCTCCTTAGTTGATAGCTTTCCTGAATTAAGGACGAAAATAGATACTGGTTTTTGTTAATTCACATGATTGCCCATTTAAGCCTTCCTATATTCATTAAGTTCAAGTGGGTATGAAATGTGAATCAACTTACGTAGTCTTTGGACCATGAACTGGAAAATATCTAGGTATAAGGATTTTGATGTTGTTATGGTCAAATATTCTATCTTTTTGGATTTTTATTCGCATCAGTAGTGCACTAAGTGCAGCTATAATCCATGGATGCCTTTGATGTGATTATGTGCAGAAAAGAGTAGTGAAAGACATGGTATCGCATGAGAAGGGAGTTGAAAAGAAATTCATTCATGTTCGTTTCAATGTCTGTGGTTCTCCTCTTGAATTTCCTGGTTGGTTTCTACTCATGTTCTCGGCTTCTATATGCACATATATACATATTTGTTTTATTAATATGAAGGTTACATTGACGGAATGGAACAGAGACTTTTCCGACTATTGGGCGTGTGAGGGTGAAACATCGGGGAATTCTTCTTACTCTCAAAGGGACTGTAATTCGATCTGGAGCGGTGAAGATGTATGAGGGGCAGAGGACATATCAGTGCAAGAAATGCAAGCACATGTAATTGTTGTTTCGAGTTCATACTCTATATACATTTATTTGCTCTAGAGTATACTTGTAATGTGAAAATTTTGGCCCTCTTGTCTTTCCTTGTGGCCTACATTGCCTGGTGCAGATTTTAGAATGATAGTTAGAAATACTATTGACCGCCCAACGATTTTCCAAGGCATAAGCTGACTGTTGAAAATGTTTGCAGGTTTCCTCTTTATCCTGAACTTGAAACAAGAAACTCAATAACACTTCCGTCAATCTGCCCCTCTCAGGTTTATTATTATGCCTTAAACTTCCTTTAACTTGTGCTGCATGGGTTTTATTCCTTTTGTTCTTTTTTAGCTTAAAATGTAGTTTTGAAAGTATTTTGCCTTCTATATATGTTGATGTGATCGTACTTCAGATTTTGGTAACAGATTACTTGTTAATAACAGAGGTCCAATCCTTGCGAAGGCACTAAATTCCTCTGTATAGAAAATACCACAATCTGTCATGATTACCAGGAAATAAAAATTCAAGAAAGCACACAGGTTTTGGGTGTTGGTGTAATCCCCGTTCAATTCTAGTCATTCTTCAAGATGATCTTGTTGACATTGTTAAAGCTGGAGGTACCACAGGCAAACCAGGGTTTTCATTTTTCTCGACATTTTTCTGAATATTACCTTTGTTTGATTTTGTCCACGTTGGGAACTTTCTTGTTGTGCTTTGCAATGATGCGTTTTGGAAAAGAAACTAATTATGAGGTTTGCGAGTTAAATCAACCTACTTAGTTGCTTTGTGCTTTTTATTTTTGTTTCTAGGAAAAAAACTTATTTCCACTATATCATCTGTAGATGTAAATGCAACTAAAAATGGCTTCAGAATTACAAATCTGTAATGGCACAAGTGCTCATATCTTTAGGTTACTGAATTCGGAGATTACCTGCTGTGATAAAAAATGAATTAGACATTAACCTATGCTGACTCTAATGGCTTATGATTGCCCTCTAACAAACTTACCCTATAGGATTCTGGGAAATTAGGTATCACTCATGAAAAAGTTTTTGAGATATCTGTCAGCTGTTTGTCCCTGCCCCTTCAAGGGTACAACCATCATGTTATATCTTATATTTGCACCTCCAATATCTTGAATATGCCTTACATTTCATGATAGTATCTGGATATAAATGCTGAGCATCTATTTTAGTCTTTTAGATACACGCTGCTTGTTTCTTTAGTTTACTTTACACTTTCATTTGGTTTACTTAACCATCTAATTTCTCAGAGTTATATACTCTTGCTTTTTCAGATGATGTAATCATTACAGGGATCTTGACTGCTAAGTGGTCTCCTGATTTAAAAGATGTACGATGCGATCTTGATCCCATATTAATTGCCAACCATGTGAGGTAACAAGAATCACCCTTGATTTGTCACTTTTCTCTAATGCTGCTCGTTGTTAAGATTATCTAAAATTCTTGAGGCTTGAAAAAGGCAAGTCAATTGATTGTTCTCTAAGTCTCAATCCTTCCTATATTATCTCTGAGTAAAATAAAAGAAGAAACAATGAAATGTATTTATAACATCAGGGTAAATGTTAACCTGTTACGTATTTCTGACTTTTTCAACAATATTTTATTTGTTTGTAAATCATCATTAATTTGGGTTCATTGGCTCTTCAATAACAGATTTTTGTCCCAAATTTTTTTCCATGTCTCTGGGAACTAATTTCTTATTCTAGTGAATACAATTAGTTATTCTAAATTACTTTTAGCGGAAATTACAATAACTGCACTTGCTTGTTTTGCTCTTAAATTATTTCTCTTATCTTAGGAAAACTAATGAGATGAAATTAGAGATTGATATCCCGGATGATGTTGCTATGAAATTCAAGCAATTCTGGTTAGACTTTAGAGACACCCCATTGAAAGGTAATAGCTGGTCATGCATTTATCCTCTAGAAATTTCATGTGTAGTAATGAAATTTGTCTTTGTGAATATATAGCAGTTCATTACCTTTTTGCTTTTCCCTTTATGGGGCGTGTTCCAATGTTTTCCTATGATTATACATTTATTTGAAGTGTCTCCCATTGTTTATGACGGATTTTTATAATTTTTCCTGCATAATTAAAAGTAGCTTAATGTCAACCCAGGAAGAAATACTATTCTACGAGGAATTTGCCCACAAGTTTTTGGACTCTTCACTGTGAAACTTGCAGGTATTCTGTCACCCCATATGTTCTCTTGGAACAGATTCATGCAAGTGTAGGCATATATGGAAGTTTTGGTGACAAACACACTGAAGTTTTTTCCTTTTTTTTTGGCCATAACACACTGAAGTTTTACTTGATCTCAGTTGCTCTCACACTGATTGGAGGTGTTCAACATGTTGATGCTTCTGGGACAAAGATTCGAGGAGAGTCTCACTTGCTTCTGGTTGGTGACCCAGGTAAAGTTATAGGGTTCTTTCTTGAATCTTCAAACCTTTTAATTGATTTACAATTTTATGCTTGAATTTGTAACTTCTTTCTTTTAGCATATTCCTTAAAAGCAATTGAACAAGGTCTTTTCTTGTGAGTATGAAAAAATATAGTTCATCCACATCATGTCTTATAAAATGCATGTAGGGACTGGATCATGCCTGTAAGTGTGCACAAATTCTCTATGATTTACAAAGATATGGAATGTACATGAAATCTATGAATTGTTAGAATACTAGAATCAATGTCATGGAAAAAGTACAAGAAAATTTTTTACAGGTACTGGAAAGTCTCAGTTCTTGAAATTTGCTGCCAAATTAAGCAACCGATCTGTCATCACTACTGGCCTGGGAAGCACTAGTGCTGGACTGACTGTTACTGCAGTTAAGGATGGTGGTAATTTCATCTCACCTTTATTGGAATTTTAGATTTCTTTTTAGAAAGTCATTAATATAATAAATAATATAGTCCATGTGATTCTGTCATTTAATTAATTTTGTGAACTTGAAGAAAATAATAATGAATTGGATTCCACAACTGCTGAAGTATATTGCGTACTAGCTCATGATGATATTTCTAGAGTAGAGAGCATGAAAACTGGCAAAGGTTTGGCCATGGATACAGTGCTTTTCCCTTTGATTGTTCAAGTAATTCAAGAGAATAAAATTAAGATAAATACATGGTTTAGATTTTCATAAGTAGAAAACAGCAACTTTGACCGTAAGGTTTAGAAAATAAAATTAAGGTAAATACATGGTTTAGATATTTTGAGTGATGAACTTGCCACAAGTCACCTAAAGGTTGTGTGAAAAGTTCCACAACTTGATTAGATGATTCTTGGTCATTCTTGGGTTAATTCAATTAATTCTTAAGGTTGATATGGGCATTAAATGCAGATGGAACAGAGTGCAAACATTGCTGCACCTGAGCTAACTGAAACAATTTCTAGAATTCACAAACACACTTTGTTCCTTTGAAAGGGTTCTATGCGATTGTCTAATTGTGGTGGTCGTTTGATTGAAAGTTTTGCATGGTAGAGCTGGTATTGCCACAGGATTGTCTTTTTCTGTTTATTGAAAGACAAGGACTTGACACTGATAGATTTTGCTTGTCTTTTGAAAAATTTATAGAAGTTTCATCTAGTTAGAGGGCTGATCATATCTATATATTACTAGGGGAGTGGATGCTAGAAGCCGGGGCCCTTGTTTTAGCTGATGGAGGCCTTTGTTGCATTGATGAATTTGATAGGTATTACCTCTGAAACATCACCATGACTTTTTTTTCCTTAGGAATTTGATCAAGAATTAATCATTATTGAAACCAACTTGTCCATAGAAAGTTGGGGTTTCTAAGAACTTTCTTTTGAAATGAAGTAGTGTTTGATAAAAAAAAAAAGGATTAGAGTTGAGATGGTTGTAAGAACAAGCATGATCCTTCTGAGTAGTCAAATGCAAGGGACCATTGGCGTGAGTGGTTTCAGGTCAGAGATTAAATTTTGTTTTTTTTTTCTTTCTCGAAATGTTTATCCACGTGGTTGGATCATGGATGGCCCATTCCTTCTATCCTCTGGGTGGGGTTCCTAAGAACTTTACTAGGACATTATTATAGATTCTTAGGGTTGATTTTAGGGTTTTAATTTATTTTTATTTTTCTTTCTTTCTTTAGACTATATAGACTTGTATATAAACAAACTAACTCAAGAGATGAAATACAAGGAAATTTCTCTCCATTCTGTTCTCGTATGTTTTCTTTTTTCCGATTTCGATGAACATGATAACATGGCATTAGAGCCTGTTGGCTCGATTTAGTGGGTTCGTGTTTTTTGTTTTTGAATGCGAACCATTAGGTTATTTTTTGGGTGAGTTTTTCAAAGCATTCGTTTGGGTACACCATTGGCATAGGGAGGTGCGCCAATAGATCTATGGCCGAATTGCAGTTTTTGGCATCCAGCAAGGTTGCGCGTGAGCATCACGTGCCTCTAGAGTGTTAAGATTCTTCTTTCGCGTGTCAACGTGTGGGGGCATGTGCAGTGGTGTTTGATCATCGTCTTTTGACTTCGACGTCAACTTGGGGTTCGGACCAATGCCCAGTGGTCGGGTTATCGGTCGGAGGTGGTTCGAGGGTGTTTTGGATTTCTTGTTATTGTTTTGGTATTGTTCATAGGGTACTGTTCAGAACTGTTTGGGTACATTGTTTGGGTATTGTTCACGGGTACTATTTGGGTGATATTCACAAGTATTGTTTTTGGGCTATTTGTAGTCTTTTTTTTGCGGGTTTCACTATCTTTTGTCATAACAAATATTTATAAGATCTGATGCTGCCTTTGAAGTTTCAGTCTTTTGTGCTTCGAGAACCTGCACTTTGAGGAGGCAACTATTTTCTTTTAGAGGCAAAATAGCTTAATAATTAATATTAAAAGAAGATAATACTGTAAACTAATAATTGTTGAAGACTAAGATATACAAGGTACCAAGGCTCAAGTAGGATTGTTAATCTTGCAACCTAAAACCAATTGGCAGTAGGTGGAGGGATTCAACTTTAAAATACAGTCACATGAAACCTAATACTTAAAAAGATGTGGGATAATGCCTTCACGTGTAGCTCACGGAGCCTAAACATGGACAAACAACATAACAAACCTTGAACTCTGATATCATGTTAAGCATCCTTCCTAAAACTATCTGGTAATAGTTTAGGGGCCTAACTTTAATATAAGACCACAGGAAACACAATACTTGAAGTTACTTAACGGATGTAAGATGCCACCACATAACAAGGATCAAAAGACAGATTCAAACTTAAGCAACATGCCTAGATTTTCAAGTCCCAGAGGATAACATAAGTATAAAAGCAGCACAGAAGAAACTTACACAGGCATATGAACCTTTTGACAGCATTTCTATGATGCATATTAACCTTTTTTCAGTGATTATGATACATAAACATTTTATTGCCATAGGAACAAACTAAAATTTTAAGTGATCTATATGTATAGCTTCTTGTTTGTATTTATTTATTGTTTGATTGTATTTCTTCCTGTTTTGGGGGTGGGGCTGTGGGATATATAGTATGAGAGAACATGACAGGGCAACCATTCATGAAGCAATGGAGCAGCAGACTATAAGTGTTGCAAAGGTAGAGTATTTTGCCACATGACTATAACTTTTGTTTGAATCCATGCAAATCGTTGTTTTGATTAACATGTTTTTCTGGACACACACTATAATAATCAATCCTAGAGTTGTTGAAATCCTTATTTCTTTTAGGTAGGAAAGGCTAGAGGATATTCTACTGTGGGGAAGGATCTTCTCTTCTACTTAAAAAGTAGTGAAGATGTTTATCTCTTTGTCCTAGGATGATGTATGTACTTCCAAATAAATCTATGGTCTACATTTTTCCAAATTATTTTCTGTTTAAATTAATTTTAATTTTTCCTCTTACAAATTTAAGGCCATCAAATTTCAACCATAGATTAATTTTAATATTCATTTTAAACTTTAAAACAAAGTGCTGGAGAAGATTCTTACCCTCTACCTATGTTGATATACAGCTTGACGTGCCTACACTGTCCCGGCAAATTCACTCAAAACTGGGCATGTTTTATTTTCTTTTACCCCTTACACAACATCTAGGATAGCCTATTTTGTTGCATTATATTGTATAATTCCATGTAAAACAAGATTAGTTTGGAGGCTATCAGAAGAGATTAATAAGTTCATTCAGCTCGTGCAATATTCATCCTTGCCTAAATCTCGTGTCCCACTTTATTGGGGTTTCATTTAGAGTACTTTGAGAAAGTTGGGAGTTGCATTTTGTGAAGTTCATGGTGGAGATCACTCCCTCCTTAATGTTACCATATGCTGTTGATTTCCATGATTGTTTAAATATAGTTGTCTGGCATCCATCTTTAGTTCTTTATTTATTTTTAATTTGTTTATATGATGCTCCACTTGCTTGTTGGTGTAAGCACGACTATTACACTTGTTTTGGCATCTTTCTTATTTTTCAGGCTGGCCTTGTTACTACTCTTAGTACCAGGACAATTGTCTTCGGTGCAACAAATCCCAAAGGACACTATGATCCTGATCAACGTATCTTTTCAATTAAGGGAACTTCTATGGATTGAACTTTGAAAATTAAGTTGCCTAATTGTGCTAGTTATTGTTTCCAATAAATATAATATTACAAGTAGTCTCCCACCTTACTTTCCGTGGCATTGTAGGTAAATGCAGAATATAATTGCACTTGCTGTTTTTGACTTTGCTTTCTCAACAGTTGTTTGTCCCAAGCCTCTTTTCCTTTGGTTTTGCTCCATCTACCTGAATATTACTAGTATTTATGTTTGTCCTGTATTGTTCTTAACCAAATCAAGCTCTCTCTGTCAATACGGCACTCTCTGGTCCCTTACTAAGTAGATTCGATATTGTCCTTGTGCTCTTGGATACAAAGAACCCTGAATGGGATGCAGTTGTATCATCACACATTCTGGGTGAGGTAATTTTTTCTTAAAAGTTGTAAATCTTATAGAAGCATTTGAATAAATCTCTGATTGTAAAAAATAATTAGGGATTCAAATATTGATGTCCCTATTTTATTTTATTTTCAGGGAGAATATGGAAATGGCAAGCAGGATGAAGATCTAGCAAATATCTGGTCACTTTCTATCCTCCAGAGGTAAACCTTTCCTCGTTACATGGAACTATTGGGTCACTCTGTAGAACTTATGTGCAACATCTTCTATTAGCAACCCTCTTATGCTCGACCCCAAGTACTCAACACTCTTATGTATCACCTTGGATCTTTTCAGTTTGTAGTTTATGTAGATGTCTTGCAGGTATATTGGCTATGTAAAAAAACACTTTAAACCAGTGCTTACAAAAGAGGCTGAAAAGGTTATCTCAAGCTATTATCAACTCCAAAGGAGATCGGCCACACATAATGCAGGTTCGTCCTTTAAAAAATCCTTTCTACTAGATCAAAATTGCCATTGATGCTATTCACCTTCATCGTACCATAACGGGCAATGCAGCAAGAACAACGGTGCGCATGCTTGAAAGCTTGATACGCCTGGCTCAAGGTATGTTGGAGAATGTGTTGATTAAACATCCTTACCTGCCGATGCTCTCTTCATTGGAGTTTGTTGTTCACAACGTTGCAGATCTATCTAACCGTCAATAATGGTTTTGATGCTCTCAATGTTGCAGCTCACGCAAGGCTTATGTTCAGAAATGAGGTCACTAGATTAGATGCCATTGCAGCCATTTTATGCATTGAATCATCCATGACGATCTCCGCAATTATAGACAGCATAGGGAATGCCCTGCACTCCAATTTCACTGAGAACCCAGATGAGGAATGTATCCTTACCGGCACTACGCTTACCTTTTAAATCATTCATGATGAATATATGACGTGCATCCATATTGCCCAAAGTTCAGCTACTTAACTATGCATTTATCTCCGATACTCTAAAATTGAAGTGTTACTTGGCACTTGGCAATTTGGAATTCTACCCAAAGTCATCATTTTGTTATTTCAATGTTTCTGCATGAATGATCAATGTTTCATTCATTTGGTTGGGAGTATTTTTGAATTCTTAACTTCAATGCATAGATGCCAAGCAAGAAAAATTAATTCTTGAAAAGTTAAGTTTGATCGATGAGTCCCCGGCAAACGGCTTGGAAGGTTTCAACTGATGCAAAATTTGCAAGAACATGGAAGCATCCTGGTTGCTTTTGGGATTGCAGTTGTCAACCATAACGTTTTAGAAAATTTACCAATTGGCTTTTTGCTAGGTTATTGAAATGTTAGCCTGAAGTAGATGCTATGAAAGTTTGGGACAGAACTTTTGGACCAAAGACTTCTTTCAAAACCCTAGTTCCAGTTGATGATATGATGGTATACAAGGATTATATGGCTGTAAACGTGGAAGAATTTTGTTTGTATTTATAGGACACTGCTGGCGTCTTTTGGACAAAGACTTCTTTCAAAACCCTAGTACCAGATGATATGATGGTATACAAGGTTCAAGTGACGCATCCATTGGTTAAAAAACTCTGTTTGCTGTTTATTTTAATACAGGATTATGGCCTATGGCATCCTTTAGACTTCTTTTCCTATATATATATATTTGCTGGTTAACTTGGGCTTTTTTCCTTGACTAGTTTCTGAGTACCTTGCACATGATTTGACTTGTTTAATTTTTAATAATTTTTACATAATATATTTTAATTATTATAATTAGTGTATAGTAATATTCATTATTGGAGTTGTTGAGCATAATTAAAATATATTTAACTTATTTAATAATTCAAATATTACTATAATAAAAAATTCAAATCATAGTTAAAATTTTTTTATTTGTTATTTCATAAAATTAAACAAATCAACATTACTCAAAACAATAATTAATAAATATAAATAACGTATAACAAATATTTTAATAATTAAAAATATAGTGCTAAAAAATTCTAATCATTAGTGAAGTTTTTGTATAAATTATAAAAATTAATAAATTGTAAATTAAACGATTCACTATTCAATTTTTTTCTTTTTTAATAGTTAATAAATTGATTGTAATACTTCATAGATATTATATAAACATATTATATAATTTATAAATTATATATATGAAATATAAAGTTAGTTATATAAATAATTAAAATTTGCGATTTAAAATTAAATTAATATTTTTCCCTTTTACTTGTTTTGGTTAATGAAAACATAACAATTTAAATATAAAATAATTCAATATAAAATTTAATTTTATTTATTATTATATAAATTCATTTATTAGAAGCATTTGATAGTTTCTTATCAAGTAAATTTTTTAGCAAAATATTTCAGTACAATTATTATTTTATAATTATGATAAATCTTATAAAAATAAAATGAAAAATTCAGTAATATAATAAACAAAAAATTATATTAATTACTTCAAAAATTTCTTTAAACTCGTGCTTATATATAATATATATAGGCTATTATGCGATAATGTAAATTATTATCTCTCCAATTAATTTTTACATCTATTGAAACTTGAAAAGAAGTTGTACACATTGCTTTAATGGAAAAAGATTGAATGAAACAGTGACGCCACGTCATCTGTATTCCTTTCCAATAGATTTATGCCACATCAATATTTTTATCTTGAAAAAAATCAAATCCAAATTAAAATCCTAAAATTCAAGATAAAAATGTTGAAATTTAAGATAAAAATCTTGATGCCAAGATAAACCTATTAAAAAGATATATAGATAACGTGACGTTACTATTTCATTCAATCATTTCTCTTGCTTTAATAAGCATTCCCCCACAATCCCATTACAATCACACCATATATCCAACATTATCGGCAACAACAATTCCATTAAAGACAAGTACATTGCTTGTCACTAGTAAAGCATGCCGAATAAATATCATGCTGAGTAAGACTATTTTAAAAAGTGACATGTGGCTTAAAAATTGAGTATAAGAACACTTACATCACTTTGTTTGACTTGATGAATGGACACCTTAGAACATATGTATGTGTGTATGCATGTATGGATGCATGTTCCCATCTATTAAGGAAAATGCATGCTCTTCTTCTTAGCACTTGTCACGATGTTTTTATGTGAACTGTTAATATACCTTCAACCGTTCTCCATGTATCAACGATTGGTACCATTATACATTAATATGTCTCGTTCCATGGAAAATATTCTCGATCATCAGAATCAAAATAAAATTTTCCAAGACCATAGCACAAGAATTAAGAGTATTGACACATTGATGGAGTATAAGTTAATATAATAATTCTCTTTAAAAGATTTTAGAATTATTCGAATGAGGTTTCGAGGTGAAGGGTAAAATAGTAATTTTATCTATGCATATGTTAGAATATTATAATTTATAAGTATGTGTGGTGATGAGATGAGCTTTGAACCATTAAACGTTATATTAAGACCATAAATTAATTTATAACTTTATGTTTCTTTCTTGTATGATCAGCCACCACGATTAGCAAGACAGATAATTCTATTTTTTTTATTATTTTGCCATATTATCCCGTTTCACTCAAAATTTAATCACCTTTCTTTAATTTTCTTGGAACCCACCGTAAAGAACCCTCATGTAAGCTTATTCCACTCATCATCTTCATCACCCATAAACTATGATCTTGTTGATATTAGTAAGAGAAATTCATTTTAGAGAGAGGAGTCACGAAGGGTAAGGAAATCCTGTATGGCTGTATCCATCATCTCATTATTTTTGTTTTACACTTTTATGTTCATTTGGTAGTTGAGTCATTAATATGACCATTTATGTTGAGATTTCTTCTATTTTGGTTGCTTTTGAGGGTAAGTTTTCTTGGCATTTACCTTACTTAGCTTGTTAAGTGGTTGGTTGTTGTATCTAATTATTAATTATGACTATAGTAGATGAGAACTATGAAATATGAATTATTTTAATGAAATTAGTAAGTTGGATGTATGTATGTATGTATGTATGTATGTAAAGGCTTGATGGTAGAGTTCAAATATGTTATATTGAGAAAATATGAAAAATGGTCATGGAATTTGCTTATGTATGTACATATGAATCGGAGAGTTTGAGTATATAAAACTATATTATCTCTTTGGGATGGAATATGAAAAGTTGAATATATGAGAGAATATATGCGACTTACCATATGTTCATAACACGATATGAACCGTTAATGAGCATAGTATACCCTTGTAAACTTGGTGAAAGGGTTAAGATATGAATGATATGCCGATAAGTTGCGTGATTGAGTACGGGTTTGTATTGGGGACAAAGATATGATACGTTATCCCATGGTTTGGACCTTTTGTGCAGGCCATCGAGAACCCTCTTACGAGGTTTCTTGGTCGTGTTTGGTTGGAATGCACTCATTGTGCGATTAACACTTTGTTGTGTTTGGATGGAATTCCCAAGAGTCCAAGTCCTATTTTATTAAGGTTACTAAAGGTTAAAGCTTGTAAAAATGTCATGAAATGATTAAACTTGTAAGGTAAGAAACTATGGTAGTATGAATATGAGACTTGTGACTTAACTCATAGTCCTATTTATAGAGAAATCACAAGAGTCTCAATTTTTTTTTTTTTTTGGTTGAACATAAGCTTAGAATATTAAGCTAACATCAATCGGCCTAATGAAAATTATCATCAGTCACCAGTGACTATCTAATATCTTCTTCAAGTCAGCATCTCACATATTGTGGAGGATCATCCAAGATAACAGCTGCTCAATTACACCTCTATTTGCCTTAGCTATGCAATTAGCAACTTTGTTGGAATTCCATTGAATATGTCGAAATTTGACTTCCCAATTTTTGGAACACCAATTGTGAATCATGCATCTTCAAAGAACACTACTTCATTGTAGCCAACCTTCATTTAATAATTTCAATCAACATTGCGTTGTCAGTTTCCAACTCAACACACCTGAATTCTTTAGCCCAAGCCAATTTCAATCCTTCAAGAATCGCTCTGGCTTCAATTTGGAATATACCATTCGTACCTAAAACCATTTTGAATCCTACCAACCATCTTCCATTAGGTCCTCTCAGTGCCCCTCCTACAAATGCTTTTGGGTTATTTCTCGACATTAAACATCAGCGTTAACTTTAACCCAATAAGCCACCGGGGGATGCAATCTTCCAAATTTCATTGTCGTACATGCCTATTGATTAACAACCCCTTTAACCCCCAAGGACTTAGGGCCAGTTTGGTAATGCTTTTGAGAAGTGCTTTTGAGAAGTGCTTCTCCGAAGTGCTTCGAGAAGTGCTTTTGAGAAGTTCTTTTGAAAAATTTAAGTGTTTGGCATTCTTGTGAAAAAGTACTTTTGAGAAGTAAAATGTCCATTTTAGACATGATATTATAAAGTAACAAATATGTATTTAAATAATGTTCAAATTAATTAATATTATGATATTTTAGCAAAAAATAAAAATAATTTATTATAATTTATTGTTAATATTTTAATAAATAATATTAATTTTAAATATTTGTAAGTAATTAATATTAATTATTTATTAAATTTAATTAGAATATATAAACTATATTTAATTATTTAAATATAATAATTAAATATTTGTAATTAGTTATTACAATTGTATTATTTGCATGTCTTTTGGTTTAATTACAATTATTCAAGTTTGTTAAATATATGACCAGATTTGAAAGCTTAGAATTATTGCTTTGTGAGTTAGATAATTAGTTGATCAATTGGTTTTGGATAATTGTGATGATTGCATAACAACACCGCTTTTGCTTGAACTTTAAACTAAGAAAATGTAGAGAAGCAACATCAAATTTTTCGTGTTTTCATTAAAAGAACATTCATTGTCATTGAAAAGTGCATATCTCACTAAAATCCTTAATCAACAAAAAACATAGATCCAATTACGTAAAATTGATGCCAAGCAAAGTTTTCAATATTTTGAAAATGCTCAAATTAATCGTCTTTTGAATCCTCTCCTAGAAGGTCTTCATATGAAACAGGACCCTAATTCTATCATGAACAGATTTGCGTGTTCCTTTGACCGAACTCTTCGTCGGGTCATTAGGAATAAGTCCAAGATCTTGTGGAACACTTGTCGCAATTCCATTCGAGAGTGTAGTTTCTTGAGAAGAGATCTCTTTGCTCTGTCTGGTGCTTGTCCGACATTTTGTTGCTTAAATTGCTTCGCAAGATTATAAATACCAATTAGGCATCTGTTCTAGATTAGTATTTGAAGAACAAAAGTATACACCACATGATGGATGTTCATCATTGAAGTCACACCATCAAATCTGTACCCATCAAACTTATATTCCTCCAACCACCATCTTGCATTTGAAAGAAAATACCTTAGTACCTAAAGCAACAATTAAGAAATAATATTTACAACCGGGAGGAGGAAGCCAAAATCTTTCAACAAGCTATTCATTAAGAAATGTTCAGTAGAAGTACATACTTCCCACTCAGTAATTAAAAAGACGAGAATCCCACACCGAGTGGTGACCCTTGACCCCATGTGGAAGTAATGACCATCGGTTCCATCAAACATGTTCAGCCCATCTAACACATTATTGGAAGCATGCATTGTATTCAGTAAAACATCATTCGATACACGGTAGATAAGAAAATAAAATTAGCAACTTAATTTAACTACGAATAAAATGAACGGGATATAGCAAACAAATGCTTTCACAACAAGCTGGTCGTGAACAAACATACTAGAAATTTTATAGTATTCTAGTCATTTATATATTCTCAATCAATTACGACTTTGCTTCTCTCTTTTAGATTTATTTTTTCGCAACCTTTTAGGAAGCAAAAATCAACTAGAGAAACGAAGAAGTAAAAGTGACAACCAATAAGAGCCTAAATTCTCATGGCCATATTTGCATCAAGTCTCTGGAAAAATGAGCATAAGCCAAAGCAGAAAAGAATAAGAGTTCAAGTTCTCATTTCTGTACAAACAATCCAGAAATTTTGTTGGCATAAAAATCTAACATCAAACACGAAGAGTTTAAGTTTTCATTTTATTTACAAAACAATCAAGGAAAATGTTTGCACAAAAGTATAACATCAAATATAGTGAAGGGCATGTTTCTAGAAATTATATTCTCCTGCAGATCTAATTATTACCCGTGCACAATATCCATAAGAACAAGTATACCCAACTCATGAGCCTTATCTATCGGTGACTTGAGGTCATCGGGGTTCCAAAGCGGTGCTAGGTGCAAGAAGTTTGTCACATGGTACCGCAAAATATTAAATGCAACTTGTTATAAGTAGAAAATGTTAGTTTCCATAACCAAAATCAAGTTCAAGAAAGGTGTCTACTTATATTTGCCACATAGCAGTTAGTACAAGTTTACAAACTTACAAACATACAAAGAACAAATAGATTTGAGCTAACATTACGATGGAGGTAATACCCGAAGCTAGCATAATATGAGTGCTCTTGAATAGCCATGATCTGAATAGCATTGTACCCAAGAACATCATCTCTAAAGTTGGCGTATGTGTTAATCATTGGCTCCTACATCAGAGAGTTGATAATACTAAGAGAATTGTAACAAAGAAAATAAAGATCAAAGGTGCTCGTGAGACAATTTTTCTTCGAATGACGGAATGCATGAACATTAAGTTTTAGCAAGTTAGTCATATTCTATACAAGCATGTTAGTCTTGTATCATATGCATATGCCATTATCCATAGTGAGACCAAACATAAGTCTAAAATGTTTATTCTTGCAAAATTAAATGTTTAACCACCAATGGAATGGAACTACCTAAACGAAGGATAAGGATTAGATGTTAGAATCTTCTTCCGTAAAAACAATTAAAACACACAATACTATTATTTACGGTCTTTTCCAAAACAACTGTGTTTAGAAATTTATGGTAGCTATTGCAACACATTCTTGAATAAGAAAATGTTGTTGAAGATAGCAAAAGATCTCAAGTTCCTCAAAAAACAGTTCGACAAATCCCAAGATACTATAGATGTTATTTCGGATAACCAATGTTAAATACATGGAAATCAAAGTCAAGATCTTTCTCTTATTTGTCCAAGAAAACACATTCAAGCTAACAAAACAAGTAGTTCCTATACTTCTTGTTCTTTGAGTTTGTCTTGCTCATATTTCCTTAGGTTTTTCTTGCGTTCTTCAATAGAAACCCTCGGCGCTCTAGTTCAATTATCTCATTGCTAACAATTTGTGTTCTTATAGAAGAAGATTTAACAAATCAATCAAACACCATAACACCAAAACATTAAATATATATATCAAAAGTCATATACTTATCTAAGCTCCTCTTCAAGTCCACGTTCTTTTCAAGCTCTTCTTGGTATTCCTTCCGCAGATACTCCATTTCAAGACCATCAAGAACCTCCAATTTTGCTGCTCTGCTTTTCTCCTTGCAAGCTTCTATCGTTTCTTCATATTACGCAATTTTTTGATAGAGAAGTGGGAAAAAGAAATAGCGCTATATGCAAATCGAAGAATCAAGAACTCAAAAGCAAGTAAAAACACAAATTAGAACTAAAGATCCGAGCCATTATTGATCGTGAACAAAAGTCTCCAAATAAAACATATTTCATTGCCCAATCTCTCCTCGGTATACCATTGCCAAAGAACCAAGAAACAAAGGAAAAGAAGGGTTCTCCTCGGGTATACCATTGCCAAAAACCAAGAAATCCTCTGGAAAGGTTATTTGGAGAAGAAATAATAAAAGGAATAAAAGGATGCGTTAGAAAGTACTTTTACTCGAAAAAGAGAAATTTTGGGGATGCCAAAAGTCCTTCACTAACGTGAAAAAATTTCATTGTCGTTCTTTATTCCTATTTAGGAAAAGAACTTTTGGACCCAAAAGTCCATCCCAAAAGCCCACGGGCCTTAGTCCATGCCAAAGCTGAACTAATAAGTTCTGAATTGCTCCCACTAGCACCACTAAAGATAAAAGCATTCTTATGCTTCTAAATAAACCAACATATAATTGAGAAAAAAGTAGCCCACTCACCGTTAGGAACCATTATCCCACCGTCATTCTTGATGTTTCACATAACCCATTTGTCTCTCGGCAAGTAAAAGAAATGGCCCCAACACCAACGTGGAACAACTAATTTCCACACTGCTTTTGCAAAACCACAATCTCTAATAGCGTGAATTGATGATTCGACCAGATCACCACATTGCTCACAAAACGGAACCTAAGGCATACCAAGTCGAGTGTGCTCATCATTTTTTAGCAACTTATCCTGAAATAATAACCATAAGAAAACACGAACTCTTTGTGGTGTTCTCACCTTCCAGATTAATGTGAAATCTACGTTTTGTCTTTGTACACTGGCAGAAAACAAATGTTTTTGTATGATTATGCTAACGAAAACCTTCCTGCTAACATCCAACACAAATTACTATGATCAGTCCCCAAATCCCTTTCAGGTGCCTTACACGCTAAAATTTGCTTCACCACATCATGAGGAAGAACGAAAAACAACCATTGCACATTCCATGAACCATCTCACGTAACAACATCATAGATCCGGGTTGTCTCATCTAAAATTCCATGGCCAATATAATGTCACTTTAGAGACCCTACTTCCCTCACCCATTTATCATTCCAGAAGTTAACCAAGCACCCATCACGGGCAATCCCCATATAAGGCCCTTCTTCACCTCTTCCCAAATGCAAATTAAGGATCTCCATAGGAGCAGTTTGTACGTTTAATAATCTCTGGTATCAATCCCAAAATACTATATTTATTCCAGAGTGAGTCTTCCAGCTAGGGAAAGTTTTCGAACTTCCCAACCGTTCAGTCGACTCAAGGATGAACTGAAAAGTACTAACTCCAACCCTACCATGGAAAAAAGGCATCCCTAAATATCTACCCAAATCATTAACTCTAGTAAACCCAAGCGTAGAACCAATTCTTATCTGATCTTACTCAGCCACATTGTTCGGGAAAAAACCCTTGAGTCTTCTGCTCATTAACTCAATGACTAGAGCTGCAAAATAAGACTAAGTCGTATGCGAAAAAAAGTAAGACACACCTAGACCTCTGCGAGACAGCATAATCGGCTCCCAAAGTTCAACCGCATACTCGATTAAATGTCTCAATCGTTTCATACCTAGAACAAACAAATAAGGCTAAATAATAATATTTTAATAGAAAACATCGTTTTTAGGTTTTCAAGAAATAAAGCATTCCTCAGGTAGACAACATGAACGTTGATTCATTCTCGAAGCTTGCCACACATCTATTGACATCCAACGATGGGGGCCGGGTAAAATTCTGTTGCAATATTGCTGGAGTCTAAGTTATAACAAGGAACATCGATCGAGTACTATCTAACTGGATGACTGATTGTAAGATTCTTAACTTATGCAAAATACTTGATCGTATGTTAAATGTGTTTCAAAGTGTTTAAAATATGTGATGGGCAAGCAAAGAGGATACCTTGATTATATAAAGAAGAATCCAATGTCCTAAAAATATTTATTAACAAAGCAGGAGTTTTGATTATTTTGGTAGCATAGATGGCATCAGATTGTGGTTCAACTCGTTTTGTCGACCAAATTTGTCCCTGTCGTATGCAATGTTACATAAGCTACTTTAGTTTTAATAATGAGACTTGTTGATTATATTTATGTGAAGAAAGAACAGAAATTTGATAGCAGCGTCACGCTAATGCCGACATAAAATAAGTTGACTTTTTTCTTCTTTTTTTTTTTTAATATAGTATTTGTATTATTTGTTGATCACGGTTATATATTTAGTGTTTAATTCGGATTTTAAAATTGATTTGATGAAAATTAATTTTTAATATTATTATATTTAAATTTTTCATAATTTTGTTAATAAAATAAATTTACTATTAATTGTGGATTTATTTAATTTGTCAAATACAATATGATGTATGTGATTTAATTCGGTTTTAAGGTTGATTTGATGACCGTTAAGTGTTAATATTATGAATTTTCATCAAATAAACTCTAAAAGCTGAATTAAATACTATTACCTGTAAATAGGGATGAACAAAATCTGATTCGATTCAAAAAATTCGATAAAATATTTAAATTTTGAATTAAATAGTTCGAGTTATTAAAGTTAATCAAATTATTCAGATTAACTCGAATAAAAAATTAATTTTTGGTTTAACTCGAATATAAATTACACAATTCGAGTTATCCGAAATTCCGAATAGAAAAAAATCAAAACTACGTCGTTTTGATAAATGTTTACTTTTTTAAAGTCAAAAGGCAAAATTACGCTTTTTTTATAAATATTTATTCATTAAGTTAAAAGTTAAAACAATTATATTGTTTATGTAGTTAAATAATCTTGTACTTCGTCTACTTGTTAAATAATCGGTCCATGTAAACGCAACATTAAGTTTAAATAATATGATTTATTAACTCGACTTGACTTAACTCGAAATTTTTTCTCTCAATTAGAAAAAAATTCAAATTGAGTTCGGTTGTTAAAATATAATTCGTCAACTCGACTAACTCGAGTTTTTTTACTCAATTCGACTCGACTCGATCGAATACTCACCCCTACCTATAAATACTAAATGTATAACTTTTCTCAACTACAAGTACCGCATTGAACCAAAAAATAACACAAATATTATATTAGAAAAAAAATGTCAAACTCATGTATCCAGCGTTAAAATTAAAGGTTAAAATATGCTGTTAAGTATTCGTACTCTCTCTATTTCAAAAATTTAGACCTTTCAATATTTTCTTTATTTTTTTTATTTTTTACTAGGCCACATATGTCAAATAAAACCATGTCTTTTGTGGAGTTTTAAGTTAAAATAAATTTAAAAACTCTTTAAATTTTTTTATATAATTCCTATTACTACCCTAAACCTCTAAACTTAAATCGGAATAGATTTTTTTTTGTATGTGTTAGAAATGTGCTTTTAAGAAAAATTCATGACAATATTTTAACCGAATAGTTAAGGATGTTAATTATTTAGACCAACGTATGCCATTGATAAAGTAGATGATAAAATCATGTCAAATAAAAATATAGATTAAATCGTAAACTTTAGCAAAGTACAGAGATCAATACTAAAATTTTACAGCAAAACATAAAAAAAAAAAAAGAAGAGAAAAGGACAGGATTGTTTAAGACTTTTTTAATATAAATAATAAATGAAATTATAAACATTGAAATACCGAATTAAATAAAAAATAAAATATGAAGATCAAATCTTAAATTCGAGTATAGTATAAAGACCAAAATTAAAATTGTATCATTTTATGTAATTTAAATAAAATAAAAAGTCATAATTGAAATTTAATTTTCTCATTTGGATAATTCTAAATAAAAGTGAAATATCATAATTTTAATATAATTTTAAATAAAAATAACTTAATATTTTTAATATTAAGTAATAAATAATTACTTATTTATCTTATTCAAAACTTTTATTTTAATTTTATCAAATACACCCTTACTTACAATTTTTTTATTCAAAGCTACCAAAAGAAATACATAAAATATTATGCAAATAAGGTTAAAATTATAAATATGAATAATTTTAAAATTGGACATAAAATCGTCCTAATTTGGGTTGTAACTGGACTCAGTATGTACTGAGCTCAATCATGCCGCATATGGTCCAAATTAGAGGTGTACATGGGCCGGATGGCCCGGCCCGGTTTAAAAGTCCGTTCGAAATGTGAGAGGGTTTAGACAAAAATATAGGTCCAAAAAATAGGCTTAGACAAAAAAATAAGTCCCGTTTTAAAAATGGGCCGGGCTCAGATAAAGCATTTTTGGCCCTAGCTCGGCCCGGCCCGAATTCATTAAAGAAAAAAAATTATTTTTTTAATATTATTTTCTTATTATTTTTCTCCTTATTTTACTACCATTTTACTATTATGTTTCTATTATTTTGTTGTTATTGTTTAGATATTATATAAAACTTATTTTATTATTAATTTTGTTATTATTTTAAAGACATTTGTTAATTTTTTTATTATTTAGAGGCATTTGCTTGTTAAGTTGCATCTATTTTAGTGATATTTAAGTCTACATATTTTTAAAATTTATTTTTAATTTGTTGAAAATATTTATTTTAATTTTTAGTATTTTTGTTGTATTATATATATTTAAAATTATATAAAATAATATAAAATTAATCTGAGAAAATTTAAATTGGTAGAGCCCAAATTTTAATATTTTATATGAGCTAGATTTAGATAAAATTTTAGGCCTATTTTTTTTGATCCGCCCAGCCCAAACCCAATAAACAAACCTATATTTTTAATTAGACCCAATCTAAACCCGATCCGACCCTACCCGACCATATGCAACTCTACTACAAATTCAACTACCATAACATTAACAACACAACCACAGAAAAGTCAGAAACACACAAGAGAGAGAAAACATCAAACAAAAAAAAAAAAAATCATATTTCGTTGTCCATCATTATTTTTAACTTTGTGTCTTTCCTCCTTTTTCTTGTTCTTTTGATGATAAAATACGGTAGTTGTTTGAAACCACCAACCCCTCCCCTAGTTTTCTCCTACTGCTGCTTCTTCCAACTTTTGATTTCTTTCTTCTTGTTTGCTGGAATCTTTTTATTTTGATGTTTGATTGTTGGTCCCTGTAAAATGGGTTTCCAACATAGAAAGTTGATGTCTGATTCTGTAAATGAAACCTCAACAAATGATTGTTCCGTTTGTTACCAGTTCTGTGTTACATCATGTTTTGAAATATGTCCTGCTCTTTGTCCCCCTTATGTACCTCCTTATGTTGATATATACCCTCCTCCGAGCCCTTTTTCCGATTCCGGTTCTCATTCAAATAAACCCAACAAGTTTTTGATCATAACTTCAACAATCCTCGCCGCCGCTTTTCTGGTTCTCTGTTGTTTTGCTTACTATGTCTGGTGTTACAGACGACGGTCTAATGGTCGAAGCAGGTCATCGGAGGTCGAAACGGATGAAACCCGAGATGAATTCCTAGATGAAAATCATGGTCCTATCGTTGACCATCCCATCTGGTATATCAACACCGTTGGTTTGCAACCGTCCATCATCCGTTCAATCGCGGTTTGTAAGTATAAGAGAGGCGAGGGTCTTGTGGAAGGAACCGACTGCGCTGTTTGCTTGACCGAGTTCGAAGAAGACGAGACTCTCAGGCTGTTGCCCAAGTGCAACCATGCTTTTCACGTTCCTTGTATCGACACTTGGCTTAGATCGCACACCACTTGTCCTATGTGCCGAGCACCTATTGTTTCCAACCCCGGTAATAGAGGACCGTCGCCGTCCGGGGTAAATACTGAAGATCCGGGAAGAACTGAAGAAACCCAAGTTGTGATTGTGGAAGATGATAATAATGAAGGACCTGATGATGGAGGAACAAGTGAAATAAGGGAGGAGGAAGAGAGAGATGAATTGGCAGTTGAAAGTGAGAGAAACAACGGTGATAGTTCGGGAACAGAGGATGGGATTCAAGCTATGAGAAGATCAGTTTCCTTGAATTCCATGGCAGCTTCTCAGATCAGCAAGGATCTTATAAATGTTAGTAATCCAGAGGGGTCGTCTAATGGCAATTCAGATAATGAAAGGGGAAAAGGAAAAGAACCGAGCGTCAGGATTGTTCCAAGGAGAGTTGCAGGGAATCAAAATTTGCTTAGATTTATGTGTCAATCTTCCATAGGTAGATCCTTGCAAAATAAGCCAGGTTTCATGAGAAGATCATTTTCTTACAGTGGGAAATTCTCGTTGCCTATAATCAACAACAAGACCCACAATACAAATCCTCCATTGAGAAGCTTTTGATCCTTCGCTGCTTTTCTGTAATCTACTTTCAGGTCAGACTTAGGAACCCCAACAAGCTGCGGGTTTTTTTTTTTTTTTAATATTTGCTGTAATATGAAGAAACATTGACAAATAGATGAGGCGAAACTTGTCTAAATAATACACAGAAACGAGGCTCATGAAAACAGGATCCATGTTTAAGCATCAGTTTTATATAGAAGAAAACATTGCAGTTGTAAGTAGAGGTTTTGAGACAAAATGATTATCTTGTTGTATGATGATTGCTGCCCCCTTTTACATGCAAAGCTGCGAACTTCTTGTGGTTGTACAACAGCAAATGTCTCAACTTTAAGCATCCATCTTATCAGTCTCCATGCAAAAGGGGGCTTTGACATGCATGCCTGCCCTGCATCTTTGATTGTAGTTAAAGATTGTGAATGGATATCAGTCTCTGGTCTTGAGGGATGTTAGTGGAAATTTGTTGGATTCTAGAACATGTTTACCCACTATGAAAGGGTTTGTATGGCTATAGAATGCAACATGCAAATATGTTGATGTTGTATACAATTTCTCATTCTTATCCAATTGATGTAAGGGGAAAACTTTGTTTTGTAAAGTCATCCCTGAAGTTGATATTGTTACTCAACCAATCCATATGAATCAACAGAAAAAGATACAGGAAATATGTTGATATCTGTAGGAGTGAGATCTGAAGTTGGGGCTCTACATACCCTTGCTTAATTGCACAGCTTCTACTAATTATACCATTGACTTATCTCACCGCTCTAAATTAACAGCAAAGGGAAAATTTAACCAGGTAAGTTGAGTAAGGCTTCTTTTGAATGCCAGTTTAATCTCATTTCAGTATGTTTGGAGTATTTTTTGGCTGGATCGCATCGTACCAATCCGTTTAGATTGTAAAGATCAGAACGATTGAAGCATTATTCAACATACTAGACATCGATTTTTGGGTTTTTTATCAAAATAGTGTAAGAAAAAAAAAAGAACCGAAATGGGATCACATCCAGATTAATTACGGAAATGGGGTGGCCAGGGTGGTCACGCCACTCCCATAGGCGGCACCACCACAGTGTCACCCCCAAATGCAATTACAAACCCATGCACTTTTTACAAACCCTTGCTTCCTTTTCTTCTTCCTTCCTTCTTCTTTCTTCTTTCTTTCTTCCTTCCTTCCTTCTTTCTTTCTTCCTTTCTTCTTTCTTCCTTCTTTCTTTCTTCTTCCGTGGTCCTTCCGCTCGCTTCGCTTCTTCTTATGGGGGTTGGGGGGGAGGAGGGACCATTTAAGGTCCCCAGAATGCAGAAGAGGACAACGACCATGCAGTGCCACTGTGGGAGGCCATTCTCCACCTTGGTGCCGCCTCTGGCAGTGCATTTTCCAGTCTAATGCCGCCTCTGCCATTGCATTGTTCATCATCCCTTTGTTTGCATGCATGCCTCACACTATTTTGTTGTTGTTTCCTGCAGGTTTTCTTTGTTGTTTCTGCAGGTGTCTTGACACTGTGGTGGTGCCACCTATGGGAGTGGCGTGACCACCCTGGCCACCCCATTTCATTAATTATTCTGGATGTGATCCCATTTCTATTTTTTTTCTACACTAATTTGATAAAAAAACCCTCGATTTTTCCATTGGAGCTTTATTCTCCGATCAAATCTTCCTACATCCCATTGGTGGTCATTTTTCCTTTTACACCCTCACTCTTATTTTTTCTCCATTTTACCTTCTACTTCAATAAATCTGTATTTTCAATTTTAAGATAATTTTATTAATTTAAAATAATAAACATTTTCCCATTATTTTATATCAAACTAATATAGTTATTATCAAAAGAAATTTTAATTTACCATTCCTTGAATTAACTACTTTTAGATTATTTGTTTTAATTTTAATTTTTAATTATTTTGATTTTAAAATGTAAAAATTCCCATTTTATATAATAAAATACAAGAAAATACATTTTAATATTTTATTAAATGAATTTATAAATTTACATATTTTTTATAATTTTGTAAAAGTAAAATAATTTAAAAACTTCTATTATATATTATTTCTAATATAATGTCCTTAATAGTCATTTTTATTCTCATCTCATTTATTACAATTGCATTTAAATCCAAACACACACCCCACCGTTGTTTTTAATCTCACCACTACATTAATTAATTTTACTACCACCGCTATTTTTAACCTCATCGGAGATAAACACACCACCCATCCAAACTAAGACTTAGGCTTCATTCTAAATTTTAAAATAATTTTCAGGCCTTACTTCACTTCAACTTGCCTAGGTCAATCTTAATGGTTTGATTCACTATTTAAAGAAAAAGAAAAGAAATATTTTTATTTAAATTAAATTATAAAAATATAATTTTTTTTATTTTTAACAATAAAATGGGTTAGATCAAGTCAGCTCAAGGATAAAAAATTCTAGGCTAAAGTTTAACCCAAAAAAGCCGAGCATAAACACCTTAAAGGTTAAACACTAATAACAAGTGTAATAACATGAAGAGAAAACTCATTTAATACATATGTGCTAGAATAGTTAGACATAAAATAGATAATAATTATTACAAATTTAAACTTGAGATTTGAAGGATGAGTAACACTCTTGAAAAAAAAAAAAACCTCTTTAAAGGAGGGGCGAAGCCAGGGGGCTGACATGGGCCTCAACCCCTCCTAAAATGTAAAATTACTATTTAATTCCTTAAATTTTTAAAAATTTTAAATTAGTAAAGGTAAAATTATACTTTGGCCCCCTAAAATTATAAAAATTTAATTTAATCCTTTACAAATTATAAAGATATAAACTAAAAAAATTAAAATTTCATCCGGCCCCCCTAAAAATTCGGCCCCTCTGCTTCAAAGTAAACAAAAAAAAAAAATCATTTTCTTTACCACAAACAAATCATGTAAAAAATAATCCAACACTTGTCATTGGTGACAAATTAAGAGAATTTCATGTGTTATGCATATACTTGCCTATGAGGTTCATCGTTGCCGAGATCTTATCTACTAGGGAAGTCTTGACTGGTTATTGAGTAAGATGTCAAGAACTAAAGTGAATAATAAAATAATATATCATCATTGAATAAAATGAAAAAGAAATGAATATTTATAAATAAATACAAATAATTTTTAAAATAATTAAATAATAAGTACTAAAACCCTAAACTTTAAACCCAAAACATTAAATACTAAACTCGAACCTTAAACCTAGCTAAGATTTAAATCCTAAAGTTGAGATGTATTAATATTTATTTATAAAATTCTAATTAACTAATATTTAATTAAAATTATTAAATTATTATAAATATTCTACAAATGTTTTATTTGATCTAATAATAAAATATCATATTATTATTTGTCGATACTGTATGAGATTCACATTAATAACATGACACCGTAAAAATAATATTCAATTTGATATCTAAGCTATTTTGTTGCAATTTGGCATTTGAGTTTGACTTTAATGTTCATTTTGGTACCTAAATTTTTCAAATTGATACTTAAGTTTTCTTTTGTCCCAGTGAGATACTTGATTTTGGTTTTATTGTTCAATTTGGTATTTTAATTTTTTTTATTTCAATTAAGTACCTATATATATTTAGGGGTGTTCAGTCGGTTAATTGACCCGAAATAACATTAACGAATTAACCGACCTTTCAAAATTTTTAACCGTTAACCGAATCAAATTTTTTCAAAAAAATTAACCGAACAGAAATTTTTTCGGTTAATTCGATAGGTTAACCGAATTAACCGAAAATTATATATTTTTATTTTTGGTTAAAATTAAAATTAACCAAATTACCAAATTACGCGAATGACCCGAAATGAATCACTACATAATTAAAAAGATTACATAATTTTAGTTTTAGTTTTAGAATTTTATCTTTATTTATTAAATTATTTATAATTTTTATGATTGAGTAATTGGATTGGGTTGAATATTTGGATTTTGATTGGGTTTAGGTGAATAGTGGACCTATTTATATATTATAATTTTATTTATTAATTTTTGGTTAAATCGAAAAAATTTGGTTAACCAATCAATTTCAAACTGAATTAACCGTTAACTAAAAAATTACAAAATAATTAATCGACTTCGACCGAAAAATTCAATTAACCGATCGATTAATCGAATTCAATCGGTTAATAAAATTTTTCGATTTTACCTAAATTTTATACTCCTTTACATATACTTTTACTAAATTATATATGTTAGAATATTTATTAAGTCACGTAATGCTATTTAATGTAAGTGTTAAATTAAATATTAAAATTGGGAAAAAATTAATTACCAAGTTGAGTAGTTAGGTAACGTAAGGGTATTAGAAGGAAAACAAATGGTACGTAAATGGGGAGAAGCCAGTTGGATTGGCAGTTAATAAAAAGGCGGGGAAGGACAAAAGAGCAGCAGACACCGTGGAAGCAACGCACTCGCTCGCTCTCGGTCACGCTTCTTTTCGTCTTCTTTTCTCGTCTTTTCTTTTCTCTGACACTAAGAAAGAAAATAATTTAGTATAGTATATTGGTTTTCAATCAAAGCATGAAGAAACTTTCCCTTTCCATCAAACCCCTCTTCTTTTAATGCTTCATCATCCCCATGTTCCCTTTCATCTGTTTTCCCTCTCCATCAAGGTAACCTTTTCTTTTTTGGTTGTGTATAATTATCTTTAGACAAGCACTTGGTTTTCATAGAAATCTGTTTTTTTATTCCTCAGAAAACCCTCTTTCCCTCTTCGGTGAGTAATGGGGTTTAATGTTCTTCTAACTAAAACCCTTGTGATTGATCTGATTTAATCGCTTAAACTTTTTATTTTTTTTTTGTTCTTGTTTTGATTCTCTCTGATCTCTGGTTTATGACTAAGCAAATGGGAAGAAACTTTCTACAGATTCTGGGTTTATTTTTTAAAATAATATTTTTAAAACGAATTCAGGGATATGTTCTTATTACTTCTTAACTAGTCGAAAAAAAAAAACTACTGGTTCTTGTTCCTTTGATTATTATTCAGAACAAAAAAAAGAAGAAGAAAAAGATGACGAAGCTTGTTGATTTTATCCTCTCTTTCTTTTGATAGTTGCATGCCTTTGCTTTTCCTTTACTAATTTTGGGGTTCATTAGTTCTTTGATTTCTTATCTTATCAGGTTGTATTTGCAGAACAAAGCAGATCGATACTGAGAATGTTTTTATGTCTGCTGATATGGCTCGAAAGAAGAAAAACAAGCGGTTTCCGGTGTCTAAGTTTTAACCTTCTCTGAATGGCTCCTTCACCTTTGTGTTTAAAGTTTAATTGATATATAAATGAATAGAATAATGGTGTCATCTGAATACCTTTTTCCGGAAATGCAGGAAGTGCTCAAATATTTAACTTTATGGTAGTGTAGTTCATACATAATTTTTGCTTTTAAGGAACTTAGTTGTTGAGTTTATGTTTGAGAAATTTTGGAGTTATGTTATTAACTCAGTGAATCCATTACCTTGCTGGGTTGCTAGTGCCTAGTAGTTAACCTTTAGAAATGTTGGCAAGTAGTCTTCCTTGAAATGTTCAATGGAAACCCTTGGGAATAAGAGGAAGGTCTCGGAAATGTTGCCATCATGTCGAAGGTCCTTTTCTCCTATAACGGTTGTTTGGCCTCACTTGTCACTTGAAGATTACTCGAGGCAGAAAAGGAAGCGCAAGGAAGATGAAGTGCTTAAAGTAGCTGTTGCCTCTGTTACGAGAGTAGTCAAAGGGATTGCCACTGCCCCTCCTTGTGGGAGTGCATCTTTGGAACCACCCAATAGGGGCCTTAAGAGGAAAATTGGGTGTATTGAGGCAGCAACTCAATTTGGTCGGAAAAAGAAGATTGAGCAAGATTATGATTTGGGTGCAACAATTGGGAGTGGAAAATTTGGATCGGTTGTATTGTGTCGAAGTAAGGTAAATGGCGAAGAGTTTGCATGCAAAATGTTACGCAAAGGTGAAGATCTTGTGCATCAGGAAGTGGAGATAATGCAACACCTCTCTGGTCATCCTGGTATTGTGACATTGAAGGCAGTGTATGAGGATCTGAAATCTTTCTTTCTTGTGATGGAGCTTTGCTCCGGGGGACGGCTGCTCGATCAGATGGCTAAAGAGAGGCGTTATTCAGAGTACCGTGCTGCTAATATACTCAAGGAACTGGTTCTAGTTATCAAATATTGCCATGATATGGGTGTCGTTCATCGGGATATAAAGCCTGAGAATATCCTTCTCACAGCTACTGGACAGATGAAGCTCGTAGATTTTGGATTAGCTGTGAGGATGTCAAATGGTAATTTTTTTTCTTTACCAAATTTATTTTGGTCTTACAATATTCAAGGATATGTTCTGAAGTCTTGATCATTTAAGCTTGTAAATTTGTAGTGGATTCTTGATATTTATTTTCTCACTAGTTACAGCATCTGCTAACGTCTTCTCCTTTGGTTGAACTGCTTCGAGTTCATCAGTAGATTAGTGTGTTAAACCATGACTGGCGCAAATTTTTTTTGGGATAAACTCATGTATTAACTGCATTGTTTCTACATTGATTCTTATAGGGCTGTGAGGGTATGTTGACAAGCAAGATGTCCAAAGTTCTCTTTTGGAAATGAAGTATATAAGTTGATGCTGTTAGCTGTTAGCTGTGTAGCATGACCCTCTTTTTAGTGAAATGACAACATGTAATGGAAATTTTTTTGAAATAAAATGCGTTGTTCCATCTATGTCTATAATGGTTCATTATTTTTGTGTTTTCCTCGATGTTGCCTTTCCTTTTTTAGTTTTATACTGTTTCTTTTACATCAGTCACTTATGGGAAGTTTAGACAAAATGAACAATTTGCTTTCATTCTTCTAGGTCAGAGCTTGACAGGTGTGGTAGGCAGTCCTGCTTATGTTGCGCCAGAAGTTCTAACAGGCCATTATTCGGAAAAAGTTGACATCTGGAGTTCTGGTGTCCTCCTTCATGCCCTCTTGGTTAGTGTGCTTCCATTCCATGGTGACACTTTGGATTCAGTATTCGAGGCTATTAAGAATGCTGACCTTGATTTTGAGAATGGTGCGTGGAGGTCCATATCTGAACCTGCACGAGATCTGGTTGCACGTATGCTGACAAGAGATGTTTCAGTGAGGTTAACTGCTGATGAAGTATTAGGTAAGCATACTGTGTTCTCCCCCCTAGATTATATAAGGCTGCATATCACAGTATAAGATATCTAGTTAAGGCAACACCTGTAAAGAACGGTTTCATTGATCTGCCAAACAGTGTAAATCATTCAATAAATATTTCATCGGTGGCTTTTTTATGGGAAACTAGTAGCATGCCATTTTCACGTTTTACACTCGTGAATCCTGATTCCATGAATGGTGAATACTACTGAAGCATCCACGGGTTATTGCAATCTTAAGTCAGTTTCTTGACCTCTTATGGGCCGAGTAGTTTTAGTTCCGGCACTAGATACGACTGTAGTTTGTGCATATATCCTTATGGGAAATGGAGTAGAGTTCATATACTTATATGGTTCATTTGTAGTTTTATGAAGAGTATTAAATGCCGGAGTGCCCAAGTTCTTGATTGTGCCTCTTGATGCATTTGACTAAAATGTTCCAGGGCATCCATGGATATTGTTCCATACTGAAGCAACATTGGGAATGGCTGCTTTTGAGACAAAACTAGGAAACCATGAAAAACCAGCTTACCCACAACTGACCGTCTCACCTGGGGTTGTGTCGGAGAGAAGCAAGATGATACCCAATGGCTTTCTCAATGATGATTCTTTCCTGTTTTTATCATCCAATAGTTCATCTACAAGGTCAGAAGTGCAAGACAGCGCATTGGTTGATGCTCTCACTGTTGCGATTTCTCGCGTGGCGATATCTGAACCAAAAAGAACCAGGCTATGCAGCCCTACTGGTCCTATTCAACAAGAGTGTTCTTCTAACATTAAGGTCAACAACAACCACCACCTCTGTACAGCATTTTGAGTCCACTGCATTAAAAGTGGTTATAACCATGGAGGATAGCTCACCATGACTGAAGCTTTCAACTGGAAGGCAAATACTATATGATAGTTATAAATAAGCTGACTCTTCTAATTGTTATGATCCATGACCCGAGTTCCTGATACTGTTTTTTAAGAGAAGGGTATTTGTTTTGAGACTTTATGCGATTGACTTGTATGTAATCTGGGTTGTATGTATTACTTAACTTACTGGGAAGTGTTGGATCTGCAGATTTGATATGTAAATAGAAACTGCATTTTATGGACGTCACTTTGTTTTGGGCATGCAGGTTAGTTGATAAACATGGATGCCATCCTTCAAGGATACTTTATATACATACAAATGTTTTTATATCATTAAGGAATAACTTATAATCCTAAAAAACTTACTTTTTAGGCACCAATAAAATTAAGTCATGTCATTCATTTTTAAAGAGACTTCCCTAACTCATTTCACTTTTGTCAAATTATTTAAAAGACAAACAGTCAAAATTAGCAGAGATGATTCATTTCCTCTTGCAACTAAATTGAGTTAGGAAAGGGATTGTCTATGGATGTGTATTTTAATATTTTTATCTCTTTAAAATAGATGACATGATTATCATCCTGAGTAAATACATCGTATCAAATACATATATGATCCAATGATTATAATCTGGAAAGATAACAGGGAATGTTTCAAGATTCAGAATTTGGCATCATTCTGGGTCAATATATTTTGAAGTTTGTAAAGAGGTGGGAGACAAAAACTAGCTAAACCCACAATGTAGGCATTAATTAATTAAAGCTAAGCTCGAATCAAATCAAATCAAATCGCTCAAAAAGTCTAATATACAGAGAATGCCAATGTTAGTTGCAAAGTCACATCGAGCTCAAAGCGAGTAATTTTCCATTTCGTGGTCACTATAAGCATTGCATGCTTCATGCAACTCCCACTTTATGTTACCTTGATTTGAAAGTTAATATGTGAATCCGGAATCATCTTTCATACATATATTTAGAGATAGATTAGAACGATAAGTGTTGGATTATATGTTAAAAAATAAATATCAAATATGAATATTTTATAAAGAATCCCAATACGAATAAATATATGTATGTTTAAGTGGAATTATTTTTTTATTTATAAAAATGATCCACTTTTTAAATTAAATACATAAATGATTTGAAATGAATAGTAAACATGAGTGGTGTCAATTTCATTGGTGTCACCACGCTGCCACGTTAGATAATGATTGACTTAAAAAAATATATTTTTTAGGTGGTGCCAATATATTTGGTACCACCAATATACATACCCCTTCCAATACCTTAATTACTTGTATTTTGTGGGAGTGAAAATGTTGTTTAAGGTGGTGTCAATTTATTTGGCGTCACCAATGTCAGAATTTTGGTGGTGCCAAATAGATTGATATCACCAATCCTCAATTCCCTTTTTTTAAGTGTTTTTTATTTTTTAAAATGATTTTTTATTTGGTGGTGCCAAAGTGTTTGGCACAACCATTGTGGATTTTTTGGTGGTGCCACTGACTTTGGCGTCACCACTCTTTTTTTGTTTTTCTGCTATTTTTTGTGTGGTGCCAATATAATTGGCGTTACCAAATGGCTATATATACTATAACCAAATGAAAGACAAATGTAAGGTGAAGAGTTTTTTTTTTTTAGAACTTTATTATGTTAAAGGACGAAGGGGAGGGAGATCAGGATTGATTTTTTTTTTTTTGTGTGTGTGTGTGTGTGTGTTTCTATTTGTTTAGAAAATTTTATAATTTGAAGGTATGTTTTATTTAACGATGATGCGGTGGAGCTCCGACACCAAAAAATTTAGTGGTCCTTTTCGGGAGTGTAGATTTGATTTCTTAATCTCATATGTGGTGATGATTTCAAGTAAAAATAAGGGTCTCGGTTGCCAGTGATTTATGCGGTAACGGGTTCAAATTGGTTATATAAATCTTTTCATTGGCTGTGGTAGGACAATAATGGTTTCAAATTGGTTATGCAGCCAACGTGTGGATTTTCTGGGATTCTCTAGGCCGACTGGATGTTTGAAGGTCCATTGGAATCCCAGTTGAATAGCACGGGTGATATTATCAATATCAACAGCGTCCGAGCTGCAAAATATTAGTACTGAGAAACTTGCTCGGTTGACTTGCTCATGTTGCAGTTAAACATGGTCTTTTTCAATTTGTAAGACGCAATGATGTCAGTCTTGAACAAAATCGAAATCACCGTTTAATTATGTTTTATTAGTATTGAGAAACTTGCTGGTGTTGTCTCTAAAAATGGTCGTTTATGTTATGTAGTAATTTTTATGTTTCAATTTTCAACATTTTTTTTAAATGTAGGAAAATGTAAATCACGTACTAAAGTAAGTTATTTGAAATTGTTTTGTAATGTTGCCAATGTAAAATTATATTTTGTAAAATATAAATTTTGAATTATGTAAATTAATAGTTATTTGAAATGTTGCCAAAGTAAAATAATTTCTATTTAAATTATTTTCACAATGTGAATTAATCGTTTGATAAGGGACATAACTAAAAAAAAACATAAATATAAGGGGCAAAACGGTGAAAAAATAAAGATTGGGGGAATTTTAAATAGAAGAAAGAAGGAAGGATGAGGAAAAAAGAAAGTGTGGGAAAAAGTGAATAAGAAAGAAAAACAGTGGAGAAAAACTGAGGAATGAGAAAAAAAAAAAAATGGGAGAGGGAGTGGGGTGAAAAAACAAAAAAAGGACATTTATGCATAAAGTAAATCATTTTTTAAAAATAAAAAAGGGAGGACTAAGAAATAAATAGAGAAAATTATGATTGATTGGTCACATCACGTTAATCGCGTCAACGATGTGACAAGTCAAATTTTTTACTCAATTAACATTAGAAAAAAATTCAATTTTTAGAGATTGCCTCCGACCTCCCACGATTTTAAGTATAAATAAGGGGTGGGTTTTTGGTTTGGTTATTAGAAATGTGCTCATATTGTAGTAAACATATAACTGTTTTCTATTTATTTGAACAATGAATAAATAAATAAATTTAATTTCACATTTCACTATTATGTATTTTGTATTTGTCTTTCATATTTTGCATAAATAGTGAAATTGTGCCAAGCAAATATTAGTTCATTGATTGTCTAAATTCAAACTGATGATAAGCAACACTATAAAAACACTTACATTGTGAGAAAGGCAATTCCCTCCAGTAAATAATCTAAACGAGTCCACAATCCCGTAAAAGAATCAAAGTGAGCATTTGATTCAGATATTGAGAAGGATTATTATGTTGTCTACAATTCAATTGAGGAGATGACTAGTCTTGGCCATCGGAGCAGTTGACTCCACAAGTGGAGACATAGATGTATTCATTGAAAGAATGATACATTGGACTGGACCAAAGATGAAATAATTATGAATCCATTTGTAAATTAATTCACTTGTGACGTTCATTGTTTGATTTACTTAAATCTGAGTTAGCTACTAACCATGCGTATGTAACTTATGTGCTTTGATATAAGTGGAGGCTTTGTAACAGCCCGTTTTCAGTGAAATCGGAACAGTGGTTTCGGGACCACAAATTCGAGTCAGAAAGAAAATTTATTTTAAAAATATTTCATGGTTTGCATTATGATAGGAAAGGCATATGAAAATTTCGATAAGAAAATTTTACCGATTACATGTTTAATTGGGGAAAGGATTAAATTGCATAAAATGCAAAAGTTGAGTTCTACTAGCTATAAGTATCAAATAGCTATGAAATTCAAAACTTGAGGTCCTTATATGGTAATTACACAAGAAAAGTTAGTAGATATTTTTGATGACTCATCCGTGGAAAATTAGAAAAAGAAAAGGACTAAGTTGAAAATGGAAATAAATAAAAGATGATAAATTAAATAAATGTTAATATCATCATTATATCTTCTTCTCCAAAACTACATGGAAACCCCAGGAAAGAGAAAGCAAGCTTTCTTCACTTAATTGGGTAAGTAATCTTGTCCCGTTTTTAGTAATTTTTATATTTTCGAGTTCAGAATAGCTTAATCTATCTATTTTGGGGATTGATTTGTAAAGATATCAAAGTATAAAATTTTTTCATGGATGTAAATGCTGAAATTTTGAAATTTATGGTAGAAAATGAAAGGCTGTTAATAGATAAACAACTTTTACAAAGAGAATTTTCATGAAATTGTGATTTAGGGACTAAATTGAAAAATTGTAAAACCCATGGAAAAATTCTAATTTTTGTGAAATTCATGGGCTGTTATTAAGACATGTAAAAATCGGTTAGGCTTGGAATAAATATTAAATTGTATGAATTTTATTTTTCGAGCCTATGGACAAAATTGTCATTTATAAAAAGTACAGGGGCAAAATAATAATTTTTCTTAAAAAGTAAATTGAGTTCAATTGAGTATGAATGGATTAAATTGATGTTAAACTCATTTATATAGATCTGGAAAAGTCAAATAAGTTAGATCGAGGAAAAGAAAAAGTGTCGGATTAGTAGATTTCTGTATACGAACAAGTAATGAGGTAAGTTCGTGTAACTATATCGTGTTTATTTATATGGTTAAATTAAATGTTGTATGTATGAATTGTGTAAATGCTAATGATGTGAAATTGAATACATGATCGATAAAGTTGGATAAATGTTGAGTCCCGTATGAATAATGAAATTCGATGGAAACACTATTTTCTTGTATTGATTATAGTCTTGCATATGTTACGAACAAACTATAGCTCGGACGAGAAATCCTGTTATAAGTCCTCTCGATCGTCTTGTTATATAGTTCCTACGAGCATCCTAATCGATAGTGATCCTGCATGTATTGCGCACTATTGTAGCTCTTTGTGAGCGTCCTGTGATATGATTTGATTGGTTGTGATCCAACATTTATTGCAAACACAAACGCAGCTCTTCGTGAGTGTCCTTATATAGGCTCTTATAAGCTTCCTGACATGGCTCGCTTGAACTCCCTATTATGCTATCCGGAGCTCCCTGTTAATAACTCTTCGGAGTTACCTGTTAAGCTCAATGAGCTTACTGTTCTAAACTCTTAAGAGTTTCCTTTTAGCCCAGATAAGCATCATGTTACATGGCTCATCTGAGCATCCTGACATATGGCTCGAGAGTGTGCTTCCTGATTATGTGCCCTAATTGGGTACCCCTAGATACGAATTGACGAATTTCAGTTTTATACACTTTAAGTGTACTACATGAGTGTATCCATCGATATTTCAAATAAATTCAACGGGAAAAGTTCTGACATGGCTAAACTGAACTTGAAATGATTTAATGTACATACAATATGGAATAATGATATGGAAAGTATATATATATATATATATATATGAAAATCATTAAATGATGAGCTCATCCATGTTCTTGGTATTTTGTGAATTACTTGACTAACATGATTGATGAAGTTGTGTTTTAGGCTATTAGCCAAATTACTTGGATGTATTTTTGTGTGCTTATCTTTAATAAAAATATATGGTAAGTTAAATTCCTATTATACAAACTTACTAAGCATTTGAAATGCTTACTCGATTTTCTTTCCTCTATTTTATAGTACTCGGAAGCTCGTAAAGGTTGAAGAGCGGTCAGAGCATCATCACACTATCCTCAAGCTTGTTTTGGTATAAATAGCAAACTTATTTTGGACATAATGGCATGTATAGTTTAAAGTGCCCAATGGAGTCATGCATATGTTTGGTTGTAACTAGCCATTGGAATGGCTAGTGCCATATGCATTTTGATGTAATTATATAGTGCCATATCATGTTTGAAGTGTGTTAAAATGATTGAAAGGTAGAAGATATATAAATCAAATGATGAATGGATTTGAATTAGTATAATTGATAAATTTTGTTCATGAAAACATGCATGAATTTGGTAAGTTTAAAACACTTGAGTATAGATGTTAATATGCCAAGAAAAAGATTGGTTTTGGCTTGGTTTATATATACTAAATTGGGTTGAAAGTGTGTCAAAGTGTTGATGTAGGTGTAATGTAAAATGGGTGAGAAATATGGCTTGGAAAATAGTCTTATTTTGTCCACACGGGCGTGTGTCTCAACCATGTGTGACATACGACCATTCGCATGGGCATGTGGTTTGATTGTGTGTCCCCTACATCCTTAAAATTTAGAAACAGAATGCTCAAAATTGGTCACACGGACATGTGACATGGCCACATAGCTTGGGACACGGGCATGTCATTGGCTCATAACTATTTCATAACTTTCCTAAATTCACGATTGGCTCATAAACATTAAATAATAAAATTTTCAAACTCACTTGTTGGATTTTAGTGGTCTCGAACCACTATTTCCAACACCACTGAAAATTGGGTTGTTACATAGGATGGGTAGAAAAAATTAGGCTGTTCATATCAGCTAGGAGCCTAAGACCTTATAATATCTAATATATATTAGTTTATTATCCCATGTAATACATGAATTTGATTGAATGTATCAATTAAAATGTATTACATTTATTTATTAAAAAATTATTGCAAATTGTGTAACCTTTCAAAATTATTATGATTGAAATAGTAATATATATATAATTTTAAATTTTAAAATCTTATAGTTTATATCATGATTTATGATTGCTTTTATTTTTTTAAATTATGTTGAAAAATAAACTAAAATAGAAGTGTTTTGCAAACCTTTCACTATTTAGCAGGTGAATAATGTGAAATTATTCAAATTTCCTTTAATTATTGAATGTGCTTCATATTATTTTTATTTAAATTTTCTTAATACATTTTTTATTTTAATAGCAAATATGTGAAGTTATGTTTGGTATTATCTGAATATGTTTGCAATTAATTCAAAAGTTTGAAGAAATTTAGTTTAGTTCCACCACTAAGGAAAAAAAACAATTAATTTAATACATTTAATAATTATTTTATTATTTTTCATTAATATACAAAATTAAGGAAATGATATTGGCGAAGTCGAACAAATTTTTAGGGGCGGATAAAATTTTAATTTTTTTATAGTTTATATCTTTATAATTTGTAAAGAATTAAATCGAATTTTTATAATTTTAGGAGGGGCTAAAGTACAATTTTACCATTACTAATTTAAAATTTTTAAAAACTTTTAAGAGACTAAATAACAATTTTACATTTTAGGGGTCTAGGGCCATGCCAGTCCCTTGGTTTCACCCCTAGATATTGAAAAGAATTATTCAGAATACGGTAAGAAATATATATTTAGTTAAAATCATTTTTTAATACTATAAATATTTTTATTATATATAAAAATAATTTGTTGCCATGTGTCAACATAATAAGCGTGACACATGGTAAAAAAAATTTAAATTGTTCAGTTTAATCGAGAGCTTAAGATTTTATAATATATATTTAATTGGGTAGATCAATTATTTTAAATAAATTATTTAAATGTTTAGAAATTTCCCTTAACGGTCAAATATCAATATTCGAGGGCATTTTGTAAGGGTAAATTATTTAATTGGTCACTCAATTTTTAGTGTGTTTTCATTTTGATCACTCAAAATGAATTTTTTGCAATTTTATCACTTAACTGTTAGGGCACTTTCATTTTAGTTACTTAAGCTTTAAATCTCTAATGGCAAACTGTACATGTCATATCATATTTACACTTTCATTTTAATGATCCATCGTAAAAGTTGCTTTTATTTTGTTAAGTAAAAAAGTAGTAGAAACTAAAATAATATTAATAAATTTAAAATATTTATATATATAAATTAAATATTTTTTATAATATCGATAACTTTGAAATAATGATTAAAACAAACTAATATTAATTGAATAAAAAATCGATACATGTGCCGAGAGAAAAGATTGTATGAAACAGTGACGTCATGTCATCTGTATCTCTTTCCAATAGTTTTATGTCAAATCAATATTTTCATCTTGAATTTCAAAGTTTTTATCATGAAAAAATTAAATCTAAATCAAAATTTTAAAATTTAAGATAAAAATATTAATGTGACATAAAATTATTAAAAAAATATAAATGATATGATGTTACTATTTTATATAATTTTTTTCTGTGTACGGATACAGCACGCTGACTATTATAGATGGGGAGTGATGAGATGATGACAAATATGAAATGTCAGCTAATTTCACATTATTTTAGTGTTTCAGTTCATAGAACCGTAATAATGATGTAAAAAATGACAAAATGGCCCAAATAAAAACCAGAAAGTTAAAAGAGTGGTTAGAACCAATCTTGACCGAATGTGTATTAATGTGTTGAGCCCACGTAAACCATCATCCATTACAGATCATCGTCTCGAGTCTTCTACCATGGCATTTATCAAATGAAAATGAGTTAAAGTAATTGCGAATATTATATTTATATTATAATTTACTTTTTGCTTCAGTGGGTTGATAAATTACCGAAAAATGGCGTAGAGTGAGGGGAGAATTGGACAAGACACACAACTAGAATTTGCAACATATTAATGCAAGAGCAAAGGTAACAGTGGCCCTCTACAATGGATAATTCAAAATAATTGTGACACATGGATGAATCTGAACAACTAGCTAGATTAACCTAAGGGACAAGCAGTAAATACAACAACATTTCAAGCCATTAAAAAAACTGTACTACTACACCTTCTTCATTCCAACCCTTTTTGTTGAAGAATTACAGGCCATTAATGGAATCAAACTCACCAAAATCGGAGGCCAACTTCCTTTCATTTAAACATTTTCTCCTACACTATAAAACGGAAACCCAGTCCGGGTCCTCATCAACACAATTCAAAACTCAATCTTTGTTTTTTTATAAATTTTTTAGGTCCAGTGATGGCTAATTCTGCTCGTCTTCTCGTTTTAGCTTTCGTCATTGCACTGTCACTTTCATGCATGAATGTAGCTCAAGGGGCGGGGACGGCTCGCCGTCTCTTGCAGGCAACGACGACGACCCCACCAATATTTCCAAATTTGCCTCCCTTTCGTGGCTTCCAGTTTCCTCCTTACAGTGGACCTTTCCCGGAATATAGGTTGCCTCCATTTACAGGTATTTCAAACGTCCCTCCTTCAGCACCTGGCTTTCCTGGCTCTTCAGCACCTGGCTTTCCTGGCTCTTCAGCATCTGGCTTTCCTGGTTTCCCTTCGTTCCCTGCTCCACCAACATTGCCCAACACTACCCCTTGAATATCCACTGAATTAAAACTATCACCGTGAACGATTACGCGTTCATTTTCTAAAATAATTAGTGCTAAATAAAGGTTAATGTTTGTAGGATTTAAATCTTCTTCTTTTTTTTTGGGGGGGGGGGTGGAAACTTTGCTTACACACTTGGTTTGCTTTTGGATCAAATAATCAGAGCATAGATTGTAGTATTGATTAATGTTGTTATTGGATGCATTAAATGTGGGCTTGCTTGTACTCTCTCCCTCTCGCATTGTAGTTCTGTGTTTATATAAGGGAATGAGAATCTATATCTATCCTATTATGTTTACTATTTGCATATTTTGTTTCTATTGATTTAATTGGATAGTAGGATGAAGCAATTAATTATGATATTGTTATCAACGGTTTGCATTTTATGGATAGATTCTAATCATATTTATAAAAAACATAAACTGATTGCTGGTCGTACAATAAACCCAATATAGGAAACTCCATAAAAAAGGAAAATGCAGCAAACAAGTGTGGTGGAAAAAATGAAAAAAAGAAAAGAAAAGAGGAGCACAATATATGCCCAATATGCAAAAAGCGAAGAAGCACGGAAGAGCGAAGGTGCACAGTCCAAACACTTCGGTGGAAGTGGAAAAATTCAAGGGGTAGTTCTAGCAGGTGGTGGGGAGAAGGATGGAATGGTTGTTGGCAAAGTGGGGATTGAAGGCAAGCTGGGCAAGGGTGGCAGGGTGGGAATGGTAGGCAGTGGAGGAAGAGCGACGGGGTTGGGTAGAGATGGTTGCGGCAGGGTGGGCATCGTTGGCTGTGGGAGATTTGGAATCGATGGCAACGGTGGCAATGTTGGCAGCTGAAGAAGATGACGCGCAGCTTGGCCAACGTTGACGCTTGAAAACGATAAAGCCATCAACAATGCTAAAACAAAGCAATTGAAAGAGGCCATATTCGAGAGGTTTGAAACTGAAAAAAGGAGTTGTCTTGATAATATATATATATAGTTTGAGTGAGAGTGAGGAAGGCGACGGAGAGTCCCTGGTGTTCGGGGCTTAAATAGGCCTTGGAACACTGGGAATTGGGCACTCTGGCTGGAGATAGGAAAAAGAGAGGTTAGCTCATCTTCTCATCGGCATTGGACTGAAAATTGGTGAACTACTGGTGCATGTGGTTGGCACAGAAGCTACCTGAATGAAGCACTGAAGTCAGCCACTTGACCAAACCATGGAGGTTACCAATAAAGTTGGGTTATCTAACATCAGCTCAGCTCATTGGTTCTTCTAACTAATGTTTATATCTAAATGTTTAAGATGATTGGTACCGTAAAGAATCATTTAATTATAATATACATACTATTGAAGTTTCTATATATTATCGAGGAAGGATAGTATAAAATAGGGATATTATTATTTTCTAATAGTTTTATGTCACATTAGTATTTTTATTTTGAATTTCAGGATTTTAATTTGGATTTAATTTTTTTAGAATGAAAATCCTAAAATTCAAGATGAAAATACTGATGTGATATAAATTTATTGAAAATTAAATACAAATGGCGTGACGTCACTGTTTCATACAATCTTTTCTCGTATCATCGAATGATTAAACAGCTTTTCACCTAAATCCTAAAGTGTATAAAAGAACATTGGGTTCTTCCTTTCAAAAAAAATAAAATAAAATTGGACAAGCAATATTTTAATGATCGAAAAACTTTAAAATAGGAAAAAACATTTTATTAATTTCTAATATTATTTTAATTAATTTATTATTGTTAACTACTAAAATAAAATGACAAAAATATTATTTTATTAACGCTTAATATAATATTTGGTACCTAAACTTGATATATTTTTTTAATTTGGTGCTTAAACTTTACATTTTTTCTTAAATTGGTACTTGATCTTTTTTAGGTTCAATTTGGTACCTAAATTTGACTCTTTTCCTTATTTAGTATCCAACTTTTTTATTCGATTTGGTACTTGAACTTGTCAAACATTTTACAAATTACTCCAATATGCTAATAATATTATTTTTTTATGAGGTAGCAAAAATAATCAACGATAACCGATATGTGACAAATGATATAAAATTTATATATATATATATTCAATTACTTTTAGTTTTATTTAATTAGTTAATTATTTTATTAATTGAAAATAATGAATTTCTTTTAATTTGAGTTTTTAAAACTCTTTTTTCTTATTTAATATTAATTCATTAAGCATAGTTCAATACCTATTTTTTAACATGAAACAATATTTTTATAGCATAAAAAAAAAAAAACATCGTTAGTGTTTTATGTAATTTGTATAATATTTAATAAATTTAGGTACCAAATTAAACCAAAAACAAGCTTAGGTACTAAATTAGGAAAAAAATGTCAAATTCAAGTATCAATTTGGACCCAAAAATTTTAGGTATCAAATTAGGAAAAGGGTTAAGTTCACGATTAAATTGAAAAAAATATTTAGGCACCAAATTAAAAAAAAAGAAGGAAGAAGCTATATTCAGATACTAAATGTTATATTAAGTTTTTTTATTAATTATTATCTTCAAAATTTTCAAAATAAAATTGAATGGAAAATTTTAGTGGTAAAGCTTAATTAGCATAATAAAAAAAAGTCAACTAAATATTAATTTATTTTTTGCACATTTGAAATTTAGCCTCTAGGAAATTAGTTTTCTATATTTTATATTTAAAATAAAATTTAATTGTTGATGAAATTAAAATTCTTCTATTAAATTTAAGTTCATTACAACTTTTTTCTTTGTTATATGATTACGAAGTATTTCTTTCATTTAAAATGTCCCACTAACAAATTTAACATGAAAATTTTAATAGTTTTAATTGTTGAATTTGAATTTTGAAATTTAAAAAAATTCTTAAAAAATTAAAAATTTAATTCCAAATATACTGAAAAGTAGGAGAATTTGGAACATATTTTAAACTAACTTTGTTGAATAAACAAATTTTAAACAAGGTTAGGTAAGGCGTCATCCAAAATTTTTTTGATTTATTCGATCGGTTAACCGAATTAACCGAAAATTATATATTTTTTTATTTTTGGTTAAAATTAACTGAATTAACTAAATTATCCGAAATAAATCACTACATAATTAAAAAGATTACATAATTTTAGTTTTAGAATTTTAGAATTTTATTTTTATTTATTAAATTATTTGTAATTTTTATGATTGGGTTAGGTTGGATATTTTGGTTTGAATTGGGTTTAGGTGAATAGTGAGCCTATTTATATATTATAATTTTGATTTATTAATTTTTCGATTAAATAGAAAAAATTCGATTAATCGACCGATTTCGAATCGAATTAACCGTTAATCGAAAAATCACAAAATAATTAACAGACCCCCGACCTAAAAAATTCGGTTAACAGACCGATTAACCGAATTCGATCGGTTAACCGAATTTTTTTAATTTTACTCGAATTTTACACACCCTAAACAGAAGTATCAATAAAAGAAAAAAAAGTTAGAGGAATAAAACATAAATAAATAATCTCATAATAAGCAATAATAATGAATAAAATAAAAGTACATCAAATAATGGGAAAACTCCCAATTTTACAGACAAACATATAATGGTAGTGAAAAGTAAAAAAGAAAAAGCAGACTTAATCTATAACATCAAACACAGACAGCTAATAAGTGGGTATAAATGATAGGACCATAGAACATAAAATCCAATCCATAGGCATCCAGAGTTAAGGCAGAAGATTCATGGAGTAGACAGTGCAGGTGGCGGGGAGAGGAATGGGATAGAAGGGATCGTAGTTGGGATTGTGGGAAAGCTTGGTAATGGTGGCAAATTGGCCCTTGGTACATTCGGCAAAGTGGGCATGTTAGGCATGGGGGGGAGTGGTGGCATCAAGCCTGGCCTCGGCAAAGATGTTGGTATCGTTGGCAGTGGAGGCAGATTTGGGATCGTTGGCAATGGAGGTAACTGAGGCAGTTGCAGAAGATGACGGGCTCCAAACCCAACATCAAAGCTTGCAAATGACAAAGCCAGGACAAAGCTGAAGAACATGTAATTGAAAGAAGCCATTTTTTGTGCGTGTGTGAGAGGATTCACTGAAGAGACTTGTGATGGTTGGAGTGAAGAAAAGAAGCGGCCTGGTGGGGGGGATTATATAAGTTTAATGCAGGAGGGTTGGGCTGTCTGGTTGGTAAGATTTGGTTCAGGTTGTGCTTTATGGTTGGGAAAATGTGGAAAACTTAATGATTACTCCAAATCCATCTTCTTCTGAGAATTGTCAAATTTAGTTGCAATGGGTCACCAAAGTGTAATATATTATTATTTCAATTATGGACAGAGCCAAATGGTTCTTTGATTTGTTTAATAAGAAACTAGGTTTGGATGTCTTCTGGGTTTAAACAAAGGCTTAATTAATATGCTAATTTCTCTAAGAGGAAAAGGTTATATGAAACAGTGATGCCACGTCATCTGTATCCCTTTTCCAATAGATTTATGCCACATCAGCATTTTCATCTTAAAAAAAATCAAATCCAAATTAAAATTTTGAAATTCAGTATAAAAATACTGATGTGGCATAAAACTATTGGAAATAAATAATATTCCTATTTCATACAATTCTTTCTCAATTTCTCTATTGTTTGCCGGGAAAGGATTGTATGAAACAGTGACGCCATGTCATCTATATCCCTTTCCAATAGATTTATGCCATATCAGCATTTTTATCATGAATTTCAGCATTTTTATCTTAAAAAAAATCAAATCCAAATTAAAATCCTGAAATTTAGGATAAAATGCTGAAATTCAGGATAAAAATGCTGATGTGACATAAATCTATTGGAAAGGGATACAGATGACATGGCATCACTGTTTCATTCAATCCTTTCTCATTGTTTGCCTCGTAGATTATGTTCTAGCTTGATTTTTAGAATCAATATTTATAAAAAAAAAATATTATTGGTTAAAGTACCGTAGAATCTCTTATATTAAGAGTTCAATTGTATTTTATCCCATTTACTAAAAAAATGAGGAAATTAGTCCTTATACGTTAAATTAAAGAGTAAACTAGTCCTCTCGATTAAAATTTTCATCTGTTTATACTATTAAAAACTAACGTGGTTGACGGAATAACCAGATAGTTATACTTGGCTTGCCACATGTACATCATGTCGACGTACAAGAACTAGTTATTAACAGTAAAAATGAATGAAGTTTTTAACAGAGTGACCATTTTGCATTTTAATCTAACATATATAGATTAATTTGCTCATTTTTTTTTTGTAATCCAACTCTTAATGTAAGGGCCTCCATACTACTTTTACCAAATATTATTGCATTTTATTTTAAATAACTATTTTCATTTTGGTATATCCATCACTATCCTAGTTCATTTTAAGTTTTGAGTTCGATCTTGTTTAGGGTAAGTGGTATTTATGAAAAATCCTCCCAAAAATGATGAGTCCAAAATTCGAACTGAATCCAAATGTCTAGGAAAAATATCACTTTCACTTCTTCGAACTATTTATCGATGCATAAACTTATATAATGATAGTAAACCAAGCATTATACCTAGTTAAAACTTTTCAAAAATATATAAATAATTAAAATTTTAATTACTAAATTTAAAGTTTAAATCATTGATTAAGTTGCGCCACGAGTTAATTATGCACCAATTCAGTTGGAAAAGAATTAAAATATTTTTATATGTACAAAATAAGTTGTATTATTACGAGGATACTTTTATTTTTGGTAAATTACACCCAATGTCGCTAAAATATTAATAAGTTTACATTTTAGCTACTCAACTTCAAAAAGTTACAAAAATGGTTATTAAACTATTCGAAAATTTTCATTTAAGTCGTTGGGTTATTAAAATTGTTGTTATATGGCCTTTTCTATTTGCACTATCTGCACCAATCAAAAGTTTTTCTTCTCCTTATCTTTTTCTTGAGAAATTGTTCAATATGTTTGCATAAATATTTATATAAATTGAAATGATTTGAAGATATGTGGTAAATTCAACTCGGTGAATAATAGTTGAAGGAAGATTATAAAATGATCCAAAATACACGTATGTATTTTTATAAAAGGACCACGATCAAAGATTGTTGATTATTGTTGGAACTCCTAAAGATATCAAAATATATTCCCCCGAAATTCTTCCTCATTAATAAACTTCAGAAGAATGATGATTTAAATGTTTAATAAATTAGTTCAAGCTATTATTTGAAAATCTAGTATTCAATATTGGAATACGTAGAATTTGAGATATCATGTGATGTTGTCACGAGGGAGACTAAATATGAGCTTACTCTTTTTCTCTCAACCAAAGTTTTGTCCCGCTAGGCTTTCTTGGTAAGGTTTTCAATGAAACGGCATATTATGCGTATTATAGATATTTATACTTTTTTTCCTTCACTAGAAATTATTAATTATTTTATTTTATTTTTCAATAATTATATTTAAAGACAATGGTCGACATCTTGAGAATATCATGAGGCCATCTTATTTGATGCATGTATGTACATTATCGAATGGTCGATAGAGGTGTTTATAGATCGAGTTAGGTCAAGTTTGGGTCGAACTTTGGTATAATATTAATACAATTTATATTTACTCAAGCTTAACTTAATCCGAAATATGGGCCTAAAATTCTTCCCAAGCCCGTCTATGCTTGTAAAGGGTTAATCCAAGTTAATTTTATGCCTGCTCATATTATTTTTTAAAAAGAATTAAAAAATATATTTATATTATTCTTAATTTAATATTTAATAATTTTAAATATGTTTATTTATTAAAATTTTAGATATACTCATCTTAAATATTTTTAGTATTTACATTATAATAACATTAGACATCTAATTTTAATATGTTATAAATTACATGATATATAAAATAATATAATAAAAAATATTATAAATTCTTCTTGGAAAAAGGTCCAACTTGGTCGGGCTCGAGCTAGACCCATATTTTAAACTAAATTAATTTTTGCCCAACTCCAAATTTTTGGGTCTAATATTTTGTATGAGACCTCTCAAGTCAAGTATTTAAATCCTTTTAAATTTATATAAAATTAATATAAAATAATAATAAACAAAAAGTTTAATGCTTTTAATTTACTTAAATAAAGAAGTTTTGTTCTATTACATCTCTTTTAATTTGTCATATTGATACCTCTAAACTATTTAGCTAAGAAAATATAAATTCAAAAATCAAGAGCTCTAACACAGAAGGAAAGGCAAAGGAGATAAAATTTAACCCTAAGCAACTCTTGAAGCCACCTTCGGAACAATTTTCAAGCAATCAACTCTCTAAACTGTTGTGAAGTGTTCTTCGGGTCTTATTTTCAAGTTTGAAATTTATGGATACACGAACTTTTTTCGGAGAGTTTTTGATAGGTAATAAATTTATGATTATAATTACAGTTAATAATAAATAATAATATCCCCAATTATATGTATTAATTCTTTTGTTGTAATTTAAATTGGATGTGTGGTCGAAAATTAATTCAGTGTTTTTTCCTTAAATTACGTTGGGTTGATTGTGTTGTTGCCATGAACAGGCATGAGGGAGGTGATAGCCGATTTGGAGTACTTTTATTTGGACTACTTGGTAGCAGGTTTCTGTTGGTATCTTTTCCAGGCTTTGGACATCGTTGCCGAAGAACTAATGTTCTTCTTCCAGCCGGTGTTGCCCCTCTTTCACGGCTTTGCTCGTTCCTTGTTTTGCCTCGTCTTTATTTGCTTTGATTCTTGATTTGTTTCACTAGATATAGTTTGATGATTAAACCCAGATTATTTTATAAGAATCCCGATACGAATGTAATCTTTCAAATCTTTCAAGTAGTCATGTTGTGCATACTTAAAGCCAAAGAGAAATTCAGTTGAGCCAATTAGGTCTTATTTATGGAACAACTACATAAACAAAACTAGTAATTACAGTAATATAAACTCTTTCAGACTGAAATCCCTACGCCACTCAATACAATACTCAATCTTCGAGTGACGGTCGGTGTTGAGTCAGCCCATAATGAAGAAGGCTTCATATTGCCATAATTGACAGTCAGAAAGAGCTTTCAAGCTGGTGAAAGATGTAATCAAGAATTGTTCTGGATCCATGAATTACAGACGTAAACTGGCATCTTTAACATATGTATCCCACACATACTCAGGCATAGATATGGAACTATATGAAAATTTTGGAAAAATAATTGAACATACTATATTCAACATCAAAGCAGCAATAAAGAGGCAGAAAGGGAAAGGGAGAAGCAATACAGTATTATCACAGTTAACGATTATTCTGACTCGAAAGAGAGAGAGAATCAATGAGAAAGCTTATCACCTATATTCCTTTTGACTGCCAAGTATGAAGATGGAGGCAATCTTCAAACCAAAAATGCCTCATGGTTTTATGTATTCAACTTTCTACCCTATCCTCTCAAACAGCCTGTTCAAAACAATGACAAAACATGATGCTACGATCTATACGGTCGAATTCAACTTGGAAACAATTATGAAACGAGATCCCAAGTAGCTCCACAAGCATACAATTACATTAACTACAATAGTCGCAGAAAAGAGACAAATCTTACTTCACTATGCAGCCCTGACTTTATCGTCCCCCACCAACTGCGAGCATATGTAAGCCACTCAAAAACTCTTCAAGACCCTCAACATATCCACTATTTGCAACCCTCTTGCGCTCGGCTCGGCTTCCGGCACCATCGATACACCTCTGCCATTGCCGTTCACTCTCTCACTCCTTTGCGTCTTAGCGTTTCTGACCACAGATCCTTCCCCTTTGGCTTTCTTCTTCCTCCTCTCCTTCTGCCACTTATCATCATCATCATCATCATCATTATTAGTATCCTCAGCAGAAGAAATTTCTATATATACATCATCTTCATCGTAAAACACTCTTGGGGCAGATTTCTGGGCACTAGTTTGTTTACCTGCATTCTTGTTGTTAGGGCAAGCAAACATGGTTGAAACAGGTGACCAACAGGGGAAATTACCGCCCATGTTCTCACCATTCCCTGAAAATCCTAATGGGAAAAACCCCATGGTACACAAATAAGTTTCCTTTCCGTCCACAGGCGGCGGCGACGGAATTACAACCGCATGGAATGCTCTCCTGCAGTTCTCAGCCTGACACCTCAGTGTGCAATCCTCGTAAACCTTTGGATACTCGTAGAGAACGTAACAGTACGGACAAGCCGTCCAGAAAGTCGATGACTCTGAGTCGGGTGGTTTACTGGGCCGAGTCGAATCGGTCTTCCAGGTCACATCGGTTGTGTCTGTCTCACTATGCTCCGGAGAAGGAGGAGTTGCTGCCTGATTAATTCGACCCATCCGAGTCGACTCGGTCGGATCAAACTGACTGGAGGTAGCGTTTCCTGACTGATCCATTTGGCTCATCGGAATAGGCCCAAGACGATTAATCCATGGGAGGATTAGTGTGGTTGAAACTAATTGATCCTGTCTGTCCCAGCGAAACCGATTTGATTAAATCTCCCTCCACCAAGGCGACACAGAGGGTGGGGCGAGTTGACTCGGGCTTATTGGTATTTAAACCGAATTGCCCTCCTTGTAATGTGGCATTTCCATCTCCGCTACTGCTTCTTACCACGGATAGTGGTTGCGCAACTTGCGGTTGAGTTCCTTTGGGCAGAGGTGGCAGCATCTGCATTTGCAGTTGCTTAAACTGGGGTTGTTGTTGTTGATTGAGTTGACTCAGGTGTCCAAACTGAAAGAATCTCATCTCCTTCTTAGAAGGACAGGACAACACATTCCAAGCTTCGGAAAGGAGAGAGAGCCGCAGGATTCAAAAGAGAGGCGAGTTTCCTGTACTGAGTCGTTACGACTTCCATGGATTGGGTTAACGGAACCGAACCAACCAACTAGAAAGGAAAGAAACGTGGCTTTTTTATATAAATAATAATAAAATTAATTAATTATAAAATTATTTACAAAAATAGTATATATGTTTACTACCATTCTCGCGGGTGCTGCCTGACACGTTGACAGCATCATTTCCCTTTTTCAGCCAATCATTAGTAAATCATTACTGTTTAAAAAAATTTTTTTTGTCGCTACTATGTCAAGCAACACTTATATGTATTTAAAGATATCCATGAAAATATGGGTATATACAATGGAAAAAATATTTTTTTAATGGTTTTGTCACACTGTCAACGTGATGCAGCCGCGGCTAACCATCCCTAAAATTTGTTGTGCAACGCATCTCAATCTCTATACAACTGCTTATTAGTCATCTTCTTAGTCCACCATGCTTTCCAATATGACTTTCAGTACTGGAATCATGTTTGCATGTCGGCAATCAAAACCGATACAAGAATTGTGGGCATGTCATTCAACAATGTCATGATGCAGTTACAAATAGTTTTTGTATCGAGTTTGCGATGGCCTAGCGTCATATGTGCAAAAGTGCATGTATGACACCCAACAAATTTTGGATCTCCCACAGTTGCGACCTTTGGATAAATGCATCTCATAACCGCCAGTTGCACCCTTCTGCCGACCTCCAACACTCCCCAACATATAATGTCGATTTAGATACAACGATTTTTTAGTCGACCAACACCTTCATGCTATATCGTTTGATGGCAAATATGCAGTCCTCATTGGTTGTGAATTATTGGCCTATAAACAACTCTTCTAAGTCCAAATCTGCTAGCAACCAGTGAAAAGATATTATATTTGGGTACTCAAGGAACTCGGATGCATGTGCCACATCAAGATCTACGCTCAACATGTGGGCCTCAAGGTCATTGCATATTACAATGCCACAGGTCGGGTTCTTGACCGAAGGGACGTATACATTTTCATCATTGTCCGCGCCTTCGTCGTCGATATCATCCGGGACCTTATCCAGATCGGGGTCAACCAAAATCTTCACCCTTATTATCAAAATGAGCATCATTATCTAGTCTTTCTTTATCATTTGCATCGGCCTCAATTGCCATTGGATGTATCGGTAAATAGGGACTCAAATTAGGGTTGTTATACGCAGTTGGAGCATGGTGTGGATTTTCGACTAATGTCGATGTCGCTTCATAATCGCACTGTTTTGCCCATCCAACATTCAAATTGAAGTCAAACCTATGTACAGACGATCGCCTATCGACAAACGCTCTCAGAGCCTTCGTACATAGGTCTTGAACTCTATATTGTTTACTTAATAGAGTGACATTTTGAACAAGCTCTACATCTGTTAACTCAGCCAACAGCTCAACTAGTTCAACGTTCACGTTCCCAGTCGAGCAATAAAGTGCGATCATTGTTTCCATGCCTTCATCATCTACAAGTTCCATCTCGGTATATTTGCAGAGATTTGACAAATTTGGAAATTTGTAAAATAGTCTTGACATCACCTCCCACAACGTTAAGTAATTTTTGCAATAATCTTTTCTTTCATATCTTCGAATTTTACATTTTTATTAAGCATCATTATTATTTGCTAGTAAGATTCAAATATATAACCAACAATTGTTTGTAAAATTACCCTCGAAATAAACGTATATGAAAAATTGATTATTCATCTTGATCCTAAATTTATAAAATAAGTTAAAATATAAAAAACAATTTTTATTTAAAAATATTAGATCCTACTAAAAAATATAATTACATATAAATAATTATAAACAAACCTTATAAACTCGAACTTGAATTTTGAAGTTTAAAACACAAATATTCTTTTCTTTTCTGTTTTCTCCTGTTCTACTGAACACAAATCTTTCTTTTTTTCTTCCATTCAATAGAAACCAAAAAATTCAACAAAAACCCAAAACTTCAACAGAAATAGATTTTTGACTAGGGGTTGGGTATATATACTAGGTGGTGCCGCCTGACAGCGTCATGAGACCACAAGTGTCTCTTGACATGTTGGCGACACCACTAATAAATTAATTTTTTTGGTTTCCCCTTTTTTTCTTGACAATATTTATAAAAAAATGTATCGATATCGCTTGACACATTAACGATACCCATTAATTTTTTTTTTTAAAAAATTATTAGTGGTGTTGCCTGACTCAATGACGACACCCATTAAAAAAATTTCCAGTCTCAACTTTTTTTTCTAACACCAATTTTTTTTTAAATTATCAACACTTGACTCGCTGTAACCATATCACCCTAACAGACCAGTGACACTTAGTATGTTTTTGCATGTGCATTGGGGTGGGATATGATTATGTGATGGAGAAAGTTTGTTTTGGCAGTTTATCCGCGCTTTATGATTCTGGCGGAATTTCCGCAATATGCTTTTGGCAGCACTACTGCATATTATCTGAGTGGCATACGACCACATTATGGTATGCTAGATGGATGAGTTCTAGTAGCTCTATTTGGTGTGATTGGTTGGACGGAGTTGGTGTGTAGTGAATGAGGGTAAGAATTTCTGTATGACATCTCTATGCTAAGCACATTATAATTTATGATCTGTCTGTTTTGATATATGCATCTATGAATGATTCTGCTATTTGCTTGTGGGCCAAGACACACACTGAGGCTTATAATTCACCCTGTTTGCTTAATTTTTTCAGGTAACACCAGACTTAGAATTGGCGCTCAAGAGCTCGGTTCGATTATTCCGTATAAAACTTTCAAGATTTGAAAGCAGATGATCAAAGTATTGATTTATTAATATAACTTTCAAGATTCGACCAGTAATGTCTAGATCGGATTTAGAGTGTTACATATTACCTCATTAAATTTTTTTCTAAAATTACAATAAAAATAAATCTTACTTTTATTGAAATAAAATTATTTAATTCATGTACAATATACAAAATTATACACAATTATACAATATATAAAATAGCAAGGTGGTGGAAGAATTCCTCAAACAATAATAATAATGCAAGTACGAGCTTTGTTTCTTTGAAGTAAAAATTAATAACCCTGGAATGAAGAGTCTATTCTAGAAGTGTACATGGGTCGGGTCGGGCCTAAAAAATAGGCCTAAAATTTTCTTCAAGTCCTACTCATATAAAATGCTAAAACTAGGGTCAGGTCTACTACCAGTATTAATTTTTATATTATTTTATATAATTTTAATATATATAATACATAAAAATATTAAAAAATCAAAATAAATATTTTTCAACAAATTGAAAATAAATTTTAAAAATATGTAGACTTAAAAACTCTAAAATAGATGCAACTTAACAAGCAAATGCCTCTAAAATAATAAAAAAATTAACAAATGTCTTTAAAATAATAACAAAATTAACAATAAAATAAGTTTTATATAATATCTAAACAATAACAACAAAATAATAGAAACATAATAGTAAAATGGTAGCAAAATAAGGAGAAAAATAATAAGAAAATAATATTAAAAAAACAAAATTTTTTTCCTTTAATGAATTTGGGCAAGGCCGGGCAAAAAATGACTTACCCGAGCCCTATCCACTTTTTAAACGGGCTTTATTTTTTGTCCAAGCTCATTTTTAGCCTATATTTTTGCCTAAACCTCCCACATTTAGGCGGACCTTGGTCAGTAAAGTTGCCAAACCCATGTACACCTCTAGTCTATTCCATGAGGAAGCTACTCATAAAATAGATGTTTTGAAGATATGATTTTTATATAAAATTATGAGAATAAAAAGAAAAATTCCATCTCATATATTTTTTGTAATAAAATTAAACTTTTGTTCTTATCAATTTGACTGACCATTTTACCAATAAAAACCTATTTCTTATTTTATTTACGAAAATGGATAATTTTTTTATTTACCGAAATAGGTCAAAAACACTAAAACACGTCCACGTAGGAGCGTTTTAAGGGAAAATTCTAAAAAAAAAAAAAATGCATCTATAAGGGAGCGTTTTGCCATGTCAGCACAAAACGCTTTATGTGGACGCGCTTTACTGACGCGGCAAAACGCTCCCTCAAGAACATATTTTAGCCCGTGTTTTTTAGAGTTAAGGCTATCTACATGTTTAGTGCATAGAATTTTAGGGTTTAAAATTTAATATTTAGGATTTAGGATTTTGTCATGTCAACGAAGCACGTTCATGTTAACGCGTTTTGTATTGACATGTAAAACGCTTCTTCAGAGACGTATTTTTTAGAATTTCTCCTTAAAATATTCTTACGTGAACACATTTTAATATTTTCGACTTATTCCGATAAATAATAAAAAATAACTAATTTTTGTAAATAAAATAAAAAACCTTTTATTAGTAAAATAATTGTTATTTTTACAGTTTTATCGGGCAAATATCCCAAAATACCAAAAAATACAAAAATTACGGAAAGGACGGGTTTCAAAATATTGACCGGAAGGGCAATTTCCCCAAAAAGCGTCGCGTCGGTAGCGCTTTTTGAAATCGACTTAAAAGCGGCGTCACGTGGGGCGCTTTAGGCCACGTCGACTAAATGGCGCCCTCGTGGGCGCGCTTTGGTGGCGTAACCTAAAGCGCTCTACGTGGACGCAGCAGCATATCTTCAAATCCACTTGCAATGTGAAAAATGAATTAAATTTTTGGGCGATGAGTCTCCGACAAAATAATTTTGAGAGCGTTTGAACAAACCGTGGCGAAAGCGCTCTCGCGTGGGCGCTTTTGCTCTGATGGTCTCCGGCAAAATTATTTTGAGAGCGTTTACGAACAAACCGTGGTAAAACGCTTCGGCGAGGTGCACTATTACCCGGGCGGTGAAAAGCGCTCCAACGTGGGCGCACTTTTGCTACGATGCCGCGGCAAAATTAGGCTATCATCGGCCAAATTGCATTCTCGGTTGGCGAAAGCATTCAAGCAAAAAAAAAAAAACCGAAAATGAGTGAGCGTATTAATAGTGTTATTTACTACGATGGTGAAGTCGTGACACGAAAATGGTGTTATTTTCTTATCGGAGAACACAGTAGCGATTGAGTTTTAATCGAAGCGTCGATTTGGTGGAACCGCAAAAGAATTAGGCGTAAAATATTGAACAACGCCAATGAAAGTTCGATCTATTAAGTATAGATTTTGCGCTTGGTCGATCCGGTGAGATATGCGCATTCGACATCAAAGGTCCCGGAGCCTTGAGGCAATGGTGGAGAATCATTTTGTCGATGGATCGCCTATCTCGAGTTATATGTAGAATTTTCATCTCCAAGTGATCATTGCGACCTCAACATCTAGTATCGTTCGAGGGAATACGACCCAGTCGACACTACGTAAGTGGGAGGCAAAACACGAAGTGCCCGTGTGCGGTGGTAGTATGGAAAACATAACCCCGCACGACACTCGGTTGGTGGATGGGACATGCATATTCGTCAATCGGCGTCGGATGGCGAAATACGCATTGGGGGCGTCATCAACTTCTAGTGGATGGCAATCCACATCGATTGGAATCTTCGAAAGATGTTTAAGGAGGGATGATGTATTACAAGCGGCATCCACCGTGAGAGGGCCTCGTTTGTTGCGAGTTATGGAGGATCGGACGATGAATCCGATGTGGATCCACCTCGGGGCGGGGCTGACGGTGCGAAGTTGGACTATTTTACGAGCGGGCCCGTTCAATTGTACTGAAGATGTTGAGGCGGTTCGACGAAGAAGAAGAAGATCCGCTATTCGGGGCATACTCGCCTCCGTAGCACATGCATAATGTCGATCTATCTCAAGATGATGCATTGGAGTTTCCTGAACTACCACATCGGACGCGTGACCGTACAAATTCTTCGTTGGATTCGGACCAATTAGAAGTTGGTAACCAGTTTTCCAACAAGAACACTTTTCTTGGTGCATTGAAACAATCTGACATCGAGAGCAGGGTTAACTACACCATGGTTAAATCAAAGCTCGATAGGTGCGGCGAAGTGTCTTTGTGCAAGGCGGCACATGTGCATGGAAAATCATGGCGTCGTTGAGGAAAAGGACGGGGATGTGGGAGGTGAAGAAGTACAAAGGTCCGCATACATGTCTTACCGGTACAGTACCACTATGTGTTCAATGATTTCGAATAACACTAATATTATGTAATGTTGCATTATTTAACGTAATTCGTTGACTGGTGTAACACAAGATCATCCGAGGATGGATTGGACATGTTGGTGATTTAATAATCCGACGGTGAAGGCCGATCCCAAAACTACTGATCTGCGGCCTTAATTGGCAATATTCGTAGCCAAATAGGGTACCGCCCTCTTCTGAAAGGCTTGGATAGCCAAGCGAAGCGTTGGAAAAGTTGCGGTCGGTGGGGCGCTTCATATAATGAAGTGTGGCGGTGGTGTAAAGTCTTTGGAGAGATATGTCGAGCGGACTATGAGACATTGAAAGCGGAACCGTACTACAATGATCGTCTGCTTCGTGGATGCGCGGTGTTCAAGCGCTATTACGGACATTTAAGCAATCTTGAGATGCTTTTACATCTGCAAGCCATTGGTACAAATTAGCGGTACCTTCATGTATGGTAGATATCGCATCGGCTATTGCTAGGCGTGGCACAAGGCGGTTGTGGGAGAATCCTTCCGATTGCGTTACAATAATAACACCGAAGTCGGTGATGGTGGGACTTCTTCCTATCTAGGTTAAGGAGGCATATACGCCTCAACGACATATCGTTATATCGGATCGGGGCCTGGAATACTTGCGGCAATAGAGCAGCGAGGGAAGCATGTGGCATCGCACACACCATCGATATTATGCGAGGCATGTGGCATCCAACTACTATGGGCAACACCGATCTAAAAAGCGAAGCGGCAAGTGACCGATATGGGTATGAAATTTCTATTAATATAATTTCTTTTGAAATTTTCGATTTATTCGCAATTTGAATAGTGGTATGTAATATTCGATATCAACGTATATTGGCGAGTGCGAGATCAATAAAGACCGTTTTCACGAGATGTTGGCGGTTTGCGAAGATAACGCTGAAAGCGCAGACTACTGTGCAATATTCCTTTTGAGCAGTGGACACAAGCATATAATGGCCTACGATATGGTCATATGACCACAAACTGGCGAATGCATAAATTACGTGCTAAAAGGAACCCGTCATCTGCCGATTCTGACGGTTTTGCGGAGACATATTTTCGTTTAAGCGGCACTATTTAGAAGAAGCGGCGAGTTATCGAGGCGGATCTGAGGAGGCCATGTATGGAGCGAAGGTCTTGCAAGAAATTAACCGTGGGAAGGCGCGGCGAACACTATGCACACGGTTTGTCACGATCGCGACGACTATGGTTTCGGTCACGGAGTTTGTGAGCCGAGCCAAGGTATTGTTGGCGGGCATTATCGTGTACACTTGACAAATAGGACATGCGATTGTGGGATATTTGATGCGCCGTTACCCATGTGCTCATGTACTTGCGACTTGTCATAATCTTCGTCTTGACCCCATGAGCTATGTCGTGAAGTCTACAAATTAGAAAACATGTACAACGATGTGGAACACGTATTCCCACCGATCCGGATGAGCGTAAGTGGCCATCGGTATCGCTTGCTGCAGTATAAAACATTTGGGATAGAGAATTGAGGCGCAAACCAAAAGGTCGACCTTCCTCGACTAGAATACGCAACAATATGGATATCAGAACCAGACCAACCAAAGTCGGCGGTGCGGGTGGTGTAGGAACCCGACCATACATCTCGCTCGTGTCCAAATCGGACTAGTTGACCGTGTTCTTAGCTTGTTTGTCTCTTCTTTGGCTATGTAATATACATTTTTTGGAGGAAAAGCGGTGAACTTTTGTACAATAACTCAATTAAATTACAAAAAATTAAAAAAATGAAATTACAAAAAAATTAAAAATTAAAAAATTAAATTAAAAAAACAACCTCAAATTGTATTAAAAATAATACAACTTAATTACTACAAAAAATTAAATAAATGAAAAAATTAAATTACAAAAATAAAACTCAAATTGTATTAAAAATAATACAACCTAATTACAAAAAAAAAATCAAACCTATTTTGTCAAAGTTATTAAAATTAAATAAATTAAAAATTTAAATTACAAAAAAAAAAAACAAACTCAAATTGTATTAAATATATTACAACTTAATTACTACAAAAAAAATAAATCAAACATATTTTGTCAAAGTTATTAAAATTAAATAAATTAAAAAATTATATTACAAAAATAAAACTCAAATTGTATTAAAAATAATACAACTTACTTACAAAAAAATAAATCAAACATATTTTGTCAAAGTTATTAAAATTAAATAAATTAAAAAATTATATTACAAAAATAAAACTCAAATTGTATTAAAAATAATACAACTTACTTACAAAAAAAATAAATCAAACATATTTTGTCAAAGTTATTAAAATTAAATAAATTAAAAAATTAAATTACAAAAAAAACAAACTCAAATTGTATTAAATATATTACAACTTAATTACTACAAAAAAAATAAATCAAACATATTTTGTCAAAGTTATTAAAATTAAATAAATTAAAAAATTAAATTACAAAAATAAAACTCAAATTGTATTAAAAATAATACAACCTACTTACAAAAAAATAAATCAAACATATTTTGTCAAAGTTATTAAAATTAAATAAATTAAAAATTTAAATTACAAAAAAAAAACAAACTCAATTTTTATAATATATATTACAACTTAATTACAAAAATTAAGCGAGATCAATACAAAAAATTAAACTCAAATTATAAATTAATTTACAATTACTCAAATTATGGGGTTTAGGGTTTAGTGCGGATGTCGGTGGGAACCCGGTGCCACGAGGCGATTAAGTGATTCTGTTGGATTCCTCCTTCTTCTAGTTTCCGTGGGGTTGTGGAACCTCGGTGAGAATCCGATCCCTCGGCGGTGGAGTGCAGTTACAGGTGTTGCGATGATGACCCACCTTGATAAAATAATGACCGGAGGTGTTTGCATAAACCACGGCGGGGTGATTGCATCCGTCTGGTGAAGGAGTGCGGTAGAAAAAGCGCTCCCACGGCACCTCCTCTAATCCCACACCCGATGTCGGCCTCACGATCGGTGGCTAAAAGGAGTTGTCGAGGACGGACTCGAACCCGACCATGGATTCCAACACAGGGGGACTAGAAAAGGAAACATATATGGGTTAGGAGGATACATGTAAGGGCGAGTGCCTTTGGCATAAGCGTGAATATTGTGTTATCGGTGTTGTCGGTGAGCCGATGGGCGGTGATTGTATAAGTATTGTTGATGGGCGGTATTTGTATAAGTATTGATGATGGGCCGATGTTGTATAGGCCTGATGATGGGCGGCGATGTATGTAGTATTCTTTGGGCCGTCTCATCACCCTTCTCCTTGGATGTAAAGGGGCCGACGTTCCTTCGCTCGCGAATTTGCGTCGCCTCTCTTGATGACAAGAATCGACTTCCATGGATTCTAAACCATGGCATGTACTCACACGCACGCTAACTCGGGAACTACGATCGGTTCCGGTTAGGTAAAAAGTCATCTACCGGTTCTCCCACTTCTCGATATGTTCGACCAAAATATTGGCCAATCCGTGTCTTTGCCGCCAGTAAGTCCACTTTGTGCTCATCATCGAGCACCTCGAGAACCACAGGAATCGGTTGTCGACATCAAATTGCCGAGAACCGATCGGTGGTGCATCTCCACGGTCGGCGTAGGTGATTAGCGGGACCTTAACGTGCTAAGCTGTTCGGATTTTGGAGGAACTCCTGGAATTCTTGCCGAATTTGGGATCCTCATCGGTGTCCATTGAAACTATATTAACATTACCAAAATATTAGTTATATACATAAATACTAAATTATAATAACGAAATTGACACTTACTTGTGATTCAATAGTTGTTCCAATAGGAGTAGTATATCCTCAAGCGAGTCGGTATTCCAACATGACTTCTCGGATGGTTCCACCTAATTAAATAAACTCTTAGCATGCAATTATACTATAAATCTACGACATAATTGAAAAATATAATATTAAATTTACCTCGTTATCAATGGGAATGAATATGGTGGTCGAGTCGGGGCGTAAAAATGGAAATCGAAACCATGCCCATATTGCGGTAGTGATAGACAACCTCCGATTTTGCTTTATCCGCGCAAATCGCCCGCACATCTCCGATACAACCTCGATATACAGCGGACCCCAGCCCGAATTCACCGTTGCTCTGAAATCAACAAGTTTGAGAGCCATCTCGGTGGACGAGGTTTCTAGAGCGTCCGGCATCGGATAGCCTCAATTATCTGAAGTATGTATGCCGTGCATACCGTATTCTTTCATCTTGATCGAATCTTCATTGGCTGCGGGAATGTCTCGTAACCAAACCATATCGATCCGACCTCCTTGCAATTTATCCGGAATGGCACCGGAGCTCGTAGCATCTGACCATCAATCGTGAGATATTACGGTCCGGTGACTCTGGGCAGATCACCGGTAATCCCAAGCTATGCGCACATCTTCTAAGGTGATGCTACACTCTCGCATGGCGGATGGAAAGTGTCGTCTCGGGTCTCCACCTCTCTATCAAGCGCTTATCAAAACGGGTCCAACTTGAACCCCGACCTATCGTGGCCACGTGCCAAAAACCCGCTTCCATAAGTAATTCTCGATCAATGGTGATGGGGACCGGGCATGTTCGAATATAACATTGCAACACCCGATCTGATTATTTAAAAATAATAAAATTCAAAATTAATGAAAAATTGCATAATTCAAAAATTTAATAATATTGAAAATTAAAATTCAAACTTACCATTCTCAATTCTTTGGGCGCCAATGTGAGTCTTTGTCTAAGCGATGTAAATCTCGACCATTGTACTCAGATAAAGATTTTTTAATTTTCCCAAAAATAAATATATTAAAAAATTATAAAGGGCTTTTTAAGTAAATGGTAGAAGACTATTTGAAATTTAAGAGTAAATTTCAAGGGCTTTGAGAGAAACTTGAGAGAAAATTGAGAGCAAATTGAGAGAAAATTGAGAGAAAAATGAGAAAGGATTGAAGTGTGAAAAAAATGAAGGGTTGGGGGTATTTATAGTTTTTTTTTTCCGTTGGTTTTTGACCGTTGGGGTCCAACGGTCACTTTTTTTTTGAATTCTTGCGGCCTAAAAGCGCGTCGCGTCTGGCGCTTTAGGCCACGTCAACAAAAGCGGCGTCCACGCAGGCGCGCTTTAAGTAACGTAACTAAGCGCTCCTCACGTGAGCGCGCTTAAACGATTCTAAAAAGCGCGACGTGGGCGCTTTTGGGGAAATCTACTTCCGTCAATATTTTTGAAACTGTCCTTTCCGGTAATTTTGTATTTTTTGGTATTTTTGGGATATTTGCCCGTTTTATCACCCCATTACAATAAAGTAAATGCAAGATGAGGGAGTTGGAGACAAGACTTCGTACGAGGGTACAACTGCGTCTGAAATTTTCTGACAAACGTTCCATCTCTCTGCAGCATCGTCAATCAATATGTACGGAAAACCAAAACTCCACCACACACACATATTTTATATATATAAAGAATAAAATTCTAATCCCAGTTTTCCTTTTCGGATAAAAAACTCTAGCCCAGTTGAAAAAAACAAACAGTAAAAGTCTAATCCCACTTAATGATATTTACAATTTATCCATTTCCATTATTTTTTAATCATCAAATAGAGACCAATATGACAAAATATTTGCAATGCCCGTCCTTGTTTGGACATAACAGGAATCTTTCCATATTTTCCTTGTTCCATTGCTTTCAATAATTTAGTAGCTATGTCTTTTCTGTCAAGTGTCACCACCACCATTCTCATCACTCAAACACCCCCCCCCCCCACAACACAAAAAAAGCAAATTAATATGAGAAAAACCCATAAACTATGACCAATCAAAATCCCCCACCTTTCTATATTTTCCTACAATGAGGTTGGGTTGGGTTGGGTTGGGTTGGGTTGGGATGGGATGGGAGGCTATTTTTCTCTTTTGCAACTAGGGTTTGCTTCAATGTTTTTCCTGATGTCATTTTACTTTCTTTAGTATCGGTTTTTAAGATAAGAGTATTTGATTCTACTGGCTTACTTTGGAAAGCCAAGAAAACAAAAAAAAAAAAAAAAAAAACAGTTGCACAGCTAGTCTCTTGATCCTACTACTGTTTCTTTTCTGTTTGCTGCTTCATACCAGAGATTCTCTTCTACACAATTTTCTTGGTACTTCAAGCTTTCTTTTTCCTGTATTTTGCTTGATTTAGGGTGAGAAACTGAGATCTTTCAATTTACATACATATGTATATTGGGTTTGATTTCTTGTGACTAAACCCCATTTTGTTCATGTGCTTGTTAGTAGCAATTAGCATAGGGTTCATATTAAGAAGAATTGATTTCTCAAATTGTGATTCCTTTGAACACAAGTGTTTCTTTAACAAACCGATTGCTGTTGTTTTGTTTGTTTTTTGTGGAGTGGAAAGAGAATGACGAGACAAAGGATAGAGATCAAGAAGATCGCCAACACAGCGGCACGACAGGTGACATTCTCAAAGAGGAGAAGAGGACTTTTCAAGAAAGCTCACGAGCTTTCCACTCTTTGCGATGCCGAGATAGCTCTTATAGTCTTCTCAGCCACCGGCAAGCTCTTCAAATATTCCAGCACCAGGTTACTTATCGGTAGCTCTTCCCTTTCATCTCCCATACATACCTTATCTCTGCTGCTTCTCCATTTGATTGTTTGGTAACTGTGAGATTAATTTGATTTGAAACAAGATCTGCCAAATCAAGAGAACTGTACAAGAATCTAAATTCATAATGACCAACGTACTGGAATCTTATATTTTTCTATTCAAAAGTTAAAAAAAACTTCTTTTAATAATCCATGTCAGAAGCTGGGTGGGGACTTAGGGTTGGGTGATAGTTTCATCAAAGTCTTTGTCTAGTTGGTACTTGACTGATGCTTTCCATGAACGAAGCCTTAGGTTTTCATAAAATATTAGGGCTCCTAATCACCAATCCTATTTTAAGTAAATCGACATGAATCCTGTCTTGTTTTGGTGTGTTGGCTTATCTATGAATAAATGCTTACTTGTTGGCTTATTATCTCTTTCTTAATAAAATTTTATTTTGATTAAGCAAATTATCCATATATATACATAAATTTTATGTTTATTTAACAACAAGAATTTGTTGAACTTCAAGCTTTGACCTATTGATATAGAGTTCACCTTTCCTACTAGGAATAGCATGATTCAATTCATCGTTGCGCCAAAAAAAAAAAAAAAAAAAAAACAAGAATTCATCTAATAATATAATATTAATTTATGAATCCTAAAATACATATATAATTAAGTTTAAAGGCAAACATATACTAAGAAAATGTGACAACAAATAAGATACAATCCGACTATCTACTCATAAATTTTCCAGTAATAGATCTTTCACAACGAGATCTATCTTATACAGTAACTATATGTAAGTATGAGGATTAATTGGGTAGCTGACCCTGTTAGTCCATTCTTTGCAAGAGTCGAAGCATAATCTTTTTGCTGTTTAAATAGGATTTTCCCCGCTTAATGGATAAGCATTTGCTACCATTGGGGAATTTTTTCTCATCTTAAATTCCAAGATTGGATTTGCGCCAATGGAAACCATAAATTTCATACACAATAGAAGGATATGGTAGATCTATCTTTTTTAGATAGTGAACGGACGAACCCCATTCTATTCACTGGTCGTTGATACTGAAAAAGTTGTTTCTTTTTTCTCAGCCCATGATCTGAATAAGTCGCACATTTTGTAGTAAATAAAATTGTTTTAACTATTTGTTTTGTTTTTAAAAAAAATTCAATCGTTAACTATTTATTAATTCATAGACAATATTTTTTATCGATATGATAGATATACCGGACCGATTCAAAATTTTACATGCATGAAAAATACAATTATATTAATATCAATTGGATGGTTAAAATATCAAGAGTAAAAAAAAGTTATGAAATTGCTAACCCTAGATCCTTGCCCTTGAAAAATGAATGTTTCTCTTCGAGCTCCATCCTGTACTATTTACATTACAACTCAACAAAAAGACGAACGATAATATAACAAAGGATGTCAAGCAAAAAGCACCTTCGTTTCTACATAACGGAAAGTGGTGGGTTAAAAGAATATAAAATCATGTTAGTTTTACATTGTTGTAAGTGGACCCCATCCCGTTCCATCCTTTATAAATTCATTTCTTTAGTTTGTTGTAGATCTAAATTTTTTTACCCTTTATAACACATTTCAACCTATAAGAGCAACAAGCATACCCATTACTAAGCTAGTTCTTTGTAAGAGCCTCTTCTCCCAAAATTAATTTTAGTCCTAACTGAAATAAAAATGATAAATTTTATTAAAGATATGATTTAAATCTCTCTAATTAATATTATTAATATATATTATATTTTTACTCAAAATTAAAAAAAAGTCAAATATGATTTAAATATCAGATATGGTTATGGGTGTAATAACAACTACCTTGTTATAATAGTAAAAATCTTTACAGATAAATGAAATTTTTTATAAAAAAGATCGGTTCTACGTAAACCCTCAATCTTAAATGTAAATATATATAATCCAACATCTGGGAAAGGATTGGATGAAACGATTACGCCACGTCATCCATATCCGTTCCCAATCAATTAACGACACATTAGCTAATTTTTACATGTCATTTACACCTCATTTGATTATATTTTACACCTCAATTAATGACATGTCTCATTTATACATCATTTACACAAAGCTAAGCGGGATTGAATTAGTTAAAAACATTTTGAAAATGATTCAATGAATTTAGACTTGACAAAATACAGATGCTACTAGGTAAAGAAGTTTACTTGTCTCTAAAAAATTCATTAAAAATGAAATTCAAAAATAAAATGACTCAAATGTACATTACACTAACTTTTGGGGCCTAATGCGCGAGTTCACCTTGTCAATTTTTGTATTACTAGCCCAACGAAGTATAATGACTTATAAACAATGATCTCAACGAAGTATAATGACTTATAAACAATGATCTCAATTTTTTTTTTTTTTTTGGAAATGTGAGATTGATTCTTTTGAAATATCTCAATTTTTCAACACCATATACACAAATATAACCTTTCTAAATTAGTAAGAAATAATCCTTAACTAATATCCATATACACAAATAAAACAAACCTTATTTTAACTAAGGAAAAAAGCCACCCTCTTCCTATGTTCAAGATTTGATATTTCTCTCTGTTAATTCTCTCCTTTTTTTAATGAATTCAATTTAATGTTGGGGTTGATGTTGGTAGTTTCCCATTGCTTATGATCTTTTCATTAGTTTACAAAGACTATAAATATGGTTGCTATTGAAAAAATGGTAGCTCCCATGTGAAGATTACAAATATTAATGGTTGAATACTTCATGGTAGTTTCTATATGAAATATCCAAGTTAATAGCTTAGAACCCAAAGTCAAAATAACATGAATTCCATAGTTTTAACTAAATCTATTCTTAATCTTTAAAAATATGCATTCAAAATGGGAAAAAAAAAAAAAAAAAACTCTTAGATTGATTTGAGGGAACAGGAGTGTTGAGGGTGATCATCCAAGTGCAAGAGTGATGTATGAGTGGGATTATATTATATAGGATTTTCTTAGCTTGTGTTTAAGGTCATTTTATTATTAATTTGATTCTATATATATATATTTTAGGTTCAATACATTACCTTGATTGAACTTTGATAAAACCTAATTGTTGAATTACAATTTTCATTATGGCCTAGTATGAGCCAGGTGATTGAAAGGCGCCGTGTACAGTCAGAAAGGATTGATGGATTGGAGGACGCTCCATCTGTTGAGCTGCAGGTTACAACTTCTGTTTTTTCTCTTATTGTTTGGTTTGCACATACAGATTTATGGGAAATTATCTATTTTTATCAAAGTAAATGCATTCCGATGATCATGAGATGGATTAAGCACAACTAAGAACCCCTTTTAAGATCTTGAACTTCTTGTGTAAATAGTGCTGCCTGTATGAAACATTAGATCCTTGAAAAGGCCACTTTTTTGATCCTATCTGCTTGGAAACCGAACCCCATTTTAATGATGAAGTTGTGGACTGGTTTGTTTTAGCTGGAGAGTGCTACTCATTCCGTGTTGAGCAAGGAACTTGCAGAAAAGACCCAAGAACTGAGGTAAAAATCCGAGTATTTATTACTGTGATATATGAGGTTGTCAATGCCATAATGATATTTTGGCATGGTTTCATTGATAGACAGCTAAGGGGAGAAGACCTCCAAGGACTAAACCTAGACCAACTGAAACAACTAGAGAAATTACTCCAAGGTGGCTTGAGCAAAGTTACAGAAACAAAGGTGTTTTCTTCAAGCCCCATACTTATCTTTGCTTTTTCAAGTTTTATTATTTTCCTTAGTTGAGTCAGTGGAAAAGCTTTCATGTTTCAGGATGAGCGATTTTTGAAAGAGATCAGCACCCTGGAGAAGAAGGTGATTGATATATAAATGGCTAACTTATAAGAAATGGTCAAAATCCATGCATGCATTCAAAGATTTTAATGGCAAAAACATCCTTTTTTACTTAACTGTTTGTTTATACCTTGAAGGGAGCAAAACTGAAGGAAGAAAACCTGATACTGAAACAGCAAGTGAGTGTATTACACCGTATCTTGTTTCTTGGTTTCAATATATTTTCATTTGACAGCCAAGTTAATTTTGGGTAGATGGAGAATTTACCTCTTGTGGTCAAAGGCCAACCATCAGAGCCATTTCCCCATCTTCACAAATCTGGAGACACCCCTTCTCCTCCTCAAGGGTATAACACCTCTGATATTTCACTCACCTTGGGGTAAGCTCTCATATATACTTTGTAAACTCTTTTATCTTTTCCTACGCATTAAACATGGATATAAAATATGACTTTCGATAACAACTTTTAAGAAAAAAAATGCAACTACGTGTGGTATATTGCTAATATCTGCTATAGCCTGGCCTGAGTGCATCAACCAATGCCCTTTTGCAGGTTACCTTTCCCTACGTGATAGAAAGGTTAGAGGGGATGTTGTGAAGAAATGCTCCTCATATTTGCATAATATCGTATCTTTAAAGCTCATCTATATGAGTAAATATACAACCTGGCTCCTCTATGTTAAATGTATCTATATATCTATAGGCTGAAGATAACCATTTGATTATCAAGTTCATTGATGTTTACGAAAAGAAAAGAAAAAGGTATTGCAATAAAACTGACTTTTGCATGCAAGAAAAAATCGTTTATCTGATACTATCCACTGCCATCCCTGCAAGTAGAGAAAGTGTATAAATAGATGCTAAGTGTATGATCAAAGTAGGGATCGACGAGTTGGAAAGAGCTGTGGAGGCTAACTCCAGCATTGCAGGAGCTCGATACAATCATCACATTTCTTAAATTTCTTTATTTATGAAGACATGTGATGAGATAAACATCTCCTTAAGTGGAGAAATTTCAGAGATTTATTTCTATTCATATACAACGTAGTGAATACTCCAATAGTAATAGATAAATTAAGATAGTACATTTCAATTGGTGTTAGGAATTTCTCTTAGTTTTATCAGTATTGGGGTAAGTCTTGGTTTGAGGCTATAGATAGCATGAGTGAAGCCATCCTAAAACCTAATATCATAATTAAACTTAATTATTTTAATAGATAATATTAGTACATATCTCATGAATAATCCACTGAAAGATAGGGGTGTTCAGTCGGTTAATTGATCGGTTAACCGACCCGAAATAACATTAATTGAATTAATCGACCTTTTAAAATTTTTAATCGTGAACCGAATCAAATTTTTTTAAAAAAACTGAAATTTTTTCGGTTAATTCGGTTGGTTAACCGAAAATTATATATTTTTATATTTGGTTAAAAATTAACCGAATTAACCGAATTACCCAAATTATTCGAATTTTTTGAATTATCCAAATGAATCATCACATAATTAAAAAGATTACATAATTTTAGTTTTAGTTTTAGAATTTTATTTTTATTTATTAAATTATTTCCAATTTTATGATTAGGTTGGGTTAAATATTTGGGTTTGGATTGGGTTTAGGTGAATAGTGGGCCTATTTATAATTTATAATTTTATTTATTAATTTTTTCGGTTAAACCGAAAAAATTCGGTTAACCGACTATTTTTGAACCGAATTAACCGTTAAACAAAAATTTACAAAATAATTAATCGATCTCCGACTGAAAAAATTCGGTTAATCAACCGATTAACCGAATTCGGTCGGTTAACCGAATTTTTTCAGTTTTACCTGAATTTTACACATCCTTTATTGAAAGAGCTACTAAGCTGTAATGGAGGAGGATAGGAATGACCGTGCTATATCTCGAGAAATTGTGCTATAAGCTTTCCTGTTCGATTTTCGCTTTCTCGCCAATTTTTTTAAAATACAAATTGCCATTAATACTAATAGTGTAATATTAATACTAGACTTGTGCCAATCAACCAGTGTTGTTATTTGATGTATTAAATTAAAAATAATACGGTGAATATAAAGTTGTCAAAACGAATAGACTAATAAATATTAAATATTCAATACACGATTAATGTCATTGAATTAAACGAATTGATATGAGTTTATATTAATTCATCTTTATTTTAAATAATAATATTTTAATTTATATATTTATCATAATACAAAACCACACTCTTAAAAATTAAACATTTATATTAGTTTGTTATTACTTTCTAAATATTAGTATTGTTGAAATTATATTTAATAAAGGTACCCTTAATAGGTAGAGGAATAATCAATTTATTGGAAAATTGTTTATGAAAACTGTTTTATAGTGTAGCAAAACTTTAAAACATTTTCCTAAAATTGGATTTTGGATGTGATATGTAATAAATCTCACTAAATTTAGAATTTGTATTTTCGAGCTAGCGAGTTTTATTAAATTCTGAATCTAATGAATAAATCCTTCTAGCTTTTGAGCAAATGATTTTCTTCATTGTTCTTGAACTTTTAAATGTTAAGAGAGTGAGTTCTTATCAAGAACTCCGAAAACAAAATGAAAAGTTTCAACCTTTTAACGAGGAAAGATAACTTTCTTTATGGGGAAACCAAAATGGAAAATATAATATTGATGATCTATCGTGCAAGTCACGTTGTCCATATATAATGTGCAAGGTGCATATAATAAATTTATATATTGAGGCTCTTGTTCATTAGGAGGCATACACTTGTATCACGGGGTTAGAATTTTAGTCTTGCAATGTACACGACTTTGGGCGATTTCTTCGTTTTAAATGCACTTAAATCAGCTTAACTCTCAAAAGATGAGAATTCTCTCAAAATTCTCTAAGGCAATAGAAGTATAGCGGAAGCAACTTGAAACAAAAAGAGCAACATGAGAACTAAAAATCATAGGAAAACAATGCACACCAAGTGTTTGAATAAATGCTGTCAATATATTTTTAACCCAATAATAGCTAAATACAATGAGATGAATACAAATAAAGGGAGAGACCTCTATTTATAGTTGAGTTCCTCCAAAATCAACGGTACAAATTGATGGGATTTTCATGGATTCCACGAATCAAGCCAGTTTAAGCAGGTTAAATGAGTCTCATTTAATAAGTTGGCCTCTATAGAGTATTCTATGCGCAATGGTAACTGGTTTTGATCCGTGGCCTGTGACACTTGCACTTATTTGGCCGAAAGTGTTACAAGGGGTACATTGGTCACTTGGGGATGAGAGGTTGACTAGTTTTTGGTTGGATACATGGATGGTTGGTTTTGGGTCACTTAAACACTAGTATAGTGGAGCAAGGCCTTTGGAGGATATTGCGGTTGTTAGAGGCATGGCTACAAGATCAGGTGAGAGGGACTGGAAGAAGCTCTTCGGTTTAATACCACAGTTCCTGCTGAATAAAAATTGCAGGTATAATGTCGCCCTTGGACGGTACGAGTATTGACAGGTTGGCATGGTATTCGAGCAGTGCTGGTGGATTCTCAGTGGCTCGAACGTATGAGGGGATCGTTGGCACAAACTGGGGATATTCTAACCTAGTTTGGCAACTCATTTGGAGATGCCAAACACCTCAACGTGTTCATAGTTACTTATGGCTGGCTTAGCGAGATTGCCTTTTGACAAATGGTGAACGTGCTGGACGAGGGATCACGGACGATGCATGTTGCAATTGTTGTGGAGAGTTGCTGGAGGCAATCCTTCATGTTCTTCATGATTGCGTCTACGCTAAAAATGTGTGGAATTCAGTGCTAACGAGTAATGTTCGATGCTGGTTTTTTTAACTACCATTAAATGAGTGGACTGTCAAGAATATTCAAGATGCCTTCCATCTCAGTTTTGTTGGTATAAAGTGGAGTATGTACTATTCGATCATTGTTTAACTACCATGGAAACAACAAAATAATTTTAATTTACAAGGCTCAGAGGAGCTGATTCGTACCAATCTCTTATGGGTGAGAAGTATATATATATAATGCTCAGGTAAGGGGGCGGGGGGTGCAATTCATATCTGGATGTAGGCTAATGCAAATTGGGAAGCACCTGAGGAGGGTTGGATGAAACTCAATACTGATGTTGCTGTAGACAGAAGTAAATGGAATGCAGGTATTGCTGGTTTATTGTAAAACGCAAGAGGAGAATGGGCGTTGGGATATGCTCAACACTTGGGGGATGTATCAGTCTTTCAGGCAGAGGCTAGAGGAATTCTTACAGCTAGCACGGAACCAGGGGTACAGGAAAATTGTTGTTGAGAATGACAATGCCTTACTCATTGAGACAATTGTAGTGGTGTGAAAGTAACAATGATTTTGCAAAGCTAAGACAGATATAGAAAGCTTGTGACTGGGATTGGCAGCTAAGTTTTCGGCACGTCGAACGAGAGACAAATACTTTGTGCGGACAAGTTGGCTAATTTGGGGAAGTTACTAATTATGGACCTTGTTATCTTCCATGCACCGCCTGCTGATCTTAAGTAATTTTAGGAAGAGACTATAAAGTAATTTTCTCATTTAGCAAGGGGCCAAGGCTCCTACCCCATTGGCTACATCCCTAGTTCTTCTTGAACTAAGTGTGATTTTTTTAAGTATCATGTCTAATTTACAGTCGGTATTTGAAGTTCGTGGCTATCCCTTTAAATAATGTTGTCTTTAAAATTCGAATTTATATCATTTCCTTAAGAGTATATTTTAGTGATATTATTAGTGGATTGACAAATATCGTATAGAGATAAAAAGTAAATATTGAAAAAGTACACTGAGTTAAACTGTGATAATGTCTGCACATAGGTTGAAACAGATAATAAATTTTGTTCTACATGTAAATAATCAAAGTCAAAGAAGATAATGTATTGCTTAAAGAACTTACAAAGTGCAGTATTTATAATTGTACAAGGTAAAATCTCTTATCAACTAATTGATAATCCCATTGTAGTCTTGAATCTTTGACACTGCAATCAAATAATTCTAAGAGAGCTGGAAATCGGAATGAAAGTTGGGATTTGTGAATTTCGAAATATCATTGTTTTGACTTCAGCATTTTACCCATGGCCGAAAAGGTCGAATAAAAAGACCCCATCGTTAGCGAATCGGTAATAAGATAAAATACAAGTACAAGAAAGATTGGTCCATATTGAATCGACCGCCTCTCGATTCTCCAAATCCAAAGGCGACTCCTCCTCCAAGGATGGGAGAAGAGAGGGTGAAAGAAGAGGCCTTGCAGCTTATTGGGATGTTCCAACTTCTTCCTCGTTTGGTGGTTTTCGATCTTGATTACACCCTCTGGCCTTTCTACTGGTTTCTTTCTTCTTCTTCTTCTTCTTCTTCTTCTATATAATTTCTGTTTTCAAATGAGAATACCCACAAATTTTTGTCTTAATTCTATTCATTTTAGTGCTTTGATCTTAGTTTTAGTATATATTATAGCAACCCTTTAATCAGAGCTTACCGTTTATCTAGTTTTTAATGGAACAGAGTCAAATTTCACGATTCTGCTTCTTCCTTTTTATCACCATTTACTAATACTTAAAACCAACCACAATACTGGGGTTTTCATCTTAGTTGTAGAAACAATATGACTGCCTATTGCAAGTGTCCTTAGTTTATGTGCCTTGCTCTTTATTTTCCAACCCAGACAAGGCATGAAAAGAAATGACATTTTATGTTGTTTTTGTTGTTGTGGATGTTTGGATTGGCATGTTTTCCTGCTGATGGTTAAATTTTTCAGTCAGCGCCGCTCCAAACGTGAAACGCCATCTTTGTACCCCCATGCTAAAGGCATATTATATGCACTCAAGGACAAGAGGATTAATTTAGCTATTGCTTCAAGATCTCCGACTGCAGATACAGCAAACACGTTTCTTGACAAATTGAGCATCAAATCTATGTTTGTTACAAAGGTGAGACCGTTAAAACTCCACTTCTACTTGTTTATTAGCAAGGTTGTGTTTTGAGCTGCAGTGTTTACAGGCTAATGTAGAATGATGTAGCTAAAAGATTATCCTTGTCAGTTCATTCATGGGTAACCTTATTTATAACAAGCTGACCCATATGCAAAGTTGCTCTTTTGCTGCTTATTGATAACTGTTTGTTTCACATTTCAATTATTCTGGTTTGGATCATTCAGGAAATTTTTTTCAGCTGCAAGAACAAGACAGATCATTTCAGGAGAATTCAGTCCGGGACTGGGATTCCCTTCAACTCAATGCTCTTTTTTGATGATGAGGATTGGAACATAGAAGCTGTAAGAATGGTTTCTCCTACATTCTCTGCTTGCCTCTTCTTTTTTCTATTTGGTCACTTGCTGGTATTCTACGGTATTGGGTATTTGGACCTTCTCTACTCTTTCTTTGTCATGGTCTATTTTGCTTGAACTCTTCTTCTTCTTTTTCTCTCTCTGAAACACTACATATTCAAATGAGTATGAGTAACATAGATATGGCTATTGGGAAAATGAGGTTTGAATTATATTCTTTATATCATTTACTAGAATCTGTAATGATAATGGCAGGCTTCCAAGATGGGAGTGACGAGCATATATGTTGATAATGGGGTTAATCTGAGAGCGTTGAGACGAGGGCTAACTCAATTCACTGAAAACCAAAATGCATCAGACAAGAACCAGCGGAAAAGGATCATAATGTACTCCAAAAACCCAAATTCATACGTGAGAAAGAACCAACCAAATCTGAGTGTTGGTTGGTTTAAAAATTCAAGATTATTTGCTGCATACAATTTACTTGAGCACTTGTGTTAGCGTTGATAATCGGTGTAGTTAATCGATTTTTAAATTTTGCATTAAAATAAATTTTTATACTCGTTATTTTTATTAATTTATTATAAAATGTTCCATTTTATTTCATAAAATTAAAAATATTTATATATTTTATATAAATAAAAATTAAGAGTGTCCTATATGTGAGTCTCGCTCAATAATAGTCACTTCTAATGCTAATTATTATATCCTATCTAAAGTAATTAATAGTATGTTCAATCATCACCTTACCTAGAACTACGATGGTTAACCAATTGATCAACTTGTCTTTGGCCCACCTAGGGGAAGATGACATATGGCATCTTCAGATCATAGAGAAGGGTATATAAACCCTTAGTTCTGACCTAGAAAAGGATCCATTTTCCTCTCTTCTCTCTTTTCTTCCTTTCTCACTCCTTCTTCCCAGGCTACCGTACACAACAACTCTCCACCTTACTTTAAGCAATATCCTCACTGGTAAAACTCAAGATAGACCAATATTATATCCATCTTACTTGATTCTTATATCAACAATTAGTGTAGGGAGCGTGGGCCACTTTCATTGCAATATTTTCTTGATGGCAAACTTAGAAACCAACATTCCTACCGATCAAACTCAAGTCTTACCCAAAATACTAATCAAACTTAGCCAAATCAAAACTTTGGAAATTATTATTACTATGGCACCCCACACTTTACTCGAACGGTAGGTCTAAAAGCAAGATGACACATTTTGTTGCTGGAGCAACTCAGACTATCCTCACTTGCTTCATTGAAGCTAAACAAACAAGTGTGGAAAAAAATCATAATTATCCATATTGTCTAAGTGAAATACATGTGAAAGAGGTCAAATGGGCCTATAAGTAATGACCTAAGGACATATGTGGTCAATTACGGAGTCAAGATACAAGTCTTAACTCAAAGTGTCAAAATGAAAGGCTTTGTCTCAATACCTTAAGGATAGGTCTCAAAACTTGCTTCTTCTTTTTTTAGAACCTCAGTTTCGATGTTTTGGGTCTCGATAATTTAGTCTCAAGTTTCAATACATGAGATAGAACATTTTTAATTTAGTTTCGATGTTTTGAGGTCTCGAGACATGAAGTTTATGTTTTGGTCATAAGTGCAAAGCCCAAAGCCAAAATATTATACGGTAAATTATACTTAAAGTCACTAAACTGTTAGTAAATTTATATTTTGGTCATTGAACTATCCAAAAGTTTTTATTTAAGTTATTAAGTTGTTAATTGTTGATGTATGACCATCTATTTTCGCACCACTTGCACTAATCGAAAGCTCTCTTTCCCCCTTTTTTTTTATAGTTCAATCATTTTTATTAAATAACTTTGAATGTCACAAATCCATGAACCAAAATACAAATAACTTTCTTCTTTGATCTCTGATATTGGTCAACAAATCAACTTGAATATACGGTATATTCTTTTACTCGTTGATGTATATTGATTCACTATGTCGATTGTAAAATTGTGCTTGGAGGACTTAAAAATATTAATAGCTGAATGATTTAAATAAAAACTTTTAAATACTTTAATTACTTAAATAAAAATTTTCAAGTAATCTAATAATTTTATAACATTTTAAAATTAAATAATCAAAATATAAATTAGCGTCAGTGTAGTTTACCCGATATTATATTTCCGGTTGCGGATTTTAGCGGTTGGTTGGCGAAGGCGGAATAATTTCACCTTTGACCCGGCGGTTAACTTTCACTGGCACTTGTCGGTTGTCGAATGGAACTACAGACACGTGACGGTTATGCTTGCGTATCCATCTTGTATTCTGATAACTGTGTATCCATTTTTTATTTCGTCGAGGTGCGGTCCGCAGACTAAAAACAGTTCTGACCGTTAGATTTCATCTTATCGAACGATCAGTAATTGACTATTCATATTTAATTAAAAAGACTATCAGCGAGTGAGTCAGAGTGATACGTTAGCTAATATCATTTAAAGAAAAGAAGGTTCAACCTTTTTTCTATGTTTTGATTTCGGAGCAATAATTGAGGGAATCAGAAAATGGAGAAAACTGATGGAATTGGGAAAGAAAATGGAAGCACAGAAGAAAAGCAAAGTTTCAAAGATGGATCAATTTGTGGGTATAATTCGCTTCAGCACCTCTTGAGCGCAAATCTCAAGCCTCAACTCTACCAGGTCTTTTCTTTTTCTTTTTTCCCGCTTTACAGGTTGTAATTTATCTGTCTTCACTTTGTTGATTTAATTGGGTATTTTTGTTTCTCTTAATCTGGCCATGCACTGGGCAAAAAAAATCCAATCTTTCCTGTTATTTTTCTTTTATATATATATATATATTGTAAAAGCAAATTTGATCATGAAAAAGGAAACCCCAGTTCAAATTGTCTATTATGAATCGATTGGTTATTGTCATTTTGGTCAGTTTTTGCCACTGAAATGATCATTGCAGTCGATCCTAGAATTTGTAAACAGTTTATCTGATTAACAAGTAACAAGTTTTGCCTGTTAAAAGTCAAAATCTACTGATCTTATTGCTGATGAAAGTAACAATCTTTTGGAATTTTGTTATGGTTTATTAACAGGAAGTCAGCCGGTTGCTTCTGGGGCTGAATTGCGGAAAAGCACTTGAAACTATTGTTCCACCTGAATCAGCTAAAGCCCTCTCTTCAAAACATGATTTTGATCTTCAGGTGCCTATTTATTTATCCAACATTACTGCATTATAACGATTCGTTGATATAGAGATCCATCATCTTAGCTCATCAATATTGGAAAACAATAACCACAAGTTTGGCCTGGCTGAAATCGTAATACTCTTATAAAACAATCAAAGTGAAGGAACAATATATGTTTTGGACACGTTAGATATACAAGGCACTACCATGCATTTTGACTGCAACTGAAGATTATGTTAATCTTTAGGCAGGGTTAGTTAATCTATGTCATATGTTCTGATATTTGTATGGAATATTTTTCTTCCTCCATTTTCCCCCTTTTCCAGTTTCTAGTTCATACATTTGAACATTTGGTTATAATAGTTCTATTGTATAATTTTAGTACTACCAGGATCTCCTTGAAATATGTTGATTTTCAGTCAATCCACTCTTATCTAAGTGGTTGAAAAACATCCCTTTTCTCATTACAAAATTATTCTCTCACCGACCTGACCTGAGCATACTTGTAGCTATTATCTCCGTAGATTTTTGTCATTTCAATACAAGTATATTGTAGAAGGCAGTTATATGTGCTTTTCCATTTCAAATCATTCCAGGCTTTCAAATTTTCTGCTGACAAAGAGTTGTTAAGAGAACCCCGGGTAGTAAGGGTCGGTCTTATTCAGAACTCCATTGCCCTCCCAACCACTGCTCCCTTTTCAGACCAGAAAAAAGCTATCTTTGAGAAATTGGGACCAATAATTGATGCTGCTGGTGCTTCAGGAGTCAATATACTATGCTTGCAGGTATGGTCAATTTTATTGATCGATGCATAATATTCTGAAAATGCAAATTAATGAGTCTATGATGCAAGTTCAGGAAGCATGGATGATGCCATTTGCCTTCTGTACACGAGAAAAGAGGTGGTGTGAATTTGCAGAACCTGTTAACGGGGAATCTACACAATTTCTTCAGGAATTTGCACGCAAGTATAACATGGTCATTATAAGCTCAATTCTTGAGAGGGATATAAATCATGGAGAGACTCTCTGGAATACTGCTGTTATAATTGGAAATCATGGCAACATAATAGGCAAGCACCGTAAGGTAAATGCAGTAGTTTATCTGGGTTTGGGTTTATGTTTCTTGGAATTTTTATTGATTTTGCTTAAATGGCTGGCTTCTGGCAGAACCATATTCCTAGAGTTGGGGACTTCAATGAGAGCACGTATTATATGGAAGGAAATACCGGGCATCCTGTATTTGAGACTGCTTATGGGAAGATTGCTGTTAATATATGTTACGGAAGGCACCATCCTTTGAATTGGCTAGCTTTTGGTTTGAATGGTGCTGAGATCGTTTTCAACCCATCAGCCACGGTTGGTGAACTTAGTGAACCGATGTGGCCCATTGAGGTTATTCTTTACCCCCATTTCATATAATACTCAACCATCTAAAGATTGGATGTGATACTGATTTAGTAGAGAGTGATTTCTCTAATATTACAAATGCAAATGACATTTTGATACAGATGTTAGCATTATATCAGTTAATGCCTGCCTACCACTGAACTGTCTTCTACAAGTCGTTTGACATATTATTCCTTTATATTACAGGCACGTAACGCTGCAATAGCAAACAGTTACTTTGTTGGGTCAATCAATCGTGTAGGGACTGAGATTTTCCCCAACCCATTCACCTCAGGGGATGGAAAGCCACAACATCCAGATTTTGGCCATTTCTATGGATCTAGTCATTTTTCAGCACCTGATGCTTCCTGCACACCATCACTCTCCCGTTATAAGGATGGACTGATGATCTCAGATATGGATCTTAACCTCTGTAGGCAACTGAAAGACAAATGGGGGTTCCGAATGACTGCAAGATATGAGTTATATGCAGATACGCTTGCCAGTTATCTGAAACCAGACTTTGAACCCCAAGTCATCTCTGATCCCTTGTTACATAAGAAGTCTTCTTAAATACCTGTCTTCTTAAGTTCCAGATACTAATTGCAGCTCAATGTATGAAGTTAATAAATGGAGATGAAAATAGAAACTGTATTGATTTATCATATTGAATCTTCCACAAGAACAAGTTCGTTGTGTTTGTGTTTGCAAATATTTGTGCCCTTTTCTGTTTTCAATGAGTGAGCAATTTCTGATCACTCCACCAACTTCCATTTTTATTAAGATGAAGAAAAAAGAATCTTGGTGTCTGCGTTTGGTGAAAAAAATATAAAATGAAGTGGAACGACTGTCGACAAGCTCACCGACTCTCTTTTCCCCCCTTTTTTCTGTTTCTATAAAATTTTCCGAGTCTCATCATCTAAGCTTATCCATAATTAAAAAATATATACATACATTTATATATCTATATTACTTAAACAGACTTTTCAAAGCCTATGAATAGGCTGTGAATGTCTCATTATGCATTTGAAGTGTTAAGCAAGTGGAGTGCGTGGAAGCAATAAACAAGGATATGCTTTCTTAAAGTTTGGGTAATATTGATCCTTTGGCATCCAAGTAATTTTTTTCTTTTCAATTTAGTCCCTCCTTTTAATTGTTCAAGTTATTATATATTTGCTTCTTCAATTGCTTTGTTAAGAAGTATCAGAGCTAGTTAATTAGCAGCGCAAGACTATTAATGTAACATCCTAGATTAAGACTAGTAGTAGGTTTTGGCGGTGTTTGGAAATGAATTAAGGGTTTCTAAAATCCTAGGTGTAAGGAAATGTAGGAAATGTCACGGAAATGTAAGAAATGATTTAGAAATGTTAAGTTTCAAAGAGGAAGGTGAACATTTTGGAAACTTGGAAATGTTAAGTTAAAGAGGAAAGTGAACATTTTGGAAATGCTAAGTTAAAAGAGGAAAGTGAACATTTATGGAAACTAGGAAAATGATTTAGAAATGATTCAAAGAGGAAAGTAAACATTTGAAACTTGGAAATGTAAGGAAATGTCAAGTTTAAAGAGCCAAGCGAAAATTTTTGGAAACTTAGAAATGACTTAGAAATGTCGAGTTTTAAAGTTTAAAGAGGAAATTAAGGCAAGGTGGCCTTAAGAGAAAAAGTATGTGAAATTTGACACATAAGCGGGCTTGGAAAAGTGGCACGAAGATACCACTTAAAGCCCAGTGGTGGCGCCACTTAGGTGGATAATTTGGGCCTCGTATGGCCACAAAGAGTCCAATAGAACAAGTTTAAATTCGGCTCATCAAGGGAAGGGGGTGGACGGCATCTAGCTAAGGCTTTAAGTGATTTTTTTTATTTAATTACTTAGAGAGGAAGCAATGGACGGCAATAGGGACTCTTAAGAGGAGTTTTATTTCCTTTATAATTTGGCTAATTAGGAGATAATTGTTGGATTAATTCTTTTGATAAAGTGATAATTATCACATAGGAAGAGTGATGGCCAAGTAGGGACTCTAGCCTAGTAATTTCGGCTATAAAAGGGAAAGAAGGCCATTCATTCATTCACTCTTCCTTTGCCGAATTTCTTAAGCAGATTCTCCTCTCTCCAGAAATTCTTACAGTTTTATTCTTCCTTCTCTTTTCTTTCTAATCCTCCAAAAGAAAGTTGTGAGAGCATCATTTAGCCATAGCCAATCTCGAAGGTTGAAGTGAAGGTGCAATCGATTCCTTCAAATAAGGGTAAGATCCAAGTTTAGTTTCCATTCTTTTATATTTTAGACTTATCGAAATTTAGGGACTAATTTGATTATTAATCTTGGCCAAATCATGGAAGGAGAAGTTCTTTTCCGAAGGTACACCATAGGTAGCGTGTTCCCTAGTTATTCGGTGAATTTGAGGATTTAAGATCCTTAAGGTAAGTGACTATGAATATTCTACCAAGACCATATTTTGTAGTAGATCTATTATTATGTGTTTTAAGTGAAAACTAACCGATTCAAGGGATCTAGTGAGTAGCCGATTTCAAAGGGAAGAATACAAGTTTAAGGATTTGATTTTTTATTCAATTGGCATTAAGGTAAGTACACAAATCCTACTAGGATTTGGTTTTATGTAGAATAGGCCTTTGCTAAATATTACCATGTTGGTAGAATGTAGGCATTAAAAATCTAAGGTAGTAGATCGGATTTTGGGATTTCAAGTGAAATCGTTAAGCGAATCAGTGTGTACCCTACCCTAAGTTTTAATATGTTCATGGCTATGTTTTAAATTAAATGTGTTAATATGAGAGTGTAAGAATATGGCTAAGGTACAGTGTTCAACTAGCTTAATTGTCCAAGATCGCTTGTAAAGGAAGGTGTTGTTGATTTTGCAGTTTGGGGCTACAATTACTTTTTGAACTCGGTCCAAACATAACTAAGGTAGCACAACAAAGTAATAAGTTTATAATGATAGACTTTGGTATACAAGCTAATGCAATTCAAAAGCTTAGTAGGAACAATTACAACACTGGAGTCTTTAAATAAAGTTTTGTCTGAAAGGAAAAGAGCGGTGGAATGTAGTTAGTGGTGTTTGAATTGAGTTACTCGAATCCTTATTAAAATAAAATAAAAGTAAAATCCAAATAGAACTACACTTCTTTTATTTTATTTTAGAATAAGGTTTTTCAACCTTATCACACTTTATCTATTTCATATTGATTAGAATAAGGTATTTCAACTTTACTACACTTATTCTATTAGAATATGGTTTTACAAGCCTATAAATAGACATAGTTTACTCCTCTTGTATTCATTTGAATTCAACATAGTAAATTATCTTCTCCTCTGCCCATGATTTTTTCCCCGAAAGAGTTTCCACGTAAAAATCTGTGTTCTTTTTTTTTTTCTTTGCGATACATTGTTATTATCGACGTTCTATTTTTTAACAAATTGGTATCAAAACTTTTGGGTTGTTCATCTCAATCACGGTAATGGCGTCTTTGAAATATGAAATTCCGCTGTTAAATCGCAACACCAGATTCGCGTTGTGGCAGATAAAAATACAGATAGTTCTTGCACAGATGGACTTAGAGGATGCCCTACTAGGGATAGATAAGATGCCTTTAACATTGACGGAGGAAGAGAAGAGACATTAAGATCGAAAGGCGTTAACACAATTACATTTGCATTTGTCTAACAAAATTTTGCAAGATGTGATGAAGGAGAAGACCACCGCTGCATTATGGAAGAGGCTGGAACAAATATGTATGTTGAAAACTCTAACCAGCACGCTGCATATGAAGCATCGTCTTTATGCTCATCGTTTGGACGAAGGTGCGTCTGTGCACAAACACTTAACAGTGTTTAAAGAAATTCTCTCAAACTTGGAGGCCATGGATGTTCAGTATGATAAGGAAGATTTAGGGTTGATTCTACTTTGTTCATTGCCCCCGTCTTCTTCAACCTTTAAAGACACGATTTTGTGTAGCCGCGAGGCTCTCACAGTTGATGAGATGAAACATCTTGTGGTTAAACCCGACTCTTAAGGAGTATCATTGTTTATGGGAGACGAGATCGAAATGTTGGTGATGATCGTGGAAGGACACAAGAACAAAATCCTTGTAACAACCCGTTTTCATTGAAATCGGAATAGTGGTTTCAGGACCACAAATCTAAGTCAGAAAGAAAGTTTATTCTAATATTATTGTATGGTCTGCATTATGATAATGATGACATATGAAAATTTCATTAAGAAAATTTTATCGATTACATGTTTAATTGCTAGAAAGGACCAAATTGTATAAAGTGCAAAAGTTGAATTCTAGTAGCTAGAGGGATTAAATAATTATGGAATTCAAAAATTGAGGTCCTTATAAGGCAAATAGACCATTCATCAAAGTTAGTAAATATTTATGATGATTCATCCATGGAAAATTGATTAAAGAAAAGGATGAAATTGGAAAGTTGAAAAATTAAAACGATAATAGGTTAATTAAATGAATAAACTAATTTTATTTTCATTATCTTTCCCAAATTTTCCATGAAAACCCTAGCTAAGAGAAAGAACTTCAAGCAAGCTTAATGGGTAAGTAATCATGTCCCGTTTTTAGTAATTTTTATATTTTTGAGGTCGTAATAATCTAATCTAGCTACTTTGGGGGTTAATTTGTAAAGTTATCAAAGTATTAACATTTTTCCATGGATGAGTATACTGAAATTTTGAAATTTATGGTAAAAAATGAAAGGTTGTTGATAGGTAAACAACTTTTGCAAAGGAAATTTTCATGAAATTGTGATTTAGGGACTAAATTGAAAAGATATAAAATTCATGAAAAATTTCTAATTTTTGTGAAATACATGGATTGTTATTGTTATATGAAAAATTGGGCTAGGCTTGGATAAAGGATTAAATTGCATGAATTTTATTTTCTGAGCCTAGGGACGAAATTGGAATTAATTCAAAAGTATAGGGCAAAATGGTACTTTTGCCTAAAATGTGAATTTGATTGAATTGAATATGAATTTCATTAAATTGAGTTAAATTTACTCATATAGATCCGGATAGACCTAGTACGGAATTGGATCTAAGAAAATAAAAAGTATCGGATTAGTATATTCTCGTATACGAACAACTATCGAGGTAAGTTTGTGTAACTAAATTGTGTATATTTATATGTTTGAATTGAATGTTTTATATGTAAATTGTGTAAATGCTATATGTATGAAATTGATCACATATCTGATAATGTCCGATAAATAATAATTCCCATTTGAATAAATGGAATTCGATGGATACAAAATTTTCTCGTATTGGTTGTGGTCTTGCATATGTTGCGGACACACATAGCTCGAAAGAGCATCCCGTTATAAGCCCTCTCGAGCTTCCCGTTACATGGTTCTTGCAAGCTTCCCATTAATAGCTCTTCTGAACGTCCCAAATGGTTGTGATTCTGCATGTGTTGTAGACACACCACAACTCTTATGAGTGTCACGTTATATGGCTCTTCGTGAGCTTCCCGATTAAAGGCTCTTTGTGAGATTCCTAATTAATGGCTCTTCGGAGCTTCTTGATATGGCTCGCTTGAACTTCCCGATATATGGTTATCTGGAGCTTCCTGATTAATGGCTCTTTGAAGCTACCAGTTATTGGCTTACACGAGCTTCCTGAATATGGCTCTTATAAGCATCTCGTTATATAGCCCAGATAAGCTTCCCGTTACATGGCTCATATGAGCTTCCCGTTATATGGCTCGAGAGAGTGTTTCCGGATTATGTGCTTTAATAAGCACCCTCGAATATGAATTGACAGATCACTGATTTGTACACCTCGTATGTACTACTTGGATATCCATCAATATTTCAATGATTCAATGGACAAAAATATTGATGTAAAAAAATATAAGTTTTAAATAAATTATTTCTCAAATGTCCTTGAAATACCTGGGAATTGTTATACGATGAACCCATATATGTTTTCTTGATATTTATGTAAATTATACAATTAACTTGTTTGATGAGAACATATGAGTAGGCAATTGGCCAAAATGTTTTGGATACATGTTTTGTATGTTTACTTTAAATGAACATGATTGGTAAGTTAAATTCTTGTTATACGAAATTACTAAGCAGTAAATGTTTACTCTGTTTATTTCCTCTATTTTATAGTACTCGAAAGCTCGTAAAGGTTGGAAGTGGGTCGGAGCAAGATCACACTATTCTTCAGCTCACTTTGGTATAGTTAGTATATTACTTTTAGCATAATGGCATGTATAAGCTAAGTTAGGCCAAATAATGAAATGTTTTGGTTGTAATTAGCCATTGGAATGGCTATTGATGGTATGTTTGATGTATATATATATGCATGAGGTTGTATTATGTTTGGTATGTGAGTATGCTTGGATTGGTATTTTAGGTATAAACATGTTTAAGTAAGTATATGATCATTTGAGTGAGTTGGATGATTAAACAAATGTTATGATATACCATGCATAAGACTTAGTTTTAGCTTGGTTTTAATGTCTTTAATTGGTTGGTGAATGTTTTAAAGTGTTGATGTAGGTGGAAGACAAACTGGATGAGGAATAAGGCTAGAAATGACCTTATTTTTTCTACATGGGCAGAGACACGGGCGTATGTCTCAGCTGTGTGTGACATATGGCCTAGCACATGGGCGTGTGTTTTGGCCGTGTGTCTCTTGCATCTTAAAAATTCAAAACAAAATACTTAGGATTTTTCACACGGCCTGGCACACGGGCGTGTGACTTGGTCGTGTGACCCTTGCACCTACACACAGCCTAGCACATGGGCATGTGGCTTGGCCGTGCGACCCAAGTCAAAGAGTTACATTGGTATGGACACAGGCTAGGACACGGCCGTGTGCCTCACATCTAATGCCCACATGACCTAGAACAAGGGTGTGTCACTTGGCCGTGTGAGCCACACAGGCGTGTGTCCCCTGCACCTAGGCAAAATTTTAAAATTTCGTGAAAAATTCTGTGAGTTTTCGATTTAGTCCCGACTTGATTCTAATATGTATTTTGGGCCTCGATGGCCCATTTAAGGGACAATATGTTTGATTTGAATATGAATAGTAAATGAAATGAGTTAACTGTATTTGATTTGTAAACTCTAGTAATACTCCGTAACCCTGTTCTGGTGATAGATATGGGTTAGGGGTGTTACAATCTTCGTGGTAAATCTAAGAGAAGATCGACGTTTTCAAACAGAGGTAAAACTTGTAATTTTTGTAAGAAGAAGGGGCATATTAAATTTGAGTGTTTTAAGCTGCAGAACAAGATCAAAAGGAAGGCTGTGAATCAAAAGAGAAAAAAACTAGAAAAATTTGGTGAAGTTGATGTTGTAGAAGACTACAGTGATGATGAACTTCTAGTCGCTTCTGTCAACAATTCTAAAGTGAGCGAGTAGTAGATCTTTGATTCGGGCTGCACCTTCCACATGAGTCCTAATCGGGATTGGTTTATAACTTATGAAACAGTGTCTGAAGGTGTTGTTTTGATAGGAAATAATGCTTTGTGTAAAATCGTAGGTGTTGGAACAATTAAAGCTAAGATGTTTGATGGAGTTGTTAGAACACTTAGTGGCGTGCAACATGTTCCAAAATTGAAGAGAAATTTGATTTCATTGAGTACTCTTGATTCAAAAGGGTATAAATACACAGCTGAAAGTGAGGTTTTGAATATTTTCAAAGGTTCCCTCATTGTGATTAAAGGGCAGAGAAAGATTGTAAAGTTATATGTTTTGCAGGGTTCTACTGTTACTGGTGATACAATTGTCACTTCCTCTTCCTTGTTAGATGATGATATTACTAGACTTTGGTATATGCGTCTAGGGCATATGAGTGAGAATGTCATGGTAGAATTGAGTAAAAAAAGACTTCTTAATGGGTAAGGAATTTGCAAACTAAAGTTCTGTAAGTATTACGTTTTTTGGAGGCAAAAGAGAGTTCGATTCACCAGAGGTACTACTGATGCTTAAAAAGATTGTTCGTTGTAAATGGGTGTTTAAAAAGAAAGAATGGACTTTAGGAGTTGAAGAACCCAGATATAAAGCAAGGCTTGTTGTAAAGGGTTACAATCAAATTCCAAGTGTGGACTTCACAGATATGTTCTCTTCAGTTGTGAAACATAGTTCGATCTGAGTTTTGCTCAGTATTGTGGCCATTCAGCAGTTAGATGTAAAAACTACATTTTTTGCATGGAAAACCTGATGAGGATATTTATATGCAACAACCAGAGGATTTTACAGTCTTAGAAAAATAGGACTATGTTTCCTTACTGAAAAAGTCCCTTTACGGTTTGAAACAGTCACCAAGATAGTGGTACAAGATGTTTGATTCCTTTATGACTTCTCATGATTTCAAAAGAATAGCTTTGACAGTTGTGTTTACTTTAAGAAAAATAGTGATGATTCTTTTTGTATCTACTCCTTTATGTTGATGACATGTTGATAGCACCGAAAGATAAAATAGAGATAAGACATGTCGAAGCCCAACTAAGTGAAGAATTTGAGATGAAAGATTTGGGGCCAGCAAAGAAGATACTTGGTATGAAGATTCTCAGAGATAGAAAATCAAGTAAATTGTACCTAAGTTAGAAGGGGTATATTGAGAAAGTTCTTTGCAGGTTTAATATGCAGAGTGCTAAGCCTGTTAGTACTCCTTTAGCAGGCCATTTCAGACTTTATCAGCTTTATCTCCACAATCAGATGATGAGATTGAGTACATGTCACATGTTCCATATTCTAGTGCAATGGGATCTCTCATGTATGTTATGGTTTGTTCACATCCAAATTTATCATATGCAGTTAGTGCAGTTAGCAAATACATGGCGAATCTCAGTAAAGAACACTAAAAAGTAGTTCAGTGGATTTTAAGATACTTATGAGGTACTACTGATGTTTGCTTACAGTTTGGAAGAACTAGAGATAGAGTCATTGGGTATGTTGATGTTGATTTTGTTGGAGATATTGATAAAAGAAGATCTCTCACAGGTTATGTCTTTACAATCGGAGGTTGTGCAATCAGTTGGAAAGCTACTTTGCAAACTACAGTTGCTTTGTCTACCATTGAAGCTGAGTACATTACAATTAATGAGGCTTGTAAAGAAGCCATTTGGTTGAAGGGACTCTTTAGTCAACTCAATAAAGACCTTCAAATCGGTACAACATTTTGTGATAGTCAAAGTGTCATCTTTCTTACAAAAGATCAAATGTTTCATGAGAGAACAAAACACATTGATGTACGATATCATTTTTTTGTGATATTATTTCTCGTGGTGATATTGTTGTGAGTAAAATTAGTACTCATGAAAATCCTACAGATATGATGACTAAGTTACTTCCCATAACCAAGTTTGAGCATTGCTTAGACTTGGTTGGTGTTCATTGTTGAAGTTAAACCTTAAGGGGTTTTATGGAAGAGGTGGAGAACTTGTTCATTGAGAATTCGTGTCAATGTAAAGATTGTTAGAATTGAGTGATTTGAATCCTTATTAAAATAAAATACAGTGGTAAAATAAAAAAAATAAAATCCATATAGAACTACACTTCTTTTATTTTATTTTAGAATAAGATTTTTAACCTTATTACACTTCATCTATTTGATATTGATTAGTATAAGATGTTTCAACCTTACTACACTCATATTAGAAAATGGTTTTACAAGCTAATAAATAGACATAGTTAACTCCTCTTGTATTCATTCGAATTCGACATAGTGAATTATTTTCTCATTTGCCCGTGGTTTTTTTCCCGAAAGGGTTTCCACGTAAAAGTCTATGTGTTCTTTATTTTATTTCTTTTTTTTCTTTGCGATACATTGTCATTATCGACGTTCTATTTTTTAACAAGTGGAAATGAGGTTGAACCATCAATTGAAGCTAAAGGCATAGGAAAGTGACAAGTTAAGGTTGCAAAGGCGATGTTTAGTCTAATTGTTGTTGTGGAGGACGAATACCTTATAAAACAAGGGGGCACTTTCATTGCAAATAGAAACTATGGCTAAAACAGTGCTTAGAACTATGGCCACAGTTTCAACCATGAAATTAAAAGTGCATAGAAAATAAAAAAAGAACACTGAAATTGTTTACGCTGTTCGACTTCAGTCTATGTCTACGGGGCCTTGCCCAAAGCAATGATCCATTATCTTTTTCACAATACAACCAATTATTTAAGTCCTAACAATGGTTTAACGCTCACCAATTTAGTGACCTCACCATTGTACAAAGACTAGATGAGTCTCCCACTAAGCTTCCCCCTCGAAAGCTTAGCTCTACAACTTAAGAGACTTTTGTTGCTTACAATAATAATGCACACATGCACATTCCTAACTTGCACAAAGTTGTGCTCTATCAAGCTCTTAATCTCTCAGTTACTCTTTAACCTAGACAAAACTTTAGTTTTACTTACATAAGAGATAACCTAATCACCTTTTTATAAAGTAAGACTAAAAATCAGCATAAGATAATATTTCCATAAGAGTCTTGATGTAATCCAATATCTTCAACTATAGAAATGTCTTTACTTGATCTGCAAGTAACGTTAATTAATCCACAAGAAACTAATCTTCAAGTCTTCAATTTCAATTCAATTGGTCTTCATGTTTTGAGCTCTAATTCGTCCAAATTATTCCATAATAGAAAACCCAATACTTTTGTTCTAAAATTTGCCAACTCTTTAAAATAGGCAAGGTAATGAAACATTGCTTATAGTTGTGGTCACTATTTTAGCCATAGAAATAGCCACAAAATTAACCTTGCTTTCAAATGGGTAAACAATCTTCCCCTTTAGCAATTTATGAACAAAATATATACAGGGAAAAAATTATCACAGTTACATAATCTCCCCCTAGGTAACTCCCTCTTAATCAAACACTCTTCATTAAGGTAATCATTAAGTACAAGCTTGTTAATGAGTTCCAAAACATGTAAGAGCAAGTGTACAAGATTACTAGACTGAGTGAGTAAAGTAAAAGAATCATCATACCAAATTATCGAGAATTGGAACTCTAAGTTTGTGATTATTGTTGCACAAAAAAAACCTCCCTTATGCCCATCATAACACCATCATCATACCACATTACTCTCTTATAACACCCCATACCCAACTCGATTGCCAGATCTAGACTACAGGATGCTACGCTCATGACTGAATTTAACTAACACATTCGTAAACGCATTCTAAATATCAAAATAACTTAATAATAAAAACATTTATAGCATAGATAACTAATTGACTTTGCCAAATGAATTTAATACAACTATGTTCCTTTAATATAATATTTATATAATATTTTTACAATGGTAGCTTAACTATTTTGAAATATTTACTTAGACTTGGAAATAATGTTCTATGACTAAACTTAATTACAATCAACTCTGACCCTAAGGCTCTGTCTCTAGGTCGTTCGCTGTATGCATATTACAACTAAGAAATATGATCGCTTGAGTTTGGTAAATCCTGGCATGGTCCTTCCTTGAATACTTGAATTGACCATTGTACTTGCAATTCGTAATAACACAGATAAGTTCAAATGAACTTAGTGAGTTGTCTATCTTGTATTAGCACAACGTCAATAAGCTTGTACTTCATGGTTTTGAATTCATATTTGACTTGTCTGTACTAGAACAATTCACCAATCTCATTGACGTAGTCTTGACATCGCACAAATTGGCTCAACTTGTACTTGGTACATTATCTTTAATGACCCTATCACTTATTTACTTGCGCATCTTGGATAACAATTCAGCTTGCTCAACTGCATTGCATCTATCACCGGTGACTTGAAATTAGGAGTTTCATAATCAGTTTATGCACGATCTTGCACATATAAGGCTTCTGCTTATGAGATTTCATAGATGAATAGTCAGAGATATTGATTTATAGACGTTTGACATTGTTGTGGATTATACCCGTATATTATTCCTTGAATGATCGTCTTTCAAACTCCCATGCAATTACTTCCTTGAGAGATAATCCTCGTGGATTATTACGTGCGGACTTATGAAAGAATACCCATAGATAATTCCCATAGCACATGACTTGCACCAACAGATACGGATTATTACTTGAAGGTCACCTATAACATCTTCCACGAAGTACTTCTTTTTTACTCTTGCTACAACTTCATTGATATCAACAAAATCATTAATATCATCAACATCTATTCCTTCATGGATTTCTAAGTCAGGTTACTCGATCACCTTTTTCATGCAAAAAATAATGGGTATAATTTTAGGCATTGTTTGTGCCCCATGTTCCTCTTCATCATCAACAAACTTTTGAGTTGTTTCATCTTGTACCACAATGTTAATTGATTTTATGATCTTCTTGAGATGCTTATTGTAGACCCTATAGGTCTTGCTTCTATCTGAGTACACAAGGAAGATTCCTTCATCATTCTTTACATCAAATTTACCTTAGTATTCCCTGTCATGGAGAATATAGCATAAACTGGCAAAAATATGGAAATATTTCATATTAGGTTTCTTACCTTGCCATAATTCATATGGAGCTATGCAAGTCTTTAGCTTTATGTGAACCTTGTTGATGACATAAACAATAACGGGAACTGTTTCAGCCTAAAACCTATAAGTTATTCCCTTTCTGTTTAAAATTACTCTAGCCATTTTTCGAATCTTGGAGACCACATTGTTGAGAGAGATAGCCACAAAACCCAAACATGAACCATAAAACGGATATGAAAAGTAAAAAAAAAAAAAATCTATTTCTTATTTCCATTTTTAATAACATAACTTAATTTAAATTTTCAATTTCAATACAAGACATTTTATTCAAATTAAAATTGAATAGCTATGAATCAAAGCTTAACACAATATTTTAAACCTTTAGTACTTTTATTTGAAATAAATACATTTGAATTCAACCATTCACTAATTCCCTTATTTATATAGTAAACATTCATCTTTTAAAAAATTTTTAATCAAGATTTTAATTTAATTTATTTTAAATTAATTTTAACACAATATTAATCCACAACACCGTAATCCGCATAACGAAAAGAAAACTAGTTTACAAATATTATTATTATTTTAATTGTGGATAAGCTCAGACTAAAAGAGGTGGAGAGATTTTTAGAAACAGAGAGATAAAGTGAGAGAGAGATAATGTGCTTATTAACAACAAATACACGGCATTATAATTTTGAAGGCCCACCATGTAAGAGTAAATGTTCAACTTAACAGTTCATACATACTTTATCTCTATCCAAAAGAAACTCGAGCTTCTAAATTCAAGATACCCTATTTCAGGCCTCCTACTAGCTTATGAACTTATTTTAAGGCACCAAATAAGACGTCATTTGCAATCTTGGCTCCCCTTTCTTTTGCCATGTAAAGCCCTATATGGTGCATCAATTCCTGCGACATTAAAAGCAGCAGCATTCAAGTTATTCTTGATGCATATGGTGTGGGGATCTCTTGTTTCCATGTATCAATATGGGATGTTTTACGAAACGAAATACCTGAGGGTGAGGCAGAGCTCCTTTAGTGTTTGTGGCGATGTGAAGAGGAACGTCAAAGGTTGCGCAGGCACGCGAATACACGATAACATCCTTGAGCGGAGCCAGAAATCCTCGATTCCTCACTGATAATGTCGAACACACGAAATCCAGCACGCATATATCTGTGCACACCCCTACTACCAATATCTGCAACCATCATAATCATGGTTTATATAAACTCATCATATCCAACAATTGATTAAACAAGCTCCACACTAGGGTTCTGATTTGTTTTGCCACTGAAAACAAGTTCGAGGCTGCAATGTAAAACCATTCTTGACACTAGTATATGTTACTAAAATCTTCTAACGAGTTCTTACAGCTTCAATGTGATTGTTCTTCACCCAATCCGCAAAAACATTTGAACCATCAGCTTCCATGGAACCCAGATACCCATCATAGCAATCTTTCCGCCTGATTGTCACGTTTGTTTCGTTTTGTATCCATTGCAAAGCTGCATTTTATTTATTTGTTTTGCAGAATCTTGATTTAGAAATTCGTTATATAAAGCTAAAAAGGGAGAAGTAAATATATATATATATATATACATATATATATATATATATATAGGTACCTGGAACCAAATTAGATTCATCGGTGCCTTGAATGCAGTGAGGAGGATAAGGATCCTCGGGCTTGTCAGGATGATGAGAATCAAGAAACGCCATAACAGGCAATTTCTTGTCGCAGAAAAGTCTTGCCAGCCTCACTGATTCGCTGATCATTCCTGATATTTGTCTGTTGGGTTCTCTTGGGGCCTAAAACCCATACTATTAGTGCTATAAACTTTTCCTGATTCAATGCACAAAGCAGATCCTGCATACATCCTCTTCGACATATACATGTGTGTGTAGTTTAAGGAATCGTTTATTACATCACAACTTAATCGAGTTGATGCAACTATTGTTTTTTTAAAGTTAGCAACTAACATATGTGAATTCGAATCCCAGAATATGGGATCGACTACTTGTAACAAAATATAAATCAATAGTTCAAGGGTCAGGCAGTTTACCAGGTTTCCAGCACCGACAGTGCAGAAGCCATTGATGATATCGACAAGAACAAGGCCAGTGACAACATCTTCAGGCAAAACCACAAGCTCCTGCTCAAGAGGCAGCTCGTTCTTCAACACATCAATGGCTTGGGACACCATTTTTCGAAATTTAGTAACAGGGGACCTCGAAATTACAAAACCAAATTGATGGAGTTTCAGTAGAGCAACTTCAGTTATATTGAATTTTGAAAACGGTAGCTATGCTAAGGTCCAAAAAGAGCTTTAAAAAATATCTCAATTATTGCTGTATTTCAAAAGAGGTTGTATCAAAGGATAAGACGTGGGGATCTATCCCAAATAATATTCGAGCTTCAGTTTCAACTTTTGTCTAGTTTCAGCCGTCTTGCTTGGCTTCATTTGATTATTAGAAGTATACTTACGGTATAAATAATTTAATATTGTAGGAATAGCTTCGACTAGAAGTGTGCATGGCCGGGTGGCCCGGTCCGGTCCGAAGGCCCGTCCGAAATGTGGAGAGTTTGAGCAAAAATATAGGCTCGAAAAATGGGCTTGGATAAAAAAATAAAATCCGTTTAAAAAATGGGCCGGGCTCAAGTAAGATATTTTTGGCCCGGGCCTGGCCCGAATTCATTAAATTAAAAAAACTATTTTTTTAATAATATTTTCTTATTTTTTTCCTCCTTATTTTACTACCATTTTACTATTATGTTTCTATTATTTTGTTGTTATTGTTTAGATATATATAAAACTTATTTTATTGTTAATTTTGTTATTATTTTAAAGATATTTGTTAATTTTGTTTTATTTTAGAGACATTTGCTTGTTAAGTTGCATCTATTTTAGTGTTATTTAAGTCTACATATTTTTAAAATTTATTTTCAATTTGTTGAAAAATATTTATTTTGATTTTTCAATATTTTGATGTATTATATATATTTAAAATTATATAAAATATTATAAAATTAATACTGGTGGGCTTACGGATCGATTTTAACATTTTTATATGGGTCGTGCTTGGGCAAAATTTTAGGCCCATTTTTTGGCCCGGCTTGGCTCTAGCCCAATAAACGGGCCTAAATTTTTAGTTGGGCTCGTTTCAAACCAGGCCCATGCACACCTCTAGCTTCAACTTTTTGTGCTGCTTTAGATGAAAAGTCTTATTTGAACAGAAAATTATTTGTTAGGGCACAATTTTAAATTAAGATATTTTGCATATAAAATTTATACATTAATTAAAGTTAATATATTAATTATACTATTAATAAAATCTATGATTGAGTTAGTGTTACGGATTAGCCGAGTACCAACTTAGTTATTGCGTGATGGATGTGAAGAAGTAAACCATTATCTCAGCAATAATGAGCCAAACTAGTATTTGCAGTGAACCCACCTGTTAAGTAGTCATACATTATGAAAGGAACTCTCAATTCTCTGACACACACAGTCCTTTTGATCATTTCTTCATATGTACCTGCAGTAGGAAATGATAAATATACTCTTTTATTAAATGGTTACTATTATTATTTTGTTGATTTTTTTTATTTTTTTTTCAAACTTCTACATATTTTTTAAATAAAAGAATTAAAATTAAAATACTTAAAAATTGAACACATGTTTAATGAATTTATAAACAAATATTTTATTACTACTACAATAATAATTCATGATTAAATTTTTAAAAGATAACTCATATGTCTTCTCTTACTAGATTTATGTATCTATACTATTTATAAAACCCGGACTAAGTTGGTTTCATGGATTAACCGGGTACTAATATCAGTGAGTACCGAGCTTTGACCAAAATTAAAACATTGTGATTATTGAGATAGTTTGCTCTTTATAAAAATGTTAAAATTTATATAATGAAATTGATACTGTATTTAAATTTATATAAAAATAAAATATGATTAATATAAGATGAATGTAAGACATTGACCCCATATTGGGTTCACGTGAATGACCTTATTTAGCTCGAGTTCACAATATTATTACTTGCTTGACTAGATTAATTAAAGGGCAGGATAGGTATTTTATAATAGCCTTCAACATTATCACCAAAGAATAAACACGTTAGCGGATAAAATAAGAAAATAAATATAAATATAAAATAAAATATAAATAGAATGATTTATATTTAATTTGTCAAATACGAAAAACAATCAAAATCGTAACAAAAGTTAAAATAAAAAAAGAAGAATAGAGTTTTGACTAAAATATTTGTAGGCTAATTACGAGTCCAACTAGTCCAAATATTTTGCATCGCCTATATCGTGAGGGTGTTCCTTAATCCTGTTGAGTTTAGACCTACACCCCCTTTGTGCGCAAAACAAGACTCCAAGCTTAATCATTCAATTATTTTTTAAGAGGGTTCCCATATATAAACACATCTCACATTTAGTATTTAACTAATGTGGGATCTAAGCTTTTCTTTTCCTCAACAAATATTCCCAAGTAGCTTACTTTGAGCATCAATTTCTCATTCATCACTCAACTATTTTGAGCATATGATATATCGTTGTAAAGGTCTCATGGAGTAGAATAAGAAACCATAAATTTATAATTCAATTCTCCACCTTTACCTATTGAGAATATGTCTCAAAGTTCCCATAAAAATGTAATTTTTTCAACAGTTATTTTGGCATTTCAGAATACCCACCAATTCTTTTTATTTTTTTTAAATACTTCAAACTAAAAACATTATTTTAACTATAATTTCAACAATAGAATACTGCTATAGTAACAAGATTATTTTTTCTAGAAACATAAACAACATAAAAGAAGAAACTTAGGCTGATGTTGAGTTCGACTGATCTGAAAAGATTTAGGGTTCAAATTTTGTGGAGGGAAAGGATGAGGAAGAATTTATATAGCAATCAAGTGGTGGCCAACTGTGGAATGAGGATTGTCTGTTGTTTTACATTCAAATTGCATGTGTAGATCTATTAGTTTTAGTGGGCTTCTAGGAAAAACTAATTAGAAAATTGGAAAGATAGAGATAGAGGAGAGTACTCCAAAAGTTCAAGAATTCAAGTTGTTTCTAAACTCGAAGCAGTTTGATCGAATTTTCTTTTAAAATCGACTTGAAAGAAATTGCTTGGAATTGTTTCCTTGATCTGAAAAAAAAATTGAAGATTGAATGTAAATAAGTCAAGAAAAACAAACCAAGTAATAAAATAACCAAAAACTGAAATAAGAGATGAGTTATGGCAGTGGCAGATCCTGAGATTAAGTTTTGGGGGTCTAATAAAATTTTCAAAAATTTTAGAAGTTTAATGAGATTCTTTTTTAAAAATGGGGGGTCTAATTGAAATTTTTAATTTTTTTGTGAGAATAATGAGAATTTTTAAAAATTTGAGACCTAATTAAAATTCCAAAACTTCAAAGGAAAAAAAAAATTAAAATTTCCAAAAATTTTGGGGCCTAATTAAAATTTTATAATAATTCAAGGGAGAAATCAAAAATTCCCAAAATTTTGGAGGGGCTAAGGTCCCCTAGGCCACCATAAGGATTTGCAAACTATAAAAAAATTCAAATCCTATGTCCCATGCCACAGTTCAAAACAAAATTATATAGTCTCTGAATAATTAAAATACCAATTAATGGATCTAAAACATTTTAATAAATGAAACCAAGCCAAGACCCTTTGGATGCCTTGTTCATATCCTAATCTAATGGGTTATCTGTAGAGATGGAAATAAAAAGAGGTGAGCTATAAAGCTCAGTATGAGTCCTATCACAAGTGAACCAGTGCAGAACAATAGCTAAGCATACAATTTAACAGTTTTCATCATAGTAACATTCATATAGGATAACAGTATTTAAACAATTCATTCAGCATGCTTTAAGAATGTCAATACAAATGCGATTTCAATTTAATGGGAATAATCCTACCCATACTCCATTACACTCCTCAGTAAGAGTTCCCCAGAACTCTTCCAGCCATAACACTCCAGTTTGTGGCTGAGCCACTAGTGTTGCAGGTTAATACGCTGCTAGTAGTTGTGATTACACAACGAGTTTGTAGATAAAAGATGCCAGTATGAATTATGGATACCACCAGTGTTTATAGGTTAATACACTATCAGTACTTGTGAATACACAACTTAGTTGCAGATTAAAGTTGCTGGTATAAATTGTGGATAAACCACCAGTGTTTGCAAATTATTAAACTGTCAGTACTTCCACCATACAATTGTCCCACCCCATGCAATACAGTATGTCATGCTTGTAATAGTATAATGTAAAACAGTAAACATGCTCATCATGTTTCTAGTTCATCGGTAGCATTAGTCATGCTTATCATGTATTCAGTTTAGCAATAGCAATAAGTGTGTTGATCATGTAACCGGTGTATAGTAGTACAAGTAATAATAACAATTTATCAGTTATTCAGTCACAGTAGGCATGTAATAGTCCTAAATCATGCATATACAATAGTAATTTAGCCAATTAAGTCATAGATTCCAATATTATTCATAATATCAGGAACTCAATTAAATGAAATAAATCACTAAAACTGTAACACTCTTAATCCACATCCATCGCCGGAATAAGGTTTTGGAGAATTACCGATCAAACAGACATAATTTCAGCTGAATTTCATATCATATAATATTCAATTCAAAACCAATCAAACTCATGCATATTATCTCTTATTCGAGCCCCAGAGGCCCAAATTACGTGTTAGAAACAAGTCGGGACTAATTTGGAAACTCAGAGAATTTTTGAAAAATAATAAAAATTTTCAAAACTGCAGGGTTCACACGCCCGTGTGGTCAGGCCGTGTGTCTCACACAGTCCAGTCACACGCCCGTGTGTCTAGCCGTGTGGACATAAAATGTACCTTTAACAACAAGTTTACCATTCCCTGCAAGCTTGAACAATAAGAAACTCAAAAATCATTCGTTTAACCAATTCAAAATACAATCAAACACATTCAAAATATGTCAAAACAATCATCCTAGGTGCCCAACTAATATACCCTCATAGGTACCACAATTATATCATCAAAACATATCAATGAAACATCATTCAAATCCAATTTGTAAACATGTCAAATTCAATCTATTTTACCTATTTCATGTTCATTTAAACATTAACTTAAACTTGCCATAATATGACCTCAAACATAAACACATATTTATATGTATATAACCATCCAATATTAACTTAAAATCTTATTTACAATCAATCCACAAAATGATTAATAGTTAGACACTCTAGGTACACGCCGACACAAGAGAATAAACATCACCACGTTTGAGATTGGGACCGTTGTTGAATACTGATTCGACGATCAAAATTAAGTACCTAACTTGTGTACGGAAAACAAAACTGTACGTTGAGTAAAAACTCAATGGTATTTCTATAATCCGAATATTTAAAACTAAGAAATTTACAAATATACAATTAAAATATAAACACATATTAAAATTTAAATATTTCAATAACCATATCATATTTCATTTGTTTCACAAATATATCAATTTTCATACTTGCTATATAAATAGCTCTTCACATTTCTTTATACAATTTCATCATCCATTCCATAATCATTTCACGAGTATATCACTCATATATTCCGTATATTTGCAATATATTTCACATTCTATCTTCAATTCACTATTTCACTTCCATTTCTCATATCATTTCATTTCAATATCAATTGTAAGACTTTATTATTCATTTACCCCTTATTAACACGACTCGGACTTGGACGGATACACGGATCTAATCAAAACACACCAGTCTGGCACCCGGTGCCTCATCGGATAATTCGAAGTAATAATTTGACACCCAATGTCTCATCGGCTAAACATAAGTAAATTGGCAACCAGTGCCTCATCAAATATATCTGAAGTAATAAATTGACACTCAGTATCTCATCGACTCGAAGTCGAAGAAATCCCTGAACTATTCCAATCCTATGCCATGCTATCTATATCCAACTCAGACCGATACAGTTAATAGAGTTTAATTTCACTTTTCAAATACAACCAATATTCAATTCAACTTAAATAATCAATAAATATTCTATATATATATATAATAAATTCATCACATACTAAATCAATCCATTTCAATTGCAAAACACAATAATTCTCATCTCAACACTTACCATGTCTATTAAATTAAATTATAACAATTAACAACTAAATTCGGATTAGAGAAATACAAACTAAGAATTCGAGCTATTCCTCGTCGACTTTATCTTTCCCTTTTTAGTCGAGAATTCCGGTACCACGTTAGCTACGGAATTAAAACAATTAAAATTTATCAATACAACACAATTCAATTTAATATTGAATATTTCAATTTTTATTCAACATTTGCCTAAATTTCAATTTAGTCCCTAAATCGAGACTAATTTTATTTCTTCACAATTAATCTTATATTTTCATACAAATTCCACTTTATACTAAATTTAACTCCCTAATTTCACTTAAATCCCTAAATTTTAAATTTTTCACAATTTAGTCCATATTAGTCAAAATTTACAATTTATTCAACAATTCAATCTTTTTCATTTCTAACTTAAAAATCTATCAATTTAATCCCTAATACTAAAATTATTCAACATAAACAACACTTTAAAACTCAATAATTTTAAAATTTTGACATGAGTCGGGTAATATTTAATACTAAAATTTCAAAATATAAAATTATAAAAAATAAACTAAATTAACTAACCAATTAAACTTGGAACTTTGAAACTAGAGGTGTACATGGGCGGGCACATGTCAACCAAAACCCTTAGAAATGTGGGAGGTTTGGGCAAAATATAGGCGAAAAATGGGCTTGGGTAAAAATAAGGCCCGTTTAAAAAGCGGGCGGACCTCAGCATGATTTTTTGGCCGGGCCTACCAAATATTTTAGTTTTATTTTTATTTTTTATTAATAAAATTTTAACTTTAGTATTTTTTGGATTGTTGGTGATGCTGTTTTTCTCTTTGTTTTTATGTTGTTTTTGCCATTTGTTTTGGTCTTTATTAGTTCTTTATTAGTTCTTTGTTAATTCTTTGTTAATTCTTTGTTTGTTTTGATGCTATTTGATCTGTTTTGTGGCTGTTTTGGGCTTTTTTGGGCTGTTTTGATCTTTGTTTTATGATATTTTATTGTTTTGATGTTGTATTTAATATTATTTCGATATTGTAGAACTTTTATTTTATTATTAATTTGGTTATTATTTTAGTTCAAATAAGTTGTTTCAATTTTAGTATAATTATTTCTTCTTGTTCTATTGTCATTTTAATATTATTTGATATGATTTTGAGATCTTATAATATATTGATTGAATATCAAGACTTAAAAAATTATTTACTACTTTTTATATATTAATCATTAATATTTACGTTGAAGGCTCAGTATCTCAAGTTTAAGTGACTAACATGTGTTTTAAGTTACTTGCAAAAGTTGAAATGTCACTTGATTTTTGTTACCAAATTAGGAGCGTGTGTTTATTTTATTCCATATTTAATTTTTTAAAATTAAAATTTTGAGAACATGAAAAATTATTAATAAATTAAGCTAAACAAATTAACATCTATTTTCGTAAAGTAGAAAATTAAATGGTAGAATAGTATCATTATGAGATTCAAAGTAGAAAATAAGCATCTATTTTTTAAATGTATTTGATTCATTATTTTTATTTTATTTAATAAAATAAAAATAATACGAGCTAAACTTTGGCTGAACTAAGGTTTACCCATTTCATATCGGTCGGGCTTGGACAATTTTTAGGCCCATATTTGGGCGGGCGAGCCCGGGCTTATAAAACGGGCCTAGATTTTTAGTTGAGCCCGACCTGAGTCCGGCCCGACCCGGCCCATGTACACCTCTATTTGAAACCCGTAAAGCCCTTCGTCTTTCTCCTTTCTTTTTTTTTTTTTCATTTTCTATTCTTTTCGTTTGGCTCTCTGTCTCTTTCTTTCTATTTCTTTTCCTTTTTGTTTTTTATTATAATATAATATAATATAATATAATATAATATAATATAATATAATATATATACACACAACATTTAAGTTTTAATATTATAATATTATAATATAAGTTTTAATATTATAATATATATTTTAACTTTAAATATTTATAATATATATACACTTATGCCGCCTCAATTATGACCATTGGCATAATTCCTCCTTTAGTCCCTTTAATTTTTCTTTAATCTATAATTTAACTTTCACCTTTTATACAATTTAGTCATTTTACCTAATTACTCTTAATTCAAGCAAATTCACCTAACCAAAGCCTAATTAACTACACAACTAACTTCATAAATATTTTTAATAAATATTTACGAGTCTGAATTAAGAAAACAAAATTCGAAAATGTACTTTTCGACACCAGTGACTAGTGGATCATTACAAAAACAAATTGGGGATCATGCTTGGTCTAAATTGAATAGTTTTTTAAAATTTTGGGTCAAATTGTAAAACAGGGTCATACGCTCGTGTGGTCAAGCGTGTACAATACCTTAAGTCGTGTGGAAGGGTTATACGGCCGTGTGGCTAGGCTATGGCCGTATAGGACATGCAAAATTAGGCTTCAAGGGAGACACGGTTGTGTGGGAGGTTGTGTGGAGGGTTATAGACCATGTAATAATCGAATATCCTAAAGTTTCAGGGGGAACATGGTCGTGTGAGGGGGTCATGTGGTCTACACTATGGCCCTATTTTGAGGCACGATTTGCCCTGGTTCGCTCTTAAAAGAACATTTAAAAGAACTCTTAAAAGAAAAAAAATTAAAAACGAAAAAATATAAAAACCAATTGTATAATTTAACCTAAAATTTTAACGTGCTATGTCAGCTTACCGTTATACCTTTAATAATAATTAATGGCTCAGTGACTAAAATGTTACAACACGTTAATGTAACTGACTAAAACGTAATATTTTAAACATAAATGACTAAAATGTAATTTAAGAAAAATAAAAGTGACTGCTTTGAAAGTTTACCCTTATTTAAATGATATTGGGATATTTTTAGAAAAAAGAAATTGGAATAGTACCTTAAAAAAGAAAGACAGCTAGAGAACCGAGCCTTCATAACAGACGTTTTTCCATGTCCTACACTGTTTTCTAATCACTCACACTGCTACGCTATATCCACCCAAAACCAAGCCAAATCCCACCTTAAATTACTTTGAAACATTCAATCCTCAATCTTCAGGTTCTGATATGATCCCATGATTCCATTTCCCATTACCAGTTCTTTTCACCTCTTTACTCTTCCAACACATTAAAACAACCTCTTATACTAATATGCAACAATTATTGTCTCCCACCATCTCCTACCCATCTCCACTTTTCCATCTAACTTCCCATCCTTTCCTCCAAAACCCCACTGCTGTCCTACCCACAGGTTGAGCTTTTACCCCCCACCAAAAATGGCTTCTTTTTCTGGGTTTTTGGCTAAGTCTCAGATGGGCATGACTGCTGCTGCTGCTGCTGGTGATGGTGCAAATGGGTTCTCTTCACTGATGGACTATGTTGGGAAAGGAGGACTAGATGTAGGAGATGATTTACTTGTTCTGCTTTATCATATACAGTTTGCTTGCAAGAGAATTGCTGCTCTTGTGGCTTCTCCCTTTAATTCTGCTCTCGGGAAACATTCAGCTCTCACTGGTGCCACATCCGGGGCCGCTGCTTCTGATAGGGATAAGCCAAAGCCGCTTGATATTGTGGCAGTATGTTTAACTATGCTAATTTCGTCATTGAATTTCATGAAAATATTGCTCTTTTTTCCCTTTAAGTAGTATTTTCATGGTGCACTGGTATATTGTTGGGCATATAACTCTTAAATAGTTTGGTTGCGATTATAATTGACATGAATTCTTAGTAGTATGAATGGTTGAACTATTGCAAATTATTAGAGCAAGAAAAGAGGTTGAGTTGATACAGAAACAGATTGATTTTAAAGATGTAAATCAGTCGAACTTTAGGTTTTCAATGCCCCTTTCAATTTTTTTTAAACTAGAGTAAAAGGAATTGAGTAGGGAAAAAAGAATTAAAGTTTTCTGATATGCTAAAATTTTGGTTTTTTTTTTCCTGCAGAATGAAATCATATTGTCATCTCTTAGAAATTCAGGAAAAGTTTCAGTGATGGCTTCAGAAGAAGATGATGGTCCAATTTGGATCAATGATGATGGTCCCTTTGTGGTTGTATTGGATCCCCTTGATGGTTCTCGAAATATAGATGCTTCTATTCCCACTGGAACGATCTTTGGGGTATATAACCGGCTCACTGAGCTAGATAATCAACCGACGGAAGACAAGGCATTGCTGAATTCACTACAGAGCGGAACAAAGCTTGTAGCTGCTGGCTATGTCCTCTATTCATCTGCCACAATCCTATGTGCTAGCTTTGGCTCAGGAACACATGCATTTACCTTAGATCATTCAACGGGAGACTTTATTCTCACACATCCAAGCATTAGAATTCCGCCTCGAGGTAAACGTACTGGAATCTTGAGGGTTAAAATGTTATGCTCATGGAATTCATTGAGATATCTGATATTTGCTTCACAAATTCAATGGTATCCTATTTGGATTTTCTTACTGATGGTCTTCATTAACAGTTTGATTAAATGGGAACTTTTATCATATGAAAGTATGAAATTAATATTGTTTTTTTTTATCCCATTAATAATTCAAGCTCGGCCTACTTGATGATTCCAGGTCAAATATATTCTGTCAATGATGCAAGGTATTTCGATTGGCCTGAAGGTTTAAGGCAATACATTGATACAGTAAGACAAGGCAAAGGCAAATTCCCTAAGAAATATTCAGCTCGGTATATATGTTCGTTGGTTGCTGATTTCCATAGGACCGTGTTGTACGGTGGAATAGCAATGAATCCAAGGGACCATCTGCGGCTGGTTTATGAGGCGAACCCTCTAAGTTATCTTGCAGAGCAAGCTGGAGGCAAAGGTTCTGATGGTAAAAGTAGGATACTTTCGATCCAACCAGTGAAACTGCATCAAAGATTGCCTCTGTTTTTGGGTAGTTTGGAAGATATAGATGAATTGGAAAGTTATGGAGATGTTCAACAGAAAGTAAACCCTGGGTATGAAGTTTAATCACTTTTGTTGTTTTAAACAGATTCATTGCTCTGTTTCTCTAAAGTTCACTCATGTTTCACGTTGTTAATACTTTTAGCCTGAAGATCACATTACAAAATAAAATCTTCAAATGATGTAAGTTCTCTAAAACTATCTCCAAAGGCTGCTTAATCTCCAGCCTTTTCACTCATCTTTTCTCCTATAGGAATCATGGTTCAGTGACAGCAAAATGTGCTGTTATTACAATGTCAACAGTCATGGTTAATTGTGAAAGGCAATAGGCTATATGATTTGAGACAAATTTGACGAGCTTTGAACCTACAACGTCCCCAACCGGATGTCCTGCACTATCGCACATAAACCGAATCTCGATAACATATACGCTAAAGGTTGCATGTCCTTATCTAGATACGGATCGGGTTTGTTGTATTGATGCATATTACCATGAATTGCCATTCTATGACCTACTCCTCAATGAATGCGGAATATAGGGTATTGAATGTTGCCAGAAATCAATGGAGGGGCAAATTGATACAGATTATCCAAAGGTCCATTAAACTGAAGATCGTCCCTCTAGAGATGTTGATGATATATCCGTGTAAATCTTGCAAAATCTCGACACACCAGTGGGAAAATATTCACAGTTAGTTTGGGTGAACTTGGAACTTTAGTTACCACATTTCCCTGCTCAGCATCATCCAACTCCACATATAACTCTGCTGCCATATTTTAGATTTGCAATTAACTGGTAATTTGTCTGGACATCTTGATCATCAATAAGCTTAAGCCGGTTATACATGACGGATTTGATGATACTGAAAATTTATAAAAGATCGTGGATAAAATCTTTCCGTACTGAGCTGCGATTTTAGTGCTAATTTTTAATTTTAACTCATCAAGTTTGATATATTTTTCAAGCTTCATACTAATTTGACGTCACATTCGAACACAATGACATTTTCAGTGTAACAAATTTATTAGTTCGGTAATTATAAAAAATGAAATCAATATTAAATTTAACTGAACCTAAATAGTAGAAGTTTAGACGGAGGAAAAGTGGAAAACTGACCGCAAGACCCAGGGAATGGGGCGGCAGCAACTGCTATTGCTAGGGCCACCAAGAAAGTCAGGTTTCGAGATGAAGAGAGCTCTTCTATCGCCGATGGGCTAGCGTCGACAGTGGGGGGAATAATGCTCCGTTGGGGAGTAGTGGATGAACGAGACTATCGAATGAGAGGGTAATTGAAGATGATGATATCGCACCCAAGGATAGGGATGTGGTTACTGAGACTATGAATGGGGTATCGTCGATCAAATTCTCGTCGCGGGTTCATCAGTTAATAGAGGAGAGTATGAGTAAGTCGATTATTATTAAACTACTAGGTCGACGAATTGGTTATAGTGCATTTCACAATAAACTTTATGCCCTATGGAAGCCATCTCGGCACTTTCGGTTGATGGATTTAGATAATGAATACTTCTTGGTGCGAGTTCAAGCGATTGAGGATTACACGCCAGTGCTGGCCAGAGAGCTGTGGGTTATCTTTAGGAAATATTTAACGGTGCAACCATGGCGGATGGGGTTTGATCCGTCAGCCCTTCTGACAGAGGTGATGGCTTGGATTCGGTTTTCAGGGCTATTAGGTAATTTATATAAGGGAGCCTATTGAAAGTGATTGGCAAACTAGTTGGGCGAATCATAAAGATTGATGATAACCCAAAGAGCGAAAGCAGAGGCCAGTTTGCCAGGATGGCGATGTGTATTGATCGAAAATTCATATTGAGGATCAATTGCATCGAGTTGAGTATGAGCCATTGTTGAATATATGTTGCTGTTGCGGATGCTATGGCCACATGAAGGAGGTATGTGTTAGTAATATAGACTCAAGATAGTTAGGTAGTTAGTAGCAGTTAGACTGTTAATTCTGTTAGTTAGACTTCTGCTCTTTCATATGTTGTACGTAGTATAAAACCATGTATTTTGCATGGTAGATAAACAAGATAATAAATACAGTTTACACGCATTCTTTTCTACATGGTATCAGATGTAAAACTTTGTTTTCCTGTATTTTCTTGCTTCCCAATCACTTTGATTTCTTTGAATTTTTATCAGTTTCTTTCTTTTCTATGGCACTTCATGATTCTACATTACCTTCTAGTCCATATTACCTTTATCCAAATGAAAATCCAGCCTCAATTTTGGTTTCCCCTTCCTTATCCAGCTTGAATTATCATTCTTGGTCTCGAGCAATGAAATTGGTACTCCTATCTAAGAACAAGCTTTAATTTGTCGATGGTACGATCACAGTTCCAATTAAAACGGATCCCCTTTATCCAGCTTGGGAAAGGTGCAACACTATGGTGATTTCTTGGCTGTATCACTCCATCTCCCCATCAATCATGAATAGCATTCTTTGGCTTGATTTTGCTTACGAGGTTTGGCGCGATCTCCTTGAACGTTTTTCTCAGGGAGACATTTTTCGCATTTCTGATCTTCAAGAAGAAATTTCTTCTTTCAAGCAAGATGATCGTTCGGTTACTGACTATTTTACTGAGTTAAAGATGCTCTGGGATGAGTTGTTGAATTTTCGACCCCTTCCTGTCTATTCTTGTCACACACCTTGTTCATGTGGTGTTTTTACTACTCTCCAGAAGTACCATGATAACGATTATGTCATTCACTTTCTTAAGAGCCTTCATGATCGGTTTGTTGTTCGCTCTTATGTTATGCTTATTGATCCCTTGCCTATGATAAATAAAGCTTTTTCTATGGTTATTCAACAAGAACGACATCTCAATATTGGATCTTGTCAAGTATTTGTTAGTAACGCAGCGCGCCAACACCCTTCTTCCAAGAAATCTCAGGTGAAATCCTCTACTGATTCACGTCAATGTACTTTTTGTGGTAAATCTAGGCATACTGTTGAAACATGTTATGAGAAGCATGGTTATCCACCTGGTTATAAGTCTCGTGGTCGGAATGCTCGTGCTTACAATGTATTTGATAATGATGCTACACAATCTCTATACCCTTTATAGCCTGTTGCTCCTATGTCATCTGATCCTTGTGTTAATTTGACACAAGAACAGTTACAACAGTTGCTCGCATTGCTTCCATCTTCAAACTCTCCTTCCCCACCTCATGTTACCAACACTGCCTCTTCTTTACACCATACAACTTCTCCATCTGCAGGTAACTCATTTTCCTTTCGATCCCACCATTGGATTATAGACACTGGTGCTACTGACCATATTACACATTCTTTATTTTTTTTTGCCTCTTTTCCTCCTATTCAACCTGTGCATATCACCCTACCTAATGGCACCAAGGTTTGTGCTCAATTTTCTGGCACAATTATTTTTAGTGATAGCCTTTATCTAACAAATGTCCTTTATGTTCCTCATTTTGCTTTCAATCTCCTATCCGTTACCAAACTTACTGCTACTTTACCTTGTTCATTCACCTTTTATAAAACTTATTGTTCCCTGCAGGCCCTTCCCTCTTTGAAGATGATTGATATAGCTAAAGTTTTTCATGGCTTTTACATTTTGGACACACCAACTCAAACTTTTTCCATCATTGTTCCAACTGCCTTGACAGCCACTACTTCTTCCCATCTTTGGCACCATCGTCTTGGTCACCCTTCTGATTCAAGACTAAAGTTACTTAGTTCTTATATTCCTTCCTTGTCAATTGCAAATACTTCAGATTGTAAAGCTTGTCCTTTGGCTAAACAAAAGAAACTTTCTTTTCCTGTAAGTACTTCTGTTTCAAATAAATGTTTTGACCTTGTTCATGTTGATATTTGGGGACCAACTAATGTTGTTTCTATTACTGGTCATCGATATTTTCTAACCATTGTTGATGACTTTAGTCGTTTCACTTGGATCATTCTTTTGAAAACAAAATCCGAAGCTCATACTCATCTTCAAAACTTTTATACACTTATTGAAACTCAATTTTCCTCAAAAATTAAAGTCATTCGAATTGATAATGGCCGTGAATTTGATATTCCAACCTTCTATGCTTCTAAAGGAATTATCCATCAAACTTCTTGTGTTGAAACCCCACAACAGAATGGTCTTGTTGAATGAAAACATCAACATATTCTTAATGTTTCACGAGCACTTTTGTTTCATTCTAACTTACCTAGGCATTTTTAAGGCCATGCTCTTCTTCATGCTGTGTTTCTTATTAATCGTACCCTAACACCTCTTTTAAACAACCTTACTCCTTTTGACAAGCTTTACCATGTCAAACCTGATTTTCAGTCTTTGCGAGTGTTTGATTGTCTTAGTTTTGCTACAACCCTTACTGAACATCGTCACAAATTTGACCCTCGAGCTCGAGCATGCATTTTCCTTGGGTTTCAACCTAATGTTAAAGGTTACATTCTTTTTGATCTCTTGTCCCATGTCCTTTTGGTTTCCAGGAATGTTATTTTTCATGAGTCCACTTTTCCTTTTTCACATCCACCGTCTTCTTCCTCCATCCCAAAGTTGAATTTTGATCCTTCCACCACTTATGATTCGCCCTCTCCACACCAAATTTCTCCACTTTCCCAACCCACAGTTACACCTACTCTTCCCATTCAATCTTATAGGCCATCTCGTATCCGAAAACCACCTTCCTATTTAGACCAATATCACTGTTCTTTCAACAAAGCTGTTACCAATCATCTTCGATGTTCAACACCTTTATCCAACTTTTCCTCAACTCATTTACATTTCACCCTTGCCATTAGTGCTTATTCTGTCCCAACTACATATTTACAAGCCAGTAAGCATTCCCATTGGCAAGAAGCAATGCAGGTTGAAATCTCTGCTCTTGAACAAAATAACACTTGGATCATTATGGATTTACCTCCAGTCAAGACTGCAATCGATTGTAAATGGGTTTATCGGATAAAACATAGAGCTGATGATTCCATTGAACGTTACAAAGCTCATTTGGTTGCAAAGGGGTTTACCCAAATCGAGGGTATTGATTATTTCGATACTTTTTTGGCCAAGATTTCACGTCATTGGCCAAAGATTACCCCGAGGTGTTGATTATTTCGATACTTTTTCACCTGTGGCCAAGATCACCACTGTTTGTTTGTTACTTGCTGTTGCTGCTTCAAAGAATTGACATTTGCACCAACTCGATGTTAACAATGCTTTTCTGCATGGCGATTTAAATGAGGAAGTTTACATGGTTTTACCTCTTGGTTTTGCTTCATCAATGCCAACTAAGGTGTGCAAGTTATAGAAATCCTTATACGGTCTCAAACAAGCAAGTCGACAGTGGTTCTCTAAGCTCACATCTGCTCTCCTTTCACTTGGTTATGTTCAATCCAATTTTGATTTCTCCTTGTTTGTTAAAAAGGATGCTATTTCTTTCACCGTTTTGCTCGTTTACGTTGACGATGTCATCTTGGTTGGTGATACATTGGATGAAATAGCAAAGGTTAAAACTTTTCTGGATTCTACATTTCGTATCAAGGACTTGGGTGTCTTAAAATATTTTCTTGGCCTTGAGGTTGCTCGAAGCTCAGTTGGGATTCATCTTTGCCAACAAAAGTATGCTCTCGACATCTTGTCTGATTTTGGTTTCTCAGATTGCAAGCCTGTCAAAACTCCAATGATTGCCAAACTTCCTCGAGATGCTTCTGCAGATTTACTTCTTGATAATACTCTCTTCCGCAAATTAATTGGCCGACTTTTGTATTTGGTTTCTACTAGACCTGATATTGCCTTCGCAATTCAACAATTAAGTCAATTATTGGACAACCCTACAGTCACTCACTTGCAAGCTACTCTTCGTGTTCTTCATTACTTGAATGGCTGTCCTGCTTCTGGCCTCTTTTTTTCTGCCTCCTCATCGTCTATTTTAAAACCTTTTAGTGATGCTGACTGGGCTGGCTGCCCTTTGACCCGACGATCTGTAACAGGTTATTGTCTGTTTTATGGTGATTCTCTCATTAGTTGGAAGGCCAAGAAACAAACTATTGTATCCCGATCTTCCTCAAAAGCGAAATATCGAGCACTTGCCTCCACTGCTTGTGAAGTACAGTGGCTTCGGTTCCTTTTGCATGATTTGCACATACCTCTTTCTGGTCCTACTGCCTTGTTTTGTGATAACAATTTTGCTCTTCAGCTTGCTGCCAACCCGACATTTCATGAACGTAATAAGCATTGTCACCTTGTTCGTGAAAAAGTGCAATCCAGTGTCATCAAACTGCTTCCTTGTTCTTCCAAGGATCAACTTGCCGATATTTTTACCAAACCTCTTGCTGCTGTTCCTTTTTAGACTTTATCGTCCAAGCTAGGATTGATTTCTATACACTCTCCAGCTTGAGGGGGGCTGTTAGTAATATAGACTCAAGATAGTTAGTTAGTTAGTAGCAGTTAGACTGTTAATTCTGTTAGTTAGAATTCTGCTCTTTCATATGTTGTACGTAGTATAAAACCATGTATTTTGCATGGTAGATAAACAAGATAATAAATGCAGTTTACACGCATTCTTTTCTCTACAGTGTGTCCTAAGAACAAGGACCGGGTGGTTCCAGATGAGGTGGTGGAGATGGAGAAGGAGAACCGATTAATGTTGCTAAGCAAATTGAGGATGAGGACTTCGAGTCGACCACAGTGGACAAGTAAGCTACGTGGTACGTCAGGCATTAAAGATTGGGGTGGTGTGAGGATCGGATTGAAGTCCAGTGTTCTTTTGGACGTGGAGGTGGAGGATGAAGGTGCGCATGTGGCGCAATTTGTGCAGGGACTGGGAGATGATAGACCGGTGGGGAAATCACCGTAGAGCTTGGGCAGCAACTGAATGCTGATTTTTAGCTAAGGAAAAAGGTAAGCGAGCAGTGGCTTCTGAGCCTAGACAGAATAGTGAGGGGAGTAATGGCCATGCGAGCTTCGTACTACCTCTATCTTTGGGAGCCGAAATGACAGATGTATTACAACCTGCTCCTTGGTATCCAATGGCCAGATGGATGGGGAGTCGATTCGGTTTTCTACTAAAAGGGTTACTTCCACCTTGAATCCTCAATGTCATACAGAATGTTCAGCGGGAGGAAGGATCTGTGGAAGATAATATAGGGGAGGAGGATGTGACATTGGTTGAATGTTCTGAGAATGATGTTAACATAGTCAAATGGCGGGATGACCAGAAAGAGATCCCTTGGTGTGGGGTGTGCATGCGAGGAGGTGTTGCTTTAGTTCTTGTACGTTCGACTATGGAAGGTATTGTTGAGCGATTGGAGACTACTGGGGAATGTGATAGTGCCGATGGTGATCTTCCCAGGGACGGTGTTTAACAGCTAGGATCAGGGCCGTCAGAGGGATAGTAAGAATTATCAGGTTGTTGCTTATCTCTTTTCTGTGTGCTTGTTATGGAGTTTAATATTCTTAGTTGGAATTGTTAAGGGGCTAGACATCCCCAATTTAACCGTATGCTACAGGAGTATCTGAAGATTCACCATCCAGCGGTAGTAGTGTTGCTTGAAACTAGGGTTAGTGGTTTGAGAGCGAACAAGGTGATTAAGAAATCCAGCTTTAATTGGTCTCATAGAGTGGAAGCTAAAGGTTTTTCTAGTGGGATTTGGATTCATTGGGATGAATCAGTGCGCGTCGAGGTTCTATGTAATCATAGCCAGTTTGTGCATTTTGCAATAGTTTCGAATTCGTTGCAGCAACGAGTTTTATATACTGCAGTTTATGGTAGTTGGAATAGCCGGAAATAGAGATCCCTGTGGACGGGACTGAATGCAGTAGCACAGGGTATAGTTGAACCATGGGTACTTTTGGGTGATTTTAATGCTTTGTTACATACGGATGAGAAGCAGGGTGGGTTGGTGAGTCGTGTGGCAACTTACAAACGCTTTCAAACCTTTCTATTTGACAACAATCTTAAAGATTTGGGGTTCAAAGGACCTAAGTTTGCATGGTGTCAAGGTCGGGTTCACGAGCTGCTCGACCGAGTTCTTTATAATGCATCATGGGAACGACGATATCAGTTTTCTTCTGTGTATCATCTTCAGCGCATTAAATTTGATCATTGGCCTCTCCTCTTAGTGTTGAATGACTCTAGTCGACCCAGTGGGACTAAGACGTTTAAGGTTTTTTTTTTTTCTGGTTGGGTATTTCACGGTGGCTTGATATGTTGGTTAAGATGTGTTGGGATGACAATTGCTCGCTTGTTGAATTGGTCCAACAGTTTGTGGTTGATTCGTCGGATTAGAATGGGAAAGTTTTTAGTAGTATTGGTAGGCGAAAAAGGGAATTGATGGCTCAATTACGAGGTTTGCAAGCAGCTAGGATGCTTACAGGATGCTGGGTTCTATGTTGCTATTGTTTTGGAGAGTCAGAGGCGAACGGGGACTGGAAATTTGCGATGGCGTTGTCTGGAGCTAGGATGGGTGAAGACGAATGTTGACGGGGTTGTGTCGGAAAGAAATTGTCAAGCGAGGACTGGGGGCTGTTCCGGAACTATTATGGGAGCTGGGATGTCGGGTTCTCCAAGAAGATTGGAATCACGTCGGTGCTCCACTCGGAGCTGTGGGCGGTGTTAGATGGATTAAAGGTGCCTTGGGCTAAGGGACTCTGATAGGTGGTTACGGAGAGAGATAATATTGAGGCCTTACAATTACTATGCCGAGGATCGAGAGGGGAACATGTATGCTCGCTTGTTCGATAGATTATGGGGATGCTTTAGTGACACTGGACTGTCAAGCTAGAGAAGGTGCCGAGAGCTTGTAATATTGCTGCAAATATTATGGCTAAGTGGGTACAGGGTGCTGGTGATGGTTCGCATTTGGTGAAGAGACCGTCGAGGAGCTGTTGGAGGTCGTTGCTTTCTGACGTAGTCATGGCTGTTGGAGTTGATATAGTTGAACAGTAGAATTTTAGAGTTTTCTCAATATTTTCCATTAAAAAAAAGTTTAGACAGCTCGATTACAAATACATTGACTATTACGATCTAAAACATCTATTCAACATGATAAAGACACGTGTGACTTTGAAACTTTTTCATATATCCATTGGTTTCTCTATCGAAACCCTTAATGTTGTCCTAAGGTAAGAAGCACACCACCAATCACCGTCCCCAACCCTTTTTGTTAGTGAGTGGCATAAAACCGTAAATATGATCATGAATCAAGGGCCTTATCTCAACCCTCTCATCTCCTTCCATCCTCCCCAACCTGCTTCCATTCCGTCTCAATCGCTTCACATTAATTAATTATTTATTAAGCCCAGAATTTCACTTTAAATTTTGTTTCATTATAAATTTTTGTTTTTTTGTTAAATTTGTAACCTTAGTTTTAATTTCTCTTCCTGAGTTTCTCTATATATTTAATTTTATAATATTCTGTTGCATTTCTTGTTTTTATTTTTCCCGTTTTGGGGGAGATTTTGTGGTAATTTGTAATGCAAAACGAATGGCGAATTCGAATCACCAGCCAACGCCAATGTACGGTTCAGGTGCCGCGAACATGCAACGGAACATTGACGAAGAAGAAGACGATGACGTTCCAGGCGGAGCCGGAGGAGGAGGGGAAGAGTCCGTGGATAACCCTCAGATTGGATTTCAAGAAAACGGTGCCGTTGTTGCGGTTATGAATAATGGCATGGACGAAGCTTCTCATGCCCGCGTTTATGGTCAAGGATCTGATTCAACCTCTGCTCCTGGTAATGGTGGCGCTGATCAGCTGACCCTATCGTTTCAAGGGGAGGTTTATGTCTTTGATTCCGTTTCTCCTGACAAGGTTCGTTTTCCTTTCATCTGGGCCTTTTAGTTTTGAATTTGATACGTATGTTTGTTTTTTAAATGTTGAATTTTTTATTTAAATTGTTCACTTGTTGCATCTGGCTTTAGGCTGATTGGATGGATTTAATGATTTTTTTGTTAGTTTGGTGAATTATGTGGTGGCCTATCCTGTTTTAATGCTAATTTAGTTGATGACTCATTGGTTTTTGCATCTATATTCTCGTTTATACAGTCAATTACTGAATTGCTTTTGTTTCTAAATAATGTCGTGGGTTGTGCAAGAAAGATCCTCTCTTTTCTCCTCAATTGATGTGGATGCTATTAGGGCTTAAAGTTTCAAATATGAAGAAAAGGGAAGTCATGATTTGTGGTGCTTGATATTTTCAGGTGCAGGCGGTGTTGTTACTTCTAGGTGGATATGAAATCCCTTCAGGCATTCCTGCAATGGGGACAGTCTCTGTTACTCAAAGGGTGCATGTTAGATCAATCATCCTATCTATCTTGTGATTAGTTCTTTTAAGAGGGTTCTGTTTTTGTTCCTTTTCTTGTTTTAACATCTTTAGTGACATTCTCCTAGGGCTTGAGTGACTTTCCTGGGAGGTCAATTCAGCCACAGAGAGCTGCTTCTTTAAACCGGTTCCGGGAGAAGAGAAAAGAGCGGTGCTTTGAGAAGAAAATCCGCTATACTGTGCGGAAAGAAGTGGCCCTCAGGTATTTCAACAATTGGTTTCACCTCTTTTTCCACATTCTTCTTGCTTCAAGACAAGATTGTTCTTCAAGTCACTTGCTAACATACTAGGTGTGGTTTGTTAGGATGCAACGTAAGAAGGGTCAATTCACATCATCCAAAGCAATTTCTGAAGAAGTAGCCTCAGCCTCTTCAGGATGGAGCGGAACACCAGGTTCTGGGCAAGATGAGAACATGCAAGAAGTTTTGTTAGTAGCTTTTCCAATGATCAAATAATGTTGTTTTTAAAAGAAATTATCATTGGATTGATATCACCCCTCAGTTGAAGTTGTAGTTTTACTTCAGCTATCATTTGTTAAGTTCCTATGGATTCTCTCCTTTATTTTGCATGTTTTTTCTGTGTAGATGTATACACTGTGGAATCAGCTCTAAGAGAACTCCTATGATGCGTCGTGGACCTGCTGGTCCAAGGACACTTTGCAATGCATGTGGACTCAAGTGGGCAAATAAGGTTTGTCTAAACCAGGAAAGAGTTGTTCATAAGTCTATTCCCCATTTAATTGCATAATGCATTCTTTGCAATTCTAATGATATTTAATCACACAAATTTATGATTAGTCCTTCTGATTGTCCGAGAGGTGTATATTAAGAGTTTGGCAAGATTATATCCTTGATATTCAGTTCTATACTTCCAGTTGATTTGTTTCTGGCACCACTTAACCTTAATTTGTTTGATGACTCAGAAGTAAACGTATCCTTTAAGCAATACATCATGTCTTCTGCAATTTAGTAACTTGCGGAGGATGATTCATGATTCTTATAATCTTCAATAATTGCTTGTAATTCTTTGGTCATTCAGTTGGGAAGTTCTCATTTGCAGGGTGTTTTGAGAGACCTTTCAAAGGTTTCTACAGTTGCAATCCCGGATCCAACTGTAAAGACTGCTGAGCAGGTTTTGCTAACTCAGAAAAACAGTATTGATGATTGTTATTTATTACCTTTTTTCATTGTGATAAAATCCTAAATGCCCCTTGAATCTTATTACATTGTTACTCCTTGGGTGTTTATCAGAGTGATGCTGAAGCTAACGAGTCAGAGGCTGTAACTGTAACTACAGATGTTGTATCTTCGTCTAATGGAGATAACTCCACTGTTACTGCTGAAAGATGATTAACAAGATCCTTCTGCTGTGGTGAGTGCTATGTTACTTGATGTTTAAAAGGGCACATGTCAAACTTTGTTGTAATAATTGAGTTTGTTTGACTACTGTATATATGGTTCATTGCCGATCATTATGTAACTGCAGAATTGCAAAATACAGCCTATTTGGTGTCTGTAGGAAGATTAGAAATGATCTTCAATATGTGTCGAAACCAGAGCTTGTTTTGACAAACTCCTTACCTTTCCTTGTAAAAAGGTGGAAATATTGAGATAAGCTTGAACACAAGCAGCAGGGAAAAGAGGCACTTTCACTTCACCACCGAATGTCCCAAGTCTTGAGACTGCAATTCCTAAAGAATGTCTGGTTAGCTACGTTCTTATTATTCTCAGTTCTGCCTCCTGATTGTTCTGTTGTCTCATATGTGTTTTGCCTGTACACTTTTGTACGTTTCGCAATACATGCACTGGATGTGTTGTATGTGTTGGTTGTGATTTCGTATCGTGTTTAAACCGGTTAGGTAAAACCTCTGCTACAGTAGCTGTTATGGGTCTTTTCTTGCCTCCCCATGCTGCTCTACTTATCGGTTACCCAGATAGTCCAGGCACTAACTGATTCAACATTTTGGTTAACCATTCTTGTCCAATATGCAACATTTTCAACACTAACGATATTCAGCATCATAAGAACTAGACGCTCTGCTAAAATGCTGCGGTTTGGGGCATAATTAATACATTTGTATAAACAGAATTTCAATTTCAATCGACATGTATTAGAATCAAACTATATTCATTTGATGAAAATCACAGTGAAAATGCAATGAAACTTCTAAATGGAAAATAACTACTTTAAAGGAGGGGAAAAATATAAATCAAAATGAAAATTCCACATCGTATTATTTACTAATATAGATAACGTTAGAAATCGTGGTATGAGGTGAATATCAACTACTAAATTTTTTTTTTATTTAGTATTGGATAAGATATTTTATTTATTTTTAAATTCTTTAAATATTTTTATTCATCCCCAATAAAAAGCTTAAATATATCTTCAAGGAGAACCGGAGCGCTATTGCTTTGGCTACATTACGAAGCAATTTCAAGCCCCAGCTTCCTCGGATAGTACTAGTTTTAATGCTTTGATCATGTTTGTAATGAGCCACCTTAGGCTATTGTTTCCATACTTTAATATATCATGTTCCTCTTTCTAACCAAAAAAGAAAGAAAAAGAACTTATGAAAGAATAAGTCGTATTTTTTTTCCCAGAATAAAAGATCAAACGCATTCATCACATCTAAAAAATGGGATAGAAAATAAACTTATCCCTCCCTTATAATTACATATTGAAATTTATCACCGGACTTCATAAAAATAAATCCACAACCATATAAATGAGGGCAAATTTCAGTCTTTGGATCATGCACAAGTTGGATGACAGCAAAATCTAAAACTTTTACAATGAAACAACAGTAATTTTCATAGCTTTTATGATTATTATTCTTCAACAAGTTCTGCCGAAATTATTGAATCCAAAAATGCAATTATCCGTTTCTTTACAGGTAAAACCCAAAAACAACCAGGCCAACGGACACAGACTCCATGGCTAACATTCTTGATCCAAATGCTTTATCACCCAAACAGTCGGCTGTGTTTACTGCCTGATGTTAACAAATGGGAGAGAGAAAAGAGATTGCGAAAAGAACGGTTATAGGAACAGAAAACTATCATTTCTGACAAAAAAAAGAGCAAGTTCCTCGCTCCCATTATTCTTCCCGGAGCAATAAACAATGCAAATAACCCTATATTATGGCAGTAGAACATGGAAATATATGGAGTCAAAAGAAAATGCATAAAAGCTAGTAAATAACACCAACTTACCGATATGCCGGCTTTGGTTGGAGGAGTTCTGAAGATCTTGAGGAAGAAAATTTAGACTAAGCAATCAAATGAATATAATGCCTCCATATTTGATAAAAGAAAGTTGGACCAACCTACACAGTTTCACGTTCAAATGGCTTACAGATCAACTGTGGGATAGAGGCCTGGCATGTAATGGCGCCCATTTCCATTTGAATCTGCATTGGCATACAAGTGTGACTGTAGTTCCCCCGAGTGAGCTGACTTGCGAGGTTTTGGGTTTTGGAAGAAGCTGTGTAAGAATCATTTGAACCACAACTTATAGAATACATTGATGATGTTGGCAGTCCATGAATCTTCGGCAGCCCTGTTGGATCAGAACCCAGACTATATCCCCTCTCAACTGTTTCAGCTTCCAATGGCAATTCATCCAATGTCTATTCAAAACGAGTTAAATAAATAAATAAATGTGGCTGAAGCTGCACTTAATATTGTAATTTATTAAGAAATTAAAAATTAAGCAATAGTACGCATTAACATGTATGCAAACAAGGAAAAAGACATTTGGGTCATGTCCTCTTCACAAACAGATTAAAAGTTTAGTGATTGCTCTGATAATCAACATATGTAGATATGCAGCTAAGAGAACCCACCCTGAATGCCAGTTGGAGAACTCGGAGTGTTTCTCGAGTACGTTTTCTCTTAGAAGCGATCTCATCAGGTTCATGTAACATTTCTTGGAACAGGTTTTCTCTGTTTTGGATGATAAGACATACAGGACACTCGAAGGTCAACAAAGAGATTATCACAGGGATAAATAATTGAAATCAAGTCAAATGACAGAAAGCTTTATATCACCTGTAGAGCTTTTTGATAAAGACATTGTGAAGTTCACGTTTTGTATGGTTTACCTGGACATTGATATCAGAAATACTACTCATGTAATGCTTCAGCTTAGCAATGCAATGTTGCACCATAAACTATCATTAGAAAGACATGGCTTATACGGTTATATTTACAAAATTACAACAGTTTCAGGTTCCAATAAGAAATAAATGAACAAATTTCAACCAACTAGCTAGCTCCATGTTACAGAAGTCAAACTGGATACATTCACACAATCACGTAATTCATCACTGTTCTAACATAACTAAAATACATCAACCACAGACAAAAGAAATGGTATCCTAGTTCAAATTACATGATATATGCTCCTCTACAGATCAAAATAGTTGAGGATAGAAATCAACATACTTAGCACCAAATATTGTTTACATCAAGCCACACAGATGCTGAACTGATAAGGTGAAAATTTGAACTTAATTTCACTAGAAAGACTTACACATCTTCTAACTTGAATACCATAATGCCTTCTTTCTTTTGGCCAGACCCATAATGCGTTTTTGGATTTCAGTCATCAGGAGCTTGAATGTGAACATGGATAGATAGCAGAAAGAGACCAAAAAATACACAATTAGCAAATCTACTCAGTTTAAACTTACCAAGAAGTGCATAATTGCTTTGGGCACAGAGTCCTCTATGTTCTTCCTAACAATGTCATAGTATGATCTTAAGAGCAGTTTGATAATAGCAATTTCAATAGCTTGAGTTTCTGAACGGTTTTCTGAAGTCCTCAATACAGTTGGAGGCTGAAAAGAGTGAAAAACATGCTTGTTAAGATCAGATTAACATTCTTTTTTTAATTTAGCACTGGATCCTTGATGAATTTATCTGATGTGTAGGCACCTCTCTGAGATGGATCATGGAAAAGGAATGTTCAGTATCATGAACAGGTTCACTATATGGCTTGTTGTTTGTTGAGCTCTCTTTCACTGATGTGCGGTTATCACTGCCACCAAATATTGATGGAATACCCCAAGTTGAAATACTTGTGCTTCCTGAAAAAACCCACACTTATTTTACTCTTAAGCTGCTTGATAATTAATCAAAATAGGGTGAGAACTATAAACACAAAATTCACATTGGAAAATCAGCCAGATCCCTTTCAAAAGGAAAAAGGGAGAGAATCCTCAATATTTGGCCATCCTACATAACTATCATAAAGAATATCAGATATTGCAACAACAAATTCAAAACGACAGCCTAAAATGCAGTACCAGTAGATGGAAGTTTTTCACCATCTGCAACAGGACGGACTCCCTGCACAAAAATGGAGTAAAAGGCTTCTCAAGTTATTTACGTAGAAAAGAGACAGATGAAGGAGAAAAAAATTATTGGAAAAAACGAAAACAAACAGGAAGAGAAGGAAAAGCATATATTGGGCAGCAGAAACACAAATTTTCATGCCTGATCAGCGACGATTCCATTAACTTGTCTTGCAAGAATAGCCCGAGATTTAATACTTCTTTCAGAAGTAAGTGCCTTATCAGGCTCTGAACCATCCTGATTAAGTCAACAAAGAAACACAGGAAAAAATGAAAAGGAATTGGGACTGGTATTTGAAAAAGATCAGAAATAATACCAGAGAAATTACTATAAGTAGAAACATACCTTTGATCTGATAGGTAAAGGAACTCTGGAATTCTTTATCTGCTGATTGGCAAGTTCTACAGCCTTGCTCCCACCAATAAAACTTGGGTGGGAAGTATTTATGTAATCCATCTGCAAAATTAAATGGCATATAGCACAAATCACTACAGATCTTTGAAAAGAACATATGAATGTAACAAGTATTGCACTCAACTGTATCAACTTCATCTCTTGTAACAGGATTAAGAATAGATGCATAAAATAATATATAAAAATAAAATTAGCAGAAATACCTCCATTTCAATAATATGTCCTATCATTGTCTCAGATGGTTCGAGGCCATCTCGGAGAAAGTTCCCAATAACTTGATCCATATGCCTTCTCAGAACAGGAAATCGCTGCAGTTCATTCACCATGCAGCAATGGCTAATCTGGAAAGAGGACAATTCTATTATAAATCTAGATTGTGAAGCAATAAAGATGAGGGACTATAATAATAATCTGGAAGAATCACCTTTATTAACTCATCATATATGAACCTTGCACATTGAAGGCTTGGATCTAGCAAACGTGCTATTTGCCTTCGAACAAGCACTTCAAACGGAACCTATACATAAAAACTAGAATTATAACCAATATTCACAGAGATTAACATGAAATAACCCCAGGCAACAATTTGGAAAACAGCAATGTAGATCTGTATAAAACAAAAATAATCTTAGATTAGAAATTTGAATTAGAAGACACTACAACCTACTTCTAGAACAAATAGTGCAGATCGAGGACCATTCGCATTCTCAATGGCAGTTTGAATGTCATCGTCGGTCAAGTCTTCACATGGATCAACCTCCTGTAAAACAAATCAATTAACATAGAAAATATTTACATAAAAACCCTCGTACAGAGACATGTTATGCATCACCAATTAATAAAGTTGCACTGCAGGACTCCTAATGTCTGTTTTAAAGAAAGCAGTAGCTCATGCAGGAAGTCAAAGGTTTTAGTTTATTGTTAAAAAGGGGAGGGAAGGTGAGAAATTAAGATCATTAAACCAGATAACCAATTATATAGATAAGGTTGCCATTATTTAACTTCCTTATCCTGCCCTAGTAGAGAGACTGCACAAAATCACTCATGGGGTAGTGAAATGCACATATCAGTAGATTGAATAAAAATGTTAATCGTAAAAGATAGTATTTTATAACCAATATTTTGTACAATTACGTGCATAGTAATTAACAACTAACTGTTGTAAGATGGTGTGAGGAAACACCCTAAAGACAAAGAGATGTATAATAGAATGCACATCTAACTTCAAATGGAAAGGGAATCCAACTAACTAGGCAAATATCAAAGCACAAATATCAGTCTACAGTCTACACACCTCTAAGCTCTTGACAAAAATTGATTGGAAAATGTAATGAATTCTTGCTCCACCAGACAGCTCAGATGTAGACATTTCTTCATTTTTCCCCTCTACCATTGATGAGAATGCTGGTTCCAACAAACCATTATGGTATCATTACCAACTTAGTAGATTGTAAATGATAGTTGTTTCAGAATATTAATTTTACAGACAGCCAAACAAAAAATTTAACAGTACTTCGAAAGAATATTCAGGAGAAGAGCTCCCTGGCCAGCCTATAAATTATAAAACCATAATTTTGTCGTAAGAAAATTATTTCAGTTACTACTCAACAAAGGTCGTGGTAGACAAACAAATATACATGCCTTTGATTCTGTAATTTCTCCATAGCTTGCATGCTCCTTTGCCACAGAAACCAGTGCAGAACTAATGCGTGATTTCAGGCCAGGAAGTATTGCCTTTATATGTTGTACTAAAATCTACATTAGAAACAGCATAAAAAGACTCATCAATCAGATAAAAGAAATACAGCACAACTAGGTCACAAGGCTCAACTAGTAGGATCGCAAATCAGTCCCCAACTACTAGCACAAGGCCTTCAACAGACGCTATAAGCATGAGGGTGACTTGATTAAGATAAAAGGGAAAAGGAAAGAAGAAACACTCCAAACATAACCAAGCCTACGGAAAATTGCTCTAGATAAGAGTAGAATGATGCAAGTTTACAATCTGGTCAGAAGTAAATGGGAGATTTTTCTACCAAATGCATAGCACAGAGGAAAATTAATAGGAAGACAGGGTTAAGTAAACATCAATGGAAAGTACGAACACTAGAAAAAAGCATCGGCATTTAGATTTTTTTTCAATTATACCCCATAAAAGTTCTGGAAACTTCAACTAGCAAATATTTTACCTGGTTCAACTTCTTTGCCAATTGAGGAACACCACAACGATCAGCTAGACTAGTATATACCTGTGTACCATCAAAAACGAATAAGCCAATTGTAGATGGAAACTGTATCAAACAATGAAACTAAAGGTTGGTGCAGCCATACTGGACAACTGCGGAAGAACTTCTCCTCTGCAACAAGGGCATCCTTGATACTCCGGTTGAGTAAAATATCCTGTTTAGAAGACAATATAGAAGTGCAATCCAGTTATCAGCACTAGTAAAATAAGGTACCTGATAATCAGTATCTGAAGTACAAGTAAGAGCAAAAATGATAACTTATTAATCATTAAAATTGCGTTTAGTTGCTTTGGTAAAGGGAAGAAATAAATGGGTTCAGGAAGTAGAATTACCCATATGAAAGTTCTTGTATGTGGTCTGAGTAACCATTAAAGAAGTCATATAGAAGCAAAAACATGATAACTTACTATCCATTAATATTTCTTACAGTTACTTTTGAGGAGGGAGAGAAATAATTAGGTTTTTGAGGCAGAAGAGTTACCCAAATCAAAGTTCTTGCATAATATTTATTAATATGTTATGCTGTAAAAATCCGCCATGCATTTGGTTTAGCACCCCTGAAACGTTTTAGTGATTATGTTTTGATGTCTTTGTCTAATCATCTAAGTTCAAATTCAAGCTCCATTTTGCTCTAAGCTATATATACTTCATGCTGCCTAAAACTGTAAAAGCTTTGAGGATATCACACACCATCTGAAATGGGCAGTTGAGTGGCATACAACCACAAGAAACAAAATGACAGGACATTAAAATGGACAGGAAGATCTCAAAATGAAAAATGACTAAAAGGATTGACATATGTCTTAATCCAAAGAAGAAATATGAAGAAAGACAAAATTGCCGTTAGAGCATCTTGAATTAATAACCATGGCATAAATTTTAAGAAAATAACTGTAAAAATAAGAAACATTCCACATTAACAATGTACTAGAAATAATTTATTAAGAAAATTTTTATAAAATACAGATTGATGAATTAATTTCTTTATTTCTGTTAGGTTCCATGGTTACCTCCTGACTTCGATTTACAACACCTACATAACCAAGTCGAAGAGGAACCACTTTTCCAAGCAACAGGTTACGAGCATCAGTACCTCGGTCCATTATATCCAACTGATTCATATGCAAGTAAGTCGAAACTAATCAGAAACCAAAAACAGCTTAAACATAAGTTTGTCATAATTAGAAAGGAGATTTTCACGTTGAAAGATGCACCTTTGTAATAACACCAATGGTTCTATAACCTGCCGAACACCGAAAAATTAGAAAGATTGTTCAATTAAATAAATAGCAACTCAATGCTGAAGTGAGATTTTGATAGTAGAAATTACCATCAGGATCAGCATTTCCAGCAATTTGAAGTGCATCAGAGTTTGCTAAGTCTGAATTTGCAGGAGTAACAGCAAGAATCAGACAGCTTGGCTGTTTAATATACGACATGATCATTGTTCTAATTCGAGCTTCAATGTCTGAGGGCTGGTCACCCACAGGAACCTTTGTGATTCCAGGAAGATCCACGAGAGTCATATCAAGAACATTTGGGGAGAAAATCTTAAGTCGAATTTGCTTGTCTGACACACCTTTGTTTCCTCCAGCCTCCCTATCTGTCTCAGCCTGCAGTCAATAGATATTTATTTAAGGATTTTACATTACCAGAGAAAAAAGAAACACTCAACACCACAAATTATATATATTGTTCCTTGATTTGATAAAACTATTATTAACTAGAAAACAATAAAAGGCTAGAGTTTTTCAGATACCCAAAGGGTGAGAAAAAAATTCTACTTACGATCCTTAGCCAAGAACAGCTAGATTAAGTGATTCACTTTTCTACTCATTGTAACCATCAGTGCAGAGCCTAAAGCCAAATAATTCCTTCTGGCAAGCTCCCAATTTCCCTGATTACAAATTTCAGTACCACCAGCTATTGCATCTTTGTTATTCAACATAGCATCTAATAATATCTTTCTCGCTTCAATATTATATATATAACAATTCTAATACTCCGTAAGCAACCAGTTTGCAAAGGAAAATTTAAAAATGTCAACTTCACAAAAATACATATTAAAACCCCTAATTTGTTGAATTGTATAATCTAAATGAGTAACTTTTGAATTTCTCAATCATAAAAGGTAAGCAATAAAGAACCTGAATCTCTCTGCGAATCTCAGAAAAGTCAGAGAAGCGCTTTCCAGGCAAGTGAAGGAACTCGCCATACTCCTCCTCAGAACCATCAGGTTTACGCTTGGTCTGGAGGAGCTGAAGGACGAGAGGGCGGCGTGTGCAGATATCAGAACCGCGAGGCAAGAAGTCACGGCCAACGAGTGACTCAAGTACGCTGGACTTGCCACTACTCTGGCTTCCGACCACCGCCACCTGCGGCAACTCTATGGTGGACTGACTACCCAGCTGCGCGAAGATGTCTTGTAGCTTGTTCACTATCGGTATAACGGAAGATCCCAAAGGAGCCGCGGATGATTGAGGAGGCGTCGATGCAGCCGCTTCTTCAGCCATTGAATTTCAATGATTGATCGATTGATGAAAAGATTTACAGAATTTTATATGAAAATTCTATCAAGCTAGGTTTTGGAACTGACTCGTTATTTTTCTTCCTCTTTTCTAATGCTTTGTGTTTACTAGAGATAAAAGAGATCTTGAAGCTTTGATCGTATGATTGAACTTGAAGCAGACTATGTAATTGTGGCTTGGGAATTATGTTAATTAATTTATTAGTGTGGTATTCATTTTAGCTATGCATTCTCCCATGCTTCGGGAAATCAATATGAAGTTCTAATCTTGGTATTTATATTATAAATAAATAAAGGTTAAAATATGATGAAAGATCTTGAACTATTCATGGATTTGGATTTAAGCCCTTTGTTTTTATTTTAAAGCTTTTGCTATTCAATCTCCATATTCCTATTTCTTAGCAACTGCCCAGTTGTTTATCTCCATCAGTCAAAAATAGGGTTCCTAAATGCTACCGACCCAAAGCTTAAAAGAACATGTTGCCATCTTGGCCTTCCCATTTGGCAGTCACGATCTAACCATCCTAAGACTGGCGTGCAGGTTAGCTCGTGCAGCTCCGAATGTGCAGTTTTCAACTTTTAAACTTGATATCCCGAATAATATCAGAGCTTACAATGTGGAGGATGGTGTGCCCGCGAATGATTTTTGTAGTGGAAACCCAGTGGAGAGATTGGACCTTTTCCTTAAAGCAACTCCTGCAAACTTTCAAAAGGGCTTAGATGTTGCAGTCATGTAAGCTGGAAGGAGGTGCTAGCTGCTTCGTCACGGATATGTTTTTGACATTTGCTACAGATATGGCCTAGGACATGCAAGCTTTTCGGACATGGTGGTGGTGATGAAAATGGTGGCAAATTCCAACCAAACTTTGGAAGTTATTCCAGGGTTATCTCCAATGCACGTTAGACATTCGAAAGAAACGTTCTTTTCTTACACATCGAGTAAAATCGGGTGTGTTTTACCTCGATCTACCGCCATTGTTATGAATTTCTGCCAAGAACTTTATCCCACAGCACTCTTTGATGATCTCAAATCCATGTTTCCAGCTTTGCTGAATGTTGGTTTCTTAACGCAAGAACTTCCCTTGCCTCCATTACCACCATCGGATTCAGATGCGACAGAGTGTTTATCATGGTTAGACAAGCAAAGTTCCAAGTCTGTTGTGTATATTAGCTTTGGGACAGCGGCAACGCCAGCAGGGTTGGAGCTAAAAGCCTTAGCGGAGGCAGTTGAAGAGAGGGGCATTCCTTATCTTTGGTGTCTCAAGGATGACCATAAGCATCATTTACCGAATGGGTTCATTAAAAGGATAAGCAAGCAAGGGAAACTCGTTTCAACAGGCGTGTTTGTGACGCATTGTGGGGCGAACTCAGTGTTTGAAAGCGTGGCAAATGGAGTCCCAATGATCTGCAGACCGATGGATCACTGGATAAATGGACGTGTGGTGGAGGAAATATGGGGAATTGGTGTTAAGAGTTGAGGGGCATGTGTTCACTAAGAGTGGGGTACTCAAGAGCTTGAAGATCGTTTTGGGACATGAACACGGGAAGCAAATGAGAGAAAGGATTAGAACACTGAAAGAGATTGTTTTGAAAGCAACAGAACCAAGTAGAAGTGCTTCAGAAGACTTCAAAACTTTAGTAGAAACAATTTTGATTTCTTAATCTGAATCCATTTTTCTGAAAATGTATCTAATAATAATAATTCATAATATTAACATTATATTCCGGCTCGCCCTTAAGCAATGAATTAAGGATAACACTATCCATCCAATCCAGGATATTTATGAAACATTAGGTTTTCATTTTGAATCTAGTCTCCCACTTCTAAATCAACCCCAGGTCGTTAAAATGAGTAAACAAAAAATAAAAGCAATTAAAAGAGGGTTTCTAGGGTCTAGCCTCCACCATTTATGTCAGTTTCAGAAGATAAACTAATCAGAAGGGCGGTTCGAATTCAAGATGGGTTTCCAAGCTTTAATCAAGTTTGCGTTGATGCTCTTGCATGTTAATCTTTTTTTATTAACATGTTGAACTATGGGTTTCCTAGCTTTTATCAAGTTTGCATTGATTTGCCTTGATACTCTTGCGTGGTAATTTTTTTTTTTTTTTATTAACATGTTGAATAGTTAGGATTTTGCTGTTTCTTTTGTTTACTTCTCTTACCTTTACTCTTTTGTTTTGACTTATCATATTAATGGTATCCCAGTTTATAACTTTAAATTACATTTTTTTGCTTCTTAACAGACGTGCTGCAGTTCATGCCATTGAAACTAATTCGAACTCACACCAAGAAACTGGTTATACCTACCGGGTAATCTTCTCATTTATTTCCCTGTTTGAACATGATTTCATGGGGATGCTTCAATGGTAATATTGCTACTCAGCAAATGCATGAACTTCTTCGGTTTATTTCTCTATCGACAAAATGTTGGGGTTTCCTTCAGTTAGATCTTCCATTTATTGAGTTATATATTTGTGTTGAGTAATATTTTTCTAGTATGATATTAAGGGAAACGTAGGGGTATTACATGTTCTTATTGTTACTATTACAGCTCACAATAGGGCCCACTATTTTGTCTTGGTCCTGAGGCTGATGGCACTGACATCTCTTGGCTTATTGGACGCATGTCTACGGTGTACGCGATCCTTTTTTATCTTAAGATTGACTCCTCCAGTGAGCCTCGTACCGCTAGTCATGAGCAGGGGTCCCTTGTAGGCTCGCGATCCCTTCTATGGACATAGCTCATGACCTCATTCCTGTGAGGCTTACGCGAGCTCTCATTGCGAGCTATCTTTGCGAACATCTAGCATCACAACGGGGTCCCCAGCAAACTATCCTTGTAGGCGAACATTCTTATTGCGGGTCGAGTCTATCCGGGTCAGAGATACGGATCCTATTGGGTCATTTCGGCTGGCGGTAACCAAATCCTAACAATCCAGTCCTCCCTTAGTAGGCCTAAGGGATGTTATAAAGTGGTGGGCTTTAGATCCATTTCGAAAGTAGCTTGCAAGGTACGCCGCGGGTCGTGGTGTATAACAGTTGCCTTGCCACGTGTGAATCTAGATATTGGGTGCGCACTTTTGACCGTTGAGAGACGAACTGTTTCTTCTTACTCGTCATCTGGGTCGTTGGTTCATTTTTGGCCATCCGAACGGTTTAAGGAACCTCTCCTTAAAAAGGGATATTCGGGGGTTTAGGTTTCTTCACTGTTTGGTATTTTCTGCAAATTGGAATTGAGGTAATTTTCACAAATCCTTTCTGCTTTTTAGTTTCCATTTCTATTTTCTATTTACTCAAATCATGGTGAAGATGAGAGGAGCCCACAACCAAATAGTCTTGGTCCACCCAACTCTAGTCGTTGTAACTAAGAAGCCCTACATCTGCACCACCACGCCGGAAAAAATGGAACGGGCTCTAGCTATGTGGGGAATCAAGCTTCCCCACTTTGCCTATGAATTTTCCATTCCTTCAGGGTCGCACCTTGTGTGCGAGGTAATGGATGATTGTTTCCTTCTCCTGTTGCACGGCATGGAGGCAAGATTCCACCTCCCATTGCATCCCTTATTCTGTAACCTCCTCAAGGACTATTGCCTCTGTAACACCCCTAACCCATATCCGTAACCGGATTAGGGTTACGAGGCATTTACATAGGAAATACAGCTTTCATATAATCATATAATCACATGGAACCTATCCACAAATACATATACAGATACATCGCTTTACTAATTTAAATATTAGTCTTAAAATATTAATCACACGGATATACTAATCATATCTCAAGGTTCAATCGATTTATTTCAATTCTATATCATTTTATCAAGTCAATATACATATCTTAAAATACATACATGAATCATGAGCTTATCATATTAATGACATATTGAACCAAGCATATAATGTTTATTAGCCATGTACAAATGAAATCCTAAATCAAAATATTTTCTACTTAATTCCATGTATGGACGAATACATAACTCATGGGGTTTATTTCTACATTTCACATTTAAGCTAATCATGAATATTTAATTATTGATATTACACAATTAAACAAATTATGCCTAAGTGACATAACTAACCTTTATGTGCATCTATCATATATATATATTCGATATATCCTAGGTTATAACCGAATATACCCACATACAATTCATATTATCCATACATCTTACTCATTTATGTAAATTAACTTATACCTAAAACATTCATATAATATCCTAACATCATCGAACTATGAACAAACACATTTATGGTTCAATATAATCGAGTATGCCATTGATTAATCATACCACCATACCTAACTCAAAGGTTCATTTCATAAACAAACATTTCCTTACCATATTCTATTAAAACTATGATTAAAATCGCACAAACATTAACGCATAACCCGACAATTATAACAAGAGCATGAAAACATACTTAACTAAAAATTTAGCCATATTCGCATGGCTATTATATACATGAACACAAAAAGTTTTCATCAATACAAAGACCAAGTCTTTCCTATACATGCCTCCATCCGAAAACCAAAATGAAAGAGTACCAAATTAGATTGATAGTGTGGACGACTTTCTTGACGATCCCGATGAGTTTGTAGCCTGCACCTAGTCTATAAAACAGAGGAAAACATTTCACACAAATAAGCTTACTAGCTTAGTAAGTCCTAAACTACTGATAATATAACATTCAAACATTAAACATTTAAATTATTCAACTTAAGACATTGCACATAAACATTTAAGTATATTGATTTATATGGCCGAATACTAATGGTTCATTAATCTAAGTAATTATACATCAATCCATAAACCTGTATCTCTTCGAAGCACAAACTAAGTATATTACAAGAATCATATGATCCGAATCGTATGAATACAGGATTCATATCAACCATGTTAACATACTAAAATTTCTTTCACTCATAACATTTCTATTTGTAAACCGAATCTCCATAATAATAATACATTCAAACTCAAATTAAATCATATAATGCTTATTCACATCAATCTTAACCTTCAATGTACTTAACACTGTTCTCATAGTATTTACTTGACTCAAGTAAAATTAAACGTAACATACCTTACATGCTTACCTGAGCCATTAACTAGATACATTAGCTATATTTTGCCTTGAACAAAATTCGGTTTCTCTTTTGTAAAACACATCACCGGCATCAAGCCTGCTAGGCGTAAAAGCCCGATAAGTAACACCGGCACAAGGCCTGCTAGGCGTAAAAGCCCGATAAGTAACACCGGCACAAGGCCTGCTAGGCATAAAAGCCCGATAAGTAACACCGGCACAAGGCCTGCTAGGCGTAAAAGCCCGATAAGTAACACCGGCACAAGGCCTGCTAGGCATAAAGCCCGAAACATATCAATGTGGTCAAACATTCCATAAACACTTCATAACTATTTTATATATATATATATCCAATTCGATTGAGCTCACTCACATTAAACCAATAAAATCATTATGTCATTATACAATCCAACAATTCACATTGAAACACTTATTCACATCACATAACCAATTTTAATAATCAATTTAGTATACCTATATATATTCGGCCATGACATAAATATGTACTAAAATTCATCAAATCTTATTATTTAATATATTCATAAATAATTCTTTGATATATTTCAGCTGAAGGACTTACCTCGGTTGTCGATAGTCCGTGCGAATCGGCTATTCGAGAACCTTCGTCTTTCCCCGATCTAATTCCGTTTTTCTTTGCTCTTGATCTAATACACATTAAAATTTAGCTCATTCAAATACATTTCATCTCAATTTAGTCCCAAAACACACAAACGGGCAAATTACCATTTTACCCCTACTATTTCAATACTTTGCAATTTAGTCCTATTTGCATAAAACTCAAAATACATCAAATTTCCCCATACTCCTTAAGGGCCGAATATGTATAAGGACTATACAAGTCTATTTCTTTCATTTATTTTGCAATTAAGCCCCTCTAAAATTTTATTTTTACAAATTGGCCCTAAAAACACAAATTCACCAAAACTTCCAACACATAATATACTAATTTTTAACCTATCTTTCATCTAAATTCATCAAACATTAAAAATCATATAAACCTATCAATAGCCGAATTTCAAGCATGCTTAGATTCAAAAATTTCAACATGGGTCAGCTATGGTTTGAAGCAACGATCTCAAAAACATAAAAATTAACAAAATCGAGTTCAAACTAACCTTGAAATCAAGCCTTCAAATGCCGAAAATCAAAGAACAAAGACTCTTTTTTTTCTTTCAACATTCGGCCATCAACTAAAAAGATGAGAATGGCCATTTGTTTTTGTTTTATTTAACATATAATACATTATTATTAAATTACCTAATCAACCTTAAGTTAAAAATAACCAAACAATATAATTTAAGGACAAACTTGTCCATGGCCGGCCACTAACCCTTAAAATGGGTTATTTACCCTTTTTATACCTCATTTTATAAAGCCATGCTCAAATTAACACCTTTCACTTTAGTATGCTACTTTTACGCTTTACGCGATTAAGTCCTTTTTTATCAAATTAAGCACTTAAACGATAAAATTTTTCTACGAAACTTTCACACACATTAATTCACATATAATAGACTCAAAATATAATATTAAAATATTTCTGGACTCGGATTCGTGGTCCCAAAACCACCGTTCCGACTAGGGTCAAATTCAGTCTGTTACAACTCTCCCCCCTTTAGGATTTTCGTCCCCGAAAATCTTACCGTTAACCAAAGTTGGATATTGTTGCCTCATTAAATCTTCAGGCTCCCACGTAGCCTCTTCAACTCCGTGTCGATTCCATAATACTTTCACTAATGGAATTCTCTTATTTCTCAACTCTTTTATTTCTCGAGCTAAGATACGGATCGGTTCTTCATCATATGTCAAATCAGATTGGATTTCAATCTCTGACGGTGTGATCACATGAGACGGTCGATCAGACTTACGAAGCATCAAACGTGAAATACATCATGTATCTTTTCTAACTCAGGGGGCAATTTCAATCTATAAGCAACAGGCCCAATACGTTCAATGACTTCATACGGTCCGATAAATCTCGGACTCAACTTGCCTTTCCGACCAAATCAGAGTACTTTCTTCCACGGGGAAACTTTTAAGAATACACGATCTCCTACTTGAAATTCAATGTCTTTACGTTTCAAATCAGCATAGGACTTTTGTCAATCTGATGCCGCTTTCAAATTATCTTTGATTATGGCCACTTTCTGTTCAGTCTCTTTAATCAAATCAACCCCGTGTATCTTATTTTCGCTGAGCTCAGTCCAGTATAATGGTGTTCGATATTTTCGCCCGTATGAGGCTTCATAAGGTGCTATTTTGATACTAGATTGAAAACTATTATTATAAGCAAATTCAATCAAAGGTAGGTATCGTTCCCACGTACCTTCAAACTCGAGAACGCAACATCTCAACATGTCCTCAAGTATTTGAATAGTTCGCTCGGATTGACCGTCTGACTGCGGATGGAAAGTTGTACTAAAATAAAGTTTAGTACCTAAAGCATCTTGTAACTTCTTCTAAAACCGCGATGTGAATCTCGGGTCTCTGTCTGAAACAATGGAACTCGGTACACCATGCAATCTCACAATCGTGATACATACAATTCAAACAAGTTTATCAAGTGAATAGTGCATGCGTCTTGGCACAAAATGAGCTGATTTAGTCACCTATCAACTATAACCTGACGGCATCTTTCCTACTCGAGTCATAGGGAGACCGGATACAAAATCCATTGTAATTCTAACCCATTTCCATTCGGTATCATGATTGGTCAAGTAGTCCAGATGGCGCTTGATGCTCGACTTTTACTTGTCGTGATTAAGCACTTAGAAACAAATTCAGATATATCCCGTTTCATGCCGTGCCACCAATAGAACTGCTTTCAAATCGTTATACATCTTCATGCTACCCGGATGTATCGATAGTCGACCACTATGAGCCTCACTCAAAATCATCTGTATCAAATCTGAGTTCTTTGGAACACACATTCGGCTTTTAAAATTCAAACAATCATTTGCATCAATCTGAAAATCTAATTGCACCCTTTTCACAATTGAATTCGACTAGCAATCAAATCTTCATTAACTTTCTGCATCACAAATTTTTTGAATAAACATCGGTCTTGCTCAGAACTCGGTTATGATCGAACCATCACTAGACATAGCCATCGTGCATTCATTGCACGAAGAGCAAATAATGATTTCCGACTTAACGCATCCGCAACAACGTTAGCTTTTCCCGGGTGATAGTCAATCACCAATTCAAAGTCTTTCAACAGTTCTAGCCACCTGCGTTGTCTCAAATTCAGGTCTTTCTGAGTCATTAGATACTTCAGACTTTTGTGATCCGAGTAAACATGGCATTTCTCGCCAAATAAGTAATGATGCCAAATCTTCAGTGCGAACACAATGGCTGCAAGCTCTAAATCATGCGTCGGGTAATTTCTTTCATGCGGCTTCAATTGTCTTGATGTGTAGGCTACTACCCTACCTTCCTGCATCAATACACAGCCCAAACCACTTAAGGAAGCATCAGAATACACAACAAATTCTTTACCCGATTCAGGCTGAGCTAACACTGGAGCTTCGGTCAAAAGGGCTTTCAACTGCTCGAAACTTTTCTGGCACTTCTCTGACCACTCAAACTTGACATCTTTCTGTAGTAGCTTTGTCAAAGGTGCAGCTATCACAGAAATACCTTTCACAAACCTTCTGTAATAGCCAGCAAGTCCCAAAAAACTTTGAATCTCGAAAACGTTCTTCGGTGGCTTCCAATCAAGTGTAACACCCCTTACCCGAAACATTTGCCGGAGTCGAGTATGTGGCATTACTAGACTTGACTACTAATTTGGGGCATAAAAATTTAAAGCTGTCTAACTGCGTCATGCTGACTAAATTAACCATAACTCGAGTTACAAAACTCGAAATTTAGATCCGTAAATTTTCTTTGAAACTAGACTCATATAACTTTTCACCATAATTTTTACAGAATTTTTCATATGGCCAATTAGTACAGTTTATTCATCAAAGTTACCCCTATTTCACTGTTTGATAATTCTGACCTATCTTTATAAAAACTCAGTTATCTCATTGCACAAAATTTCAATAATGTCCTTGTTTATTCCAATCAAAAATAGACTCATTAAGGATTCTAAACATATAAACTATGCTCCATAATTATTTTTGTACAAATTTTTACAAATTTTCCAAGACAGAACAGGGACTCACGAATTCATTCAGGACAAGTCTCACTAAAACTTAAATATCTCATAATATATAATTCCTTTGCCTAACTTGTTTCTTTCATATCAAAATAGACACAATAAACTTTAATTCTATGTCTTATTCACTTTCTAATTCAATTTCTCCTGTTTTTAGTGATTTTTCAAAATCACATCACTGCTGCAGCTAAAACTGTTTCATAACAAAATATGATTAACTAGTTTATAACTTCCTTACTCAATTTAATCAAGTTATTAAAGGCATTACAAGACCAAATATGCCTAAGGATTTATATGCCAACAACCTAACTTAACAACTACCACATTCATAATAAATCATTGGCAAGTTTAACAAACATCAAGGCCAACTTCAAACAAGACCAAATAACTATAATTTAGCCATTTTCGCATGGCATGAGTATGTACATACATGGTTGACCTTGTTCCAAAATACCTTAGCTTATACATGCCATAAAAACATAATTTACTACTTCAAAATAAGGTATACCCAAAAGAGATGATAATATGGTGAACTTCGAGACGAATCCCAAGCACAAAATCGAGCTTTCCAAAGTAACCTATACACACAAGAATTAACCAAAATAGAATAAGCTTTCCAAAGCTTAGTAAGACTTAAGCAATGAATACATTCACATAAGCATGTATGAACTCATAAGGAAATAACTCTTCTCCTTTACATTCATCTCAAGTTATTTGTTATTCCACATAATTAGGCTCATAACCACCATATAAATTAAGTCTTATACATCTCAAGGCAAAGTAATTAATCAACCACATTCAACCACTATTCAACTTTATATCATAAGTAAATATTACTTACCTTGAGTATATTTCGATTTTCAAATCATTCGTTACTATGTAACACAGGATAACACCATTGCCAATTTCCATACATATAAAAAACATTGAATAAACACAGACATCCCATCTAATCTCAAATCATTATATTCTCATATTATTTAATTTGGTCACATATCGCATACATAGTGTGTTAGTAGCTAACTCCGCACACTTAGTGCTAATTATAAACGTAACGTATCGCACTTAGTGCCGTTACTTACCCATTTTCGCACACTTAGTGCTAACCGACCGATCTTGCACACACGATTGCTCGGTATAAACTTCACACATAGTGCCGGTGTTTATTTGCTATTGTTCAATGTGATTCACATACATATTCTCTAATAATCAATAGCAATTAAACTCACTAAAGGAGATATACCTACCAAAACCATTCAGCATAATAATGATTTATATGCCACAATTATCCAACATAAGTACATGAAACTAAATTGAGTTCAATTAAATTCAAATGCTTAAAATCTTACCTCAAGTAGTCACCAATTCAACTTTCCGATTAGTCGATCAATTTACTTTTTCCCCGATCCGATCCTACCTCCTTTTGTTCTTGATCTAAATGAATTAAATTAAACTCAATTAAGCATATTATAACAATTTTGGTCCCAACACATATCAATATGAAATTTATGATTTTGCCCCCTTTATTTCACACTTTTACAAATTAGTCCAATTTGGACACCACACAAAATTCACCAATTTCAATCACAAATACCCTAGGCCGAATACTCCTTGACCTTATACAAGGCCTTGCATGTTATTTATTTCATGATTTAGTCCTTCAAAATTTTCATTTTTTGATTTAACCCTTACAATCAATTTCACTCAAACTTCAAATAATAAACATGCTAGTTTAAGCTTTATACTTAATAATCTATCAACAACCATTATTTACTATTAAAATGCTTCAATGGCGAATATAAAAGTGCCATAAACTCTAAAATTTCACCATGGGTTATATAGTATTCAAAACACCCATTCCAAAATGCAAAACAATTGAAAACTAAGCATAAACATACCCTAATTGAGCTTTCAAATGCTGACTTTCAAGCTCCAAAATGGAGTTTTCTTTCTTCAAATTTCGGTCAAAAAGATGAACAAGGTGCCTTCTCTTTCCTTCCACTATGTTTTATTATTTTATGTGTTAAATTATACTATTATTTATTTATTCTTCAACCACCAAAACATATTATAATAATACTTATATTCTAAATCACATTCCATCATGTTGCCGTCCACCATCACAATATTGGCTAAATTGTCCTTTAAGGACTTCACCTTATAAAGCCATATGCATTTGTCACTAAATCCATTAAAAGGTCATTTTTACCCATTATACAAGTTAGTCCTTTAGTCAAATTACTCACACAAATAAATAAATTAAATCACCAAAATTTAACACATGTTCAATCATAGATTTTAGACCTAATATGAAATATTAAAATATTCTACCGACTCGAATTCATGGTCCCGAGACCATCATTCCGATTAGGGTCGAATTCGGACTGTTACAATTCTCCCCCCTTAGAAATTTTCGTCCTCGAAAATCTTACCGATAAAAAGGTTCGGGTAGCGTTCTTTCATAGTCTCCTCCAATTCCCAAGTTGCTTCTTCAAACCCGTGCTTTTGCCATAGCACTTTTACTAAGGGAATTTTCTTGTTTCTTAATTCCTTTGTCTCCCGAGTCAAAATACGAATCGGTTCCTCCTCGTAAGTCATATCGGGCTGAATCTCAACTTCCGTCGGGCTAATCACATGCGAAGGATCTGACCGATATCTACGGAGCATCGAAACATGAAAGACATTATGTATCCTCTCTAACTCAGGTGGCAACTGTAGTCTGTAGGCAACCGGCCCAATACGTTCCGTGACTTCAAACGGTCCAATAAATCTTGGACTCAACTTTCCTTTACGACCGAATCTGAGTACTTTCTTCCATGGTGAAACTTTCAAAAATACCCGATCTCCAACATGAAACTCAATGTCTTTACGCTTCAAGTCGGCATATGATTTTTGACGGTCTGATGCAGCTTTTAAACTATCCCGGATCAATGCTACCTTTTGTTCAGCCTCTCTAATTAGATCTACCCCGTGTATTTTGTTTTCACTGAGCTCGGTCCAAAACAATGGTGTACGACACTTACGACCATACAAAGCTTCGTAAGGTGCCATTTTAATACTAGATTGAAAGCTATTATTATAAGCAAATTCAACCAAAGGTAAGTACCGCTCCCACGTACCTTCGAACTCAAGGACACAACACCTCAACATATCCTCTAGTATTTGAATGATTCGCTCGGATTGACCATCGGTCTTGCGGGTGAAAAGTGTAACTAAAATGTAGTTTAGTACCTAAAGCATCTTGTAATTTCTTCCAAAATCGCGACGTAAATCTCGGGTCACGATCTGAAATGATAGATATCGGTACTCCATGCAACCGCACAATCTGCGATATGTAGAGCTCAGCTAGTTTATCAAGTGAAAAGTCAGTACGCACTGGGATGAAATGAGCTGCTTTTGTCAATCTGTCCACAATAACCCAGACTGAATCCTTTTTGCTCGGTGATAACGGCAAACCCGATACAAAATCCATCGTGATTCTATCCCACTTCCATTCGGTATCAAAGTTGGTTGAAGTAGTCCCGATTTGATTTTGATGTTCAACTTTCACTTGTTGACATATCAAGCACTTTGACACAAAATCGAGATGTCTCGCTTCATTCCATGCCACCAATAATGTTGTTTCAAGTCATTAAACATTTTGTGCTACCGGATGAATCGATAGTTTGCTATTGTGAGCTTCTTCACAAATCATTCAATTAACTTCGAGTTCTTAGGCACACATAACCGATTTTTAAACCGTAGGCATCCTTCGTCATCTAAAGAAAATTCAATTCACACTTGCATTACAAAGTCTCTTTTTTCTTTGAGATCATCATCGATCCATTGAGCCTCCCTGATTTGCCGCACAAACAATGGTCTCGCCTTTATTTCAGTTGTGAGGATACCATCTTCAGACATAGCTAGGTGAGCATTCAGTGCACGCAGAGCAAATAACGATTTTCGACTGAGTGCATCAGCAACTACATTAGCCTTTCCCGGATGATAATCAATTACAAGCTCATAATCTTTTAACAACTCCAACCATCTTCGTTGTCTCAAATTCAGATCTCTACGAGTCATTAAATACTTTAAGCTCTTATGGTCCGAGAAGATGTGGCATTTCTCACCCAAAAGGTAGTGTCGCCATATCTTCAAAGCATATACTATAGCGGCCAATTCAAGGTCATGAGTTGGATAATTCTTCTCGTGAGGTTTCAACTGTCTCGATGCATAAGCTATAACTTTACCCCCTTGCATCAATACACAACCTAGGCCATTTAGAGATGCATCACTATAGACGACGAATTCTTTACCAGATTCAGGCTGAGTAAGTATCGGAGCTTCCGTTAACAAGGTCTTCAGCTGCTCGAAACTTTGTTGACACCTTTCTGACCACTCAAATTTCACATCTTTTTGCAACAATTTGGTCATCGGAGCTGCAATCATAGAAAATCCTTTCACGAATCTTCTATAGTATCCGGCAAGTCCCGTAAAGTGCAATTTGAAATGTTTCGTGGAGGCTTCCAATCAAGTATGGCCGAAATCTTACTTGGATCAACTCGAATACCTGATGCCGATATAACATGTCCCAGGAAGCTAACTTCACTTAGCCAAAACTCACACTTACTGAATTTTGCATATAACTGTTTTTCACGTAAAATTTGCAGCACCAAATTCAAATGCTCAGCATGCTCGGTCTTATTTCGCGAATAGATCAGTATATCATCAATAAACACAACTACAAACCGATCTAAATACGGTCTGAATACCCGGTTCATCAAATCCATGAAAACAATAGGGAATTAGTAAGCGAATGGCATCACCAAAACTCATAATGACCATATCTCGCTCTAACGCAGATTTTGAATATCCAACTCTCTAACTCATGAATCGGTAATACCCGACCTCGAGATCAATTTTCGAGAACACAGGCTCCTTTGTCGATCGAATAGATCATCAATACGTGATAGTGGGTATTTGTTCTTTATGGTCACCTTATTAAGTCGCCGATAATCAATGCACATTCTCGAGTTCATCCTTCTTTTTCACAAATAGAACAGAGCACCCCAAGGAGAAAAACTCGGTCCGCGAATCCTCTATCATTAATTCTTGCAACCGAGTCTTTAATTCCTTTAATTCAGTTGGTGCCATTCGATATGGAGCTATTGAAATTGGGGTAGTCCCCGGCACTAACTCAATCCCAAATTCTACCTCACGAACTGGCGGCAGTCCTGGTAATTCCTCCGGGAACACATCTGGATATTCACTAACAACCGGTACTAACTCAATCTTCCTTTCGGTAACCTTGCTATCAATTACATATGCCAGGTAGGCTTCACAACCCTTTTTCAAATACCGTCGAGCCAACATTGAAGATATCACAGCAGGTAATCCACTCAAATCCGCTGACTCAATTCGAATTTTCTCGTTATTCGGACCTCTCAAATCCATAGTCTTTCGTCTACAATCAACTATCGCATTATGAATCATCAACCAATCCATGCCGAGAATAATATCAAACTCATCAAAAGGTAGTAACATCAAATCAGATGGAAAACATATGTCTCGAATCATTAAGGGGCAATTCTTACATACTTTGTCTACTAATACGAAACGACCCAGGGGGTTTGAAACCCGATTCACAAATTCAGTAGACTCAACAGGTAGAGTCTTACTGGTCACTAGAGTTTCACACACATACGAATGAGTTGAACCGGGATCAATTAATGCAGTGACACTAGTATCAAAGAGTGAAAAGTTACCAGTAATAACATCTGGAGTTGAGGTTTCCTCTCTATTACGGATGGCATAAGCTCTGGCCGGTACACGTGTCTCCGATCTAATAGTCGCATCAAGAGTCCCCTCCGAATACCACCTCTACCCTACCAACTCGGGAAGATCTCTCTAGTCAGTAGTGCCACTTGGTCTCGCACCCTGAGTATTACTCTTATCATCAGCCTCCGGGCAGTCTCGGATGAAGTGATCTCGAGAACCACACCTATAACAAGTGCGATTAATATATTTACCCCAGCATTCCCCAAAATGTCGTCTACCACACTGCTGACAGTCGGGTTTGTTCGATCGAGCGTCGCCCACACTAGCCACTGACGTAGCCCGAGAACTCACTGGTGGCCGCTCTCGTATAGAAATCCCGGTATTAGGTCTGGACCGGCTACCATCATTCTTGAACTTCTTTAATGCCGACTGTGAAGATTTACTCACAGATCTTTTTCGAACATCTTTTGAATCTAGCTTTGCTTTCTGTTTTTCTTTCCCCAGGTCTTCAGCTTTACAAGCTCGCTCGACTAACACGACGAACTCATTAATCTCAAGTATACCAACCAACAATTTGATATCTTCATTCAGGCCATCTTCGAATCTTCTGCACATAGCAGCCTCTGTCGAGACACACTCATGAGCGTAGCGGCTAAGTCGCACGAACTTACGCTCATATTCGATCTGATCATACGACCCTGTTTAAGCTCAAGGAATTCTTTACGTTTGGAGTCGATGAAACGCTGACTTATGTACTTCTTGCGGAATTCAGTCTGAAAGAAGTCCCAAGTAACTCTTTCTTTCGGGACAACTGACACCAACGTGTTCCACCAAGAATAAGCGTAATCCGTAACAAAGATATAGCACACTTCAAACATTCATCGGTGTGCAAGATAATTCATCAAAACACGAACGGTGTTATCAAGCCAAAATTCACTCATTTCGTCGTCATCATCATCCTCGGCTCTAAATTCCGAGCTCGTGCTTCCTAATGCGATCAACGGAGGTTTAGTCACTCTTTCAAGATTAGTAATTGGAGGTACAATTTGTGTTGCAGGGGGAACATTCGGATTTGGGGGTGGTTGAACATTCGGAGTGGTTCGTAAGTAATGACTGAACCAATCGTTCATCATATTATGGAAGGCCTGCTTTACCCTCTCATCTGGGCCACTCGCAGCAGGTCGAGATTCTTCCGACGCGGTCCCTTGTGCGGGAACAGGCGCCACACTCTCGACATCGTCAGCTAACGCTTGCTCGGGATCCGGATCCATTACTATACGTAAGAAATAAATACATTTCACTGTCAGAAGTCATCATATTATCATTCATATATTTTACGGCATGTATAGCTAGACTCACAGATGCTATGTTAGTCCAAGAATCGACTAAACCATAGCTCTGATACCAATCAAATGTAACACCCCTTACCCGAAACATTTGCCGGAGTCGAGTATGTGGCATTACTAGACTTGACTACTAATTTGGGGCATAAAAATTTAAAGCTGTCTAACTGCGTCATGCTGACTAAATTAACCATAACTCGAGTTACAAAACTCGAAATTTAGATCCGTAAATTTTCTTTGAAACTAGACTCATATAACTTTTCACCATAATTTTTACAGAATTTTTCATATGGCCAATTAGTACAGTTTATTCATCAAAGTTACCCCTATTTCACTGTTTGATAATTCTGACCTATCTTTATAAAAACTCAGTTATCTCATTGCACAAAATTTCAATAATGTCCTTGTTTATTCCAATCAAAATAGACTCATTAAGGATTCTAAACATATAAACTATGCTCCATAATTATTTTTGTACAAATTTTTACAAATTTTCCAAGACAGAACAGGGACTCACGAATTCATTCAGGACAAGTCTCACTAAAACTTAAATATCTCATAATATATAATTCCTTTGCCTAACTTGTTTCTTTCATATCAAAATAGACACAATAAACTTTAATTCTATGTCTTATTCACTTTCTAATTCAATTTCTCCTGTTTTAGTGATTTTTCAAAATCACATCACTGCTGCAGCTAAAAACTGTTTCATAACAAAATATGATTAACTAGTTTATAACTTCCTTACTCAATTTAATCAAGTTATTAAAGGCATTACAAGACCAAATATGCCTAAGGATTTATATGCCAACAACCTAACTTAACAACTACCACATTCATAATAAATCATTGGCAAGTTTAACAAACATCAAGGCCAACTTCAAACAAGACCAAATAACTATAATTTAGCCATTTTCGCATGGCATGAGTATGTACATACATGGTTGACCTTGTTCCAAAATACCTTAGCTTATACATGCCATAAAAACATAATTTACTACTTCAAAATAAGGTATACCCAAAAGAGATGATAATATGGTGAACTTCGAGACGAATCCCAAGCACAAAATCGAGCTTTCCAAAGTAACCTATACACACAAGAATTAACCAAAATAGAATAAGCTTTCCAAAGCTTAGTAAGACTTAAGCAATGAATACATTCACATAAGCATGTATGAACTCATAAGGAAATAACTCTTCTCCTTTACATTCATCTCAAGTTATTTGTTATTCCACATAATTAGGCTCATAACCACCATATAAATTAAGTCTTATACATCTCAAGGCAAAGTAATTAATCAACCACATTCAACCACTATTCAACTTTATATCATAAGTAAATATTACTTACCTTGAGTATATTTCGATTTTTCAAATCATTCGTTACTATGTAACACAGATAACACCATTGCGAATTTCCATACATATAAAAAACATTGAATAAACACAGACATCCCATCTAATCTCAAATCATTATATTCTCATATTATTTAATTTGGTCACATATCGCATACATAGTAGTTGTTAGTAGCTAACTCCGCACACTTAGTGCTAATTATAAACGTAACGTATCGCACACTTAGTGCCGTTACTTACCCATTTTCGCACACTTAGTGCTAACCGACCGATCTTGCACACACAATTGCTCGGTATAAACTCGCACACATAGTGCCGTGTTTATTTGCTATTGTTCAATGTGATTCACATACATATTCTCTAATAATCAATAGCAATTAAACTCACTAAAGGAGATATACCTACCAAAACCATTCAGCATAATAATGATTTATATGCCACAATTATCCAACATAAGTACATGAAACTAAATTGAGTTCAATTAAATTCAAATGCTTAAAATCTTACCTCAAGTAGTCACCAATTCAACTTTCCGATTAGTCGATCAATTTACTTTTTCCCCGATCCGATCCTACCTCCTTTTGTTCTTGATCTAAATGAATTAAATTAAACTCAATTAAGCATATTATAACAATTTTGGTCCCAACACATATCAATATGAAATTTATGATTTTGCCCCCTTTATTTCACACTTTTACAAATTAGTCCAATTTGGACACCACACAAAATTCACCAATTTCAATCACAAATACCCTAGGCCGAATACTCCTTGACCTTATACAAGGCCTTGCATGTTATTTATTTCATGATTTAGTCCTTCAAAAATTTTCATTTTTTTGATTTAACCCTTACAATCAATTTCACTCAAACTTCAAATAATAAACATGCTAGTTTAAGCTTTATACTTAATAATCTATCAACAACCATTATTTACTATTAAAATGCTTCAATGGCCGAATATAAAAGTGCCATAAACTCTAAAATTTCACCATGGGTTATATAGTATTCAAAACACCCATTCCAAAAATGCAAAAACAATTGAAAACTAAGCATAAACATACCCCTAATTGAGCTTTCAAATGTTGACTTTCAAGCTCCAAAATGGAGTTTTCTTTCTTCAAATTTCGGTCAAAAAGATGAACAAGGTGCCTTCTTTCCTTCCACTATGTTTTATTATTTTATGTGTTAAATTATACTATTATTTATTTATTCTTCAACCACCAAAACATATTATAATAATACTTATATTCTAAATCACATTCCATCATGTTGTCAGTCCACCATCACAATATTGGCTAAATTGTCCTTTAAGGACTTCACCTTATAAAGCCATATGCATTTGTCACTAAATCCATTAAAAGGTCATTTTACCCATTATACAAGTTAGTCCTTTAGTCAAATTACTCACACAAATAAATAAATTAAATCACCAAAATTTAACACATGTTCAATCATAGATTTTAGACCTAATATGAAATATTAAAATATTCTACCGACTCGAATTCATGGTCCCGAGACCATCATTCCGATTAGGGTCGAATTCGGACTGTTACATCAAGTATAGCCGAAATTTTGTTTGGATCGACTCGAATACCGATCTTTGAAACAACATGTCCCAAGAAGTCGACTTCTTTCATCCGAACTCACACTTGCTAAACTTCGCATACAAGCGTTGATCTCTCAAAGTTTGTAGCACTAATCTCAAATGATCGGCATGCTCGGTTTCATTTTTGGAGTAGATCGATATCATCAATAAACACTACTACAAACCGATCCAAAACTGCTCAAGACTCGATTCATTAAATCCATAAAAGCTGCAGTGCATTAGTGAGTCCAAAAGGCATAACCGAAACTCAAAATATCCGTACCTCGTCCTAATGCGTCTTTGGCACATCCGTATCTCGACTCGTAACTAATAATAACTCGATCTCAAATCTACCTTCAAAATCTGAAGCCCTTTCAACCGATCAAACAAATCATCAATCCGAGGTAACGGTACTTATTCTTTATAGTTACCTTATTCATTGCCGATAATCAATACACATTCGCATCGCTCCATCTTTCTTCTTCACAAAAGAACTAGTGCACCCAAGGGAAAAACTTGGCCGTGCAAAACCCCTATCATCAACTCTTGCAATCGCACTTTCAACTCTTTTAACTCAGAGGTGCCATCCGACACGGATCTATCGAGATCGAGTCGTTTAAATACTAATTCAATGCCGAACTCAATCTCCCGTACTGGTGGTAAACCCGGTAGTTCTTCAGGAAACACGTCTGGGTATTCACACACAATCGGTACAGATTCAATATGCTTTTCAGATACTTTACTATCCAGTTCATAGGCCAAATAAGCTTCGCACCTTTTCTCACATACTGGCTAACATCGAAGATATATCAGAGGAAACCCACTTAAATCAATCGGATTCAACTCAAGATCTCACCGCTCGCATCTCAAATCAATAAGCTTTCTTTGCAATTCACCACCGCATCATGTGAAGTTAACGGTCCATCCCCAAAATTAGGTCGAACTCATCAAGGGCAACAACATTAAATCGGTGGGAAGCAAGAATCCGAATCATCAAAGGGCAACTTCTACACACTTTATTAACAAATACGCATCTACCCAAAGGGTTGGACATACGAATCACAAACTCAAGAGACTCAACTGGCGAGTCTTACCGATTACTAGAGTTTCACACATATGAATGACTCGAACCAGGATCAATCAATGCAATCACAAGAGTATCATAAAGGGCGAAAGTATCGGTAATGACATCGGAGAGGAAGCATCCTCTCGCTCGTGTAGCATAAGCTCTATTGGAGCTCTAGCCTCGATCGAATCGCAGTTGTTCTTCGTTCCTCTCGACTACCACCTACATTGCACGAATGTCCGGGTGGCTCGCTTCGTCTCGACGCGTTGCTCGACTTAATGTTCGAATCGATTCGCTTCAACTAACATCGGACATTCTCTAATAAAATGATCGACGATCCACATTTAAAGCAAGACCGATCATGGAATCCACAACTCCCGTAATGCCATTTCCCATAATGCTTGCATTCAACTCGATTCGTGGAACGTTACCAACACCGCCATCGAGGTAGCTCGGGAGCCCACTGGAGGTCGTTCACGTCTAGGTACATCTGAAGTAGCTTTATGTCGGTGAAATCATCTCTGAACTTTTTAGATGTGGAATGGAAATTCTTACCCGACGATCTCTTTCAAGTGTCTCTAGCTTCTATCTCAGCCTTTCTTTTCTCTTTCCCGAGCTCTTCAGCTTTGCAAGCTCGCTCAACTAATATCACAAACTCTTGAATTTCAAGAATGCCAACAAGCAACTTTATATCTTCATTCAGACCGACTTCAAACCTTTTGCACATAATAACTTCAGAGAAACACACTCTCTAGCATATCTGCTGAGCCCGACAAATTTCCGCTCATATTCGTCATCACGGTCATTCGCCCGCTTCAGATTCAAGAAATTCTTTTCGCTTCGGTCGATGAACCTCGGTGATATATTTCTTGCGAATTCATTCGAAGAAATCCCATGTTACTTTTCTTTTGGGACCACCGATACTAGTGTATTCCACCGGTGATATGCAAAGGTCCCAAGTAAAGATATAGCACACTTCAAGCATTCCTCTAGAGTACAAGATAGCTCATCAAGTACCCGAATAGTATTATCAAGCCACATTTCGGCTCGTTCTGCGTCATCATCATCATTGGCCCTGAATTCTTCGGCCCCAAACTTCCTAATTTTATCAACTGGAGGCCTACTAGATCTCATCGGATCTATCATCGGGGGTGCTGAAGGAATCGGAGTTGGATTATTCGGGGGTGGAGGTTGGGGTACAGCTGGGTTAGTCTGAATAAACTGGGTAAACCACTCGTTCATCATCTGGTAGAAGGCTTGTTTAGCCTCCCCCTCATGGCTACCGAATCGGTCGAGAGTCTCATCAAGACCGATCCGTGTACGGTCAGCGCTACACTCTCTACATCATCCGCTACGGCTCTCTCAGGATCAGTGTCCATTTACTATATAAAACACAGTTCAGAATGTCAGAAGTCACCACACTATCAATATATGAAAAAGGCATGTATAGCTAGACTCACACGCGCTACGGTAGTCCTAGAATCGACTAAACCGTAAGCTCTGATACCAATAAAATGTAACACCCCTAACCCATATCCGTAACCGGATTAGGGTTACGAGGCATTTACATAGGAAATACAGCTTTCATATAATCATATAATCACATGGAACCTATCCACAAATACATATACAGATACATCGCTTTACTAATTTAAATATTAGTCTTAAAATATTAATCACACCGGATATACTAATCATATCTCAAGGTTCAATCAGATTTATTTCAATTCTATATCATTTTATCAAGTCAATATACATATCTTAAAATACATACATGAATCATGAGCTTATCATATTAATGACATATTCGAACCAAGCATATAATGTTTATTAGCCATGTACAAATGAAATCCTAAATCAAAATATTTTCTACTTAATTCCATGTATGGCGAATACATAACTCATGGGGTTTATTTCTACATTTCACATTTAAGCTAATCATGAATATTTAATTATTGATATTACACAATTAAACAAATTATGCCTAAGTGACATAACTAACCTTTATGTGCATCTATCATATATATATATATTCGATATATCCTAGGTTATAACCGAATATACCCACATACAATTCATATTATCCATACATCTTACTCATTTATGTAAATTAACTTATACCTAAAACATTCATATAATATCCTAACATCATCGAACTATGAACAAACACACTATGGTTCAATATAATCGAGTATGCCATTGATTAATCATACCACCATACCTAACTCAAAGGTTCATTTCATAAACAAACATTTCCTTGCCATATTCTATTAAAACTATGATTAAAACGCACAAACATTAACGACATAACCCGACAATTATAACAAGAGCATGAAAACATACTTAACTAAAAATTTAGCCATATTCGCATGGCTATTATATACATGAACACAAAAGTTTTCATCAATACAAAGACCAAGTCTTTCCTATACATGCCTCCATCCAAAACCAAAATGAAAGAGTACCAAATTAGATTGATAGTGTGGACGACTTTCTTGACGATCCCGATGAGTTTGTAGCTCGCACCTAGTCTATAAAAGCAGAGGAAAACATTTCACACAAATAAGCTTACTAGCTTAGTAAGTCCTAAACTATCGATAATATAACATTCAAACATTAAACATTTAAATTATTCAACTTAAGACATTGCACATAAACATTTAAGTATATTGATTTATACAGGTCGAATACTAATGGTTCATTAATCTAAGTAATTATACATCAATCCATAAACTCAGTATCTCTTGAAGCACAAACTAAGTATATTACAAGAATCATATGATCCGAATCGTATGAATCTGAGATTCATATCAACCATGTTAACATACTAAAATTTCTTTCACTCATAACATTTCTATTTGTAAACCGAATCTCCATAATAATAATACATTCAAACTCAAATTAAATCATATAATGCTTATTCACATCAATCTTAACCTTCAATGTACTTAACATCGTTCTCATAGTATTTACTTGACTCAAGTAAAATTAAACGTAACATACCTTACATGCTTACGAGCCATTAACTAGATACATTAGCTATATTTTGCCTTGAACAAAATTCGGTTTCTCTTTGTAAAACACATCACCCAGCATCAAGCACGCTAGGCGTAAAAGCCCGATAAGTAACAAGCACAAGGCTCGCTAGGCGTAAAAGCCCGATAAGTAACACCGCACAAGGCTCGCTAGGCATAAAAGCCGATAAGTAACAAGCACAAGGCACGCTAGGCGAAAAGCCCGATAAGTAACACAAGACAAGGCCGCTAGGCATAAAGCCCAAACATATCAATGTGGTCAAACATTCCATAAACACTTCATAACTATTTTATATATATATATATATATCCAATTCGATTGAGCTCACTCACATTAAACCAATAAAATCATTATGTCATTATACAATCCAACAATTCACATTGAAACACTTATTCACATCACATAACCAATTTTAATAATCAATTTAGTATACCTATATATATTCGCCATGACATAAATATGTACTAAAATTCATCAAATCTTATTATTTAATATATTCATAAATAATTCTTTGATATATTTCAATTGAAGGACTTACCTCGGTTGTCGATAGTCCGTCATGAATCCATTATTCGAGAACCTTCGTCTTTCCCGATCTAATTCGTTTTCTTTGCTCTTGATCTAATACACATTAAAATTTAGCTCATTCAAATACATTTCATCTCAATTTAGTCCCAAAACACACAAACGGGCAAATTACCATTTTACCCCTACTATTTCAATACTTTGCAATTTAGTCCTATTTGCATAAAACTCAAAATACATCAAATTTCCCCGTACTCCTTAAGGGCCGAATATGTATAAGGACTATACAAGTCTATTTCTTTCATTTATTTTGCAATTAAGCCCCTCTAAAATTTTATTTTTACAAATTGGCCCTAAAAACACAAATTCACCAAAACTTCCAACACATAATATACTAATTTTTAACCTATCTTTCATCTAAATTCATCAAACATTAAAAATCATATAAACCTATCAATAGCCGAATTTCAAGCATGCTTAGATTCAAAAATTTCAACATGGGTCAGCTATGGTTTGAAGCAACGATCTCAAAAACATAAAAATTAACAAAAACCGAGTTCAAACTAACCTTGAAATCAAGCCTTCAAATGCCGAAAATCAAAGAACAAAGACTCTTTTTTTTTTCTTTCAACATTCGGCCATCAACTAAAAAGATGAGAATGGCCATTTGTTTTTGTTTTATTTAACATATAATACATTATTATTAAATTACCTAATCAACCTTAAGTTAAAAATAACCAAACAATATAATTTAAGGACAAACTTGTCCATGGCCAGCCACTAACCCTTAAAATGGGTTATTTACCCTTTTTATACCTCATTGTATAAAGCCATGCTCAAATTAACACCTTTCACTTTAGTATGCTACTTTTACGCTTTACGCGATTAAGTCCTTTTTTATCAAATTAAGCACTTAAACGATAAAATTTTTCTACGAAACTTTCACACACATTAATTCACATATAATAGACTCAAAATATAATATTAAAATATTTCTCAGACTCAGATTCGTGGTCCCGAAACCACCGTTCCGACTAGGGTCAAATTCAGTCTGTTACAGCCTCGCTCCTGGCCAACTCTCTAGTTTTTCCTGGTGGCTAGCAAGGACTATCCCTTATTTTGATAGCTGCCAGTGCAGCGAAGTGTCGATGCTCTTTGTCTTCCTGCACCTATACAAGTTGAAGGGGACTGATGTGGGGGAGCCAGTGGGGTTCTACAACTTTTCCCCTCGTTGGAAGGCGAGGACGATCATACAAAATCAGTGTAAGAATATTTGACTGAAATGGGGGAAGTATATCTAAGTCTGCAACATCCTTGGCGAAGATTTTGGGTTCCCTACCAGGTGGTCTTCCCCTAGTGAAGACATGCGTGCATTTCAAAGGAGTCTTACCACTGATGAGGTTGTCACGTAATTTTAGAGGTTGCGCGTTGGTCGCGTGCTGTCTCTAGAGGCGGTCCTGACTGCAACACCCTTAACCCCATATCGTCGCCAAAATAGGGTTACGAGGCATTACAGAACATATCAGATAATTTACGATTAAATCCACAAATAAATAACATACATATTATAATTTAATGATTTAGTCCCTTTCATGGACTTTCGAGGCCCAAAATACGTATTAGAAGTGGAACGGGACTTGTTCGAGTACTCCAAAAATTTTTCGTAAATATTATTATTACTAAAAAAAACTCAATATAATCTCCTTTATAAGCATCTAACCTTCCCTGAAATTTTCAAACCGCAACCAAAAACAATTTATACTCAAATATACTTATATCATAACCAATTCATTAACATAGTAATTCAATAATTAAACATTCATAATATCAATCAAAATGACTAATAACTTCATTTATTTTCCATTCAAACTTAATACCAAATTTTGTAATATACTTTTTACCATTTCACTTAAAACTAAGTTCAAACATTACAAACCATCCATACTTTATAACCAAAATCACACGACAAATATATATATGACCTAGGTACATGCCACATTTACCAAAAGGAAAAGAAAATATATCACCAAAGTTGTCTTTGAAGTCGGATTGATCCGGATCTTCGAACCGAGACCTTTGATTTCTCTTGACACACTTAACGAAACAATCGTCATGAGTATTTCATACTCAGTGGTATTACCATAATTCAAACTAAATAACTTTAATGAATTATAAATATTAATCATATAACATTAAACATGTAAAATTTATAACTCAAGAACTAATTTACATTCAGTTTCATATTTCATATATAATAATTCATCAACAATATCATATAGTAATAACTTGAATTTGATCAATTCATGAACCTTAGGTTCATACTTTCAAATCTCACAATTTGACTAACAATTTATTTCTTATACTTTCAGTCATACGATCAATCAAATTTATTCAATTCTCTCATTTCGAATATTTACCCTATTAACAAACCGGACCTTGGTGAATACACGTATTCCAACCAAACACACCAGTACAGCACATTTTGCCTAAAACAGTACTCAATACCTGATCAATACATCAGAAGCAGTATACAACACTTAAAGTGCCTGAAATGACATACGTGGCGCCTAATACGACACATATAGTGCCTGATCGGCAAAGCCGATAAATTCCCGTACTCTTCCAATCCTATGGCATGCCAACTATATCCGACTCAGCCCGACTAGTTAATAGGGTATTCAAATCATTTCTCAATTTCAATTTCACTTTCAATGTACAATTCAATTTGATACAATTTTTCACTTTCCAACAATATACTATCAAATATTCATACATAATCATACTTCATCTCAATATCATTCAATTCAATATTGATACTTACCTTATAATTTTACTTACCATACACATAAATTTAAATATAACATTAATAAATAATAGTTTGAATTATAGTAATACAAACCATGAATTTCTCGTTTTAGTCCTCGATAGCCTTCTCCTTTCCTTTGTGTGCCGATGCCTCGGGTTCTTTGTTAGCTACGAAAATAATAATAATTTTCATTATTAATACGAACCAATTTATATTAAATAATTGAATTTTATTCAATTTCTATCTTAATTTCAATTTAGTCCTAACTAAATTCACTTACTTTTTATCTCAATTCATACCTTATTTTTACTCAATTCCTACCAAATTCAACTTAACTACTCAATGTTCATATTAAAACCCTAATTTCAAATTTCTTTCAATTTAACCCTCTAACACAAAACTTATAGCTTCTTTTACAATTTAATCCCTTAATCAATTATAACTAGAAATTCTATCAACATAAATTATATTAAAAACCTGAGAACTTTCAAAACTTCAACTTAAATTCAACAAAACATTATTCTAAAGCTTCTAAAACATCAAAATTAAGAGAAAAGGACATAATTGACTTACCTATTAAAGCTTTAAACCTTCAAACTCTAGTTTTTCCTTTTATTTTTCTTTTTCTCCTTTCCTCTGCTCTGTTTCGACATGGTTCTGTTCTTTCCTTACTTTGTTTCTCTTTATTTCATTTCCTTTTCTTTTATTTGTTTATTAAATTAATTAATTTAATATAATAATAATAATAATTAAAATAAATATCTATTTAATATCAAATACATATATTACAATTTTATCCATACATATTATTACACATGTGTTTTATCATCGCCCTTCATTTGTCATAATTCAATTTATTTAATAATAATAATAATAATAATAATAATAACAATAACAATAATTTAATATAATAATTAATTAAATATCTATTTAATAATTAAATATAAGTATTACAAATGTATATATTTTTATTAATACACTTGTATTAAATCATCACCATACATTTATCTTTATTTAATTTATTTCTTAATATAATATTTATAATACAATTAATTTAATAATATACTTTATAATTAATTTATATATTTATATAATTAAATCATGTAAAAATCTAAGATTTTTACAATCCTATGCTGCCTCAACCTCCAAATGTGGCTTAATTTCCCATTTGGTCCCTATTATTTTCTTTTAATGTATAATTAAATTTTTACCTTTTTTCAATTTAGTCCTTTTTCCTAATTACCCTTAATTAAGTTAAATTCACTTAATTAAAACCTAATTAAACACACCACTAGACTCATAAATATTTCTAATAATTATTTACGAACCCATTTCGTTAAGACGGAGGCTCGATAATGTACTTTTCGATGCTCGTGAATTTTGGGTCATTACACTGACTGCAAGGAATGTCTTCAGATTCTGCCTAGAGGATCTCAGCTCAAATGGTTGGAGGGTTGGCAACAACCAAGATGTCGCACAGTCAGTTGGTGGGCGACCAACAAAATAATATGGTTTGTCGCCTTTCTCACATGGGATAGGTCTGTTGGGCTAGTTTCGTGTGCTGGGTATAATTATATGTGTTTTTAAACTTTTAACTAGTACATATAATTTTAACTTACCCAATAACTATTTTTCTATTTCCCAAAATATTATTTATTTAATTTTATTTATTTATTCAATTAAGTTACTTTTTCAACCCAATTTTAATTCCATTAAAGTCATAACAACTTTACCGCATTAAAATTTATGAAGAAATACATTTAATTTCCTTTCAATAAAACTATCACGACTATTTTATTAATTCTCACATCAAATTTTAATAAATTAATTTCATTCAATTAAATAATAAATCATCTTTTTGTGTTTAGCGAGAAAATGCATTCGTTGCAGATAGTGATGCGACTTATTTCTCTTAATCGTCGTTTTCATTCATTTCAAATTATCGATTTTACATACAATCTGTTTGGGTTATGTCGAGCTAGTAGAGAGACCGCTTTGACATATATAATAAGAGCTCAAATAATTTGTAATTAAGTTCTGACTCTTTATGTCACACACCGAAATTGGACCTAAAGTTTTGAAGGTAATTAGAGGATTTTGGCTCGGAGTGAGTTTTTAGGAAATTTAGAAGTATGGTAACCAAAAATATATTCGACTATGGATTTTAGAAAATTAAATCGATTTTTAAAATAATGTAGAAAAGACCTTTGATTTAAAAAGTGGACTGTTTTGAAAATTGAGTTGAAGTTAGGAGTACCACAAAGCTAAATATCCTAAATTTTTAAAAATTGCCCTATTTTTCTCCCCACCTAACGGAGACTTACGAAAACCTCTTCTCCCCAATTGTTTTTGCCATCCTTGAAATCCCCGAGCACCATTCACCTATTTCAATTCTTTTGGTTTCCATTAACTTCCAAGCATTCAACCTCCCTAGAATTTCAAGAAAAGCATAAAAAAAACATCATTGATTTTACCATTGTGCAACTTGTGGGTTTTCTTGGGTTTACACCAAACATTCGATTTTCTCCCGTGAGGGTAATGTTTCATTTTCCTATTAACTTTTTATGATATCTAGCCTTTTAAATTGAGTTTTTATCCATTGAATCAAAAGTTTTGAATAAATGTTAAAATTTGGGTCGTTAATGGTGAAATTTAGGATTTTGAATGAAATCGATGTTTCAAAGTGTTTTTCAACTCGTTTTGATGTGATTGTAAGGTTTCTAAAAGTTTCATTAAAAGATTATAAAGTTTTATTGAGTTTTCATGAAAGATGGTCATTGTATGTCAAAATTTCAGAACTGTGATTCTAAGTAGTTTGGAGTCGTTTGAAGATTGGAATCAATTTTAGGCAAATGAAATGAGTCAAGATTAAGATATTTGGGTTTCAATTTGCAAGTTAGAAATTTCAATTCCAAGAGGAAGAAACCTTAGATTTGCGTTTTGATTGTTTAGGTCTGGTTAATTTTGGTGAAGATTTGGAACCGTTGGAGCCTTCGACAAGCAAGGAAAAAGAAAATGAAAGTTAGTTTAGCCTTTCGGTGACTAGGCGAAAGTTCAAACGGTGAGTGTTTGGAATCGTTGCTTGTAGACACGATTCATAGTGTTAAATGGGAGCTTAGGAGTAGCTTAAACCACTACTCTAAGTTCCGAGTGTAAGCTTTCCTATTCCCTTCGTTAATTTTGTGAGATATGTGATTATGCAATGTGGATTGTGTATTTTGATGTGTTAGTGTGATATGAGATATATGTTTGTGATAACTATTGTGAATGTGTTAATTTTAGGCATGCTAAACATGTCAAATGACAGTGATGATGTTGTGTTAAAGATGTAAATGTTTAGTGAAAGTGTGCAAAAAACGGTAAGTATATACGTGCTTTTTGTTAGATATTTTGGCCTTGTGACCTTTTGAGAACGTTAGATATAGTTGGTAAGCCATAGGATAATGTGAGTACTCACCATTGTGTTGTGTTTTTAGGGCTTTGAGGCCCGGGACAATTTTGGAGCGATAAGGGAATGTGAGCTTAGCTCCATTCACCAGGATATGTTGGTGTGTTAAAAAGTGTTAGCTAAATGCTACGCTTTTGGGATATGTTCAACTCATTGAGTCATTAGTGTGTTGGAGATCCATGTATTCAAGTGTGTGGTGATAGAGCCCACTTTTATATTTCATAGCCTCATCTATCATTAAATGAAATATTATGAAATGTGATGTATGTCTAATTATGTGATTTCAAAGTAAGATGAATTGACAGATGCATGAATATTCTAGTGTGTCACTTTGGTTAAATATGTATGAAGTTGTTCTTTAGATGTTCTCATTTAATGTATGAAATCATGTTTATTTGGTGGGTTTTCCGATCATTCGCTGAGCTTGTTTTAGCTCATCCACTCTTTCTAAACATTGCAAATTGTTAGCGTTGCGGTGTGAGCGGTGTGAAAATCCAAGGAAGTGATCCAAGTTAGGATTAGATTTTGAGTAGGTGAAACTCATATTATTCTTTGAACTGTGGAAATAAGGCAATGTGGTAGACATTTTGGTTGATTATTATTATGTCTTAAATGGTTGATACGATTTTAGACTCTTAGGAATTGATGGATGTTTGATATTATGTTATTGGGTTGTCTTGGCTTGAATAATTGACATTACTATGAACTGTAAATATGGACATTTTGATGTTGAATACTGAAGTTTTGGTTGCATGTTGAGGTGGTATGTGATTGAATATGTTAAATGCCCTATTTTGTTGTAATTTTTGTTGATTTATACAGAGGTATTGATATTTGGGGAATATGTATCGATAACTCCATATTGAAACGAATGTGTAGGAAGTCAGTAGCTTAAATTGGTATCGATACCCTTATTCGAGTATCAATACTTGGGGTGAAAATATAGATACTTTTTTGCTTTGTATCTATAGTTTGTTTGGTTCCATTATTTTGCGAATAAAAAAAATGCTAAAAAAGTATTGATTTTTCTAATGGTATTGATACCTATCTTCAAAAATATCAATACCTGAGATTGAGTATCGATACTTACGTGTTTTCTTTGAGAGTTTTTGTTAGATGGTCCCCATGCATGATTAACTTGTTATTAATGTCGATAAACGTTTGATAAGTCATTTTAAATGTTGCCTAAGGTGTTTAAGACTCAATACTCCTTTAAATATTTGAGAATGACGATGGTTGCATGTTTTTGAGATTGTGTGAATATGTGTGAGTTTGATGTTTGATGTGGCATCCTATTACTCGGGCCGGGCGATCGGGCCGAGTATAGGGTGTTACATTTTATCTATTAATTACACATTATTTAATCATGGAGTCATTCTACTAAAGTATCATGATTGAAATCTCTCTTACTATATACCATTACGAAAGCAATTTAATAAGTGTTTGTCCAATGACTTTCTTATAAGTGTGTTATACTCATAGGATATCCTTAGTCTTTTTGGGTTAAAGTTATTCACCCAATAGAATTATATTTTATCTCATGATAACCATTACATCAATCTTCATGAAAAAGTCAAATTAACAAATAGTTGTAACACATCAAAATTGGGTTACTAGAATCGAATAAGTAGGATTGGGTTGGCAAACCAAAAACCATAATTAGGAATTAATTAAATAAAATATTAAAAATAATTATAATTGAAAATTTTAGGTTAAGAAATTGAAATTAGGTGACCGGGAATTAATTTGGTTAAAATGAATTTTAAAAATGAGATCGGATTTGAAAATAATTTTGAGATTGGCTTCAATTGGAAACTAAGGACCAATTTGGAAAAGGAAAGAAACTATAGGATGTCAAAGGGTCAAAAGCCCAATTTTTAAAAACTGGTTGGCTATATAAGACCAACCACAATCCCTTCCCTCCACACTTTCAACCATTTCAAAACTTTGTTAGATCTGAAAATTTGAAAATAATTTTGAGATTGGCTTCAATTGGAAACTAATGACCAATTTGGAAAAGGAGGAAACTATATGTGTCCAAGGTCAAAAGCCCAATTTTTGAAAATTGGTTGGCTGTTTAAGACCACCCACAGTCCCTTCCCTCCATACTTTCAACCATTTCAAAACTTTGTTAGATCTGAAATCAATAGCTTTCTCTCAAAATTCCCTTAATCCTTTTCATTTTCTTAGCATCCAAACACCTCTTCCTTTTCCAATTTCAAATGAGATTCATTCTTTCTCCTTCGATTTTCTATTAACACTTAGCTCATTTTGGCTCAATTGATCAAATTTCGTGGAGATCTTCGAATTAAAGGTAAACATTCTGATTTCTTATGAATTAAAATTTAATATGTGGTTTCAATTTGTGTTTTTATAGAGTTAAGCAAGAAATCATAAGATCTATGGTTTTAGAGTTCAGGGTTTGCTCATTTTCGATTAGACTATGGACATGTTTAACTTCAATTAATATAAGTTGTCTTTCTATACTACGATCCGACCACATAATACCTCTTAGTATTAGTTAAATATTTAGACAACTAATGAGCAACATTTGTTTCTATTTTGCTTTGCGTGTAAAAATCATTTGAGGGAAAAATATAAAGTATATTAATTTAATTCATGAATAATTTTATTAATCAACCTATACGAAAAAATTACAAGTGTAGTTAGACGAAAATACTACATTTAGGGCACCAGATCCAACAAGTAATGCCATGACAAATTGGTTGAATTGTGTAATAACTGTATGTTTAATTTATTGATTAAATGTTTATATTGTTTAGAATCACACTGGGCTTTTTAAGCTCACTCACCCTAGTTTACTCCTTACAGATAACCCTCAAGATTAGGCTCGGATTTGACATTCAGAGGTCTCATTATGGATTTTCAGGCATTAAAGTTTTTTAATTACTCTATTTATTTTTGGTATTATTTTAACTTGGGACTATAGTTTTTATTTAAGTATGGACTGTAGTTTATGATATTTTTGTTGAGTATTTTTGCATGCATAAGCTTTGAAGGAAACTGGACGAATTTAAAAATCGACCCAATAAACAATAAAAATTTGACTTTTTCTACAAAAATCAAATGCAATAATTTTTCCTCATAACGGTAATACAAAGGTTTTAAATGGAATTTTCCGACATAAAATTGAGCTTTATTTCAAATAACTAGATATTTTAATAAATTGAACTTAACAATGGATGACCTAACAAACCGATGTTTTTAACTTTATGCAACCACACTAAGTTTTTTGATAATTTAACAAAATAGTGATTTTACAACCAGACATTTGTACTTAGCCATTTCGGTGGTTAATGTAACTTCAAATTTTGGTCATAACGTTTAGGCCGGGTTTGAGATGTTACATTACTCTTAAAAACCATTAAGGACAATATAGTATAGAGATAATGAATAACATTTATTTATTTCTATGAATAATCAATTTGATCATTTTAGTAATTTATCTAATATAATGAAATTAGTATACTGAGAGGGATCCTAACATTCTCCCACTTGTCCTAGTGGAGTAAATGAATCATATTTCGCATCTTATATTGCCTGACATGCTTTACTAAAGCTTCTAGCCACTAAAACTCAGTGAAGACAACGTCGCGTTGTGAAGAATATCACCATCTAAGGCTTTAGCTAAATTTGATAGGTGCTTTGAGAGAAGCTCTTATTTGGGTTATAAATGAACAAAGGGTTCGACGAACAATTTGATTTTTGTTCATTTATACTCTTTTATCTAAACGAACTAAACACAAATAAAGTTTGTTCAGTTCATTTATGTTCATGAGTAAACTCGTTTATGTTCGTTTAAATCTCGTTTATTGTTTCATTAGGATATATTAATAAAATTATTATGGTTTGTATGCTTTTTCATATGTAAAAAAAATAATGTTCACAAATTTGTTTGTTTAACTTAAACGAACGAATATGAACACACTCAATTTTAAATAAACGAATATGATAAAAAATTTAAATTTCTTAACAAACACAAACTGAACACGACAAACTTAAAAATAAACAAACGAACATAGACAAAAATACATTTATTCAAATTTGGTTTATTTACGGCTGTAACTCTTATGAAGAATATCACCATTGACAAGAAAAGATTATTACCATCTCGAAGTCGCCAGTGTAAGCCTTTTCACAACAACTCTCTTCATTGCAAAATACTTTTCCATGCCCAGTTGTCTGAAGGCTTTTGCTTTGCTCTAAGCAAGTATTTATTCTTGCTATCGTAACCATTTTTTGGAAAATAAAACGGGGTTCGACTTTGTTTTTGAAAATAGGAACAAAACGGGAGTCGCCACCGACCTTTATTTGGTGTGATCGGATCACCTTTATTTTAATAAAACATTTTTGCTTTACTAAAACAGTGTCTTTGGTCTGCGAAGTTTTGAAAATCGAGTTCGGGAGTCGGTTACGCACGAGGAAGGGTTAGCACCCTCGATACGCCCAAAATTGGTACCAAAATGATGGGTTAGCACCCTCGATACGCCCAAAATTGGTACCAAAATGATTAATTAGTGTCTTAATGTCGGAAGTTTGAAAAGGTTTTAAAATACGGGTCTTTTAAAAGGTATTTGGATTTTTGAGATATCTTTGTTCCGAGAGGGCACGAACATCACATCCAGCACGTTAGGACATGATATTCTAAACCTTCGTAATCAAAATTATCTCATGATTTTACGAAGTTTACCAAAAGGATGTTTAGTTATTTAGTCAAACGGAAAATCGTAACCCAGCATGTTAGGGCACTACTCTCCGAGTTCCTAAATACAAAACATTACCTTTATTTTAAAACCTTTAAATGGAGTATAGTAATTTTACAAAATGCGTCGTATCGGATTGAATTTAAGAAAGGGCTTGAGTCAAAACTTGAGATTTCTTTGTCCCGAAAGATACAAACATCACATCCAGCACGTTAGGATACGATGTTCTAATCTCTCGTAATCAAAGTCATCTCGTGATTCACGAACTTCGCAAAAGGATGTTAAGTTATTTAGTCAAACGAAAAATCGCAACCCAAAGACGTTAGGGCACTATTTCCCAGTTTCTAAATACCAAAACATTGCCTTATTTTGAAATCTTTTAGATGAAATATGATGATTTTACGAATGATGTTTTGTTCAATAATATAATACAAAACGAAGATAACAAATGTGGATGTGAATGTGGTAAATAAAGAAATACAAATAATAATATTAATAGTAATAATAATAATAATAATATGATAATGACAAAGTAGTAATGGAAATAAATAAAAAATAAAAATAAATAGCGAATAAATAAGACAAGAAATGATAATAACAAAGTAATAATGATGGTATTTGAAATGAAAATGAAATAATGATGATGATATGTAAAAAATGATTATTGCAATTAATACATGAAATAATATATATAAAATAAAAATATATACATGTCAAAAACAAAATAATATAATGATAGCAATAATATGAACAAAGTAATAGTAAAATAGATAGCCATGATAATGAAAATAACAAATGATAATAAATAAAACAATCATCTCAATCATAATAATAGTAAATAAATAAAATAATAACACATGCAATTGTTATAATAAATAATAGTAATATAAACAAATAATAGTGAAAATAAAACCCAAATAACAATTAATAATGTGTTATAGTAAATAATAGTAATAGAATCAAATAATAGTGAAAATATAACCAAAATAAATAATAATAATAATAATAATAATAAAGTTAGTGAAATGCATTAATAATAAAATATAAAAATATAATAATGATAATAACAATAATGTAATAACAAAAGACTAAAAATATTGCAAAATAATTAAAACAGATTAAATTGCATTAAAATAAAAGTATTGGGGTTAATTGAAATAAAATAAAAGAAAAGGGAGCTTTTTATACGCGCGAAAAGATTGGAGGGACCAAAGAGGCAATAAGCCCCTTTGGCCAAAACGCTTAATGACAGTAGAGGGGACCTGATTGCGAATCAGAATAAATTTTGGGGGCAAATTTGAGAATAATAAAAACTGGATTGGAAAGGTAAAAAATGCGGAAGGACTGCGCACATAAATATCCCATTTTTTCGGCAAAACACGCGGATCCTCGGGTAGGCGGGTCGGATTCGGGTCGGAAGGGGCAAAACGACGTCGTTTTGGGGCTTATGGGCGCCGACCAAAACGGCGTCGTTTTGGTTTGGCTATATAAGCCATTTTTTGCCAAAAAATCTCATTTTTCCCATCTCTTTAAAAAAACTTCTGTTTCCCTTTTTCTTTCTCTCTGCAGGTGGGGAGCTCGGAGGATTCCTACGGCCGACGACGTCGTCAGTGCAGGCGCGGCCATACCGCATACCAGTGGTGAAAAAGGTAAAAAAATTTTATTTTTTTATTTTTTTTATGTCTTCTCTCTTTTTTATACTATTATTTATATATATGTGTGTATATATAAAAAAGAAAGACGAAAAAAAAGATCGAAAACGCAAAGATTTCACCTTTTTTTCTGTTTTTGATTCTTTTTCTTGTTTAATCTTTATTCTGGAATTTGTGTTGATTTTTTTGCTTGCTATTTCTGTCGGTTTTGAACGTTCGAATCTCTATTTTTTTCGATTGAAAGAAAGAAAAAAAAAGCCCTTTTTTTGCTTGAATTTCTGTTTCTTGTATCTATTTTCAAAGAAAAAAAAAACCTTCATTTACATTGGTTTTGGCCTTGGCTTTTATAGCCATTACAAAGTTTTCTTCTGCCATTGCTTCCGTTTGCGTGTTGTTTTTTCTTTTGCAGGGCATGGGCTTGGTTGAATAGCTTGCAGGATTTTATCCTTAGACCACCTTTTGGGAATGGTTGACAGATTTGATTTCAATTAACGAAGTGCAAGCTATTATTATTTTCAGTCTGGTTCCACCAGAAGTTCCTTATAATTCGGTTAACTGTTGAGCAAAGCCCTTAAGTGGCTTTGAAACATGACAGGTGGTATATAGGAAGGCTCGTCAAAGTGGACTTGATGAGTGTTAGCTTGCCTCCAAGGGACAGTAGCCTAGCTCTCTGTCATTACAATTTATTCCCCTTCTTGTCAATGATAGTTTGAAGACAGAGGTTCTCCTTGTTGAAATATTTGGGACTAAATCCAAGGATCGTTTGCTCAAATTTATAATTTCCTATATATTACAAGAATAATGATTTTATTTAAGGTTCTATTTATTTCACTGAAAATAGCTTCCAGACAATAATTTCTAGAAAATAATTTTTTTTGTGTTTAGATGAATCTATGTAAAATATTTTTTGTTGTTTGATATATTTCTTAAAAATATTTCATAAAAGTTGTTTTCAATTAAACAAACATGCATTTGAGATTTCTTTATTTTTCATTGTTTAATTGAGTTTATTTTTATCTATAATTTTATATTTTACATTGTTTTTACAAATATTAAAAATATTATGTTAAATTTAGATTCATTACAACATCATTTTTAATTGCATGACTACTAAATGGGTATTTTTATTTAAAATATGACATCAACAAAATTGACAAAAAAATTAACTATGTCAATAATTGGACTTGATTTTAAATTTGAAAAGTAAATGGACTAAATTCTTAAAAATAAAAGTACAAAGACTAAATTACAAATCTATAAAGTGTACATAGACTTATGACATATTTTAACCTTTATACTACAAAACATTTATTATTAATATATTTATAATTGTAATAAATATTTATTATTAAAATATTAAGATTGAATATTCTTAATAATATGTGAATAATATTATTTAAAATTATTTATTTTAAAATTTAATATTAAAATAAAATTGAAATATTAAATAATTTATTAAAATAATAAATTATATTTATTATATTAATAATTTATTATAGGACTAAATATAAATAATTAAATATGTATGTTTAATAATATTGAAAAATATCATATTTTAAATATTTTAAAAATAAAAATAAAATTTATTATTAATATAATATTATTAAGCTTGATTTAAGTTAATTTTATATAAAATAAATTTATCTATAGATGATTTCTTTTAGAAAAATAACTTATGCTTTTTAAAAAGTAAGTCATTTTACAAGAAAAATGGCATATTTTACATTGACTTGTAAGTCATCTTCCGTTAACCAAACTATTTTCTGTGAAACAAATAGAGGAAAATGTAAAAAATATTTTCGATAAAACATTTTACATGTAAACCAACGAACCCTAAATTAATGCTAAATTTACAATAAATGAAGTTTAACTATCAGGTGGATGGATATTAGCAATAAAATAAAATAAAATCCAAGTTTAGAGCAAAATCAGCAAATTTTTTTTTTTTTTTGTTTTTTGCATTTACAGCTAGCAAAAGTGATTAAAATAAAAGACGCTCGTATATTTATGAAATCAATAATTAATCCAAGTTAGCTGCCCGACGTTTATCCTTTCCCATTATTTAATAGGGATAAATTTTCTTCTTTCTTTTGTGAGATGAATGTGAACACCCTTTAAACTATTCCAACTCCACATGATGGATGCAATATATATAATTTATGTACATACCTATCTAGGGATTAAGGATTCACTTCGCCCCTGCCCTGGAAAGGCCTATAATCTATGTTTCTTTTTCTTGACTATTGTGCCCATGATAGCCCAAATTATTATTTAAAAGTTAAAACAATGTTAGCATTAAATTACAAAACTTTTGTCCGATCCCTCTTTCGGACAGATCTAACATTGACTAATAAAGCATATATCAAGACTAGGAAAGATGGTAACTTGATCTCATCAACTGTGTTGCACTGTTGGGATTGCGAATAGTCAAAGCTGAAATTAATAGATGTGATCGAGATTTTGGCAAATCCCATACTTGAAGGCATGCATGAAAACTTAGTACTTTGCGTTGTACTTAAATTCCGACGTTTTTGGTTTCTACGAGGAAACATGTCATCGTATCGCCCTACTGGACATGAGAATCCTCATCACATGCGTCTGCCCAATCAAACCTTCCAAACAAACAACTTACACTTCATCCTACATAAAATTTGATGTTTTTATAGAATTGTGGGTGCATATATATAAAAAGCTGATAACCAACCAGTGCTTGTGGTTGATTAGTACGACTGTTTTTTCAGTACGTGTCCCATTTGACTAAGCTCGAAAGAGGCGTGCGAAGGCAGAAACTTGTGGGGGATGATTGTGTCTTCCACATGCATCCTCTGCCCTTTGTGTATGTATTATTATATTTGTATGTATCTTACTGTTATTAATTTCTTACCTCAGTATTTAATTAAAGATGCATTATCATTTATTTTTATTTTTTAATAATATATTTTTATTTCATGTAATGTAAAATAATTAAAATGTTTTTTAATAAGTTAGCCTACGATTAATTCGCTTTTCATTGGCATTGCTGTTAGTATTAAAAGATATAAGTTCGAGCATACTTGAAGTGTGTTTATCCTTCTATTTAAGGTTTAAGAGATTAAGGTAGTTTTAAACATTGTATCAAAAATATATGTTTTAATAAGATTTTTTATTTATACATTTTAATTATAGATAATAATAAAAGTGTAATTCAATATTTATCGAACTTAATCTACCATTTTTTAATTTTAATAAATATAAAAATAATAGTATAAATTACAATTCAAAATACACTTCAATATTTATTCAACTTCACCTATTTTTGTTTTATTTTTAGTTGTAATATAATAATAAAAGCAATATTTTAAATTAAAATAGAGTATAATTATAAAGAATAATTCCATATTTTATCGTACCTTCTCTATTTAAATTTTTATTTAGTTTTAATATAATAATACTTCCTTACGTTCAAGTAAGAAATAATTTAAAACAATAATATATTTATTTATAAATTTAAATCTTTTAAATTATAATAAAATTTTAAATTAAAATTTAATGCAAGGTGTAATTCAATATTTAAACTATTATTATAATAAGATATTGCTTGTTTATAAATTTTAATAGTTTAAATTATAATGAAAATGCATTTCAAGATGAATATAAAGTGTGCTTGCAAATTACTCGAGATCGACTCGAAAAAATTCGAATTCAATTTGGTAATTATCGAACCGAGCTCAAGCTATTGACTGAGCCGAATTTGAGCTTAGTAAAACTTGACTCAAACGGCTCGCGAGCCTTATCGAGCTTTTCATCTTTTTATATTATTAAATTATGTCATTGCCCTTAATATATATTATTAACCATGAGCTTCATTATTGAGTCGAGTTCGAGCTTGACTACAAAAATATCATTATAATTTAAAAGAAGAGATATACGCCAAATCCAAATACAGTTTGTGGTTTAGCCATTGAATCACTTCCTCCTTAAACAATAATCACCCAATGCAATTGCAGATTACATATGACAAATATCAAGCATGCATATACAATTATACAGATATAGTTTGAAGTCAGACAGTACAGATTAATAACATTATCAGTCATCGCGTTCAATGAACGCACTTATAATCAACTAACCAATCTCAAATCACGGAATAATAGTTTATATAGTTCAAGTCAAATCATGCAGACCCTACGAAAGGCCCACGTTCACTTCGAGCGACACCTACGGTCCTAGGGAAAATCTCAGTGACATAGCCCACACGCCCGTGTGGATTCATATGGCCTGGGTGTTTGGCTCGTGTTGTCTACACAACCTAGCACACGCCCATGTGGCCCCAAATGATGTTCACACGGCCTGGCACACGCCCGTGTCATCGGTCTATGTAACCCCTGCACCAAAACAGTGAGCTGCATGGTTTGGACACACGTCCGTGTCCCTAGCCCGTATGACTCTAATTCACAAACAGTAAGTTACACGCTTGGGAGACACGCCTGTGTCCCTAGCGTGTGTCTCTAATTCATAACCAATAAGTTACACGGTCTGCCACATGGGTTAGCACACGACCGTGTAGCGTCGACAGCTTATTTTTTATGGTCAAAACTCGAAGAAAAAGGGTCTCCCGTACCCACCTATTACAAGATTGGAGTAGAAACAGCTGTAGAGACTCCAAAACCTAAAATCGAGCCAACAGAAACCAAATACACAATTACTTTTAATAATCACTAAGTCAAACGCAAAATTGAGTTCCGTCGAAAAGTTTCGGTACAAAACCCAAACTCGAAACAACGATACCTTTGCACAAAATAGACAAGTTCAATAACAATGAACATAACAAAAGTTCAACAACAAATCTCACGAATCTAAGATAACGGAATACGCACACTTACCAAAACAGTAATGGAAATTCACGAGCATGAAAATAAATCAATGAGCAACCATAAAAGAAATGATAGGAAGCAAAAATAAATAAATAAAAATGAGGGAAAAGAAAAAAATAAAGAAACAATATGGAATAGGAAAGAAAAGGGAAAAGAATCATTTAACTAATTTTAAAACAAATTTATGGAATGGTGTAAAAATATATATATTTCCTTATTGCATATGTAGAGACTTGAAAACATGCCTAAAGAGTAGATAGATGCTTAAAATTGAACCAACAGACTCATTCTTGACATAGACCAACAAAAAAAAATAAACTTAAGTCGAGAGCTTACAAACTAGTGTTCAAACAAAAGAATAACAAAAATTCTAATAAAAAAAATATTCAAACCCAGAACCTCGCATACTCAACACAACACTTAACCACTGAAGTAGACACCTATTTATTGGCATAACTTGACAAGCAAAAGTTTAAATTTTTGAGGCGTTACAACTCTCTCCCCCTAAAAGAAATTTCAACATCGAAATTTACCTGATTCAAACAGGTACGTGTATTGCTGATGAATCGAATCCTCAAGTTCCCAAGTGGCTTCCTCAATTCATGATTCCGCCACAGGACCTTAACCAGAGGTATAATTTTCCTTCACAAGACTTTAACATCTCGCTCCAGGATCTGAACAGGCTCCCCCTCGAATGTCAAATTAGGTCTCACTTCAATCTCCTCAACAGGAACAATATGAGAAGGGTCAGACGGATATCGTCTCAACATTGAGACGTAGAACATATCATGAATCTGATTCAACTTAGGAGGTAACTCCAGCTGATAAGTAATAGGTCTGACACGTTTCAGAATACGATAAGGTCCGATGAACCTTAGGCTCAACTTGCCCTTCCCTCCAAACCGGAGGACCTTTTTTCATGGAAAAACTTTTAGAAACATCTTATCACCTACAGAATACTTGATATCTTTTCTCTTTAAATCAACATACAATTTTTTCGGTCAGAAGTGAGCTTAAGGCAACCTCAGATCAATTTAATTGTATTATCGGTATCAGAATCTAGCTTAGGACCCAAAATCCTACGCTAGCCTAAATCGGTCCAACACAAAGGAGTGTGAACTTACGACCATACAGTGCCTCATAAGATGCCATCTGAATACTAAACTAGAAGCTGTTGTTATACACAAACTCAGCCAATGGTAAATAATCCTCTCAGCTGCCTCGAAAATTGATCACGCAGTTCCGTAACATATCCTCCAGAATCTGTATAAGCCACTCAGACTGTCCATTGGTCTGAGCATAATACGCAGTGTTGAAATCCAATCGAGTGTCCAATGCCTCGTGGAGCTTCTTCTAGAATCGAGAGGTAAAACGCAGATCCTTGTCTAAGATGATCGAGATTGAAACTCCGTGCAATCTTACAATTTTAGAAAAATACAACTTAGCTAGCTTCTATAGTGAGTAATATGTCTTGAGAGGCAGGAAATAAGTAGAATTGGTCCATCGATCAACGATGACCCAAACTGAATCCTTCTTAGTGTGTGTCAAAGACAACCCACTATTGAAGTCCACCGTTACACACTCCCACTTCTACAGGGGAATCTTAACTAGTTGAAGCAAACCAGAAGGCAACTGATGCTCGACCTTAACCTTTTGACACGTCAGATAGTAAGACACAAAGGTAGTCACCTCCCGTTTCAGACCAAGCCACAAATAGAGTTCTTGGAGATCCCGGTACATTTTATTCCAACCAAGATGCATAGTATAAGGACTACTATGCGCCTCCTACAGGATTGATTGCCTCAACTCAACGTCATTAGGCACACAAATCTGACCCTTGAAACATAAAACCTCGTTACTGTTTAAACCAAAATTAAAAGTTTCACTTGATTCAATCTGAAGCAAATGCTGAATCAGAGACCAATCACCTAGTTGTTTAGCTCAAATTTAATCAACCCAAGTTGGTTTAACCGATAGATCAGCTAGCAGGCTCTCATAATCGAACAAACTCATACGGGTGGACAACATTCTCAGATTGATCATCGCTCTACGACTAAGAGCATCGGCCACCACATTGGCTTTATTGGGATGATACTCTATTGTGCAATCGTAGTCCTTAAACAATTCAACCCTCTACACTGCCTAAGGTTTAACTCTTTCTGAGATAACAAATATTTGAAGCTCTTGTGATCGATGTAAATGATACACCTCTCACTATATAGATAGTTGCTCTCGTGTGACTTAAGCTGTCGAGACGCATAAGCCATGACCTCATCATCTTGCATCAGAACACACTCCAAACTGACATGCGAAGCATCGTTGTAAACCACAAACTCTTTATTACATTTAAACTGAACCAAAACAGGAACTTGTGTCAAAACAAACTTAAGCTTGTCGAAGATTGACTGCTTCTTATCAGACCACACAAATGAGGTGTTCTTACACAACAGTTTACTCAGGGGAGACGCAATCAGAGAAAACCCCTCGACAAACCTCCTGTAGTAACCTACCAAACCCAAAAAACTTCGAAGCTCAGACACATTCTTTGGCTGTTTCCATTTGATCACAGCCTCGATCTTCTTGGGGTCAACTCGGATCTCCTCGGTAGTCACATCATGCCATAGAAAAGTAACCTCCGACAACTAAAAATCACACTTGCTAAACTTAGCGTACAGTTACTTTTCACAGAGTACCTGCAAAACTATTCGAATATATTCATCGTACTCATTTTCAATCTTTGAATAAATCAGAATGTTGTCAATAAACTACAACAAACTGGTCCAAGTACGGCTGAAACACCCGATTCATCAATTCCATAAATGCAACCGGAGCATTCATCAAACTGAAAGGCATAAACAGGAACTCGTAATGCCTATAACGAGTCCTGAAAGCAGTCTTGTACACATTAGTCTCCTTAACCTTGAGCTGATGGTAACCAGAACAAAAATCAATTGAATACCGATACCCTACAAAACTAATCGAATAAATCGTTGATTCTCAAAAATAGATACTTATTCTTTACTGTCACTTGCATTTTTACTACCAAATCAAAATGCGATATACGCCAAATTCAAATACAATTTATGGTTTAGCCACTAAATCAGTACAGATTACTTCCTCTTTAAACAATAATCACCCAATGCAATTGCAGGTTACAAATGACAGATATCAAGCATGCATATACAGTTATACAGACATAGTTTGAAGTCAGACAGTACAGGTTAATAACATTATCAGTCATCGCGTTCAATGAATGCACTTATAATCAACTAACCAGTCTCAGATCACGGAATAAAAGTTTATACAGTTCAAGTCAGATCATGCGGACCCTACGAAAGGTCCACGTTCACTTCGAGCGACACTTACGGTCTTAGGGAAAATCTCAGTGACATAGCCTACACGCCCGTGTAGATTCACATGGCCTGGGTGTCTGGCCTGTGTGGTCCACACGACCTAGCACACGCCTGTGTGGCCCCAAATGATGGTTCACATGGCCTAACACACGCCCGTGTCACCGACACGTGTGACCCCTGCACCAAAATAGTGAGGTACACGGTTTGGAAATTTTGTATTAATTTGTATTAATATAAATAATTATTTTTTAAATGATATAATATTAAAAAAGTAAAAAGTGTAGTAAACATCAAATTAAAACAAATTGATATAAACTTTGCAAATTTTGATTTTGTCTGGAAAAAAGACTAATTTTTTCTTATGGAAAATTGGTTTTGGGTGGAAATTAAAATATAATATATATATATATATATATATATATATATATATATATGTGTGTGTGTGTGTGTGTGTGTGAAATTTTTCCATTTTAAGTCATATAGGAGAAATTATTTTATGGACCCTTTCCACTACATTTTTTATGGTTTCATCCAATTAAAAGAGGATATATCATCTTTTGTTTTCCACATCATATGTACATTTGGACTAAACTTCCAAATCAATGATGATGTGTCCTTTTTTAATTGGACGGAACCATGAATGATGTGGTGAAAAGAGTCCACGAAATAATTTTTTGCCACATAAATTTCTTTGAAAACGAAAATTAAAGTGGGTAACATGGTAGATAGAGTAAAATATATATATCAAACTGAAAAAGCAAACCTCAAGGTACCAATTTGACACTTTACCTAGGATCAAATTTGGTATTAAACCTCACCAAAAAAACCATTAAGCCTATTAAAAATTTTGAAAAATAAATACAAATAACTTTATTATTTAGTGATAATATATAGATTTATATATCCATAAAAATATAGATACAAAATAAGAAAAAAAAGAGTACACATGCATATGCATAGAGGTGATCATGGGCCGGGCCGGGCTGGGCCTAGATAAAAATTTAGGCCCGTTTTCTAGGCTCGAGCTTGGCCCGGCCCGGCCCAAAATATGGGCCTAAAAATTTGTCCAAGCCCAGCCTGAAAGAAAATTGATAAACCTGAGCCCGGCCCATATTAATTTTTTTTTAACTTTTTTCATTAAATAAAAAATTTTAAAACAAATATTAAAACAAAAAAATAAATAAAAATATGTAAATTTAAAAAGTATATTTGATTAAAAATAAAATGTATATGTATTTAATATATAATTCGGGCAGGGCCGGGCCGGGTTCGGGTAAAAAAAATTTAATCCGAGACCCAGCCCATTTTCTAATCGGACCTCGTTTTTTATGCCCAAATTCATATTTTGGGCCTATATTTTTACTCGAACCTTCCCATTTTTTGGACGAATCGGATAGCCTAACTCATGATGACCTCTACATATGCGAAAGCAGAATATATTCCGTTGTCATCATTCTCCATTAAAAAAATGTAAACTAATATATACATTTCTTTGCAATTAAAAAACAAATACGAGTGGGAATTGAAAAAAGGAAAAAAGAGAAAAAGAGAATGACAAGCAATAATGTTAAAGGTAGTAGTTTATTTATATACCAAACTGAATTGTGAAATAAATAAGATATATATAAAAATAAAATTGTTTAATTTTCTCTCATTGGGAAATCTGGCGGGAGATTTGATGATTGATAGTTGCAACTCCCAACCAAACGAAGCGGATTGCAAGAAAGAGCAAGATTTGAGGCTTTATTTGGAAGATTTTGGCTCACATGTCATGGGGTTGCCTCTTTAGGAAACCTCATGGGAGTCGAAAAGGAGTAGAAGAAAATAAAAACATAACTTTGTTACCTTTTCGGACTTCCATGCAATGATCAATCTGCCACTTGCTGACCAACTTGCATACCTGAATTCAACAACATCCCTCACTATATATATATATATATATATATATATATATATATATATCTTATTATGGGAAATTGGAGTATAAATTAAAGCTTCAACTTAAATTACAGCCCACTTGCATTTAGATTTGTCGACCACCTGAAAATTGAAAGTTAGATTTGATATTTGAGGGTGCTTTAGATAAAGTATTAGTTTTGAACTTTTGGAACTAATTTTTTGTGTGAATTTTCAAGAGAGGCAAAATAATTTATCTTTAGAATACTAATTAAAACTCTTCGAATTTTGGAGTCGACATTATTGGGAGGGATATATATAATAAAAAAAAGTTATGGGTCAAGTTGAAATTTTTTCAGAACTTTTGAGGTTTAATGAAAACTTTTAAAAGGTTTAAAGGTATTTTTTAAAAAATTAAAAATATTTAATTAAAATTTTCAAAACGCCCGATTAAAATTTCTAAAGAGTTTATAACAATTTTCTAAATTTTTGAACGACCAAAGCCCTTCTGATTCCTCTTACGGTCTACTCTGGGACTAGGTCTAACTAGCATAAATTTTGCTAAAGCATGGACAATGGGCAATCACAAAAGCTTTTTGATACTTTGCATAGACCGTTGACAAATCCACTTGAATAGTTGCATGGCTCACCAAGCATTACTTTTGCTTAATTGATATTTATAAGTTTAAAATAAAATTTGTACTATGTAACACTTTATATTCGAATTGAATTATTAGATCCAGATATCAGATATTACATAAACACTTAGCAAAATTTTATAATCGACATAAAATCATTAGGTAGATTTCTGATTTCTCACTCATTAGGCAGATTTCCGATTTCTCACTCGATGTGGATCTCATTTCCTTTTCAGAATACAATTGTATTCCTCAAAAGATATCCATACAGAACCTATCTTAGATGGATTCTCACTCAGACGGATGTTGAACACTTCACCCAAATGGTGTACTCACAGATATTATTCTTGGCAGATATTTATACTAACTAATTTTTGAAGATGAACTTTACACGGATCCTACTCTTGGTGGATTCTCATACTAAATCTAACAGCTATTAAGATACCAATCAGATCTTAAACCATCCTAGACCAAAACTTATTCTGATGGATGACACATTCTAAATCATTTCAAGGAATCCCAGACAACCCTATTACATATCATGAGAACGCCCAATTTGGCAGACTGCTTAAACTCTAGATAACCTCTATACCTGGCATAAACACTACTCACATTTGGCACATAACCTAGAATTTAGATATCTTGCATATGTAGCGCAAACAAACTCAAGTCTGGCAAACACTCATAACACCCATAGATACGAATACGCCAAATTTTCTGTACTGACAAACTACTATAGCTAATTCACTCTTCAAAAAATTTCCATCATAGGGATTAAATAGGTATAATTTGGTCGAGTTATTATAGTTAAGTTTGATTATTGCTAAAGTAAAATAATAATAAGAATGCAGTGGCAAAATGAGAGAAGGGTAATGTATAAAATGTGCAAACTAAAACAGGTAACAGAACAAGAATGCCACGGAAAAATCACTACGAAAAAAAAAAGGTTGAGGAACTACAATGTAGATTAAGACAGCTGGGATTACTAATGAATCTACCTTCACTAACTATTAATGCCACAACAAAGTCGTGAATATTCTACTACTCGATAGGTTTCTACAGTAGTCTACTTCTCTTGAAAGCAAGACCTTGGGTTATCTCCCCTAGGGCACTATATATCTATAGGCTTTGAGTTCGACTACCACTAATATTTCCTTCCTTCTTTCGTATGAAGCAAGGCTCTATGTCTAGAGGATGCTACAAATAAGTGATTAGTCATTCACTCAGATTATCCAACTCCTATCCAGTTAACCTAATCCTATCAGAATTAAGTTATCTTTATAAACCGGTTGCACATTCCTCAATGTACAATCTGTATATAACATGAAATATTACCATTGAATAAAATAGTAGAACAGACCAAACTTAAACTTTAAACATTAATAAAAGTAAAGGCTTCATCAAAGTAATCCCAAGCTTAAGAGATTTAGCTCATGGTTGGGCTAATCAAGTTTGAGTTTAATACGATAACCAACATCATCAATAACAAATAAGCTTTAAAAGAAGCACGATAAGAAACAAATGAGGAAATCTGAGATGGCGACTTTTCCCTATCCAACTTTCAACACAGGCAGCGCAATGTCTTGCGGCTGCCAAAGATGATTGCAATCATAATAAAGATAACATGCAATATGCAAATTCAATACACTAGTTCATATAGTCATTCGTATCAATTTACATACCCACTAATCACAACAATTTCAATTATGTTTTACCATATATATATATATATATATATATATATTATTCATATCAACATATTTTCTCATTAACAAAACTTGGCAATTACATTACATAATTCATTTGGTATTTAAATAATGTAATGGCACAATCCATTTCACTTTACAAGTTCATATTTCTATTGAGCATAATCAATCTATAATTCCATTCTATTCCATTCATATGTCTCATTTCCATTCCATTTCACATATTTCTTTTTATTCTTAATGTTTATTTCCCTATTAACACGATTCGGACTCTGACGGATACACAGATCTAACCAACACACCAGTTTGGCACCCAGTGCCTCATCGGATAAATTCGAAGTAAATAGTTGCGCCCAACACTAAATAAATTTGACACCTAGTGTCTCATCGGTTAAACCGAAACAAATTGACACCTAGTGCCTCATTGACTCGTAGTCGAAGCAACGCTAAACTCTTCCTATCCTATGGCATGCCAACTATACCCGACTTTACCCGAACAATTAATAGGGTTTACATTTTATGTTTCATTATCATTATTCATCTCAATTCACACTTATTATCATCATAAAATACATTTAATCAACATAGAGTAATAATAGATCATCACAAACATACTCTATTTCACATTTATATAAATTTACACACTTTTCGTATATATTCATTTTAATCCTCAAATGTATTAATTATTCCAACTCAATTCAATTCATTATATTCCCACAAATGACTCACCTCAGACTCTTACCATACATAAATAATTCAAGATGCATCAATTACAAAGAGTTCGAATTATAGAAACACAAATCATAGACTCCGAGCTATTCATCAACTACTTTGCCTTTTCCTTTCTTTTTCAAGGAATTCAGGTCTACTTTTGCTACGAATTAAAACAAGCATAATAATTTATCAATACATTGCTAATTTCACAATCAATTTCTAATTTATAAGACTTTTGCATTTTATTCAATGTAGTCCTTAAAATCGAGACTAACATAACTTTCAAATTTAATCTCCAATTTATATATCGTTTTCACTCTAGGCCTAATTTAACTTTATATTTCCCAATTTTACCACTAAATTTGAAATTTATGCATTTTAGTCCCTATTACACCAAATCATCAATTAACTTTACAATATAGTCCTTTATCAACTCTAAACTTAAAATCTATCAAATTAACACCTCAAACTTCAAAAATTCAACAATGGTAACATCTTAAATTTTTAACAGTACCGAAAAATAATACATGGTTCAGCAAGCTCTAAGTACCGAGATTCCAAAAACATAAAAACTATAAGAAAAAGACTAAATTGAGCATACCAAATTGAAGCTTGAAATTTATAAACCTTAAGGTGGTTCTCCCCCTTTTCTTCTCCTTCAATTCGGTTTGCATGCAATATCTTTCATTTTAGTCCGCTTACTTTATTTTATTAATTAAGTTATATTTCATTTTATTTATTAATTTTTAATCTTTAATTATAATATTTTGAACCATATATATAACCCTTATTTCCGTCCACTCCCATCATCATATTGGTTGAATTTCCTTATAAGTCCTTCAGTTATGTCCTACGTTATAATTTAATTATTATTCTACTTTTGAAACTTACGTGATTTAGTCCTTATACTTCAATTAAGCACTAATTCAACAAAATTATCTATCTGAAATTCAATTTGCTTCTAATTTAACTCTGTAAATATTTAATAAAAATATTTACGAGTCTGATTTACGAAAATGGGGTTTCAAAACCACACATTTCGAAACCACTAACTTTCGAGTCGTCACAGCAACAACTACTTAAAGAACATGGAATCACCATTAACATCCTATTTACAGACAGTTTACGAATATCAATTACATACAACCCCCGTGCAGAGCCTCCTATTCACTCCCTATTGTTCTTATGTCTTTTAGCTTCTAGTTTAACAAAAAAAAAGAGAATATTTGGGCTCAAAAAGAAGAACCTGAATGTAGAATAGAAGGAAGAAAAGTCATTTGAATGTTCCCTTCTTACCATATATATATACTTAGTTCTTCTTAGTGGATCTTGACAAGTGTTAGATGTATACAGAAATTGTCCCTCAAATGGGCAACAAAAATTGTGAAAAATATAAAAGAAAATCTGGTGCAGATGTTGTTTAACCGGTAATCCATTTAGTTGACCCTCAACCAAACACATTACAGAACCCACATTGCACAGCGTTTGAGCAAACTAGGCGTACTATACCTCTGGCGGTCACTCTCATAAGGCGTACTCTTTGTTCTTTGTACTCTTTCTTCAATTGAAACATACCCCGAGATAAAATCCTTAGATACTTCCACGGACGGATACTTTATGTGCCAAACTTTAGTTCACCAAAAGTTTGTAAATTGGTCGACTATACTACCATAGTGCGCCAAAACAAGTAACATTCATATCTACTCGCCTTATTCTCGGACCCGCCAATTTTGAGGTGTGACATACTATTTTTCTCAATTCAATGGGGTCCTTAAATATTATCTTCACCAATATCACTAGATATCTGGATATAGTTTTAAACTTTTAACAACTAATTACATGTCATTAAGCAGGTCAAAATATAGTAAAAGAATAATTAAAATAAATATTAGTATGTAGGTTGAATCTTAATTTAAGCGACACCATTTTTATTGTAGTAACTAATAGGGTGGAGACGTGAATTTGTGTGTATTTAAGCTCATTTTCTTGAATTTAAAGGTTAGGAGGAATTATAAACTAAAAGTAGGTCTTGTATAAAAAATATTAGTATAAAATATTCAATGAATTATGCTTTAAAAGGAAGAGGAAATTAATTTAAAAATGGACTTTTAAATGTGTTTTTTAAAAGATATGACATATTAACTTTAATTTTGCATGTATTATTTGCTTTAATTACAACTATACTAAAATTATCATAAAATTCACACATATGGGATTTCAATTTAAGATTTCAAAATTTTGAGAAGATGTATGATAAATAATAATACTACATTTAGTATTTTTAATATAATGTATTTATGTATTTAAATTTTATTTCCTCATAATTTTTTTATTTTAATCTGTACTTGATTTTAATTAGTTCTAAATTACTATACATTTTATTATTTTTATTTATTGTATGTTATTTTTAAATTAACATTTGTGTCCTAAATATGTAATTTTCACACACATATCACTACACCAAAACAAACTTTTAGCGGCGTTTTTTTAGGCTTTTAACGGCGCTTTCCCCACAAACGCCGCTAAAGGTCATGACCTTTAGCGGCACTTTTACCAAAAATACCGCTAAAAGTCATGAAAAATAAAAAAAAATTAAAATATCATACTTTTAGCGGTGCTTTTTCCAAAAACACCGCTAAAAGTCATGAAAAATAAAAAAATTAAAATATTATACTTTTAGCGAAAAAACGCCGCTAAAGGTCATGAAAAATAAAAAAAATTATAATATTATAAAAACACCAAAAATCCAATTTAGAAATATATAATTTAATTTGAAGACATATTAAAATAAAAATTCATGAACAAAACATATAAGAAATCGCGATCGAGGTATGTTGATACCAATAGCATGATAAAAGAACTTAATCACATAAAGAAAACACATGGTTAGACAGATCTTTTTACATTTTAATACATCATAACCATAAATGGTACAATTTTATACCCTAACTGCTGCACTAGCTGCAGTTTCTAGTTGAAGAACCTTGATTCCATTGACCTCCTTTAGCCAATTTTATAGTTTAGAAATCAAAAATCCACCAGAGACGACATAGTAAGAAAGAGATACAAACCTTCGGGTTTGGAATGATCTCCATCTTGAGTGCATCAGCTTCCACAAGCCTCTTGATAGCATTCAGGTTGACCCACATGTAACATTGACTGTTAGTACTAAGCCAAATAGACAGTTCTAACATGTTAAGGCAATATGGCTTACAAATTATTTGTATTAAAAATTTTAAACTTTTCTATAGACTTGAACTCATTGACTCGTTACACGAGAGAATCATATCAGCCTCAACCATTAAAATGTTCTTGAGCCCCCTGCATTTATATGTGCTGCTTTTTATATTAAAAATTCTACAAAAAACTATCCACTTTTAAATTTTTTAAAAAAAACTAAATAACTCTATTCTAGATTTTTTTAATTTTTTTAAAGAAAAACAACCAAATTCTAGTATTCAAAAATGAAACAGCAAATTAGAAGGTCAATCCCAATTTATAGTAATAAAGCCCCAAAAATCTAAGAAAGTAGAGACATAAAAACCATATGTTATGAACTTGTATAGAAGAGGATCCTCAAGGGATAAAAACTGAAAGTTAAGAAACAACGATCTAGCCATATGCAATTTAACAAATACAATTAGAACAAATAAACTATCAATTAAGGCTTTAATGTATACATTTACAAGAAAAAGAACTTCAGAAATAACACCATCAAGAAAGTAGTTAAAGTCAGTATGTACAGCATTGTTTTGGTATGAGTTTATAAGCAAGATAATTGTGGAGTTCCTAGAATAATAATAGAACATGAAGCAAGACAAAGTTTGTACCTTTTCTATAAGGCTTAATGCAAACCTTTGCACAATTAATTTGTTCAGAACATGGCCTCCAATACTATGTAACAGTAGTGCATTTGGCATGCCTAGCAGAATAAGTGATTGTTATTGCCTACCTGTTAATGTGTACAATCAAAACATTAAACTAGACCTTCTATTTACATATCAATAAATCAATCTAACAATGTCAAAATATTCCGGTTTGCCTATCGAAGTAACTTTTTGTTATATTTTCGACTACAACACATATATCAGTAATTTTTGGTAAAAGTACTATTGGCTGGGGTTGTCATTTTAAATCAGGATGAATGCTATATAAAATGACATTCATACTTCTGTGAAATATTTCCACTAGATTACATTAGGAGATAAAAGGTACATATAGGGGGAGAAAATTTCCAACAGACCGATTAAATTTTCTCACCTTTGCACTGAACTGACGACAGTTAGGGCATGGCAGCCTATGGTCAGCAAATAGCTGAACGTGAACTTGACCTAATACCTGGCGTACAATTACCCTTTTAATGTGCCACTAAAAGTTAATAGAAATTAGAATTGCTTCCAACAAAATGAATATATAAAAGAAACAAGTGCGAAAAACTAACCTTGATTTCATTGAAGGGTCATGGTAGAATTCAGAGGCATCATGAGCACCCATGCTTATCAAAGACCCAACCTCCGTCGGTGACAAAGCAAATTTCTGCAATATGTTAAAAATCAGTGTTCCTAACAACATACTATGCAAAGGCCAAGAGCAACAAGAGAAAGTGTTATCGTAAATAAAAGGTATCCAGCTGGAAGTATGCTAAATTTGAGCTCCATCTATCAATGCATTAGAAGTGTAATGAGGAAAACATAAAGGATTATAAGAAATACTTACCTGTCTCTTTTCCCAATCATACTTGTGCTCCCCAATAGCAGGGCAGAATGTCAACATCATGGAACCACAGCGATTAACTTTAAGGCCATCAATGTCGGACTGCAAAAACGAGGCAAATGAAAGTCACCATTCACTAAAATGAAAACCACATAAGGAAAATAATAACTACAAATATTTAGGAAAGGCAATGGGAGAATACATCCATCTTAACGAAAGTTGGCGAGCAGAGAAAAGAGAGTGAAGCTTTCCCTTGTATATCGTATAAGGAGCAAACACACGAACATTGGCATTTCTTGCATATATATGAAAAAAATCACAAATATGAGTTATGGTTAATCAATATTTGTGAAAAATGCAAAAGGAGGGACAATTCGATACCTATAGCAATGAAATCATGTAGAGAAGTTGAAAAGGCAACTCAGGATTCAAAGCCATCACCCCATTTCGCAGATTGCGTTGACTGTTTTGCGGTGAAAACATCATTAAAATGAACTCAACTAGAAAGGGTTCAATGGCCGTATATTTATTTGTAAAGTAAAGAAATACTAAGTCATTTTTGCAGAACAATGAAAACCCTTTGCTCTGAACGTGATGAAATCCATGAAAATTAATATTTACCCAAAAAACAGAACCTCTAACTCTGAAATATGAAGATATTTTTGGGGGTGTTTAGAGGAAAAAGACAAAGTTAGGGCTTAGTTGAGGTTTTAGAAAGTAAAAAAAAAGAGTGAAGTGGACAATGTAATTTTGTAGAATAAACACTTCGATTCTTCATTCTCAAGCACCATAAATCTTTAAGTGAAACAAAATAATTAAGGTTTTTGAATGTAAGCAAAAAAATTGAACCTGGAGAGCAAAGAGCAACTTTGTTTCAACATCTTGGTGTAGGTGCGTAGATTGACGGGGATATTACTCATTACCTTCCTTTTCTCAAAAAAAAAACTTCTTTAGTGTCTCTGAAGTTACTATCTTCGCAAGGTTTCCCACATAAACTTTATGGGGGCTACCAACCAACTGGGAATCCTCCGCCTGAAGGAGAGACAAATCCACTTGTGGTAGAGGCTTTTCGGTGATGTTTACCTTGATTTCCGTCGTCAATTTCTTTGCAATACATGAAAGAATAAGAAAAAACACCATGAAAACCAGATACCTCAACATATGTGCTACGTTTCCTAGTATATGAGGGGTTTGGGCTTACAGTGCCATTTAGTTTCTCAATTGCCGCATTAGCATCCTCCACGGTTTGGGGACTTAGGAAATTTAGGGTTTACGGAAATAAAAATTGGGGTTATAGGGATAGTTTTTTAGAAAAGAAAAAACGACATCGTTATAGCTTATTTTTTTGTGGCATTTTTAGTAAAAACGCCACTATAGCTCCTTTTTTTATAGCGTTTTTAGTATGGTCTACATTAGTTATTTAGATTTTTATATGAATGGCATTTAATTATATGTATACACCTAAATTTTGATATAGATACATTTTAATTATATATGAATTTTGGTTTAATGTGTAATTCTAGATGTAAAATTCTAATTGTGGTTTAAATGTATAGTTGAAACTCTAATTTTGATTTAATCATACACATTATTTTAAAATATAAATACATCAATATATTTTTATATTGAAATAAATATAAATTTTATGTATGCAATATATACATAAAAAACGATGTTAATTATATCAATAATTGTGTTAATATTTTACAATAATCGGATCAAATTAAAGTTCATGTATACAATTGCATACTAAACCATTGTTCATGTATGCTTTTGAGTTTAACCCATTTTGATATATATTTTTTAAAATAATAATTTACATTTATCTTATTTTGATTTATATTCCAAAAAAATTCAAGATTAATCCCTAAATCATAAACCTTAGACCCTAAATATTATACCCTAAACCCCAAACACCAAACCCTAATTAAACCCCAAACTCAAAACCCCAAACCATAAATCATAGACCATAAAACTTGAACCCTAAACTCTAAACCGCAAACCTTAAACCATAATCTGAGACCAAATTTTTGGGAATTCATGTGGCCAATGTTAGTGTAGTACAAAACATATATTTTATATTCTTATATTAAATAATATGTATATGTGTGTAGTACAAAATAGCATGAACCTCAGTAAATTCCAAATATTTTTTGATTTTCAAATAGTATCCTTAAACATTAAATCTCAAACTTTAAACCCTAAATTCAAACTATAAAACCCTAAACTATAAAACATAAACCCTTAACCCAAAATAATAAATATTATATCATAAACCCTAAAACTCTAAATTATAGACATTAAACCTTAAATTCTAAACCATAAACCATAAAATAAAATATTTTTTGTGGTGCTTTTATAAAAAACGCCATTAAATCTTACCTTTAGCGGCGTTTTTACGAAAGCGCCGCTAATGCTCAGATCTTTAGCGGCGTTTGGGCCAAAAACGCCGCTATTGCTAAAAGTCTATTTTGGTGTAGTGTATGCATATATTAGAAATTCTAATTCTAATTTATTTTTTAAATATATTTCCTAAAGTTAACATTCTAACTTCTAATACCAATTCATTCATAACTTTCATAGTATAGATTATATTGGTATATTCGGAAGATGGTATAAGCTACAAATCTCTATTTCCTTTCTTCTTTATGCAACGAAAATAGATTTGACTGTCATTAAACATGGAATATAAGGTAAAATTTGGCCTATCAAAATTTGTTTTAAGATATATGAGTCAGTCATTTAATAAATAAATAAATAAATGTATAAATATCAATATAGACACAAAATAACAAAATTGTGATACCAATAATTTTAAGTTTTTAACTCACAAGTAGGGGACAATATTCGATCAAGTCGAATCGAGTAAAAAATTTCGAGTTAGTCGAGTTGATGAATCCTATTTTAGCAACCGAACTCAATTTAAATTTTTTTTGAATTGAATTGAATCGAGTCAAAATAATTTGAGTTGAGTTAATGAATCCTATTATTTATACTCAATATTGGGTTTACATAGATCGATTATTTAACTAGTAGACGAGGTATAAGATTACTTAATTATATAAACAATATAATGGTTTTGCCTTTTAACTTAATGAGTAAATATTTATCAAAATGACGTAATTTTACCTTTTCTTATTCAGATTTTTAAATAACTCGAATTGTATAATTTATATTCGAATTAAATCGAAAAACTTACTTTTTTTTATTCGAGTTGATCCGAATAATTTGATTAACTCAAATAACTCTAATTATTTAATTCAAAATTTATATTTTTTATCGAATTTTTCGAATCGAATCGGATTATACTTACCTTTACTCACAAGTACTGCCTTACTCTATTAAAAAAAAAGAGGAAAATTTGGCATTAAAAGCGAATTTACTAAATAAATCATTAAATATTAATAATAATAATAAGATTTTCAACTAACTTTGGTTTACCAACCTGACCTTCCAATTTGATGATGAAAAATAACTAAATACTAAAAAGAACAAGCACACATGTGAAAACCCTAGAGTCCACCAAAGAGATTAGTACACGTGTCGAAAGTACAAAGAGTGAGGGCAATTCTCTCTCCCCAACCAATCACAAAACGTTAGAGAGATGAAAACAAAAAACAACTACGGCCTCGATTTTATTAACCAACGTGTCGTCAACCTATACGTCACACATATTACAAGTGCTTTCAACTTCTCACACTCGCCCACCACGAATCCTGGGGGACAACTCTGAATGTACTAGGATATTCTCTCCGTTAATCTCTCGAGTATAGTAATTGTATACTCGCTTTTCCCTGCCGAAGCGTCTTCATTTGAAATCTATCATTCTGCCTTTAACGGTTTCCGAGATTCACTAACATGCGTAAATGGTCAATACCACTTTGTTCGATTCACCAGATACTTGACACTTGGTATGAAGCGAGTAGGAAAATATTTAGCCACTCTCGAGAGTAGACATAGTGACCTACATGTGAATTTCATATTCAAAACCAAGCGGTTTTGAGCTCCATGTTTTTGGTCTCTATAGAGGTTTTGCCATTAGAAAACCGGTTTTCAGCTTTCCTTTGCAAACGTCAATCCATTCCCCTTTTTCCACTTATACAAATAAAAATATTTTCATTTTCTTTTCTCTAAAGCTTTCTCGAGAAAATATAGAAGGAAAAGACTTGCGTCTCTCTCTCACTCTCTCCGTCTGACTCTTCGCCATAATTAGCTTAAAACAAGTAAGCTTTTTATCTTTAATATTAATTCTTCGCCAAAAAAACTACGATCTAAATCTTTTTCAAATCCAAAATCATGATTTCGTTTTTCGACTTTGATTTAAACTAGTTTTCACTGTTCTTAGCATATAATCAATTATACACGTTTACCTTGATTTTTTTTTTTATTTTGTTATTCATTGATTTGGACTTTGTTGGAATCCGGAAAAAAAGAGAAACAAAGGGAGGAAAAACCGTTATTTAGCAGATTATTGATTTCATAGAGAGGATGGGAAGAGGAAAGATAGTGATCCGACGAATAGACAATTCAACAAGCAGGCAGGTGACTTTCTCAAAGAGAAGGAATGGATTATTGAAAAAAGCAAGGGAGTTGTCGATCCTTTGCGATGCTGAAGTTGGATTGATCATCTTTTCTAGCACCGGCAAGCTCTACGATTATGCCAGCTCCAGGTCAGATCGATATTCTTTTTTTTTCTTCTTTTAGTGCATATATATACATATATGGTATTTATTGCATTTTCTAATGATTTTATTATCTCTACTTTTTTTTTTCTTGTTTTACAATATTTAAATTAGTCTCTCTTTTTTCTTCTGAGAAAAGAGACGAGTATTCAGATTTACTAAGAAATAATCATTATACTGAAACCAGGATAGAGTCTGCCACTTTTTTCTTAAATGTAGGAAACTGAAGGTCTCCCTCTCCATTGTTACTAACATGCATGCAAAGTTTGGAAGTTTAATATTATAAAGTTATACTGAGTAATTCAAAAACATTAAAGACATTGCATGTGAAGCATAAGTGTTTCATTTCTTCTAATAAAACGATATACACTTAAAAACATTTTCTCAGATTCAGATTAAGCAATATTTTGAAATTCTTTTTTAGAAGCATGCTTAGAATTATAAACTGTAAATTTAAATGGATTGGAAAGCAAAACTGAAACAATATTTGGTAAGAATGTTTATCATAACAGTTGAATTCTTTTACCTATGGAATTGGAAACTTCCTAAAATATTATCTTTAAACTAACTGAGCCTCTCATTTGTCTTTGAAAAGCATATATGATATCCTCTTTCATATCACCTTGATTGGCTATTCTAGCTCACCTTCTTTTCTGCCTCAATTAAAGGAGTTGCATGAATATTCTTATAATCTTATAAAGAAGATATAGCAATGTCATTTCGTTATTCATTCATGAATTGGAGAAAACGATATGAATAGATTGAACAAAGACTGGAATGAATCTTAGTATATTGTTTGTAAACTTAATATTACAACGTTGTTTTCTGCTTTCTTTGTGGCGTTATGAATAAATTTGATATTACCTTATGGGAATAAATTATATTAGGATCATTTTAAAAGGTATAGTTTTTAGGCATCAATTAAAATAGTGTTATATTATTAAATTTTAAAGATAATAAATTATTATTATACACTCATTTATATCTAATATATTCTCCTACTTAATTTAATTTTAATTAAATTACTTAAAATAATTATTTTTAAATTATAAACAAACATCTTTTATTCTTTTACAAATTTTAATTATTTTGTTTTTTCATAAGTTAATATTTTTTTTATTTTGTGCAACCAATTAAAATTAGTACTTTTGTGCAATTTGTTAATATCATTGACACATAATTTTAGTAATTATTTCATCTTGAATCCCGAACCTTAAACTTGAACTCTAAACCTCGAACCAAAATTTTGAGATTTAGAGTTTGGGTTTGAGATTTAAGATTTAGAGTTTGAGTTCGGGTTTAGGCTTTGGGCTTTGGGTTCGGAATTCAAGTTCAAGGTTTGAGGGTTTGAGATTATACGTTTGGGTTTAAGGTTCAAGGGTATAGGTTATAAATTATGAATTTGATGTTTAGGGTATAAGGGTTTAGTATTATAATTTGGGGTTTTAAATTTTTTGTTTAGGGTTTGAAATTCTAAATTTAGGATTTAGGGAAAAAAGTTGTCAAAATTAATGGCATGAAATTTTTTAAAAAAATATTATTAAATAATTGAAAAGGACCATGAATAATGTGTGAAATGGTCCATAGAATAATTTATCTATGAATGAGTGTATAATAATAATTTCATGTCTTTAAAATTTAATGATATAGTAAAATTTTATTAATACCTAAAACCTTTAATTTTTAGAATAATCCTAATAAAAGTTTTCCCTTACTTTATAACTTTCATTAGCTACTTTCTATATACACATACATATATATTATTTTGGTATAAAGTCGAGGATTTTTTCTGATATATATTAATTTGCGAGGAGAATTCAAACTTTACTGTGAGTAGGATATCATGTACCAATCATTGTGCCAACCTCTTGAGTTCAACCAAAATTGTTTATTAAGCATCGGAGATTACAAAACTAGCAAAGTATAGAAAAAAGTTCCATTTGTAATTCAAAAACAAATTAAAACAGAAAATTAAGCTCCTGCCACCTGAAGAATCTGTACTTGTAGATAAATTAGAGCAAACCACTATAATACTCCAAGCAGAATGCAAACAATAAAAGAATAACAAAACCAATATATATATATATATATATATGAAGCATTATCAAAATGGGCTCAGCATGCATCTGTATAGTATTTGCAATATATAAAAGCCTTGTTAACATAGTCTTATATATTTATTTTACCAAAAAAAATATTTACAATAATTATGAGTCTCTTTTATCCATGTGAAGGATCAAGATTTATAACAATAATTATCTTATTTCACCATCAAAATCATTAAAAAATTCAAGATTTATAGTAATATGTATACATGTACATATTTTATTACTTAAATCATAAAACGATTAAATTATTAAAAAATTTAAATCATAATTGGAGAAAGATAATTTTCCTTCATCTTTTCTTCACCTAGCCCTGCCATAGCATTTGTTATAGGACATTGAAATCAAAATAAATATGAGTATCAAATAATAAAGTAAATATGATATTAAGTATCAAATCATATATATTAGATTTACAGCATATATGGGGAGTGATTAATTTATATTGGTATAAAATTAAAAAGTTTTACACCTTTTAAATATTTTTGTACAAACAATATTTTAGCGATCCAATTACTGAAATTATCTATATAATTATAATTATCATGCATGTAAATTTTAAATGGATCCGATATCTCTATCTTATCAATTTAAAATAGTGTATATATTAATATTTATTAAACAATCAATTTTTATTACATAAAATAGATAGTTAGAAAATTTTAATTTAGATCAAATTTGACATGCATGGTTTTTATGAATTGAATATAAAATATGATGGTTGGATCGTTAAATATTAATCGCAAAAAAATATATGTGGATCATTCCCTGTTTATATAAGTATCAAATAATGGTATATAAATATTATTTTTATATTTTGCGTTGATTTTTAAAATTGGAAACCATTTCTATTTAAAATTCATTTAAATTAATTTGAACAAAATTTGCTTTAAAATTTTATTAAGATAAAAACCTATTTCTTATAATATTATTTCTTTTGTTTAAAATTTTTATAATTAATATTTTAATTTGATATATATATTTTGAATTACTTCAATTATTAGTTTTAATATACTATTTTGAATTATTTTTTATCTTTTTTTTATATAATTTGTAAATATTTTAATTTTTAAAAATTAATAGAAATTAATTTAATAGTTTTAATTATTAAATACAATAAATTCTTGCATTAGGATAAAACTAGTAATTTTATAAGATGGGGTATCTAAGCATGCATATAATCATTAAAAATAAAGAAATACCAATATATATTTTTGATTTCTTCAAACATATAGTTGAACCAAAATAGAATGGGGTGTTTTATTTATAAAATATATAAATAAAATAAGTAAATATGAAATATAAAAATATTTAATGAAATAAATAATATATCTGCACGTTGAGTACATTTAAAGTAACTTTAAACAATGAAATAAAAATAAAAGTATTTATGTACCAAAAAATAAAAGTATTTGTTACATATTAATAACCGAGAGGATTTACTTATACCGTACAAAATTTAATTGGTTCTACACTCTTAATTTTTATATAATTAATATTTTAAAATTTAACATTTGAATTTATTAAAATATTTGTAATATCATGCATATAAATTTATCATACCGATTGAAATATTGTCTATATTGAAATTTTTTCATAAAATAAATAGTTAAAATTTTTTCATGCATGATTTACATAAATAAAGCATAAAATATGATAATTGGATTATTAAAATATTAATAATATAAAATATTAGGAAAAATATAAAACCATTTAAGTTAATAAAATATAATATTCAAAATTAATTAATTTTCTTAATGTTCAAAATTAATTTAATTAAATAAAAATATAGAAGAAAAAAGTAGTTAAAAATGATTTATTGAGTCATCCTAACGGATGTAAGAAAAGTCATTTTGAAATTGAGATCAAGTTCAGTCATATTTTAACATACAATTACATATATTAATTTTCCTTTCAATTAGATTAAATTACAAGTAAAACAAAAATTTAAACGGATAAATACATCAAGTTAAAAATATTAAATGAGCACAATTTTTAATATGATGTCATAAATTTTAAGTTGACGTTAAATTAACTTGTAATATCAACTCACCAACAACATTATTAATTTAAACAATTGATGGTGGTAATAAAGTGTGCATAATAAAATTAAAATGTATAAAAAATCAAAATAAAATTTTTGTATAGCGGTAAATTTAAGGTTTTACTAATGTAATTGACATAGGTTCAAATATCATTATATGCGTAACTTTTTATAAATAAAAAATACTATCGAATAATATAACTTATTTTAAATATGAAAGGATATTTTATAATTTTTAACCAAATTAATTTAAGCAGTTAAAATTATCAATTGTTATTGATACGTATTACCAAATAAAAGTAAAAAAAAAAAAATTCACATTAATACAATCCAATTGAATTGTAGCAAAGTGGTAGTTAATTTTCTTGAACAATTTGATTTTTCCCTTTTTGATACACAAATTCTTTTTTTTTTTTACAGAATTTGTTAGTATTCTTAACTACCACTGTGAGTGATAGAAATTAAAATTGGTTGATACTAGGCTCCCTTGATAGGCTCAAACCAAAAGTTTAAAGATATGAACATATAATAAAATTAATTTATTGAAATGCCAGCTTTAAAACCTTAAAATTTTAATTTTCTTGAATTTTTATTTAAGTTACCAGATCATGAATTTAATAGCAAAAGCTAACAAAAAATCCATGTAGCATGATATTTTGCTATGAAGAAATTTATTTTCAGAAGTTGTGAAAAAATAGTGCTAAATGAGATTAATCAGTACATAAATAGTAATTTTCTCCTACGAATTGTTCTTTCCCCATGATGGATGAGGGTTTTTTTTTTTTGTTACAAAGAGAAGCTAAAGAATTAAATAATCACAGTGGTTCGTCTCTCCCAAGCCCACCTAGCTAATTCTTGCTGTAGTATCATCTCTGTGCTCCTTGGTGCTTCATCAAAGAAATATAATTCCAGTGCCATGCCATACATTAGATTAGCTATATAGTTTGCTGCCACATTAGCTTCGCGATAGGTATGCTATAGCCGCGCCTCTCATCTTCGAGTAATAAGATCCTTGATTCTTTGATAAACTGCCATATTAGATGTCTTAAACTCTCTGCATCCCATGACTCGCAAAGTCTCCAAGCTATCTCCCTCCACTATAACCCGGCTGATCCCCTTATTCCAATGTAGAGAGAGACCATCATAAATCATCTAAAGTTCGGCTTAAAGAATATACTTCAACTGCCTATGCTTCTACAATGCCCCTGCAGCCAATTGCCATGATCATCTATGGCTAAACCTTCTACTGATGTAGTCCCATTCGTACACTTCCTTGCACCATCAGCATTTAATTTGGTCCAGCAAAGTTTGATAATTACTTCTTCTAGTTGGACTCAATTTCTCTACTGTCTCTTTAATATTTTTAGGTTTAGTTTGACATTATTGTTGCGGTTCAGAAGTATTTTTAAAAATTTTGATTTGATAAGAAAACTAATTTCATATCATTTACTAATTGAGAAAACCCTAAGAACCAAGAGTGCTTTGCTTAGTCTCCTAGCGAAACCAACCTCTGCTGCGGCTTGAAATGGAGGAAAGTGGTGGCAACGAAGGGTTAAATGATGAGGAGGTTTCTCTCTTGGCAGAAGAGATCATCTATCTATCAATGAAGAGCTCGGCAGTGACACCAAGTGAAAAACCTACGTTGATCTATCAATGTATGGTCAAAGAAGTCTTATAATCCAGACAGCTTCAAGGCGCAGATGAAAAGTATCTGGAAAACAAAAGGAAAATTTGAGATCCAATTAGCAGGTGAGAATTTATTCACGATTAATTTTGAATTTGAAGATGATCTAGAGGTAATCTTAGAAGGCCAGCCATGGCTATTCAAGAAACAGTTAGTTATTTTTGACAGATTGGTTAAATCGACAGAAAGAAATAGAATCAAACTTATTTCGTCCTTGTTTTGGGTGAAAATTGGACCATGTTTACCAAAATTTAATAAAAAGGATTTGATGCATGCTATTAGGGTTACTTTTAGGGGAATTATTAGATCTAAAATAATGGCGAATTCTGTCAGATTAGAGTTAAATTAGACGTGCAGAAACCCCTCCGTAGGGGTATTTTTGTATCCACAGATGAGCAAGAAAGAGTTTGGATTCCCTTTAAATATGAGAAGTTACCGACCTTTTGTTTTGGATGTGGCAGAATAGGGCACGCTCTCCAAAATTGTGAGGTGATAAAACCTACAGACAGAGATAGAATTAGAGATGATCCACCTTTCTCTCTATCATTAAAGGCAAAAAGTAATTTAATTGGAAAGGAAAGTCTAAAATTAAATGCATCTTCAAAAAAGAAAAGGAGTCAACGTTTATACACTGGATTACTGGAGGAAAACCAAGAGCTGCTGTTACAAATAGAAGATCCAAACTCATTAGTAATGGAGAAAGTACTGAATTATAAAGAAGAAGGGACGATCGCAGAAGAGGAGGACCATAAAAGAAATGATGAGTAGGAAGGAACTTTAAAAGGGTAAGAAAGCCAGCTGGAAAAGAATTAATTCTGTGCGAGGGAGGGGTTCATATAAGGAAGAGAGTATTGTGGTAAGAGAAAATTGATTGAGCTTGAGGTTGGAGATTATACAGAGGGCACTTTTTAGGAGATATAGAAAAAAGAACAAAATATGAGGCCCAAGAACTGCAGAATAAGGAAGGGTTAGATTTGCTAGTGGAAGAATGGGAAAAAGATGATTCTCCCAATCAAAAAAGATCGGCGGCTATCAAATGGGAAGTCGACCGGGAGCAATGAAAATCGCTTGTTGGAATGTTCACGATTTGGGAAATTTGCAGCAGTATGAAGAATTTGGTTCTTACTGAAGCAATATAACCCCGATATGGTTTTCTTTATGGAAACCAAAATTGATGATAAACGTATGGAAGGAATTAGAAGAAGGTGTGGTTTTGTGAATGGAATTGATGTAGGAGCAGAAGGTTCGCGTGGTGGACTTTGTCTAGCTTGGAGAGAAGAATTTATGGTCAGCCTCAAAACCTTTTCGAAATATCATATTGATGTACTAATAGAAGAGTGTAGTGTAAACGAAGTATGGAGATTTATAGGATTTAATAGGTCGTCTTATGCTAGTGATCAGAATGATTCATGGAATTTTCTAAGGACGTTGGGGCAAGAACAGAGATACCCGTGGATGGTTAGTGGAGATTTTAATGAAATTATGTACTCTTCTGAAAAAAATGAGGGCCAACCAAGGAGGAGAGGAAGATGGAAGCCTTTCGTGAAGGTATTGGATGAATGCCAACTACTGGATATGGGATTTCAGGAAACATGGTTCACATGGGAGAGGGGTAGTTTGCCGGAAACAAATATAAGGGAAAGGCTGGACAGGATGGCTAATGAAAATTGGATACATTTATTCCCGAAAGGTACTGTTCGTCATTTAACTCACTCGACATCAGATCAATGTCCTCTACTTATTCATATAAACAATGAAGAACGGTTCAAGAGAAACACACGATTTAAATTTGAGGCATGATGGATCTTAGAAGAATCTTTTGAGCAAAAGGTTAAAAAGTCATGGGAATCATCAAATTGGCTGATTTATGAAAAGCTAGAAAGACTACAAATAGACTGAGAAGGTGGGCAAATTTAAATAAACAAGGTAGAAATGACTTGAAAAGAAAACTCAATAAGGAACTGGAAATTCTATTGAAAAGTGAGAGGAATAATGATGCTATGGCAAAGCTAATTGTTACCAGAATCAGACTAAGTATAGAGATCGATAAAGATGAAATTTATTGGGAGTAGAGAGCAAAGGCCAATTGGCCTTGATTAGGGGACAAAAATTCAGCTTTTTTCACAAATATGCAACAACATGTAGAAGGATCAACACAATCAGTTGGTTGGAATCAATGGAGGGGCGAGAAATTACCGATGAGCTTGAAATATATGAAAAGCCTCAAACTACTTTCAAAATTTATTTTCTTCTAATAAAATAGGAGATTCATCATACTTATTAGCGGGTACTAATACTCTTCTCCTCTGAAATTAATACAACTTTACTATCAACATACACGGTGGAAGAAGTCTATCAAGCGTTAAAAGGGATGGGGTCGACTAAAGCACCAGGATAGGACGATTTTCTAACTTTATTTTTCCAGAAGTACTGGCATATTATGGGTAAAGATGTTGAAAGTTTTTGTCTTGGAATTCTAAATGAGGGTAAGGATTTTGAATTTTCTAATGGTACAAACATAGTGTTTATTCTAAAAACTCCAAACCCCACAAACCTTACTAATTTTAGACCCATTAGTCTATGCACAATTTTATATAAAATAGTGGCTAAAACAATAGCAAACAAACTTCAGAATTATATTGAAAGATGCATTGATAGTGTTCAAAGTGCGTTTGTTCTAGGAAGATTAATTTTGGATAATGTGCTGATTGCATATAAAATTCTTCATACATTGAGACAAAAGCGTTATAGGAAAAAAGGATTTATGGCGGTTAAGCTGGATATGAGCAAAGCTTATGATAGAGTGGAATGGGGCTTTTTAAAGGATGTTATGCTAATAATGGGTTTTGCAGAAGAATGGGTTACATTAGTCATGAAATGTGTCTCAACAGTCTCCTATGCAGTAAACATTAATGGAAATAGAGGCAGGATTTTTAGACTTACTAGAGGATTACGACAAGGTGAATCGCTGAGCCCATATCTTTTTTTGATCTGCAGGGAGGGCCTTTCAACTTTGATTAGACTGGCAGTCAGGGAGAAAGCTCTAAAAGGAATTAAGGCGAGTAGAAGAGGAACAAAGATATCACATCTTCTGTTTGCAGATGATTGTATCTTGTTTGGAGAAGCCACGAAGGAACGAGCGATATTTTTAAAAGGCATTTTGAAAAATTACGAACAATATTCCTGCCAATGTGTGAATTTTAACCAGTCGACAATTTTCTTCAGCACCAATACTTCAGAGGAGATGAAAAAAGAACTAGCGGATGTTTTGGGTGTGAGATGCGCAACAAACTTGGAAAAATATTTAGGACTCCCTAATATAGTGGGCAAAAGAAAGAAAGAGTCTTTTCAGAACATAAGGGATAAGGTCAATCAGAGAATTGGATAGTGGAGCACAAGGTTACCATCGCAAGGGAGAAAGAGATCTTTATTAAGTCAATACTTCAAGCAATACCAAATTATGCTATGACATATTTTCTCCTACCAAAATCACTATGTGAGGAATTAGAAAATATTTTTGCAAAATTCTGGTGGCAGCATGGAAATAAGAATAAAGCGATTCATTGGTGTCAATGGAAACTTATATGTCGCCCTAAAGAAGGGGTATGGGGTTTAAAAATATGTCTCAATTTAATATCTCCCTTTTAGCGAAGCAAGGATGGAGGATTATCAATAACGAAGACTCTCTTGTTACACGAGTTCTTAAAGCTAAATATTTTCCAAATACCCATTTTTTAAGTGCCAATCTGGGAAATACAAGTTCTTATATGTGGAAAAGCATATGGGCAGCAAAAGATACTTTGAAAAAAGGTTTTCTTTGGTGAGTTGGCACAGGTAATAATATATCTATTAATAGTGATTAGCCTGGATTCCAGATGCAATAAATTTCAGATTATCAGCAGAGGTGAATTCTATGCAAGATCTCAATGTTAATGCGTTGATAGATACTAATGAAAGAAAATGGAGGAAAGAGCTAATAGAGTATACCTTTCTAGAAGGAGATTCTGCACGAATCCTCCGAATCACTTTGGTAGAAACCCCACATGATGATTTCTTGGTATGGGGAGGTGAAGCTTCAGGAGAATTCTCGGTTAGGAGCGCCTATAAACTATTACAAATAGCTGATGGAAACCCTAGAGCTTATGCTTTACAAACTGTCTACAATAAATTTTACAAAAAAATTATGGCTACTAAACCTACCAATAAAACTGAAGATTACAATATGGAGAATCTCATGGAATTATCTGCCTACGAAAGTTAACATGCAACATAGGAAACTAGTCAATGATAAGAGTTGCCCTCGGTGTAGAGAGCGAGCTGAGACAATTGATCACCTATTTCGGGAATGCCCTGTCACAATAGAAGTATGGTCAGAATTACTACTATTGGATGTGCTTATAGAAGGAAACAATGATATCAAACAGTGGTTCATCTGGGTCTTTGAACGGCTCAGTACTAAAAAATGTCGCCTTTTCAGTGGTGCACTCTGGGCAATATGGGGAGACAGGAACTTTAGAATACATAAGAAAAAGATCAACACAAGCAAGGATATAGGGAAGTTCATAAATAGTTATATTGTAGAACTCGATGGCCTTGAGAGCAGAAAACAAACAAGAAAAAAAGAAGAAACAAGAGTTTGGCGATGCCCACCTCGAGACTTTGTTAAGGTAAATTTTGATGGAGCTTTTGATGAACAAAACAATATCTCAGCATTTGGGATCGTAGCAAGAAACGACAAAGGAAGTATTCTGGTATCATGCTCTAAAATCCATAAAGAGGTCAATTAGGCATTTGAAGCCGAAGCACTAGCATACCGGAAAGCAGTCAGATTAGGTATGGAAAATACGTGGCCGAAAGTTGTTGTTGAAGGAGACGCCCTCACAGTGATTAAAAAATGCAAGAATAAAGAGAAGGACAAATCAATGATAGGAGCTTACATCTTTGATATTCAGCAAATGATAAATAGACAGATACTGAACAGAAATAAGCACTTTGCATTCAAGCATATTTCAAGAAATGAAAATGTTCTTGCCCATAAAATAGCAATAGAATCCTTGAAGAAAAAAGATGAGTTTTAGCTGGAGGAAAAAGTGCCTGATTATGCCGAAGAAGGAAGATTACTGGAATGGATTCGTGAACCAGATTGAAAGAGAACATTTCAACAGAGGCTTGGGAAAGAAAAGCTGAAGAAATGAAAGATTTTTTTGAAAGAAAGTAGTATCCCAGAGAAATGAAATCGTCAATTAAGGGAGCAGTTATAAAGAGAGAGGTTTGATAGATTTCATACGTTTCTGATTGGGCGAGAGTGTCGGTAGGATTTAATTCATGATTAGGCTACAACTGTTTTTAAAATATCTAGATATTTTCTTTCCATTTCTTTTCTCTTTAATTTGAATTTGCTTTTCTTTCCGTTTCTTCTCTTTAATTTGAATTTGCTTGCATATGGGTCGTTTCTTCGTTTGTAGGCTGTTTTTTTGGATCTTTTGTATTTGTTTTTCTATTATTAATAAAGTCCAATCGAAATTTATTCAAAAAAAGATTTTGATTTGAAAAAAAAACATTGTAAGAAAATATTTTTGAAAAGTATAGTTTGTTAAAGTGTTTGACATTGTTATAGAAAATTGAAATATCCATTTTAGATATTTATTAGAAATTAAAAATAAATTAATTAAGATAATATTTAAATAATTTAATATAATTATACATGAAATATATATTTTAAATACTTTTTAAGTAATTAATAAATTCAATTATACATGAAATATTTTAAAATTTTAAATATAATGATAAATTAATATAATGGTATTTATAAATAATATTTTAATATTTTAATGCAGTGATATATGAAATATTTAAATAATTTAATATAATAATACACAAAATATAAATTAATTAAAAATTTTAAATACATTTTAAATAATTAATATAAGGATTTTTTATAATTTTACTATGCAAAAATTAAAAACACCTAAATCTAGGTTTTTGCATTTAGATGAAAAAGCATTTTTTATCATAATTTCAACCCAAAAGCGAAGTGTTTAATATTATGGTTAGGATTGAAAAATCACTTTTTGTACCCTAACCACAGTGCCGAATGAGTCCTTAGCCTAACACCAACTGAGTTTGATGAATTTTTCAGAGCAATAGTTTTCCCTGCTAAAAACACTATTTCTGAATTCACCATAATATGATGCCAAATGGAGCATCCCAATCAGCCTCTTTTAGTTCAGCTCTCATCTCATTTTTAATATTCTCAACAATCGTAGCAGTTAGAGGCAACTAGAGAAAGAAAACGTAGCATAGCGACTAATTTGAAGTCAAACCTTACGAGCTAGTAAGCAATCACAAAACACATGAATGAGGCCCTCATTGTTGAATCCGCAAGAATGACATGAAGCATCTGTGGTTATGCCTCACCTGTAGCTCACCCTATTCGTCGACAATCTGTCCTACAAAGTAAACCATAGAAAATGATGTAATCTTTGTAGACCTTTGTAATCCTAAGCCACCCGCCAAATCACTTCAACTGCATCCCAATTATCCTTCATGAGCATAGTGTAAGCTCTTTTCACTGTTAAAGCACCATTTTTAGACCAACGCCAAATGATAGTATACAAACCAACCTGCATATTCAGTGGTGCTTGATGCCTTTAGTATTACTGAACTATCAAGAACTCGATATAGGTTTGCCCATCTCTATTCTCCCTCATCATCTACCATGTCAGAAACTCGAAGGTTGTCATCGGTGACCCATACATCCGTCCAAATTTTGGCGCTTTTGTCACTGTCAATAGCCCATCCGAGATTCCTACATAGTGGAGGACAAATTTTAACTATGGACCTCCATACAAATAGATCATTTAGATTTCTCTATGTTCATTGGACACTCTTCAACAATCTTGTATTTTGATCTCATAACAAGTACCCATAGCGATCCCTTGTTGGTCACAAAGTTAAACTCGAACTTCATTAGGAAAGACTCATTTTGCTGTTGACGACTATGAAACCCAAGTGCACCGTTTCTGCTTGGTTAGCAGCAAGAATTCCAACTAACAAGTGTCAGCTTCTTACTAGACTCTAAAGAACCCCAAATAAAGTTTCAAGCCAACTTTTCATTTCATCACATACCCCTCAAACTCATGGTAGACTACATAAGTTGGGAATAGTCATAAGGACAAATCGAGCTAAACTCCTAGCCATAGAAAAAAGCTTCGCATCCCAACTATTAGGTTACTGTCGAACTTTCTTAAGAAAAAAATTGAAAGTGCCATTCTTAACTCTCTGATGAAATAAAGGCATACCCCAAGTAATTTGGGAATAGTCATAAGGACAAATCAAGCTAAAGGCATTCTCCTAGCCATAGAACTTGCATGGAAGAGGTTGTGATGCAGTTCATTATGATTTGCATCAGATTCTTAGGGTAACCTGTATCTATTAGTGAATTCGGTATAAACTTCCACTGCAATCAATCATAAGCTTTCTCTAGATCCACTGTTAATAGTCATCCGACACTTTTTGCCTTGTTTTGTTCTCATTAAATGTATTACCTCTTGGGACACCAAAATATTATCAGTGATGTTCGTGCCAGCCACGAGACTAACTTAAGCTGTTAGCAATGAGTTCCATCACAAGCATATATAACATCATACAAAGACTAATGGATTAAAATTAACAAGGGACTTCGAATTTGCAATTTTAGGAATTAGAACCAAGAGGGTCTTGTTCAGAGACGATTCCATGGTATTAGAACCAAGAAATATGAATGTAATTTCAATATTCCGCAGCATCCCTCTTTTGATGATTTTGTCAGCATACTTCAACGTAGGCGAGTTTGCGTGAGAATTTGAGCTTTAATTCTCACGCTAACTCTCATATGTCCTACGTTTTTTTTTTTACTTCTATTATTTTTAAATTTAAGCTTTAATCTTTTACTAAAATTTTTAAATTTTATAATATTATTAATTAATTCAAATAATTAATATTGTTGAGTATTGACTAAAAATTTATATGAATTTTTAAAAAAATACAATTCTAACATTTTTTTAATTTTCCGTGATAAATTGAAATAAGTATTTTTTTAAATTAGATATCGAAGTTATTAAGGATGCTAATTATTTAGCTAACTAATGAGACAGATTGTTTTCCTCTATTTTTTTAATTATAAGTTAATGGTAAAATTATAATTTCAATTGTTCTACTATGATCACATTTAGGATTTAATTTTTATATTTTAATTTAATATAATTTGATCTTTATTTTTATAATATTATTAATTGGTCCAAATAATTAATTTTCTTAACTATTCACATTAAATATATATATATATATATACTTCGGCATGTCTTGAAATGGATAGTTTTTAAAAAAATTTGTCTTCAACATTTTAATTTAATAATCAAAGTTTGAACCATTTTAATTAAATAATGATATTATGTAGAGAAATTAAATTATATTAAATTAAATATATATACTAAATCCTAAATATAAATAGTAGCATTATAACCATAATTTCATCTAACACGATCATTTATCATTTAATTCAATAAAAGTTTGATTTTTTTTTTAAATTTTGTTTTTAATTTGATTAAATGGGTATAAATAATTATATGTCTATCCAAAGCCATAGCAAACTAGTAATAATAACTCACGAAAAATTCGGGTGGGCTCATAGTCCTCGTTGGCTCCCGATTAGGACATTCAAGCTCCATGAAAATATCATATAATTTTAGGTGTAGCAAAATAAAAATAAAAATAATTTCTATAAAAGAACACGCTTTAATTAGCAGCATCACAAACCTTTGATGTGAAATTTTATTACTGTAAATGAACAAAATAATTATCCATATATATTCTGCGCTGCCTTCCTCCATACAGAAGTGCAATTGCAGCGGCATCCCTGAGATATACTGACGTTGGATTTTTATTTCTTTTTTTGAAAAATCAGCATGAAATCTGTTATTGAACGCTGCAACAAGGTTAAAGAAGAACATCACCAATTACTAAATCCCGATTCCCAAGTCAAGGTAATTTTTCCATTCATATCTAATATGGTTAGAGATATGATCTTTCTTCTCCTTACTTTTGGTTACATATTTTTCGGCATGCTGTGTTACATTGAATCTGCAAAAAAAAAAAAAACATCCTGCACGTAATGGGTTAATAGGCTAACACTCCTGAGGTTTTGCTTTGTTTCGATTGGTTTTCACTTCACCTACTTTCTCTTTAGATGAAACGAGATGTTGAAAAAATATATAAGAAATTTAAACAAAAAAGAAACATTGCGGCAATGGTAGTGGCTTAAGTAGATCAACTTCGTAAGGCCGGGAAATCTAACATACATACATGACTATAAATTAACTCCCTATATATATATATATATGCATCAATCTATCCTCCTATATTCTCTATTTGTGTACATAAGTTTGTACATATAATACATTTAATATTTAACTATTAATAATTAATTTAACTCATGTGCCGTTAAACACAATGTCAATTATATTTGAATTCTGTTCACTTCAACCACATAAAGTGCGACTCTGCTGGTTCTTGTAACGTTAGTAGTAATATTAGAACATTTTTAATGTTACAAGTAATAAGTGACATCTAATAATGCATCATTGCTACCCAAGTTACAAGAAGTCGTGATTCGACATAATCTATCTTTGATAAAATTTCCATGTATTATATCATTTTATCATTTATATCTAAATTGGACACAAGCCATGGAGTAGTCACACTTGTATAATTCAATATCATATTTCTTAATATTTTGAGTAGACTACAATAAACAAATAAGTGTGATATCTCATATCAACTTATTTGAGTATGATCATGCATTTCTAGTCTCACTCCATCAAGTGACCTAAAATATTACTCTCATTATGAATGAGTGGCAAATCTTATCTTGATCAATCATATCTCACTATATATATTGTGGCATATCTAACATCAGTCTTTATAGTACAACTTGTTACGGTAGGCGTTTGATTGTATTAAATATACGACTTACGATGTTGGGATATTGATGATCTCAAGTATGAAGATCATATACACGTTATCATTATGAGTAATGTTGTGACTAAAGAAACATACTCATAGCGGTTAATCTAGTATATTGTTCTCTAACACATACTTATGTATTGATTTTGACATCTCTATGTCAATGACAACACTTTATTATCAATTAACTACACATTAGCCTCAATGCATTATTATTATCTAAACTCATAATAATACTTTACAAAGAACATTTTAAGAATAATCATATTATTCTCATAATTTTATCATTAATTAGTTTATTTACGACACAAAAAAAAACTAAAATAACGATGATAATATCTTATATTAAAAATAAGGTGGAATGAGTATGTGATTACAATAATCTCATAATTAATCTTTCATTACGTGATGCTCTTATAAATTCATTTTAAGATTCCTCTTTTCTTGTTTTGCACATAATAATTAACACGAAGCTGATTTTTACCATCTCAATTACTAGATGTTTAATCATTACCATTATACCATTTCTTGTTCAGTACGTAGCTTCATTTTAGAGCTTAATACTTTTTATCTAATTGATAAGATAGCAAATTTATTAATACTTTCATTTTCACCATTTTATACAGCTCGCCTTTAATGAATCTTATCATCAAAATTTTTATTGTAGCACTTAGCTCATAGTAAACACTAATATATAGAACTCAGATATTCTATATTCCAACCTATCACATCACATATTTTGCATCAATTGTGCATCCAACTTAACACACCAAACACATATGGGTCTAAGGTGCATCGGAGTGCTATGCCACAAGGTAAAACATCATCGTTCTAAAGTGAATGCATTAATCATTGTGGCATGCCAATTGTACCCTAAGTATTCTACTAAGCTTACTAAAGCAAGTCACTTAATAATTACTTAGAACAATTTTCAATTATTACAACATTAAGCACTTACATACACAATCAAGTTTCACTTATAACAAAATCACTTTCTAATGTTCATTAAGCAATTCAGTATCATTTCATAATCAATCCACATTTTCCTTTTATATATAGGAGAGGTTTATTAGCAGCACTCATCCATAATTACTTTCAATAATCATTTTCCATCAAGTCTCAATAATCATATATATATATAGATATATATGAATATATACTTTTCACTTTTACTCTTATTAACAAGGCGACCATATCACCATTTCTCATTCTTATATATATACAATTAATCTTATTATTCAAATTTTCACATATAAGATATTTCACCTCGTTGTCTTAAATTACTACTTTTAATTCACTTATGACACTTAATTACATTTTTTTTTTTCATCAGTTATTATATCACACCATGGCACTGACTTTCTTATAGCATTTTCTAACTTATTTTTATACCATCAAGCTAAGGCTTAATATTATTGTTACAATTCCGTTATTAATAATTTCAACACATTCAAGATTAGATTTTCACATGTTAATATACACATAGTCACTACACATATTTATTTCACTAATTTATTCAATTTCAAATTATATTTCTGAAAAAAAAAGGAAAATTTAAGCGTACTTATCTTTTAATGAACTAAAATTCGATAAGAAGATTTTCAGCACTTAGCTTCTTTTCCTTATCTTAAAAGTAAAATTTTCAAAGATATAACTTAACTTTATTATACAAGCTCAAATGGCTTTTACATACCCCAAATAAAAAATATCCAAAGTTAAAATGATGAAAACATAATTTCTTAGCTTGATTAAAACTTTTGAAGATTTCTCTTTCTAGCCCAAGCTTTATATCACTAAACCCATGAAACCCTTGATTTGAATAGAGAACATAATGCTGAGGAAGTGTTTATAATTTGATTTTTTTTTTTTTTACTTGGTTTTAGTGAGAATCAAAGTTTGGAGATTGAAAAATGACATTGATTTGAAGTATATTTTATAAAAATGTGCTAGAAATTTGATGAATGAACGGTTGAAACAGAGGCAAAAAAATGGGAAAGATCAGCTTGTAATCAATTGTTGCATTGATAAAAACTGATACACCATTTACAAAAACAAGTGAGCTTAAATAAGCTAATAATAATAATAAAATAATTATAATTTAGCTTACCTTGTAGCTAGATTCATATAACTTTCTTTCTCATTGGCTGATTTTAGTCTAATCACCTGCTAAAACGTCTAATAAAAAATCATTACTGTTTCAGTGCAAGTTGGCAACTTCTAGACTAAGGAGCTCGTAAGTATGAGTTTGCCTGACAGAGCTCACACCTTTGATGTCGTCATAGGTTTGGTGAGCTCGCAGTCTTGGTGAGCTCGTAGATATGGTGAGCTCGTAGTTTTGCAATCTGGTTCGTCAATACATGGATGGTCATTTCACAACACTTCTCCTTGACCTCTATGTTTCGAAGCCCAATATTATAACATAACTTTTCAAACCTCATCTTTTCAAGAGGTTTTGTTAGAATGTTAGCCAACTGATCTTGCGAACTGCAATGTACCAAGGTTACTTCCTTAGCTTGTTCCACTTCTCTTACAAAGTGATATTTGATTTTGAAGTGTTTTATTCTTCCATGAAACACTGGATTTTTTACAATTGCAACAGCAGATTGATTATCACATTTAATCTCTGTTGCTGCTTCTTGTTTCAAATTCAAATCATTCAGCAATTTCCTTAACCAGATAGCTTGATTCACAACTGCTGCAGCTGCAACATACTCAGCTTCAGCAGTTGACTATGCCATTGTTTCTTGCCTCTTTGAGCCCCAACAGAACACACTCGATCCTAGAGTAAAGAAATAACCTAAGGTACTTTTCATGTCTTTAGTAGATCCAGCCCAATCACAGTTTGAAAACCCAAGTAGCTTGACCTTTTCAGTCTTCACAAACTTCACTCCATGGCTTAGAGTTCCTTTTATTTATTGCTGAACTCTTTTAGCTGCCCTATAGTGGTTCATGTTGCAGCAATGCATGTATCTAGACAATAGACTTACAACAAACATTATGTCAGGTCTAGATGTTGTCAAGTAAAGCAAACGTCCCACCAAGCTTCTGTAGCTTGTTTCATCAACCTTCTCAACATCTTCATTACTAGTGAGCTTCTCACCTTGAACGATAGGGGTACTCGCAGATTTACAATTCTCCATGCTATATCTTCGCAAGATTTTTGTTGCAAACCCCTTTTGCCTTATGAAAATTGCATCGCGAGCTTGATTCACTTCCAGACCGAGGAAGTATGTCATTTTACCTAAGTCTGACATTTTAAACTTCGCTTGCATCTGATCTTTGAATACAATCACCAGTTCACTGTTGCTGCCAATCACAAGTAAATTATTAACATATAATGAAATAATGAGGAGTATTTCATTACCAGTTTTCTTGATATATAAAGTGGGCTCGTTGATGCTTCTTTCAAAACTCATTTTTGTCATATGGCTGTCAATTCTTTCATACCACGCTCTTGGTGCTTGTTTCAAACCATATAGTGCTTTGTGCAGTTTGTACACCTTGGTCTTGCACCTAGGTACTGCAAATCTTTGAGGTTTCTTGGCATAAATTTCTTCCTTCAAAAAGTCATTTAGGAAGGCTGGCTTTAAATCCATTTGATGTATCCTCCAACCTTTTTGAGCTGCAAGAGTTATTAGTAGCCTTATGGTGTCTAACCTCGCAACAGGGGCAAAGGTTTCAGTAAAGTCTACTCTATATTGCTAGCTAAACCCTTTTGCAACCAACCTCGCTTTATATTTGTTGACTGATCCATTAGGATTCATCTTAGTTTTGAACACCCATTTAACACCAATCACTTTCTTACGAAATGGTTTGTCCACAAGCTCCCATGTTTCATTTTTGTTGATCATGGTGATTTCATCTTTCATAGTTGTTCATCAATCAGCATTTTGAGCAGCTTCTTCAAAAGTGACTGGTTCTAGTTTCACTAGATTACACCGTTGATAGATTTTAGTGAGAGACCTAGTTCCTCATATCGATTATTCATTGACTGCATCATTTCACTTTGGTCCCCAGTGGCTCGCAAATCAGGTTTTAGACCCCATTGTTCACACATCTCCTCCTCTATTGCAGTCTAATTCCAGATTCTTCTTTCATCAAACTTCACACCTTTGTTTATGATCACTTTCTTGGTGAAAGGATTATAGATTCTATATCTTTTTTTAACATCGGAATATCTAACAAATATCTCTGGCTACAATCTAATGTCCAGCTTGCTTCTTTTCTCTTCTGGAACATAAACAAAATAAGTGCAACCAAATACTCATAAGTGTGAAACAGAAGGTTTAAAATCATACCAGGCCTCAAATGGTGTCTTCCCTTCAACAGCTTGCGGACAAACCAGTGTGAACCAGTGTTTACTAGCTCTGCCCAAAATTCATTTGGCATTTTACTTTCAAACAGCAAGCAGCGATCCATGTTCATTACAATTCTATTTTTTCTTTCACTTACTCTAATCTATTGTGGGGTGTTCACATTGCTCAATTGATGATTAACACTAGACTCTTCGCAGAATTTTTTAAACTTCTTTGAGGTGTATTCTGCTTCATTGTCTGATCTTTCCGTTCTGAGCTTGCAGTCACTTTGGTTCTCAACCGTGACATTAAAGTTGAAGAAGATTTCAGCCACCTCGGACTTGTTTTTCATAAAGTACACCCAACAGAACCTTGTACTATAATCAATAAACAACACAAAGTACCTACTTTCATTTAGCGAACTTGTTTTCATGGGTCTGCAAATGTCAGTATGTACTAAGTGCAATTTTTCAATGGCTCGCCATGCTGTGTTCGCAGGAAATGGAAACCTCGCCTGTTTCCCAAGCTGGCACACTTCACATACATCTTCATGGTCAACCATATTTAATAATTTTTCAACCAGGTTATTCTTGAACATTTGACTTAAGGATTTATAGTCAACATGTCCCATTCTTTCATGCCATAACTTGTTTTCATCCAGCTAGTTGGTATATGCTACTAAAGTTACTAAGTTCTAGTTGACAGCAAAGCTTCTATCAACCATTTTTGTTGAAATGAGCTCACATCCACTTGGATAAAAGATTAGGCATTTGTTATCTTTGAATACCATTTAATTTTTTTCAAGCAACTAACCTACACTCAGCAGATTTTTATCTATGTCAGCAACTAAAAGAACATCTATGACGAGTTTAGCACCTGATGGAGTTTTAATAAAAACATCTCATTTTCCTATTACTTCAATGTACTAGCCATTTCCAACTTTCACCTTGGAATAGAACCTTTTTGTCAATGCTTTTGAAGATGCTCACGTATGTAGTCATATGACTTGTACAAATACTGTCAACCAACCAGTTTTTTCTTACTTTTTTTAGGGATCGCATGATGTCGCGAACTAGTCTTTACAAGGGGGTTCGCAGGATTTTGCGAGCTGTGCTTCGCATGAGGCTGCGAACATCAATTCTTCTTAGCTTGCTTCTACAATCTGTGCTTGAGTATTTTGTTTTTGTGCATGCTCCTTATTTTCGCACACCCTTTATTCATGGCCAAACTTCTTGCAGTTTTTGCATTGAGCATTAGGCTTGAGCCAACATAGTTTCTCAAGATGACCCAACTTCTTGCTACGCGAACACAGTGGATGTTTTATCTTTCCACTATCTTTTTTTTTACTTCTCTTTCTTATCTGACTAGCTCTTTTTTCCTTTCTGACTTGAGGATCTCGCAGCTTCTCTATTTCTGGTTTGAAAAAGCTCCTTCGGCGTGCCTTTCTTCTCTACTTGCCCTTCTTTGTTCTAGGGCATACAAATCATTGATTAGTTCTGAGAGTCAGATGGTTGATAGATCTCTTGAGTCTTCTAGTGAAAATATCTTTGATTTGTATCTCTCAAGAAGTGTGGTAATTACCTTCTCAACTACTCGACTATCCACGAACTGGTCACCTAGCAGTCTTATCTGGTTCACCACTACCATGATTAGATCTGAATCTTGCTTCACAGTCTTTGCTTCCTTCATCTTGAGGTTTTCAAAATCTTGTCTGAGATTTATCATCTACTACTGCCTTGTCTTCTGTGAACCTTGGAACTCCTCCTAGAGCTTATCTCAAGCTTGTTTAGGAGTATCACAGGCCATGATTCTTGTAAATATCACGTCTGAAACACCTTTTTGTAGGCAAGACATCACATTGTGTTTTTTTGCACATTACTCACTGTGTTGTTTCATTTGAGCTAGTGTAGGATTTAGTCTCAACACTGGTGGTTCTATTTCAACATTTACAACTTCTCAAATATCAAAGGGTTGGAGATATGTTTTCATTTTTACTACCCAGATATGATAGTTTTCTCCTGTGAAAATAAGGGTGGTGTAAAGTTTTCTGAAGACATTTTTATGAAATCAAGCCCTCAAAGATAAATGGCTTTAGATACCAATTGTTAGAAATTTGATGAAAGAAAGGTTGAAACAGAGGCAAAAAAATGGGAAAGATCAGCTTGTAATAAATTGTTGCATTGATAAAAACTGGTGCACTATTTACAAGAACAAGTGAGCTAAAATAAGCTAAAAATAATAATAATATAATTACAACTTGGCTTAATCTTATAGCTAGATTCATATAACTTTCTTCCTCATTGGCTAATTTCAGTCTAATTAGCTGCCAAAATGTCTAATAAAAAACCATTATTGTTTCAATGCAAGTTGGCAAGTTGGCAACTTATAGACTAAGGCTTAGTTTGGATGGGCGGTGTGTTTACCTCCGGTGAGGTTAAAAACAATGATGGCGGTGAGATTAGTTATTGTAGCGGTGAGATTAGACCTTCATAGAGAAGAAGATTAGAAACAACGATGGAGTATGTGTTTGGATTCAAACGCAGTAATTGTAGCAGTGAGGTGAGAATATAAAATAACTATTAAGGACATCGATTAGAATTGATATATAAACTTTTACAAAATTATTAAAATACGTTAATTTATAAATTCATTTAATAAAATATTAAAATGTATCTTATGATGTTTTATTATAAATTTATAAATTCATATTTTATATATATTTTCAAAAATAATAATAACTTAAAAATTAGAATAATTTAAAATATGTAAAAATACTAAAACACATATTTTATACATAACAATTGATTGTCTAGATAATTATACATTAAAGTTGATTCTTGATGTAAAAGGATTCTATATATATAGTTTTAAAGATTTTTTTATTTATATGTGTCATATAACATGTTAAAAGATTGTCACATTCATCGCTTAATTAATTATCAGTGTGAATGGTATTAATACATAAGTATTAAGGGAATATAAATTGAGATAAGTACCAAATAAGAATAAATAATTCAAGTCTAGGGGCAGAATATATATTAACCCAAAGTTTCATTATATCCAAAAATAAATAAATAAAAAATAAGAACACATTATTTTGTCATCTTTCAATTCTTGCATCTGTTATCTTTCCTTCTTTTGGCTTTTTCTTTTTCCTTCTCTCTTTCCTTTTTCTGGCTTCTTCTTTTTCCTTCTCTCCTTTATTTTTCTGGCTTCTTCTTTTTGCTCCCCCCTCACCTCTTCATTTTTCTTTCGTCTTTTTTCAGTATTTTTCCTTTCATTTTTCTTTCATCTTTACCCAAAAAAGAGAGATTTCAGCTGGTAAGATTATACTTGAATCTGCTTCCTTCTTTAGAATTTCCATGAAAGCCTCAATTTTTCTTTCTTTAAGGGTATTTTTGTCTCTTAAAAATACATACTGCCCCAATTGCCTTTAACTGGTGCTGAATTCTCCAGTCCCGTTTCAGCACAGCAGTGAGGTTGAAACTAGTTTTCACTGCACTGAAATGTTGAACCAAACAGCAGTGTGGTGAGATTAGACTCCCAATCTCACCACACTGGAGGAAAACGGGCATCCAAAGGAGCCCTAAGGAGCTTTCAGGTATCGGTTCGCCTGACAAAGCTAGCACCTTTGATGTCTTCATAGGTTTGGTGAGCTCGCAAATATAGTGAGCTCGTAGTTTTGCAATCTGGGTTTGTCAATACATGGATGGTCATTTCACTACAAAATGGAAAAAAGGAAAACTTTCCTATAGGGAACAGAGGGGGACTACTAGTAAGGGAAGTAAGAGATGATATTTTGTCATCTTTTTCCTTCTTTTTTTTTTTTATCTATTTAAAAGTAAAACCAAGTCAGATCGAGTTAGTCAAAATTATCACAAATGTGTAGTCCACGTTCAATCCTCATATTTTAATCATATTCAATGACTCAAAATTGATTCCAATAATATAATATCTCATCATATTATATTTCGAACATAAACTCCATGAAAAATAACTTAAATACTCTTATATAACTTCTTTTAACCTTTTATTACTTTTCCTTTCTATTGACTTAACACTTCAAATATCTAAACTTCTTAAATTACAATTATATTTCAATATTATGTCGTTTAAAAGATGGAGAGAACTAATATAAAAAAAAAAAGAGTTTAATGATAAATTTGGCCACTAACGTTTATATATTTTGTCAAAATAGCCTTAATTGTATTTTTAGTCTTTTTTGCCATCAACATTTGTTTTTTTTTTCAAATTACTTTTTTAACAGTTGAAAGTATTGTTAAAAAGTTAACAGGATTATGAGGAATTTCATATGTGAAATATTTTTAATGAGGTGTAATTTATTACTTAGATAACCCAATAAAGTAATTACATGTGGAAAATAATAAAATAACTAATTAATTAATGAAATAACTCTTAATTTAAATAAAATAAACATAATTATCTAAAAAGTTTCAAAATGAATGCACACATTCAGATTTTTTTTTTTTGATTTATTAAGTGTCCTTTTGAAACCTCTTAGTAAATAAATATATACATTCATTTTGAATTTTTTAAAAATAATTATGTTTATTTTCTTTAAATTAAGAGTTATTTTTAAATTTGATGTCCGATTTATTCATTTTATTATTTTTACATGTAATTATCTTATTGGATTACCTAAATAATAAATTAGATCTCATTAAAAATATTACATATCATCCATGTTAATTTTTTTAAAGGTAATTTCATCAAATCTGTTAGAAAATAGTTTAAAAAAAACCAAAGATTAATGACTAAAAAGGCTCAAAAATACAATTAAGGTCATTTTTTACAAAATATGTAAATGTAAGTAGACAAAATTGTCATTAAACTAAAAAAAAATGGAGAGAACTTCAAAATAAAAATAAAAACAATTTAGCAAGCATACCCAAAATGAAAAGCCAAAATAAATGAACCCATTTTTTGTTCTTCCCGAATCATCAAAGTTGTGGGGTTCCCTTCAAATATCTTAACAATGAAGACAAACAAAGAGTATAAGAAGCTGAGACCTTGTTTGAGGGTTCATCGAACGATCACCAATGGGTATCGACTCAATGATAGTATGAAACTCAATTTGGATTTTTCTTTGGAGATATTTGGATGTGTGAGGTTGAAGAGGAGATAAAGAGCCATAGTTTGGTCTCAATTCTTGGTTTGATTGGAGGCTTGACGACAGACGAGAGCTGTAACACCCCTAACCCGTAACCATCGCTAATATAGGGTTAAAAGGCATTACCGGATAATCGAAAACTTTTATTGACAATTTATAATTTAATTCAACCATTCAAGTCAAAGAGTCCCTTAACTAGGTCAACGAGACCTTAATCATACTTTAGAATAGGGCCGGGACTAAACCGAACACATATGGAAATCCTCAGAAATTTAAAAATTTTTCTAAGTTACAGAGGTCACACACTCGTGTGGGCAGGCCATGTGCCTCCTACGGCCTCAGACACGCCAGTGTGCTCAACCGTGTGGGCAAATATAGGCCATTTGCAAGGCCAAAATGCCCCTCACACATTGGGTTATCCCTACAAGCAACATACCAATTCAATTCATACCAAAATGATCAACTTTTCCAAGCATTCAAAAGCCTCTCAAACATACCATTTAATGCAACATTTATCTCAACTTATTCACAAGCATTTCCAAACATAATTCATTCACAATCTTACCATTTCAACATAGTCATCATTCATCAAACACATATACTCACTTTGTATCAATAGGCTTACCATTACTTTGACCATTTCATAACCATGAATTCATACCAAACCAAGCATTATAACATGACCACTCATGCATATCACAAATTTTTATCTAACCATATCACATGGCTATTTACATATTTCAAATATATCCAAAAACAACTAGCCTATACTTGCCATATTAAACCATATTCACATTCAAAAGTACCAAAATAGAGTTTGATAGTGTGGTGATGATCCTCGACAATTCTTGAGCCTTTCGTAGCTTTGACGACCTATAAAACAGAGTAAACACACACAAAGTAAACTTTCCAAAAGCTTAGTAAACCACATAAACTTAACATATAGGTATTCATTATTCATGTCAAATATGAGATTACTACTAGCTCATTTGCACATTCATAATTCTTCTTGGCTCATTTATTTAGCCATTTGCTTACCAACATATATATCACCTTGTATTTTCTTAGATCATAGCTCATTCACACATATATCACATTTTACCTCATCAAATCTATTCACATATCTCATCTAGGTAAGTTCATATACACACTTACCTTTTCATACACTTATTTAGCGTACAATTCAAACGTACCTGATTCGTTTATACATATCACGTAGATTTTCATTTCTCGGATTTGCCCGTTAAATCGTTCGGAATTAAATAGGATATTCAAATAATCGAAAAGCTCGTACAATGCCAATGTCCCAGACGTGGTCTTACATGTAATCACATATCGATACTACTGTCCCAGACAGGGTCTTACACGAATCAAATACGATGCCAATGTCCCAGACGTGGTCTTACACGTAAATCTCATATCGATGCCAACGTCCCAGACGTGGTCTTACATGATCTCACATATCGGAAACCTATGTCATGACATATGTAATTCTATCTATTCCTAGGTTCGTACGGGACTTCTCGGACTTAATTACACTGTCGATACTATCTCGGATTCCATGTACAATACATCTCGAGCATATTCATCACAAGTTAAATTTCATATATGCACAATTTACTCAATTTAAATACATTTATTTGTATATTGACTTACCTCGGATTCAGGTATACGAAAACGAACTCGGCTACTCAATTACTTTTGATTTCCCACGATCTACATCCGTTTTCTTCAGTTCTTGATCTATACATATTCAAATTTAACTCATTTATTCACTATTTCATTCAATTCAATCCAAAAACACATATTTAGAGTAATTTATAAATTGGCCCTCATATTTTCACATTTTGACATTTTAGTCCCTATTTCACAAAATCTCAATATACCCATGCTTAGCCGAATTCTCTATAGGTCCCTAGCAATCCATATTTTTCATTTATTTCACAATTTAATCCCTCAAATTTTTTATTTTCTCAATTAAGTCCAAAATACTCAAATTCATCAAAAATTCAAATACAAACTATGTTAATCTATCACATATATTTCATATTTCATCCTCAAACATCATAAAGCTTGCAAAATCACCAATGGTATATTCATGTTTACCATCAATTCACAAAATTGAAGCATGGATTTTGAAGTATACAAAGCAACGATTACAAAAAAGTAGAAATTATCAAAAACCGATTAAAAACATACCTTGAATCAAATCAAAAGCTAGCTGAAACCTTGCTTATTCTTTTCTTTCTTTTCTTTCAATAATCGGCTAGATGAACACCAAATAAATAGCTTATTTTATGTTTTATTTTTATTATACTAACATTATTAATCATTTACAAAATTAACCTTTTAATTATCATAATAAGCTTTTATGCATTAAGGTTATTTTTGTCTATTAACCAACCACTTACTAAATAATGGCTTAATTGCCTCATAAGGCCACTACATTTAAAATTCATAACACATTAGTGCTCTTAACATGTGGCATGCCAATCTTGCATTTTTCACAATTAAATCCTTTTATCAAATTAAGCACCTAAACAGATAAATTAATTCATGAAACTTTCACACATGCTAAATCATATACTGCAGACACGAAAAATAATATTAAAATATTTTTAACTCGGATTTGTGGTTTCAAAACCACTATTCAGACTAGGGCCTAAACCGGACTGTTACAAGAGCACAGTGGATTTTTCTTGTTTGTTTGATCTCAATTCTTGGTTGGAGTGGAGGCTTGACAACTTGCTGCCTTTTTTCACTATCAATTCGAGTTCCTCGTAGTTAAAAGAAATAGAAAAGATAGAAAAACAAAGGAGAAATAGAAGAGAATTAAAAAAAATAAGTTAAAAAATATAAATAAAAAATAAATTACTAAAAATGAAAAATATGGAGACCAATTATATGGAGACCAATTTCATAAATTAACCTAAATTTTTTGTTTGAAATGATAATTTAACATGCCATGTCAGCTTACTGTTACGCCATTAACGGAATGTTACAAATTTCAAATATAAGTAACTTACCCAAAATGAAATTGAGGAGAAACGACACCACAAACTCAAAATTCAGCTACGTATTAGATATTAGCTTTAGGAGGTTATTTATAGTACCTCTAAACCTAGAAATGTTGTACGAGGAATCCTTGCAACATGATGAAAAATGAAAACCATCCAACGCATAGGTACATCACGTCCAACTGAACAATCATATCATTCATTCACAGTCAAAACACAACTTTGAAGATCTTAGAAACCATCACATCAAAGACAGGACTAAACCCTGCAACCCTTCAGAGTCTCCATGACGATATTTTGGTGACATCTCAAGTGACTAAAATAAACTCCTGCATCATTCATCATCTTCATGAAATAGCAAGAGTAGAAGCCAGAACTTTTCTGTTAGTAGAAGAGATTAGCTACAGCTACTAGAAGAACTTCCGTAAGAACTATGATAACGGCAAACACTCATACTAGAATCTCCTAGGCAGCTCTTGCACACCAAAATTTAAAAAGCTAGAAAGTAAAAATTACAGCAACCACCAATCATGCTTTCTAGACTAGGGTTAAGAGGCATTCCGATCATTTGAACATTTAATATCATTTCACATCCAAACATAGTAATTCTCATTCATTCATATAAGCGAACTTTTACTATTAAGCTAGACAGAGGTCTTAAGACGTGTTAGTTTTCCTCGAAGAAAATGACATGTGTTAGAAAGTATGGGAAAAAACTAAACACATACACTGGCAATCATTTTTAAAGCTCTGGGTCACCCCTGCAACCACAACATGCCTTAACACCGTGAAAGGGTTTCTAGACTAGGGTTAAGAGCATTACCGATCATTTTGAACATTTTCCAAACATTAATATCTCATTCATATAGCCCTTAGATAAGTCTACGAGCCGAAGCCTTAAACATGTGTTAGAAAATTGGGACTAAACCGAACACATCTGAAATTTTCAAAATTAAAAGATACATATTTTTCAAAGCTACAGAGGTCACCGCATACGAAGCCTCTGACACGCTCTGGCCCAAGCCGTGGAAAAATAGGCATACATATTGACTTATCCACACGGCTCGAGAACGTCGGATCGAGTCGACTTATTTTGAAAAACAACCACGAAGGACATGGTCGAGCCACACACCCGTGTGTTCAACCGTGTGGGCAATTGTAAGCCATTTTTAAAGCAAATTTGCCATCCACACATTGAAATCACCTACAAGCTCAAATCACATGCATTTATACCTTAAATGGCAATCCAAAACATACCAATATATGCACCAATTAATCATCAACTACATCATTTAGTTCTATTCTCAAATCCAACTCAATAAGTCCATTCAAAGTATCACTTTCACATTCCCCAAAACATATAGGTCAAGCATCATAAATCCACTCCATAAATTCATGTTTGAACCACAATTCTCATTAACCAAATTAAGCATGTAATATACCATTTTCATTCTCAATATTTCATACCACATTCATCATTTTCATAGCCTCCATATGAGAACCAACATCATTCACTTCCAAGCCATATCACATGGCAAAGTCCAAACATTTCAAAACATACAGTAACTTCTAGCCTATACATGCCATATACCAAGTTTATACATCTTTCCAAAGCACCAAATTAGATAACCGATAGTGTGATTGAGTCGCTGACGATCCCCAGATCCGAGCTAGCTTTACTGACACTGTAAAATAGAGAAACACATCACACAGTAAGCTCTAAAGCTCAGTAAGTTCGTAATATAATACATTTAGTTCAAATAACACAATTACAATATACAAAGATAATTTATAACATAGATCAACTCACAAATACTTATATCATATCATCCATAGCTAATATGCTCACTTAACCATCCATAAATCCATTTACAATTCTATCAACCACATAGGTTTCGTACGTACCTTAGCCAACACTTAGTTATCGATCACTCATGCTACTCAATGCTCAATACTTCATTTCAACCAACCTTCGTTATTCATTCGATTTATTCGCACACTTAGTAACAAATTCATAGCTGAAGCTTAAATGTTATCGCACACTTAGTGCCTTTACATTAAGCTGAGTTTATCTCGGTATCGCACACACAGTGCCAATGAAAAAGCTTAAACTCTATTATTTTGCACACACAGTGCTAATCATCTCTGTCTCGTTTCTAATTACACACACTTATTGCCATCTAACTCAATTCCGCACATAGCATTTCTAATCCCATAATCACATAAATATTCATTCCATAGTACTAAAACATAATTTAACAACACGTATTATATCCGAACTTACCTCGGACGTAGATATACCGAGACTAGTCAATCAATCGAGCACTTTGTCTTTGCCTTAATCTCGATCTGAATCTCTCCTTTCTTAGTCTATACATATTCAAATTTAGCTCATTCAATAACCAATTCATTCAATTTAGTCCAAACACACATATTTAGGGCATTTTACAAAATAGCCCTCACATTTTTACATTTCAACACTTTAGTCCCTATTTCACAAAATCACAAAATACACAAAATTTCACTTCACTTATGCTTAGCCGAATTTTACTTGTGCTCATACAAGCCCATACAATTCATTTATTTCACATTTTAGTCCCTCAAAATATTATTTTCACAATTTAGTCCAAATTACTCAAATTCATCAAAAATTCAAAGACAAACTATGTTAATCTATCACATATCTTTCATAATTCATCTTCAAACATCACAAAACTTATGATTTCATCAATGGCACATTTCAAAATCATCATCAATTCATAGAATTGAAGCATGGGTTTTGAAGAACACTAAACAATGATCACAAAAACGTAAAAATTATCAAAAATCAAATTGAAAAAAACATACCAATTGAAGCTTTCAAGTGCCGAACCCCTAACTCTCTTTTTATTTTCTTTTCTTGCTAATATTCGGCCAAGGATGATTATAAAATAGCCATCTTTTTTGTTTTATTTAAGTTATATTAACATAAATATTAAATACCAATTTTAGCCTTTTTAATTTCATTTAAAAACCACTAACTTAAGGCTTTTATGTCCATCCATTTATCTTATGGAATAATAACAACATAAGGACTCACATTTTAATAAGCCATGCCAAATTAACACTTTAACAATCAGCACACAACTTTTACATTTTATACAATTAAGTCCTTTTTCATAATTTGGCACACAATCAATAAAATTTTCACACAAGATTTTCACACATGCTTAATCACACACTGTAAACACGAAAAATAATATTAAAATATTTTTCTGACTTCAAATTTGTGGTCTCAAAATCACTGTTTCGATTAGGGTCTAAACCGAACTGTTACAAATCAAATGCCTAAAAATATTTGGAATGGTCAACAGATATCAAGCATTCTTATCAAATTCTGCTTGATAGAGTTTGTAAATGATTAAGAAAATCAAACTCATGCTTCAAATTGAAGAGTTTCCTTTGTCCCACAAAGATACTTAGGCAGTGATACTCTCAGAAGTAACGTTCCAAACAAAAAGCTTATAACTTCCCTTTACAGCACCCAAAGTCACAACTATTTTTAGACTACACCCGCAGGTTATGTCCTATAAACTCCATTACTACTGCCAACTCTAAATCTAAGGAAACAATCCTATCAAACTTTTAGCAAAATCAAATACTAGTTACTCAAGCAGGTCAATAGGCAATCACCAAGTTCCCTTGATTCGTATTATTGGATCAAGCGTATCTTTTTTTGTAACACTTTAAAACCTGGCCTGGAAGTTTAAACTGAATCCCGAAGGTTACATTAATCACCGAAGTGATCGTAAGAAAATTTTACAAAACAAATTATCTCAAATTCCATTACAAACACATTTATCTCTTTTCGAACCGAAAACATTTAATCTTTTAGATTTCAATCAAAACAATTACAGTTAAGTTTACTTTATGAACAAAGTAAGATTTACTAGGAAAAAAAAGAACTTGTACCACATATTTTATAAAACCTTTTAGTTCGTAACAGTATACCAAAAAGGGAACAGAAAAAAAAACTGTTAACTTGTTTTAACCGTGATTGTCCGAGATCTTCATATACTGATTTTAGCTACCGAAACCAAGCTTACCTGCAAGGGGAAACACTAAGGAGGTGAACTTCACGAGCTCAGTGTGAGTTCAAAAGGTGATAAACAATAGACTTATAGATCAAAAATCCAAATAATGTAACAGTTAAGCACACCAAATTACACACAGAATACCCAACAGGTAAACCCGTCAACGGTCGATACAAAAACACTTATCATCACAATCTGAAATGTCATGACGCTAGCACCAAAATGCACGTAGGATCAATCATAATTGTTATAACGAACAGACAGATTACAGACAAGGAACTCACATCCAAATGCGTATGAATGCAGTCAAATATTAAAACCCACCCATTCAGCCAAAACACCACTCCGTCCCCCAATCACACCTCAAAAGAGTTGTTTAAGCTCATCGAACCAAACACACCATTAAGACCTCGAAAGGCCCATCCAACCCTACACACCATATATGTGGACTAAGGCCCTCAGATAATAATACGCAGAAAGGCTAGCGTATATGCAGTACATTGTAATGTGGTAAACCGCGGTACAGACATGTTATAGCTTAAACTGCCAGATCATATAATGATATTCAAGCAAAAGCGACGACGCAAAGATATAGTGCGATGGTCATTTGTCGAATAAGTTGCGAGACAACTGCCAGATCAAATCAAATCAGTCTTCTTTCTCTTCACAACCAACTCTAAAATTCATTTATGCAAGTACATAAAGGCTTACAACCTCACAAAAATAATGAACATATCGAGAGACAGTCAAACAGAAATAGATATGCGCACACACCAAGCTAACCGGGTTCAGGATCAAGCATCTCTTACAACAGTCACAAATAACATATAAGCCGAAGCCTAGATCAGAGTCTTGACTACCCTCATTAAAGCCTAGCTAAGGGTCGAAACACAAAGACACATTTTCAAATCAATAACACACAGAACTAAAATTGGTGACTTAGGACCACACGGTCATGTGCTCTCGCCATGTGATAAAGCCTAGACCGTGTGAGGGGTCAACACGCCCGTGTGAGAGAAGGCATATGGCCGTGTGGTCGAAGCACACATCCATGTGAACCAGAGACATGGCTGTGTGAGCAGTCGTGTAACTCTCTGTCCATTTGTGCTAAAATATAGTGCAGGGCAGACACGGCCGTTTGAGGGTCTCACACGCCCTTGTGCCCACCAAACACAACCGTGTGTCCATAACACACGCCCGTGTAGGATCCCTAAATCTATAAATTTGCCACACAGCTATGTGGCTTAGCGTGTGACACCAAATCGTTAAATCCCTAATTCCCAAATACACACGCCTGTGTGTCCAAGGGACACAACCGTGTGAAAATCGACTAATTTCCCCAAATCAGCCACACGGCTGTGTGGCACCCAATTTAGCCCGAAAACCTTAAATTCCAATTGCATACAGCTGTGCAAACCGCCTGTGTAGGGGCACACGCCCATGTGGCCACCCGTATGGTCATGAAACCACACCGAAATTGATTGAAAGTCTCATTTTTCGTTCACTAAAACGAACCCTAATCAAAGTATTCCAAGAACCAACCACAACACACTAAATTACAGGTAATTGAAACGACACACAAGCCCCAATTATTCAATTACCAAAGCATGCAAAAAGACTGTTGAATTCCACAACAAATCAGCACTAAATTACACAATTCAAAATGCACACAATATCTCGAATTATCCAGAATCAATTCAGTATTTCAATAGTAGAAAAGAAGAGTTCAGAACCCACACCTGATTCGCAATCAACACTCCTTGAACTCAATCGACATCGGTCGATGACTTAACCCGAAGCTTTTATCGATGAAAGAAAAAAATGTAAACGAACCGATACAACAAACACAATCCTAGAAGAAAATGAAAAAAATTGTTTGTGTGAAAAAATAAAAAAAAAAGAAGAAGAACAAAGAAAAAATGTTTGGCAGAGAGAAAAGAGAACGTGGAAAAAGTAAAAATAATTCCTCAAAACATGCTTGAGGACTCGAACCCATAACCTCAAGGTACACTAACACTCATCCAACCACTAGACCAGCAGGCCCATTCTGACACTAAATTGCGGAAACTAACCTAATTATCCGATCTAGCCACTGACCCTACTTAGAAATCTCAAAACTCCTAAACCCAAAATTTGGGGTGCTACATTTTTAATCAAGTTAATTCATGAAAGCATAAAAACCTCTACAGCATGAAACTGCATCTGCAAAATTATTTTTCTGCAATACTATCAATTTGTTTTAGAATGTATCATGATTCTGTGAGCCCTCCAAGATTTAGGCATATTGGAAGATAGAACACTTAGCATCCATGTGAAAAATAGAACATTGATAATGGCAATGTATCGCAAGGAAAATGAAGAAAAATAAAACATACAGAATTTTACGTGAAAATTCTTTCGGAAAAGAAACACGGAAAATAAGAAGAAAATTCACTATGTTGAATTCGAATGATACAAGTTTAAAACCTTATACTAATCAAAGTCAAATAAAAGCAATGCAGTAAGGTTAAAACAACTTATTCTAATCAACATCAAATAGATGGTGCAGTTTGACAAAAAATGTCCTATAGCTTATGAGCAAATTTTCTGTCGCAGAAAAAAGAAATTGTATTGACCAGAACACTCACGGTGATCGAAAAAGCAGTCCAAACTCCAAATCAATGTAAATGTTCATATTCACCTATGAAATCAAAGAGAAAAGTCATTGTTAGTCAAAGTCAAATAACAAACAAATCAAAGGAGAGGCATCAATACGTAAATGTCACAAAAAGCCACAATATGCAAATGAAAGAGAAGTGAAGGTTCGGACAAATGTACAACACAGGTTCTAGGAATCCCTTGCAGATTTGGTGATTGGTGTCGAGCTAATTCATGTAAAATTATAATTAATTCAAAAGATTACCATTTAATTTGCTCTCTTTCCTTCAGCATCTCCTCAACCAAACAAAGGAAAGGAAAAACTTGAGTTTCCTTCTGTAGGAATTATAAAGATATATTAAATGTTTTCTACAGATAGATAAATCTGATTTAGGTAGATAAATCTTAGAATAAATCATTTGAGATATTCTAGGATTATTTTATCTTATCTTTTAGTAGTTTATTAGAATAAGGGAATTATTTTCCTAATTAGGTTATGACTCTTTCTCTATTTAAATTCAATTTTTAGTTAATAAAATATAGAAAAATACTGAGAATTACTCTGTTTTCTACTTACTCTATTTTCTACATGGTATCAATTTAAGTTAGGTTCTTTTCTACCCTAGACCATGTCAGAACTTATTCTCCTACATCTCTTTCTCCTACTCAGGAGATTACCTCAAATCCAAAAAATTTTCTAGTTCGATGCTCAATTAGACTAAATGCAGTCTGAATATCACTTGCCATAGATTAAATGGCAACAATTTTCTAGAGTGGTCCCAATCGGTTAAGATTTTTCTCTTGGGAAGAGATAGATTGGGCTATATTCTTTGGAGAAATCAAGTTGCCTCATGTGCGACAATGGTTTTGCTGAGTGGATGTGTGATAATGGCGAGTTATGACTTGGCTCCTTAATTCCATGACCCCAAGTATAAGCCAAAATTTTCTCCTTTAAAACACCATTCTTTGAAATCTAGAGTCTTGTCATGAAACCTACTCCAAGAATGATAATATTCTTGAATTATATCATGTTGAAAACCAAGCAACCATACTAAAGCAAGGCATCATGCCGTCACTCTCTACTACAATTCCCTTACCGCTCTTTGGTAGCAATTAGATTTGTATGCACAACATGATTGGTCGGTTCGGATATGCTACCTTTATCGACAAATTGTCACTCAAAGAAGGCTATTTCAATTTCTACAAGGCCTAAACAAGGAGTGGATGAAGTTCGGTAGGGTCTTGGCTATTTCTCCCTTCCTTCCTTCGAGAGGCCTTCTATGGTCAAGAAGGAAGAAAGTCGCCAAGTGTGATGCTTGATGAACGGATTCAACTCTTGAAGGATCTACCTTAGTGACACACCAATCATCTCCTTCTTCCAAGCGGGGGACCTTGGTGTGATCATTGCAAAAGCCCCGCCACTCCAAGGAAAAGTGTTAGAAGCTTCATGGTAAGCCTCGGCTGGAAGTTAAAGAACTCTAGAGATAATAAATTCAGGTTTGTCGTTGACACATCATCACAAGCTTCTCCAAAGAGCGATTCTTTGAACTTCAAAAATTGTTTGAAAAGTTTTAGGGTCTAGTAGGGTAATCTGGTTATGAAAGAACCGAAGGTAATCCTTCTTCCATGACATTGTTTTCCTCTCGGTTCACTCCTAATTGGATCCTTGATTACGGTGCTACGGATCATATCACTTTGGTAATAAGGCCTTATTTCACAATTTTTTCCAAACCTTTGGTAAAGTCATCAAAACATTGATGGTTCCTTATGCAAAATAGAAGGTCATGGAATTGTTATTCTCAATGATCAGATTGCACTTCATAATGTTCTCTTTGTACCAACTCTGGCTTGCAATCTCATTTTCGCAAGTAAAATTTTCTCAGATTTGAACTGCTTCGGAAACTTTAACGGTCTTGATTGTACTTTGCAGGCACTGAACTCAAAGACGATGATTGGTAAGGCCAGCTTGTAGAATGGTCTCTACATCCTCCTTTCCTCAACTAAACCCGAGATGTTTAAATCTTTTATAGCTTTAAATACAGTTGATACTGTTATGTTATTGCATTGTCGTTTAGGACATCCTAGTTTCCAATATCTTGCTAAATTGTTTCCTGATCTATTTATTAATAAAAGGCCAAAGTTTTTTTCTTGCCAAGTTTGTTCTCTTGCTAAACATACAAGATCTTCTTATTTTCCTTCTCCATACAAGCCTTTTCACCCTTTTGCTTTGATCCATAGTGATATTTGGGGCCTTTCTCGGGTGAAGAATGCTGATCATAGTAAGTGGTTTATCACTTTTATTGACGATCACAGTCGGATAACTTGAACTTATTTGCTAAAAGACAAATCTAAAACTGCTAATATTTTTGCCCAATTTTATAACATGGTTCTCACTCGGTTTGGGGCTAAAATCCACTCTTTAAATCGATAATGGCGAAGAAATTTTTGCTAGGTCTTTGGGTAATTTTTTCGTGACAAGGGCATAGTTCACTTAGTTCTTGTGTTGGAACCCCACAATGTAAGCGGCATTGTTGAAAGGAAAAATAGACATCTCCTAGAAGTTACTCGTTCCCTTCTATTTACTACCAATGTTCCTAAATATCTGTGGGGGGAAGCCTTATTAACGGCTACCTATTTAATCAACCGAATGCCTAGTAAGGTTCTAAAATTTCAAACACCTCAATCTATATTTTTGCAGCACTTTTCTCATTTTAAGCCTATCTCCTCAATTTTGCCTCTTAAAATATTTGGCTGCAAAGTTTTTATCCAAAATATTGCTCCTCATAAGTCCAAGTTAGACCCTAAGTCCTTAAAATGTGTACTGGTTGGATATTCTTCACTTAATAAGGGATACAAATGCTTTCATCTTCCTTCTAAACGATTTTTTACCACTATGGATATCACTTTTTATGAACAGGATCCCTATTTCAAACAGGATGAAATTTGGGGAGACATGGAGTGATTTTCACCAAATCGGATATCTTCTCCTAATTTCCATTCTCAACCTTCAAAATTGCCACCAATTTTACCTTTACCTCTGATTTGTCACCTATGACTACTCCGATTAATTCTCTCGTTATACCTATCACTACCTCATCCACACCTACTTTAAACATTCCTCCGAAAATACAACTACTCCTATTGAAAATCTCCAAGAAACACCACCACCCAAATAGCTTCATGTCATACAAGAAAAAAGAAAATATCCCCGAGACTATTTTGCAATCGATTCTTCTTGAGAATTGGATTTAGGTCCAATTTTAGAAATGGAAGAAGAAATCGATAAGTCCCCTACTTTAGATGACTTTCCTATTGCTATTAGAAAAGGGTTAGACAATGCACCAAGCATCCTATTGAAAAATTCTTTGGATATAATTCTTTGATGCCTTCTTTTCAAGCATTTACTGACAACCTTGGATAAAGAATGATTCCCACAAGCATATTTGAAGCTCTAAAGGATCCTAAATGGAGAAGGGTCATTGAAGAGGAAATTGGTACACTAGAGAAAAATGCTACTTGGACGATTCTGAGACCTTCCTCAAGGAAAAAGATGTTGGTTGTAAATGGTTGTACAACTCAATGGAAGCATCCAACGATACAAAGCTAGGCTGGTGGCTAGAGGCTTTACGTAACGTATGGGATAGATTTTTCAAGTACTCTAAGTTTGGTCGTAAAATGCGATTGGCAATTACATCAACTTGATGTAAAAATGCATTTCTTAATGGCATGCTAGAGGAAGAAGTTTACATGAAATTACCACGGCTTAAAGTCCATTGAAGGAAGCAACAAGGTGTGCAAGCTTAACAGGTCTCTATACGGACTAAAACAATCACCCAGAGCTTGGTTCGAGAGGTTCACTAAATTCATTCTGAAAAACAGCTACAAGCAGTCCCTTGCCGATCATACACTTTTCATCAAGGTAACTTCTACAAATAAGAAAGCTATCCTAATTGTGTATGTTGATGACATAATTCTTACTGGAGATGATGAGGAAGAAATTAGCAATTTGAAGAAGTCATTAAGCAGGAATTGAAATCAATGACTTGGGAAAGTTAAGATATTTCCTAGGAATGGAGGTGGCAAGATCAAAAAAAGAACTTATGATCAATCAAAGAAAGTATGTACTTGATTTACTCAAAGAAACTGGTTTTCTTGGTTGTAAGCCAGCTGATACACCAATGGGGGCAAATTTGAGATACAACAAAGAAGATGGGTTTTTAGTAGGCAAAGAGAAATTTCAGAGATTAGTTGGGAAACTTATTTACTTATCCCTAACGAGGCCGGATATAGCCTTTCACGTAAATGTGATAAGTGAACACATGACTAATCTTAATGAAGAGCATATGGCGTGAAAGAAAGCGAATTCTCAAGTACTTGAAGAAAACTCAGGACATGGCTTAATGTTCAAGAAAACACAAGATGAATCTGTTAGGATTTTTACAGACTCTAGTTGGGCGGAGACCTCACTGAAAGAAGATCCACTAATAGCTCTGTACTTTTGTTTGGGGTAACCTTACAACTTGAGAAGTAAAAACAATCTGTTGTTTCAAGAAGTGGTCTTTGAAGCTAAATTTAGAGCACTAGCTTCGGGAATATGCGAAGGAATTTGGCTACTTAAATTACTAAAAGAACTTGGCACTAATCGGGAGGATCACTTTGAAGTCTTGTGTGATAATCAATTTGCTATTCAGATTGCCAAGAATCCGATCCAACATGACCGAACAAAGCATGTGAAGATTGACAGGCATTTTATTCTTGACCAAGTCAACAAAAGGATGACCACTTTTTCCTACATTCCTTCAAAAGGACAAATTGCAGACATTCTCACTAAGGCTCGCTTAAAGCACATTTTCAATAAATTCCTATTCAAGGTGGGATTAGACAATGTATATTCTCCAACTTGATGGAGAGTGTAGGAATTATAGAAATATATTAAATGTTTTTCTGAGATAGATAAATTTGATTTAGGTAGATAAATCTTAGAATAAATCATTTGAGATATTCTAGGATTATTTTATCTTATCTTTTAGTAGTTTATTAGAATAAGGAATTATTTTCCTAATTAGGTTATGACTCTTTTCTCTATTTAAATTCAGTTCTTTAGTTAATAAAATATAGAAAAAATCTGAGAGAATTACTCTTTTCTACTTACTGCTTTTCTACACCTTCTTCTCTTCCCTCATCCATTCCTCAAATTCTCCATTTCGTCTGTATTCTTTCCTTCAAATTAGAGATCAAAGTTTAAAATCCTTGACTGAATCATTATTCAACTCTATTCAACTAAATTGGCATCAAAGAAGAATCTAGCTTGCACTTGAGACTAAGCCTTTAAAAATAATAAGTAAAATTTCAAAAGCTAGATTGAGCCTGCAAATTGGTTTCAATTTACATATCAGACCACTTGGATTCGATCTAGTTGCTATATGAGCTCAATAACAAAATGAGTTAACTCACAAGTAGTCCACATTGAATTGAGACTAATCCCAAAGTTCATTGACATTTACTTCAATATTACATCACGTGTGTTATTAGTTTACAATACAATACATCACATTCAAGAAATATGTCTTTCTTATTTAATAATTGACCTGGACTTGATAGTTTTGGCAAAGGGAGGCAGCAAGCTTGAGGCAACAACTACAGTACTTGCAAGACTACCACAGGTACTCAAAACCTCCACTAATTCATTGCTAAAACACTCTCAACAATATTTCAACTTGTAGATTTAATGCAAGAAGTTAACTGATTTTGTAGATAATACAATACTTTTATCTTTCTAAATTTGCTAAGAATTACATAAATGAATCATGCCCCAACATCAAAACTTTTTAGTAGTAACAAATGGATTACTGTGCTCATTTTAGAACTAAATTTCAATGTACAATTATACTTCCCTTCAACAGGGATAAGGTGATATGTAATATTAAATATACCAAATACTCTACCACAATCACAAACTATCAAAAAGTAAAGAAAATAATTACTCACTTGAATATGTTTTAACTTTGCAAGAAAAAAACAGTGTTCCATTCCAACCCCTTGTTTCTTCTTTTTTTTTTTTTTTCATAGACTTACATGTCTTTGTTCTTTTTTCTACTGAATCTTCTTTTACTTTCGTTATGGTGTACAACTTTTTTTTAATGGAAACAACAAGTCAGGTAGAAAACTTTTTGTTGTTCAGTAGTTTTTCAAAGCTTTGAAAAGTCCCATATCAGTCTTTCCTATTTTACATGTCATAACAGCCTGTTATTTTGCAAAGTACCTATTACAATACTTTACTGATTATTTTCAATGTTAATAATGAAGCAATATGTATTTTTATCATTTTTTCAATTTAAATGGGGTGCAAAATATAATCTTTAAACTTTTAAACTATTTTTATAGTATGACCAAAGAGACGTTAGGATCTCAGTGAGGCCAAATTCTAAATTTGAAGTCTTCTCTAGAATTTAGTAATCAATAACATTGGACATGCATTAGCTTAAATAACATCTGACTCAGGCAATTGATGGGAGAAGAACTATATGGTTTAAGTGTTAAGGATCTACAGCACCTGGAAAACCAACTTGAAGTAAGCTTGAAAGGTGTCCGCACAAAAAAGGTATGATAGCTTCAGATTTGGATGAAATTATGCCCATGACATTTAAGATCAGAGATGATAATATTTACTGCAACTGCTCCTATGTTGTTCTTCCTCTAGGAACAAATCCTAACAGACGAAATCAAAGAGCTAAACCACAAGGTTTCTTTGCAAGTTCTGCCGCAGATTTTCTTTTTCCAGATTTACATTCATGGATATTTTTTGGTCAAGTAACTTCAATTTATTGAATTGCAGGGACACCTTATTCATCTGGAGAATCTAGAACTGTATAAGAAAGTAGACCTCATCCACCAACAAAATACTGAACTTCAAAAGAAGGTAGTTGCCTATATAATTTGATAAATATCCCTTATTCACCTCGTCCTTCCTCCTTTTACCTTTATTAATAAAATGGAAGTTTACCACCAGGCCAGTACAATGCTCTTGAAATTTAATCAAATGAAAAGTTTTCCTCCTGATACCCTAAACAGCACAATTGTTGGGTTTCAGATTTATGGAACAAGAGAAGCAAATGAAGCTAGCAGAATCTCCCACCCAAATTATACTTTCAACAATGGATATGATTTGCACGCACCTGTTCGTCTGCAGTTAAGCCAGCCCCAACCTCCTAAGAATAATGCACCAGCAAAATCAATGAAGTTGGGGTAATTCTTCCACTCAACACTGTTTTAAAAACTACAGCAAACAAAACCAGAAAGCAAACTATTTCAATATCAATCTAAAATAAATTCTTAAAAAAAAAAAACAGATTACAGCTGCATTAGAAAACTGGTCAGACAACTACGGATGGACGTCATCACTACCTGATCAACAGCTTGGGCTATGGTTAGAGCAAAAGCTTCTACCAGTGAGTTTTTATATTCGAGCTATTAGATTAAGTATATCCAGCATAAAAAAAAAAGAAGAAGAAGAAGAAGATTTCATATGAAATGTTTAATGAAAAAGAAAAACACTTTAGAAATGCTGTAAAATGAACAGAGAAACAAGTTATCTGATGTGACTTCACATAATTATTAGAATGCATTGTTTGTGTCTGATGTTACTCAGCTGCCTGGTGAACTTTTGTTTTCAACGAGACTTCCTTACCGAGTGCAAATTGCAACTTTAGTCCTTTGTGTTATTGAATAAAGTATCTTACTTTTTTTTTCTTCTAAATAACTCCCCATCCTTGATGAAAGAAAAACAAAAAAACTGAAAATTAAAAAGGGGGGATCAAATGAACCGATAACTCAGTATGCAGAATTAACAGGGTACCTAACAGGATAACAAGCAACTTCATTTCACGATGAGAAAGGACTTGAGTGATTCACGTTACTAAAAATTTGCTTTAGTTAGATTTTGTTGGCAGACAACCTTAGGTATAGTCACCATTTAGCCATGTGCTCCTTTACTGCTCAATACCTATACTTCCATCAACTCTCTGAATGACACAAGATTAACTACAAAGGGTATATAACAGTTTCATCTTCATCAGTAATTGTATTGATTATATTAGACAGAATCAAAACGTATATGAAATCAAATATTTCTTAGTAATAAATGTCATGACAAATTGATATAATTACAGAGTATGTGAAAAAATATTGTAGTCAACTGAAGACATTCATGCGTACATCAAACATAGCATAATAAGAACTGCTTATCATAATCCAGCAGCATAAGAAAAATTATATTGATCATGGGAGGCTGGGAAAGAAGTTTTAACCATACAGCTAGCATATCCTAGCATCTTTGTATCCCCAGAGGAATAGGATCTAAAAGAAATGTGGCTATTCAAGACATCCGAAACTCCATATAAATAATAGTATAATTAATTCCCTGCAGCCAGGTAAAGACATTCTCATGCTCAATGCAGAAGTGGCAAACCCTAGAATTTTTCAATGTTTTTTAAAGGTACAGGCACTCTTCTTCTGAATTCAATGTGTGTTAAAAAACAGACATGCAGCAATAAATTCTAGAAGGGGGCTTGTTGGAAGGATGGATGTCAGGTTAGTACCCCCTTCAGAGCTATAAATAAAGTAGGTAATCTACTTTTGTAATCTTAGGATTCACATTGCATCTAGTAATAAATCACATTGGTTATCACAACAATAATTATGTGGTGTGATGTTGGTTGTTCATTTTATTCATTAATTATGAGGTTGAGGGTTCAATTCCGACCCTTAGAAATGGAACACATTTTATGATCAACTGTTTAAAGCAACCACGAAAGGATTAATCATTGCTGCTGGCTGGTTCCAACCAAAAATAAAGAATAGTGCACAAAGTATTGAGGTAATGCAGACATGTTTTAGCTAACAGACTTATCCAATGATCTTTATCGGCAAGAACTAATTTTTTTCTATTGAACCACAGCAACCATGTAATACTTATGCTTTTAAGTCATACAACAAATCATTAAGACACTAATTGAGCGCAAAGCATTTTATTGCAGACTAATTTTTTTAAAATAAAAACTAGGTTTGCAAGTACAGAAACACTTATGAAAGCTACATTTCTGTTCTAGAAATGATTTTAAAAAATAAACTTAAAAATGGAGAATGAAGAAGTTAACCTATTGGTGAACCATTAGAATCTACATAAGCTTAAGCTTATTCGTAAAAGACTAAAGAGCAACCAATTGGTCTATACGCTGACTCACAAAGTAAACATAATCTCTTAAGAATCAAGGATCCCAAGCACAACAACATTAAATCAAACAGGCTATATGCTACCAGAATGAAAGAACACCTAACCACCAAGCTTGATATGAAAATTTTATTTGATGCTCCAATAAGATCATGTTCTCCACTCCTTTCCAAAGGCGCAGTTAGCCATTTTCTTCATCAAATGTCATATAGCATGAGAAACAAAAAGTACAGAATAACTCCTAGAGTAATTGGTAATGCTATGGGAATATGAAAAGTAAACCCAAGAACGATGTAAACAATTGGCAACTAAAGTACAGAAGTGTACAATGGCTTCACATATTTGTATTTCAACTACAGGATTATAAAGGTATTTAAATTTTACTTAATGAATATACCAAAGTTGTATTTCAATTCGGACTCCTTAGGAAGAGCATCTCTTGAGGAAGAGTACTATTTCAGTTACGAATCTTGTCCAAACTACACCATGAACAAATCCAGATTCTCGTTACCACACATGGTTTCACCCCTCGCATGCTCATATCTAATCAAAAAAGTATATATTTTTTAAAATAAAATATATCTAATAATATTTGATCAAGTTCGTTTTCAAGTGATAACTAAGGAGGAATCAACAAACAAGTGTATGCATCGGAATGACAATTCTAGGAGTTCAATTTTAGCTGAAAATAAAGTTACTTTTGAAACATTTACATAGAGCATTACTGAAAGAAAATTGAAGTTGTAAAATATCCATTAAATATCATTCACCCTTAGGGGAAAAACTACTCTTTCTATTCACTACAAAACCTTAAAACTCAGGAAAAATTAACCCCATGAAAATCTATACAATGTAGCTTCTAACTCTTTTACTTCCGTAGCACACATGTACAAGATCACTAAATCCGACGAATAAGATTAGAAAATTAAAAATAATAATAATTAGAAGTGAGTGAGATATTAAAAGTATTTTTAAATAGGTGAAATTACATTTAAAGAGTAATATTTAAATAATTGGGTTGAAAACGAGGTATCGAGACTTCGATTTCGTAAAACAGAGCCGAAAATATTTTTATAAATATTTATAGAGTGTTAGTAATGTGGTATTAAAATTTCGTTAGAAAACTTTAACGTTTTGATAGTTAATTAAATAAAAAGGATTAAATTGGAAAAATGTGTAAAAGTTGCTTGAAGGATTAAATAGCTCAATTGTCAAACAAGGAAGGATTAAAGGTGCAAATTTGCCCAAGGGAGATATTTTGGGCGGCATTGGCTGAGAAAAATCTGGAAATTTAAGAAACAATGGTAAAATTGAAATATTTGCATAATTAACTAAATAAAGATAGGACTAAAGTGGAAATATCTAGATTTCTTTTGATTTTTCTTCATTCTCATCAGCCAAAACGCCATAGGAGGGTTCTCTAAGCTGTTTTTTCATAGTTTTTGCATCAAGTGAGTTAATTATTTCCTTTTTCTTGTAAATTTTGTGTTTTTAATTCTTTTACAACTAGGTCCTACTATTAAATTCATTAGTTTTTGATTCCATGGATGATTTTTAAAGCTTACATGGATGAGTGCTGAAATTTTATGATGTATTAGCATGAAATTGAAGCTTTAATTTGTTGATGAGATGATTTTATTAGGTAATTTCAATAGAAATTGATATTTATGACCTAATTGTGAAAAATGTTGAAATTAGGGTTTGATGCTGAAATTTTGATTTCAAAAGGATATGAAGTAGTTTAAAGAGATGGAATAAAATGTTAAAGATAAAAATCAGCTCAATTAATGGGACTAATTGAGTAGGGACTAAATTGTAAAAAATATAAAATTTAGGGTAAATGTGTAATTTATAAAATTGAGGGGCATAAATTGTGAAGTGAATTAGAATGATGCTAATAAATAAATAATTTTGTATTATAGATCAAGGAATCGAAGATAACCGAGGAAAGGGAAAAGTTACAGATTAGTCCCTGAAACATCTACAACTACTGCAAATTGTTCCAAGTAAGTTCGTATGGTTAAATTATCAATAATTTAAATTGTTTCTGAATGATAATCACTATTTATTCATACTAATTGTTAAAAATATGAAAATCATGTGTTAAAGCTATGAAATTGAATCGAGTATTATGGAGAAACAGAATGTAGAAAATGAGTATGATCGTTCAATGAAAAGGATGAATTGACAGTGAATTACCCAAGTAAACAGTGACTCAGCATTTGTTGCGAATTCTCTTGTTTGTTTTCCATTTAGCTCCCATGAGCTTCCGTTAACTCATATGAGTTTCAGTTAACCCTATTGGGTTTCAGTTCAGCTCCTACGAGCTTCAGTTTAAACCTTTTGGGTTTCAGTTTAACCCTTTTGGGTTTCAGTTTAGCTCTTCTGAGCTTTAGTTCAACCCTTATGGGTTTCTGTTCAGCTCTGATGAGCTTCTGTTTAACCCTTTCGGGTTTCCGTTTAGCACTTATATGCTTCAGTCAACCCTTAGGCTTCAGACCACGATGTACTCAAATCCGTAAGTCGTTCCTTGCATGGATAAGTTGGTAAGTGGAAAGTGGAACATGTGTAAAAGAATTTGGATAATATTATTTTTATTATTGAGCTCAATTAAGTGATTTTATCTAATAAGTTGTGGTTGACAGGATAAATGTCAATTAATGAAATGTCTTTTTGATTTTAATTATAATGTGTTCAATGTTCGGTAAGATTTATATTTAAAGCCGACGAACTTACTAAGCTATATTTAGCCTACTTGTAATGTTTATTATTCTTTGTAGATTAACAAAAGGGTCGGAGGATCGGATCATCACACTCAAGTCACACTATCTCGATTTTCTGGTAGACTTTATTATATATACTTTTGATGGTTTATATGGCATGTATAAGGACTTTAATGACCACCTTTTGTAATAACTTAAGGTTATATATACATGTTATATGTTAGTAAAGGTTTATTGTGTGAAATATAAAATTATGAAATAGTACTTTGGCATAATAATGGAAGTTGAAATGAATGAAATCATAAAAATTGTTTTAAACATTATTTGATAATATGTATGAATATAAATAAGATAGTTGATATTACTGAAATAAATTAAGTATAATTGTATGAAATTTGTGTTGGTTGAGTTACTTGAGTTGAATTGGTTGCGGTTTAAATTTGCAAGGTTAGTTAACTTTTATAAAAGACTCATATAGAGTCCACACGGCCTGACACACGGGCGTGTGACCAGACCGTGTGAGACACACGGCTAACATATGGGCGTGTGAACTGGTCGTGTGTCCCCTACACCTTAATTTAGAAAAACAGAATGTCCAAGATTGACCACAAGGGCTGAGACACGACCGTGTGTCTCGACTGTGCGAGGGACGCGGTCTAGGGACATGGGCGTGTGCCCTGGTCGTGTGAAGTCTCTACACCTGATTTATGAAAAATCATAAAAATAAAATCGACCATACGGCCTAGCACACGGGCGTGTGACTTGGCCGTATGGCTACCATTTATTGCTGACGTCATAAACAGAATGCATCGTAAAATTGACACAGCCTAAGCACACAGGTGTGTGACATGCCACACAGGCGTGTCCATTAACCTACAAGGGCGTGTGCCCTTAAAATCTCAAAAAATTTCTAAGCTTCATAAAATCTTCCTAAGATCTCGGTTTAGTCCCGAGCCACTCCCGAAGCATGTTTTGGGCCTCGTAGGCTCACAAAAGGGACGCAATTTGGAAGGAAATTTAAGTCTTGGTTTTATATGATTGCTTGAATTTATATCCAGTAACGCCTCGTACCCTGTTTTGGCGTTGAATACGGGTAAGGGGTGTTACATATTGAGTACAAGGGGTGACCCAACAAGTATAAAGGAAATTCTAAGTAAGTACTTGTACCCCAAGTACAAACAACATAGAATTAGTTGCCAACAGACATACCAATAAAGAACAGAGAAATTTTTATCAATAGCTAGAATTTAGACACCTGCATACATCAAGGTTAAGGAGGTTCAAGAATTTATTTGAGTGAAACTCTTATGGCTAGCAAGCTCCACCTAAGAATCTAAAAGTAATATTGAAGGAGAAAATATCAATGATGATCTGTCATAATTTGATACCCCAAATTAGACTCTCAACTACACTCGAAGAGCTTATTCTCAAACAAATTAAATGTATTTTTTTCTATGTTTTTGTTTATTTTTAGATTTAATCACTAATAAATGTTTTTGCTTAGTTTTGTCCTTTTGAAACTCAAATTGACCAAACGGTGTCATGGGGAACTTAAAGATGTGATTAAGTTGGTGAAGGGAGAGGATAATGGTCCAAACTCGATAAAAACATCATTCAGGGTGGGTGTTATGACACTGATGCTATGGAAGTCTCGACACCAAGTCCTTTCACCTTGAGGATACAAAACTTCTATGCAAAATCAGCACGTAACTTACTATCGTGGGAATCGCAATACAAAGCCTACGTCGCAATACCGAGCCTCCAAAATTGCGATATCCCTGAAGGTGTTGACGTGAAGAAATTAAAGCCAAGTCTAGTAATGTCAAGACACCGAGACCCCCGAGATCCATAAGTGCACTACTATCTAGGGTGTCAAAATATTGCTGTCTGACGGGGAAAAAATAGTTGTAGGGGTAGCCTTTTGTCCAACACCATCTCCAATTAAAACATAGCTTTTAAGGGCATTCTTGTCAACTTTTTTGGACTGTAATCAGATGTTAAAAGTCACTTTTTGCATAAGATTAAAAGAGTCAACTTTGTCTTTACTTTATTTCATATTTTAGGCTTAGTAGTTAATCTTCTTCACCATTATTATGGTTTAGTTCTTAGCTTTTTCTAGTTTTTGTTGTTAGTAGTTAGTTGGTATTTTTCACCTCCGTTACTACTACTATCATCTTCTTCAAGCAATTGTCAAGAAATCTCTAAGCTTTTTTTAACTCTATTTTTGTACTTATTTTAATGTATAATTTGAATATGTGTTGGGTTGTTGTTTGTATGAAAATGGTGTTAGGTAACTATATCTATGATGATTGGTCGATGGAAATGTTGTTTCGTTAATTTTTGGTAGAAGGATTAAATCGTAAAAATTTGATTAAATCAAATAAACTTCAAATTTTAGAATTTATGCCTCTAGGTGAATATTCAAATAGGTGAGATCGAGAGGAGATCCTATTGAGCACCAATTTGGTTGTAACGAGTTGGTTTGATGAGGTCGAGAGATAAATTAGATTAAATCATCTAATTTGGTAAAATGGAGACCAAGAGGTAAAATTGAGCCAATTAGAAGTTTAAGCCTTTTAAATTTCCAATCCAAAGACTAATCAGCAACATGGAAGTCAATCAACCGCTTTTATGTATTGAATTGTTAATTGCTTGATTTTGATTATTTTACAATTTGGTCGTTCTTAGTGTTAGGTAGTCAATTAGTGTAATTTACCCTTGATCATGAATTGTTGTAATAGAATACTTAGCGAGTAGTTAGTTGGACTTTCTATTTGCATGCTTGTTGTTTAGGAATCACTTTATCCCCGAACTCGCTTAGGTTCAATCATTGGAATACTCGGGTGTTCCATTGTAACACCATAAATATTACAATTCGACTTGTCACACTTATAATTAGGGGTGAGTGTTCGATCGAGTCGAGTCGAATCGAGTCAAAAATTTTCAAGTTAGTCGAGTTAACAAATCCTATTTTAGCAACCGAACTCAATTTGAATTTTTTTCTAATCGAATCGAATCGAGTCAAAAAATTTCGAGCCAAATCGAGTCGAGTTAACGAATCCTATTATTTATACTTAATGTTGAGATTAGATGGACCGATTATTTAACTAGTAGACTAAGTACAAGATTATTTAACTACATGAACAATATAATGATTTTGCCTCTTAACTTAATGGGTAAACATTTATCAAAACGACGTAGTTTTGTCTTTTCTTATTCGGATTTTCGGATAACTCAAATTGTGTAATTCATATTCGAGTTAAACGGAAAAACTTAATTTTTTATTCGAGTTGATCCGAATAACTTGATTAACTCAAATAACTCGAACTATTTAATTCAAAATTTAAAATTTTTATCAAGTTTTTCGAATCGAATCAGATTTTACTCACCCTTACTTATAATACACTGCTAGATTATTATTTGTAGTTGTGTTGATTCATAGAGTCAGTGCACGCACGTCAAGGCACGATCAAATGACCAATTCAAAACTTACAACTACAAAAAAATGTGTCATAACTTAGATGTTAAATGACCAGACTGCTTCAATGTGTACCCAAAAAGAATAAAGCAATGCAAATATATTACCTTCCCCAATCATTTAGATGAAATATTGCCATGATAATAAAACCATGAATCACCAACAATGACGATCTATTATTTAATAATAACAACGAACTGCATAAATCGTTCTTGGTATGGAATTGAAAGGCAATCAATAACAATAAAAGAACCTTTCTTTTGCATCTTTGTAGAAGGTACACCCTTCTAGATTAACTCAAGAAAAAAGTTTTACTAAGCAATATTTACACATTAACATAGGTTACAAGTTCAATTTAATATTACAAATTTTAGTTTATAATTCAGTATCACAAACAAACAACTAACTAAATGCATTGACACAGCCTAATTATCACAGAAACAATTCAACGAGTAGCAATTTAAATTTTAATTCCATTAAACTCACTGAAAAGCAATTAGAAAGGAGGATTATATAATGGTCTAACAAGATGAATGGAAGTAGGAGGTCCAATAGAGAACAATTTAATTTCTTAATTTCCTTAGTTAAAATAATCAATTTCCTTAATCCTTTTCTTTTCCATTGTTGAAGAGTATTTATAGAAGATCTAACTCAATTTCACTAAATCACTACCACCTTTAAAATTTAACTATACAATAACAACAACGACAACATCAATAATAACACCTATACATCAAACTATATGTTTTTTGTTGTTGTTAAGAAATGTATAAATCTTAGACATTGATTTAGGATTATAATAGGCTAAAATTTAGGAAATTAGTATATTATCTTTTCTTTTATGTATAGTTTCTCTTATATTTTTTTTTTCTAAGTTTGAGGGTAAAGTAATGAAAAATATGTTATGATTTTCTCCTTTTTCTCTTCTTTTCTTTTTCTCGTTTTCTCTTCTTTTCTTCCTTTATTTTCCTCTCGCGGTAGCAGCCATCGATAACAGTCACTCTCCTTTTCTTCTCTTCCTTTCTTCTCAAATTAACATGGTATCAAAGCCACTTAAATCTCATTGCCCCCGCTACTGAAATACCCATTCTCAGTCGACCCTCCGACCAAGACCCTGTCACTGTAATCCACATGTGTGAGCCACATGTGCCACTGCACCATTTTTGCTTCTCTCCCACGTGTTGATGCATGAGAGCTCACCGTCCTCACTCATATTATCAAAATCGTCGTAAGGAAGAGAGAGAAAAATATCTTCCCCAAATAGATACAAATGATGAATATCTGTTTAAATAATCAACATGGAACTTTTTTGTAATTTTCTAAAAATGGAATTAATTAAAATTGTGCAATTGAATAGTTGTTGTTTCGATCCCCTAAACTTCCAACTATATTTATTTTTCCAAGGTTACACTTTAGTTAAAAATTGAAAATTGCCCCATGTTTTATTTTAGTTTATGTCTATCATTGTATTTTTAGATTAAAGATAAAATTATCACATTACTTTAACTTGATATCGAATTTTACCATTAAATTTTTGCTTATTCAATTTTACCACTATATTTTGATTTTTTAATTAAATTTTTACGTACAATTTAATTTAGAAAAAACTAAAGAGAAATTAATATAATATAATATATTTTAAAATTTTCCTTTTAATAATTAAAACAATAAATTAGTAAATAAAACTTTTAAAATAATTATTTTTATAAATAAAAGTAAATTTTTTATTTTATTTAAATTTAAATTTATCAATAAATTCTTGCATAAAATAAAAATTTTATGTTAATTTCTTAAATATTAAAAAGTTTTTATACATTAAAGTATAATTAATTATTAAAATAAAATCCAAAAATATTTTTTAATGTCTTGAAATCATCCAAAATCAATGTTGATTGTAAATTTAATTAAAAACATCAAAGTTTAAAGGAAAATTTCAATTAGAATTAATATTTTGTTATAAAATTCAACTACATAGAAGTAAAATGGTAAATTTGTCTATATTTTAAAATTACATGAGCAAAAATCAATCGCAAAGAAATATAGTGACAAATTTCAATATCTATAAATAACAAAATTACCGTTAACCCCAAAAATACTTTTCTATTAAATTCTTTTCACTAAATCCTAAAATAACTCATTTTAAATTAATTTTTCAATATGGATCTATTTTAAATTAATTTTAAGTATTATATGAAATGTTAAAATTATTAAAAATTACAACTTATTAAATTTTCAGGTGATGATGTTGTACAATTTGAGAGTGTTAAATCATCTATATTCATGAACCATTTCGAAAAAGGTCAAGTTTTGGACTAACATGGACAAAAAAACAACTTTATCTTATTTATCTTGTACCAAAAAAGTTATTTTTTGTATGCTTTTGTAGTAATTTTTTCTAGCCATGTAACACTTTTTTTTTTTTTTTCCCTCTTTTCCCTTTCTTTTTTTGATTTTCTAACTCTTGTTTGTAATTGTTTTCTCAATTTTTATGGAGAACAACCTTGTGAATCTAACTATTAAGGATGGTGATGATGAAGTGTGGCAAATTAATCTAGGAGAAGAGTTGATCTTGACATATTGTAAATATTGCTTGGTAGGGTGCTTCCTCGTGCCTAGTATTGTTCATTTTGATTCGATGAGGAACACCATGGCAAATGTTTGGCACTCAATAGGAGGTGTAATAATCACAGGTCTGGGTGAGAAAGACTTTGTGTTTAGATATTACTACGAGGCCGATGTTGATAGTCGAATCATTGACACATAGTCAAAGTAACACATACTTGATCTAGCCTATGACATGTCGATTATATTTGACTCTACCCGAACAATTAATAGGATAATAACCATTGAATTTTGAACATAATCCAATTTCACAATTCATCATATTTAATTCATCAACCAAATAGTGATTCCTTATGTATAATATCATGAATCAATCCAATTCAAAATCAATTTCATATTTTCATCAATTTATAGTATTTTTAATTTTATTCAATTTAGTTCTCTATCTCGAAAAGCAAACATTTTCATGCCAATTCAATTCAATTAATTGATTTCAACTTCCCTCAATATCTTACCATGCTATGTAATGCAATTATGCAACAATTTAAGCAATTCGAATTGTAGAAATACAAATCAGAAACTTCGAGCTATTCGTCGATGGTTTTAGCCTTTCCTTTCACTCTCGAGGAATCCGGGCGACGTTAGCTATGGATTAACATAAACATAAAATAATATCAATATCCATCCAAATTCACAACCAATTTTCATTTTATGCAAATTTTTATTTTATTCAATTTAGTCCCTAAAACCAGGACTAACATAACTTTCAATTTACAACTCCAATTTAAAATTTGATTTCACTATTTTCCATTAGGGACCTCCTATTCCTTATTTCTACATTCAAATTTACATTTTAATCAGAATGTACGAAACTATCAATTAACTTCACAACTTGGTCCTTTTTCTCACCCAAACTTAGAATCTATCAATTTAACACCTAAAACTTTAAGAAGCATCAATGAAAACTTTATAAAATTTTAAAATTTTAAAAAAGTGGTACATGAACTAACTAATTCAAGCTCCCATGACCTCAAAAACATAAAAATAAAAAAAAAAAAAAAAAATTAGATTGCACATACCAAATTAAGGCTGAAAGCTTCAAATGTTTTTCTAGGTTTTCTTTCTTTTGATTTCGGGTGAAAGATGAACAAGATGATGAATATTTATTTTATAATCCTCTAACTCTAATATATATAATTAGGTAACTTATAATGCATAATTTAATTTGTTTAATAAACACATGCTTATGCCGTCCACTATATAATAACTAATCATGGTCTAATTGCTATTTTAGACATTTGGTTAATTGCAGTTTAAATCCTTGATCCTTCTACTAAATAAAACCTATAACAATTGAACTTTATAATTTAGTCCTTAAACATTAATTAATCACTAATTCGGCAAAATTATCTATACAAAATTCAATTCACCTATACAATAAATTCGTAAATATTTTATTAAAATAATTACAGATTCAATTTAGAAAAATAGGGTCCCAAAATCGCATTTTTGATACCACTAACTTTCGGGTCACATTCTTCAATGCACTCTGTGATTAAATGAACATTTGGAGAATGAAAGAAAAAAATGGTCAATATTAAGAGATATTCCAAGATATTCATTCGATAAGCAAGTTTTAATTGTTAATGTAACAATGGTTTTGTATAATTACATTCGAAGACATGCTAGATCAAATGATGGAGATTTTAGAGAATTTGAGAATGGGCTCGACATGCTAACATCTAGAAGTCATTTTAATCGAGGTGAATCAAATTCCTCTAATAGTGAAGGTGATATTGAAATCAATTGTTAAGGGAAACCATTGCAACTAGTTTAATGAGTTCGTCTTCCCAAAGAAATGTTGTATCCCAATTTAATTTTCAATATTAATGAAACATGTATGTCTTATGTTAAAATATTATTCATCTTAAAAAACCAAAATAGATACTTTAAATTTTATTAAGTATGATGTTATTATTTGTGAAAATAATATCTTACATTGTTATAAATAAATGAATTAACTATAAAACAATTTAATATAATAAATAATTTAACATGATTATACAATTCATTGAAATATTTATAAAAATATTATGATACATATTAATAATTTATTAAATAAAATTACAAATTCACATATTTTAAATAAATTCATAAAAATAAAATAATTAAAATTTTTTATTAAATATATTTTTAATTTAATGTCCTTAATAGTCATTTTTTATTCCAAACTCATCGCTATGACTGCATTTAAATCTAAACGCACACCCACTGTTAGGTTCAATTTCACTGTTACAGTTATTAATCACCCACCACCGTTATTTTTAACTTTACTAGAGACAAGTATATCACTCATCCAAAGAAAGTCTTAATAATGTGAAAATATTAAATTAAAATTAACATTTTATTTATATAATTATATAAAATAAAAATTCATATATAGTATTATATATAAAATTAAAAATCATATTGATATTTATCTTTTAGAAAAACAAAAATTTATATGGAAGTTCAATTTTGTCATTATCAAATTTGTTAATATAGACTTTTTATTTTTACCTTGTAGAAGTTAAAATTTGATCTGAATTAAGGTGTTTAGACAATTTATATGATATACAAAATCATGACCAACCAAATCAAATTTAATGTCATTTTTATTAATTTTAATTTTATAAGGTAAAAATAAATATTTTATATTTAAAACAATGAAACTAAAAGAAAACGTTTATACAATAATAATTTTTAAAGATACTATATAAAACTTTTAATTTTTATTTACTTGAAAAATATATATTTAAAAATATTTATAAATAATTTTAAAATTTTATCAAATGATATTTAAAAGGCATAAAATAAATTTAGTTTAATAAAAATAAATACAAAAATAAAAAATAATATAAAAAATTAAAAATCAAACCCATCTCAACTGAACCAAGTTCAGAAATAGAAGACTTCAGGAAAAAAGAACATTAAGAAATACTGCAAACTCGGTAGGAGCATTAGAAAATGACGTGGCTCCATGCTAGCAATCAGATCTGATTTTGATTTAATTAACGCGGCATATTATTAACCTTCAGATCCCCATTCCATTGTTAATCTAGAACCTTCTATCATTTACCGGAGAATCTTCACCTCATTAAAAAAACCGTGTTGTAAAGCAAAACCCTAAACCCTAGAAGTGTCTTCTCCTAACATTTTAGATTAACCAACGGTGCACCCTCATTTCTCTCTCTGTCGATCCTTCTTGTTCTATTGTAATTTATAGCTATGGCTACGGCAGCTCTGCTCCGTTCATTCCGACGACGTGACGTCGCTGCATCTCTCTCTCTGCCTATAGATGCGTAAGTTTCCAACTCTAATGTCTGATTTAAAGCTTTTCGTGTTCGGTTATTGCGATTTGTCTAATTGAATTGCGCTTCGGGGTGTTGTATTCTGTTTGGTTGTTGAGGAGGCTGAGGAAAAGGAATTTATCTAGATATTTTTACTTTTTGATCTGTAGGTTACTAAAAGTAATAGACGCATATATTTTTTCGTTCATTTAAACTTGGATCTTTTGTGAGTATTATTTGGTTAAATTGGAATTGACTATAAAATGCAGTAGATCGTGCTGTCCCATAATATCTTAGGAAATTAAAGGACGACTATACATATTTATTTATTGCTTTGTGTCTCTCATAGCTTGGTTCTCTTGACTAAATTTGAGGTATCATAGTTACACGTGTGTCTCTTTGTTCAAGTTCGTTTAAGCTTTACGTTCTGCGGTTTCTTGAATTTTGGTTGAGATTTGGTTATGTGAAAATGGTTATTTCAGTTCGTTGGCCAATTACTTCAACAATATTCCCAGTGAATGAAAAGGATGGTGCCTCATGCTTAATTGCTTGTTGTGCAGCTTACTATCAATGGCAAGACCTCAGCGGGAATTAATTGGACAAGTTTTTGTAGAGCTTTCAGGTAACGATTGTTTGGTTATTCTCATTATTGTCTATTTATTGTAAGTTTCTGATTGCTCTTTTTGGTTTTTCTTTAATGCAGTTCAAAACCTGCCGGCAATGATGTCATTGGTATTGATTTGGGTACGACCAACTCCTGTGTTGCTGTCATGGAGGGAAAGGTAAGATTTAGACTAGTTGGTGGATGTCCTTAATTTTGTTGGTAGCTTTGGAAGTTAAGGTCATCATCTTGATCAAGTTTGTCATTATTGTCAGAATCCCAAAGTTATTGAGAACTCTGAAGGTGCACGGACAACACCTTCTGTTGTTGCTTTCAACCAAAAGGGAGAGTTACTTGTGGGCACCCCTGCAAAACGTCAGGCTGTGACCAATCCAACCAACACAGTTTTTGGAACCAAGCGTCTAATCGGTAGAAGATATGAAGATCCTCAGACGAAAAAGGAAATGGGAATGGTTCCTTTCAAGATTGTCAAGGCTCCCAATGGAGATGCGTGGGTTGAAGCAAATGGGCAGCAATATTCTCCTAGTCAAATTGGGGCATTTATTTTGACCAAAATGAAAGAAACTGCAGAGGCTTATCTTGGAAAGGGTGTTTCTAAAGCAGTTATCACTGTTCCAGCTTATTTCAATGATGCCCAGAGGCAAGCAACTAAGGATGCTGGTAGAATTGCAGGCCTTGATGTTGAGAGAATAATCAATGAGCCTACTGCTGCTGCCCTTTCGTATGGAATGAACAACAAGGAGGGTCTCATTGCTGTCTTTGATCTTGGTGGCGGTACATTTGATATCTCAATTTTGGAGATTTCAAATGGTGTCTTTGAGGTAAGCAATAAGCATATATATATTTTTTTTCTAAGAGGGTTTGTTTTAGAGAGATTAGGCCAGTTGTACTGATAACAAATCGTGTCCAGGTCAAAGCAACAAATGGTGATACTTTCTTGGGAGGAGAGGATTTTGACAATGCATTGCTGGATTTCTTGGTGAGTGAATTCAAGAAGACTGAGGGAATTGATCTTTCGAAGGATAGGCTCGCACTTCAAAGGCTTCGGGAAGCTGCCGAGAAAGCTAAAATTGAACTCTCATCAACATCGCAGACTGAAATTAATCTTCCATTTATAACAGCTGATGCTTCTGGGGCAAAACACTTGAATATCACATTGACCAGATCAAAGTTTGAATCTTTGGTAAATCACTTGATTGAGAGGACCAAAGCTCCTTGTAAGAATTGCTTGAAAGATGCTGGCATTTCCACAAATGATGTTGATGAGGTTCTTCTTGTTGGAGGGATGACACGTGTACCTAAAGTGCAAGAAGTAGTTTCAGGGATCTTTGGGAAGAGTCCAAGCAAAGGAGTCAATCCTGACGAGGCTGTTGCTATGGGGGCAGCAATTCAGGGTGGTATACTTCGTGGGGATGTTAAAGAGTTGCTTCTGCTTGATGTAACTCCTTTGTCACTTGGTATTGAGACACTAGGTGGAATATTCACTAGGCTAATCAACCGGAACACAACCATTCCAACAAAGAAAAGTCAGGTATGTCTTTGGTGCATATTGTTTGCATTTTTTCCTTAGTGGGGATTATCGGTATATTATAAACTTTTTTAGTAGCTCTTGGAACAGAATAAGTTTGACAACTTTAGTTTTTAGATGCATGGAAGCATGCTGTAATTGCTTTGAAAAATATTTCTTTGGATATAATTTATTTTCTTGTTCTATGTTTGATGGGGATTCTTTGATTTTCAGGTGTTCTCTACTGCAGCTGATAACCAGACTCAAGTAGGTATCAAGGTGCTTCAAGGTGAGCGTGAAATGTCTGCTGACAACAAGCTTTTGGGTGAGTTCGACTTGGTAGGCATTCCCCCTGCTCCTAGAGGTATGCCTCAGATTGAGGTTACATTTGACATTGATGCCAATGGTATTGTCACTGTTTCGGCCAAGGATAAGGCCACCGGTAAAGAACAGCAAATTACGATACGTTCCTCTGGTGGTCTCTCGGAGGACGAGATTGAGAAGATGGTCAAAGAAGCTGAGTTGCATGCGCAGAAGGACCAACAAAGGAAAAGTCTGATCGATGTAAAAAACAATGCAGACACCTCTATTTATAGTGTAGAGAAGAGTTTGAATGAGTACAGGGACAAGATTCCTAGTGAAATTGCAAAAGAAATCGAAGGTGCTGTTGCAGATTTGAGGAAGGCAACGGAAGGAGAGGATGTTGACGAGATCAAGGCAAAGATAGATGCAGCGAATAAAGCTGTCTCAAAGATTGGGGAGCACATGTCTGGTGGTTCTGGTGGTGCCCAAGGAGGTTCTTCTGGAGGTGCTCAAGGTGGTGACCAGGCCCAAGAAGCCGAATACGAGGAGGTGAAAAAGTGAGTGGTGAGGCACTAATTCTGTTCACAGCTTGTATTTTTTTTTTTCAAGTGGAAACAAACGCCACTGGAGAGATGATCGTTTTGTTTGATGATGATGCATAGGTTGTTTATTGTTTAGCAGTTTTATATCTAAATGAAGAAGGTTGAATGTAATAATAGCATGTTGGGAATTGGAGTCCACAGACCTTTCAACATGAGATAAATTTTTCCTTAAGAAATGGAGAAATAAGGAGATTACTTTATTAGTAGAAATTTAGGCTGGATGGTAAATAAAAACGTTATGCTGTCAATGCTTTATGTAATCAATAGTTTTGCCTGCGCTGGTTTTTCAGCTTTTCTTCATTGTTTGGGACGGACTATGGTTGTGAACTAGGTCAACATCAACTTGGAATTGAATGTTGTTGTTGGACTTGGATATACTCCACTTGTCCGAGGATCTGCCATATACGGAGGACGGAGTTTCGTATCTTTTGAATTAGGAATTTGAATTTGCCAGACATTTGGGGTTTGCTGTCCCCTACGCATGAACACATTAGTTCATAAAAAAGGAAAGATACATTCAGTATTTAAGATTTTTATAATACAAATTATTAGGGTATCAAAATTTTTAAAGGAAAAGAGTCAAGTTTGTTTTGTTTTCTGAGAATAGTTTATTTCCATGAAAATGGAGGCAATAGCATTGCTCCGGTTTGTTATATTTTTCTATGGACTCTTTTTCGGGCGAATATCCTAAAAATACCAAAAAAAATTAAAAATTATCGGAAAAGACAGGTTTCAAAAATATTGATCGGAAAGGGCAATTTTCCCAAAAATCGCGTCACGTCGGTAGCGTTTTTTGGGAAAAGCTAAAGCGTCCATGTGGGGCGCTTTAGGCCCTCTCAAAAAACGCTCACGAGGGCGCTTTATTGAGGTGGCCTAAAGTGCTCCCCATGGACGCGCTTTTAGGTCAAGAATTGTCAAAAATTTGACCGTTGGACCCCAACGATCAAAAAAGCAACGTAAAAAAAAATTATAAATACCCCCAACCCTTCATTTTTTCACACTTCAATCATTTCTCATTTTTCTCTCAATTTTCTCTCAATTTTCTCTCAAGTTTCTCTCAAAGCCCTTGAAATTTACGCTTAAATTTCAAAATAGTCTTCTATCATTTGAAAAAGCCCTTTATAATTTTTTTAATATATTTATTTTTTGGAAAATTTAAAATTCTTTATCTGAGTGCAATGGTAGGGATTTACATCGCCTGACAAAGAATCACATTGGCGTCAAAGAATTGAAAATGGTAAGTTTGAATTTTAATTTTCAATATTATTAAATTTTTTAATTATGCAATTTTAATTAATTTTGAATTTTATTATTTTTAAAGCAATCATAGATCGGTGTTGCAATGTTATATTCGCAACATGCCTAGTCCCCATCGCCATTGATCGAGAATTACCTACGGAAGCGGGTTTTTGGCACATGGCCACGATAGTAGGGGTTCAAGTTGGACCCGATTTTGATCGGTAGCGTTGATAGAGAGGTGGAGACCGAGACGCACACTTTTCATACGCCATGCGAGAGTGTACCATCACCTTAGAAGATGTGCGATTCTGATTGGGATTACGGTGGACGGTCGGTAGTCACCGGTCCGTAATATCTCTCGATTGATGGCCAGATGCTACGAGCTCTGGGTGCCATTCCGGATAAATTGCAAGGAGGTCGGATCGATATGGTTTGGTTACGAGACATTCCCGCAAACGAATGAAGATTCGATCAAGATGAAAGAATACTGTATGCAGGCATACATACTTCGATAATTGGAGGCTATCGATGGGACCTCTCTAGAAACCTCGTCCACCGAGATGGCTCTCAAACTTGTTGATTTCGAGCGGTAGGTGAATTGAGTTGGGGTCCGCCGTGCTATCGAGGTTGTAACGGAGATGTGCAGGCGACGGTGCGGATAAAGCAAAAATCGGAGGTTGCCTATCACTCTGCAGTCATGGGCATGGTTTCGATTTTCAGTTTTACGTCCTCGACTCGACCAGCCATATTCATTCCCATTGATAACGAGGTAAATTTAATATTATATATTTACAATTATGTCGTAGATTTATAGTATAATTGCATGCCACATGCCTCAGGCAATATCGATGGTGTGTGCGATGCCACATGCTTCCCTGTCGTTCTATTGCCACAAGTATTCCAGGCCCCGATTCGATATAACGATATGTCGTTGAGGCGGACATGCCTCCTTAACCTAGATAGGAAGAAGTCCCGCTTATCACCGCTTCCCTAGTGTTATTGCGAACTAATCGGAAGGATTCTCCCACCGTCTTGTGCCACGACTAGCAATAGCCGACGCGTATATCTACCATACATGAAGGTACCGTCAATTTGTACCAATGGCTTGCGGTATGTAAAAGCATCTCGGCATTGCTTAAATGTCCGCATCAGCGCTTGAACACCGCGCATCCACGGAAAGCAGACGATCGTTATGTCTGTAATACGGTTCGTTTCAATGTCTGCTTGTCGCTGGGACATATCTCTCCAAAGACTTACACCACCGCCACACTTCATTATATGAAGCGTCCCACCGACCGTGAAACTTTTCCAACGCCTTCTACTTGGCTATCCAAGCCTTTCTGTAAGAGGCCGTGTACCCCATTTGGCTACAAATATTGCCAATTAAGGTAAGATCAGTAGTTTTGGGATCGGCCTTCACCGTCGGGATTATTAAATCATCCAACATGTCGAATCCATCCTCGGATGATCTTGTGTTACACCATCCGCAAGTACGTTAAATAATGCAACATTACATAATATTAGTGTTATTCAAAATCATTGAACACATAGTGGTATTGTCTTAGGTAAGACATGTATGTGGACCTTTGTACTTCTTCACCTCCCACATCCCGTCCTTTTTCTCAACGACGCCATGATTTTCCATGCACATGTGCCGTCTTGCACAAAGACACTTCGCCTCGCACCTATCGAGCTTTGATTTAACCATAGTGTAGTTAACCCCATTCCCGATCTTTGTATTGTTTCAATGCACCAAGAAAAGTGTTCTTGTTGGAAAACGGTTACCAACTTCTAATTGGTCCGAATCCAACGAAGAATTTGTACGATCCACGTCCGTGTGGTAGTTCAGAAACTCCAATGCATCATCTTGAGATAGATCGACATTATGCATGTAAGGCCGGAGGCGAGTATGCCTGAATAGCGGATCTTCTTCTTCGTCTCAATCGCCTCAACATCTTTGGTACAATTGGAACGGGCTCCGGTTCGAAAATAGTCCAACTTCTACACCGTCAGCCCTGCTCCCGAGGTGGATCCACATCGGATTCATCGTCCGATCCTCCATAACTCGTAACAAACGAAGACCCTCATTTGGTGGATGCCGTCGGTAATACATCATCCTCCTTAAACATCTTTCGTAAAGATTCCAATCGTATTTGGATTGCCATCCACTAGAAGTTGATGACGCCCCCAATACGTATTTCGCCATCCGATGTCGATTGACGAATATGCATGTCCCATCCACCAACCGAGTGTCGTGTGGGGTTATGTTTTCCATACTACCACCGCACACGGGCACTTCGTGTTTTGCCTCCCACTTACAGAGTGTCGACTGGGTCGTGTATTCCCTCGAACGATACTAGATGTTGAGGTAGCGACCGGATCACTTGGAGATGAAAATTCTACATATAACTCGAGATAGAGGCGATCCATCGGCAAAATGAGTCTCCACCATTGCCTCAAGGCTCCGGGACCTTTGATGTCGAATCGTCATATCTCACCGGATCAACCAAGCGCAAAATCTATACTTAATAGATCTAAGAATTGCTTGAAAGATGCTGGCATTTCCACAAATGATGTTGATGAGGTTCTTCTTGTTGGAGGGATGACACGTGTACCTAAAGTGCAAGAAGTAGTTTCAGGGATCTTTGGGAAGAGTCCAAGCAAAGGAGTCAATCCTGACGAGGCTGTTGCTATGGGGCAGCAATTCAGGGTGGTATACTTCGTGGTGATGTTAAAGAGTTGCTTCTGCTTGATGTAACTCCTTTGTCACTTGGTATTGAGACACTAGGTGGAATATTCACTAGGCTAATCAACGGAACACAACCATTCCAACAAAGAAAAGTCAGGTATGTCTTTGGTGCATATTGTTTGCATTTTTCCTTAGTGGGGATTATCAGTATATTATAAACTTTTTAGTAGCTCTTGGAACAGAATAAGTTTGACAACTTTAGTTTTTAGATGCATGTAAGCATGCTGTAAAGGCTTTAAAAATACTTCTTTGGATATAATTTATTTTCTTTTTCTATGTTTGATGGGGATTCTTTGATTTTCAGGTGTTCTCTACTGCAGCTGATAACCAGACTCAAGTAGGTATCAAGTGCTTCAAGGTGAGCGTGAAATGTCTGCTGACAACAAGCTTTTGGGTGAGTTCGACTTGGTAGGCATTCCCCTGCTCCTAGAGGTATGCCTCAGATTGAGGTTACATTTGACATTGATGCCAATGGTATTGTCACTGTTTCGCCAAGGATAAGGCCACCGGTAAAGAACAGCAAATTACGATCGTTCCTCTGGTGGTCTCTCGGAGGACGAGATTGAGAAGATGGTCAAAGAAGCTGAGTTGCATGCGCAGAAGGACCAACAAAGGAAAAGTCTGATCGATGTAAAAACAATGCAGACACCTCTATTTATAGTGTAGAGAAGAGTTTGAATGAGTACAGGGACAAGATTCCTAGTGAAATTGCAAAAGAAATCGAAGGTGCTGTTGCAGATTTGAGGAAGGCAACGGAAGGAGAGGATGTTGACGAGATCAAGGCAAAGATAGATGCAGCGAATAAAGCTGTCTCAAAGATTGGGGAGCACATGTCTGGTGGTTCTGGTGGTGCCCAAGGAGGTTCTTCTGGAGGTGCTCAAGGTGGTGACCAGGCCCAAGAAGCCGAATACGAGGAGGTGAAAAAGTGAGTGATGAGGCACTAATTCTGTTCACAGCTTGTATTTTTTTTTTTTTCAAGTGGAAACAAACGCCACTGGAGAGATGATCGTTTTGTTTGATGATGATGCATAGGGTGTTTATTGTTTAGCAGTTTTATATCTAAATGAAGAAGGTTGAATGTAATAATAGCATGTTGGGAATTGGAGTCCACAGACCTTTCAACATGAGATAAATTTTTCCTTAAGAAATGGAGAAATAAGGAGATTACTTTATTAGTAGAAATTAGGCTGGATGGTAAATAAAAACGTTATGCTGTCAATGCTTTACGTAATCAATAGTTTTGCCTGCGCTGGTTTTTCAGCTTTTCTTCATTGTTTGGGACAGACCATGGTTGTGAACTAGGTCAACATCAACTTGGAATTGAATGTTGCTGTTGGACTTGGATATACTCCACTTAGTCCGAGGATCTGCCATATACGGAGTACGGAGTTCCGTATCTTTTGAATTAGGAATTTGTATTTGCGAGTACATTTGGGGTTTGCTTTCCCTACGCATGAACACATTAGTTCATAAAAAAGGAAAGATACATTCAGTATTTAAGATTTTTATAATACAAATTATTAGGGTATCAAAATTTTAAAGGAAAAGAATCAAGTTTGTTTTGTTTTTGAGAATAGTTTATTTCCATGAAAATGGAGGCAATAGCATTTCCGGTTAATTTTAGAAAATTTTTTGGTATTTTGGGATATTTGACTCCTGAAGTTTTATTGAAAAATATTTTTATATTTTTTATGTAATTTTTGAAAAGTGCAAATTAATTTTCTAAAAAGACATCTTTATGGGTGATTTTATTTTATATGAAAATTAACATAAAGTTTAATATTATTATATTAATAATAATTTTTAAAAGTATTTAAAATTAATAAAATATTAATATAAAATATTATAATTTTAATATTATTAAACATATATATACATGAGATAATAAAAGGAGGCAACTAACTGCATTTAGATCAAATAAATCTTATATGTGATGCACTAAGTTTATCTTCTAACAACAATTTCTTTAATAGGAAAGTTAGGAAATTCAAAAATGGTAAATTCAACATCACAATCAAGCCTGATTTAGCAAACCAATCTGCTATTGTATTATACTCTCTCGAAAGGTAACTTTTTGTAACATTTGACCTCATTAATTCTTTGTACAAGGTTCATAGAAAAATTATTTACAAAACTTTTCATTATCATCTCAATAAGTCAATAGCATCCATGTAGTCACTTTCAACAATAACCTTACTATAATTCCTTAATCGAACCACTTTTAGTCCACTTAAAATAGACCACAACTCAGACTTAAGAGTAGAGCCCCTCCTAATACATTTCTTGAAACCTTCAATCCAGTTCCTCACCAAGTCTCTCACCACTCCACTAACTATCGGTGTCCATTCACTTTTGAAGACCTATCAACATTGACCTTAACCCATCTAAGACTCGGCGAATGCCATTTTACCCTCACCCTTTGATTCACTCCCAATGACCCTAAGTTTGAACTGTCAAATATTCCCCAACAAACACCCATGAACCATATAAGAGTACGTTGTTTTAGTCTGAATAAGATTCAAACTTCACTAGAAAATAATCATTTTCAATATCCATAAGCTGGAAGCGCATAAATGGTTTCCACAGTGAACAAACTTTGTTCCATAAGGCATTGTACCTTATCTTCCTCCCTAAAAGTTTGATGACCACAGTTTTTTACATGCCCTCCTCAATTATTGAATAGACTCTATTAGAAAAAGCAATTGAGGGAACACCATCAATAACCTCATTTCGTATATTCCCATCTAACAAATCAATACCATCCCTTCCCATTTATTCTCCAGAGAATTATTCAAAGGAGGTGAGTTAATCATCGTATATTTAAATGAGAAAGGTTTACAAACCAAAAGCTTTGTCTATTCACTCCTTCCTCCACCATCGGAAGGGTCTTCTTCTCTCCGCCTCACTTTCTTCACCGCCCGACCAAGAAATCCCGCCCACGTCTTCACTCATTTCTTCCTAATTTTCACAACCTAACCACACTTCATTAAAGAAACTCTACTTCCACTCTCGAAATCTCGAGCTCAGAACACAGTGTTATACGTACCTTGCCCTATATATTAAACATACATATTTCATTATCTATCAAATCATATAATAAATTATTTAATATTTCAATTTTATTTTAATAGTAAATTTAAAAAAATAATTTTCATATATTATTGAAAATATTCAATATTAATATTTTAATAATAAATATTTATTACAATTATATATATTAATAATAAATGTTTTGTAGTATAAAGGTTAAAATCTGTAATAAGTCTATGTACTCTTGACAAATTTGGAATTTAGTCATTGTACTTTTATTTTCAAGAATTTAATCTCTTTACTTTTCAAATTTGGAAACCAAGTTCAATTGTTAACATTGTTAATTTTTTATCAATTTTTTTGATGTCACATTTTTATATAAAAAATACTCGGTGTAAGAGCCTAATTTTGATCGGGCCTGTTAAAAAAAAAAAATAAAAAGTCCATTTTTATAGTCCATATTACAAAAATCCTTATGGCCCAAATTACAACCACTAGCCCAATACCCGAATACCCATTAAAACAGACCTAACCCAATTCTACACTGACCCAAAATAAAAAAGGCCCAAAAGGGCCCAAACGTTAAAAGAAACAGGAAACCCTAGGGTTTCCTAGGCGCCGCAGCACCCCAATCGCCTGATCACGCCTTTCGCGCCGCAACCACCAGAATCCCCCTTTGCGCCACAAGCCTCGCTATCGTCAGGCCCCGATTCACGCATGGATCACGCCCCATCACCGCCGCATTCTTCTCGTTTACCTACAAATGAAGAAAGAAACAGTAGTAGATCGCAGCAAACATGGAAATCATTTTATGTCTTTTTATTATTTGTTTCAAAAGGCTATAAAAGCCTATAATAAACTTGTAACAGGACATGAAAACAGAGAACACAAAAAAAAAAAAAGATTCAAAAGTACAGAGAAATAAAATATATTTGCAGTGGTGATTTTTTAACATTTGTCTCTATTTTATTTTCTTTTCATTTCATGCGTTTTTCAAAAATACATATATAAAAAAGGGGAGAAAAGTGTTTACCGTTTGATCGGGATTAAAAAAGAGGTGTTTGGGCTTTTAATCACCACCACAAGAGGCGCGAACGGTGGCACGTATGGAGGTCGAATACCGGAACTCAGGCCAGAGCTAAACTTCAGGCCAAGAGAAAGGGAGAGCTCCTTAGGGAGTTTTAAGTTTTTTTTTAAAATAGTCTTACAAATGATTTTTTTAACGATTTTTTTTTATTTATAACAGTTTAAAAATGACGCCGTTTTGGCTTAATTTGATAAGCACAAAATGACGTCGTTTTAAGACTTGTGACCCGCGTTGACCCAACCTAGGGAGGATCCGCGTGTTTTTGCTAAATGGTATAATTTCCTTTTCGGTCCTTCCGCAATTTGTTTTAATTTTAATTTAATCCAATCTGTATTTTTGTTATTTATTAAATAGGTCCCAAAATTAATTTTTGTGTTTCAATTTAACCCTGGGCTGTTTCAAAGGTAAAATTTGGAACGATGCCGTTTTGGAGAAAAGGTTTATTTGTCACTTTGGCCCTTGTATTTTAACGCGCGTTTTAATTTAATCCTTTTTATTTTTTTAATAGCTATTTAACCCTGTTTTCTTTATTTTAATTTTATTTTCATCCTTTTTATTTTATTATTTTATATTATAATTAATAGTTTCATCACATTAAAATTTTCTATATTATTTTCTTATATTTATTAATTTATTAATAATACAAAATTTTTATATATATATATATTTTATATGTATTATTTATATATTATTATTTTATATATTATTTGTTATATTATATTTTGTATATTATATAGTATTATATTATATATTTTAAATTATCTATATTATCTAACATATCTTATTTTTATTATTTATACTATTTATGTAGTTTTATACATGTTTTACTAAAATACTTTATACTATTTATTTTTACTTTTCACTGCTATCATTTATATATATATATTATTAAATTTTATTATAGGTACTTTTTTATCTTGAATTTGTGCTATTTTATATAAAAGTATTATTATTTTTGTTTAATTTATTATTATTTTATTATTGCCATTATATGTTTTTATTTGCTTTAGATTGTTTATTATTGTTTAGCATAGTTCATTATATTTGTGTTAGTATTTTATCATTTATTGTTAGTATGATTTGTAGATTATATTTTTATTATTTATAATTTGTTATTTATTTTAATATATATTGTAATATCTTATCCAAACCATAGCTTTTATAAAAACATATTTTGAATCGATACCATTTATTTCAAATGATTTTCAAAGTATGGTGATATGTGATATTTGGGGAATTTCGAGAAGAATCTTGCCCTACCTTATTGAGTTTGATTTTTTTCGTGAAACTTTAAGTATTACGTATCTCCTTTTTCTAAATTTATTTCAAATGATTTTTAAAATATGATGATATGTGATATTTGGGAAATTTCGAGAAGAATCTTGCCCTAACTTATTGGGTTCGATTTTTCTCGTGAAACTTTAGGTATTAGGTATCTCCTTTTTTAAGAAATTTGAAATTTATCAATTTCAAAATAAAAAACCTATTCTTGGGAATTCAAAGTGTTTTGCCTTAACTTACTGGATTCGATATTTTGCATCTCGAGGTAGGAATTTCCTCAAATAAAGACGAGCTTAATTTTAAAGTTGTGAGGTGCTATACCTTAACTTATTGGGTAAAGTACTTTACTTCTTTGGGATAGGTAAGTCTTTGTTTTCTTTCAAATAAAAGGATCATATTTTATAATTTTCTTATTTTCAACATTTGGACATGATTTTATCGATTTGGTACCAATTTTTAGGCGTTATGAGGGTGCTAACCCTTCCTCATACGTAACCGACTCCCGAACTCGTTTTCTTGTTTTTGTGGACCAAAAATGTTTTTAAAATAAAACATTTTACAAGGTGATTCAATCACACCTAAGTAAGAAAGATTGGTGACGACTCCGGTTTTTGTTTTTTAAAGTCGATCCCCATTTTCTAAAAACCGATTTTAAAATTGTTTCGACACTCGGTATTATCGTAACTAAAAAATGACGTTATAATGAACATGAATTTAACAAATTATTTTTAATAATGTTAACAACTGAACCTGAATTTTGATATCTAAGAAGTAGGACTAACCCAAAATAAAAGCACATAGAATAAATTTCAAATTTACTGAATAGTACAAGGACTTATGACATATTTTAACCTAGTATAAAAATATGAATACTTTAATTATATAAATATGAGTATTTGTTTAAGTAATGTTTAGCCTCATTTATCCCTTACAACTCTAATGTGTCAATATGTACTCTCATATATGTAATATATAATTTAAATTAAGTTTTAATTAAGTATTATTTATTATTAAATTTATATATGACATTGATTGTTACAAAATATTTTCTTATTATAAAATAAATTTCAATTGTTAAAAGAAAATTGCACTATAATATTTTATAACAAATATATTTATGTCGTTGTTTGTTTTACAAAGAACAATGTAAAATATAAATTTATACATATAAAATAAACTCAATTAAACAATAAAAACATAAGAAAATCTCAAATGTATGTTTGTTTCATTGAAAATAGTTTTTAGGAAATATTTTTAGGAAATTTGACAAATAACACTAAATATTTTACACAGATTCATCAAAACACTAGAAAATATTAATTTTTCCAGAAAAATAATTTATTTTTCACAAAATATTTTCAGTGAAACAAGCAGAGCCTATATTGCTTTGAGGCAGGGGCAAAGCCAGAACAATTTTTAGGGGGCGGATAAAATTTTAATTTTTTATAGTCTATATCTTTATAATTTGTAAAGGATTAAATTGAATTTTTATAATTTTAGGGGGGCCGAAGTGCAATTTTATCTTTATTAATTTAAAATTTTTAAAAAATTCTAAGAACCTTTTAAACAATTTTACATTTTAGGGAGACCAAGTCCCATGCCAACCCCCTGGCTACGCCACTATGTTAACCAATTTATGAGCGTTATGCATGCTTAGAAACTTCGATTTTTGTAATCTAGATATGTTCATTGAACACATGCTACTTCTTAAGCATGTTAAATGTCGTAGAGTTGTTGATTTCTTGCATAATAGGCAAATGTTAGTGGGGTAGTAGAAACTGCTTTTTTGAAAGAAATAGTCAAAAGAAGCCCAATGATTGGCAAAAACTCTTGAGCTTGTAATAGGACATATGTGACAGTTGGAAATAGGTGTTTGGAGGAGTTGAAGCTCTTGATTTGGTGTTTGGAATGACAAGTAGCCATGAAATCTAACAAAAAGCAAGCGGGATTTACCATAGAAAATCTTGGAAAGGCATCGGTCTGCGGAGTCTTTGCTAATAAGAATGCTTGAAAAGAAAAAGCCCAGGTGCATTAAATCTGTGATACGCTATTTATGACCAATGCTTTTGTTTGGGACAAATCTCAACCTGGTCTCCTTTCTCTTAAGCCAAGAAGAAGCTCCAATGAGAGCTAGCGAACAAATATTTGGGGAGGGTACCTGGATCTTCTTAGATAGAAGTCCGAGGGTTAATGTTGTACAAAAAATCTATGTATGCTAACGATATCTATATATATATATATATATATATACATAATTTGGTTCAGAGCTTTCATCTATAAAGCTCTATTCTTGCAATCCCAAGAATTGTTAGGACGAAGAATTAGGGTTAAAATTAGATTCTGAGTAGTTTGTTTATCAGATGTTGGTATAAAGCGTAAATATGGTGGAGGAAGAAGCCTGGTGTTATACTTGGATTGTTGATGGTATCAATTCTAGTAATTGGTATTAAGGGTTGTAAGAACGTGGTGGGTGGGGATTACTGGCTTGACAGACATACTGAGTGGCAGGTGGATATGATGGGATTTTCGAGGATTTTTTCATTAGGTTGCTAGTTTACAAAATGGTGAGGTGCAAGGAGTTGCTTTAGAAGAAGAGAAAAGTATGAAGCATAGGAGACTAAGGTTGAAGAAGAAGATCCTCCTTAGATCAAGAATGTGTATTTATAGATTATGTTAGCCATCCCAGGTAATGGGGTTGTGACATGTGTTTGGCACTGAATTTATCATGGTTGGCCATTTAGGACGCATGGAAGCCTTCTAAATAAGTGGAGATGGGATTGACATGGACTAGGTGAGACTGCAGGTGTGATTTATGTATAGAAGATTTAACACTTAATCATAGTAAGGTAATTCAAGGCACTCAGCATATTATAATGAATATGCTTGCGAGGTTTATAGCTAATGAAGTGTAGCCCTTGGGAAAATTCATAGCTGGCAAAGTGATGGTGGCGAAGCCCACACTGTTAAGGTACTAACAACAAATTAGCTTAAGTGGTAGCGTAATTATCCATATGTGCCTTATATGTTGTATGACACGAGTTCAAACTTTATATTTTTCTTCTTTTTCTTTCTTCTTCCTCTTATATTATTCTTTTTCTATAAGTGTGAGCATTTTAGATTTCATGATTTTGATAAATGATTTTAGAATAGGATTAATGGTTAAATCGGCTAGGCCGTCAATTCTCGGTTGGATTAGTTTATTCGATTCGATCATATACATTATTAAACATTCATAAAAATAAAAATATTTTAAAAATGAAGAAACTGGTTCAATAATTTTTTTAGCTTGATTCAACAGATCTGTATCAATTCCTCAGTCAACCAGTTTATCCTTGTCTTCAGATCGATACCTCAACCTATTTCTGGTCAAACCGACTGATTCATTTCAATTTTGAAAGAACTTTTGATTGATGAAAGAACTTTTTCAATCTCGTCAGATCGAGTAAGTAGGTAGTGAAAAAGCTAACGGTGAAGTTGGAAAATAAAATTAATCACCATCTTAGGGTAGAATTATAGTTTACCAACAAAAACTAACACTACATTTGGTTAGAATAGCGCTGTAATTGAATATAATTGTAATAGAATAGAGCTATAATATATAATTCAATTGTTTGGTTGAATGGAATAGAGTTGTAATAATATTTTTATATTTGATTGAATAGAATAAATATTGTAATAGCATAAGGAAAAAGACTTAAATAATCAAATTACTCTTAGCATAATTTTTAAGTAAATTAATATTGTTATTGTTATTAAAGTTTAATAGGATTATTATTAAATATAATTTAATAAAAATAAAAATATATAATTTAATAAAATTCTTAATATAATTATTATTAAAATATAAAATAATAATAATATATAATATATAATATATAATATTAGACAAATAATATATAACTTACTTTATTATTTTTAAACTACAATACGTATTTAATGTGTTAGAAACAAATAATTTAACTATCCTCTAAATTAAAAAGTAAAAGATTAAAAGTAATAAATAATTTAAAAATTATATTTTATATCTAAACATAATATTTATACATTAATAAAAAATTACATAATGTTATTAACTTATATTTCATAATCTATAAGTTAAATCTTACGGCATAAAAAAGTTACATGGGATGCCGGCTAGTGAAGACAAGTGATACATCAAAAGTTGAATTGCCTCCATTGTGTCATGAATGCGCAACTCGTGCAACATTTTGTCAGTGTTTTTAAAAAATACAATCGAGAAAATGATAATAGTGAGAAAATGAATGGAAGAACCAACAGATTTCTTCTGCAAACATTGTCGAAGAACAAGAAGCTAACTGAGTTTCAAAAATGTTTTGATTGAATTCTTCATCTGCTTTTCTTGAAAAATAGTCCCTGCCACACCAAAATCCTTCATTGGAGTTAGAGGTGTGCATGAGTTGAGCCGGGTTCAACTAAAAATTTAGACTCATTTATTAGGTTCGGATCAGGCCGGGCCCAAAAAATTAGGCCTAAAATTTTGTCCAAGCCTAACCCATATAAAAATGCTAAAACCCAATCTCGCCTAGCCCGACCCGTATTAATTTTTTATAATATTTTATATAATTTTTAAATATATATAATACATCAAAAATATTAAAAAATATTAAAATAAATAATTTTCAACAAATTGAAAATAAATTTTAAAAAATATGCAGACTTAAATAATACTAAAATAGATACAACTTAACAAGCAAATGCCTCTAAAATAATAACAAAATTAACAAATGTCTTTAAAATAATAACAAAATTAACAATAAAATAAGTTTTATATAATATCTAAACAATAACAATAAAATAATAGAAATATAATAGTAAAATGGTAGTAAAATAAGGGAAAAAATAAGAAAATATTATTAAAAATAGTTTTTTTATTTCATGAATTGGTTGGGCAGGCCAAAAATATCTTACCCGAGCTTGACCTATTTTTTAAACGGGTTTTATTTTTTTGTCTAAATCTATTTTTTAAACTTATATTTTTATCCAAACTCTCTTACATTTTGAACGAACCTTCAGACCGAGCTGAATTGTCCTGCCCATACACACTTCTAATTGGAGTCATTTAACTTGTATATTAACACAATTACCTAACACCGAACACCTATCGGTAGGAGTAATAGAAAATGACGTGGCTCCACGCTAACCATCAGATCTGACTTTCATTTAATTGACGTGGCATACTATCGACCGTATTATTATAGAGCAACAGTCTACAGAGCGGGCAGCCGAGCCCATTCCGTTGTTAATCTAGAACCTTCGATCACTTGCCAGAAAATCTCAACCTCATTGCAAAAAACCCTCTATAATAAAGCAAAACCCTAAACCCTAGACGCCTCTTCTTCATTCTATATTAACCAACGGAGCACCCTCATTTCTATCTCTGTCGATCCTTCTTGTTCTATTACAATTTATAGCTATGGCTACGGCAGCTCTGCTTCGTTCATTCCGACGACGTGACGTCGCTGCTTCTCCTTTCTCTGCCTATAGATGCGTAAGTTTCTAACTCTTATGTCTGCTTTAAAGCTTTTCGTGTTCGGTGGTTGTGATTTTTCTAATTGAATTGTGCTTCGTGATGTTGTATTCTGTTTGGTTGTTGAGGAGGCCGAGGAAAAGGAATTTATCCAGATGTTTTTACCTTTTTTATCTGTGGGTTACTCGAAGTAGTAGATAAAAATATTTTCGTTCATTTAAACTGAATCTTTTGGGAGTATTATTTGGTTGATTGGAGCTTCTTTAGATGGTCAAGAAAAAAAGGTGGATCGTGCCGTCCCTTAATATCTTAGGAAATTAAAGGACGACTATACATGTTTATTTATTGTATTGTGTCTCTCATAGCTTTGTTCTCTTGACTAAATTTGAGGTATCATTGTTACACGTGTGTCTCTTTGGTTCAAGTTCGTTTAAGCTTTACTTTCTGCGTTTTCTTGAATTTTGGTTGAGATTTGGTTATGTGAAAATGGTTATTTCAGTTCGTTGGCCAATTACTTCAACAATATTCCCAGTGAATGAAAAGGATGGTGCCTCATGCTTAATTGCTTGTTGTGCAGCTTACTAACAATGGCAAGACCTCAGCGGGAATTAATTGGACAAGTTTTTGTCGAGCATTCAGGTAACAATTGTTTTGGTTATTCTCATTATTGTCTATTTATTGTAAATTTCTGATTGCCCTTTTTTCTTTTTCTTTCATGCAGTTCAAAACCTGCCGGCAATGATGTCATTGGTATTGATTTGGGTACGACCAACTCCTGTGTTGCTGTCATGGAGGGAAAGGTAAGATTTAGAGTAGTTGGTGGATGTCCTTAACAATTTTGTTGTTAGCTTTGGAAGTTAAGGTCATCATCTCTGATCGAGTCTGTCATTGATGTCAGAATCCCAAAGTTATTGAGAACTCTGAAGGTGCACGAACGACACCTTCTGTTGTTGCCTTCAACCAAAAGGGAGAGTTACTTGTGGGCACCCCCGCAAAACGTCAGGCTGTGACCAATCCAACCAACACAGTTTTTGGAACCAAGCGTCTAATCGGTAGAAGATATGAAGATCCTCAGACGAAAAAGGAAATGGGAATGGTTCCTTTCAAGATTGTCAAGGCTCCCAATGGAGATGCGTGGGTTGAAGCAAATGGGCAGCAATATTCTCCTAGTCAAATTGGGGCATTTATTTTGACCAAAATGAAAGAAACTGCAGAGGCTTATCTTGGAAAGGGTGTTTCTAAAGCAGTTATCACTGTTCCAGCTTATTTCAATGATGCCCAGAGGCAAGCAACTAAGGATGCTGGTAGAATTGCAGGCCTTGATGTTGAGAGAATAATCAATGAGCCTACTGCTGCTGCCCTTTCATATGGAATGAACAACAAGGAGGGTCTCATTGCTGTCTTTGATCTTGGTGGCGGTACATTTGATATCTCAATTTTGGAGATTTCAAATGGTGTCTTTGAGGTAAGCAATAAGCATCTTTTATTTATTTCTAAGTGGGTTTGTTTTAGAGAGATTAGGCCAGTTGTACTGATAACAATCGTGTTCAGGTCAAAGCAACAAATGGTGATACTTTCTTGGGAGGAGAGGATTTTGACAATGCATTGCTGGATTTCTTGGTGAGTGAATTCAAGAAGACTGAGGGAATTGATCTTTCGAAGGATAGGCTCGCACTTCAGAGGCTTCGGGAAGCTGCTGAGAAAGCTAAAATTGAACTCTCATCAACATCGCAGACTGAAATTAATCTTCCATTTATAACAGCTGATGCTTCTGGGGCAAAACACTTGAATATCACATTGACCAGATCAAAGTTTGAATCTTTGGTAAATCACTTGATTGAGAGGACCAAAGCTCCTTGTAAGAATTGCTTGAAAGATGCTGGCATTTCCACAAATGATGTTGATGAGGTTCTTCTTGTTGGAGGGATGACACGTGTACCTAAAGTGCAAGAAGTAGTTTCAGGGATCTTTGGGAAGAGTCCAAGCAAAGGAGTCAATCCTGACGAGGCTGTTGCTATGGGGGCAGCAATTCAGGGTGGTATCCTTCGTGGGGATGTTAAAGAGTTGCTTCTGCTTGATGTAACTCCTTTGTCACTTGGTATTGAGACACTAGGTGGAATATTCACTAGGCTAATCAACCGGAACACAACCATTCCAACAAAGAAAAGTCAGGTATGTCTTTGGTGCATATTGTTTGCATTTTTTCCTTAGTGGGGATTCTCAGCATATTATATGCTTTTTTAGTAGCTCTTGGAACAGAATAAGTTTGACAACTTTAGTTTTTAGATGCATATAAGCATGCTCTAAATGCTTTGAAAAAATATTTCTTTGGATATAATTTATTTTCCTTTTCTATGTTTGATGGGGATTCTTTGATTTTCAGGTGTTCTCTACTGCAGCTGATAACCAGACTCAAGTAGGTATCAAGGTGCTTCAAGGTGAGCGTGAAATGTCTGCTGACAACAAGCTTTTGGGTGAGTTCGACTTGGTAGGCATTCCCCCTGCTCCTAGAGGTATGCCTCAGATTGAGGTTACATTTGACATTGATGCCAATGGTATTGTCACTGTTTCGCCAAGGATAAGGCCACCGTAAAGAACAGCAAATTACGATACGTTCCTCTGGTGGTCTCTCGGAGGACGAGATTGAGAAGATGGTCAAAGAAGCTGAGTTGCATGCGCAGAAGGACCAACAAAGGAAAAGTCTGATCGATGTAAAAAACAATGCAGACACCACTATTTATAGTGTAGAGAAGAGCTTGAATGAGTACAGGGACAAGATTCCTAGTGAAATTGCAAAAGAAATCGAGGGTGCTGTTGCAGATTTGAGGAAGGCAACGGAAGGAGAGGATGTTGACGAGATCAAGGCCAAGATAGATGCAGCGAATAAAGCTGTCTCAAAGATTGGGGAGCACATGTCTGGTGGTTCTGGTGGTGCCCAAGGAGGTTCTTCTGGAGGTGCTCAAGGTGGTGACCAGGCCCATGAAGCCGAATACGAGGAGGTGAAGAAGTGAATGATTAGGCACTGATTCTGTTCAGTTTGTATCTTCTGTTTTCTGATGACCAATTTATGAGTGCAATGCATGTTTAGAAATTCGATTTTTTGTGATGTAGACGTCTTTGTTATACATAGCGCCAAAATTATGCATGTTAAATGTCAAAGGCACAAAACTTGAGAGAGTTGTTGATTTCTTGCATTATATGCAAATGGTAGCGGGGTAGTAGAACCTGCTTCTTTGAAAGAAATAGAAGAAACACAATGTTCAGCATAGACTCTTGAGCTTACTGTAGGAAAAATGTGGCTGTTGGAAATGGGTGTCTGGAGTTGAAGCTCATGATTTGGTGTTGGAATCGCAGATTCCCAAGTATTCTAACAAAAAGCAAGCGGGATTTACCAAAGAAAATCTTGGAAAGGGGTGTACGGGGTGTACAGAGTCTTTGGTAACAAGAATTGCCTGAAAAGAAGAGCTAAGTTGCATCAAATTTGTGATGTGCTTTTCCTTACCATAACCACCATAGATCTAACCAAGGGTCTTGTTTGGAACTAATTTAAACTTTGTGCCCTTTCTCTCAAGGGAGGAGGCTCCAATGAGAGCCAGCGAACAGATATTTGTGGGAAGATTACAGCCTAATTTTATGGCTGCTTTGCTTGCAGTACCTGGGTTTTATTAGATAGAATTCCGAGGGTTAATGAAGCACTTTCTTTAACATTATCTTTTGTTGTAAAAAAGGAATCTATGTAATATTGAACTTATCTCTATGTATCATTTGGTTCAAGCTTTCATGTGCTTGCAGTGCCAAAATTGATAGGATGAAGAGTTAGTGTTGGAGTTAAGATTCCGAGTAGTTTATTTATCAAATGTTGGTATCTAGCCTATTTATGATGGAGGGAATATGGTGTTAAATCTAGATTGCTAATGGTACCAATTCTCATAAGGGTTATAAGGACTTGGTTGATGGGGATTACTAGCTTGGCTGATGTGCTCGGTGGCAAGATTGGTGGATTTGATTGGATTTTCAAGGATATTCTCATCAGTGTGAGCTATGTCGTCTATGTTTTCAGCACACCCAATTGTTAGGAAGAAAGAGGTAAGAGATGTAGGATGGTGATTCACACGGAGGTGAGGTGTAGAGAGTTGCTTTAGAAGAGAATTGTATAAAACATAAGAGTGTGATGTTGAAGAAGAAGATCCTCCAAAGACCAAGGATGTGTATTTATGGGTGATGTTAACCACGCAGGTCATTAGGCCTTTACATATGTCCGACGCTAGTTTTATCATGGTTGGCCAGTTAGGGAGTGTGGTAGCCTTCTAAATGGAATTGACATGAACTAGGCTGGACTTTAGGTGTGATCCATGGATAGAGAAATGCAACACTTATCATTGATGAGGTAGATCGGAGACACTCAATGTGTAGTGGATATATGTCTTTGAGGTTTATAGCTGACGAGGTGTAGCCCTCAGGTGAAGTCATAGCAATCGAAGTAATAGTGGTGAAACTGCATTGTTTAGGTATTAATAACAATTTAGCTCAAGTGGTAGCCTAGTCGACTGGAACGTGAGCAAGTGTCGAGGCTTCGCACCTGAGCAATGTGCAGGAGGGTTGATCATGGTCAGGCATCGGGCCCAGCCAACCGACAAGTGCCTAGCAAGAGGGGCTACGGCATCACACCCCAGCTAGACAATACCGAGGTGAGCATTATTGAGATCTCATGTACTAGCCATCTAGGTGCGCGCGTAGCATCGGAGGCTTCGTGCCTTACAGCGTGCGGGAGCCATGTAGAGTACAGCATGGGCAAGTGGTGCATTAAATAGCCAGCATTGTGGTGCGAATGGAGGTGCGACGGAGCAGCCAACATGAGTGACGGTGACACTGTCGCGTGGGGGTTCTCTGAGAAGTTCATGTGCAACAGGTTTTATTTGCTCGTCGTATTGGTGTTAATTCTCGGGGTGCGTGTTCTTTTGGGAATAGGAAATTTGGCTTTTTCCTAGAAGACTCAAAAAAATACTTCTCATAAATATGATATTTTCATAAATATCGTATGTGATTAAATGTTGTTACATCAATAAGCATGTCTATGCATATATATTAAAGCATGTCATATAGATTAGGAAAGAATGACACTTCAATTTATCTGCATATTAAATATTTATACTTGAAATCGAATTAAACCTTGCATCTTTTTTTAAAAGATTGAGTGGGAGAATGTCCATAAACAAGACTTCTGACCTCCATCAATGCTCTCTGTGCGAATGCATGATAATACTTTGAGTCAGTTTTACCATAACCGTACTTTACGGTAAGTATTATCGTATGGATTCACTTAAGAGATTTTCTTTAAGAGGGCAACCATTCATATGCGTTTCTAGTTGAGATTATTTTATGATTGCTCATAAAAGAGACCATATTTATGATAGATGTTGAGTCTATAGTTATACAATCAAGATTGTTTTAGTTGAAAACTTCCCACAAAGCTCTACTTAAGTTAAAATAATGGTCAAGTTGTGTATGCGTCTAAGTGTTAGATTTACATATTAACAAAGAATATTACACCGCGTTGAGGGGTCAAGCTTTGAATAAATTTATATAACATTTTTATATAAACATATAGCTTAAAAATCAAAAGAAAAAAAATCAAAATACTAAAATATGTGATCAGTAAAACTGAAATTCGAAGAGATAAGTAAATAATGTTTAAAACATATCATTAATTAAATTAAATGAGTGATAATTACACTATCAGCTCATATGGAAAGCGTTTTACATGTACTTAAGTAAATAATAAAATGATAGTTTCAATAATTTTAATAACTGTAACGTCTAAATAGATAAATAAAATAATTAATAATGTTTAAATATAATTTACAATAAAATTAAATGTACAATAATAAAATATATTTCAAAGTAGAATTTATCATTATTTATCCATTTACTTCATATTTAATTAATATATTCATTACAAAATTATTTTAAAAATAATTCAACTCGAGTTCAAAATAAGAATGATTTTTTTTTTTGTAAAATAAATTTAATTTTTTCAATTAAAAATACACAAGTTTTAAACATAAGTTTTATTTAGAGTAAGTTATTATATTTTTATAGAAAATATTATCCAATTATATAAAACTTGATAATTCAAAAACTTAAATTTCAATTTTTTTTAAATGTCATGAAAATTTGTATATCATTTTTTGACGTTTTAATTTAAAATAAGTATAATATGATTGACAATAATATATTTAAGTTACTCAAAAAATAATTGATCTTCTAAAATAAAAATACTTAAAATATAATTCTAAACCAATTAATGCATTAAAGAAACAAAAATTACAAATATATTAAACTATTTAATATCAAAATAAACAAAATATAAGTTATTATAATTAGAGAAGATATAAATACAAATTTTCCTTAAAATATATAAATATACATTAAATAGAAATGACTGATTGAAGAGCATACCGTAAGGCGACATAACAATATTTTATATTTAAATCTAAAATAATAAAAATTTAAATGTTGCATTTAGAAGTGTTCATTGGTCGGGCCAATCAAATTTTAGGCTTATTTACTAGGCCCAGGCTTGGCCCAAAAAATGAGCTTAAAATTTATCTAAGCTCGGTCCAGATAAAAAGTTAAAACTCGTGCTCGGCTTGGCCCTTATTAGTTTTTTTTAAATATAATACATTAAATAATACTAAAAATATTAAAATAAATATTTCCCAACTAATTGAAAATAAATTTTAAAAATATTTATACTTAAATAACACTAAGATAGGTACAACTTAACAAGCAAATGCCTTTAAAATAGTAACAAAATTAACAATAAAACAAAAGTTATAGTTTTCGTGTTAAAATGTAACAACAATATTAATGCATATAAATAGTTTTTATGTAGTTTAAAGTCATAAATGTAAATCTAATTAAAAATATTTATACATAAAAAATTAAAATTAAAATTAAAATTAAAATGTATAAATAAATTAAAATTATTGTTTTTGCTTCCATTATAGGACCAAGATGACCTATACATAATTAACGAAAAAGAAAAAATATATAGATAAGTAGATTTATTTATAAATTAAATAATAAATAAAATTACTAAAATGTAGTAATAAAATTCAAAAGTTTTAATAAAAAACCTAATTAAATCTTTTGCAAAATTTTTAAATAGTCCTTGTTAAGTCTTAATATCTAAATTATCTCTATTGATTTTTATACTACCTAAAATACCTCTATTAACTCCTATGACTCTTAGGAGTTAGTTTCATATAATATATAGATTGGATGGAAATCCGTATTCTTACCGGTTGATTAGGATTACCCCTACGGTAACTTAATTCAATGAGTGTGAGAATTATCATTCTTGCGACTTATAAAATTTTCAAGGTTTAAAATAAGATGCATGCAACATGATTAATACATATCATATGTTGCAAAACTATTTTATTGGAATATTTGCTTAATATAAAAATAATTAATTGATGAAAATTTTATTTTTCATTTTGAAATGACATGATCAATATTCTTACTAGAAATGACCTAAATGAAACTTATAAGTTGCAAAAAACACAAGTTAGTCCTTGATATTAGATGTCTTGTCACTAACCAACTTGAGACAGGAGTCATTTGTAAAGACTTGAATGAGATAGTTCATTGTTGTATCTTAGCTAGGGTAAGCAATATACTTCAAAAGCATCTAGAGAGCCATCAAACTGCTAAAGAGATGATGGAAAAATTGGAGGAAATGTTTGAAGACCAAGTTGTACTCTTGACTCGACAATTCTCTATAACCAATTTGATGAACTGTCAACAAAAGTCTGGTGCTTTGGTTGAAGATTATATGCTTGTGCTTATAAGATCATTTACAAAGCGAAGGACAATGGGGTTGAACTGGATGCGAACATCCAAATTGAAATGGCATTCAAAAGTCTGTCTAAGGACTATGCAAACTTTACTATTGCTTATAAGTCAGGAAACAATCAATTGGCCCTTACACAACTCATGAGGGAACTTCAATCCTATAAGTTAATGCTGAATGACGGTGACCTAGTTTGAAAAGCAAAAGCAAACTTAGCAATTGATTCTTTCCCTAGAGTGAAGGGAAATTAGACTAAGGTTAAGAAAAATGATAAGACTACAGGTCCACCTAAAGTGGAAAGAAAGAAGCCTAGTAAGCCTAAAGACTTGTCAAAGTCTAAATGTTTCTTTTACAGTAAGAAATGATACTTCAAGGTTATCTGAGTGGAAGGACTACTTAGTCACTAAAGGAAAATGTACGGAACTCTTAGTTATTGAAACTTGTTTAGTGGAAGATTTAGTATACCACTGAGTCATTGGTTCTAGAGCCACTAACCATGTTTGTATTTCTTTGCAAGGGTTCAAGGAAACGAAATATCTTCGAGACAACTCTTATTGAGAACCGAAGATGGGAGCAATGTGGCGGTAGAAGCAGAGGAGAAGTACATTTTATTTTGATAGTTTTAGGAAAATTATTTTAAAATACATTTTTATGTAACTAATTTTAGGAAAATTTGAACTTCAGTAGCTTGTTTATTTAAAGACGGTTATACCATGACTTTTAATAAAGGTATTGCAATTCATAAAATTTCTTCTTTTTAATCTATAATGGATGGATACAAAAGTAATCTTATTTAGTCAAAGCAAAGATGTACTCACTGTTAGAGTTTGAATTAGAGAATAAGAAACTTAAAACTTCGCTCCAATAAGGCGTACTTATAACATTTAAGACTTGGCCATATTAACCAAGATAAAATCACTGAACTTTTGTTAAAAAATAGGAATTTAAGTTCACTAAAAGAGATAAATCTTCCACAATGCAAGTCTTGCTTGGAAGGTAGAATGATTAAGAGATCTTTTAATGTGAAAGGTACAAAGGTCATTCAACCCTTAGAACTTGTGCACGCTAAGTATGTGATCCTAAGGACATTATTGTCTAAGGTGGCTATGGTTATTGTGTAACTTTTATAGATGATTATTTCATATATGAGTATGTGTACCTAATGCACAGTAAGAGTGAAACCTTTGATAAATTTCAAGAGTTTCGTGTGGAAGTAGAGAAATGATTAGGTTTACTTATTAAAGCACTTTAGTCTCACTAAGATGGAGAATACTTGTCAAATGAGTTATCAAATTAGAATATGCCCTCGCTTTGCTTTAGGAAATCAAATAATATTATTTTTCTATAAAAGTAAATTTTTATTAATGTGTAATAATTTAATATTTCAACAAATAAATTTAAAATTAAGAATGAACAATTATAAGGAACTATGTAAAATATGGGATATTTAGAGTTAATTGCATTGAACATCTCCAAACTATGACTCTTATTTTAAATTGGTCATCAAACTTTAAACATTCTAATTACATCTTTAAATCGTCGATGTTATATTAATAAGGTCCTTCCATCACTAAAATTGTTAATTTAATTCTTAAATGAGATGTCAAATCTTACATGACATACTTTAAAATAAAAAACTAAAGAAAAATAAATATTATAAAAATGAATGTAGTAAAAATCTTGGTTTTGATTTCAAAACTTTTACAAAAATTATCATTCACTCTCTTTTTTCGATTTTATTTTATTTTAGTTTAATTTTAAAAGTTATCGACAACAATTTACTTTTCCATAATTTTTTTATTTTAAATTATGTCACATAAGATTTTACTTGTCATTTAATAGGTAAATTAATAGTTTATAGCGAAAGGACCTCATTGATATAGCATCGACGCTTGGAGAAGTAATTAGAATGTTTTAAAGTTTGAGGACCAATTTAAAATCAGGATCATAATTTGGGAATATTTTATACAATTAACTTGGATATTTAAGACATCAAAATATAAAAAAAATATTTAAAACACTTTATGACAACAAAAGTAAAATATACATGACAAAACTATACTACTTATTAAAATCTATATACAAATTATTTTTAAAATTGAATAACTACATATACTATGGAAAATTTGAAATTATACGAAAACTAACATGATAATGATACATATAAGTAGGGTGTTCAATCGTTTAACCTACCGAAATAACATTACCCAAATTAACCGACCTTTTAAAATTTTTAACCGTTAACCGAACCTGAATTTTTTCAAAAAAATTAACCGAACTAAAATTTTTTCGGTTAATTCGGTCGGTTAACCGAATTAACCAAATTTATATGTTTTTTTTATTTTTTGTTAAAAATTAACCGAATTAATTGAATTAACCGAATTAACCGAATTACCCGAATTACCAGAAATGAATCACTACATAATTAAAAAAAATTACATAATTTTAGTTTTAGTTTTAGAATTTTTTTATTTTTAAATTATTTGTAACTTTTTGATTGGGTAATTGGGTAGGGTTGGATATTTGAGTTTGGATTGGGTTTAGGGATTGGGTTTAGATGAATAGTAGGCCTATTTATATATTATAATTTTATTTATTAATTTTTTCGGTTAAACCGAAAAATTTCGGTTAATCGACCGGTTTCGAACCGAATTAACCATTAACCGAAAAATCACAAAAAAATTAACCGATCCTCGACCGAAAAAATTCGGTTAACCGATCGATTAACCGAATTCGGTCGGTTAACCGAATTTTTTCAATTTTACCCGAATTTTGCACACCCCTACATATAAGTGAACATGCCAAAATTTACATAACCAAATTGTTATTACATAAAATGTTATAATAATTTAAATACGCACAAAATAACATGATGATAGATATATAATAAAAAGTTGAAAACTTATTTATATGTCCATGTTATGTATTATAAAATAACTTTTAAAGTTACTTAAAAGAATTATATTATTTATAAGAAGTGTTATAAAATTGTTTGACACTTTATAAAACTTTTTTTATAAAGGATATATATTATATATTATTTTTTACTTAATTTATATGTTATAAAAAATTATAACCTAGTATAATTTTTCTCTAAATTAAGGTTGTGTTTAGTAGTGATTTTAGAAGCACTCTTGATATGAAAAGCATTTTTGAAGTAAAAGAAATGCTAAACAAGCAACTTTTGAATGTAATTTTTGACTTTTTAAAAGCACTTTTTTTCAAATGGAGAGGTTAAAATTTTTAATTTTTCTCTCTCAAAAACACTTTTTGACAATTGTCGTAACCATTTTTTTGGGGAAACAGTAAACGACGCGATCGACTCGATTTTTTTGAAAAAAAAGAAAAAGAAGGGAGTCGCCACCGATCTTTATTTGGTGTGATCGGATCACTTTTGTTTTAATAAAATGTTTAATTTACTAAAACAGTGCTTTTTGGTCCACGGATTTTGAGAAAAAACGGGTTCGGAGATCGATTACGTGCGAGAAAGGATTAGCACCCCCGACACGCCCAAAATTGGTACCAAATTGATTGATTAATGCCCTATTTGTTGAAAACTTTAGAGGGGTTCGAAAATATAATGCTTTTTATTGTCGAAATCGGAAGGGAAAGGGATATTAAGACTCTCTTATTATCGAAGAGATAAAGCATCATGTCCAGTAAGTTAGGCGTAATACTTTAGACTCCAAACTAAGCTCGTCATTTAAAACTTGATTTTCACTTTTAAAGAGAATGTTCATTATTCATCAAATGAGAAATCGGAGCCCAAGAAGTTAGGGCTCGATTTCGAGATTTCAAATACGGAAGATCGCCTATTTTTAAAAAAGCTCATCTCGAGTATCTAGATATCGAGTCCGATGAAGTTAGGCGCGACATTTCAATTTCCGAGATCAAATATTTTGTTTTAAATTTTAAATTACAATTTCAAAGAGACATCCGTCGTTTAGCTTTAAACGAGAAAAACCGAACCCAAGAAGTTAGGGCTCGATTCACTCGAATGGCTAACACGGAATGATTATTTTTAAAAAACTTGATGACTCGAGCAGAGGTTAATGCATCACGATTCGATAAGAGGAATAAATTACGAAGCTAGGTTGCATAAAAAAATAATAATGATATACGTAATAATGCTAAATTAATTAATTTGATGATAACATGATGATAATAATGATAATGGTAAAATAAAGAGTGACGATAGTAACACATTTATGATAAAAGCAAAAGAAATAATACTAATAGTTAATAATAATAAAATAATAATGATAAATGGTAATGATAAGAATCGAATGTTTGAGAAAAGATAATAATAATAAAATAATATTAATGAAATTAATAAAATAAATAATAAAATGAAGGTAATTAACAAAATATATACATATAAAATAATATAATGATAGTAATAATAATAAATATAGGGTAATAATACATAATATATAATAGTAATATGATAATAGTAATAATACTAATATAGTAATATAGTAATAATAGTAAAACGATTAATAAAAAAGGTAAAAAACGATTAATAATATGTAATAATAGTAATAATAATAATAATAATACTAATAGGATATATAATAGTAATATGATAATAATAATAATAATAACAATAAAACGATTAATGATATATAATAACAAAGAATACCAATAATAAGACTAATATAATATATAATAGTGATATGATAATAATGATAATAATAATAAAACGATTAATAATAAAAAATAGGTGAAAATAGCAAAAGGGACTAAAATTGAATCGAAAATGAAATTTGGGGCCAATTTGAAAATAAAATGGGAGGAAGGACCTTCGTGATGCGCTAAAAGCCGGGGACCGAATGTGTAATAAACCCCTCAGCCCAAAGCGCAAAGAAAGTGGGGGACCAAATTGAAAATCAAATTAAATGTACTGGCTAAATTTTAAAACAATGAAAGTTTAATTGAAAATAATAAAAAAGCGGAAGGGCTAAAGTGCAATTAGCCCTTCCGCTTAAACTTCTGTTGATCTTAGGTCGGGCGGGTCGGATTCGGGTCGGATATGGCAAAACGACGTCGTTTTGGGGTTAAAGGCCAGCCCCCAAAACGACGTCGTTTTGTGGGGCTATAAAAGGCCCTAAACCTCTAAAAATTTTCATTTTGCTGTTGTTTTAAAAAAAAAATTTCTCCTTTCATTTTTTTTTTCTGCAGGGTGAGCTCCTACGGGGTCGGCTTGACATGGCTGTTGGTAGCCTTCCGGCCACCAATGGTGATGGCCAGGAAAGGTAAAAAATTCTATTTATTATTATTTTTTTATGTCTTTTTTTTATATGTTATTATTTATTCATATATAAATATGCATGTGTATAAAAGAAAACCAAAAGATCGAAAAACTTGATTTTACCCTCTTTTTTCTGCTTTTGATTCTTGTTCTTGTTTATCCTTTAATCGGATTTTTTGTGTTGATTTTGCTTGCTATTCTGCCGATTTTTGAGTGTTTGACCTCGCCCTTTTCGATTGAAAGAAGAGAAAAGAAAAACTTTCTTGAATCTCGATTCTCTTTTCTATTTTTCGAACGAAAAAAAACCTCCTCTCTACAAAATAATTTCGGGCTTAAATAGCCGAAATACATCATCTCTCTCTCTTTTTTTACTGTTGCTTGCTGCTTTCTTGCTATCTGTTTGCGTGTTTTTTTCTTTTTGCAGGAGAGCAGGTGAAGACGGTGGCCGGTGATGGTTGTAGAGGCGGTGAAGTCGAGGTCGAGGGGTCATGCACTGTGGAGAGCGGTGGGGGTAAGTCTTGGCCTTGAGTTAAATTTAGGGTTTGAAACCCTAAATTTTCAAAAAATTTAATATTTTGGGTCCAGGTTTGGGTTTTGTTGGTCCGGATTTGGTTGGGTGCAGGTTTGGGTTTTGTTGGGTCCGGATTTGGTTGGGTCTAGGTTTGGGTTTGTATATTAGTTTATTTTGGTAGGGCAATTTTGGGCTTTGTATATTGCCCTCTTTGCTCATTTTCGTAACGAGAATAGAGCAAAGACTTTAAGAAGCAATATTGCCCTACCTCATGAAGTCTTGGCCTCTCAGGTGCTCTCCTTCAGGTAGCGTCGCTTCTGCCTACCGCATCTTGTTGCTTCGATCCACTCCACCGATATGTGGCTTCAATCTACTCTTGCTGCGACTTCAATGGGATGTGACTTGTTTATTTTCGATCTACTCGTGCAAATTTAGGAATGTCTAAACTGCTATCTTCAATCTGATCCTTGCAAACTCAAGGATCACCAGACTGATATCTTCGATCTGCTTCCTGCAACTTCAGGAAAGTCAAATCTGCTATCTTCAATCTGATCCTTGCAAACTCAAGGATCACCAGACTGATATCTTCGATCGACTTCCGCAACTTCGGGAAGGTCAAATCGCTTTCTTCAATCGATCCCAAGAAACTCGGGGATCACCAGACTGATATTTTCGATCTACTTCCTGCAACTTCAGGAAGGTCAAATCTGCTTTCTTCAATCTGATCCCAGCAAACTCGGGGATCACCAGACTGATATTTTCGATCCGCTTCTTGCAACTTCGGAAGGTCAAATCTGCTTTAACTGATCCTTGCAAACTCAAGGATCACCAGATCAATTTTGATCCGCCTCCTGCAACTTCAGGAATGTCAAATCTGTTATCTTCAATCTACTTCTTGCAACTTCAAGAAGGTCAAATCGGCTATCTTTGATCCGCTCCATCGCATACTCGTGGAGACGGATCTCGCTTCAACCGCATTGTCCTTCTTGAGGACGATCTCGTAGAATGAATACATACTTATGCCTAATGATTAGAATGCCATGAGTATGATGAGTCGAATGTTATGAGTATGATTCCTATTTAGGTGTTATCACTCATTTGTGCATCAAGGTTTTATCTTCGCTTCCTCTCAAAGGACTTTTGCATGAATGGCTTGCCTCGTGGAAATTTGAAGCCTATTTTAGGCCTTAAAACACAGTCCGCCTTGACTTCTAATTGTCTTCCCTGGGAGTCACAACTCCTTCTTGAAGAAAGTTCGACTTGGTTTGTTCGAATCTCAACCATTTAGGGTTTTGAATCTTTCCTTATCGAAAATTGGCTGTCTTACTTTTTAAAAGTGACCAAGCAACATTATTTACCCTTGCCACGACATTGAATCCAAGAGAAACTTCATAGAAATGGTCTTTATTGAGACCCCTTTCTCCAATGTCTTCATCTTGTGTTCATGGAAGTTCTAAACAAGCGCTGCTTTTGGCTTCTGTTTTATCTAGAGATTTCCAAAGTGATACGTGGAACTTTCTTTTGTAAAATCGTTAGTTCATCAATTTTTTTAATGCATCGTGTTAATGATGGATAATGATGATTGATTTCAAAGAGAATCGAATGAATTTATCTATGAAACGAAGAAAATTGATTGGGGACATATTCCTCTTTTTTGGGGAAAAGGACCCAAAATGGTCAAATAACAACATGAATCGACGCCTAGACATCGCCAATTGGGCTTCTATATACAAGCTTCAAGAAGACTGCTCTGAGCCTGTCATGTGTTTAGAAGACTCGAAGTATTTTGTCGATGCCCGATATGCAACGTATTTCCTCTGCTGTTGATTATGGTGCCACGAGATCGCGACGTGCCCATTCAAAATTTGAGCCGCCTTTTCGGGTTTTCAACTCAAAAGCCCTTTGGTCTCAAGGTGCCCTTTGCGGGTTTTCAACTTGGCCTCTCCGTTTTTTTTCAAGTCTCAAAGTGCCTTTGCGGGTTTTCACCTTGGCTTCTTCTATCTTAAGCAAAGTATTTTTAAGCGAATCGAGTTCACGGATTAGGCAAGCTTTTCCCGTCCATCTCTGTCGTAATCGATTGCACCTCCCGAGAAAGCTTTCTTTACCATATACGATCCTTCCCAGTTCGGCATCCATTTTCCTCTGTGGTCCTTTTGTATGGGAAGGATCTTTTTCAGCACGAGGTCCCCTTCGTGGAACTCCCTTGGGCGAACCTTTTTGTTGTAAGCTCGCATCATTCGCTTTTGGTACATCTGACCGTGACGGATAGCCCTCAATCTCTTTTCTTCAATTAAGTTCAATGATCATATCGAGCTCGGATCCATTCAGCTTCATCTAGCTTTACTTCTGACAATACTCGAAGAGATGGTATTTCCACTTCAATAGGTAGAACTGCCTCTATCCCATAGACCAATGAGAAAGGCGTTGCCCCAGTAGAGGTTCGGACGGACGTTCGATAAGCATAGAGTGCGAACGGCAACTTCTCATGCCGGTCTCTGTAAGTCTCATCATCTTTCCCACTATCTTTTGATGTTTTTGTTGGTCGCTTCCTTCGCCCCATTCATTTTTGGGCGTCGGTGATGAATTGTGGTGTTTGATGTTGAATTGGCTACAAACCCCCGCTATTGTGCTATTGTTTAAGTTCGTAGCGTTGTCCGATATGATCCTTTCGGGCATTCCATATCGACAAATAATTTCCTTCTTCAGGAACCGGCTAACCGCTGATTTAGTGACGTTAGCATATGAGGCAGCCTCTACCCATTTCGTGAAGTAGTCGATGACCACAAAGATGAATCGGTGCCCATTCGATGCCTTTGGAGATATTGGTCCAATGATGTCCATGCCCCACATGGAAAATGGCCATGGAGAAGTCATAACATGTAAAGGTGACGGGGGTACATGAATTTTGTCTCCATAAATCTGGCACTTATGACATTTTTTGGCATAGTTGATACAGTCTCCCTCCATGGTGGACCAATAATATCCAAACCTCATTATTTGTCTGGCCATTATGAAACCATTAGCGTGAGTTCCATGTACCACCTTCATGGACTTCTTCTAGGATTAACTTAGCTTGCCGGCGCCCACACACCTCAAAGAACACTTGATCCTTCCTTTTCTTGTATAAGACTTCTCCATCCAAGACGTAATCACGTGCTAATCTCCTCGGCGTTTTTTTTCATTCTCGGTGGCTTGATCGGGGTACTCACGATTCTTCACATACCGCAATATATCATGGTACCATGGTGGGTCAGTTTTCCCTTCTTCCTCGATATTGTAGCAATGGGCTGGGTCTTGATGAATGCTCATTTGTATTGGCTTCATATCTTCGCTTTCATTTATTTGGACCATGGAAGCCAAGGTGGCCAGAGCATCAGCCATCTGATTCTCGTCCCTGGACAGGTAATTGAAAGTGATGTCATCGAACTCTTTGACAAGTTCTTGGGCCAATCTTTTCTAGATAACCAATTTTAGATCCACGGTTTCCCATTCTCCTTTGAGTTGATAGATTACTGTATGAAATCTCCATAGACTTCTAATACCCGATTTTGTATTCAATAGCAGCATGAGCCCCATGATGCAAGCTTCATATTCACCATATTATTAGTGCAATCAAATCCAGTTTACAAGTGAATGGATAATGGTCTCCTTTGGGGATATCAGACCGCCCCAATTCTATTACCCACAAGATTTGATGCCCCATCAAAATTTAATTTCAAGGATGGTCTTTGAGGTACCTTCTTCAATGTCCGCCACGACATCAAATCCTCATTAGGAAATCAAAATCTAAGGGCTCATAGTCTTCAAGAGCTCTCATGGCTAGAAAGTTCGCTATCGCGCTTCCTTTTACCGCCTTTTGGTTTACATAGACGATGTCAAATTCGAAAGCAGGATCTGCCACCTGGCCATCCTTCCATTCAAGGCGGTAGATTCCATCATATACTTAAGGGATCTAGCTTTGAGATGAGCCATGTCGTATGATACAAAGATGTATTGCCTCAACCTTCGAGTTGTCCAAATCAAGGCACAACATAATTTCTCGATTAGGGTACCTCATTTCACATGCGGTGAATTTCTTACTAAGGTAGTATATCGCTTTTCTTTCTTCCCGATTCATCATGTTGACCCAAAGACGCATCCCATCGAGTTATCAAGTACTATTAGATAAAGGATGAGGGCTTGTCCGGTTGAGGCGATTAATACCGGGCCTGAGATAGGTATTTTTTACCTTTTCAAGGTCTTTTGGCACTCTTCATCCCGTGCAGGTTGTGTTTCTTGAGGAGACGGAATATGGGGTCACATCTCCGATCGGTTGTGAAATGAACCGAGCGATGTAATTCAAACCTTCCTAAGAAACCTCTAACTTCTTTTTGGGTACGTGGTGGAGGTAACTCTTGTATAGCTCTGACTTTATCTGGGTCAACCTCAATCCCCTTTTCACTGACTATGAACCCGAGCAACTTTTCGGACCGAGCTCTGAAGGTACACTTTACCGGGTTAAGCTTCAACTAAAATTTTCTCAGCCTCAAGAGCAATTTCCTCAAGACCTGCACATGCTCTTCTTCAGTTTGGGATTTGGCGATCATATCGTCGACGTAAACCTCAATTCTCTCGTGCATCATGTCATGGAATAAGGTTACCATGGCTCTCGATATGTCGCTACCTGCATTTTTTAGCCCAAATGGCATTACCTTGTAGCAAAATGTTCCCACATGGTTATAAACGTTGTCTTGTCCATGTCCTTAGGATGTATTTTTATTTGGTTGTACCCGAGAAACCATCCATGAAGGAGAATAACGAATACCTCATTGATTGTCTACTAAAGTGTCGATGTGAGGCAATGAAAATTGTCCTTGGTGGCCTTGTTCAGTCTCCGTAGTCCACGCACATTCATACCTTCCCGCCTTTCTTGGGGACGGGGACAACGTTAGCCACCCAATCCAAGTACTTGACCACTTGTAAGAACCCGGCATTAAATTGTTTCTCGACTTCCTCTTTTATCTTTAACAAGACGTCTGGTCGCATTCTTCGAGCTTCGTTGGATCGGCTTGCATTCTTCCCTTATGGGCGGCCGATTGTCTTTGCAATATCAAGATTTAGTCCGGGCATATCTTGGTACGACCATGCGAACACATCCTTGAATTCATGGAGTAGTTCGATGAGGTCCCTTTGGTTTCGCAGAATACAAGCTCCAATTTTCACCTCTTGCCCTCTCCTAGGCTCACCGCTTCTACCGACTCTTTATGGGTAGGATCTATTTTTCTTCTTGCTCTACCATTCTCAACAAATCCGAGGCAAGTCGATTCATGTCATTTCCAAAGTCCCGAGATTCTCTCGAACACATGTCTTGCTCAAAGCAGACCTTTGAATCAGTAGTATCATTACTCATATCATTGATGTCTAGAGACCAGAATGGGTATCGAAGGGTATATAAAGAACAAATAAATTTGAGGACAATTATTCACATGATATGAATGAGAACAAAGAATAAATGGTAAAATGTAAAATAAGAGAATATTTAGTAGGATTGAAGATACATTTTATTAAAACAAAATGTCTGAACATAAGCCTATTTCACAAAAGAAATCTCATTGTTTCTAGGCTTAAAAACAACAAGAGTGTTCCGAATATTACTCTGCAAAATCTCTAAACACTACAGGAAATTCCTCTGCAGTCTAATTGTCTAATGTGCTTCCAGGTTCATATGGGCGGATGCCCGACAAGCTCCTTTGATCAATCTCCTCATCGTGTATGGCATTGATGTGAGGGCATTCCCCTCTAGGAGACTCTTTTCCCGGGTAAATCATCCCTCCTGATATGAAGGTGCGAGATATGTGGGGAAATGTCATTGGTTCCCACTTAACGTCTTCTCCATTCAGCCTGGCATTTCTCCTTTCTTGTTTCTTCTCCATCTCCTTCTTCATCTGTTTAGCATCCAGTTTGAAACCTAAACCAAAGCGATCCATTTTTCTCTCAAAGATCGGGCTCGAACTTTTCCTTGAGATATTTACCCAATCCTTTTCTCGGTAGGGCTCCTTTTCCCACTGTCATTTGCAATCCCATCCTGGTAGTCTTGGATAGTTTAGGTGACGGGACTTTATTTCCTTCTGAAATGAAAGTCGCATTCACGAATTCTAAGGATCGAAATGAACATTCAATGGCTTCCTCATTCGCCTCTAGGTATGGCGCTCGTTGGTAACGATTCTTTATGATATCGTCTTCAGCGTTTATAGTTACCAGCCGATTCTCTGTTACCAATTTCAATTTCGTATGCAGTGACGAAGGTACGGCCCCGCTGAATGAATCTAGGGCCTCCCTAGTAAGCAGTTGTAAGAAGGCTTGATATCCATGACCAGAAAGTCTACTTCATATGTATTAGGTCCGATCAATAATGGTATGTCTATTCTTCCCATGTCGTCGAATGCTCTCACTATGTTTTAAGGTGATTTCATATGAGAACTATCTATCGGCAACCTCTTGAGTGTGGCTAGTGGTAAGACATTTAATGCTGACCCATTATCTATTAGCACACTTGGCAAGGTGTATCCCTTGCAACGGTAGTTATGTGTAATGCCTTTCTTGACCCATACCTCCCGGTGGGATTTCGTCATCATCAAGTAGATGAAATTATCAGCACTTATGTTACTAACCGACGATCCAACTTATTGACGGATATATCTTTAGTAACATAGGTCTCATTCAAGACTTTCATTAATGCTTCGCGATGCACTTCGAGCTTAAGTAGTGCTAACACGTAGATACGGGCCGGTTGTGCATGCGGTTGTTCCACCACATCTGTATTCATTGTGTTTCAAGAATTTTAAGAACTCTTTAGCCTTTTCCTCTTTTACGGGCTTATTGACAACAACTTGGGTTCTTTTTCCTGCCCAATCGACACAGTTTTCACTTTTGCCGCCCCGTTCTCCTGCTTTTTAGGATCATAACGCTTTTCACTTCACAGATAGGAACCTTCGTTCTTGACTTCCTCCGAAATACTAGTGGAACCTTGCACTCCTGGTGTTGTCACGTTGCAATTATAATTCCAAGGTACCCTTTTACTATCTTAGTAGGGAAAGAAGCGAGTTTCGAATTGTGATTTTGGTCTTCCTCAGACTCAGCCCTCGTGTTCCATGAAATGATGATTCTCGATAATCGACTCAAGCTTTGTCAATTCTTCCTCGTCACAAGATATTTCCTCTTCCTCCACTCCTTCTTCATAAAACTCCACTTTTGTTGTCCATGAGGCCTTGCACCAAAATTTTAAACTCGGCACATTCTTGGATCTCGTGCCCTCGTCTTATGGAATTCGCAACAATTCTTTATATGTATTTTGCTTCGTAGAATCGACTCTATCAATCCTCTTTTACCATTTCCTTCCGGACTATTCGAATGGGGTCTTTACTTGGTGACGCTCTCTTGATTTTTCTCACAATCTCTTCACCGATTATGTTCACCCTTTTCCTCATGATTAGGTAATGGGTTCCCTTTCTTACCAAGTCATCAAGCGCTATAACACCCATTTTGATTAGCCTCTCGACTACCTTTTTGAAGGCGAGGCAATTCTCTATCGAATGCCCTCTATCCTCGCGTGATAATCGCATTGAGCGTTTGGGTCGTACTCACTTAGGGTATGAAATGCAAGGGTTGTAAGTAAAACGGGACACGATGTGCTCATTGAATAAAATCGGTATAACCCTTTGTGCGCTATCGAATTGGCGTAAATTGGATCCTTTCAAGATTTGGTCTAGTTCTTGATTCTGTCTTGTCGCCTGCAGGTTGCCTATCAGAATCGCTTTTGGTCGATTAATCGCGATCGCCGGGTATCCTCTATTATATGTACTCACATTATTTACCTCACTGTCTTTCTTCTTAGGAGTGACTCTCCTGGTACTTTCTCCTGTCTCGATTTTACCACCCCTTATAGCATGCTCGATCATTTCCCCTGCCATTACTATGTCAGCAAAGCTCTTAGTTGTACTCCCTATCATGTGAGTTATGAAAGGGGCCTTCAGGGTCTTAATAAAAAGCATGGCAGTCTCTTTTTCCAAGAGCGGTGGCTGAACTTGTGTGGCTACTTCCCTCCACCACTAGGCGTATTGCCTGAAACTTTCGTTTGGCTTTTTCTCCATATTTTGGAGCGTGATTCGATCAGGGGCTATATCGACTATGTGCCCGTATTATTTCAGGAAGGCTTGTGCTAGGTCCTTCCATGACTTGATCTGGGTACGGCTGAGCTGATTGTACCATTTGGCCGCGAACCCAACCAGACTGTCTTGAAAACAGTGAATCAGCAGTTGATCGTTGTTAATATGTCCCGCCATCCGTCGACAGAACATTGTGATGTGCGCTTCGGGGCAACTGGTCCCATTGTATTTTTCAAAATCTGGGGTCTTGAATTTTGGTGGAAGTACGAGGTCTGGGACTAGGCTCAAATCTTTAGCGTCCACCCCATAGCGATGGTCAGCGGTCTCTATTTCCCTAAACTTTTCTTCTAACCATTTGCAACGATCCTCGAGTTATGCAGGAAGGTTCGCTTTTGCCTTATCCATTTCACCATTTCATCAAAATCGGGGACTATAGGGTTAGCCGGACCTTCCCGGATTAGTGCTCGAACCAATGGAAAGTACTGCATCATGTCTCAACTCGCACTGTGGCTCGATAATAACAAAGCGCCCTTTGGGGACATATTTCGGTGGTGCTTGGGTATTTGGCGGGGTAAATCCGGAGAATGTAGGTCGTCATTATTCCTCGAGCTAGCGCGCCCTTTCCTCGTTCATTGGCCAATAGTTGCGCCGGTGACTTATCATGTTGTTTTGGGACTCTTGCATCCGCTCCATCATATCTTCTTGGAGTTTCATCATTTGCTCCTCGATCCGTTCTTGCATTTCCTTCCAAATTGCTCAAATCTTTGATCCATTTTCTTGGTCTTAGTACGAGTCTCAGTAGCAATGTTCGGGTTCCAGATTTTCTCTTTTCTTTTTCTTTTTCCGATAATTTTAACCGATTAGGCTTCTTTTTATAAACTTTAATGTATGTAATATGATGCAAAGGCAAATGCATGAATGCGTAAAGAAAACATCGATTCGATCAACTTCATTTTAGAAAACTTTATTAGAAGGCAAAACCCTTTACACAAAGTAGATTACATATATGCTCTCGCTCTAAGACCTAAGGTTTTGATTTTTCCAAGCGAGGAGATTAGCTCTTCATCATGACCCAAGAGAGCCCATATCTCGTGCCCAACATGTCGCCTCCTCGTCCAAAGTCATGGGTGATCGGCTACTTCTCGAATCTGGATTATCGCTTCACCCATGAGGTAGTCCCGGCTTTGAACTTGCTCGCAAGAATGGCGAAGCTCCTCCTCCCAGCGTCTTTCTCTCGTTTCCAGAAGCTCAATCCGGAGCTCGCTACTATGTAATACCGATTCTAACTCTTCAACCCTGCCTTTCATTTTCTCTATTTTGTTTAGGCTTGACTTTAGTTGGCTTTCCGAGTCTCGACTTCGATAGTGGTGTAGAGATCGCCAAGCTCATTTATTCTAGCTTTTAATCCTCTTTTCTCTTTCGGTCTTCATTCCGCCTTTTCTAAGTCTTCCTTTTGTGCTCAGATTTCATGAAACTTTTTCTCCCAATCTGCTAACTTTGGCCCTTTCCTCTCGGACCTCTTGTTGCCATTGTTCAAGTTTTCCCTAATCCCGCGTTCTTTATCGCTGCGCATCTTTTGTACTCGATCTTCAAGCTATCTCGGTCTTCTTCTACCTTCCATTTTTTCTCGAAGTTTCTCGACCTCTCGATTCGATCGTCCATTTCTAACTGGAGGAGCATTTTTCTTCTTCCAAACCTTTCTATCCTTTTTAGAGTTCAATTCATCCACTCGAAATCTTGCTTCACAATCTCCAATTCGACGGACCACTGCATGCATTCTTCTCTCGATCGGGCACCTTCCGGATTTGGCTCAGGAATGTTATCATTGACTCTCCTTGCCTTCCATTCAATGTATTCCGGGGTCATCCTCGGGCCTGTAGATAATCTCCTCATTCTGTGAATCTGATTCCAGGCATTAGAAACCTCTTTAACCCTTTTCTTATAGCTTCCCCCTTCATATGAGAACTCGCATTGAGCTAGCCAGTATGTCGTTGGTACAAACTGTCTTGAACTATATTGTCTCGGGACCAAAGCAAAGGCGTGGCGGTGGCACCCCAAATTCCCAATAGGGAACCCCATCAAAGCTTCCAGAACGATAAAAGATCCTATCGGAATCATCCAGGAGCCTTCCACTCGATGTCGTCTTCTTGAAGGTTTTGAAAGAGTGTGATCCAATTTTCTTGGACACATCCTCTCTTCTAGGTGTAGTTGCTAACTCTTCAAGCGGGAGTAATTTTTCGACATGAACCGACGGGACACTTTCTATTTTCCAAAAGTGACTATGGAACCAAGCCAACAACAGCTGTGCACATCCAATAAATCGCCTTCACCCATTCTTCGACATGCGATCAAGGATCCGAAAGTTTCGCTAAGATAGCGTGAACAGGTGTGACCCCTTTGTCTAATCAATGAATAGATCAATAATCGCTTCATCAATGTGCCTTAAAGCTTTGGAAGATTACGGCAGTAAATACACAAGGCGAAGATTACATCTTTTTCTTCAGACGGATGTGCAGATCAGTCTCTCAAACATGTCCGTGGTATGCATTTTCCTCGCCTTCTTTTGCATTCTAATGAGACCCACTGCTCGCTCATTTCGGTGATATTCATCAACTTCTTCGAAGGTTGGGCCATTAACCGCCTTGGAATAAGCTTTGTCAACTTGAATCCTCGCAACGTAGCAAGGTCGATATTCTTCAACTGTGGGAACCAGATCCACCTTCCGAAGGAGAAACAAATTATAAGCGGCATTCCGAACTAGGTCATTGCTCTAACAGTGCTTATCTACTTTAACATCAAGTAGGTAAGGGTGTCAGTAAGTACAATAGAACAACTGCTTTGCTTCATCATCCCATCAAGGCCCAAATTTCTTTCAACTCTTGGAGCTCGTTCTACGTGACATCGATATTGGTGAAGTTCCGTAATCTCGACACATACCCTTCGACTAAGCTATCTCCTCTTTCTATTTGGCATTGTTCTGACCATATGCGGACGGCCGCATTGTCCTCTACTTTATCAAGGAATTCGCTTTCCATAACCAGCTTCCTAACTCAGAAACGGACCGTGAATCGATGTCTCTTTAAAATATGGAATGATATGCACAAAAAGAAAGCAACACAACAAGTTAGTACCATGGAATATAAAGCGAGTAAAATAAACAAAGGCCTATCTAGGTGACCACTAAGGTTTGCCATAGCTCTACCTAAGGTGGGCTCCTAAGGTTTGCTATATGTGGCTTAGTTCTAAAGTTTGAGGTACCCGAGCCCACAGATTCCTCGATCCTCACCCATTATAGGCTCATACGGACCGAGTTCGGTTCAGGGGAATACATTTCCCTATGGCCATGCGGAAGTGAAAACTTCACGAAGACATAGGTACGGATGTATTCCGAAAGCAGTCCACTAGCCCATGCGGAGGTGAAAACCTCACGAAGGCATAGCTTCTTGCTCCCACTTAGAGGTGTGACCACAACGGTCATGCAATGCAATGCCAAAGTATTTACGAGGCTAATATTGAAGGTGTATTAAAAGAAGCATGATTTTTCCAAAACCATTTCAATTAAAAGGGCAAAAATCAGTCAACCTATGGCTTGACCCTCATATCCTCAGTGGAGTCGCCAAGCTGTCGTAACCATTTTTTCGGGGAAACAGTAAACGACGCGATCGACTCGATTTTTTTGAAAAAAAAAAAGAAGGGAGTCGCCACCGATCTTTATTTGGTGTGATCGGATCACCTTTGTTTTGATAAAATGTTTAATTTACTAAAATAGTGCTTTTTGGTCTACAGATTTTGAGAAAAAACGGGTTCGGAGATCGATTACGTGCGAGAAAGGATTAGCACCCCCGACACGCCCAAAATTGGTACCAAATTGATTGATTAATGCCCTATTTGTTGAAAACTTTAGAGGGGTTCAAAAATATAATGCTTTTTATTGTCGAAATCGGAAGGGAAAGGGATATTAAGACTCTCTTATTATCGAAGAGATAAAGCATCATGTCCAGTAAGTTAGGGCGTAATACTTTAGACTCCCGAAACTAAGCTCGTCTTTTAAAACTTGATTTTCACTTTTAAAGAGAATGTTCCGTTATTTGTCAAATGAGAAATCGGAGCCCAGTAAGTTAGGGCTCGATTTCTCGAGATTTCAAATACGGAAGATCGCCTCTATTTTTTTAAAAAAAAGCTCATCTTGGAGTATCTAGATATCGAGTCTAGTAAGTTAGGGCGCGACATTTCGAATTTTCGAGATCAAATATTTTGTTTTAAATTTTAAATTACAATTTCAAAAGAGACATCCCGTCGTTTAGCTTTAAACGAGAAAAATCGAACCCGAGAAGTTAGGGCTCGATTCACTCGAATGGCTAACACGGAATGATTATTTTTAAAAAACTTGATGACTCGAGCAGAGGTTAATGCATCACGATTCGATAAGAGGAATAAATTACGAAGCTAGGTTGCATAAAAAATAATAATGATATACGTAATAATGCTAAATTAATTAATTTGATGATAACATGATGATAATAATGATAATGGTAAAATAAAGAGTGACGATAGTAACACATTTATGATAAAAGCAAAAGAAATAATACTAATAGTTAATAATAATAAAAATAATAATGATAAATGGTAATGATAAGAATCGTAATGTTTGAGAAAAGATAATAATAATAAAATAATATTAATGAAATTAATAAAATAAATAATAAAATGAAGGTAATTAACAAAATATATACATATAAAAATAATATAATGATAGTAATAATAATAAATATAGGGTAATAATACATAATATATAATAGTAATATGATAATAGTAATAATACTAATATAGTAATATAGTAATAATAGTAAAACGATTAATAAAAAAGGTAAAAAACGATTAATAATATGTAATAATAGTAATAATAATAATAATAATACTAATAGGATATATAATAGTAATATGATAATAATAATAATAATAATAATAATAAAACGATTAATGATATATAATAACAATAATACCAATAATAAGACTAATATAATATATAATAGTGATATGATAATAATGATAATAATAATAATAAAACGATTAATACTAAAAAATAGGTGAAAATAGCAAAAGGACTAAAATTGAATCGAAAATGAAATTTGGGGCCAATTTGAAAATAAAATGGGAGGAAGGACCTTTTCGTGATGCGCTAAAAGCGTGGGGACCGAATGTAATAAACCCCCTCAGCCCAAAGCGCAAAGAACAGGGGACCAAATTGAAAATCAAATTAAATGTATGGGCTAAATTTTAAAACAATGAAAGTTTAATTGAAAATAATAAAAAAGCGGAAGGGCTAAAAGTGCAATTAGCCCTTCCATTTAAAAACACACGGATCCTAGGTCAAGTGGTTGGATTCGGCCTGATATGGCAAAACGACGTCGTTTTGGGGTTAAAACCGACCCCAAAACGACGCTGTTTTGTGGGCTATAAAGGCCCTAAACCCCTAAAAATTTTCATTTTTTTGTTGTTTTAAAAAAATTTCTCCTTTCATTTTTTTTCTCTCTAGGAGTGAGCTCGTGGGGGTCGGCTTGACGGCGTGGCTTGCGCTTCACCACCGTGGTGGTGGTGGAAAGGTAAAAAATTCTATTTTTATTATTTTTTATGTCTTTTTTATATGTTATTATTTATTCATATATAAATATGCATGTGTATATAAAAGAAAACCAAAAGATCGAAAAACGTAGATTTTACCTCTTTTTTCTGCTTTTTGATTCTTGTTCTTGTTTATCCTTTATAATCGGATTTTTTGTGTTGATTTTGCTTGCTATTCTGCCGATTTTGAGTGTTTGACCTCGCCTTTTCGATTGAAAGAAGAGAAAAGAAAAAACTTTCTTGAATCTCGATTCTCTTTTCTATTTTTCGAACGAAAAAAACCTCCTCTCTACAAAATAATTTGGGCTTAAATAGCGAAATACATCATCTCTCTCTTTTTTTTCGTTGCTTTCGCTTTCTTGCTATCATTTGCGTGTTTTTTCTTTTTGCAGGAGAGCGGTGAAGCAGTGGCCGGTGGTGGTTGCGGAGGCGGTGAAGTCGAGGGTCGAGGGGTCTGCGCTACTGTGGAGAGCAGTGGGGGGTAGGAAAAGGCGCTTGAGTTAAATTTAGGGTTTGAAACCCTAAATTTTCAAAAAATTTAATATTTTGGGTCCAGGTTTGGGTTTTGTTGGGTCTGGATTTGGTTGGGTCTGGGTTTGGGTTTTGTTGGGTCTGGATTTGGTTGGGTCTGGGTTTGGGTTTGTGTATTAGTTTATTTTGGGCCGGGCAATTTTGGGCTTTGTACAACAGTTTAATTATGTTTTCACTCCTTCAGCACATGATACTTTCTCTTCTCTGGTTAATTGCTTAAAAAATATTTTAAATTTATTTTTCATATATTAAAATATTAACAACAAATTATAATAAATTATTTTCTATATTCTTATTAAAATATCATAATATTAACTAATTCAAACATTATTTAAATGTTTATTTGTTACTTTACAACATCATGCCTAAAATGGATATTTTATTGCTCAAAAGAATTTTTTTGACAGCAATACTAAACACTTAAATCTGAATCCAAACTTTTCAAAAGTATTTCTCAAAATCACTTCTCAAAATCACCTTTCCAAAATATTTTTAAAAGCACTTCTCAAAAGCAATGCTAAACTAGCCTTAAGTTTATGTAAGTTTTTATGATTAAAGCTACAAACTATTTGCACTGTGAATTTGTAACACCCCATACTTGGCCTAGACGACAAGATCAAGTTTGAAGAGTTATATTAAATGTTATTAGGAAAAAACAACTTTTATAAACGCAATTTAAAACAGTTCGAAACCATCTAATAGATTATAAACAATCATAAAAACCCGGTCGATAAATCAACAATCTTAGAAAGTTATAATACGAAGAAAATATTGAAAATATTGATAACATAAAAGGTGACAAAGCAAAACGACCGAGCTTTCACTATGCCAACCCGATCAAGACTGTGAGTTACCTGTAATTCAATTAATAGACAAAATGATTTGATAACTCAATGTGTGTAACAGATATAAATTCAAACAGAATCATAAATATAACGATAAATTCCCAAACTCATGTTCAAAATCAAAATCAAAGGATATTCAGTACAGTCTTAACAAATCAGACGAAAGGCAGAACAATTCAAATCCAGATACAGAACAGATCAAAAACAGATGCAGCTTTTCTACCCCTATCCGCTACACACCATCTCCGACCAACCCAACACACCATAAAGAGAATTTAATACTCATCTAGCCCTACACACCACATGGTGTCGGTATGACACGCTCAACATGATTGCAGACTAGCTGCCAGATCAAATTGCCATAAAACGCCAGGTTCATATATAGATTGTGGCTTAGTCATTGAACCAGAACAGATCACATCCTCATTTACATGATTCCCACCAAGTGCAAATGTAGATTACATATGTTTGATATCAAGAGCGTACACATAGTTATCCAAATACAGTTCATAATCAAATAGTACAGATCAGTATCATTAATAGTTATCGCATTTAGTATATGTTCAGATAACCAACTACTCAGCCTCAGATCATTGGATAGCAACTTATATGATCTAATTCAGATCATACGAACCCTACGGAAGACCTACTTTTGAGTCGAACGACGTTTACGGCCCTAGGGAAAAATTTTAGTACTTTGACCCACACGTTCGTGTGGATTCACACGGCTTGGGTGTCTAGCCCGTGTGGTCCATACAGTCTGGCAAACGTCCGTGTGGCCCTTTTTATGTCACACACGGCTATGTGGCTTACAACAGTGAGTTACACAGCACACGGCGACGTGTACGCCCGTGTGACTCAAAGCTCTAAATGTCTCTCACACGGCCTGGACACACGCTCGTTTCTCTGGCCCGTGTGACTCTAATTCACAAACAGTGAGTTACACGGCTTGGACACACGTCCATGTTCCTAGCCCATGTGACTCTAATTTACAAACAGTGACTTACACGGCCTGGACACATGCCCGTGTAACTCTAATTTGCAAACAGTGAGTTACACGACCGGACACACGGCCGTGTGGCATCGACAACCATGTTTTCTAATGACTGAAATTCGCAGATAATCAAGTTTTCGTTACACACCTGAAGTAGTTTCGAAGTAGAAACAACGTAGAAGACTCCCGAGGCCCAAAACGACCATCCAATAACCAAGTAAACAACTTATTCGACAAAAATCACATAGTTTAGCACAGAACTAACTATGTCGAAAGTTTCGACACAAATTCTTCAAATGAAACCAACACTTACCTTCAAATCACTAGCGATTACTCAAATTAACGTGTTGGGAATCACTACCTTCGATATCTACACCTAAAAAGAAAGTCAAACAATCGTTTAACAGAGAATAGAAGGAGATAATAGCAAAAACTTACTCAATCACCTTCCAATTGACGCATCGAACAGCGTAAACCCTCAGTTAGACCCGATAGCAAAATTATTGAAGCAAATAGATTTTTTTCTAATTAAAACTAATAACTAAAATAGATATTTTTCTAACGAACAACGAACAATCGTTAAATAGATTTTTTTCTAATTAAAACTACTAACTAAAATTTTGACTGTTAGCAAAAATATTTCTTAATGCATGCAGCGAGACTCAAACACAAAACTAGAGAGAATATAGAAGCTTAAATATTGATTCTTAACACAAATTCAAACAAAATTAAACTTAAATCGATAGTTTAAGGATAAGGATTAAGTCAAATTAGAATAGCAAAACTTTTCAAAAACAAGGCTCAAACCCTTAACCTCAATCACATAAACAAAGTAGTTAGCCACAAATATAGAGACTTAACTATTGACAAAATTTATCAGACAAATATTCAAATTTTTGGGGCATTAGGGAATCCAAATACTATATGGTAGATGTTAATTATTCAAATACAAAAAGTTTTCTTACACCATATTGTGGGAATTATGATACAATTTGAGAAAAAGAGCTAGACACAAGAGCCAAAGATGACTCATGAACTCTTTAATTTGAGACATTCAAAACTTCAAAACATGGTTGAGAGAACATTTGTTGTTCTAAAAAAAATATTCCTCATATTAACAACATCACCTTAGTATAGCTTAAAAAAACAATGTTAGATTATACTTGCATGTTGCAAACTTCATAGCTTCCTTGATAAGTGGATTTGGGATGATTCATATTTCGAAGAGTATTCGAAAGAAAGAGATGTTAATAATCTTAATGAAACAGATTTAGATGATGATAGTGATGAACTCGATCAATGATCAACATTTGATGAAAATGAGATGTTAAATATTAAATAAAGGATAACCTAACAAATATGGAACATTAGAACAATTAGATAAAAATGCATATGATGTTTATTTTTCTTGTTATTTCTAGTAGTAATTTTATTATCAATTACTTTTTAGACTAACATAATATATATGATTATTTAATTTTAATTTTAATTATTTATTTAATAATTTTTTTTCATGATTATAATTTTTATAATAATTAATATTTAATATATATATATATACATATATATATATATATATTAGGTAATTTGTATTCAATTAAAAATTGAGACGGATGATTCCAGATGAAGTTCTGTTTTGTATCTTCAAGTCAAAACTCACGTGCTCCCATCTTCTCATTTCTAACTAAATATTTAAAACATTGTTATCCTTTCATAAAGCTAAGCATAAGTAGACAATTTCTAGGTGTAGTTCTATCAATTTGGACCACAAAGTATGGACGACCAATTCACGCTTCCCACCATAACAAAGCAGCTTTTACGTAACAATGGCTACCAACCGCTTCCTCCATCAGAGTGACTGGCTCACTTCCTTTTGTTGAACACTTATCATCCAATAATAACAACTCCCAGATTCATAAATTCACGAGAAAAAAATCCACCAAACACTCATTACCAACGATGGGGAAGAAGCGGGTAATGGTTCCGGCCAAGGAACTGGAATTGTCGACCGTTAAATACGAGAAAGAAACAATCCAAGGTATCAATTTTTATTAATTATATATGGGAAATGTGATACAATTCGACCCTTTGACTTGGAATTTGATAAACTTTTTTGTTCTCTTATTTTGGATTTGGATCGATTGGGGTGCAGCTCCTCATTTGACGGGATTGATACTGAAGTTGTTTGTGAGGATAATTGAAATTCCAATTATAGGTTCTTTGATCATATCTTTCATGAAAAAGAAGAATAACATGGTTGAGGTTCGTTGTTTTGTGTCGCTCTTTTTCTTCGGCTTTAATATCCTTACTAGTTATTACTCAGTTTAAAATACGGGTATTCCTAAGAAAATTTTAATGATGATTTTTGGTATTTGCAGATGTTGCAGAACACTGAGATACCAGAAAAACCGATGTTTAAACCTGAATTTCCTCCTCAAGGTTTAGTTTATCACCCCTTTTTCACCTTATTTTTCTTGTTTGATTGTTTTTGTAAGAAACTTTCGTTCCTTTGATGAAAAGTGTACCATGTTTCAAGCCATGAATATTGATTCTATCTGTTGAGTAATTTGTCGATAGTTTTGCATTTTCCCATGTGTCATTGGTCAGTTAGAAACCTAGCTGACTGTTTGTGTGATATCAAACCAGAAGCAGAACCTTCTGTTGTCATTGTGGATGAAGAAGGGAAACCTACTGATAGAGTTGAATCAGCCCTTAAATGTCTTCCTCATTATGATCCTGCTAGTTGCTGGAGTGGCGATACACTTCCATTGTTCCGGTACTGGAAGATTCGTGACTTTGCTTATGCTTATCGATCAAAACTTGTGACACCTTCTAAGGTAAGTCATATTAAATGCTAGACAGTTTTTTTTGGCTCTAAGTCAGTTACAATGAAGATTCTCTCCTTTTGGTGTATAGATAGCAGAACAAATCATCACACTTGTTGAGGGGTGTAAATACCATAAGCCCCCAACACCATTATTGATTTCATTTGATGCTGAGGATATCAGGAAGCAAGCAGCAGCTTCAACACAAAGGTTTAAGGAAGGTATTTCAGCATTATCTGTTCACGAAGCTTTTTCATCCACATATTATGGTTACTATAGGGTTCCTATCTGCAGAAATCTTGTAAATTCAAATCTCTAAATAGGAACTGTTGCTGTGAGCCATGCAGGAAATCCATTGTCAATCTTGGATGGAATTTTCATGGCAATCAAGGATGACATAGACTGCTATCCTCATCCAACTAAGGGTAAATAAGCTCAGCATTTATTTTCTCAAAATAAAGTTTCCTACAAATGGTTTTTAGGGGCAGGAAGGACAGATTAGATTTTCTTTTTAATGGCAGGTGCATCAACATGGATGCATGAGATTAGGTCTGTTGAGAAGGATGCAGTTTCTGTCTCAAGATTGCGGAGCTGTGGTGTGATTTTTATTGGGAAGGCCAATATGCATGAATTTGGCATGGGCACAACTGGAAACAATCCATATTATGGGTACATTTTTGTTTTCCAGATGTATAAAGATGCACACTTGCATATGTTACTTCAGTAATGTTTCTATTGGCAGTTTTTCGTATTTACCTTTTTTTGGCTATTATTCCACGCAAATTTCTAGAAGTTATCTCATATTTATACTTGTCAATGTATTGAGGTACAGAACAACCAGAAACCCTTATGCACATGAAAGATATACAGGTGGATCCTCCTCTGGCCCAGCAGCAATTGTAGCTTCTGGACTATGTTCTGCTGCCCTAGGAACAGATGGTGGAGGTTGGAAAAATTATTACCTTAGTTTGAATCTTTTTATTTCATTTACCATATACTGATATTCTACTGGTTAACTGAATAAAAAAGGCAGGTTCTATTCGCATTCCTTCATCCCTTTGTGGTGTAGTGGGCTTGAAAACAACTTATGGAAGGACAAACATGGGAGGGTAAGCTCTTCTTCTAGGCTGCATAACAAATTACTGATTTATATTTTATTGAAAACATAAGAATACTTCATTGTTGGTTATCATGGAAATTGTTAACCAAAATTTTATAATGCTCAAGCAAGCCTTTTTTAAAACCTTCAGGACTAAATTTATTGTTTTTGCAATGATTTACCTGCGTAGATCATTATGTGGATCTGGGACTGTGGAAATTGCTGGACCAATAGCATCAACGGTGGAAGATGTCATACTAGTGTAAGAACCTGGTGCTTGTCAATAGATTTTACAGTTGCTGTGGTAACAAATTGCTGTAATCTCTAAGCAGTTAGACCATGCAAATTCTGGATTTTTGGTAAACTGAGCAGCTAAACTTTCTGATAGTGGTGGAACTTGGAAAATATTGGTAAACTGGTGTTTTCATAATATTGCTAAGTGTGCTGAGGCCTTTTCCAGGTATGCAGCTATTTTGGGTTCCAGTCCTGAGGACAGAATCAGTTTGAAACCGGTAACCTCGACAGCCTTAGTAGTGCTTATCCAAAAATATTACCTCTACTGAATTACTGTTTCTTAATTCCATCTTTCCTATTCCATGTTAAGGAACCGTAAATTTCTTTCTAAGTTACTAATTGAGTTAAGCTAGTCAGCCTTGCATTTTCATTGCATCTGTTAATAATCATTGTTGTAATGTATTTTGTAGTCTCCCCCTTGTTTGCCTATTTTGTCATCACTTGAGAATGTTAACATTTTGGGATCATTGCAACTGGGGAAGTATACAGAGGTAAACTGGAAGTAGATTGAATTCAAGTAGTGTTATTTCTTGTAATAAATGTTTCTCAGTGTGCAGTTTTCCCTGCAGTGGTTTAATGATGTGCATTCAACTGATATCTCTGACGTCTGTGAAGATGTTCTCAACCTTCTGTCAAAAAGCCATGGATGTAAGGTAAGTTGGTTACCATTTTTGTTTGCTGTCTTTTCCCATTTTCTTCGACTTTATCATTTGACATACTCATGTCTTACAACTGATGTTGTTATGTTTCAAGACAATAGAGATAGTAATACCAGAACTACATGAGATGCGTATAGCTCATCTTGTTTCAATTGGATCTGAATCACTACGCTCGCTAAATCCTGATATAGAGGATGGGTAAGCTTCTTTGCTTTAGAATATTTAGCCTAACTAAAACTGGGGATTTATCAACACTAATGATTGTAAGTATAAAAGTATTATTGTAGTTCCCTATCTTCAATGCTTTATTAGTTTAGACAGATATGGCCTAATTTCCTTCTAAATTTTCTAGGAAAGGTGTGAAATTGAATTGTGATACTCGCACTTGTATGGCACTTTTTCGAACATTCAATGCATCAGACTATGTTGCTGCCCAGTGTCTTAGGTAAGGCAGAAATGACAATAGTATGATTTACAACTTTGTTGCTTGATCTTGGGATCTATAGTAGCTATTTGCAACCAGCAAGCATCTCAAAATTACACACACACACACAAAAGAAAGAAGAAAAAGAAGATTCAACACATAAAGAATCCTCAACATTTATGATCCTTAAAGGAGAAAGCGCTTTGCTTTTGTTGGCAAATAATGTCTTTTAGATGTTAGAGATATTTGTAATCTGGTTTCCATTTAAATATGCTCTTGAAGGATCTGCCATAGCTTGCTGGATGATAGAATGTCGAGTTCTTAGTATCGAACTGTGAATTCTATTTTTTTTTTTTTAAAAGTAAAATGAAGAGAAGGGAAGGGAACAAAAGTAAGGGTAATGGCATAGTCAACCAAAAGAAGAAGGATACAACGAGGAAAACAGAAACTGGGCCAAACTGGCTGGTCAGACTGGGAACTGGAGGTTTGTCTGGAAAATATAATGCGTATAACTGATTTTTTCAAACCGTTAAAAGACTAGTATTTGCTTTCTATAGTTTTTTTTTTTTTTTTAACAATGATGAGATTTGAACCTTCTTAGATTTATATTAAAAATCTTACCACTAAGTCAAAAACATATCCTTATCAATTATTTACTATATTTCTAATTTCTTAAACTTTAAATTTATTTTTTGAATATTTAAAAATGGTTTTGATCAAACCGACCGGTGTTGGTTCGACTAGTTTTACCACTGTCAGGGAGATAAGGAGCAACATTGCACTGAAATCTTGGATTTGAATCTGATAATAATTGACAATGTTGTCTTTACTTGAATTGAAAGTTTAATTAAAAGAAAGAGAAGAAAAGAAAGGGCAGTGTATCGGGCACATTCTTTGAGAGTTCACGCTTTCTATCATCTTAAACCCACATTTGTTGAACGCTTTTCCCCCTCTCCGCCCCCCTCACTGACTTAAAACTTGAATGCATTTGTTACGTCCTACTTGGCCTTACTTGTTTCAGCCTTTCAGGCGAAGGATAATGCACCATCACATGGAGATCTTCAAGAAGGTTGATGTCATAGTGACCCCGACAACTGGGTATGTAAACTTAATCGTTTAACTATTTTGATGAAATTCTTATCAGTGGGCTCATCTGTCATCATCATTTGCAACGACTTCTGGTATTGAACTGATTCAAGCCTCTTCTTTGAAGAGTTTAGCCTTTAAACAATTATTCTGTTTGACTAAACATGCCATTCTTGGGTAAGTTATAGTGTTAGGGTGGGAGGATGTACCAAGTCATTAGAAAAAGGGAAATGGTGTAACTTACAAAACTACCAGATACCATTCTTTCTGCACGCTGGAGGAAATCTGCTCAAACTCTGCTGCTTAAGAACTAATTCTTATTCCCGCATTATTTGCATTTGAGAATATCTTTCAGTAATCCTTTCACTAAATGACTTTTTTTTTTTTTTTGCAACAGCATGACAGCACCAAAAATACCACCTAGTGCTCTGGAAAATGGAGAATCAAACATGCAGGTTTCAGGTTTGTCATCTATTTTGCTTCAACTCTTTTCTTAGAAAACCCATATCTGACACCCATATCTCAAGCATACCCAGACTAGGGAATGGATAGATGATCCTCCAAATACATAAAAAAACTTAGAAACCTGTGTTGGACATATATCTGATATTCAGATCTGAGTCCAAACAATTTAATTCATATCATCATACAGAGTGACATATGGCTTACTCTTTGTATCGTATAGACTGTACTGTCTTCTGATACGTGGCTCACTTTGTTATAGGGTATCTCATGCGGTTCATTCTTGCTGCTAATCTTCTTGGTCTTCCTGCCATTACTGTCCCTGTAAGTGATATGCATTTCTTTTCTCCGTAATGGTATAGCATTAAATTTAACAATTGACAGGAGGAAGGGTTAAAACTCAAATCTACTATTTCTGTAATGGAGCATACCAGTTTGATATACTTACAGGAACCTTTGTTTTTCCTACAGCTTTGGTGCTAAGAATTTGAACATTTTACTTGAACTTTACTCAATTTGACACTTTGAGTCAAGGATCCTGGAAACATTGGAGTGATTTCCATCGCTTTTTCTTGAGCGAATGATTGAAAAAGGCTTGCCTCTTGATTTTGAAAGAGCACTGCCTTTTTACTTGAGATTCCAAAATCGATCTTATATTTTGTTGGATTTGGTTATGCCTTGTTGCATAGCAGCGACTTTGATCAGGAAAATGGAAATGTCAAGAATGATATTTGCCAAAAGAAAGGGGGAAAGAGGACAAAAACTAGTTGAGTCAAGGTCAAACTTTGGGTGTATTTTCGTCAAACTTATTAAATTTTGTGTTCCAGCTGGACCTCGAAACCTAAACCGGGTCGATTTTATCATGTTTTGCCATAAGAATACCTACTCTGTTGTTGTAGTGAAAACATCACCATTCTTGGCTCATTTTCTTATTTCTTTTGTCGATTCCAGGTTGGTTATGATAAACAAGGACTTCCAATAGGTTTACAACTAATAGGCCGTCCATGGGGTGAAGCTACAATTCTACGTTTGGCTTCTGCAATTGAGGTACAAACAAAGTTTATATTCCTTGAAAGATAACGCTCTCAACTTTATATTCGAGTTTGTATAACTAAATATAAGGCAATCATCTCGTGTTTCCAGGAACTTTGTGCTGAATCCAGGAGGAAGCCTGCTTCATTCCATGACCTCTTAAAGACCAAGTAAAAGGATTCATGGACTACGTTTTATTGCAGATCCCTATGTTTATATCACCTATGATGATGCATTATGTAACATGTTTGCTTATTTGATATCTGCTATCATTTCGACAAACCATACTAGAAATAAACCGATTATCTATTTGATTCATCTACATTGTTTTCTATAAACTACCTGCTGTTATTGACTTCAGTTTTACCACCCCATGTACTTTCACCTGAAGCTAAATGGGACGGATTGCAAGGAAGCAAATAGTTACCTTTTCGTATGTCAATATCAAAATATTTCATCTATATAATTACAGACTAGAGAGTATAGATTCACTGACGGTGTCCAGAAACAGAGAATTGAGCTCAGATAGTGATGAAGCCTTTTTCTCTGCTATGCTGTTATTTACCACCCTTGATATTCTAGAGCTTACTTTCATAGCCATTGCCTACTGCAATCACGTTTCCAATTGATGTTTACAAATTTACTACTAGAAGTGCTCTATAAGAAAACATTTTTCATGCCAAGAGTTTACATGAATTCTATCAAATACTTACATATCTAATCATTAAAACTGAAACCCTGTTTTCAATCACCTGACTTGGCCGTCTGCTTACAATAAAAGGGTTAATTTTCTAATTAACAACTATAAATATGTTTTAATACATGTTTGATTGCATCTAGAAATTTATCAGCGAACAAGGTTTCCACATTACTGGCCAAACTTGAAGCTCGCATATATATTATCTATAACATGACGACTTGTCCAGGAAAATGACCTCTTAATTCAGTACTTCATTTACCTGTTGAAACATGAAACCCTAGATCAGTTTCACCAAAATGCAATTGTCATTTCCACAACACGCTCAATTCTACCAAATAATGACAATAAAACATTAGCAAGAATCTCATGCCAGTCTCACACGACAAGAAGATTATTTCCTCAGATGGAGATCTTGAATAGCTAAGTTATATAGATAAAAACACATGGAACTTAGGCTTGGTTTAGAATTGACTGTGTTAGAACAAAGACAGAAGCAAACTTGGAGATTCAAAAATTGAAAGAAAAAGATTGCATAAATTATAGTAACTCTAGTTTGGGACACCATTTCATATATATCAGTTTGGTTCTTTATCTTCTACTGAAAACATTTCCATTCTTTATTTTTCCTTTGACCCTTTTTGTGAGGTTACTATAACTTATAGTGTAAGAAGGAAAACTTACCGTAGTTTTGTCGCACCATTGTGAATTTGTAAATAGCCTTAATTAGTGACCCATAATTCATGGACTTCAAGGGACCCATATGTCTGTTTAAAAGGAACAGATTTTATTAGGCGTAAGGGAGCAGATTTATTCGTGGAAAAAAAAGGTCTAAAGTTCTAAAATGGCCAACTATATCTATTAACACGCTAGAACCTATGCAAACACCACAGCAGCACTCAAGCTAAGACTAAAATAGGTTTAAGAATACTTCCAGTTTCCTGATCATGCACGATAAAACCTAATCCTTAAAAATCTCGAAGCAAAAATTAACTAATTGAGCTTTTATGTATTTCCTCAATGGTAATCTGTACTTTTTTCCCTTCAAACATAAAACGGAAAGTGGAATACACATCTACCGGATCTACATTTATTCATTTTTTTCTTTTATAAAACACATCGATAAATTGCAAGAAAGACCATTTAGAAAGTTTCAGTCTTTCATTAGACAGAATCCCATTCTAAGCATCATTGATGAAGAAGAAAAAACCAATGGTAGTTTCCATTATTCCAAGTCCCAAAGAATTTACGTTAAGAGAATACTTACACAATCTCAGTGTATTTGATCCTCCAGGCAGGGAAACCTGAGTGACACCTGGCAGGTCCATATACTAATAAAAGATCCGGTTCTGGCCCTCCGCTCCCTAACAGAAAAGATGAAGTTCCAAAAGTCAAATTAACAAATAGTAAAAAGAACTGGTAATAACACCTAAGTTCACCAACTTGATCAGACAAAAGAAACAAACCAACAGTTTTGAGTGCCTCGCTCATTTGAGATTCAGTGAATATTTTCTCTTTCTGATTTTGGTTAGTCACACATGATTTTGAGTACTTCATAAAAAGTACATTGGCTGCTTTGACAACTGCTTCTTTCCCATCAGAAAATGACACAAACTCCAGAGTCATATGTTGTTGGTCTAATAGCACATTATTTTCATGAGCATCCTGCATAGCATATATGGAAGGTTGCCAGTAGCTTAGTACCTTTGGTAACATCACATCAAAATAGTAATCAATAGCTTCACACCAGTTTGGAGCCAAGCAAACAAAAGGTATAAGGAATAGCTCTAGGATGTAAATTTTTTAGAAAGAAACCTAGGAGTGCAAGAGTATAAAAGCAGTCAACAATGAAACCAATACAAATGTTACAAATATGCATCAAGCTTATAGGAGGTTCAAGATTGTGCGTGAAGTTGACATTAGTAACATAACCACAACTTTTTGGCTGCTTGGTATCATAAAGAACCCTTGAGTATCAAAGATCAATATGCTGTTACAAAACATGGAAGTTTGTTTTGGCAACTGATCAGCAATTTGGTTAATTTATATCGAGTAAACGATGTTAATAAGTCATGGTAAACTACATAAAAGAGTGGTTCAACCTTATGCAGAGAGATAGTACCTGAAACAACATTGCACCATCCAAGTTTTCCAAGATGAAGTCCTTTAATTTCTTCAGTATTCCTAGAACAACAGAATGTTACAACAACACTATTGCATAAACATAAAAACTGCGGGTATATCATTCACCTAATGAACCTAGCGACAATGAGAAACCAGAACTCCTACCTTCATTATCATAAAGGCAAACATGTTTGACACCAACAGCTTCCAGCCATTGCAAAAGCTTGATAATTTTCGAAGTTTGATAAGCTCCTTCGCTTTCTATCACAATAGCCAGATAGCGGAGCTTGGCTATATGGAGGGATTTGTATCTACCCAGCAGTCCCGAAGAGATAAGATAGCTTTCAAGCACATTAGCAATATCCAACGTAAAGTTGCATATGCTGATAATAAAATGTACGAGATGCCACAATGATCGAAGGAGAAGATTTCCATTCTGCACAAAACCTTAAACGATGAATATCTAATTCAATTCAAGGAAAATAAATGACATTAAAACAACACCAGCACATCAGCCATGATAACTTGACAAGAAACTTTCATCTCCAGTACTCTTTAAAGTCCTTTGTTACACACTAAAATAATTGTTAACCCCCCCCCCCAAAAAAAAAGTAAAACAATTGATAACGGATCACAATTCAAAGCGTTGAATAGCTATCCGCAGAAACTTGAACAGTGAAAAGGGACATCAAAAGTAAAGCTAGTAATAAAAGTAAAAGAAACAAACATCACGTACTTGAGCAGAACAGCGATGCAACACCCGTGATTCATTGCTGAAATCCATTAATCTTAGAAAGAAAAAGAAACCCAATTAGTAATCAAAGGGAAATATATATACTTTGAAGGGAATAATGAGTTAAGAAAGTGGAATCAATCAAGATTCTAACATTTAAACCAAGTAGGTGAAGGATAGCGCTCTTGTTATTGAGTGGAATCGAAGCTTGGAGCGAAAGGAAATTTATCCAAATCAAAAGCTTTGCAAGAGAAGAGAGAGTGGGAAAGACCCGAAGAAAAAGAGGAAAAAGGGCATGTTTTGAAGATTAAAGATATAGGAAAAGAAGGAAGACAGAACTCAAAATTGTATAACGTTTTTGTTTCCGTTTCCTCGGCTGGTGAGTCTGAACGAGCGCAGACAAAAAGTAAGCTAAATATACACACTCAATTCTGTATGTAAAAGGCATTCCTTCTTGACACGTGCCATTCATTCTATTTAGCATTATACTTTAATTTCTAACTTAATTTAATTTTATATTTTTATAATTTTATATTATTTATTAAATATTTTACTAAATTAGTGTCATACAGAAATACTCTTTCCTAATTAAAATAAATTATAACATTCAATATTTTAGTTTTTTTTATTTTAATAAAAAATAATTAAAATATACATATAGTGAGATTTAAACTCCCATCAATTGAATTAGTAAAATTTTAAATTAAAAATAATATTATTAGAGGGTATTTTAATATTTTTCACTTTAAAAACTAATAAAAATATAAATATGATATGATTTAAACCTGTACCAATGGCATTAGAAAAGCCTTTAATTAACCACTCAGCTAAATCTTTATTTTAATTGTAGTGCATTTAGTATTATTTATTTAATGTATTTATGTGTTTAAATGTAGTTTTAATCATAATTTAATTTAACTTTTTTTTAATATCGTATATATTTCATATGCTATTATGATTAATTAATTTTAAACCATACATTTTATTATTTATTGTATGCTATTTTTAAACACATTTATATTTTAAATCTATAATTTTCACATACCGTGTGATAATATTTCTAATATTAATTAATCCATGTAATTTAATATCATTAAATGCCTTTGTTAAAAGGTGACACTGATCTTCTTTTCCTTTTGCACCTTATAAAAATGGTTATATTTTAATTTTAGTCATTCTATTATGTTTAAATTTTAATTTTTAACTTTTAACATAATTTAATTTCTATATTTTATAATGTTATGAGTTAGTTTAAATAATTAATATCATTAACTATTTTAATATAATTTTTATTAAAAAACATTACTCTAACAAAAAGAAGTTCTATTTCAATATTTTGAATTGGAATAAATGTTTTAATAAATCAATATTAATTGTCTAAATTATCAAGTGATAATTATTTAAATTAACTAATAATATCATAATAATAACATGATATAAAATTTTAATAAATGTTTTTATAATTTTTAATAATTTTAGATTCTTAAATATATTAATTTCTTTTGTATGAAAAATATTAATTTTTTAATTATTTATTAATATGGTATAAAATAAAATAATGCTACATCACCACATCTTTACTCGTGGCACCACATGTAAAAAAAAAGTTTCATACGCACGTGAGCCGTGATAGAAAACGAGCAACCGTTTTATGCCCGGGTGAGACGTGAGGAAGGTTCTAACAGGCAAATTATCGAACACATGATAGGCTTTAATCGAGTGGATCCCTAAACTCAAAAAACCTTTCTCTATCTGAATTTGCAACCAAATCTGCTTTAGCGAAAGCTAAAAGGGAACCTAGGAATGGAGTGAAATGGTTTCATGCGGCAGCAATTAGAATGTGGAAGTCAATTAGTCAAGCGGGACAACAACAATGGACGTTTTAGTAGAAGTTAGATATGTTTGAAATCAAGGTGTGTTTTCGTCTCAGTGTTTTTTCTTAATTTTGCAGTCTTTAGTGTTGACGTTTCAGTTTTGAAACCAATGATTTATTCTATTTTCAAAAACCAAGTCTTCATTAGAAATGGCTCCTGGATTCCACCAACTTGTGCTAAGAATGCGAGTTTTCTTCGAATAATTTCAGCGTTAGTTGTTAGATATGAATCTGGAATCGCAGAGAGTAGACACTGGTTTAAGACTTCTTACCTCATAAACACAATTGGGCTGTCTCCGCAATCTGCTGTATCAGTGTCTAAGAAGCTCCATTTTGAGACCTCTAAACAACCAGACACTGTGATTTCCTTTTAAAAAACATGGCTTTTCAAAAACCCAGATAAGAAACATCATTCGGAGATCGCCTGAATCTCTTTTGTGCAACCCTGAGAAAACCCTTTTGCCCAAACTTCAGTTCTTTTACTCCAGAAGGATTTCACGTTTCCAACTTTTAAGAATCTTGGCTGTAAACCCAAGTGTCCTCAGAACTAGTTTAGATAACTCCATCATCCCAAACTTCAACTCCTTCAAGGAATTCACTGGATGCGACGATGATCAGGTGTTTTTAGCATACAAGAACGATTCTAGCATCCTTACGCGTAAATTTCAATCCGTTTTTGCTCCTAATCTTGCAATCTTGAAAGAATCCGGCGTGCCTGAATCAATTATTATTGTTGAACTTGTCCTTCACCCAAGAATCTTTTCAGTCAAGCCTGATAAGTTTAGAGGAATAGTTGAAGAAGTAAAGAAACTGGGATTTGATCCTTCAAAACGTAGTTTCCTTACAGCTGTTCAAGCATTCTTACAGCTTAGCAAATCGACATGGGAAAGGAAGATCGATCTTCTTAAACAATGGGGTTGGTCTAATGAAGAAGTTGTTTCAGCTTTCGAGAAGTATCCGAAAACCATGATGTTTTCAGAGCAGAAGATCAGTGCGATAATGAGCCTTTTTGTCGACACAATGGGATGGAAATCGTCGTACATTGCTAAGCGTCCGGTTCTTATTTCGTATAATTTGAGAGGAGAATTATCCCCAGGTGTTTGGTTCTTCAAGCTTTGTTATCCAACGGTTTGATCCAGAAATTCAGTCTTAATCTTCTGGTGGAGTCTACTGAAAAGAAATTCCTTCAAAGGTTTGTTATCCCTTTCAAAGATCCTTATTTACTGAAACTATATGAGCAAAAGTTAGGCCTTCCAGAATAAATAGCGTGATTGCATGTCACTCCGACTTGTATGTATCAAACTCCACTATAATTAGATATTTCTACATTTTTTTCATGCACATGAACACTGATAAGTTTGGTTTAGATGCTAAAACTGCCGTGATTGTTTGAAGGTTGAGTTTTTCTCCATCTTCTCCATTTGTCTTTTTATTTTCATCTGTTTTAAATTTGTATATTATTGGTTTCGCCTCCAACTTAAAAAAAAAAAAAAAAAAATCATTTTACTCACCATTTAATTTTTCGACTCTTTTAACTCTTGAATTCAAAATGGATAAAAATTATCATATGTTATTTGTCTACACGGTATTCATGTGTATGAGACGTCAAGAATTAATTAATTTTAAAAAAATTAAAAATTTTATATTTTAAATAAAGTTTATATTTTTATGAATTTTTAATTTTAAATAATTAATTAATTGTTGATGTGGTAATTAATTTTATTTTTATCGATTTTAAGATGATTTGATAAATGACACAATTTAAATAGAAAGTTAAAATAACTTTTCATGTAAAGAGGGTTAAGTAAGTAATTATCTGTTTTTTTCTGTTTTTACCCCTAACCTATTCAGTGAAGTGATGAACTAAGCATTCCACATTTGTGCATATAAAAAATTAGGGTATTAAATGGTGCATAAACCTGGCAATTTAATCATGTCAATACATTTGACACGGCAAAATTTAATGTTATAAAGGTGTAAGACATTCATTTTCTTTTTAATGATTACAATTTTATAAGCAAAACACACAAAACGAGCGGCAATAATCTAATAAATTTTGGGTAAAAATATCATAGAAATTTTGATATTAGAGGTCGGGTTGTATTTTATTTTTTATACTAAAAAATGAATAAATTAGTTCTATACGTTAAATCAAATAGCAAATTGAATTTTTTTTTACTATTAAAAACTTATCACTATATGTCAACAAGAAGTGTACATGACATGCCATGTGTCACTGTCTAGTTATTTCATCAATCGTGTCAGTTTTTAATAGTAAAAATCGATAAATTTTTAACAGAAATGATTAGTTTACTTTTTGGTCTATTGTACAGAGATTAATTTACTCATTTTCTTAAATAGATATGACAAAATACAATATATTTCCTAATACAAAGATCTCAATATACTTACCTAAGATTTGTGGCGAAGGATAGATGGATATTAATCGATAAATTGAAAATTAAAATCAAACATCTCCAACTTATTAAGGCTATTTTACCAATCATATCCCAAGTTATGGATCGAAGAAAATGTGTATTTGATACTAAAAAACTAGAAAACCTTCAAAATACTCCCATCTTGAATGTGAAAAGAAATCACCACGTTTGAGTATTATTCCTTTTTTTTTCTTTTAATTTGAAAAGAAGTAATTTAGCACACTTAGGATTAATGTTTACAATCATTAATTATAAAAGTACCATATTAAGACTAGCAACAATGCCAATACTAATCTTGAATAGGAGAATTAAGACTCAATTAGTGATATAAGTGAAATTTAAAAGTACCATATATGATGCCACCAAATTTCTTCTAATTATAATTATTTTTGGATCTAATTATAATCTTAACACAATATACAATGGATTCCTTATGAGTTGTTTTAATCAATATAAAAAATTATTATTTTCTAGTTTTTAATGTATTCTATTGAAACATATTTTTAATTTAATGATTGAATAGTTTCCTAAAACTAGATGACAAAATTGAAAAATTTCATTTTAGGTGACAAAAATAAAAACACCTTAAAAATTAATTCACCAACTAAGTAGTTTACCTTTTCAATTAAAGATTTTATTTAATAGATATCAAATTTTTGTCCGTGTAAATTTTATAGCTTTTACATTTTAATTTTGTTCATGATTATTAGGACTTTTTTCTTTTAAATTTGATATGATGTTTCTTTTAGATTTTTGCAAGTATTGGACCAAAAACATTGTTGGGTCCTAAAACACACCTTCACCCCTACTCCCAAAACAGCCCAAATCACAAAAAAACAACGTAGACCCTCAATCCAATAATGATATTAGGGGAAAGTGATTGTTGTCTCAATTGGACTAAATCGGTTAGTTAAACAAGTTAGATTGAGAATCGGATGGAATATTAATTTGGATTAAGATATTAAATCAATTAATTTAAGAATTGGTATAGATTAATTGAATCGAATTAAAAACCGGTCAAACCAGATTTTTATTTTTTTAAATAAATTTAATGAATTATTTAATGGAGTTGTTTTTAGGAATGTATGGAGTGATGATTTTTTTATTTTGCTTTTCGGCTGCGGAAGGGAGTTTGGAGGTGTAATTATAATATGGGATTGGGGTGGTCTTCATGTAGGTAATTATCCCATCTTTAAGAGACGCGGTGTTGTGGATGGTTAGTGGTTAGGTGACTTTAATACAGTAAGAAACTAGAGTGAAAGGAGTAGTGGCGTGGGGTTGGTGAATGGATTAAGGGTGTTCAATATCTTAATCGAGGCATGAATGCTGGTGGAGTTCTTCTGATGGGAATGAAGTTCACTAGGTTGGGCCAAACATTGAGAGGAGTAGAAGGGATTGGTTTTTACTGGTAGTATAATGGCTGGTTGGTGTCAAGGTCTTTATTAAAGTTGAATATGGTGCTGTGGGAAGTTTTCAAGTTCCGTGAATCGGTTTGGTGCCAAAATACACAGAGGTCCTGATTACAAGAAGACGAATCCCAATCTACATTTATTCATAAAACATGTATTTTGTTTGAGGGGCATTAAGAAATGGAAAAAAGTGGCTTGTGCACTGTTATTTGTATTTATTGTGGCTACAAACAGCTTTGGCACTGGTTAGTGGAAAAGAAATGATAAACTGTGGATATTGCGGAATCCTTGGTTGATGCTCTAACAAAAGCAGGATAAGGAGTCCTTTGTTTTTTCAAAGTCTGGAGGTGATTATTGTTTGTTGCCTATATTAGTTTTTGTTTGAATGGATGTTAATTGTTTCAGGTGGAGTGTTTTTCAGAGTGAGATTACTTAAGAGTTTTTGTAACCTTTCGGTCTTTGAGAGAGGTTGGTATTTTTCAACGTCTTTCTTTCTTTGTTTTTTATATCAACCGAGTAAAAAAAAAAAATTAATCTAATTGGACTAATTGTTCAGACCGGAGAATCGACAACTTGATTGGTTCAACCACTAATCTAGTTCTAAAAACCTTTCAGAAAATGAAAAATTAAGAAGAAGAAAAAAATCTACTTGTGAAAATAGTGAGATTGATTTTGATGAGATTAAAAATAGTAATGATGGTGAACTTAATTATCATAGCAGTGAAATTAAACACCATACATGAGAGATTAAAATCATTAATTCGCTATGTATTTAGATTCAAATACAACTACAAGAAAACTGTTATAATAAAAATTTTATATTAAAGATAATCACTTATGAGACAAATAGTAATTAGAAAACAAAGATTAATATTGTCAAATGAATGGCCTAGTCAATCTATTCGGTGTTGGAAAAAATATGGACATCACATATATAATAAGAATAATTATATGTTATTGTTTATTATTATAAAATGTTTGTCCAAATTAAAAGTGATCTAATTTAATTTTACGCTTATTGGCTTTAGTTATTAAATAAAGTATGAGTCAAATATATGTAGATGCTTTAGTAACTAATTTCAAATCGATGATGGGTTAATTAGAAATTAAGCTCAATGTGCAAAAGTTATTTATTAGAGTTATGATTCCAAAATTACACATATGTAATTTTTCGGACATCTTATCTTTTGAAAGAGATAATCACATTTTCTAAATTACTTGTGTGCTAATTTGGAATATCAAAACCACAAGATTCAAAGATTTCAAGAAATCGATAGATTTAGATATGCTTCTACATCTAGTTTTTGTTTTTGATAATCTGACATTATAGATTCTGCTCTACAGTTTTAAGTTTTATATAAGAATTTTACGGTTCTAACAAGTGGCATCCAAGTCTCGTCATGTCAAATCATTGAGTATGAATTGATTTTCTATTATGTTTGACTTGATTCATTCTTAAAATTTTATGGATTTAAACTATTGGTTTGGTATCCTTGTTAATAATTTTTTTTTGATATTTAATAAATATTCATGCGATTGAGTTCTTAATTAAAAATCCTTAAGTTCTTTATTTATGGAAAATTGCATAAATTAGCTTGAACTTTATTACTATTATTATTTTAAATGCTCATAAAGTTGCTAAAACATTGGGGCTAATATGCTAATGTTGCTAAAACATTGGGGCTAATATGCTAATTCTGTTTTTTAATGGATATGAGTTTTGTTTGCCAACAATCAAACGTAATCTTTTTATCAATTTTGTTTGATGATGTGAATATTTGGATTTGTTTATATAATTAGTTTTTAGGAAAAGGGATAAAGTTAATATGAAACGTGGGAATCTTTTTAGTTGGATGTTCTTTTAAGTGTTGATTCCTTTGATTAGATGTTAAATCAGTCTTATATTTTTTAGGAAGGCTTAATTTACGATTTGTTGATTGAATTATATTTATTTTTTCACTTTAGTATTTAATTTTTTTATCTTAATTTGATATTTAAAGTATCAATCACTTCTCAATTAGTACTTAAGGTATGCTTATGTTACATTTTTAAGTCTATTTTTATAGACATTAAAAAATATTTAACACCAATCACAAAGTACCACATGGTGGCTTTATGTAAAAAATAAATATTTTCTTTTATTACATGTACGTACACATTAAAAAATACAAATAATGAAAATAATTATATAAAATTTAGAAATATATATATATATATATATAATCTAGAAAAAATATATAAATTATAAAACTATTTTTTAAAAAATACAATAATTGAAATGAAATTAGATGAAATTAATAATATTATTACAAAAAATGTAAAAAAAATTGTAAAAAACATTAATTTTTAGATTACGGAAATGCATAAGATTCCCTATATTTTAACAATGAGAAGTCTAATGTATGTTTAAGTTTGTACACATTCAGATATTGCGTACGTTGTTGGGATGTTGTGCAAATATTTGAGCAATTTGGGTATGGATCCTTGGAAATCAACCAAACGGTTCATACATTTTCTTCAAAAAACATTACATGCTGACATATTGGAGGTTTGATAAATTAGAGATCGACAGGGATACAGAATCTGATTTTATGGTCTCTTCAAGCAAATAGTGGTGTTTTATTGGTGTGCAAATAAGTCGATGAGACCATGGTCTATTCAAGCAACTTTTGTAGATATTGAAAGAGACATTGAGAAGATAGGAAATGTTATTTTTTCGATGGCATAAAAGAATGGAAACGAAATGGCATCTTCCTTGGTGATTGCAGGTATAAATCATCAGAAAGTGTTTAAAGCTTGGTGGTGAGCTATTGCTTTAATGTAAACGTAGGTCTGTTAGTGATTGAATGTGTTTTCTTTTGGAATGCTGTAATGTTAAACTTTTGAACGTTGTTCTAATTTTTTTTTTACAACAGAATAGATCGAATGAAGCAAAAAAAAAAAAAAGATTTTATGGAATATGGATGTAAAATTTTGCTACTAAGGTGCAAATTGTGAGAACAAATTGTAGTCCTTTATTTCAATAATCATAGGAGCACATTAAAGTCTAAGCACATAGACTTTAAATTCTTGGTTGTCAAAGTAAGAGTTTAGAGTGGTTAGGTGTCTATAAAGAATATTGAAACAAACTCCATGATTGTGGATCATAGGAGCACATTAAAGTCTAAGCACATAGACTTTAAATTCCTGGTTGTCAAAGTAAGAGTTTAGAATGATTAGGTATCTATAAAGAATATTGAAACAAACTTCATGATTGTGGATCCACTTACTAAGGGACTACCACCCAAGGTTTTTATGAGCACGCTACTCATGTGGGTCTAATGTCATTTCAGGATATTCAATTTTAATGGGAGTTTGTAATTTTAAAGGTTTTTATGGGTTATTTTATACAAAAATAAGATTTATTTAGTTTATTCACACTCTGATTTTGGTAAAGTTTGATCTCGCTAAGGTTAAGGAGGACCAGTTGAAAATATATATGTTTATATCACATTGCATGCAATTTCTATGCTACACATCCATACTTGATCTATGTCATTTGGTTGTATTATTATACATGATCAGGGATAGATTTAGTTACAATATATGTAACGAAAGTCGTCTTTATTCTATGTTCACATAATTAATGGACAAGATTGTTTAGAATACCTTTTAGATATGATAGTAAAGTTTTGATCTCATAAGATTATATAATGGCATGTAATGATAGAGCAATTAGTATATATATGTGGCTCAAGTAGGAGATTCTTGGAAAAAAAAACATGGCCATCACATATATAATAAGAATAATTACATGTTATTATTTACTATTATAAAAAGTTAGCCCAAATTAAAATTGATCTAATTTGGTTAATGCTTATTGCACTTTAATTATTAAATAAAGTATGTGTCAAATATGTGTAGATACTCTTGTACAAGGCCCAAATTGTCTGGGGCCCATTTCATTACACCTAAAACCAGAAACATACCCAAAAAACCCCTAGCCCATTAAGGCCCAAAACCAAACCCACCTAACCCAAACAGACTAACCCACTAAAGACCCAATCAGCCCAAACCAAAAACCTAGCCCAATACCCAAATTAACCCTAATCAGAAAACAACAAAACACAAACCCTAGGTGCGCCGCACCTAGGGCCACTTGCCCAGCTTTCTGACGCCGCCAGCAGTCTTGTTCGCCTCCAAGTAGCACCGCCACCAGCTCTACCGCCACTTGCCTGCAAATAATAAAAATGAGATGACAGAAAGACTAAAAATGGGGGGAGAATCAATTGTAAACGGCTACATAAGCCGAACTAAAAAAATCATTTGTAAGGACTTTTTTTCGATTATCAAAAAAGAAATAAAGAGATTCAAACAACAAAGCAAAGGTTAGAGGCTTCCTGGCATCAAAACGCAAAAAAAAAAAAAAAAATCACTAAAAGGTTAAAACAGAAGTCGAAAAGGTAAAATTTTTTTATCATTTTGAACCTTTTTTTTTTCCTTTTTCACTCTTTCTTTTTTAACATACATATACACATACATATTTTTAAAAAAAAATAAAAATAAAATTTTTTACCTTTTCGGGGGCTTCGGCCGCCATGCACGGCGGCGGGCGACGGAGCCCGCGACGGAGACCGGTCGAAACCTCAGCGCCTCCCTAAACTTGCAGAGAAAACAAAAAAGTAGGAGTTAGATTTTTAAATAGAGAAAAAAAAATGAAATTTTTAAAAAGGATTTTGGCTTATATAACTAATCGAAACGACGCCGTTTTGGCCGACGTCTAAAAGCCTCAAAACGACTTCGTTTCACCCTGGCCCGACCCGATCCAACCCGCTCCAGACTAGGATCCGCGTGTTTTTCATCGGAAGGGCTAATTGCATTTTTAGCCCCTCCGCCCTTTCATATTTTTGCAATCAGGTTTCCATTTTTTTTTTTAAATTCGCGCTGAAGGTTTACTTGCTTTTCAATAGGGTCCTCGTCGATGCTGTACGTTTTGGAGGGAATGAGTTATTGTCCATTTTAGTCCCCCATGTTATCCGCGCGCTTCGGATGGGTCCTCCCCTTTTGTTTTTTATTCTAGATTTTCCCCAAAAGTCCGTTCTTAATTTAGTTTTAGTCCTTTTTTACTATTTTAACTACTTTATCATTAAATCGATTAATTTTAATAATAATAATGATATTATTATTATTATTATTATTATTATTATTATTATTATTATTATTACTACTACTTGCTTATTTTATTTTTATTTTTATTTACTATTATTATTATTTACTATTTAATATTTCCATTTTATACTTGTTACTATTTTCACTATTATTATTCTTGTTATTACTATTACTTATTTAAATATTTTACTATTATTTATTCCTATTACTATTCTTATTATGATTATTTGTAATATTATTATTTTTGCATCATTATTATTTTAATGTTATTATATTATATTTAATAATTATTTTAAATATTATTCTTCACATTATTTTTACTATTTTATTATCTATCATATTTTTATTGTTATTATTATACCCACTATTATTGTTTAATTTATTTCTAATATCATTATTACATTATATTGTTTTATATAAATTATTATTATATTTCCTATTTATTATTGTTATTACTACTATTATTTTTATTACTACGCTTTTATTATTCTATTTTATCACTAATATTATATATATATATTGTTCATATTAACATAGTATTATTATTGTTTTATATTATTATTATTATTATTATTACATGTCCTTATTTATTTACTTGAAATTTATGCAATATATATCTTATCTTGCTCATTTTATTTTTGAATTTCATATCATTATTAACGTATTTATGCTGTCACGTATGTAGCATTGTATTACTACTTGTCTCATTAACCTTTATTCGATGTATCAGGTTTTAAAATGATCGATATTCTGTATTTAGAAGTTCGAGGAATCGTGCTCAATCGTGTTGGGTTTCGATTTCCCGTTCGTCTAAATGACTAAATATCCTTATAAAATTTTGACTGTATTTTCTTAAATAAGGCAATATTTCCTGTTTGGACATTCGAGGAATCGTGCTCAATCGTGCTGGATTTTGGTTTTTTTTTTTTTTGTTTGGCCAAATAATGGAATATCCTTTTTAAAATCGTAATGTATGAATTTTGGAAGTCATGAAATGATCTTGGTATCGAGGGTTGAAACATCGTGTCCTGTCATGCAGGATGTGATATTTCACCTTTTCGAAACAAGAAAATTCCGATATCCAATTCAAATTATCCAAACATTTTTTTTTAAATCGCAACGTATGAATTTTGGAAGTCATGAAATGATCTTGGTATCGAGGGTTGAAACATCGTGTCCTATCGTGCATTATGTGATATTTCATCTTTTCAGAACAAGAAAATTTTGATATCTAATTCGAATTATCCAAACATTTTTTAAGGGGTTTGTATTTTAAAATCTCTTCCAATTTTCAACATTATGACATTAATTAATCAATTAGGTACCAATTTTGGGCGTATCGAGGGTGCTAACCCTTCATCGTACGTAATCGGCTCGTGAACCCTTTTTCTAGATTTCGTAGACCAAAATTATTGTTTTGATAAATCAAATTGTTTATTAAAAACAACCGTTTTACGAGGTGACCCGATCACACCTCATCAAAAAAGGATTGGTGGCGACTCCTGTTTTATTTTCGTTTCCAAAACCAAAGTCGACCCGTTTTCAGAAAAATGGTTACGACAGCTTGGCGACTCCACTGGGGAAATCAACTTGAGAGTCAAGCCGTAAAATTGATTACTCCATGTCCTTTTGTTCAAATTTTAAAATATGATTTGAAAAAATATGATCCTTTTATTGTATGTGGTTCTAATTTATAAAATGTCTTTGCATAGCACTGCATGACCGTTGTGGTCGCACCCTTAAGTGGGAGCGATAAGCTATGCCTTCGTGAGGTTTTCACCTCCGCATGGGCTAGTGGATTGCTTTCGGGATACATCTGTACCTATGTCTTCATGAAGTTTTCACTTCCGCATGGCCATAGGGAAATGTATTCCCCTGAACCGAACTCGGTCCGTATGAGCCTATAATGGGTGAGGATCGAGGAATTTGCTGGTTCGGGTACCTCAACTTTAGAGCTGAACCACATATAGAAAACCTAAGGGCTCACTCTAAGTAAAACTATGTCAAACCTCAGTAGTTACCCAAATAGGTGTTTGTTTATTTTACTTGCTTTATATTTCATTCTGTGGTACTAACTTGTTATGTTTTATTTTTATGCATATCATTTCATGTTTTAAGAGGTATTGATTCACGGTCAGTTTTTAAGTTAGAAAGCTGGTTATGGAGAATGAATTTCTTGATAAAGTGAAAGACAATGCAGCCGTCCATATATGGTCAGAGCAAAGCCAATTAGAGAAAGGGGACAGCTTAGCCGACGGGTATGTATCAGAATTGTGGGATTTTACTCGTATTAGCATCACGCAAAATGAGTTCTGCTTGTTGAAAGAAATATGGAACCAGTGGGACAATGAGGCAAAGCACCTGTTCTATTGTAGTTATGGTGATCTACCCTACTTACTTGATATCAAGGTAGATAAACATCTATTCCGGGCTATGACTCAGTTTTGGAACGTTGCTTATAGTTGTTTCACTTCCGGGAAAGTAGATTTAGTGCCCACAGTGGAGGAATATACAACCTTACTTAACTGTTCAAGGGTCCAAGCCTACAAAGCTTATTTTAAGGCTGCCAGTGCCCCTACTTTTGTGAGGAAGTTAATGAATATCATGAGGATGAGTGAACAGTTTCTCTGTGCATCCACATAACTGGCCCCGATGTACTTTCACTAGTACGACTCCTTAAAGAAGTCCTAATCAATACGATCTGCGGGAGTACCCTCCTTCACCGTGAGCCACCACTGATAGGCCTCTTCTCGAAGAAGAGACACGACCCCCTTCAACTTTTCTTCCACAGTGAAGTCAAGGTCATCCATTATGTGCTCAGTTGCCTCTAACCAATACTCATCTGTGTTAGGGGCTACGCCAGAAACTCCCCTAAACATCTCTGCTCCGTTGGCTCGGAGTCGTTCAGACACAGACTATCGAGCTCCTGAACGCGTGCCTACTCCAGCCACTCTTTCAAGGACCCGCAGCATCGCCTGAGACACTGCATCATCTCCACCCGTTTGGTCCTGAAATTCTCCCTCCACAGCTGGAAGATCCGGCATCTCATTTCCTGACCCGTGGCCAGACCCTACTGGTTCGGACAGGGTCATCCTACCCCTACCACGACCACGCAGCGGACGTCTTTGACCCCTTGTACTCATCGTCCTAATATCGCATTTATCTAATTTAAGAAAATTTTATAATTATTAACTCTTTCCACTGATTATCCACGAACAATTTTATGAAAAAGTAGTTTGATAGTGGTTCTTTCGAATTCAGAATTATATCTGAAGGTTCAGTCTCAAGTCTTCTACCCTAATTCAGAGAATCACATACTTTCACAATCAACATACAGAGGGCATTCACAAACTTACGTTCATCACCTAGGGGTATTTTTTTCATTTCACTACCCAGGGGTATTTTTGTAATTTTTTCCTATGGGGTATTTTCGTAATTTTCTAAAATAGGGTTTCTTAGTGATTTTACAAAATAGGGGTATTTTGGTAATTTTTTAATTCGGGGGTATTTCAGTTTTTTTTGTAAACTGGGGGTATTTCGATAATTTTTTGTAAAATGGGGGTATTTCAGTAATTTTGCAAATTTTGATAATTTCCAAATCAAGGTCGTTTTGGTAATTTTCAAATCAATGGCATTTTGGTAATTTATTACAAAACAAGGGCATTCTTGTAATTTTATGAAAATAGGGTGGCTAGTCCCTTTCGAGTTTTAGTTAGAAACTTTGGCCCGTTAACAAGTCCTCACGGTTAAGGTGAACAGTCATTACGCACCAGGTAGGATTTCAGAGAAGAGGAGTAGGACTGCTTAAATACCAAGCTCTCCCTAGATCCATGCTTAGACATGCGTATGCCTGTTGCCACACCCTAACTCAGTGACTTATTCCCGGGTTTGTTTAATTAGGTTAAGTTTTATGAAGTTTAAAGTATGGTGTACACTAGGCTTAGAGTCCATCAAATTTCTATCTTACTAACCTATGGCCCCATAAAGCCCATTAAACCCACATACATAATATTAATGCCTTAGTGAATTAGAAACCGAAATTTGATACATGCCTTAGCTTAATTAAAACGTAAAATTTTAAATGTCTAATAATAATAAAAGCCCAAAATAAAACCAAAAAGAAGTATAAAGCTAGTGGCCCGTGGCCTTATTACAAAGAAATTTAAAACCCACTAATTAAAAATATTAAAAATAAATAAACTAAGTAAAGTCTTTTGCTGAATCAAAATACTCTCTCTCATGGCTACCTTGCGCTTCTCTCCATCCCGGTCCGATGCACTAGGTGCTACCTGAAAGATGTTAAATAATAGGGTGAGTCGCGAGACTCAGTGTGCAACCCTTGTGCACCATCAGATTGGGCCTTAGCCCCACAGAACAGATAACAAAATATAATATATCAGGAATTATGCAAAGCCCAACCCAATCCTAGGTTTCCATCAGCTACACACCACCCTTACTGACCAATCACACAATTGGGGATTTTTACAATCAACCCACACCGCTACACACCATCGATGGCAGTCATGCTGCAGTTAGCTGCTCATCGTCAGATCATGGCAATAGCCATTACAATAGATCATGGCAAAAAGTCACTACAACAGATCATGGCAAAAAGTCACTACAACAGAACACTTCCCCTTTCATCAATCACCCAACCCCGTGCAATCACAAAAACCAACATACATGTTTATCATATCAAATCAACAAAACCATTCACTTTAGAATGACAGAGATCACTAACCTGGTGATTCGCCTTTACCCTCCTCGGGTTTTCAACAGCCATGCCGGTATTTCAGCATTTAACAGAATATAACAGATTTATAAGCATATACTAACAGACAATCCAAATGGTGTGAGAATGTTACACACCTGATAAATACATAGGAATACCCCCTACGTCGATACCCTCACTAATCTGATCTACTACCCTTTGTCTACAACTTTGCTAAAAAGCCGGAAGAACGCGAAGATAAGGCCTCTCCTATATTCAGCTAAGGGTTAGTGTTTTACCCGAATTATACGTTTAAATTAACAGATCTCCTTACCTTGAAATCCCGAAAGTAATACGATCTGAGTGCTACTGAACTCTGGCTTAGAAATCTAAGTGTTTGAATCCTCTTCAAATCCTGGAATGTTGCAAATGAGAGAAAACCCCCGATTAGTTAACTATATAGCCATTCGGCTAAGATCTCTAAAAACCAGAAAAAGATTGAAATCTCGCGAATCGACACTTATCTTTAGTTTTCTTCAAGATTCGGCACAAGTAGACACCACAGAAAGAATTTGGCAATCACAAGAGACGAGATCTATGGATTTCGACTTTTAAGAAAATCCCAGAAAAGATGAACAAGAAGAATGCTGTCTAACAAAAGATATTCGGCCAATGTGTTTGAAAGAGAAGAGACAGAAAATAACAGTGTTTCAGCAATTAGTGAGGCTCCAGAGGTTTTCAGTTTTTGATAGAAAAAGAAAAGAAGAGCCTTATTTGCCGAAATTAGGAGGAAAAGAGAGAAGAAGATCAAAACTGTGCTTTAGGAAAAAAAATGAAAATTCGGCATCCTCCAACTCTATGTTGCCGTCCCCCCCTTTACACACACAGTCCTACATTCAGCCAACACTAGCCTCCTGGATTAGCTCCTCATCTTTTTCCCCTTATCTTAATCTGGACTCACATCCAAAAGAAACCTAATTAGCACCAACTCCTCACTCCTTTATCAGCTTTAATATCCACATAGTAAAAACATTAAAAATCCCCTATATTATAGCCTTGTTGTCGTCCCCTCCTAGCTCCCTTTAGTGTCGAAATTGGCCCAACTTTATGGGCTCCAAACGACCTCAAATTGGGCCTTTCCCTTTGCCCATTGACGCCATCTATAACTCTTCTTTACTGCACCCCTTGTTGCTGGGCCACAAGCCCAGTATGTCAATTAAACTACCAAGACTTTATTATAAGCCCTAGAGTGTCTAAACAGAATATTTAATCAAGGCCTCAGCCCAAACCTGAGCCTCATTTGCACCTCAAATTCTCAAATTAACACATTAAACATGTCTACACATTAAACGCATAAGCCCACTAATTCGAGATGTTACATATCTAATGATGCAGTGCGACACAAATGGAGGAGGGATGAACAACATAGAATACCCATCCTACAACCCTGGTATAGAAAATGAACATATGAACTATATTGGTAATAATTCTAGACTTCAAAATAACCCATATAGTAACATTTACAATCCAGGTTAGAGGAACCACCCAAACTTCTCATGGGGTGGCAAAGGAAATCAAAGACAACAACCCCTCCCAGCTTTCAACAGCAACCCTACCTATAAGAGAAGAAGCCGAACCTTGAGGAGATGCTAACAAAATTCATCAGTGTCAGAAACTCATTTCCAAAACACTGAAACAACACTTAAAAATCAACAAGCATCGATTCAAGGGATCAAGAATCAATTAGGGCAACTTGCTAAGCTGATCTCTAAACGACCACAAGGTGGCTTGCCAAGCAACACTGAAACAAACCCAAAGGAGCAACTTCATGCCGTTATCGCTCATGATAGTGAAGGGTTAGATGAACCAAAATTGAGGCAAGAGAATGTAGTTGAGGAAGGTAAGGTTGAGGTAAGCCATGATAAACCAAAATCGGTAATTACAGAGTATTAACCTCGTGTGCCATACCCCAATGCGATGAAGAAAGACCACACAGATGAACAATTTGGTAAATTTCTTAAACTTCTAAAGAAATTACATATTAACTTACTGTTTCTTAAAGCTTTTTCGCAAATACCAGATTCAAGGAAATTTTTAAAAGAGATTTTGACAAACAAATGGAGGTTAGACGATACATCGCATGTAAAGCTAAACGCAATGTGCTCAACAATTTTACAAAATAAACTACCACGAAAGTTAAAAGATCCAGAGAGTTTTACAATTCCGTGCTTAATTGGTAGTATATTTGTTAATAATGCTTTAGCTGATTTAGGGGCAAGCATCAATGTCATGCCATATAAAATGTTTAAACAACTAGGTTTTGGGAAACCCAAACAAACTAGGATGAGCATTCAATTAGTTGATAAAACTATTAAAATTCCTAGGGGTATAATTGAAGATGTACTAGTGAAAATTGACAAATTCATATTCCCAGTAGACTTTGTTGTTTTAGACATGGATGAGGACAACAATATTCCTTTAATTTTAGGAAGACCCTTTTTAACAACTGCTAAAACTAAAATTGATGTTGGTACAGGTGAATTCATAGTTCGTGTACGTGACGGGACTATCACTGTTCAAGCTCTTGACACGGCTAGGACATCGAGTAATAAAGGTGAGAACATAAATTCTATTAATGACCATTTGATTCAACTTTTTTTTAAGAAGCACCACAAAATTACACAACTGAGCCGTATCCTAGACCTTGTGCCAACAAAAAAATAACTCACGAGGACCGAAGGCTTCAGATCGATGGACTAGACGAGTGAAAAACACATTTTAAGGAGAAACCAAGAAAACAAGATGAACCAAAGCAACTCCATGAGCCAAACCAATTTAAGATCAGAGATCAGGTATTGTTGGATTAAATAGACCCTCGGATCGCCACTTCAGACCTTGATACAAATGAAAAGACCCCTTTCACGTTACTGAATATCTTTCCATACGGAACAGTCGAGGTAACTAATCCTACACTCAGTACTTTTAAGGTAAACGCCACTCGACTCAAACTATATAATGATCATAGAACTAATAGTAGGAGAGAGGAGTTTTTACTTCTCAAACCACCATGATGATGCGAATGAGAGTTAAGTCTAGCTTAAGACTTTAAACGAGCGCTTCTCGGGAGGCAACCCAAGCTCTAACTTTACTAATATTATATTTTTTTATTTTTAACACCTAACTAAACACTAACCAAGTAATGAAACGCAGGTTTCCCTACCACACGGCCTTGCACATGGGTATGGCCGTGGCCGTGTGGACACCACGAGTAGGTCCATCGGCATGGACAATAATTTTCCCAAAATATGGGCTGCGATAAAATGCCACGGCCGTGCGATACGGTCGTGGTCGACACTGAGAAATCTACACGGGCATGCAACACACTGTGCTTTTAGGCCATGGCCGACACTGAGTAATCCACATGGGCGTGGCAACCTCTATATAGGCGTGAGAGAAACGAACGAAACACCACAAGGTCGTGTGATACGACTGTGTAACCTAACACACTCGTGGCACACTGGCGTGGGCAGCCACCAGATCCCTACTTCCTATTTAAAACCCCTCTTCTTCTCACTTTCTCCCCAATTTCTTCTTCTACCAAACCTTAACCACCACACCCCTCTCTTTTCCTATTATCTTTCTCTTTCTATTTTCTTTTCCCCCTTTCTCTCACACCACCATTCCCATGTTGAAGAAGTGAAAGGGCCCTAGCACAATCTCCCCGTGCACGATCGATCTACATAAGTTCATGCCGGCCGCTTCATTTACTCAACAAAATAAGGACCTTTAAATCTATTCATTTTTTTCGTTTTCTCTTCTCTTCTCCTTTATTTTCCTTCACTTTATCTTTCTTGTCTTTAATTTATTTTATTATATTTTGATTTCTTTAATTTAGGTTTAAAAGGCTGTTAGGGAATCACCACACCACGACCCTAGTATCTACCTCCACCTTCATCTACGGCCAACTTACCATTCCTTTTCCTTGATTTCATCCGAAATTCAGGAAGTTTCACTTCTCCCCTTATCCTATGTTTTTATATATTGTAGATACCTATCTTTTTACATTGAGGACAATGTATGTCTTAAGTGTAGGGAGGTGTCAGCAATACTGAATTATGTTTTGTTCTTAAGTAATTTTCTCATATTACCATTAAAATGAAACTTTTGTTGATTTATGATTGTCATTGATATGTTTCGGATTAAGTCATGGATAATTGTGCATTGATGATTTAAACTTTAAGATATTAGAGAATTGAGCATGATAAGTCTATTTTCAAAATTAAAATTTATTAGGTTGTTTCCCTAAATTTAAATGTTACTTTGAAGTTTGAAATTTGCAAAGTTGACATAAAAAACCATAATTTTTGTGAGATTTTGAGCCTTTCAGAGCATATATCGTTTCTTGCTCACTTTATTGATTATTAGTGTGTCAACATTAATCTGTTATTCTAGAACTTGCTTCGATTATACATGTCGAGACCACATTTTTTATTTGATATACTGAGATGATAAAGGTACCTAGGTTTTAACCCACCCACTCCACAAAAAGCCTACCCTCATAATTAACCCCTAGTGAACCCCTTTTCAAGCCTAATAAACCATTTCTTGACTCACCCATTAATATTAAACCCAAAACCAAATTTTTACTTCCCTTAATCTTTTAACGTCCCTTTTGTCGAGATTTGTTTAAGCAGTTGCCTAACAATGTTCTCTTTTTTCCGTTGTTAAGTTCCTTCTTATTATTGTATGTTCTTATTCTTAAAAAAAATGTTTTATGAGCTTAAACAGTTAAATTTACATCTTTAGAAGAAGCACTTGTTATTAATGTAATTATTCACCATTACTTCAATTGTTTCCAGTTAGGTAATTTGTCAATTCAATCTCGGTTCTAACCTTCTAATTTAGCCTATATCCACACCTTTAACCCAAGCCCCATTACAACCCTTTAAAGACCTTTTGATTTGTGTATCATCTCATTTCATAGTGGTGGAGATTTTATTTTATGTCTTTTTTAGTTAAATTTTCAATGTATAAATTATTTATGAATTATGATGAAACATTACTGATGAGGATTATGAGTTGAGGAAGTTAATTTTAATCATGAGTTGAGAATTTTGCTTGAGGACAAGCAAAGACTTAAGTGTGGAGATATTTGATAAACCATAATTTACACATATTTTAACCCCATGCTTTGCTTAATTTTGGATGATTTTCCATTGGATTTGATGAATTCGAAGCTCTTAATCTCTTAATTTCATGTTTTATACTCAGAAGAGCTAAGAGAGTCAAAAAGAACGAGAAACGAGCCAAAAAAGGGACAAAATGGGCCTACACGGCCTGGACCACTACACACAGACGAACCACACGGCCGTGTGTGACAAGCAGGATCGAACACGGCCTGGACTATCGACCACGAGCGTGTCGCACAGGCGTGTCCCTACTGACCCTAGGATGAATTCTATTCGGATAAGATAATTGTGGGCCAAGTAAGGCATCTTAAAGCCTATATAAACACCTTAGGGGAAACCTAAAAGGAGGAGTCAACAGGACATCGAATAGACGCCGAGTAGAAGGAGAAAATACTCCAAGACAGTCGTCGGGAATAGCTTAGAAGAAGGATCTCCATCAAGACTGAGGATCTACCATCAAGTTCTTTAGAAGTTTTTGGGTTTTCTTATGTTTTGTTGTTTTCCCTATTCTAATATGTTTCCCTTCATTAGAATGAACTAAATCCCTCAAATACCTGAGGGGATGAAACCTAAGACAGATCTTATTATTTTTGATTTATGAGATAAATACTTATTTTTAATTGTGAGTTCTTATTCTTGTTTGATAATTCAGGTTATTGATTCAAGTCGAATGTGCTTATTCAGTGGAGCAAAAGTCCCTATTTAAGAGTAGATCAACACTATTAAGCGAAGTTGATTGCAACCCTAGATATAGTGCGACGAAAATCTACCGGATTAGGGTCAAACCTAATAAAGAGATCCATAGATCGAGTTAATGCGACAATAGGGGTTTTAATTACAAAGAGATTTCAATTAATCAACCTATAGTCAGTTGTTAGTAGCCTCGAAAGAGGTATTAATATAATTTAGGGATTTCTACTGATTAAGCCAAATGAATAAATCGCATAAATCAAAAGTAATAAGTGAAGTCTAGGTGGATTCTTCCTTAGATATTGCCTATCTCATATAAGTTGTCCAAAAGTATTTTCCCAATTTACTCTCTGTCGCGTTCATAGTTAATTAAATTATTTAGTTAGTTTTAGATTAAAAATAAATCCCCTTTAATTATTAGGCTAGATAATAAAAAAGATAGTTAATACTAGTACTCTTGGTCCTTGAGGATACAATATTCTGGACTTACCATAGCTATACTACTGTTCGATAGGTGTGCTTGCCTTTGTCGAAATAATAGTTAGTTTCGAGCTCCATCAGAACCCGAAATTATTCTGACCATCTCTCAGAAAATATATTATATCTCATAATTTACAATTCCATTGCTTACACCGTTTCTTTTATGAAAAAAAAGACTAAATAAAATTTAATTTCATATTTTATTCAACCTCTAATTCGATTTCCACAATTTTGGTGATTTTTTCAAAGTTAGACTATTGTTGCTGTCCAAAACAGTTTTAATGTAAAATGTTGATTACCAAGTTTATAACGCCCTTATTTCCTTTCTCTACAATATGTCCCATCACTTTCTCTTATTTCTCTTCTCTATATATCAAGAACATAGAAACTTATATAAGAAAACTCTACTTTAGTATCAATTTATTATAATTCATACTAAATTCAGTCCAACTCACATTTTAGGCAAAGTTACTATTTTGCCCCTAAACTTTTAATAAATGACAATTTCATCTTTAGGCTCGAAAAATGAAATTCTTCCAATTTAAACCTTGTTACAAGCCTAATTATTCTCATACATATCAATAACAGCCCATGAATTCCATGAAATTTTAGAATTTTTCACAAATTTAACACTTTTCAATTTAATCCCTAAAACATGATTTCACCCAAAATTCTTTAATAAAACACCTTTAAACATCCAATAACATCTCAATTTCATTATAAAATAACTAAAATCATATGAAATTATCAATGGTATCTTCCAAAGATTTCGACAAAATCAAAAACTAATGAAATAGTAAGTTGGACCTAATTATAAAAGTCTAAAAACATAGAAATTTCAAGGAAAAAGCAAGAATTAAACTTACATGAAGCTAAAATATGAAAAAACAGCTTGAACCCTCTTCAATGGCTGTTTTTAGCTGAAAATGACGATGATTTTGTCTAAAAATGTCAAATTTTCTTTTATTTCATTTAATTTGGTAAAATTTACAATTTTGCCCTTAATTCACAAAAATCTCATATTTTTTCTAAGCTATGCTGCCTCAGCCACTTAAAATGGGTCCATTTGCCCTTTTAGCCCTCCCTTTTTTAATTTTTAAGCTATTTAATCAATTTTGTAAGTTTTGTACCTTTTTCAATTTAGTCCTTTTTAATTAATTAACTACTGAAACGTTAAAATTTTCTAACGACATTTTATTACAACCTTAATAAACTCCATAAATATTTATAAAAATATCTACGGTTCGACTGTAACCTCGGTACACCCCTTAATACTATGCTCCATCCTTCCACATCCAAAGCAAAAGCCACACAGGTTTTCATAATTAAAAAGGACCCAGATTTTCTCTTGCACCTCCGTTAGGATAAAAATCCCCCTTCTTAAAGGTTTTTACACATTCATCTACACTTATAATCCTACAAAAATCACCTTTGACTTCCGATCTAAGCACTCCTCCAAAGGTTGATCCAATTGCTTGCATAAGATCTCTTCGATCACACTCCGGGGGCAAGGACCCACTTTGACTCAAAAAGGAGACGCCTCCAGTCTGATTTTGCTTCGTTCCATCGATTCCAATAATCTATTAAAAATAATCAGTTCTCATCGGAATAGCCATGGTCGTCCTTCCAAAATCAACTCCAAATCCTCTTCATCTTCAAATGAAATCAAAAATGAGATTTGGTCTTTACGGTGTTTTATGGCGAGAAGATCTTTGATGTTGTATTCTTTACTAAAAACTTATTTGGAGGGAACCTCGTGTGTTGGCCTGGTGGTCAAGGGTGTTCATTGCCCTAGGTGTGATCTGGGTTCGAGTCGCGCCAGTCACCTTGCTGTTAAGGCTTTGCCCTCCCCTTATAATTCACAAAAGCAAAAAGAAAAGAAAAGGAAAGAAGATTTATTTGGAGGACACTTATACGGAGTTAGATATTCATATTGTTTATATTTTAACAAGTCACTTTATGCTTGTTTATAGATGACTTGTTTAGGTTATCATTAACAAAAGAGAGAGCACTTCTCTTTTGTTCGTTTAGGAATTGTTTTTCAGTACATAGTTTGTGTAAATAAACTAGATTCTTCATCAATTTACAACTAAAATTTCAAAGGAAAAGACTTAGTGGATGAGTGATCTAGTTTGAAGTATATGAGTGAGATTTCAGTATGGTTAGTGAATTGATCTTAAATCACGAACATGTACTTGTTGATTTATAATTGATTACTCTCTGGGCATGGCCCTACAAACATAGAAAGTTTCAAAACTTTGTAACCAAATTTTAGTGTTAATATCTTATTTTATAATTGTTAGTAAGTTTGTTCTTTACATGCCCTAAAGATTTTGTAAGAATAAAATTCATATATTTATAATAAATCAGTTGAGTTTCAATATAATTTATATTTAAAATGGTATAAAAATGGTATGAATTTGTCAAATTCATAAATACCTTAGGAACCCAAATCAACTGGTTAGTAGGAATCCAACAAATTCTTGTTTTAAGAAATAATCATGGATGCCATATCTTGTATATATGTTATCACTTAATCTGCTTTTTTTTAAAAATTCAAATTCAAAATTTAAAACTAAGTTCCCAAATGCTACATAAATTGGATAGTAAAGTACTTCCAAATATAACATACATGATTATTTCTAAATCCATTGATTTGTAAAATGCTTATTTAGTAGAAAATTCAAATTTCTTAAATTATTTAGGGCTAATATGCAAATTTGCGTGAAATTTAAAATTTACCACTATACTTCACTCTCATCAATATTTCAAAACTTTTTATAACGTCAAAATAATAATATTTCATTTTAAAGGTCCCATGATTCCTATTCACGAAAGTTCAATTTAATTTTCAAATACAAATACTTAATATTTAACATAAATTTTATTTAATTTAAAAATAAAAATTCAAACCACGTAATGATGTTATTTGAAGGGCAAGAGAGATGGCCTTAAAAGAACTGAATAAAGTGCAAAATCACAATACTATATAATTTTAACTTTTTCAATATTTCGGTATCCAAAAAGAAAGCACCCAATTACATCAACAACTACAAAGTTTTAATCAAAATAACTGACGGCGTCTTCCAAGTTTCTCTTCACCATCAACATGGGTCTTGACTCAACTCCATGCACCAACACGTTCCAGCTGAGGCCTAAAAGGGAGGGAAAAAAACATATGAGATTAAGAATATAATTTTATATCATTGCAGCAAAAATTGAAGGCTTAATGGACAAAAACCAAAAAAGGCCCCTATACTTTTCCAAAAAAACCGATTGAACCCCTAGACGTTAGAATTATAATAAATTAAGCCCTTTATCATTAAAGTTGTCCATCAAAGTTACAAAGCCAAAAGTGCCATTTTTTTGCTTGTTTTCATCACATGGTAAAAACTAGTATTGAATGTATAAAACATTAAAAAAATCAACCATTTATAAAAAGTCATAGAAAATCGGAAAATATTTTTTTATAATTTTCTGTTGACTTTATATATAAAATGCATGTTTTTGCCACGTGGCCATGTGGCAAAAACAGCCTGAAGAAAACCGGCACCCTTGGCTTTGTAACATTGACCGTTAACTTTAACGGCCAAAGGGCTTGATTGATTGATTGTAATTCAATTGTTCAAGGGCTCAATTGAGTGAAAACAAAAGAGTTCAGGGAGCTTAATTGATTTTTTGAAAAAGTTTGGGGGCTTTTCTTTACCCTTTAGCAAAAATTAAAGAATATTTGATTGATATATAATATATCATTCTGCTCCATAAAAATAATAATTAAAAATATATATACACACACATCCATCAGAAGACCACATCAACAGGCACCAAATGAGCCCTAAAAATCAACATTGTTAATAATAATAAAAGCTTCCATGACCTTTTACAGCAATGAAAAGTGAGTAAGATTTATTATTATTATTATTATTATTATTATTATTATTATAACTCACAACTACCAACAAAACAAACACATCGGAGAAACGATCTCCATAATCTATTAATGGTTTTTCAGATATACATCTGCAGTCTGCAGCATTCATCTTCATATGTAATTCATTCCATTTTCATTTTTGACTTCTTACATGTTGGAGCTTCATCAGTCAAGCACGCAAGAACAAAATCAAAGAAACGAGAAAAAAACAATACAGATATAATTATCACTCCCAAACCTTCTTACTTTCCAAGAAAACATACGATTCATATGATTATGATATACAAAACCGGAAATAGGATGGCAAAATATTTAACAAGAATTTCCAACTAAACATTTTTGTCCCCTACTAAATACTTTTTCTCTACTTCAAATTCTCTAGTTGTAGGACTAAGTAATTCCCATTTATTAGAGTTATATTCTTAAGAATATTTTGTCCACTCTCTTCCTGATTTCAACAAGCTAATAGCTCACTTAGTAATAACATTCACTATCTCAAATCAAATTCAGACTATTGAATAAATCTATCCTCACTTAGTAATAGTTATATTTTCTGCACTTTCATCTTGCTTCTTATCGTATGCATGTTGCAAAAATTTCTGTTCAGTAAGATGAGGAAACCTTGTAAACCAGTAAAACAAGATGTTGCAAGAAGATAGAAAGGAAGACTAAAAGGAACAAGTGCGGTGATGAAGGTTGTATGTTCCCGAGGCCAGTTAAATCATGATGATCGTACCAATCGTACAGAATTCCTTGAGAGCCAAAACTTAATCTCTGGGACAACTGTATAGCCTCTTCGAGTGAAGTTAAAGGGGCTGGGAATTTATTAGGAAAGCACTAATATGAAAGTAACACCAATCATGAGTAGTGGAAGAGACGGAGGTTACCAAAAGTAATTTTGGGGGATGGAAGTCAAGTAGAAGTTACAACCCAAGTAATAGTTTGGTCATAGGTAGGCCTGCTCACAAGTCGAGCCTAGACAGGATACTAACACCTTCCACGTTTAGGTAGGCCACTGACCCAGCACAAAATATGGGCGATATCATTCGACTAGACCCAACCCTAATTACCAAAAGGGAGCCATGCTTGGCCCAACACAACCCACCCAAATTCTTTTTCTAATTTTATTTAACTGGCAGTCAAGCTTTACTTTGCTTACCTATTGTTCAAGGTTATCATAGTCCTTACCAATATTGGCATTTTTACGTGTGGTATCCATCACCGACAAAAGGACATCATTTTACTAAATCTTCACTTGCCTATAGGTAATGACCTCGCTCTGATATTTCAGGCAGAAACATTGTCATAGTCTACCAACCTCCTAAGTAGGAATTTAAGCCTTTGTTTAGATCAGGACATTTTATTTTCTTTTTGGAACAAATAAACTAGAAACAACTATTGGGGGTAAGGCAAGACAGAACTTGAGTTCTAGTTCTCTAAAGGTGCTAGGAGCCACAGCGCATAGTCCTAATAAAACCGAGTCTTGGAAAAAGGAAGACATTTTCACACAATGCGAATCCGTCGCCTGATTTGTCTACTCCGTACCTTAGCATTACTCAAGTTTTATACAGAAAGTTCCAGGCTCACTATCAACTTCTTAGTGACAACAAGAGCAAACAAAATGCAATGACAAGCAGTATCGGCAAATGAAAAATCCGTCAATTTACAAGGATGGAATAATTAAGATGTGGTAGTGAAGTGAAGGGGGCACTAACCTTCATTTAGAGTAAACCAAATGTAATGGCAAGCGGCATTGGCAAATGAATAATTATGATGTAGTAGTGAAATGAAGGGCGCTCTAACCTTCATTCAGAACAACATTATATCAGAAATATCTTTGGGATATGAAACAGATATGGCAGATTGATGCTCTGCAGCTGCATGAATCCCTCCCTGCTCGTTGCACCAAATATTAAATCTTATGTACTCAAAACTATTATCGATATGGTTGGCCCAACCCAAAATACACTTGCCATTGCCCAAACGAAACAGTGTGCCAGTCCTTGGTAAATCCACTGAAAATTCTGATGACCATTTGACGGGCAAATGTTTCTTATCAAGCAAATTATACGCCTCCAAAGAACGGAGCTTACCAGAATAATTATAAATGACAGTATACAGCACATCGTCCACGATTGTCACTGAGTCAGACCAGTAACAAAATTTTTGTTCGAGGCAAACCCATGATTTACGATCATAGTAATAAGCGTAAAGAGTATCACTGACATTGCAGTGCACCAAAATCCGAGATCGGGAAGAATCTAGAACAGGACAAGACAGATCGATAGGTTCCGGAGGGGGCGACAATGGTTCCCAAAAATCCCCACTTATATCGTAAACCTCCCCAAAAGATCCAAAATTCAATAGTTCCAAGACGAAAATCTTTCCTTCAGCAGCAGAAACCCAGGGAAAAGCCCGAGGGAACAACATAGAAGTAGTTTTTCTCCACCCACGTTCAAGGTCCTTCAAATCTAATTGGAAAACATCGTTTACAGCATCACAACCACCAAAAGTAGGAGCATCATTTTTGCTTATTCCCCCAATAACGTAAACGTGGTTGCCACAGGCAACGGCAGTGGAACATAAAGGAGCATCAGGTGGCATCGCCCTAATAAAGACTCTATTGCTTTTCAGATCCAAAAAGTGCAAACCGAGCCTCATTTTACCATCGGTATCTGGCCATTTCTGGACGAGGGCCCTGATCAATTCATCTGGCTCTCGCCCACCAAAGTAACTGGAAGAATCACTAGTATCGCCGCTCATGGTTCACCCTCAGCTTCGCCTTTCCAGATCCAAAATCGCTTTTAGTTTTAGGGTTTCTAGTTTCGGGTTATTTCCTCTTTTTTAATTTGGTTTGGGTTTAGTAGTCATTGTCAATAAAATATTCATATACACGTTATTCAGTTATCTGTTTCAAGAAGTAAAAGGTCGATAATTTTTTTTTAAAAAAAAATAGTAATTTGCTTCTTTTTAGTTGTTACTTTCCAAAGTAAAGATATTGTCACTGTTGGTATTTTAAAACTGTTTATTAATTATGATTATTTTAATGAATATAAAATAATATTATTTCGTATAGATTTTTTGTTGAAATTTGATCATCCATCGGATCAACTGAATCAGGAGTTAATAGGTATATTAATTTGAATGAGACAAAAAATTCGTTGATAGGTTGATATGAACAAGTTGAATCGGATTAAATTGATGATTAAACTAAGTTTTATAATTCTTAATTATTTACTTAATATGAAGGTTTAGAGTATTAAAAAAGATGTGGAAATGTGAAGCTTAAAGTTTTGAGTTTTTTGTTTATTTAGGAAAGCTAGTTCAAATCGAGCATGCCTTGTCGGCAATCGGATCGGGTCAAACATATCTTGGAATCAAAGCAACTAACGGGGTAGTAATTGCTACTGAGAAGAAATTGCCTTCAATCTTGGCTTATCTGTTCAGAAAATACAATGCCTAACACCAAGCGTTGAAGTTGTTTACAGCATTGGGCAGGTTATAGCATTTTGGATCAAGTGTAACATAAAGTCTTTCTAAACTCGGACAGAACTTCAGGAAGCAAAGTAAGGCATTGATTGGTTCTCTTTCCATTGAACAATCAATCCACCAAAGCTATTTTAATTTGCTCAAATAACATTCAGGTCGCCTGCTTGAGAAGGCCACAATGATTTCTTTTACAGAGACCATAACGATAACGAGAAGGGAAAGGAGTCTCAGTATTGAAAAATTAAAATTAAAATTAAAATTAAAACTTATCATTGTCATTTGATCGACGGAAATGTGTTTATTGTCGAAACGAATTAATTCCACGGCCATTGCTAATACGATCGAATATTTTAAAATTTATCAAAAAAAATATATTTCAAACAATTTAAAAAAGGGCTTAAGGACTATTGTGAAATTTGAGAGGAAGTTTCAAGGAATTTAAGAGAAATTTGAGAAGAATTTGAGAGAAAGTTGAGAGAAAAATGAATAAGGACTTTGTTGTGAAAAAAATAAAAGGGTGGGTGTTTTTATAGGTTTTTTTTTTACCGTTGCAGCAGGAAAACGCTCCCAAAACGCGCTGACGTGAACGCGTATTGAGGGGAAATGGCCTTTTTTCCGTAGATAATTATTGTATGATAATTGATGAAGTATTGATATTCTTGATGAAAATGGAAAATAAATCCCGATTGAATGAAAGGAAATTGAAATGAAACAGGGAAGAAAGAGAGAAAGAAAGAAAGAAAAAGAAAAAGGAAAATTTGGGGTTTCAAGGTTCAAAGTTAATTTGCTAACATTGTATGGGAAACATCGACAAAGAAAGGAAAGGAGAAAGTTGACAAGGAGTGATTTGAAATACGGTTTGTATCACTATAATTCAAACTTTACCATTATTATGTGTTTAATTTACTAATTATGTGTGGTAAGTATTTTAAGGTAAGTGTTGAGTAAAATGATAAATTTATGATTGGGTATTGAAATTGAGACTGATACTAAACTGAATTGTGAAATACTGAATATTGTAATGAGTACTGAATTGAATTGTGAAGTTATTGAATGTTGTTATGTGTACTATATTGAACAGTGAAATTACTGAAGTAATGAATTACTGCAATACTGTGAAACTGATTGAAATAAGGAAATTATAATTGATATTGAACTAAGATGGAAATTGTATTGAAAAGTGAATTAAATACCCTATTAACTAGTAGGGCTAGTCGGATATAATTGGCATGCCATAGGATTTCGAAGAGTACGGGATTTATTTGCTTTGCCGATCAGGCACTTATGTGCCGACTACTGTTATTGTTACCGATTCGACACTTTGTGTGTAGAATCTTTATCAAGCATCTTGTCTGATTTAGCACTTTGTGTGTTGAATTACATTCTTTATTCTTTATCAGATATCGACATCGATCGGTACTATGTACCGTTTTAGGCACAATGTGCCGTACTGGTGTGTTTGGGTTGGAATCCGTGTATCCGTCAAAGTCCGGATTGTTAATAGGGTGAATAATTGAAATGAGAAAAATTTTAGGATTTTGTGAAAAATTCCCTATGATCTCGATTTAATTCCGGTTGGTTCCTAATGTATATCTTGGGCTTCAAGGTTCCAATAGAGGGGCATTATGATTATTTTCAGAAATTGAATTTCAAAAATTTTCAGTAAACTCCGGTAATGCCTCGTACCCTATTCCAGCTACGGATACGGGTAGGGGGTGTTACAGGCCATATGTCCTCAAAAGTGACTAAAATCATGTTTATTCCTCATCCAATTGCATAAGTGCCTAAACCAACTCATAACACATGTTCATAAGATCATAAACACACCTAAGAGCAATCAAAACATTGTCAATTTTCAACCATCTAAGACCATACCAGTGCATCAAACATTACAACATAATATAAGGCACCTATCCATTCATTATCATAGTTACCACCTATAAACACCAAACATACGCAAACACAACTGATACGGGCACGCCCCAGGCCCCAACGATTTTTAAATTTGTGGAGCTCATTATTAGCTCACCCTTAGCTCATTTTAATTATTTAATTGCTGGAATAAAAATTAGTTAACTTAGTTTAAGTTAATTAAATTGCTAGAATGAAATTTAATTAATTTAGTTTAAGTTAATTAAATAAATTAGTCAAGCATTAATTTACCCAAGCTTTATTATATTTTATTACGTGTTTTAAGTTGAATTAATTCTTGAATAAATGTGCAGGTTTTAATTAAGTAGCTGGTTCCTCTTTTCTTTCTCAAATGCAAGGTATGGAAGGCAACAATATACAAGGCACATTTTCGTGAGCTGCAAAGGAAACATTGCTTTGAAAATGGCAATAAATAATTTGTTTCTCCATGCATGGATAAAAGCCAAAAAAGGGAACAAATTTAAGACCATGAACTGATGTCCATGCGTGAATAAAATTGAAGCATGCTACCATGTTAGGCACCTTGACGTGGGGAATAAAAAAATAATTGGAAGAAAAGAGATGATGTGGTGTTTGACATGTTGACTTTTAAATGGATGCATGTTGAATGAATTTTAAAATCTTCATGGGACTTGACTTTTGATTTTCTGAATGAATGAATATTTCATTTGAGTGAGTTTATCTCCTCTCTATCTTTCGTACGAGTTTCGATCCCGACTTATCAAGCTTTGCTTGTGGCGTCAGTCGTTTCTCATCCATTTATTTATACCATAGGTTCTTATCTTTATAGATAACGGGTCATGGTCCATCATCGATTATTCCATCTATCCACCTTAAACATTATAGAATCCGGAGTGACACATCTTTGTGTTGAATCGTTTCTTGTTTAAGATCGTTTATCCATCTCCATCAAATTATCCTTTATCTATTTTATTTATCCATTGTTATTTCTTTTCCATGAAACCAAACAATTTTCTATTTTATTCATTTAAAGCTTCCGCAAACTCATCCATATTTTCCAATTATTTTCCAAAGGTTTGATTCCTCCTCGTAGACCAGATGCACCCAATTATTGCCCCCACGGAAAACTAAAATAAAAATAAATCCTGTGCTTACAAGCCCAATTAACCCTAGCCCAAATTATGAGGCTCAAAATACAACAGGCCCGAATTAAATTTTAAAAAAGTTAGGGTTTTTGAAACCCTAGCGCCCCGCGCCTCCCTCGAGCACCGTGCCCGTGTCTCGTCCCGAGGCCCCCCTGACGCGCCTTCTGCTCAGTCCTTCACCAAAGAGGCAACTTCTTCTCTGTTGACCCCCTAGGACCTGCAAGCATAACAAAAAGAAAGCAACAGCAAAGCAAGCAAAAGAAAAACAGTAACAAAAAGATTATAATGTATTTCTTTTCGGCTATATAAGCCCTAGAACAATGTAAGAACAAAAAAACCACGGAGAAAATCAAAAAAGAACAGAAACGTTTCAAGGTTGATTTCTTTTTTATTTTTCTATCAATATTCTTGTTTTTTTTCTTTTTCTTTTACTTTTTTATTTCAAAAACTTGGCAAACAACAATAAGAAAGAGGGGGAAAGAAAATACCTGAAAAAGGGGGAGGAAAGGAGTTTTTTTAACTACACTACGGCGACGGCGCTTGTATGTTCAGTCTGCGTGAAAATCCCACCGGAGAATCCCCACCTGCAGAGAAAACAGAGAGAAATCTCAAAATTTTTTTTAGAAACAGAAGAAATGAGTTTTTTTGGTTTAAAATCAGCCTTAAATAGGACCAGTGAAACGACACCGTTTCACTCAGGCTCCTAGGGCCAAAACGCACGCCGTTTACGGCAAGATCATGTGACCCGACCCGACCAGGAGGATCCGCGTGTTTCTGTTAAATGGGATATTTATGCTCATGGTCCTTTCGCTTTTTGTGTTTCTTTAAATTAACTTTATTATATTTCTTAATTTTGCCCCGAAGATTTATCTGATTTTCAATTAGGGCCGCACCTATGCTGGGCGTTTTGGAGGGAAAGGGTTATTTCCCTTTTGAGTCCCCCATGTAACTCGCGCGTATCAAATAGGCCCTTTCCTTTATATTTGGTTTCGAATCAGTCCCAAAATTTCATTTTAAATGCAATTTGATCCCTCTTTACATTATTTTGAAACTTTATTATTTATTGTCATTACTTTTATCATCGCTATTATTTTATATTCTTTATTACTATTATTATTTTTTATTTTTTATTATTATATTATTATTAGCATTATTACTATGCTATTATTATTATTTTTTTTTACATATCTGTATATCTCTTATTATTTTGTTTACTAATTGTTATTGTTGTTACTATCGTCATTTTTTTAATCTTCATTATTATTTATTTTTGTCATTGTTTTTTATTTTATTTATCATTATTTTCGTTCCAACATATTATTATATTTCCATTATTGCTAAATTATCATTATTATTATTATATCTATGCACCTATATATTATATATTATCATTTCTATATTTATTACTATTATTACTATCATTATACTTTGCTTTTATCGTATATTTTTATCTTTTATTTATTTTATATATTACCATCTTTATTATTATCATTTTTATCATCTTCAACGTATGTATACGCTGATGATTTTTCATCACCACTACTCATCTCATCGACATTTCACCGTTCTTTGACCTCTTGATTTTTATAAACCATGACATCCCAGATTAGCAACTCGAGTAAATCGAGCCCTAACTTACTGGGTTCCGGATTTTCTCGTTTAAACTAAACAATGGGATTCCCCTTTTAAAATCGTAATACGAGTTTTGAACAAAATACTTAATCTCAAAAACTCGAAGTGTCGCGCCCTAACTTACTGGGCTCGACACCTAGATACTTCGAGATAAGTTTCTTTTCTTTAGAGGCAATATTCCTAATTTGGATTTTCAGGAAAACGAGTCCTAGCTTACTGGGTTCTGATTTCTCGATTTAACAAATGACAAAAGATCCTCTTCAAAAGCGAAAATCAAGGACGAGCTTAGTTTCGGGAGTCTAAAGTATTACGCCCTAACTAACTGGACATAATGCTTTATCTATTCGAAAATAAGAGAGTCTTAACGTCCCTTCCGATTTTGAAAATGAAAAGCATTGTATTTTCGAACCCTTTCAAAGCTTACAACAAATAGGACATCAATCAATTAGTTTGGTACCGATTTTGGGCGTGTCGAGGGTGCTAATCCTTTCTCGCACGTAATCGACCTCCGAACCCGTTTTCTCAAAGTTCGTGGACCAAAAAGCACTGTTTTAGTAAATTAAACAATTTATTAAAACAAAGGTGATCCGATCACACCAAATAAGGATCGGTGGCGACTCCCTTCCTTTTCTTTTTCAAAAAATCGAGTCGACCGCGTCGTTTACTGTTTCACCAAAAAAATGGTTACGACAGCTTGGCGACTCCACTGGGGACTTCGAGGGTCAGGCAATAGATTGATTGACTTTTGTCCTTTTGATTAAAATGGTTTCGAAAAATCATGCTTCTTTTAATGCACTTTCAATATTGGTCTCGTAAATACTTTGGCATTGCATTGCATGACCGTTGTGGTCACACCTTTAAGTGGGAGCGAGAAGCTATGCCTTCGTGAGGTTTTCACCTTCGCATGGGCTAGTGGACTGCTTTCGGGATACATCCGTACCTATGTCTTCGTGAAGTTTTCACTTTCGCATGGCCATAGGAAAATGTATTCCCCTGAATTGAACTCGATCTGTATGAGCCTATAATGGGTGAAGATCGAGGAATCTGCTGGTTTGGGTACCTCGAACTTTAGAACCAAACCACATATAGTAAACCCTAGGAGCCCACCTTAGGTAGAGCCATGTCAAACCTTAGTGGTCACCCAGGTAGGTGTTTGCTTATTTTACTTGCTTTGTATTCCACGATACTAACTTGTTGTGTTTCATTCTTTTGTGCATATCATTTCATATTTTAAGAGGCATCGATTCACGGTCAGTTTCTGAGTTAGAAAGCTGGTTATGAAAAACGAATTCCTTGATAAAGTAGAAGACAATGCGGCCGCCCGCACATGGTTAGAGCCAAGCCAATTAGAAAATAAGGGACTAAAGGCTAGAATAGCTGAGCTCGGGTGGTCTCTACACCACTATCGAAATCGAAGCCAACTGAAGTCAAGCCTGAACAGAATCGAGGAAATGAAAGGTAAATTTGAAGAGCTAGAATCGGTATTACACAGTAGTGAGCTCCGGATTGAGCTTTTGGAAATGAGAGAAAGGCGCTGAGAGGAGGAGCTTCGCCATTCTTGCGAGCAAGTTAGAAGTCGGAACCACCTCATAGGTGAAGCGACAATCCAGAATCAAGAGGTAGCTGATCACCTACAGACTTTGGCTGTTAAAAGCTGACACATGGAGCGTGAGATATGAGCTACCACCGGTCATAATCAAGAGCTAATCTCCTTGGGAAAATCAAAACCTTAGGCCTCGAGTAAAGCATATTTGTAATCTGCTTTATGTAAAGGGTTTGCCTTCTAATAAAGTTTTTAAAATGAAGTTGATCGAATCGATGTCTTCTTCCGCATTCGTGCATTTGTATTGCATCATAATATATGCATTAAATTTTATAAAAAGAAGCCTAATTGGTTAAGATTATCAGAAACAAGAGAAAGAGAAAAGGAAACCTGGGAACTGAACATTACTATGGGACTCGTGCTAAGACAAAAAAAATGGATCAAAGATTTGAACAGTTCCAGAAAGACCTGCAAGACCAGATGCAAGAGCAAATGGCAAAACTCCAACAAGAGATGAGGGATCAGGTGTTGGAGGCTCAGAATAACATGATGAATCAGTTGGCACAACTGTTGACCAATGAACGTGAGAAAGGAAAGGGCGTTGCTACTAGTTTGGGAAACGATAATGACGACCCTATTTACCCTCCGGTTTTACCCGCCTAATACCCAAGTGTCACGAGGTGTATCCCCAAAGGCCATCTATCACGATTAGGCCTCAACAAGGGCAAATGATATTAGACCACCCACGAACTCCGCGTTGGCTTAGGATCCAATCCAGGAGAAAACCCAGCCAATCTCGATTTAAATATAGCAGAGAGGGACAGGGCAATAGTTGAATCCTCGAAGCAATTAGAAGATCGTTGTAGATGGTTGGAGGAAAGGTTCAAGGCTTTGGAAAATCTGATCACCACTATGGTTTTGACGCAAAAGACTTGAGTCGGTTCGATTTAGTGCTTCCTCATAAGTTTAAGATGCGAATTTGAGAAGTACAACGGGACCGGTTGTCTGAAGCGCACATCACAATGTTCTCACGGCGGATGGCGGGCACCTTAATAATGACCAGGTTGTTGATTCACATTTTCAAGACGGTTTGGGTCTCACGCCAAATGGTATAACCAGCTTAGTCGTGCCCAAATCAAGACGTGGAAGGACCTTGCACAAGCCTTCATGAAACATTATGGCCATGTAGCTGATATTGCTCCTGATAGAATCACGCTCCAAAATATGGAGAAAAAGCCGGGCGAAAGTTTTAGACAGTATGCCCAGCGATGAAGAGAGGTAGCAATACAAGTGCAGCCACCGCTCTTGGAAAAGGAGACCGCCATGCTCTTCATTAACACCCTGAAGGCCCCTTTCATAACTCATATGATAAGGAGCACGACTAAAAGCTTTACCGACATAGTAATGGCAGGAGAGATGATCGAACATGCAATCAGATGCGGCAAGATTGAAACAGGGGAAACCACTCTGCTCCTAGAAAAAAGGATGACGAGGTGAATAATACAAACATGGGGTCAATTACCGTTAACCAGCCAAAAACGGTGACTACTGAGTATCAAGGTTCATCAAGGAAAGAATCTCGCACAAGGAAAAACATTGAAAAACTCTAATTTACGTCAATTCCTATGACGTATAAGGAGTTGTATCAAAGTTTATTTGATGCACACGTTGTGTCCCCCCAATATCCAAAACCGATGCAACCTCCATACCCAAAATGGTATGACCCAAATACTCAGTGTGAGTACCACGCGGGGATCACGGGCCATTCGATAGAAAATTGCCTCACTTTCAAGAAATTGGTGGAAAATCTCATCAACATGGGTATTGTGAAGTTCGATGACGGAGTAATGGTATACCCGGAAAGAACCGAGGAATAAAAGCTTTCCGAGCATTTGCCTTTATGTACTTGGGAGTGTTTTTGAACAATGAGACTGTGGAAGAAACATGTATTTTTAAAGCTAATCTAGAGTAATGTGTAAAACACACTTGTTGCTTCAAGCCTGGAAGCAATAAGATTTCTTTTGAGAAGTAGGCTTGTGTTCAAATTTTTATTTCAATAAAATGCATCTTTCTAAGTAAATATTTTCATTCTTTACATTTCATACTGAATATTCTTTCACTCATGACCATATCATACGAATAATCATCCTTAGGATCATTTATTCTTTGGATTTTCAGCCTACAATGGGCCCCCCAAATATCAATGACATGAGCGACGCTATTGCTGACTCCCTTTTTAGTGAAATATGTATCTAGAGGGATCTAAGGGCTTTGAAGATGACTAAGATTGTGACTTACTTCCCCAATGGTAGATCTTACCTGATGAAGTGTCAGCAGACGCTATGAACTAATGAAGGAGGTGAAGATGCAAGCGTAGCTCCTCGTAGGAATAAGGCAAGGTATCGTTGAGCTATTTTCAGGAATTCAGGATGTTTTCGTACGATCATATCAAGGCATGCCAAAGTACTAAAACATGGGTATGCTGTTAAGGTTGGGGTTTAAAGAACCCATGTTTTACAACAACCTAGCTAATCAAGAGGCTCGGGCTATTGGTTTACCAAGAAAGGGAAATTGCATCTGTTATGCCATAAAATGCTAAGTCGAGGAAGACTATGCCTTCTCTATTTTCTCTATATGAAGCATGGACATTAACAAACCAGTCTCCTCAAAAGCTTTTAGCCAACATCGATTCATATTCATGGTCATTGGTTACCTCACTGAGAGGGTGAAGGTCGCTTCATATGCCAAAATTACAAAGTTGACAGTCATCAAACTCAAAAAAAATTCAAGATTTTTGAAAAATTAGTGAGACTTGTAAAGGTTGGCATAAAGAAGTTACCATTTACCCTTTAGGTTCCTTGAACGTTGGCGGGACTTTTCTTTGGGCATCTTTCCCATTGGTTCGTGAAAGGAAACAATTGTTAGAAGATAAGATTCCTTTTCCCAAGCTTGGATTGAATTAAATGAAGCAGAATGCCTCCAGTAGGCTTGATTGAAAGTATTCAGTAGGGTCAAATGTACCAAAAATAGATACGGGCTTGACAAAAAGGTTCGCTCAAGAGAATTTCAGGAAGAGGACCTAGCATTAAGAGAGATTCTTCTTATCTAAAAAAACTCCGAGAAAAAATGTCTTATACAACAAAGAAGGCCTGTTCTAGGAAAAATGGGTGTTAACCATGACGGATGGCAAGGACCTGCCCAATCCGGTGAGTTCAGATTCGATAAAAAAAGTTTTCCAAAAAAAAACAAAAAACAAAAACAAAAAAACAAAAACGAAAAACACGAAAAAGGAAAAAAGAAAAGGAGAGGCTAAAGCGAAAACCCGCATGGCGCTTTGAGACCAAAGGGTATTTGAGTTGAAAACCAGAAGGGCAAATTTCAAAATTTTGATTGAAAGTAGGGCATACTGATAGTCTTGCTACGCTCAAGAAGTATGTTACGTCTTGGGGCATCGACAAAGTACTGGATCCCCTAAACACATATTAAGCTCAAAATGGTCCTCAAGAAGTTGGAACAGAGCTCAAGTCGCGATATCTGGGGCATTTAGTTTCCATTTTACCCATTTTGTTACTTGTGGTTATTTTATTCCTTCCAAAAAACCACCGATAAATTTCCTTCTTAATTGCATTTGCTAGCTTTGATTAACTTGTTTGTTTCGAGCTATGCTCCCAATCAGTTTCCTTTTTTGTCCATTGTTACAATCTTTTTTAGGCATTTGGCATTGAAATAACGATTAATGGACTAATAATACTTTCATAAAAGGAGTTTTGCATATTACTCTGGAAGCTTCTGAACAATACAAGGACCTGAAACAGGACTATTGTTTAGCATTCACTCAGCTCAAGGTTTGGAAATATTGGAGAAAGAAGATTATCTCTTTGGACCTTTTATTGGTTGAATAAAAAGACAATACATTTCGCCAGTGATACGACCTTGACAGATAACGAGTAATGTCGACCCAACAGTACAAAGGGATTATTCTCGAGAAAAGAAAAATGATACTCTGCATTCATGCACATATCAAGCCTACACATCTGGTCATTACACCAGTGAATGCTGTAACAGATCAAATTGATCCTACACCTCGGAGTTACAGCAGGATGGATAGAAGAAACCAAATGTTATTCTCCTAAAGTTGCAGTGAGAGAGGCAAACTTTATGTCCCAAAAGGTACAGTGGAAGGGACTCTGAAATCATGGCGGGGCAAGCTTATTGAGCGGAATATGATCGTTTTTCTGGGTTTTCTATCAAAGATACTGGCAAAATGAGAAAGCATGATGACGCATCAATGATAGAACCTTAATGAACTACGAGCAATGACGACCCCAAGCAACTAAAAAGGGATCATTTCATTTTGCATTCATACATCATTTCAAAGAATGTTTAGTTAGGAGCATTCGACTCATTCTGATCATTGCATCCTAATCATTCTCACGACATTCTGCATTCATGAAAGTGTCGTCCATAACACATGTAGTTAGGAGGCTTTGAGTCATTTTGATCATAGCATCCTCATCATTTGTATAAACATGAGCACATAAAAGTAACTCTACAGGACAGGTTCCTTAAAGAACGGTGTAGCGATATTAAAGTTCAGATTTTTGTTCCCTCAAGATGGTAGTGGGGCAGACTGAAGATTGAAGTCTTCCGAATATAGTAAGGAAGCACATTGGAAAGTTGATTTTGTTCCTCAAGATGGTAGTGGGGCGATCAAGATTGAAGTCTTCACAAGATAGTAAGGAAGCAAATTGAAAAGTTCAGATTTTACTCCTTCGAGATGGTAGAGGAGCAGGTTGAAGATTGAAGTCTTCCTGAAGGCAATAAGGAAGCAAATTAGAAAGTTCTGAATTCTCATTTCCTCGACGTTCCAGTGGAGTAGGTTGAGATTACAAATCCAGTCTCCCTGAGTTAACAATGAGGATCAATCATTAGTTCTCTGAAGTTTCAGTAGAGAAGATGGAGATTACAAATCTCTTATCCCTGAATTCCTATTTCCTCAAAGTTCCCGTAGAGTAGGTTGAGATTACAAATCCCGTCTCCCTGAGTTAACAATGAGGTTACATCCTTAATTCTCTGAAGTTTCAGTAGAGAAGATGGAGATTACGAATCTCTTCTCCCTGAATTCTTATTTCCTCAAAGTTCCCGTGGAGAAGGTTGAGATTACAAATCCCATCTCCCTGAGTTAACAATGAGGTTACATCTTTAATTCTTTGAAGTTTCAGAGAGAAGATGAAGATTACGAATCTCTTCTCCCTAAATTCTTATTTCCTCGAAGTTCCCGTGGAGTAGGTTGAGATTACAAATCCCGTCTCCCTGAGTTAACAATGAGGATAAGTCCTTATTTCTTTGAAGTTGCGGTAGAGAAGATGGAGACTACGAATCTCTTCTCCCTAAATTTTTATTTCCTCGAAGTTCCCGTGGAGTAAGAAGCAGATCAAAGATATCAGTCTGGTGGTCCTTGAGTTTGCAAGGATCAGATTGAAGATAGCAGTTTTGACATTCCTGAATTTGCAGGAGCAGATTGAAGATAGCAAATCTGGCAATCCTGAAGTTGCAAGAATAGATTGAAGATAGCAGATCTGGAAATCCTGAAGTTGCAAGAGCAGATCGAAGACAGCAGATCTTGCCTTCCTGAGAGTACAGTGAAGTGGATCGAAGATAGTGAATCTGGCAATCCTGAAGTTGCAGGAGCAGATTGAAGATAACAGATCTGGCAATCCTGAAGTTGCAGGAGTAGATCGAAGACATCAAACCTTATTTTCCTAAAATTACAGTGGAGCAGGTTGAAATTAACAATTCTTATCTCATCCAAGTTATAGCGGAGAAGACCGAAGTTACAAATCTCTTCTTCTTGAAATTACGTTCAAGCGAGTTGAAACACTAGTTCCTATATTTTTGAAGTTGCAGTAGGTTAGAGCGAGGCTACTTGAAGAAGAAGAGAAGTGCCGAGACTCAGCAAGACCGGGCAAAATTGGTCTTCTTTAAAGTCTTTACTCCATTCTCGTTACACGACAATGAGCAAAGAGGGCAATTTGTCATGATTCAATTATTGCCCTACCACCGAAAACTAAAATAAAAAATAAATCCCAGGCTTACAAGCCCAATTAACCCTAGCCCAAATTATGAGGCTCAAAATACAACAGGCCCGAATTAAATTTTAAAAAAGTTAAGGTTTTTGAAACCCTAGCGCCCCGCGCCTCCCTCGAGCACTGTGCCCGTGTCTCGTCCCGAAGCACCTCTTCCCGAGGCCCCCCTGACGTGCCTTCTGCTCAGTCCTTCGCCAAAGAGGAAACTTCTTCTCTGTTGACCCCCTAGGACCTGCAAGCATAACAAAAAGAAAGCAACAGCAAAGCAAGCAGAATAAAAACAGTAACAAAAAGATTATAATGTATTTCTTTTCGGCTATATAAGCCCTAGAACAATGTAAAAACAAAAAAACCACGGAGAAAATCAAAAAAGAACAGAAACGTTTCAAGGTTGATTTCTTTTTTATTTTTCTATCAATATTTTCTGTTTTTTTCTTTTTATTTTACTTTTGTTATTTCAAAAACTTGGCAAACAACAATAAGAAAGAGGGGGAAAGAAAATACCTGAAAAAGGGGGAGGAAAGGAGTTTTTTGAACTTCGACCGCTGTGTACGGAGGCCGGCGACGGCGCCGGCGATGTCCGGTGCGGCCGAAAATCCCACCGGAGAATCCCCACCTGCAGAGAAAACAGAGAGAAATCTCAAAATTTTTTTTAGAAATGAAGAAATGAGTTTTTGGTTTAAAATCACTTTAAATAGGACCATTGAAACGACACCGCTTCACTCGAGCTCTAAGGCCAAAAACGCCGTTTACGGCAAGATCAAGGCACGACCGACCCACCGGAGGATCCCGCGTTTCATTAAATGGGATATTTATGCTCATGGTCCTTTCGCTTTTGTGTTTCTTTAAATTAACTTTATTATATTTCTTAATTTTGCCCAAGATTTATCGATTTTCAATTAGGCGCACCTATCTTTGCAGCGTTTTGGAGGAAAGGGTTATTTCCCTTTTGAGTCCCCCATGTAACTCGCGCGTATCAAATAGGCCCTTTCCTTTATATTTGGTTTCGAATCAGTCCCAAAATTTCGTTTTAAATGCAATTTGATCCCTCTTTACATTATTTTGAAACTTTATTATTTATTGTCATTACTTTTATCATCACTATTATTTTATATTCTTTATTACTATTATTATTTTTTATTTTTTATTTTTTATTATTATATTATTATTAGCATTATTACTATGCTATTATTATTATTATTTTTTTTACATATCGTATATCTCTTATTATTTTGTTTACTAATTGTTATTGTTGTTACTATCGTCATTTTTTTTAATCTTCATTATTATTTATTTTGTCATTGTTTTTTATTTTATTTATACATTATTTTCGCTCCAACATATTATTATATTTCCATTATTGCTAAATTATCATTATTATTATATCTATGCACCTATATATTATATATTATCATTTCTATATTTATTACTATTATTACTATCATTATACTTTGCTTTTATACGTATATTTTTACCTTTTATTTATTTTATATATTACCATCTTTATTATTATCATTTTTTTATCATCTTCAACGTATATATACGCGATGATTTTTCTGTCACCACTACTCATCTCATCGACATTTCACCGTTCTTTGACCTCTTGATTTTTATAAACGACCGACATCCCGTATTAGCAACTTGAGTAAATTGAGCCCTAACTTACTGGGTTCCGGATTTTCTCGTTTAAACTAAACAATGGGATTCCCCTTTTAAAATCGCAATACGAGTTTTGAACAAAATACTTAATCTCGAAAACTCGAAGTGTCGCGCCCTAACTTACTGGGCTCGACACCTAGATACTTCGAGATAAGTTTCTTTTCTTTAGAGGCAATATTCCTAATTTGGATTTTCGGGAAAACGAGTCCTAGCTTACTGGGTTCTGATTTCTCGATTTAACAAATGACGGAAGATCCTCTTCAAAAGCGAAAATCAAGGACGAGCTTAGTTTCGGGAGTCTAAAGTATTGCACCCTAACTAACTGGACATAATGCTTTATCTATTCGAAAATAAGAGAGTCTTAACGTCCCTTCCGATTTTGAAAATGAAAAGCATTGTATTTTCGAACCCTTTCAAAGCTTACAACAAATAGGACATCACTCAATCAGTTTGGTACCGATTTTGGGCGTGTCGAGGGTGCTAATCCTTCCTCGCACGTAATCGACCTCCGAACCCGTTTTCTCAAAGTTCGTGGACCAAAAAGCACTGTTTTAGTAAATTAAACGATTTATTAAAACAAAGGTGATCCGATCACACCAAATAAGGATCGGTGGCGACTCCCTTCCTTTTCTTTTTCAAAAAATCGAGTCGACCGCGTCGTTTACTATTTCACCAAAAAAATGGTTACGACATAGACGATTGGGCAGCTCATATACGTTTCGACTCACCCCGAGCCGGCCCGTATCAACAACCTAGCTATTTCAATCTCATCATACCATTTCTTGCACATGATACATACCATTTCATGCTAGGCTATTTAAGCACGAACCTTATGTCAACTATGCATGTTTCATATAATTGTTCAAAATCCATTTCAAAGCATAAAACTCACACCACAGTAACTCATAAGCCCTTTACAAATATAACCAAGTTATCCTATTTAAGCCAAGTTAAATTTCAAAATCTACCAAAGAGATCCTCTGATAGTGTGATTCCTCAAGTTGACCCGATCTTCCAAGCCCACAAAATGTAATCTACAATGAAAGGATAAGACACGAGTAAGCTTACGTAAATCTTAGTAAGTTCGTTTATTAAATGATAAATCTTCCTAAATTTAAACATAAAAAATCAAATAACAAGATTAAAGAACAGAGTTCCTATCACGAGGTTATTATCAAAATTCCTGTCAATCACAACTCACAATAGGTGAGTAATGCTTAATACAATAAAACAAATCAGTTCCTATATTTCAATAACATTCATAGATCATTAAAACATAGCCTGATGAACGATAAGTGGATACGAGTACGCGATTAACCATCCAACACACCAAATGCTCGTAAGAGCTAGTCCATCCAACACACCAAATGCTCGCAAGGGCTAGTCCATCCAACACACCAAAACACTGTAACGTATCTAATTAGTAACCATCTCCACTGCTCCCATCAACCCGTACCGCGCGCAACATAACCCATTGACATGCCAATCATACTCTATCCTACGTTCATTAGTTCAGAGCATTCTAATGCATAATAATACATAAATAAGTCATATCTCATAGTCCATATGCAAACAATAGATCCACAACCAACCATTCATTGGCTCAAAATATTTCAATTAGTAATTGATATCTTACCAATCCATTGTTTCCATTCACAATTACATGCATAATATATTATCTAAGATTCAACAACTAAATTCATATAACATGCACTTAAATTGTATTAAAACTAAATCGAACAAACTTACCTGACTAAACTGTTGTACGATAAAATACAGGAATTATTTTGCAACCTTTTCTTTTCCACGATTATCTCCACGTTCTTGATCTAAAATATTAATTTAATTCAATTAACTAAATCAACAACAAAATTAATTCATTTTACACAATTAAGTCCTTTTTACATTTTAGAAAATTACCTCAACTTTTCACTTTTATTCAATTTAGTCTCTAAGTCCAAATCATGCAATTTAATCATTTTCAATTGAATTCAAGCTTAGCCGGATTTTTTGGACCCTATTACAGCCCATATTTACTATTATTTCACATCAAGTCCTCGTAATTTTATCACTTTAATATTTTAGTCTTTTAACATTAAAATTACTAAAAATTACTTTACAAAATAGTCTTATTTAAGAACCAAGCTTAATAATCTACCATAAAACTTTAAGAATATCCAAAACTCATCAATGACATAATCCAAAACATTTAACGGTTTTACAAATTAGTCCCCGAGTTAGCTAAATTAAGCTAATATGAGCTTAAAAACATAAAATTACTAAAAACGAGCATCAAACACCTACCATATATGAGATTTTAGCTAGGCAGAAGCTTACTCCCCCCTTGGCAATGGTGTTTTGGCATCTTGAAGAAAATTCAAGAAGATGATGTTTTTAATCATTTTGTTTTCTTTTATTTTAAGTTAATTTAACTTACATTTTAACCTTTTGCTAAATTACTAATTTAATATGACTTGTAAAATTATTAAATCATGTCCATAAATGTCGTTAACATAAGTATATGGTATAATTACAATCTAAGGAGGGTTTAATTACACAATTTATCCTTCAATGATTTTAAATTTTTAACTAAACAAACTTAATTTTAATTTAACCCTAAACTAATGAGGACTAAATGGGAAATAGCCCAAAAGTTAGTGGATGGTAATCATGTCACCACCGCTTGGACCTTTTGACTATGGTTTAATCATCATTTTGGTCCTTTAGAATTTTAAATCTATAGCAACTAACTTTTATCTCTTTTCCAATTTAATCTTTTTACCTTAATTAAGCAATTAATTGTCAAAATTACGAACCAGACTTCAATTCACCTATAATACTACTTTGTAAATATTTAATAAAAATATTTATAGCCTTAAATTACGAAACAGAGTCCTAATATCTCATTTTCATAAACCATTCAACTTTTGAACCGAATCACTTATACTAACTTTTAATTTAATAATTAAAATTCATCAAATCAAAATTCAATATAAAAATTATTATTGACTCATATAATTTAAATATTAATTATACTGAATTTACTCGTCAAATTTGTGATCTTGAAATTAATATTTCCAACACCACAAAAAATACTACTATACATGTGAAAACCATTATATTTTTGAGAAACAAATTTGAGTATTTTATTAAAAGCTTTAGTGTGCTGGAACTCAATTGCAATGGTCTTCTCACAACTTCAAATGGGTAAATAGTTAGCTATTTTTTAATTTAGTGACTTCCCATATTAATTTAATTGCATATAGATTAATTATTTGATTTAATCAAGTGTTATAAAAATATTATTTGGTTAATTTAAATAAAAAATTTTAAGATATGTTTTGAAGCCATTCAAATTAATCTCCATGAAATAATAGATTCGCTTTACTTGATTTAAATAAATCTAATCTTTAAAAACTTGTTGCTTCATAATACCAATATTTAAATATGACTAATACATGTCCATAATATCAACTGATTCATGGCCCAACTATAATGTTTCGAAAAATTACTAACTTCAAATACACCAAATTATGAAACCTTGAGAAGTTATAGACATAATTGTAAATACTTGATGTCGTTGCTCTTATAAATGCCTCAACAATTTTAAAACATTTTCTTTTAAAAGCAATTTCAATTGGAACCTATAGGATACCAAATTAACAAATTTAATTTTATTAGGCATAAACTTTTATTGTATTTTATTAGAGTCCTTTCAACTAGGGGTGAGTATTCAATCGAGTCGAGTCAAAAAATTTCGAGTTAAGTCAACTCGAGTTAACGAATCCTATTATTTATGCTCAATATTGTGTTTATATGGACCAATTATTTAACTAGTAGAGAAAGTACAGGATTATTTAAATACATAAACAATATAATGATTTTGCCTTTTAACTTAATAGGTAAACATTTATCAAAACGAAATAGTTTTGCCTTTTTAATTTAATGGTTTTGACTTTTAACTTTAGAAAATGTAAACATTTATCAAAACGACGTAGTTTTGCATTTTCTTAGTCGAATTTTTGGATAACTCGAATTGTATAATTCACATTCGAGTTAAACCAAAAGCTTTGATTTTTTTATTCAAGTTGATCTGAATAACTCGATTATCTTGAATTGTTTAACTCAAAATTTAAAATTTTTATCGATTTTTTCGAGTCGAATCGAATTTTGCTCACCTATACATTTAACCATTTCACTCCAATCTTGAAACGTTAAATTTATTCGTGAGTCGAGTTTAAATAAAATATAGCATGTTATTTGACTAAACTTGACTACTCAAAGCGTAATGTTACTTTTCTACCTAAATTTAACTCAAATAAGTTTGAAAGAATTCTAGTTTGACTTGATCCGCATTAGAGGTGATTATGGGTCAAGTTGTAACAAAATTTTAGGCATGTTTTATAAGCTCCAACTCGACCTGACACCAAAAATAAGCCTAAATTTTTGTTCAAGCTTGGTCCAGAAAAAAAAAGTTAAAACTCAAGCCTTGCTCGACCTGTTCATATTATTATTTTATATATATAAAAATAGATTTAAAATTTATAATAAATCAAATATATTAAAAATATTAAAATAAATATTTATCAACAAATTGAAAGTAAATTAAAAAATTATACTTAAATAACACTAAAGTAAGTGCATTTAAAAATAAAATAATAATAAAATTAACAATAAAATAAGACTAATACAATATCCAAAAATAATACATAGTAATATAATAATGAAATTGCAGCAAAATAGTTACAAAATAACAATTTTTTTTTTTTTTACAAATTCAAGTAGAATCGAGATTGAGAAAAAAAACTTACTCAACCCATTTTTAAAATGGGCTTTATTTATTTTTGCCCAAACCCAGTTTTTAAGTCTAAATTTTTGCCTAACTCCCAAAATTCGCGCCGGTGAAATCATATTAGATCTCTCCTCCGCCGTAAAGAAACTCGTTGAGAACAGCCTCTTGCGCCACCAGTTTTCTTCTTTAATCTACCTAGGTATTTATTTCGTGTTTTTTTCTTATCGTGTTTTCTTTAATCGTCCCAATCATCACGCAGAAGAAGATATTTGTAACCTTCTTCTTCTAACTTTTTAGCAATATGGAGTATTTTAACTTTCATAATTTCTCTATAGGATTTGATTAAAAATAACATAAACATTACAGATGCAGTATTTTTGCTTCCCTGTTTTTCCCTCTCTCACCTGCCTGCATTCTTATTGAAATGTTAATCTCACATTTCATCCCTAAGAATCAATACCATCTTTATAGGGTCCCTTGTAAAACGTTTCCTGGTAATCTTTCTACTTTGCAGTGAACATTTTTTTTCCTTGCTTGATGCTATTATTCATGTTGAACTTTTCTGTTGTGAATGTTTGTAGGTGAAATGCCAGCCAATTGTGCATGCACATAGGGGATTGATCTGGTAAGAGTTTCTCCGTCCATGAATGTTTTTATCTTCACGCTGCTGTTTTTGTTCTATTTCTTATAATTGCTCAATGTTTCTTAAGCTCATTTTCAAGATTATGGTTCTCCTTTGAATCAGATGAGCATGGATATGTACCATGTTTTTTTCATCATGAAATTGAGCTGGATTGGTAACAGTATTTACCGACATCAGTGTCTGCATTCAGATTGTCAACCAACTTCTGGGAAGCATAAAATATTTTTTTATTTTTTTGCATATGATGCGCATGTATTTTTCCTAGTAATTCTAGATGATGTGAAGAAGCTTTGTTTCTGAAAATTTTGGATGTCAGCATCTACTTAGATTAATGATATAGTGAAATTGTTATGAAAAAGTACCCATTTTTCTAGGATGATTATCATGGCTGGGGTCGTAGACAAAATATATAGCTGGGACTTGGGTTCTTACCTTATGGTAGATAATTGGAAGGTAGTTGTAAGAAGTTCCCTTCTCTTCAGCTTTAAACATAAGAGAGATCGTTATAGGTTGTTGCTTGTATAGGGTTGAGTGACAGGTTTGCTTTTATAGTAAAAGTGATGCCATGTTTATCATATGGATTCTAAAATCAGTTTAAAAGTCAATAATCTGTTGGAACGTGACTGTGCAGTGGTACGGGGAATACTATATTGTTATCTCGTAACTTAATCCTGGGAAATGCGGTTCTAGTGTTATAAATTGTTCTACTAAACTCTTATCTAAGCATTTTTTACCTCGAGATTAAATATTTTTAATGATCAGTTTCTATTTTCACCAAAAATCCCTAGATTTTGTTGTGCCGCTCACTATTGTCGTCTCCTTCTCTGCTCCAACCTTCAACTGTCTCCGTCCCGCCGCTGGTCAATCTCATCCAATTCCTGGTATGTTTTTTTCAATCCCTTCTATATTCAATCGTACTTGTCCTTGAAGTTCCAGTAAATCAAATTTTCTTTTGGGTTTTTGCTCAAAATTTTCCTTTCCTTTTCTGTTTACAAGATATTCTGCTTTAGTAGTATTAGCATAAGATTGCAGCAATCTTGCTTTGAACTGGTATGAATGTCCGTAAGGATCTCCTATGCTATTGTACTGGTAAACTGCAACACGAGATATAAAATTATTCTGCTTTAGTAGTATTAGCATAGGATTGCAGCAATCTTGCTTTGAACTGGTTAATTCTTCATTTGATTATGTCTCCTTTGTTAGTTTAATTTTTATTTTTGATTTGCAACAGCTATGTCGGAACCAGATATTGCTATTATAAAACGGGGTGATAGTGTTTGTTTTGGAGTGCTAAAAATTTGTGGAAAAGAATTTCGCTCCACTTTCTTGGTGTTTAAGGACGAAGAGAAAGCTTTAGAACTATACGAACATTTAGTAGAGCATCACGATGACTGGATATTAAGTTGCCATCATCTTGTACGGTATCAAGATGAATGGCTGGTTGTACTAAAATATTCTAAAAATATTCTAACATACTTTAGAGAAAAGATGGAGGGGTGGGAAAGTGAGAACCGAAATCAGAGTGAATGGTTCAATTATATTAAGGAGGATTTCGTTAAGATCTTAAAGGATCTGGTTAGTATATGGGCTAAAATTGATAGGAGCATTTACACGAAAGATCTGTCAAAGACCATTTCATCACTAATTTCGGTGGGCAGTAAAGTTTTTACCCAATTTGAATGCATCTGACCAACCAATGGAAGGTGATCTTGATGAGTTGAAATATTTGATGAGCTGCATCGTCAATATGCCATTCGAATCTGGTATCCGAAATTATGAGAATTTCAATATGCCGAATGAACTATCATGTTTTCTTACCCTGCTCGATTGTCAAAACTTATAAGTTATCTTTCATATATTTATTTTAAAGTTCAATAACTCATATGTTCTACTTCATTAATTTCATAATTTTTTTGTTTACTTATTTGCTTATGTCCAAATCGATAGGAAATTTGTGAGTCTTCCGTTTCTATTGGATGCGCCTTTATTTTGGAGACTTGTTGATAAGTTCAATTTCATTATACATTTGGATCACATGATGAAGCGTGGAGAGATTACTGAGTTTATTCTTAACAGAATCCTATATCACTTGAGAAATAGATATTCATATGATTGGGTGTTGCTGGTGAGTCATCATCCGGTGCTTCATTCTATTTACAATCATCAACCACTTGCTTACAAAGCCAATCGCTATTCCTCTGTAGTACGGTACTGCTCTAATGTTTACCATCATTACAACGACAATATAACACAAAAAGTAAGATTTCAATATTTTTTATTATGATATTCTATTTACTTTTGTTATTAACTTTTACTTAAATTATTTATTTTATAGATTAGCATCGTTAACATTGAGAATGAGTTGAGTACACTACTGCCAGGCATGTATCTTCATTTATTTGAAGGTTTAATTACTTATGCAAGAAGAAGTACTAACAGTTAAGGAATATAGAAAAATTATATTATCGTTATAAATTTATTTTTTAATTCATATTAAATGAATATTGTTATTTTAATGTTTTGATATAGGCACCAAGTTTTTTGGAAATCAATTCTTTCTGGAAATATATGAAAGGTAAGCAAGTTGGTTTTCTCTTTAAATATATTTAGAAACTGTGACACCTCAAAGTTGGGATTAGAAGTAGGAAAAAGAAAAGAATAAAAAAAATCACGTGATTAAGAGGAAGAAAAGAAAATACGAGTTTAGAAAATCCGGGTAACAGAAATACGGGTTAAAGAGTAGTAACTAGAACTTCGGATTAGCTTAGGTGAGATTAGAATTGAAATCGAGGATCAAATTGAAGCAAATTAGTTCAATTGAAATCGAGAAATTCGATTTCTTAAAACAAGTCGCTAGAAATTAGACTATGTTGAATATTTAATTTCATGCATGTTGATATTAATTAATTTCATGCATGTTAATAATATATTACTCACCGCACTTGTTCCTTTTAGTCCCCGTTCGTTGCTCCATCAGTGATGGACTTTTGGGCAAAAAAGGACTTTTCAGTGAAACGGAATAAAGAACGAGAGGCCGATGGGGAAATATTTCAACGTTGGAGATGCACTTTTTCACAGATGGAGAAGCCAAAATTTTAGTTTTTCTCTCGTAAAAGGACTTTTGTACTGTCTTACATTTTATCCCTTTTCCCTTTTCCCTTTTCTTCTCCAAATAGACGATGCACTTTTTTTTTCCATTTCTTTTTTTGTCAAGTTTATAGGCTCGTCAGCTTTGAAGGTAAAAAAAAATTTATTACATGATCTCTTAACGTCTGCTATGGAATTTTTTCTTATTTGCTTTGATATATTGGCAGATGTTTTGAAAGAATTTGCTGCGAAAAGGTGTGTGAAATTGGGGAAATTGTTGAAAGAAAATGGAGGACTCGGGCTTGGATTGGAGTTGAAGAAGAAAAAAAGGATTTGCCAAGAACTAAACTTTGTTCTGAATCTGGGAATTGCAGTGGTGTCAAGGTAAATTTAATTTGATAAACTTGCGTCGAGTTTTGATTACATTGTCAGAAACTGAAATGAATAATATTAATTTGGGGTCTCCCTTCTTCTATTATGCATTTTTGATGAATTAAATCTGTTTCGTCTCCTTCTTCTTCCTTTCTCCTCCTCCTTGCTATTCTGTCTCTCTATTTCTTCTATTTTCTCCTGAATTCTCTGCTTCTATTTCTGTCCTCCTTTCTTTTTCTGCTTTTCTTCTGGCTTTCTATTTTGTTCCATAACAGTGTGTTTCCAATTTGCTCTAAATGAATCCTTACGTCATCGGTGATTCAGTGATCTCGCTCTCTTTTTGTTTTTATAAATTTCAATTGAAAAAGAATCTGAAAAATTAATATATATATAATAAAATTAGAAATATTAGAACAAAGTGCAAGATTACAAATCGTCCTATCGCGCATTATTTTTCTATTTATTAATTTCTTAATTAGTAATGTGATTCAATAATTTTTATATACATAGTTGATGGATTATTGTTGTACATGTTGACTTATGGAATGGGAACCACCTCCTGCATCATTATCATAATACTAGTAATTGGTTGTTGTTTCTTGCTGTAATACATGTTAATTGCATTATTTGCCTTGGTTTAGCAAGCAGATTCTACATGATATTGAAAATTTTCATTTTTTAGCATTAAGCATTAGGTTCTTAATGATGCTTGCTTCTTTATAACTTTTTACTTCTATTTTATCCTTTCCCTGTTTCTTTGGAGGCATGATGCTTGCTTTAGTTAAAGATAAGTGATATAAGTGTTTTCAGAAAGCAACTGATATTAGATATATTTCTCCATAAAAATTCCTTTTAAACTTTTTGGTTGGTGAATGAGTTATGCTTTTGGCGCTTAAATACTTAAGTGTAGGAATGAGGTCAATCTGAGTGGAATTTAGTACAAATGTGTGGTAATAATGCATGAAGAGTTTTTGCGGATGATACTTATTAATAAGACAGTAACTGATCAGGATAAAAGTATTCTAGTTCCTAGATAGAGTAATTAGAGAGAAAGTATGAGGGCCAGTGGATGCTGCTGATGAGTAATGGGATGGCTTACCTCAATACTAGATGTCTTTCACATTCCTTTAACAATCTTAATGGAAAATTTTATTGGACTAAGGCATGGTATAGAGGTGAAGTAAAAGAACCATAAAGGAAAAGAAAATAAAAGAGGCGAAGAAGCTTGAGGAAAAGAAGTGATTTATTTATCTTTTGTTTGATAGTAAAAAAACTGAAAATTAATAAAAGAAAGAAAAAAACCTTGTGGTCTTGATGTCTCTCCTTCATAAAATGAGTTGGTTGGGATACTTGGATGGTTTGGTGGCTCAATTACATAACACGCGTGATATTAATTATTGAGCTTTCTTCTTGTTCTTGTACTGGAACATATATTTATTTCCACTGGATATGTTGTAAGTTTGTCTTGAATTATGATTCTGCTGCCACCAAGCCAGAAGTGACCTGCTATCGTTATGTGCATGTCTCTGTCTGTTAAATCGTTGTTCATTTGCTGATTGGCATTAGCCATTTCTCCAGGGAAATGGTGATCAGTCACCACACCAACTGCGTAAGTCGGCAAGTCTAGTAAAAATCGACATGGTGGAAATCAAATGTCCAATGGTCTTACCTCTAAACATGATGGAAGAGTAAAGGTAATGGCACTGTTTTTCCCCTCTATTTATTATAAGAGGCACTATTAGGATGTTGGAATGTAATTGGTGTTCACCTGGTCATGAACCCTTGTGCTGTTTTGATTTTTCCCCTTTCGTTTTAGGGATTACTAAGCTCTTTCTTGGTTTTTTCCATTCTATTCCAAAATAAAATTTTTCCTCTGTTTGGTGTTGATAAAGTAAGCTTCTAAATTGTTTGGTGTTGATAGATGTTATCATTGAATTGACTTTTTTAAATGACCTCACCTCCACCCCTTCTTTTATAGCACATGATGGTTCCTCTGTTGAAAATTGCTTAATGTGTTTTCTTCAATTCAGGCAGTATTCATACACATTTACCCTTAATCAACATGGATAGTGATGATGACTTGACAAACTTTTCGTGCTTTCTATTGCTTCAAATTAGCATGTTCCTATTATATAATCTAGTTGCTGTACTTCATTTCTGTATTTTTAACATCAATCCCAGTATCTAGGGTCTTCCTTGAAATTATTATGTTTCTGTGACTTTTTGCATAATGTTTATTCAATATCGGCTAATTGTTTAGCTTGTTAGCTGTTTGCTACTTTTGTATTTTTGCATAATCTAGTTGCTACTTTTGATATTATAAAGCTATATATATATATATATATGCTCATCGGTTCATTTATTTGTTTATAGTTTTGATCTTACTTTTGGATTTTCTGCTTGCATGTTTTTTGCTTCGATAGATTTGATCTGTTCCATCGAGATGCAATTCAGTTGTCTTTTTTTAGTTTTTCCTTTTGGACCTTTCGCTTCAAATCCATATGAGATCGATTTATTTCTCTTGATTTACGTTTTGATTGTGAGAATTTTAAGTTGTTTTCAGATTCGTTGTTGCATTTGTATAGTTGTGAAATTTCAATTAATGTCGCTGTCTGATCGTTTTACTGTTATTTTAAGGGAAAATATAGAAAAAGCTCCTTGGAATGAGCTTCATATGAGCTCAAGAGAATTTTGCAAGAATTTAAGTAATTTAAGAATTTAAGTTGATTTAATATTTTTCTTTTGTGTGATAGTTGCTAGGTGTGAAATCCTGACATGTACAGGGTTTGCTAAGAGAAAACAACTTCACCTAATCTTGTGTATGTTTTCTTGTTGGATTTGTTGCAGTATGTATTTAACAACGGGCAAATGGACCTTGAAAGGCGGGATCAATTTAGATAATTGTTTGAGTTACATTGATGAAGGAGCCAGCCATGTAATTGTCACCTCAGTATGTTGATCTGCCGGCCTTCCCAAGATTATCACCTTCTTGGCATCGATGATTGTAGCTGTGTTGTGTTATAGAAGCTTCTACTGGGAAATTCTTAGAATGAACTTGTGATTCTTTTATAATGTATTTCTCCTGTTCAGTTTTATATATTTGATTTTACGATAAAACCAGAACTTCATGCCACCAAGTTTGTAGATAATTTATTGAAAATGCTATTGTAAAATTTTTTGTATTTATATTTGGTATATAAATATTATCCCTTTTTGAAACTTTAATCCAAATATATGTAATATTTTAATTTGTTACATTTATGTTTTCTATGTTATATTAATATCTAATATGAGTTTTACAAATGTATTAAAAGCATTAAAAATAAAAAAAGTAATTTTAAAATAATACAATTGTGACTATTTAATTACAAATATTTAATTATTATATCTAAATATTTAAATATAATTTATATATTCTAATTAAATTTAATAAATGATTAATATTAATTACTTAGAAATATTTAAAATTAATATTATTTATTAAAATATTAACTATAAATTATAATAAATTATTTTTATATTTTTACTAAAATATCATAATATTAACTAATTTGAACATTATTTAAATACATATTTGTTACTTTATAATATTATGTCTAAAATAGACATTTTACTTCAAAAGTACTTTTTGACAGCAATGTCAAACACTTAAATTTTTCAAAAGCACTTCTCAAAAGCATTTCTTAAAAGCACTTCTCAAAAGCACTTCTCAAAAGTATTGCCAAACTGACCCTTAGTCTTCCTTTCTGTCTTTTTGCAACATATTGTTTTACTGGTTTACAAGGTTTCCTCATCTTCCTGAGCAGAAACTTTTGCAACATGCATATGATAAGAAGCAAGATGAAAGTGCAGAAAATATAACTATTACTAAGTGAGGATAGATTTATTCAATAGGCTGAATTAGATTTGAGATAGTGAATGTTATTACCAAGTGAGATATTAGCTTGTTGAAATCAGAAAGAGAGTGGACAAAATATTACTTAAAAATATAAGTCTAATAAATGGGAATTACAAGTAGAGAAAAAGTAGAGAATTTGAAGTAGAGAAAAAGTAATTAGTAGGGGACAAAAATGTTTATTTGGAAATTCTTGTTAAATATTTTGCCATCCTATTTTCGGTTTTGTATATCATATGAATCGTATGTTTTTTGAAAAGTAAGAAGGTTTGGGAGTGATAATTATATCTGTGTATTGTTTTTTCCTCGTTTCTTTGATTTTGTTCTTGCGTGCTTGATGATGAAGCTCCAACACGTAAGAAGTCAAAAATGAAAATGGAATGAATTACATATGAAGATGAATGATGCAGACTGCAGATGTATATCTGAAAAACCATTAATAGATTATGGAGATCGTTTCTCCGATGTGTTTGTTTTGTTGGTAGTTGTGAGTTATAATAATAATAATAATAAATAATAATAAATCTTACTCATTCTGTAAAAGGTCATGGATTATTATTAACAATGTTGATTTTAGGGCTCATTTGATGCTGTTGATGTGGTCTCTTGATGGATGTGTGTATATATTTTTAATTATTATTTTTATGGAGCAGAATGATATATTATATATCAATCAAATATTCTTTAATTTTTGCTAAAGGGTAAAGAAAAGCCCCCAAACTTTTTCACTCAATTGAGCCTTTGAACATTTGAATTACAATCAATCAATCAAGCTTTTTGACCGTTAAAGTTAACGGTCAATGTTACAAAGCCAAGGGTGCGGTTTTCTTGTTTGTTTTTGCCACGTGGCCATGTGGCAAAAACATGCATTTTATATATAAAGTCAACAGAAAATTATAAAAAAATATTTTTTTGATTTTCTATGGCTTTTTATAAATGGTTGTTGATTTTTTTAATGTTTTATACATTAAATACTAGTTTTTTCCATGTGATGAAAACAAGCAAAAAAATGGCACTTTTGGCTTTGTAACTTTGATGGATAATTTTAATGATAAAGGGCTTAATTTATTATAATTCTAACGTTTAGGGGTTCAATCGGTTTTTTTGGAAAAGTATAGGGGCTTTTTTTGGTTTTTGTCCATTAAGCCTTCAATTTTTGCTGCAATGATATAAAATTATATTCTTAATCTCAGATGTTTTTTTCCCTCCCTTTTAGGCCTCAGTTGGAACGTGTTGGTGCATGGGGTTGAGTCAAGACCCATGTTGATGGTGAAGAGAAACTTTGAAGACGCCGTCAATTATTTTGATTAAAACTTTGTAGTTGTTGATGTAATTGGGTGCTTTCTTTTTGGATACCGAAATATTGACAAAGTTAAAACTATATAGTATTGTGATTTTGCACTTTATTCAGTTCTTTTAAGGTCATCTCTCTTGCCCTTCAAATAACACCATTACGTGGTTTGAATTTTTATTTTTTAAATTAAATAAAAATTCATGTTAAATATTAAGTCTTTGTATTTGAAAATTAAATTGAACTTTAGTGAACAGGAATCCAGGGGACCTTTAAAATGAAAAATTATTATTTTGACCTTATAAAAAGTTTTAAAATATTGATGAGAGTGAAGTATAGGGTAAATTTCAAATTTTACATAAATTTGCATATTAGCCCTAAATAATTTAAGAAATTTGAATTCTCTACTAAATAAGTATTTTACAAATCAATGGATTTAGAAATAATCATGAATGTTATATTTGGAAGTACTTTACTATCCAATTTATGTAGCATTTGGGAACTTAGTTTTAAATTTTGGATTTGAATTTTTTAAAAAATACAGATTAAGTGATGACATATATACAAGATATAGCATCCATGATTATTTCTTAAAAACAAGATTTGTTGGATTCTTACTAACCAGTTGATTTGGGTTCCTACTAAATAAGCATGCACTCGTTTGTGTCCTGAGTTAAAATAGGTTAGACATGCCTTTTTCAAAAGGCAGATCTTTGTGCAATACTTAAACTTGTTTGAGTCTTAGAAGTGGAAACTAAATGAGTTTTAGTAGCATGACTCTTTTGTTAGCAGTTGTGCTTTCAATTGAAGCGTAAGCGACTCACCTCGCGAGGTGTCAAGTTCCATTCACTAGTTTTAAACATCGAATGTCTTTCTCCTCTAGCTTCTTTTAATGATACGTCTTACTTATTCTTGAGTTCTCAAGCAAATTGACGTTGCGGTCCGTGCCATTCTTTTAGATCCTTCTTGCTCGGATCGAATGCGATTCTTGGAGAGATTGGGCCATCTGCTTCCATCTCATGCCGCAGTAATTATGTGCATCTTTGTAGTGTGGTAATAGCTTCCTTCCTTAGTTTTTTTAGTGGTTATAGTAATTGTCTCTTCATTTTAGTTTTCAATTTGTTAAACATAGTGAGCTTTGGGCTATCTCCTCACTATCTTTCCAATCATAAAATTTCTAGAAGCAAGTGTTACTGATGCGGACTTCTTATTTGGTATTGCTTATATTGTCATACCAAGCTAGTTTCCTATTTAAGAATTTATTATCAAATGAGTTTTGCAGTTACAATTATTTCATTACAATGTGAAAATTATGCTGCTCATAGATTTTAACTCTGTCCAAATTGCTCCTTGTTTTCTCTCTTATCTTCATATTAAATTATTCAGTCAATCGGCAAATGTTAATGAAAAGAGAGACTTACCAAGTCGGCCTCCTTTCAAAAGAAAGTGCTAACACATGCCTTTGTCTTTGTTAAGTATATATATGTTTATGCTTTTATTTATGTGGCATTTAAATTATGGGTTGATTATATGTTTTACATTCTCAACTACTGAGTTCCACAAGTTGAGAGAATAGTTTACAAGACTTGTTCCATCCACCAAATTGAAAATGAAGATGTTGTCAAGTCTATTTTACCCCTTGTCGCATCTCATGGTTTTCGACTAGCAACACCTTTTCCCCGTGGCACCGTCGTGGTCTTCCAGTTCTAGAAGGTCGTAAGTTGATGATTTATCCCACAATATCCATGTACGTGTTTAGTCGCTTTTGGACATCGGTATCGTGTGTATTAATTAGTTAAAATCCATGTGCGTTATTGCTTTGTAGTTGAACATTTGCTCGGATGACCGGTTGAGGACAAAGAAGGCTTTTTCATTGCTTTGTTTATCGGGAAGAAGGATCCGTAATCCACCCATCGCTAAGCCCTGATTCATCTCATCTGTCTCTCGCAGAGCGTACTAAAAAGAAAAATCTTAGCAAGAAAGAGGCGAGAATTAGAATGCCAACCCTGTTTGGCGGAATGTTTAAAATGTTTTTATATTCTAATCCTAATTTTAGGGTTAACCTAAAATAACAGCCTGCTATTTGATTTAAAATTTTTTTTATCAACCCTGTTTTGTCATGTTACCTCCCAAGTTTTAATACAATTTGCTGCAAGTCTTTCCTTTCTTTTAGCCATAAATTTACGCTTGGCATGAGGAATTCCATTGACCATTGTAAGCCAAAAACATATGTGATTAAAACCAGAGATGGAAAATACAAGAAAATACTAACGGTAGCATCTGCATTTCATGATTTCAACACAACACGACATAGAACCCTGATATCAAAGGTTTAATACACTCAGAAACCACCACGGCAAATACTTTTATCCTTTTGTCTTTGTCATGTGCTTTTTTTATACTTTTGGTAAAATATATCTCATTTTATCTTTTATCCCAATCTCTTTTATATTTAAAATTTTAGTTTTATTAAATTTAAAAACAAGGTTTCATTATAATAATATTGTTTGTATTTTCATGATATTAAATACTATTTTTAATTAGATTTTTATAAAAATTAATTATATAATTAATTAAAACATTTATAATAAAATATCATAAGATACATTTTAATATTTTATTAAATGAATTTATAAATTAACATATTTTTAATAATTTAGTAAAAGTTTATATATCAATTCTAATCTAATGTCCTTAATAGTCATTTTATATTCTCACCTCACCGCTACAGCTGCGTTTGAATCCAAACACACACTCCACCATTATTTCTAATCTCACTGCTACAGTAACCAATCTCACCACTACAGTAACTAATCTCACCGCCACCGCTGTTTTTAATCTCACCGGAGGTAAACACACCGCCCATCCAAACTAAGCCTAATTGAAACTGTCGTAACCATTTTTTGGAAAACGACAAAAAGGGGTTTGATTTTGGTTTCGAAAACAAGAATAAAACAGGAGTCGCCACCGACCTTTATTTGGTGTGATCGGATCACCTTTATTTTAATAAAACGTTTTGTTTTACTAAAACAGTGTTTTTGGTCTGCGTAATTTTAAAAATCGGGTTCGGGAGTCGGTTACGCACGAGGAAGGGTTAGCACCCTCGATACGCCCAAAATTGGTACCAAAATGATTAATTAGTGTCTTAATGTCGGAAATTTGAAAAGATTTTTAAAATACGGATCCTTTAAAAGGTATTAGGATATTTGAGATTTCTTTGTTCCAAGAGGGTACAAACATCACATCCAGCACGTTAGGACATGATATTCTACACCTTCGTAATCAAAGCTATCTCATGATTTTATGAAGTTTATCAAAAGGATATTTAGTTATTTAGTCCAACGGAAAATCGCAGCCCAGCTCGTTAGGGCACTATTCCCCGAATTCCTAAATACAGAACATTGCCTTTATTTAAAACCTTTAAATAGAGTGTAGCAATTTTACAAAATGCATCGTATCGGATTAAATCAAAGAAAAGGCTCGAGTCAAAACTTGAGATTTCTTTGTCCCGAAAAGATATAAACATCACATCCAGCACGTTAGGACACGATGTTTTAATCTCTCGTAATCAAAGTCGTCTCGTGATTCGCAAAACTTCGTAAAAAGGATGTTAAGTTATTTAGTTAAACTGAAAATCGCAACCCAGCACGTTAGGGCACTACTTCCCGAATTTCTAAATACAAAACATTGCCTTAGTTTAGAAAATCTTATCTCGGATACAAAACATCACATCTAATGCTTTAAGACACGACATTTCGAGTTCAGAATAAGCACATTTAAAAATGTATTTGTTTTAAAAGGATATCCGATTGTTTAGATTAAACGAGAAAAATCAAATCCAATACTTTATGGCACGATCTTTCAATTTTTAAACACGAACATTGCCTTATTTTAAAATCTTTCGTGAAATATGATGATTTTACGAATGGTGTTTTGTTTAATAATTTAGTACAAAACGAAGAAAACAAATATGGATGTGAATGTAGTAAATAAATAAAAAAATAATAATAGTAATAATAACAATAATAACAATATGATAATAACAAAATAGTGATGGAGAAAGAAAGAAAATATAATAAAAAATAAAAATAAAAATAAAAATACAATAAGAAATAATAATGACAAAATAATAATGATGATACTTGAAATGAAAATAAAATAAAATGATAATACAACAAATGATGGCAAATAATACATGAAATAATATACATAAAATAAGTAAATAAAATATACATATAAAAAATAATATAATAGTAATAATAATAATGATAAAATAATGATAAAATAGATAATAATAATGATGATGAAGACAACAAATAATAAATAAAATAATAATCTCAGTCATAATAATGGTAAAAACACATAGGATCATAATAATAAATAATAGTAATAACAAATGAATAATAGTAAAATATAATAATAATAATAATAATAATAATAATAATAATAATAAAGTTAATGAAACACAACATATATAATTTAAAGCAAATAATAGTTTAAAATAATTAATGTGTACAAAGAGTTTAAAATGAATACTATTTATATATATATATATATATATAAACAATTTAATAAGAATAATATATAAAACTTCATATGAATAATAATAATAAAACAAGTTTAAAAAATATTGAATAAATTACACAAGGTCAGGGACAAAATTAAAAATCTAGTCAGAACTCAAGATATGAATCATAAATAATCAAAAGCTGATTTAGGAGCAAAACGAATGGTGCGAAACTATTGGGCACCAAATAGGCAAATGTTCCTAAATCCCCATGCGCACATCCAGTTGACAGCTCCAGGGACCAAATCGAAATCAAAATGAAACCTGAAGGCCAAATTTAAAAGAGCAAAGAAAGCAGGAAATGCGGCCTAATCGAACAGAGCCGCGGAAGGAGGACCATTCATGAAAATATCCTTTGAAAGCAAAAACACAAATCCCCACCCCACCAAGTGACGTCGTTTTATTATGGCCTTTAAAACAAAAAAATTTCCTTAAAGCTTTATTTCTACCGTGTTCTTAAAAAAATTCAAAGGGTTTCTCCTTTTTTTTTACCCCATTTCCATCTTCAATCTCCTCTTTATTCTCTCAAAAAAAGACAAAAGGCAGAGAACACTCCCCATAGGTATCGAAACCACGAATCCTCTACCCCTATAGCCCGATTTGGTAGCTGGAAAAGGAGGTTCCGACGACGGAGAGGTATGCTTCCCTTTTTTTTTTTTGTTTATTTCATTTGTAAAACAAAACTTAAAATAAAAAATAATAACGCAGTAGATAAAGAAAAGATGAAAATCGACCTTTAAGGCTTCTACTTTTATTTTTTTATTTCTGATTTTGTTTGTATTTTTTTTTATTTTTCGAATCCGAAAATCCCCTTTTGTTTTCCTCTCTTTTTTTTGATTCAAAAAAAAATCTTTCCCTTTGTACAAATATTGAATGGCTTTTATAGCCGAACACAATACAATATGGCTTCTGTTTGTTTGCTGTTTCTTTCATTTTTGCAGGTCATGGCGGTGGCAGAGCAGGTGGGGGTCGGTGGCCGACTCTTGTCGATGTGATGGTGGTGGTGGTGGTTGGTCGAAGGCGAGGCTAGGGCGGCACTAAGTTTAGGAAAAATTAGGTTTTTTTATTTTGTTTTGGGCTAGGTTTGGGTCAATTTTTGGTGTTGGGTTTGTTTTTTTATTTTGGGTTTTGTTTGTTTAATTTATTGTGGGCCGGGCAAATTTGGGTGCCTACAGAAACAAAATAAGCTATTAAACAACATAGTTGACAACGACAAGTTCGGTAAGACAATCTAGCAACCTTTTTTAACTAATGTGTATTGATAGGACTCAGATGTGAGTGTCAGATAAAGATGTCGAATATGGGCACTCAAGGAAACATAAAAAGATCTATCAAAGGATGTTAAAAGTTAAAACATGCACCATAACAATATATAAACCATGAATTGTCAAGATGCCTACAAGAGGCCAATTTAGTCCGGGCCTATACAAAAAAATAATAAACCTAAAATAATAAAACAAAGTCCAAGTCCAGTCCAAAATATATCATTTGGCCCGATCGGAATGGCCCATTACTTGAAAAGATTGAAGGTCCATCTACAAGCTTGACGTATATGAAAACACAATCTTCAAGGATATACAATCTTAGATATGATATACAAATCTTAGATATGATATGCAATACTAGAAGATATGATATGCAAACTTAGATATGATATGCAATTCTAGAAGATATGGTATACAATCTTAGAAGATAAGATTTTGTAATATTAGAGATTTAATTTGTAGATACCTTTTAATGTTAGCCGTTGATGTAATTGATCTGTACCGTTAGATTTGGGGAGGCTCAACTATAAATAGAGGCCTCTCCCTTCATTGTAGACACTGGAATTTTGGAGTAATAAAAATTCTTCAGAGCATTCACTCAAATTTCTCTCTCTTTTGCGTTCTTATTTTCTGTGGCTTGTTCTTATTTTATTTTTCACTCATCTTTGTTTCTTTTTGAGTTGTTTCTATTCGAGTTAGTTTTTTAGTGGAGGAATTTCGTCGAATCCTCATATTGTGGGAGTTAAGTTGACTTATGCGTTTTTTTAACTTTTTTTATTTATCCATTTAATTGCTTAATCATTATTTATTTATTTATTTTAATTATTTTAAATTTATTTTAATTGCCACTTTTTATTCAAAACTTTATTTTTTAAAATAAGGCAATGTTTGACATTTAGAGTTTTGAGGGAATCGTGACCTAACTTGCTGGGCTTCGATTTTTCTCATTAAGTCTAAATTATCAAATACCCTTTTTGGAATTAAAATATATGATTTTCAAATAAAAAATCTATCTTTGTGAATTTAAGATGTTGCGTCCTAACTTATTGAATGTGACATTTTGATATATTGAGATAGAAATTTCAAAAAAATAAATAAATAAAATAAAGGATATTTGGTATTTGGAAAATTCGAAAAGTCGTGCTCTAACTTACTGAGATTCGACTTTTCTTTTATCCAAATAATTGAATGTTTTTTAAAGGTTATAAGTTTTGAAAAATCAAAAGAATTATATTTTAAAATCTTCTCAAATTTTGACATTAGGACAATAACTAATCAATCCGATACTAATTTTGGGCGTTACGAGGGTGCTAATCATTCCTCGTACGTAACCGAATTCCGAACCCTTTTTCTTGAATTTCGTAGGCCACAATTAATGTTTTGAAATAAAACGTTTTATAAGGTGATCCGATCACACCTAAATTTTCGTTTTAAAATCCCCATTTTTTTAAAATTGGTGGAGTTTTCTTCCCATGACATTTCGCCACAAATCTTAATTTTGTTAAAGTCAATCCCGTGTTTTTAAATATAAAATGGTTTACCAATGCAAAACGCGCACCACAAACCCCATCCACGCCTCAACCAATGCCCATACACCGTAACATTATATACTAGGAACAAAGACAAACGAAATTTCTTCTAACACGACATTGCTCCTTATTGCCACAAATCCTGGCAGAGTTGCGGTATGATTTACATCATTAAATAGATTTGTAGTAGTAAAACAAAAGATGCCATAGAATTCTACAACATAACCACTCATATACCAACGGATTATTATCACTCCGCCAGCAACTTTAAACACTTACGATATGTCTATTCAATGTAAATAAGGAAATGAACATTAGAATTGAATCATAGAACTAACATGGGTCAGCATTCAAAACCACTTGTTGGAGTTGTAGTGTTTAGAAGAAGAGCAAACAATACCTACTGCGCAGCATCTTCAGGGAATCTAGCATCGAAAGGGGCCGAAGGGTGGGCATGAGCCGCTGCACCACCAGCATTTCCCGAACCATGCTGCAGCTCAATCACAAGCCACCGTACAGCTTTACTCATCTGCTCCAAACGAACGGCACTGATGGGAGGAAGGCCGGTTGAGTGCTGCCCCGACTTCCCAGCCATATAGCCAGTGGCTTCATCGACAAGGCACTCGGATCCAATCCTTTGTTTGATGGACTCGACGAACTCCTCAGCTTGGTCACAAGCCACTCTGAATAATTCCCATTTCTGCTTGAAGTTCTCCAGAGCAGCATCGGTGGCTGCCGTCTTTTGGGCAGCTGAAGATTCCTTAGTTTCGAGAACATGAGCTGCCGCACCAACAAATTCTTGGTAGGCGCTATTTAAGGAATCTACTATGTTGTCCATTACTCTTCAATTCCTTGTACCTATCAATTAAATAACAAAAACCTTGAATTAATTTCCATATCTAAATTATACGAACATACCAAAATTACAAGTGTAGGGCAAAGGAATCAAATAATCCCGAAATAGAACCAAATAATTAGCAATTAATGGGATACCTGGGAATTCAATTGTCGTTGATTGAGAATCCTAAAAAGAAAACCGGAAAAAGAAACGAGATTTTACTACGGCCGCCGAATGCGGAAGAGAAACTGCCGTAAAATTGGGGAATCACAGTGGGCTGTTGTTCGGAATTCGGATACTAGATCATTAAGTCATTTGTTTCGCTTATTTTTGGGCTGATCCATCCATGTATAAATAAAAGATTTCGCTTATTTTGGGCTGTATAAATAAAATATTTAAATATGTATTAAATGTAGTGTATTTAATAAAAATATTTTTCAATAATAATTATTATTAGCAATTTTTTATTTGATTTTCTAAATACATTTGAAAAATAATTTGAGTTACATTTAAAAATATTTTAATATTAAAAATCGATTTAATGAAAAATACATTTTAAAAATATTTACTTTTAGAAAAAGTAAATTAAAGCCGTGACCAATGTTCAAACTTCGGTTAAAATTGAATTAATTAATCGAACTGATCTAATTCAGTTAATCGTTCGATTAACCGATCTAGTTCAGTCGGAGGTCAATTAAAGATTTTTTGAAATTTCGATTAACGGTTGATTCGATTCGAAATCGAGTAATTCACCGAATTAACTGAACTTAATAAATAATATTATATATTATATGTATTAATTTATTAGCCCACTGCTTATCCAGATCCCAACCACTGACCCACCGGCCCACCCCCTACAGTCCTACCCAACCAATATACATTTAATAAATCCAACCCAATCCTAAAAACTAAAATTAATTTAATAAAAAATCCTTTAAAAAAATCGAAAATCCCTAACCGTATTTTGATTTCTGATATCCAAAAATTGAAAATCCTTTGAAATCTCCCAAAATCTATATTGTGGTTAGCCCGACACCGACAACACACTCACCACTAGGTCGGCCCGGCCCGACGGCCTGCCTGAAAAATAAGAGGATTCGGGTAAAAATATAAGCCCGAAAATATGGGTTTGGGCAAAAAAACGAGGCCCATTTAGAAAATGGGCCAGGCTCGGGTAAAACTTTTTTGGCCCGAGCCCAACCCGGCCCGGCCCAAATTATATATTAAATATATATTTTTATTTTTAATTAAATATACTTTTTAAATTTACATTTATTTATTTTTTTGTTTTAATATTTGTTTTAAAAAATTTTTATTTAATGAAAAAAACAAATTTGTTTTAAATTTTTTTATTTAATGAAAAAACTTAAAAAATTAATATGGGCCGGTCAGCCGAGATCGAATTTATTAATTTTCTTTCGAGTCGACTTGAACAAAATTTTAAGCCCATATTTCGGATCAAACCGAGCCCAAGCCTAAATATAAGCCTAAAATTTTATTTGAACCCGACCCATACCCACCTCTACTCACCACCAATCACTATCATTAGAGTGAGCATGGGTGGGCCCTACTTACCAAGGCCCACTTAAAAATGAGAGGGTTCGGGTAAAAATATAGGCGAAAAATGGGCTTGGGCAGAAAATGAGGCCTGTTTAAAAATGGGCAGACCTCGGTAAGAATTTTTGGCCAGGCAGCCCTATTGACCGAAATTATTAAAGGCAAAAAAAATATTTTTAAATATTATTTTCTTATTGTTTTCTCTTTATTTTGCTACCATTTTACTATTATATTTCTATTATTTTGTTGTTATTGTTTATATATTATATAAAATTTATTTTATTGTTAATTTTGTTATTATTTTAAAGACATTTGTTAATTTTGTTATTATTTTAGAGGCATTTCCTTGTTAAGTTGCATCTATTTTAGTGTTATTTAAGTCTACATATTTTTTAAAATTTATTTTCAATTTGTTGAAAAATATTTATTTTGATTTTTTTAATATTTTTGATGTATTATATATATTTAAAAATTATATAAAATAATATAAAAAATTAATACGGGCGGGCCGGGCCGGGCCCGGTTTTAGTATTTTTATATGGGCCGGGCTTGGGCAAAATTTTAGGCCCATTTTTTGGGCCCGGCCCGGCCCGAGCCCGATGAACGGGCCTAATTTTTTAGTTGGGCCCGACCCGAACCCGGCCCGGCCCGGCCCATGCTCACCTCTAACTATCATCCGACATGCACGTAATCCTCCCAGAAGATCTCTTATAAAATCCCTAACCCAATAACCATAAATCTCTAATCTCTAATCTCATCTTCCTAAATTAAAAATCATCTGAAATCTCTCAAAATCCCTACTGCCGACAACCACTGTCACCATTGTTCAGCGTCCACCAGGATCATCGTATTAATATTGACTTTGATATCTCCTTTGTATTTATTCCTATCTATTTTTGCTAGTTCTTCCTAGAAAGTATAGAGAAACCGATAAGTATGTTCATAAATTTGATATTTCCTCTATTTTTTCCCTCTGTTTCTCTTATCAAGTTTATTGTGGTTGTGCTCTGATTTTGTTTCTTGGGAAAAATCTCATCTTTTTGTTTTTCATTTTTGTTAAACAAGTATTCTTGATCCCAGTGAAAAGACCCAAAACCAACAAATCTTTTACCCAGAAATCATGGTTTCTGTTGAAATAAATAAAAGAAAAAACTTTGAAAATATTATGAATAGTTTATTAAAGGGATGTTTATCATGATCAAGATAAATTTTAATATATTTTAAATTCTAATAATTATTAGAATTATATCTCTATTTTTTTTAACATGAATGATAAAAAACTTATGATCTTCTAAAATTTTATTTATTCATATAAAATCAATAGGTATAAATAAAACATATATTAAACATAACAAATAATAAATTTATATTACTAATAAATCACTGTTGTTAGATAATATATTTTTATATATCATACCACAACAAAATGCAAAATATTATAATGTCAAATTAAAATAACTTTACAACTATAAAAGTTTAAATATAAACATTTTCTAACATCCACCTTTTATGACATAATTTCATCTCAAATTTTACAATGATATGAAATTATCATCGAGAAGCGTAAACTTTTAATCAATAATTTCTCTAAATCATTATGCGTAAACTTTTACAAAAATTTTTCAAACCCAATCAATAAAAATTGAGATATAAACTCATCAATATTAGTAAGATGAATTTTCTTAATTACATTATCCGAAATTAATTATTTAAACAACCAATATTGCAAACGACGGGTTGTAAATTAATAATACATATGTGATTATTTTGTATATGTATCTATCAAAATCATATAATATCAAAATCATTCACATTGTGGATGAATGTGCCCATATTCATTTCAGAAATACAAGACATTAAATCTCAACTTTAGCTAGTAAGTTTTTAATAATCAATTTTCATTGAGAACAAATAACATATGAGAATTCTTTTAAATTAAAGAATATTCTGGTTCTTTAATGAATGTCTATATGAATTCTTAATTAATTTTTGCATCATATATGATCAAGGATGGTCTAACTGGTCACGCCAAGTAGTAAATGCATTTGTATTAGTAAACTTCTGGTTTACTTTAATATGTGTTTCTATTGTACTAAATTGAAACAAATTAATAATTTACTATCATTTCTTTTACTTTGTATCCACATATAAATGCTATTGTGACATTTACTACTGTGGTTTTCAAGCAGGCATTATAAAGCACCAATGATACGGCCACGCCTGAGAGCGCCCTTGGTCCAGCTCACCAAGCGAGGCTAGCAATCTTTTGCAAGCTGATCAGCTCGATCCTAGCCTATTGAGCTTGATTCAGCTCGAATTTTAGCTCATTGAGCTCTTTCCAGCTTAACTTTAGCTCATTGAGCTCGTTCCATCTTTTTAATTTATGCACTTTAGCTGCTGGAATAAGCTTCAAATAATATTAGTTAATTTAGTTTAAGTATTAAATATGTCTTAAGTTAATTAATATGTCTAAGTATTTTCGGCATTAAATATGTCTTAGTTAATTAATTTGTATCAATTTGCACAGCCATTTATTTGCCTGAAAACTATTTAATTTGTCTTAGCTCAAACAACCATTTAAAGTGTGTTAGACTTAGACAACTTAATTGAGCTAATTAATGTGTCCATACCGAATTTGATTGATGTGTTTAGGTGATCATTCAGCTGAATTCAGCTGGTGCATGGACGACATTAATGGGCACATGTTTTTGGAGCTGGAGCATTAAGCTAAATTAAAGTCTAGCAGCTGTTTCTCTTCTCCAAAGGGCTGTTCGTGAAGAGCAATGGACAAGGAGCTGTTCACACAAGACCATTCAGCTCACAAAACGTTTTCACACCATGGAAGCTATTCATTTTCGTCCATTCACACTTGGAGGCTATTGGAGATCAAGTGTTCACACCAATTTGGTTGTTCATGCGTCACATTCCCATTAAAAATGGCTGTTGCATTTTCGGCTTCCCAAGAAAGGAATAAACACATTCACATTGCTGGAAAATTCCTTTCACCTTAGATGACAATTCGGGTTTGTGTATTCACACTTGAGGGGCTGCTCATATTCGGTTTCACACTTAATGTCCATTGGAGCACTCAAGACATCATTTAACATCTTCAAAACCACTCAGCTGATCAAAGCAGCTCATTAAAAGGCTGTTCACACCATTGGACGTTTTTGGGAAGCTTCAAGGAAACTTCAGCTTAATTAAGCTGATTTGAGCTATCCATTTAGTTTCTTCACTGACCATTGGCGTCTCCCATGCTAGGAAACTTCAAGGAACCTTCAAGGAAGCTTCAAGGGACGTTCTAGGAAGTTGCTAAGAAGTTTCAGCCCATTTAAGGTGAATATTTGCTGCCCATTCAGCTCCCTAAGTGCCTATTTGGCTAGCTAGATGTTTAGCTATAAATACTTAGCCAATTTTATGTTGTCAAGACATTTTGCTCATTGTTGAATGTTTATAACATTTGTGAGTTTCTTTTTCAACTCTCTTATTTCATTAAGACTCAGCTTGACTTATCTAGCTTACTAGTGGCGTCATTTTGTTTCTTTGAACTTACCCCATTGATATCTTTGGTTCCTATCTTCCTAGATAGCGGGTCAAGATCCTATCTTCCATCTTCCTTCCATCTTCCATCCATCTTAAGAATCGTATAAGGTTCGGGTCAATACTTTCTATAGTATTGGTTCTTGCTTGGCCTTAATCCCATTTTCCATCCATACTATCCATCTTAACTTTACCTTAATTTCTTTGTTTAGCCAATATACCATTAACCTATTTTAAACACTCTTTGAAACCCCTTTGTTTAAACCATCACTTAGCCGAATTTCATATAAACACCAAATAGAATGAAACTTCTCATTTTAATGATTGGGCATCTAAACGACTCAAATCACTTCACCGAGGCGAGATCGTATCAACCAAGATATTAAGACTCCCATAGTCTGTCATATACTTGATGTTACTAGAGAGGTGGTGGTTGGTGTTGCCAGTATGGAAGCAATTGTAAGTAGTGTTTGAACAAGTTGTTTGTTTTATATATCACTAAATGTAGGAACTTATATAAGTTTTAAGAACTATACTTAATTTTGTACTTCTTTTTACTCATGTGTGTGTGTTTTGACTTAATGCAGGAAATGTTTCTAACACTTGATTCAACAATTCAAGCACACAATACATTTTGCTCTTTTATTGATGGTTGATGCAAATTTGAGTCCTCCTGCTTTAGAAGTTTCTTGCCAATGTATTTTAAAACATCACTTTATATTTGTTTCTCCCTTGGGTTGGTCTTTTGCTTTCTGCTAACTATTACAACTTCTATTCATCACTTGTTTTTTTTTCTGCAGTAGCAACAGAGTCAAATGTTCCAGTGGGCCAATTGTAAAGTATGTGAGTGCTATTGCTTTGTGCAGTTTCATACTAATCCGTGATCATGTTTGTAAGTTACAGTTGAGTTATTTCCTTGCAGTTATCTCTCTTGCTATCTTTTGGTTACTAATCAAAAGGTTTTCTGTAGATTACTTTTGCTTCTTCTAATGAAGATAAACTAATCGCTATGGAAAATGCTTTATTTTCTCAAAATTTATTTTGTCCAATTGAAAGGAATAATTGTTCTACGGATGCTTTGTTCCAGATGCTGAAACCAACAATCTGGCTTTTGCTTGAGAAGGGTGTAAAAATTCTTGTTTTGACTATTGGTTCAAATGGTGTACTTTTATGCACAAAAAGGAAATCAATCTCCTAGAGGATTTGTTTGGAAAAGACACAGCAACATGGATTTAGTCAACAGTTATTTGAAAATATCACATCAAGCTATCCTTTAAATTTGTATTCTGATTTTAAGGTTCTTGATAGAAGCCCAAATTTCTTAGCTATGCATTTTCCTGCACTCCCTGCATCTGTTGTAAGGCTTAGAGGAGCTGGTGATTGTCTAGTCGGTGGAATGCTTGCATCCCTTTCTACAGGTTTAGATATGATGCAGAGTGTAGCAATTGGTATAGTTGCAGCCAAAGCCTTGGTTGAGGTAGACAGCAATGTACCTTCTCAGTTTAGTTTGCCAACAATTACATGTACCTTTGATTTTAGACCATCACTGCTTTGGGTGTTGTTTAAGCATTAATCTGCAACGTAAATATTTATATGAATAATGTGGAAGCAAATGCCATTCCATTATGCAGGTGATGTCATGATTGTATATTCAGCTGCCAAACTCTTACAAAATCAATCTAAGTTGTAATGTCCGAAGAAGGGGTATGGAGTTTTGGTAAACATTCAAAGTTAGAGCTATATGTGTTGCCTCTTTTACTATTATACCAAAAATTTATCTAAAAAATTGCAACTTGAGCTTTATACACCATATTTGTAGAATAAATAGCAATGCAACCTTATATTTTGTTGGCATGACTATATCCTGTTTTCTCATTCAATTACTAAACTAATATTTTTTTTAGATTTACCTATTATAAAATTTGAAGGGAACATATGCTGATCTTTGTTGCTGCAAGGAATTGGATTGCCTTTGTTACCAAGGTATTGTTTGTTTTGGAGATTTGAAGTTTGTTTTACATGGTTCTACTTTTTTTGAAATTCATTCGGATAAGAAAGGGTGAGCTTTGTTTTCCGAAACCATAATCTAATCCTTGACTAGATAACATGTGATCATTTTTTACGTTAATGATCATGAATCCATGTGTTTCCAGTTTTGTTTTATAATTTGTTCAACCATTGCCATTCTTTTGGTTGATAGAAGAATTATCAATATTTTTGCATCAACTGGTGCATACTATTAAAATGCTTTGCTTGTGAGTTGCTAGCTTTCATTTTCCAGTTTCGAGTTCGTCTTTAAAGATATTCTTTAACACATTGTAGTAATTGCAGACATCAAACTTCCAACTCATAATCAAGAATTACAACATGATATAGGATTGGATAAATCTTACTGGCCATGGTTATGAAAGGGATGGAGAGTTTGGAGATTGGTATGATTACCGAGCTCAACATAGCCATGAACGATAAGTCTTATAATTGGTGGCTCGACTTCGGAGCTACTGTCCATGTATGTAAATGTCAACAACAATTCAAGAGCTATGAATTAACGTCAAACCGTGAAGTGCTTATAGGAAAATATTAATCGGTTAAGGGAAGGTGGAACTCAACTTCATATTTGGAAAGAAATTGACTTTGACCAATGTGCTGCATGTTCCTAATGTGAGAAAGAATTTAGTATCTACGAGTGTTTTATGTAATAAAGGGTTCAAGGATATCTTGGAATCTGATAAGTTAGTTTTGTTTAAGAGTGATATATACGTAAGAAAAGGATATTGTAACGAGGGCATGTTCAAATTGAGCATTGATATGAATAATAAGAAAATGATATTGTAACGAGGGCATGTTCAAATTGAGCATTGATATGAATAAAGTTAATTCTTTTACTTATATCGTTGAATCTTATCCTTTGTGGCATGCACGTTTAACACATTTTAATTTTTAAACTTTACAATATATGAAAAAGAATGGTTATATCAATCTAAGTAATGATAAGTTTGTGGATAAATGGTGAAATTTGTATTCAATCAAAAATTACCAAAAAATAGTTTCCTAATAAGTGTGAAAGGAATTCACAAGTGTTAGATTTAATCCATTCAGATGTTTGTGAATTAAATGGAACTTTAACAAAAGGTGGAAAATGATATTTTATCACTTTTATAGACAACTTCTCTAGATTTACTTATGTGTATATTATGACAAGTAAAAATGAGGCTTTTGATATATTTAAACGTTTTAAAAATGAGGTTAAGAATTTGTTGAGTAAGAAAATCAAAGTGCTTCATAATGATAGAGGTGGTGAATATTTTTCAAATGAATTTGATTTATTTTGTGAAGAACAAAGTGTCGTACATGAGTTTTTCGTGCTTTATACTCCGCAATAAAATGGTTTGGCAGAAAGAAAGAACTATACTTTAATCGATATGGTTAACTTGATGTTGTTAAATACTAAACTTCCATATAATCTATGGGGTGAAGCATTATTGATTGTGTGTTATATCCTTAATAGAATACCATCAAGAAAATTCAAAGTATCTCCATAAGAGTTATGGAAGGGTCGGATGTCAAATTTAGATTATTTCAAAATGTAGGGGTTTTTGACTTACTATAGAGTTCCCGACCAACAAAGAACAAAGTTAGGTCCAAGAGTTGTCAATAATGCATTCGTTGGATATACCCAACACTCTAAGGCTTATCGTATTCTTGACTTGGTGTCAAATACGATAATTGAAACAATAGATCTTGTATTCATTGAAAATAAAGTTTTCAATGATTCAAAGGATTTAGAAAAAGAATACCAACCAATGATCTCAAGTGACCAAACCAAGAGAAGTCTTTGTGACAATAAAGATACGGAGCAGAGAAAAAGTCAAAGAGTGAGAAAAATAAAGGACTTTTGTAACAGCCCGATTTTGACCCTAATCGGAATAGTAGTTTCGAGACCACGAATTCGAGTCAGAAAAATATTTAAATATTACTTTCTATGTTCATTATGTGTGAATTTGTGTGTGTGCAATTTTCTTATAAAAATGTGATCGTTTTGGTGCATAATTGTGAAAAAGGGGCTTAATTGCATAAAAAGAAAATTTGGTAGTTAAAGGTGTAAGTACCAAATTGATGATGATTTTATAAATTGAAGTGTTGATAGGGTAATTTTGGCCATAAATGAACATAGTGGCCGACCAAATTGCATGTAATAGTGATTTGAATTTGTTTATTTTATTTTATGACATTATGGTGTATTATAATATATGATAATATATTATATTGGATAAAAGATGAAAGTGTTCATCTTTCTTGTTTTTGTTGGCCGAAACTAAGAGAAAGAAAAGAAGTTTAAGCTTTGACATTTTCGGTGCTTATCAAGAACAAAAGAAATCGGACTTAGATTGGGGAAAAATGAAAGTTGTCGACTAGTCGTCCCGTTCCGTTTTACATCGTCCGAGGTAAGTTTGTAGGCAAATAGACATGTTTAATTGTAGATAAATGTATATATATATATATATATATATGCTGGTATGAAAAATATGAATTTATATGTGTTTATGTCGAATGTGAATAAGCTTGGTAACCATGTTTGAATAGCCGATTTATAACGTCCGTCGATATCCGAGGTAAGTTTTTAAGCAATCATGTTAGATTGTATTTATCTATAGTGATGTACATGAATTTAATGGAAGTATATATGTTTATTGTTGATATAGCCGAATGTGATATTGATTCGAGAGATAAATAAGTTAATATATATATATATATGGTTGAGGTTTAAGCATATATATATATATATATCTATATATATGAATGAGTAGCAAGTTTAAGATATGCATTAAATGTGCAAATTTGATACCGAGCACTATGTGTGCAAAATCGGTCATTTAACACTAAGTGTGCGAATTGAATTTTCCGAGCACTAAGTGTGCGAAATCGATTAATAAGCACTAAGTGTGTGAGTAATTTTAATCTCAAAGATTGAATTTGGTAAGTTTATAAGCATATATGTGTTGTTAATTATATATAAACATGAGATTTATATGCTGATTTGTAATATGCGAAATTGATGTACGGAAATGATAGTATGAAATATAGCACTAAGTGTGTGAGATTTTAAATGTGACGGCACTAAGTGTGCGATACGTTACAAGGATTTGGCACTAAGTGTGCGAGATGTTAATGTGACGACACTAAGTGTGTGATACGTTACAAGGATTTGACACTAAGTGTGCGAGATGTTAATGTGACGGCACTAAGTGTGCGATACGTTACAAGGTTTTGGCACTGAGTGTGCGGGTTTGCTGATCCTTTAAGAGTATCGGTTAATGAATGTGTTTAACGAGATAAAATGATCAAGTATGTGATGATAGATTATCATTTGGATGATAAAGTAAGTATTAAATGTTAATATGAAATTATGTATTATACATATTAATATGTAATTTTTATGGGTTTGAAATGCAAGTATAAATTTGGTAAGTGATATATGCATATGAAATTAAGAAAATGTGATATATTTGTATATTTGTATAAATGTATATGTATTTGTTTTGAGATAGAAAGTGATTTATAGATCGATGTGAAATCTATTATGAAATGTGAAAGTTTACGAATAGTGATATAAATTATAGTTATGGTTTTAAATCTCGATTGTGATTATATTAAATTGGTCTTACTAATATAACGATATAATGCATTGTTGTTATGGAATTGCTTATAACTTACTAAGCTATGATAGTTTACTGTATGTGTTTGTTTGCATTGTATATTAGATTTTGGAGTCAAGTTACGAGCTCGGGATCATCGTCAAATTCTATCACACTATCGACTGTCTTCGGTATTTTATAAGCTGAATTTTTGAAATTATGGCATGTATAGGCTATCTTGTGTTTTGGGTTCGTTTTGAAGCTGTAATTACTAAGCCATGCGAAAATGGCTAGATATGATATTTAAATTTATGCAAAGATTTCGATCATGGTGTATATATATATGCAATGTAGTTGGTATATGCATGATGGTATACTAGTGGAAGTTGTTATGAAATGCGATTAGGGTTTGATAAATAATTCTTGATTCAATGATTTCGATAGGGTTAATGTATAGAGTTAAATGAAATGGAGTAAAGATGTTATAAACTAGTTAACCATATTTTGCAATGAAATAGTTTTTGATTAGCAACAGTGACATGATTTTGAAAAATCACAAAAAATAGGATAAATGGAATTAGAAAGTGAATAAGATATAGAATTAAAGCTTATTGTGTTTATTTTTATATGAAAGAAATAGAGTAGGCAAAGGAATTTTATATCCTGTGATAATTGAATTTTAGTGAGACAAGGTCAAGATGGTATTTGAAGTCCTCTATTTTGTCTTTAGAAAATCATTAAAATTTTAAAAATGAATTATGAGTTATAATTTATATTTCTAGATTCATTAGTGAGTCTATTTTTAATAGAAACAATTGGGAACAATATATGAAAACTGTACAATGAGATATTTGAATTTTGGTTAAGAGAGGTCAGAATCATTGGTCAGTGAAACAGGGGAAAATTTAATGAATAAACTCTACTAATTGGACACACAAAAAAATTCTGGAAAAATTATAATAATAAAATATATGAGTCTAGTTTCAAGGAAAATTTACAGATCTAAATTTTGAGTTTCCTAACTCGAGTTATAGTCAATTTATTCAACATGACGCAGATGGACAGTTTCAATTTTTATGCCCCAAATTAGTAGTTAAGTCTGGTAATGCCTCACAACTGTAATCCGGCGATGGATACTGGTTAGGGGTGTTACAAATTTGGTCCCGATTTCATTTCCTCGCAATCTCTAGCATTCCTTTTTGAGGGAAATAGAGAATCTATAATTAGGAAGATCCCCATAATGTTTAATGTGGATGGTGATCCACAACCATATGGTGAAGCCATGACTTCTAAGGATGCAACATTTTGGAAAGAGGCGATCAATGATGAAATGGATTCAACATTATCCAACAATACTTTGATTCTAGTTGATCTTCTTCAATGATTGAAACCTATCAAGTGTAAATGGGTGTTTAAAAGGAAGAATACTCCAACAAGGGGTCCTCCAACCTTTAAGGCTAGGTTGGTGGCTATAGGATTTAGGCAAAAGGAAAACCTGGATTATTTTGAAACCTATGCACCAGTGGCTAGGATGACCTCCATTCGATTTCTTATGGCACTTACATCTAACCATAAATTACATATACATCAAATGAATGTTAAGACGACTTTTTTGAATGGTGATCTCGAAGAAGAAGTCTATATGGAGCAACCGAAAGGCTTTGTGCTTCCTGGGAATAAACATAAGGTATGTAAGTTGATCAAGTCATTATATGGCTTAAAAAAAGCACCTAAACAGTGGCAGGAGAAATTTGACTCGGTTATCTTGTCATATGGTTTTTTACATAATGGTGTGAATAAATGTATTTACACTAAATTCACCAATAGGTACAGTGTAATTATTTGTATTTATGTAAACGATTTGTTGATTTTTGGGACGAGACCAAAAAGTATCTAGCCTCGAATTTTAAGAAGAAAGATCTCAACGAGGTAGATACAATTCTAGGTATAAAGGTGCAAAAGCATGAAAGGGGCTATTTGGAAAAACATGTTTGGAAAACGCAGCGAAAAATAAATTTAGGGAAAAACCAGAGTTTTAAATTTTTTTTATCTTGGTTGTGATATCTAAAGTAATTAACACTTAATCAAAATTGTACCTTTTCAATTCATCTAGGATGAGCGCTTTAACCGAGTAGTCTTCTCAACTATCCTCAAGCTCATATCTACTGAGTGTGGGCCCACTTCGAATTAGAAAATTTTTATAAAAATTACCAGTGGGGTAATTTTGCAAATTCTCTAAACTTTTGGGTTAATTTGTAAATCAGAAAAATATATTTAGAATTTTTCTGGAATAATCTCTTCAGAGAATTTTCTCTTTACAACTTTCTCTTGAATTCAAGTGTGTGTAAATAATGACACAATACTCTCTTTATATAGGGAGAGTTTAGAGAGTTTAACTATGATTAAATTTAATCACTTTAATATTAAATTTAATCTAATATTTATCTTAATAATTATTATATTAATTAAAGCACATGACTTGTGTATAAGCATCCACTTATATCAAAGCACATGAATTTCATACACATGGTTAGTGACTAACTCAGGATTTAGGTAAATCACACCATGAACGTCACAAGTGAATTAATTCAAAAACGGATTCAGAATTAATTCATCTTTGGTCCAGTCCAATGTATCATTCTACCAATGAATACATTTATGTCTCTACTCATGGAGTCAACTGCTCTCATAACCAAGACTAGTTATATTCCCAATTGAAATTGTAGACGATATAATGATCCTTCTCAGTATTTGAATCAAATGCTCACTTTGATTCTTTTACAAAATTATGGGCTCATTTAGATTATCTACTAAAGTAAGTTGCCTTTCTCTCAATGTAAACGATCTTTATAATGCTACTTATCTTCAGTTTGAACTTTAGACAAATAATGAGCTAATATTTGTTTGTCAGAGTTTCGCTATGCATGCAAAATATAAAAAACATAAATACAAAAGACATACTAGTGAAATGTGAATTTAACTTTATTTATTTATTCATTGTTTGAATAAATAGAAAATAGTTACATGTTTACTACAATATGGACACATTTCCCAATAGTGCTTTGCACTAAGCCAATCTTACTACATTGAGAAAATATTGAAAAGTTCAAATACTTGGATATCAAGAATTTGAACACTCCATACAATTCGAACTTCAAGTTAAGTGAGAATAGTGGTAGGCTATAGTGCAACTTCAGTATGCCAGCGCAATTGGAAGTCGATTGTATGTAATGCATTGCACTAGACCTGATATTGCATTTGCTATGTGCAAATTGTTGAGATTTACAAATTGTCTTAGTACCGATCATTGGAAAGGAATTTGTAGGATTTTTGGCTATCTTAAGAAACAAAAAATTTGAGATTATTCTATAATGATTATCCTGCGGTACTAGAAGGTTACTCGGATGCAAGTTGAATTACAAGTCTAAGTGACAATAAGTCCACATTAAGATGAATTTTTATGATCGGAGGTGGAGCCATTAGTTGGGCCTCTAAGAAACAAACTTGTATCTCACATTCAACTGTGGAGGCTGAATTTATAGCCTTGGCAGCTACTAGCAAGAAAGTGGAATGACTAAGAGATCTCTTGCTAGATATAAAGTTGTGGCCACATAATAGGCTCGCCATTTCCGTATATTGTGATAGTGAATCCACCATGTCTCAAGTGCACAATAAGGTGTACAATGGAAATTCTAGACATATAAGTTTCAGACATGAGTATGTGAGACAACTGTTACCTATGTTAAGTCAATTGACAATTTAGCAGATCCATTGATAAAAGGTTTGTCAAGGTGATACAGTCCCGGTCTCGAGATGGAAACGAGACGTATGCTGAATTGCCCGATCGTAATCAAGAATTACAAAGTTGAAGTTTAAAGAAGGATGTTTAGGTATGATCTCAGTCTTTGATTTGGTTCGAAAAGTTCTGGAAGTGGTTTGAAAGGGAAGAATAGCTGGGATAGTAGCTCGGGTAATTTCAGGGTTCGGCTTTTGGCTTAAGAAACAAGTAAGAACCAATACCGGAAGGTATCAACCTAGTTACTTATAGGTTTCCTAAGGTTTGGGTTTTGGGATTTAATTTGGACCTCGACCCACTATCGTAAAACGATAGGAACCTCGGTATCGATTTTTTTTGGATAGTAGAAGGAAGGGTTGACGCCACTAGCTTGCTAGATAAGCCAACGAATCCTAAAACGAAATTGGAGTAGTGCTCTCACAAATTCGACAGAATAACGGTATAAAATTCATCATCCAGTCCTCTACAAATGGCCACTTTTGAATATTTATAGTGCTTAAGAAGCTAATTGAAAAGTCATGAAATTTAACTTAATTTCTAAGTAATTTTCGGCCTTAAATGATCCTAGATCAATCTAGAATTTTCAACCCTTAGTTGCTGTCCACATTCATCCATGGAACTCAATAGTTAAGCTTCTAGAAAAACTTGGTGCAAATTAATTAATTGTAGGGGACAAAAGGTTGAATGGCCCTTAATATTCGGCCTAGAGATGTGCATGGCTAGCCTTGGGAAGCCGAATAGCTTTGACTTGTCCTATGCTGCCTTGGAACGTGAAAAGGCATTCTCAAAAGTCCCATACCAACCATTAAGTTCAATCCCCATGCATGGAGCATCAATCAGCATGTAATTAAGGCTGACGCTCCCTCTTTAATGCATTGTCGTTTGTGTTTTACTAAGCAATCAACCACTTAAAGACTTTGCCTTCCACGAAGATGTCTTGAGAGATGAAGCACTCAATACGCCATTGGAGAAAAGAACCAGCAACTTTAATGTGTCTTTTTGTCTTCACGATGCACCCCAAAAACCATGCATGCAACATATCCTTTAATGCGACTGAACATGCTCCAACATAGCAATTAATGACGTTTCATGCATGCTGCTGGTTGTCCCTCTTAATGGACGTGTGGGAGACACAAAAGGTCACATTGGGAAGCTTAATCCAGCAGCTAACTAACTCCCATGCATGCTCCAACACGACCATAAATGAAGCTGCCGCCCAAGCTTTAAATGGTGTCCCCAAAACACCTGCAAATTAATAATTTTCGTCAACTTAAATTCCAGCCACTTAAGACATCATTTATACCATGTTTTAGGCTGAACAAATTAAATAGAGGTTGATCAATGCTTACATTAATTTCGGCTGGAGTTTTCAGACAAATTAAATGGACAATTTCGGCCAATTAAAATAAGTAGCAGCAAACAATTAATTATGTCCTAAAACTAGACATATTAATTTAAACTATTAATTATGCAACAACTTAAGACTTATTTAAATTTATTTAAATGTAGCAAAATAAATAAAACACTTATTTAATTGGTCTATTTTTATTTAACTAATCTTCTATTAATTAATTAACTAAGGCCAAAAGGCCAATTAGTTATGGCCAAATAGCCATAGGAGGATCTCCCTGTTCGTGAGCTCGTAAAAGTATATAACACGGAGTTAAACCATCATTCGACAGGGTCTTAGTATCATCCCAAGCTTGCTGGATTAGAACTCCGATCGCCTCTTTAAATTGTCTCGCACGCGACCTCGTTATTGGTCCTTGAGGTAACACCACCGGGTCTCGGATTGAACTCGGTTCATGATGAGGCGTGCCCGTATCATCCTCCCCTTCTTGAAAATGACTTGTCCTCAAGTCAGGACCTGCATCAAATGAGGTTAAATCAGCCACATTAAAACTGGCGCTGATGTTATACTCACCGGGCAAATCGAGTTTGTATGAATTCTCGTTAATTCGCTAGAGAACTTGGAAAGGGCCGTCTCCTCTCGGTGATAATTTGTTTCTTCGACGAGCTGGGAACCGTTCCTTCCTCATACGCACCCATACCCAATCTCCGGGTTCGAACATGACTTGTTTCCGTCCTTTGTTGGCTCGTCGGGTATATTGTTCGGTTCTTGCCTCAATATTCTCGCGCACCTTCCGATGCAGCTCTTTGATATAGTCCGCCTTTTTCCTAGCATCAGTATGGACAAATTTGTCAGTAGGCAATGGTAATAAATCAAGAGAAGTAAGAGGATTAAACCCGTAGACAGTCTCAAAAGGAGAAAATTTGGTTGCAGAATGAACAGCTCGGTTATATGCAAATTCGACGTGAGGCAGGCATTCCTCCCAAGTCTTGAGATTTCTCCGCACCAATGCTCGGAGCAGAGTCGAAAGGACTTGATTCACCACTTCAGTTTGTCCATCCGTCTGAGGATGACAAGTGGTCAAAAACATCGATTTGTTCCTAGTTTCCCCACAAAGTCGCCAAAATGACTCAAGAATTTTACGTCTCGATCCGATACAATCGTTCTTTAACTCCATGCAGACGTACAACTTCCTGAAAAACAAATTGGCTATGTTCACAAGATCATCAGTCTTAGAACATGGGATAAAATAGGATATCTTAGAAAACTGATCAACTACAACGAAGATTGAATCCTTCCCTATTTTTGATCTCGGCAAACCAAGGATAAAATCCATGGAAACATCGGTCCAAGGAGTGTCCGGAATAGGAAGTGGCATGTATAGACCATGTGGTTGTACTCGTGACTTCGCTTGTTTGCAAGCTAGACAATACCATAAATCTTTTCGACATCCTTTCGCATTCCTGGCCAAAAAAAATGCTCTTGCAGAGTCGACATCGTTTTATCTCGTCCGAAGTGACCCATAAGGCCACCACTATGTGCTTCTAATACGAGCAACTCTCGAATAGATCCGTTTGGTATGCATAATCTGATTTCTTTGAAAAGAAATCCTTCGTACCTGTAGAACTTATCAAATGTACCATTCTCGCAAGCATTATAGATGGGTCCAAAATCAACATCATCAACGTACAGTTCTTTTATATGATGGAAACCAAGTAACTTAGAATCAAGAAAAGTCAATAGGGTGTACCTTCGAGATAACGCATCTGCCACTACATTTTCCTTACCTTTCTTATACTTAATTATGTACGAAAATGATTCTAAATACTCGATCTATTTTGTATGCCGTTTGTTGAGCTTATGCTGACCTTTGATGTACTTGAGTGCCTCGTGATCCGAATGGATTACAAACTCCTTTGGCCTCAAGTAATGCTGCCATGTCTCAAGCGATCTTATGAGTGCGTACATTTCTTTGTCATACACAGGATAATTAAGTACAGCTCCGCTCAATTTCTCACTAAAGTACGCCACCGGTCGTCCATTCTGAGTGAGAACGGCTCCAATCCCTACACCTGATGCGTCACACTTAATTTCAAAAGTTTTAGAAAAATTAGGAAGGGATAATAATGGAGCTTTAATAAGACAATCTTTAATGGCATTAAAAGACCGCTCTTGCTCATCGGACCAATGGAATGTCGAATTCTTCTTGATTACGCTCGTTAAAGGAGACGCAATCATGCTAAAGTTGGGCACGAATCGACGATAGAAGCTAGCTAACCCATGGAAGCTTCGTACTTGGCTAATCGTCGTAGGACGGAGCCATTCTTGGATGGCTCGAATCTTCTCTTGGTCAACGTCCAAGCCATTTGCACTCACGACGTATCCTAAGAAAACAACCTTGTCAGTGCAAAAAGAATATTTCTTGAGGTTAGCGTATAATACCTCTTTCCGTAACTTTTCTAAAATGGCTCGTAGATGTTGAACGTGATCCTCCAAAGTTTTGCTGTACACTAATATGTCATCAAAATAAACAACACATGATTTTCCAATGAAAGCTCGTAAAACATGATTCATAAGACGCATAAAAGTACTTGGAGCATTCGTAAGGCCGAATAGCATTACCAACCATTCGTACAAACCTAGCTTCGTCTTAAAAGTTATTTTTCACTCGTCGCCCTCACGCATTCGGATTTGGTGATAACCGCTCTTGAGGTCGATCTTTGTGAAAACTTTCACTCCACTTAACTCGTAGAGCATATCGTCAAGTCGGGGTATCGGGTGTTGATACTTTACAGTAATCTTGTTGATGGCGCGACAATTGACACATATGCGCCATGAGCCATCTTTCTTAGGCACTAATAATACCGATACAGCGCACGGACTAAGGCTCTCTCAGAATTCAGTGATTTACTTTTGGAGCTCTTTTGTTTCCTTGGGATTACTCTAGTACGCAGGTCGGTTCGGTAAAGCAGCACCTGGCACCAAATCTATTTGGTGTTCAATGCCTCGGATGGGTGGTAATCCACTGGGTATCTCCTCCGGAATATGTCTTGAATTCTGAATCAAAGACAAAAGCAAGTCGGAAGATCATCGGGTAAATCGTTAGTGTTCAAAAACGCTTCTTTGTACAGAAGCAAATACACAGAATGCCTCAGACTCAATGTTTTTCGTATATCACTTGCTTTTGCTAAGATACTCATTTTCCGCTCTCTTTCTCACTTTTTTCTTTTTCTCTCTTTTGTTTTCTCTCGCTCATTTTTTTACTCGTATTTTTCACTTTTACATTCTTTTCTTTTTCTTTTTCTTTTGATTGATTAATGGAAATTCGAAGCTTTTGTTGGTCATCAAAGACTTGTTTAGGGGTCAAGGGGGCAAGTGTCACGTTCCTCCCAAGATGCTTGAAAGAATATCGATTAGTGTAACCATCGTGCACCACTCGACGGTCATATTGCCATGGACGTCCCAAGAGTAAGTGTCCCGCGTGCATCAAGATTACATCACATAGTACTTCATCTAATATTTTCGATCTTTGAAAGATACTAGGACCCTTGGTAACCTTGAGTTCTCCACCGTCGTTAAGCCATTGAAGTTTATCTGAGTCGGATGCTTGGTTGTCGTCAATCCTAGCTTTTCCACCATAAGGGTGCTTGCTACGTCAGACAACTTCCTCCATCAATGATAAGGCTACACACTTTACCTTGCACTTGGCATCTCGAGTGAAAAATATTTTCGCGTTGCTCTTCATTTCTGGCATTTTGTAGACTAAGACTTCGCTTGACTACGAGCAACTCACCTTCAACAGGTTGTTCTATGTCCTCATCAACTTTAAAACTGGATTCGAACTCGCATTCTTCTTCATCATCGATCTCGATCTCACCATCAACCCGCATCACCATAGTTCGTCTATTCGGGCATTGGCTGGCTATGTGTCCTCGGCCAAGACACTTGAAGCATTTGATATCCCGAGATCTAGGATTTGAAATCTCCGGAGCCTTGCCTTTGCTTGTTTCAGCCAAAGGCTTGTTTGTCTTCGGGGTGAAAGTAGGATTCTTCGGTTTGTTTAAGGGAAACCCCTTGCTCGCGTTTTGGCCCCACTTCGAAGGTTTTGGGCTGGTAAAACTGTGGGATGCTCCTTTTTGCTTCAACTATTTTTCTACTTTGATGGCTATGTGGACCATTTCCTCCATCTCAACATAATGTTATAGTTCCACGACATTGGCTATCTCTCGGTTGAGCCCAGCTAAGAATCGAGCCATGGTGGCTTCTCGTTCTTCTTGAATGTCGGCTAGGATCATGGCGACCTTCATTTTCTTATAGTAATCTTCGACGCTTCTCGTCCCTTGTGAAAGGTGTTGGAGTTTCTGATGTAACTCCCGGTGATAATAAGAAGGGATAAATCGACGTCTCATGGCCGCTTTCATTTCGGCCCATGTAGTGATTGGCCGTTCACCGTTGCGCCTTCGGTTTGTCATTAACTAATCCGACCAGATCATGGCGTAGTCAGAGAATTCTATAGAGGCTAGCTTGACCTTCTTGTTTTCGGAGTAATTGTGGCAGTCGAAAATAAGTTCAATCTTTTTTTCCCATTCCAAGTAGGCTTCGGGATCTGACTTGCCTTGGAAAGTAGGGATTGTTAATTTGATATTCTTGAGATCATCGTCTTCCCGTCTCCGATCTCTTTGACCACGGTTTCGGGGATCTCTCCTTCCAACACTGAGGTTGGATTCTTGATCGCTTTCACCGTCACTGATTTTATTAAGGTCTTCATCAACTTCCCGTGGTTGCTCACGTCGTTGATTAGGTCGTCGGCGTCTTTGCCTGGCCACTTCAGGAGTCACCTCTCGTGCCCTTCAAGCTTTCACTTGATAGAGGCGATCTTCGAGAGGGTTGAGCCTTCGATCGAGTAATCTCTCCATCTCTCGTAACAGGGCTTGCATTTGTAAATTAGGAACATTCTGAACAGGTTGTCTTCCTTGCTGTTCCTCCGTGTTTTGCCCGGTTTCTTGAGACATCGGTATAGAAACTAAGTCCTCACAACAATTCTCACCGTTCACTCAGAAAGAAGAAATCAACGACACTCTTACTCGTGTTTGACACTCTTGGTTTGGCTTTTACCTCCCCTCTAATAGTTTCACACTCTCGTGCCTTTTACCTCTTACACTTCTCGTGATTTCGTTGTTCAGATTCGCCAAGGCTTATTAGGGCTTAGGGGTCGGCCTCAAACGATATCAAAGGTTGTAACCTTTTTTTTTTTAAGGTAGGCGAAAAGAAAGAAAGATTCAGGCGGTCTAGAACGGGATGTTTTAGTGTTGGATCGAGGGAGAAAGAGGAAGAAGGAAAAATACAGAAGAGATTTACAGAACAAAATAAACCTTAACAATATATCGAACTTGTTCAAGCACTTTTCTTTTCTTTTTTTTTTTTGAATCTCTTTTTTTTTGAATTTTTTTAACTTTTTTTTAATTACGAATTTTTTTTCGAAATTTTTTTTTGAACTTACTTTGGATCTTCGATTAACAGCTTCGGCTTAGTCGATGGGGCTTCGTAACTCTAAGTTTAACTAGCTCTGATACCAGATGATACGGTCTCAGTCTCGAGATGGAAACGAGACGTATGCTGAATTGCCCGACCGTAATCAAGAATTACAAAGTTGAAGTTTAAAGAAGGATGTTTAGGTATGATCTCAGTCTTTGATTTGGTTCGAAAAGTTCTGGAAGTGGTTTGAAAGGGAAAAATAGCTGGGATAGTAGCTCGGGTAATTTCAGGGTTCGGCTTTTGGCTTAAGAAACAAGTAAGAACCAATACCGGAAGGTATCGACCCGGTTACTTATAGGTTTCCTAAGGTTTGGGTTTTGGGATTTAATTTAGACCTCGACCCACTATCGTAAAAAGATAGGAACCTCGGTATCGGTTTTTTTGGATAGTAGAAGGAAGGGTTGACGCTACTAGCTTGCTAGATAAGCCAACGAATCCTAAAACGAAATTGGAGTAGTGCTCTCACAAATTCGACAGAATAACGGTATAAAATTTATCATCCAGTCCTTTACAAATGGCCACTTTTGAATATTTATAGTGCTTAAGAAGCTAATTGAAAAGTCATGAAATTTAACTTAATTTCTAAGTAATTTTCAGCCTTAATGATCCTAGATCAATCTAGAATTTTTCAACCCTTAGTTGCTGTCCACATTCATCCATGGAACTCAATAGTTAAGCTTCTAGAAAAACTTGGTGTAGCCGAATTAATTGTAGGGGACGAAAAGGCCGAATGGCCCTTAATATTCTGCCTAGAGATGTGCATGGCTGGCCTTGGGAAGCCGAATGGCTTTGACTTGTTCTATGCTGCCTTGGAACGTGAAAAGGCATTCTCAAAAGTCCCATACCAACCATTAAGTTCAATCCCCACGCATGGAGCATCAATCAGCATGTAATTAAGGCTGGCGCTCCCTCTTTAATGCATTGTCGTTTGTTTTTTACTAAGCAATCAGCCATTTAAAGACTTTGCCTTCCACGAAGATGCCTTGAGAGATGAAGCACTCAACACACCATTGGAGAAAAGAACCAGCAACTTTAATCTGCCTTTTTGTCTTCACGATGCGCCCCAAAAACCATGCATGCAACATATCCTTTAATGCGACTGAACATGCTCCAACATAGCAATTAATGACGTTTCATGCATGTTGCTGGTTGTCCCTCTTAATGGACGTGTGGGAGACACAAAAGGTCACATTGGGAAGCTTAATCCAGCAGCTAATTAACTCCCATGCATGCTCCAACACAGCCATAAATGAAGCTGCCGCCCAAGCTTTAAATGATGTCCCCAAAACACCTGCAAATTAATAATTTTCGTCAACTTAAATTCCAGCCACTTAAGACATCATTTATACCATGTTTTAGGTTGAACAAATTAAATAGAGGTTGATCAATGCTTACATTAATTTCGGCTAGAGTTTTCAGACAAATTAAATGGACAATTTCGGCCAATTAAAATAAGTAGCAGCAAACAATTAATTATGTCCTAAAACTAGACATATTAATTTAAACTATTAATTATGCAACAACTTAAGACTTATTTAAATTTATTTAAATGTAGCAAAATAAATAAAACACTTATTTAATTGGTCCGTTTTTATTTAACTAATCTTCTATTAATTAATTAACTAAGGCCAAAAGGCCAATTAGTTATGGCCGAATAGCCATAGGAGGATCTCCCTGTTCGTGACCTCGTAAAAGTATGCAACACGGAGTTAAACCATCATTCGACAGGGTCTTAGTATCATCCCAAGCTTGCTGGATTAGAACTTCGATCGCCTCTTTAAATTGTCTCGCACGCGACCTCGTTATTGGTCCTTGAGGTAACACCACCGGGTCTCGGATTGAACTCGGTTCATGATGAGGCGTGCCCGTATCACAAGGGATTTGGTTAAGAGTACCACCACTAAGATGAGATCAAAACCATTCTAATCGCATCATTGATAATGGAAAACCTACCTTATTCTAGCCAAAAGTTAGTTTCGAGGTTCAAAGGGTAATAACAAGTTATTGAATGACAACGTGCACTAAGAATCGAGATTTAGTGTTTATGCTTTAGGAAGATGAGTTTTACTCTTAACGGATGGACATTAATTGTCATGAAATCCACCTATATGGACATGATGTGGTGCTATTTCAATGAGATTTTATTTATGGTTTTCTCCGTACATGTTCATGAAACGGGATGAGCACATGGCCATAACGGTGCTAAAGCAAATAAACTCTTACTCTAATACATTATGGTTATGTGAAATTTTTCTGGTATTGACTTTAAGTGTGATGGTTCAAGCAACTAGCCACCATTCACTTTGTTGATACTTTAAGAGTTTGCATTAAAGGAATGTTCAATCTGCGAACACCCTTCTTTATGCATAATCGTTGTGTACTTAATTTCTGGAATTAGTCATCTAGTAGGGGATTGTTGGCAAATTGTAGATTAATTATTCATAAGCACTATTAAAATCAAAAAGTGATAATTTATCATCCAATGTATAATTTCCATGGGAAATGTTTCTTCTAAGAAGTATGTCCAACATGAAAGGTTGTGACTCTTCAAAATAGTATCCATTGAGTGCATATAAACAGAGGGACATGATGGTCACAATATACATTACAATCAATATCCAATTTTAGAAATTAGAGTAAGAGTTAGAGAATCCATCGATTTTTCTAATCAAAGGAAATTCAAAAGCTTCGTTGTATCCTGAGATGACCTTTGTCTTAACCCTCTAGCAACTTTGTGTGGGGCAAATAATTCTCTTTGGAAAGCGTCATCCGCACCTCAATTAAAGTCTAGTCTCCAAATATATCATCTCCACTTAATATCTCCAACATTTAGATCATCACTGCTTTGGGTATTGTTTAAGCATTAATCTGCAACTTAAATATTTATATGAATAATGTTGAAGTAAATGTCATTCCATTATGCAGGTGATGTCAGGATTGTATATTCAGCTGCCAAACTTTTGCAACGTCAATCTAAGTTGTAATGTCCAAAAGAAGGGGGGCATGGAGTTTTGGTAAACATCCAAAGTTAGAGTTATATGTGCTTGCCTCTTTTACTGTTATACCAAAAAAAAAAAAAATCTGGAAATCTCGAATTGAGCTTTATACACCATATCTGTTTTCCGAAACCAGAATCCAATCCTTGACTAGATAACATGTGATCATTTTTTACCTCAATGATCATGATTCCATGTGTTTCCAGTTTTGTTTCAAAATTTGTTCAATCAATATTGGAGTGCCCTTCTTTTGGTTGATAGAAGAATTATTAAATATTTTTACATTGACCAGTGCATGTTATTAAAATGCTTTGCTTGTGAGTCGTCAACTTACGTTTTTCAGTTTCTAGCTCGTCTTTGAAGATATTCTTCAACACGTCGTAGCAATTGCAGATATCAAACTCCCAACTCCTCGTAATCAAGAATTACAACATGATGTAGGATTGGATAAATCTTCCACATTTCATTTGAGCTAGACCAAAATATTGAATAGGGTTCATGGGTTTGGTTGGATGGCTTCGGTTCAGTTCATGAGGCTTGTTCATTGGGGGTAGTTGGATGGATTTAGTTCATTAGTTTGTATTGGGTTGATGGTTTTAGTTTTGATGTAAGGAATTTAGAACATGATTACTGGATCTCTTCTCAAATCTCTCAACTATTGGAATCACGATTATCCAGATGTAAAGTAGAGGATTATTCGTTTGTTACAATTTGTATTTTTTTTTTTTATATGAAAGCTACTATATTGAGATGGGTAGATGAATTTGCTTAGAATATACGTATTTAGGATACAAGTATATGTTTAAAATAATAAATAATAAATAATGAAGGATAATGTCTGAAACTAATAATAACAATAATATATATATGTAATATGTACTTAAAATAAAAATAATTTAAATTACAAGTAAAAAAATTTAGAAAGATAAATATATTATATTAAGAATATTAAATACACTCTAATTATTTATTACAATATCATTATCTGCTTGAGTTGATGTCGATAGATTTATAACATTAAATCAACTATGTTATAAAAATATATATAAATAATATGGGTGAAAAGAAAATTTTAAAATAAATATTGATGATATACAAATTTTACATTAATTTTATTAGGAAAAGTGAAAGAGAAAAGTATTCTCTACGAGAATATAGCTCGTTTCAAATACACAAGGACGGTATAGTAATTTCCCATCCAAAATGGTAAATAGAATTTTAATTTTTTTAAATTCAAATCTAGTACAATATACATTTGCCATTTAACTTATTTAGGGCCTGCTCTTCTGTGTTTAAAAAAAAAATATTTTTGGCTCCAAAAGCACTTTTAGAAGGAAAATTATGTAGAACAAGTTGCTTTTAGATAGAATTAAAATGCACTTCTGAAGAGGAGAAGCTAAAATTTTTAATTTTTCCTCTCACAAAAGCACTTTTAGTGCTTAATTACTTTTTTCACCCCTCTAATAACATAATACTTTCTTTTTTTCTTGATACTTAATTACAAATATATTAAAATCATTAATTAAAATAAAAATATTTTTAAAATATTAATTACAAATATTTAATGGTTAATTTAAATATTTAAAATATATTTTATATATTTTAATTAAATTTTATAAGTAATTAATATTTATTACTTAAAAATATTTAAAATTTATATTTCATATATTAAAATATTAACAAGTTATAATAATTTTTATATTCTTACTAAAATATAATAATATTAACTAATTTAAATTTTATTTAAATACATATTTGTTACTCGATAATAACATGTGTAAAATGGACATTTTATTTTCAAAAGTACTTTTTGACAAGAATACTAAACACTCAAATTTTAAACCAAACTTTTCAAAACTACTCATTAAAATCACTTTTCCACAACACTTTTCAGAGCATTGCCAAAATAGCCTTTAATTTTACTATAAAACATATCTCTTCCTATGTCCAGTGAAAATGAAAAAAGCATCTAGCAAGGATAAACTAAAATATTCTAGCAATTGGAGGGTTTTTTAGGTTAACTTCTGTAATTAGTCCCAGTATTTTGTGAGAGGCGTGGATTTAATTCCTATATTTTAATTTGATTAATTTCAGTATTTATATTTTTCGAATTGAAACTTTTAATCTTTGTATTTTGAAATTTTGAAATTTTGATCCTAACTTAAATAATGACAATTAAACTGGTTTGGTTAAATCTAATTACTAGTCATTTATTATGCGTACAATTATAGGTTTAATCCATATTTTTCAATTGGATCATTGTAAGTCTTTATAATTTTTAGATTTTAAAATTTTAATCTTGGCGGAAATGACAATCATTAATTCATTAACCAAATTCCTAATGACTAATATGCGAAAACAACAAGTTTAGCATGATAATATGTTTGTCGCATTAGATTTTGGAAATAGCTAGACTTAATAAATTTAACTGTTATCATTTGGAGAGAACTGAAATTTTAAAATTCAAAAAGTACAAGGACTACAAATGACCAAATTAAAGTGCAAAGGATTAAATCCATAAGTTTCATAAACTACAGGGACTAATAGCAAAAGTTAACCTTTTTTTATTATGATAGCAAAACAATACTTTACTAGAAATTTAATTTTATACGTGTTTCTCTTAATTTATAGATTTTCAGCTTTCCAAGAAATGTAAAGGACAAATAGTTTCTGTAAACTGCAACTCCAGCTTTGGTTTTTGTCAGAAGAAACAAAAGAAACAGCAGAGCCAAATGAGTGGGTTTCAGCCTTTCAGTTCACAGCACACCCTCCTCTCTTTACTCTGACTCCTCACAATGCCTTTTCCCTGCATTTTGGCCAACCTTTCCTTGTGGTGTTCTCAATCATGGATCTCTTCTCTTGACACTTCTCTCCACTGAGGCCTGTTTCTTCTTTCATGCTTCTTATTCTCCATTTTTCCTTTCTATCATTGTGTGTACAATGTGTGCTTGATTTGGAGGTTTTTCTAACATGGGTTTGGCTCCTTTTATAGTTGGTTGATTTGTTTTTGCATCTTTAGTTGCAACAAATAGCTGCACTGCTCCTCCATGTTCTTTTAGTTGACTTTCTTTGTTTAGTGTTAAGATTGCAAAGTACCATTACTTGGTTTCTCTTTAAACTCCATCTTTTGGGGTCTTTCGATCTGCCTCTTTGAAAGAATTTTTTTCCCTTTATATTGCTTTAAGTCTATATGGAGACTTGCATTTCCTTGGTAATGGTGCCTGCATTATCTTAGTCCAAAATAAGAGAAGTTCCAAATACAGTAATGCTTGAAATCTTGAATCTAATGGTAATTTATTATGAGATCTGGGGTGTACTTATATGTTCATTTAGACTAATTGTGGTATTTTCATTCAACTGAGTATTTTAGCATTGAAGACTAAGAGATGACTTCCATTGGGATCATAAAGCTGTTAGATTGTCAGCTGAATTAAAACCCTTCGCATATTTGTATTTCTCCAAACATAATATAGGTGTTATTGTATATCTGCAGGTTGGAGCTAGGTATTGATTTGTTCTTCAGTATCAATGAAATTGCTACCAAAACATGGGTGGCACTCTATTATGCCTCTTCGACGCAGAGGCAATTCCGATACTCAATTTTGTATGTTTCCGAAAGCAAAGTCGGCAGGCTGTAGTCCTGGCAATGCTCCTGTCTACCTTAATGTGTATGACTTAACAGATGTCAATGGCTATGTTTATTGGGCAGGTCTTGGTATCTTTCACACTGGGGTTGAAGGTTAGCTTTGTTTCTTTGTTCATCAGTTTTCTTGGGCATTTATTTGCTTGAAACTGTTATAATGGTATCTAAAAGTCTTCGAATGCAAAAGATGTCAGTCATTGTCTTTCTTTTAATTTGCAAAAGCGCGAGACTGTAATGCAACTCAAGTAACTAGTTATGATTTTGCTACTATGCGATCGCATAGGCACCGGGGAAGCATAAGGTTGTTGTCTATTGTTAGGCCGGGAAGGAGGGACCAAACGGTGAATTGGTGCAGATTTATTATATCAGAAACTTAGCATTTACCCTCTAATTGTTCACCGATAAATGCTCTGCCGGGTCCTTAATAATTTCTGAAGTCTGAACTAATCTTCTTTAGACTAACTATGATATGACAAGTAAGAACCTTCATTTTCTCCTTGCTTCATAAATTCCTAGATGTATTCTCAAGGTTTCTTTGGTTATCTATAAACAAGCACGGAAGTGTATCTGAGGGCTGTCATGAGACATGAAATTGAATAAACTTTTTTTTTTTCTCATAAAACAAGAAATTACATAGTTTTGCATTATTTTATAGTTTTCTCATGATGTTTGCATGCTTACAGTTCAAGGTGTAGAGTATGCCTTTGGAGCTCATGAATACCCAACTAGTGGTGTATTTGAGGTTGAACCTCGACAATGCCCCGGCTTCAAGTTTAGGAAATCAATTTTCATGGGAACAACATACTTGGATCCTGTCCAGCTAAGAGTATTTGTGGAACACCAATCTGCAAGTTACAATGGTGACTCGTATAACTTGATTTATAAGAACTGCAACCATTTCTGTGAAGATATATGTTACAAGCTGACAGGGAACCATATACCAAAGTGGGTGAATCGACTTGCAAGAATCGGTACTATAACACATTGAGCCTAAAATTCTTTGGGGTCAACAACATATCTTTGCTTGAATGCTTTAGTATATATGTTGGTATTGATGGAGCTTAATGAACTATTCTAACCCGAATTTTTAATTCAACACTTTAGGCAACCCTCTCTTTACTTTCTGCCATTGAGAGTTGCTTATCACATGTTACTTCCTACTTTTCTAGAGCACGAGGTGTTTAGTAGGCTTATGATATACACCTTATGCTGAAGCTATATTATTATTGTTGATAGAGATGATTTACCGATATAGGTTATAACCGAAGCAGAATCAATGGCTACAGTAACCTGTCTTGTTTAGGTCATTAGAAGTCGGTCTTCACCTTGTCATTTTTGGATCCTTCCTGTAGGTTCATTGTGCAACTGCATTCTTCCTGAGGCTCTTAAAGTGTCTGCAGTGCGCCACGACCCCAACTTCCAACCTGACAGTGAAAAGAAGAGGCTAAGAAGTGCCTTCAGTTGCTTATCCTCAATCTCAATGCCTCAAAAGGAAGTGTCAATGTCTTCCCTCTTTTTGCACTCTCATTATAAAGGCTGTCTACCGCCATGGGAGTTAAAGAGATCAAAAAGTAGCTCATTGAAACAACAGTGAGTAAGGCTATTATTGAAGCACTGGTGTCACTTGAAGGGGCAAAATCTGTACAAGTTTTTTCTTTTTGAATGTCAGCAATGGAGTTTTTCTTTTTATTTTTTTAATGACTCTTTTACTAACCGCAGCTTGGGAAGTTGATTGGTTGTTGATGTTAATGTAATACTGTCTGATTGATTCCGGTGTTCCGTATTTTCCCTTGCTTTTAGGTGTTTTTACGGTTTCATCATTCATTGTGTTTTACAAAACCTGAAATTAAAAAATATATATATATTCTTATAATTAGATTTAAATAAGATATTAGTTTTATTATTAATATGTCCTGTACCAGCTTTGTCCTAGCTCCAGCCCTATCAAGCTTATAAGACTGGACATGTGGCCTGATGCAAAGAGTGGTCTATTAAATATCCAGCCCAATAGATTGTGTAGGTAGCTCGGGTCTTGAACAAATCTATGTCTCATGCGTCTTAAGTGTTGGTCCTTGTGACGATGGGAAGAAAGTTTATTGGGGTTTCATTTCTTTCTTTTTTTTTATCATCATGATTTTGTATAGATTGATTTGCAAAACTGTTTATTTGCTAGTTACCGACTATGAGATTGTAAAGTAGAACTGGAAAACAGAGAAACGCAGGGGACGAGCATCTTCCACTTTGTTTTCCGCACGAAAGGATCATGTTTTGGGGGGATAAAACTGTAGTATAAAAGAACAGAAACATAATATAAGGCTTTAAACACGATTATGACAAAAAATACTATCACACTTACGCGTTATCAAATTTACTAGAGGCTAAATCAAACATGCATTATTTGTTACCTCTTAAAAATGTCAGATTATAGACTAATCTAATGTTGCTTCACATTAACACAGATAAAGTTTTTTAAAAGAAAAAAAAATCCCAACTTCTTTAGTATTCAAATCAAACAGGACGGCTGATTTAACTCAGACGTTGAACTAAAGGCAATGTCTTTAAAACACATGAAAACTAATCCGGTTCCCTACTCTTCACCCTGGTCTAGATCTGTGTACTGTGAAATGGATACTCAAAGTTTACATATATCAAAAATAAATAAGAATATTTATAGTGACATACAGCATTACAGTTCAAGGGTACACGCTATTGCACTGTTTTAATTATATTGACAAGATTGTGCTTACCAAACAAGCATCAAAGGCTGATGCACCTCTGTAAACCTATATTTATGCTACCTGCAACAATTCTTCGCGTTTTATATCAAACACCTTGATGAGGGCTTCCTCGACAACCTGGTTAATACAATTAAGCAGAAAAAGGTTAGTTATATAATGTACGAACCAGATTGTGTTATAAAAAGAATCATGATATCAGCTCATACAATATGTACGGTATGACCATTGCTTGCATTAGCTACAATCCAATAAAGTTGCAAGCAGTGATACTATAAACAAGTGATCTAGAGTCTTTGCAAGAATAAAACATTTAGGCTTTATTGGTAGTCATTAGAGTGAATAGATGTTTTTTCTTCCCATCCATGTGCTAGGTAGGTAATATATCTTTTTTATTCAAAATGTTGTTGTCGTTGTTTTTTCCTGATAAGGATAAAAAATAATCATATTTCCTATTTTTTTCTTCCTCCTTACTTTCTCTCCTACAGAACACTTTTGAAAATGTTCTCTCACTCTTAAACACACCCCCTTCCAACCTCACTTTTCTACCCTACAAAGCAAGGAGTACAAAAAGGACATACAATTCATGCAAATTATAAGTAAACCAAACTGTACAGTTACCTTATCTGGTGTGGAGGCACCAGATGTAACACCAATTGTGATGGGACCCTCTGGTAGCCAGTTTTCTATCTCAACCAGCTCCCCATGCTGCCACAACACAGCAGATGCATAGTCAGAATGAAAATTGCAATTTTTTGACTGGCATAATTAGAAGTTGATTAAGAATTGGATTAGTTTGGATTCAGATTTACTTTCAATTTGTGAGCTATTCTGTTTCCTGGACCTATTCTCTGCTCACTGTCAATCCAATATGAGGGGATTCCACGGTCCTCTGAAATTTCTTGAAGATGTGAGGTGTTGCTTGAGTTCCACCCACCGACTACTAACATAAGATCCAGGTCTTCCTCCACCAACTTATACATTGCATCTTGTCGTTCCTGTGAAAAAAGATGATAAATCAAGTTTAATTCAATGACTAACAGAAAAATTGGTATATAATCAGTTGAGAGGCAAGAATACGTGAAGAAACAGTATATGCTGTAAAGTCCTGCATAAGAAAATAGATTCAAAAATTTATAAAGGAAACCAAACTATCACAAATGCTTGACTTACTTGTGTTGCATCACAAATTGTGTTAAAGCTTATAAAGTGATCATTGACATTTTCCACTCCATATTTTTGCATCATTGTCCTCTCTACTAATTTTCCTGTTAAACCAAAAATGTAACATGTGGCTCAACTCTCAAATAGCAATTCCTTGCAAAGCAAAAGGTGTTTTGTGATAGGTGCATGAGTGCCACTAACCAATTTCCTCTGTCTCTCCCTTCAGCATTGTTGTTTGATTCGCAATGCCAACTTTTACCAGGTCACGATCTGGATCAAATCCCTTTGAAGTGGCATATTTAAATTTCTGCAAAAGAGCTGATAATCGTCTGAACATTTTCACAATGGCAGGTTCATCTTACATATGAAGAAACTAAAAAACAAAGACTATACCTCCATAAATGCCTCTTTGGTTGAGCTAGATCCATCGAGTTTACCTCCAAGAATGTAATCACAAACATACATTGCCTCCACAAATCAAACAACATGGAGAAACAATTTTTACAAACAATTATAAGAACACAAGAACAGAATACTAGCCACTTTATGACATACCTCAGTCATATTCTTCACAATGATATATGCTCCGGCAAAAGATGCAGTCGCGATTGTCTCCTCATGAGCATATTTACCATGAATAATTGATGTATAGTCCCCTTTCTTGTGCTTCTCCACAGTGTTCCATACCTTCAAAAGAAATAAGAACTCGTGATTTCGATGGTCAAAAGTTGATAACAGAAACAAAAGTCAAACTGAATTGCAAGGATTTAGTTGCTAAAACAGCAAACCAGTTACAGCAGAAGATACCTTAGCTACCCAAGGACAAGTTGTATCAACAATTTGCACATTTTTCTCATTCAAGGTCAACATCTCATCAACTCCAGCTCCAAACGCAGGGAAAACCACAACATTACCCTTGTTCACTACATCAAACTGTTTTTTCCCTTCTTCAATTGGAATAACTTCAACTTCCATCTCCTCTAATCGCTGCATTTAAAAAAATATATATTTATGTAAAGAAACTAATAAACCCAGTAATTCATTAATTTCAAAGAAATTTTGTATCATTTTATAGTATAATCTGAGTAAACTAATGCTAGTAGTAGAGAAAAGAGCTAGTATAGACCTTATTCACAGTTGGATTGTGGATAATTTCATTTGTAAGCCAAATTTTCTCATCGGGAAACTGTTTTCTGGCTTCATAAGCGATTTGGACAGCTCTCTCAACTCCCCAGCAAAAACCATATGCTTCAGCCAATTTTACCGTAACATTTCCCCATGTATACTCGTATCTATTTTCCTTCAACTTTTTTATGATATCACCTGAAATTTTTTTTTTTCCAAAAAATATCAAACTTTCTACCAAAATTCAAATGAAATCCTTTCTATATGTTAAACAAATAAGCGGATTTTCCCCCTTTTTTCTATTTGGAGGTTAACTTACTAGCGTACTCCCGATTCATAAGCTCGAATGTTTCCTCCTTGTGACCGAACCCCTTCCGGTTATAATTGTTGCACCTCGTCAAGTCATGTCGAAAAGTCTTGGCATCGAAGTTATCGAGATCCACAGCTACGGAAGAGGAAGAAGCGACATCACCGGAGCATCTGACGGTGAGAGGCTTCCGGAAACTTAGAGCTCCGGATTTTCCGCCGAAATTATCGGAAGCGGCGCGGATGCAGAAGTGGTTTACTTGCAGAGAAGTGGCCATTAGACAGAGAAAGAGAGAGAAGATGGGGGAAATCCGGCGCAGGGTAGCGTAGGGAATGTTCTAATTTCAGTGTGATTAGGGTAGGAGGTGCGTGCGCATATTTATCTTTGCACAGGTATGGTGCAACTCCATGGATTTTGTTTGATAGTTAATTAGTTATTTCTTCGTCGTTTTGTTTACAAGAATCGTTGGTTTTTGGTTCCCTCTATCGAGTCCCGTAAAAGCCCTTGGTTGCATTTTTTAAGGTCGGTACCTTTAATTACGGTTAGTTCAATAATAGTTATAGTAATAAAATTAGATATTATAATAATATTATATGAGATAAAAAGTAAATTAAAAATATTGCACTGCATTTAATTATTCATTTCAACTCACTCTTAGCTCTCATCATAATCGCGATTCCCGTTGGAAACGTATTTTTATATGAAGGTGTGCTTGTTTACTTTAAAAAACTTTTACGAAAAACATTTTTATTGTTTTTTAGAAATAGAGGTGAAACTAAAAAATTTTTAAAGAGGCGGATAAAATTAAATTTTTTATAGTTTATATTTTTATAATTTATAAAAAATTAAATTAAATTTTATAATTTTAAAGAGATTAAAATATAATTTTATTTTTATTAATTTAAAATTTTAAAAATTTAAAACTTAAAATTATAATTTTACATTTTAGAGAGAAAGGAGTATGCCAACCCCTCTTAACTATGCCCCTGCCCAGAAAAGAGATTTTTTTAGGAAAACATCTTATCCTTTTTTATTAGATAAGATACTTTTCGATTCTGTTCACATCCCAGTAAATTTCTCGTTCCCTTTTCCCCTTCTCCCTTCTTTGCCATCCCGATCTAGTGCTTGTTGCCAGCCAACAACGCTTCTCAGCACTAGTCACTGGCTTTCATCTTTTCTTTCTTCATGATATGTCTGTTTGATAGGGAGAAAATGTTTTCCGGAAAACATTTTCCCCCTTTTCCAGTGTTTGTTTGAATGGAAAATGAATTCCCAAGGAAAATATTTTCCAAAACACGGGTAAAATCTTTTCTTATTTTTGGAAAACGTCTTACCGATTCCTTTTCCGTAAGACATGTTCATGATCTTTCCCTTCATCCAGATAAGTCTTTCTCCCTTCTTCCCTTCTTCTTTCCTTCTGCTTCCTTCTTTCCGGATCATCCAACAAATCTGATTTCGGTTTTTTTCCTCCCTCCTTCATTCTTTTTCCTTCCTTCCATCGCAGTTCAAGATGTTGGGAAGCCGATGCTGAAATGTTAACCCACTTGCACTTAAAGTCTCCCACGCCAGGAATCAACCAAGCCAAGCAAAGCACAACGCAACCCACTTAGCTACTATAACGCTTACCCAAACTTACCAAAACCTCAAATAAACAGTTTTGTGTAATTTTTCTTTCTTCGATCTCATCTTACATTTTTTTTCTTTCTTTTTTGGTGTCTCTTTTCTTTCAATTCTTGTCTTTACTATTTTTATTTTGCTTTTGTTCCTTTTTTGTTATTTTTTGGGGTCGTTAGGTTTCAGTTTCCATGTCGCTTTTATGGAATATGGTTTTTAATTGATGGGAAATCCAAATTGGGAGTGTTTTATGGAATATGCTTGTGATTCTAGCATCATCAGTCATTTCTATTTCGAGTTATCAGCATGAGACTATCTTGGTCGGGACTTAGGTTAGTATGAGATTGCTAAAACCTCAAAATAGGAGATAAAAAGAATGAATTTTGTATTCGTTTTCGTGTTGTTTGAGATATGAATCTTAATTAACTTGTTGAGTAATACTATTTTTAATTTTGCTTAGAATTTAAACAACAAGATTCTTCCATTTCCCTCTCTTAACTACATGTTTCGATTCTACATGGTTCCACTCTGCTAGGACCTCAAACCCATCGTTTTCTTTAAAATTGATCTATCTACTCGTCCCAAAATGACAAGTCCTTTCCTATTGGTTTTGTTGGTATCAAACATCTAAATCGCCCCAACAAAGATTATGGTTTAGTTGACCAGTTCATAAGATCCGAATATTAAAATATTGACACTAAAACGCTCAAAAGAATGTAAAGTGGTTGGCACTTGGCATAAACTATTCTTGGGTAATGGAATAGTTTTATCACATGAATAATCAACTCTTGTAGAAGCACTTTTGAAGTATGAAATGAGAGCACAAGAATATGTCTCATCTTTTTACCTCCTCCATTAATGATTAAGGGCATGAAATATATTTTAGATTAGAAAGCGCATGATGATGAAGATCTTGATGATGTTGCATTTTAGATTAGAGAAATTGGAATCTCTCTTATATTATTCTAGGTTGATCTTTCATTCAAACCGATTTGAGTTTTGAGTTTTATGATATGTATTGCGTTTCATATCAAGCCTACTGGGTTTTATTCAAGTGTTATAAAGACAAATATTATCATCATTGTTCGGAGTTAAAATTGATCATGATATCGGATCCAGATCTTTAATTATAAAACTTGTGCTTGCTTTGAGTTTCAATATTTGATTACTAATTATTTGGATTTTATATTTGAGTCCAATTTTGTTTTGTTAAGCTATCTCTTTTAATGTGTTCAATTTGTAAATTTAGGTCTCATGTGAACTTGAATCAAATTAGTCAGTCTCATAGGATGAAGAGATTACAAATACAAATACATAAATAGAAGATCATATTATGAAGTCATTCATAGCAAATTCGTGTTGCCAACCAGTCATCCGTTAGTTGAGAATCACAAGGAGATTAATTAGTTGTAGATTATTCATGCGTGCAAGGAGAAAACCAACATAATGGTTGTTTATAGATAACAAAACAAACATTAAATGGTAACCAAAAGGAAGGAAAGGTAATCGTGATATAGGAAAAAAATATGTTTTGCCAAAAAGCGAGGGTAGGAAATGTATGGACAACTACTCGCCATAAATATATTATTTAACCGTAAATTCCTATTTCATAAAAGCGAGGATTAAGCGGTGAACCATTCAAAAATCTGAAATACTTGAATTAGCTAATGTGTCCTCTGTTTTAGTTCTTTGTGTGTCCTCTCACATGGTGTACATTATTTTAAGTGCTAATAGTGTGCATTTTGTTCGAATGCAGTGCAAAACAATTCTCCGAGGGCTTGAAGCTCAAGATAAATCTTTTGAGGTAAAGTTGAATTCTATATATTCTGTGTCACTTTGTGCTGCTGCGTATGCATGCTTTATTTTGATTTCTCTTGTCTTGTGTCGATAATGGTCATGTTTGGTAGTCTAGATAATAAGGTCCATCCTTTTTGTTTCATCATTTCCACAGTTTGTAAGTGATGCAAATGCAACGGGAATAGCCAAACAAAGTAACTATGAACTGGTTAGTTTTAGCGAGTTAGACACTTATTATCTACTCAGCTTTGACTAATGCATATGGATGTGGGTTTGGGTTTGGGGTTCTGATTTGAATTTGGCACCGCTTTTATGAAGGTGTGCCTACCAAAAATTTGCCTATTTATGTATTGGCTATTTTAGCGCTTATTTCATTTTCTTATCCTCTGTTTGCATTTTTTCCTCCAAATGATTTGCGTTATGTTGTGCTCAAGTCCATTCTTGGCTAATCTTTCAGTGTGCTGCTCGCCATGGAAAGAATGGTGCCCTCTGCGTTCTTCAATGATTCGTCGAAATGATTATCGAGGTTCATCATACTCCACTTTGACTGAATTTCACCGATTAAAATTTTAAAATGTTGATATAATCCATGTAAACCATTTTCGGTTGCTCTTATTAATCTAACTATTGCATTTTCGTTGTAAACATCGTTCTTAGTGCTAGAACCATCATCTGTGAAACTCTATGCATGCATCATTACATGCACACTTTTGCATCCGCAGTTGAACTAATCGGTTGTAAAGGAATTTGGGCATTTACCACAAAAGCACTCATGGTCACAATGTTGATTCTTCTAAATGGTGACGATGATGATGAATATCTCGCGATTTGATTATAAGTCCGGAGGCATGAACTATGGTATAATCTCATGCCTAACCTTAGAAGACCTTTTGTTTTATTGCCTTTCTCTTTGCTTGCTTTCTATGATGATAATGTATAAATTATCTATCTATTCCAATTTCTTTTATTAGCATCGAACACCGAGAATGAGAAATGATTTATCACTTTAATTCTTTATCGGGTTCACTTTAGTTTTGCTAAGAAAGTAACATTTTGTAAGAAGCTTAAAGAGATGGTTTCGGATAAAAATGTCTTTCAAATCTCAATGTTTGAAATTGTTGTTTTGCTAACAAAAAGGAGAGAATGGCTACTACTAACTTACAAATTGTACATTTGACTTTCTATGTTGACCAACGCTTAACTCACTATGGTGATCGTGTTCTTGAAAGCTAGCGATCTTTTGATGTATGGACTGAAAGTGTAGACTATTATGTTCAAGGTAGAACAATTTTTGCAGGAAATTTGTTTGGAAGGTGACAACACTAACATGCTCTATATATTTTCATGAAAATATTGTCTTGGTTTGTGGTTAGATTTTCAAGAAGAACAATTTCCTTTCCGGTGTTCTATTTTATATATAATAGGTGCCAGAAGGTCAGTCTGCTTTTATCATTTCAATGCCACCATCTCATTTAATTTGGTTTGCATACTCACTATAAAGTTTATTGATCCTAATTATTTTTTCACTTGAACTGAACTCTTGGGAGTTTTTACGAGTCTCGGTGAAATGACATTGTTGTTATTCAACAATACCTTGCTTAGAATACCTTGGTAGTGTCTCCATTGACACATTCATCACTTGCGTGTTGGTATACCATTTTTTGTTCTTGGGGAGTTGGGGAGTACGTAGGCATGGCGAGCATAGTAAGTTGTACTTCCACATCTCGCAATAGTCCTACAAATTGTTTGTCTCGATAGTGTTTAAAATTTTGTGACCAATGAACCTTTTTTTTCATGAGCATGTGGATCGATACCAAAATTGCACGAATATTCTATGCTTTTACTAATTGTAATTTTTGCTTCTTATGTTTCAAAATGCAAGAATGGATATATCCTCCGACCTCATGGAGCTTGGAAGGACACCGAGCGATCGTTTCACTGGTGTAAAATCTATATTAGATATTCCAATGACACCTGGAATATTTGGTACTTAATCACTTTCTATACAAAAGATTTTTGAAGATCCCACTTGATGAATTATCAATCAAGATTGTTTAATTTAACATTGCAAGTTGTGTTGTTAAAACAGAAACTCGTGGAGTTTGTGTTCTCGCTACAAGACCAATGAATTTCTAGCTTTTTTTATGAAACAAGTGGTCGCAAGGTATAACTAGTCAACACATAGAACATTAGCATTTCTCGAAGCACGATTGGTGTTCTCTCAACAAGATGATACTATTTCGATAATTATTTGTGGGTTTCTTCGTTGTTTTTATAGTAGCAGAAAATTTATATCTTTGATTTCTTTCGCAATTAAAATTTGAAAATTTATATATTTGATTTCTTCGTAATTAAATTTTGCAAAGAGAAGGACGGCCTCATGATTGTTGGCATGTTTTTGAAAGGAAAAAGGTCTTATATTAATCAAGATACGATTACAACAAGATGAAGCGTAACACAGAACAAAATGGCGAGTCAACTCCAAAGATAAAACAAATCAAAGGCAAAGCATAAAATTATCCCATAAATACTCAAGTCGAAAGACGCAAAACAAAATAAGCGAACTTCTAAATACTCCCTTCAATTGCAAATCGATTGCTCAAAGAAATAGCAACTCATTGCTCAAAGCAATAAGTGAAATAAGCTCAAGATAGTCTGCACCAACTTAGGCTGCAAATTTGTTGGCTTCCTATTGATGTGAACTATACCCAAGTATAATAAGAATATCTCATTAGAAGGTGTGCAACATGTAGTATTGAAATTATGCTGGAGATGCAATTGTACTAATTTATAATTATTCAATCTTTTTTATTTTTTAACATAATTACAAATAATTTATTTGACTTTGGTTGTTTTCAATATGACGGTTAATAATGTAACTTAATAATTCAAGATTATTATATATTTAATCTAATTTATTTATAATAAATAAATCATTGCAATATATGTAAAAACAATTTAAAATATAAAAATTATTAATATGTAAATAAATTTATTAATATATATGTAAAATCAACTTTTAGGAAAATATTTTCGGAAATCACAAACAATGTAAAATATTTTACATAGATTCATCCAAACACCGTAAAATATTTTCGTAAATCATTTTTCGAAAAGTAAATCATTTTCCGTAAATCATTTTCATGAAAATATTTTTAGCCAAACAAACAGAGATTTTGCAAAAATATATAAACAAAGTAATAAACCTTGAAAGACACCCGAGCTGTAGGTAGGTGGGTATAAAACACAAAAATCAAAGATTAATCTTAAAATTTTTAATTTCATCATTCATCTAGTTTAAATTTTATTTTATTTTTAAATTGTTAAAATAGTAAAATCTATTATATTTTTAGAAAAAATAGAGAAATATCAGTAAATCAAAAAAAAAAACCGAAGAACATAAATCAAGATTTCTAAAACTAAAGTCAACAAATCCATCCTATTCACTCCAAACATTCAACTTTTGGAAATAAGTTCAAAATCATTACAAATCAGTTCAAACAACGAAAAAGTGAGAAAAAATCTCATTTTGTGTGGTTTGCATATAATAAAATTAGATATTGGGATTGACTCGATAAAGCAACAAGAAAAAAATAGCGGAATAAATTAAATTTCTTAAAAATGATAAAAAATTACGGACAAAAATAATTTTACTATAATGATAAAAGAATGAGAAGTACAAAAGATAAAAGATAAAAATTAAACCCCAAAACTCGAAAACAAAATATTATAGGCTAAATTCATAGATCAAATAACAATAAAGTAATGTAGACTAATCATAGTTTAATTGAAACAAATAAACAGAATTTAACTAAAAATTTATTTTTAAATTTAACTAAAATAGAAGTTATATGTACTTGAAAAGAAAAGAGAACTGCCTTATTAATATAGACATGTCCAATAAAAGAACAAATATTGAAACGTAGATTGCAGCATCAAGTACTCATTGATAAATAAATTGAACTTAGAAACGTGGCCAGAATGATTTAACGAAGCATTATTATAAGGTTAATATAATTAAAACCTTAATGTTATAAAATTAAGCTTATGAAGTTTTAGTTTATTGTAATATTTTTAGTTAGGTTATTTGATTAATAAAACTGTTAGTTTCTTGAATATTTAGTCACTTAATCGAGTTGATTAACTCGGTTAGTAAAATTACTAAAATATTATTTTGTATTAATAAAATATAATATTTTGATTTTTTTATATATTTTAATTTTATTCATAATTTAATTTTTTAAATTTTAATACTAAACATATTTCATGGGTTATTTTTAATCATTTTCAAATCTTACATTTTATTATTTATTATAAGGCAGAGGCGATTCGAGGGGCTGACATGGGTCCCTGCACCTAAAATGAAAACTTGTCATTTAGGTTCTCTAATTTTTTTAAATTTTAAATTAGTAAAAGAAAAATTACACTTTGGTCTCTTAAAATTATAAAATTGATTTAATCCTTCAAAATTATAAAGATATAGACTATAAAAATTAAAATTTCATTCACCCCTAAAAATTGTTCTACTTACCTGTTATAAGGTTATTTTTAATTATATATATCTAGGTTCTAAATATATAGTTTCCATACAAATATATGTATGATAAAATTACTAGTATTAGATAATGAATATACTGAAGCAATTCATTCGTTCATTTAAGATTAACTAGTTTCTAATATTACATGTACATTTAATTTTAATTAATTTTTAAATAATGTATTTTAATTGATGAATATATACAAATTTAAAACTATATAAAAAATAAACTATGTTAATCAATTGGAATTTCTTTTCAAAACAAACACATGAAACATTTTTCACTTGGACCAAACAAATAATAGATGGATAAAAATTAATTTTAAGAATGCTTGCTTAACATAATATAAAATTATAGAAAAGTTAAAAAGAAAAAAAATAATGTCAGCTAATCGAGTGTTAGTTCGATTGGCATCGGTATTATTACCAGTGTAAGAGAACATGAGTTTAAATGTGTTGAATCACATTGTCCTCTTATTTAAATGTTAGGGCTATAGGTAATTTTAAATATTATATAAAAAAGAGCAGATGTAATAAAAACTTATAATCATATTAATATTTTAAAAATAATGTCATTATATGTCGAATTCTTTTAACTAATAATTATAATTATCACAATTTTTTTTTTTTTGTTGTATATGTGATACTTAGAGTTTAATAATATTTAGTTTTTTTTTTTAAATTTGTGGTTTTATAAAGTCTCTCTACTTTCATTATTTTAATCTTACGTGGCCCCCCTGCAACACCATTTCTCTGATTCTTCATTCCAAACATTGCCGCCTTCTGTCCTGGTTTTTACATTTTGATTACCATCTTCTGTCTGTCTTAGAGAGTTTAGTTGAGTCAAGTTCAAGTAGCAAGCACTAGAAAGTAGGATGAAAAAAGGATGATTACTATCAGACCAAAGCCAAAGCACCAACCATTGATAGGATCATAATACAGACAAAGACCAAAACATCACAGGACTCAAATTTTGAAATCCCACAAACGACAATTACTCATCATCCCAGAGACCCAAACGCAAATCTTATGGTTTTTGTCTCACATGTATTTTGTTTTAAGGTCCTGCAAGATACTGTTTTAAAATTATAAGATACATGAGATACACGAGGGGGACAAGGATATAGGCAGGGATGTAAACATAATGATACATGATGTCAGCGGACTCTGAATTTGCTGACCTGATCAGCCCTGCAGATACTAGGAGGCAAAACAATAAGATGGATAGGGCAACGATGAGGGTGAGCCGGAAGAAACTAGGAAGGACATTAACTAGGATGAAACATGCCTCGACAAAAAGGATACAGAAGGCTGCAATGTTTGGAATGAAGAACAAGAGAAATGCATCTCAAGGTTGTTTCCTGACTAGCTTTACATAAAGCACAAGTCGAGTCATCCGTTATTGATCTTCCACATCGCTCAATTAATATTAGTCAACAAACGGTTGCGACTTAAAAGCCATAATAACTATCGCACTCTTTTAGGAGTAATCGTCTAAAAGACTTGCCATAGGAACTCTTTAGGATCCAATTTATTCTTTGTAATTTGCGTGTGCTAAAAGGTATGACTAAGTAAACAAATGTGTTAAGAAAAGCTAACTTTGAATTTATTTTCTATAATGAAAAATCTCATCCATGTTCCTGCACCCTGTACAATGAACAAAGAAAAGAAAAGAGAATAAAGAACACATGATTTTACTGTATATAAAAGGCTAGGCTAACAACTTCCAACAATTTCATAATAACTAACATTGAGCTCACTAAAACTCGAATCGTCAGTACCGATTGCACAACCTCCTATTGTAAAGACATAACCAGTGAGAGATCTTCTTCTATCAAGGTCTCCAAGAAAATCAAGATCAACATACCCAATGACTCCATCTCTAGTTCTTCCAAACGTAAGATTAACTAAGTATCTTAAAATCCATCGAATCGCTTTCCAATGTTCTTTACCGGACTATATTATCTAACGAGCTTAGCACTCTGCATATTGAACTCCGCAAAGAACTTTCTATCATCTTTCATCTCAAATTCTTCACTGGGCTTTGACCTTTCTTATCTCTACTTTATCTTCAACATGTCATCAACATAAAGAAGTAGATACACAAAAGAACCATCACTGCTTTTTCTTAAAGTAAACACAACTATCAAAGCTACTTCTTTTAAAATTATGAGAAGTCATAAAGGAATTAAACCTCTTGTACCACTCGTCTTGGTGATCTGTTTCAAACCGTAAAGAGACTTTTTCAACAAGCAAACATAGTCCTCTTTTTCGAGATCAGAAAACCTCTGGTTGTTGCATGTAAATATCTTCCTCAAGCTCTCCATGCAAAAATGCGCTTTTACATCTAATCGCCAAGCTCTAAATCTTGCATGGCTACAATACCAAGCAAAGCTCGAATCGAACTATGCTTCACAACCGGGAGAACACATCTGTAAAGTCCACTCGGAATTTGATCAGAACCTTTTGCAACAAGCCTTGCTTTATATCCGGTTCTTCAACTCTCGAGTCCTTCTTTCTTTTTAAACACCCATTTACAAATGAACAACCTTTTTACCTTTAAGAAGTTTCACAAGATCCCATGTTTTATTTTTGTGGAGTGATTCTATTTCCTCTTGCATAGCAAACATCCATAACCGCCTCGAGAATAATTAGACGGCTCTTGGTTTGCATCTATATCTTCACCACATTCAAAGCATAAGCAACTAGGTCACCTCAAAGATACTTCTTTGGAGGTTTAATTTCTCTTCTAGTTCGTTTTTGGCGATAAAGTATTGTGGTGAAGAAGTAACTCTATTCTCAATTTTGTACTCGGCTTGAGGAGTTGACTCAGATTAATCGATGCTCCACCGCTTTTTATTTTCTTTATTGGAAGAGTCTTTAAGAGATAAGTTAGGTAGCATAGCGGTTTCATCAAAAACAACATCTCTGCTAATCACAACTTTTCTATTTTCAAGACACCATAACTTATACCTTTTACACCCAACTTTATAACCAAGAAAAACACATTTAATGGATCTTGGTTCCAATTTTCCATTATTAACATGAGCATACGCAGGACACCCAAAGATCTTTAAATCAGAATAATTAGCAGGATTACCGACCATACCTCTTGTGGAGTCTTTTTCTCAATGGTAACGGATAGAGATCGGTTGATTAAAAATCATGCAGTAGAGGCTGTTTCGGACCAAAACGACTTTGGTAAGTTGGTATTTGACAACATACATCGAACCTTTTCCATGATCGTTCGTTCATTCGCTCGCAACGCCGCTTTGTTGTGGAGTATGATTAACCGTCAAGTGTCTCACGATCCTTCCGACTTGCAGTTTATTAAACTCATCGAACAAAAGTCTAAGCCATTGTCTGCACGGAGGTATTTTATTTATTTTCCGTATATTTTTCAATCATAGTTTTCCAAGACTTAAATGCGAAAACACATCGCTTTTCGCTTCGGGAAGAATGCCCAAACTTTCTGGAAAAATCATCAATAAAAGTTAGCATATAATTAGCTCCACCTCTCAAGGCACCTTGATGGCCCCTACGATCGTAATGAATATACTCCAATGTTCCTTTCGTGTTATGGATTCCTCGGTGAATCGAACTCTCTTTTGCTTCCCAAAACAGGTTTCACAGAACTTCGGTTTGCAAATTCCTTGCCCATCAAGAAGTCCTCTTTGCTCAATTTCGCCATGCCATTCTCACTCATATGCCCTAGGCGATATGCCAAAGTTTAGTAATATCATCATCGGACAAAGAAGAGGAAGCGACAGCTGCATCACCAATAACAGTAGAACCCTGCAAAACATATAACTTGGTAGTCTTTCTCTGCCCTTTCATCACAATGAGAGAACCTTTAGAAATCTTCAACATCCCACTTTTAGCTATGTATTTGTACCCTTTTGAATCGAGAGTACTCAACGAAATTAAATTTCTCTTCAATTACGGAACATGCTTAAATGACGTCACTAAGTGTTCGACAACTCCATCAAACATCTTAACTTTAATTGTTCCAACACCGCGATTTTACACGAAGCATTATTTCCCATCAAAAACACCTTCGAGATCTGCTTTGTAATTTGTAAACCAATCCCGATTGGGACTCATGTGGAAGGTGCAACCGAATCAAGTATCCACCTCGTTCACTTTTGAATTGTTGACCAAGAGACTAGAAGTTCACCATCGCCTGTAGTCTTCTACAACATCGCCTTCACTGAATTTTCTGGTTGCTTTCCTTTTTGATTCGCAGCCTCCCTTTTAATCTTGTTCTGTAGCTTATAGCACTCAGATTTAATGTGCCCTTTCTTCTTACAGAAGTTACAAGTTTTACCTCTGTTTGAAGACTTTGATCTACCCTTAGTTTTACCGCGAGGATTTAGGTCTGTATCCTTCTACGATCATCATCAACATTTTGATCTTGTCTCCCACGAATAATAAGACCCTCTCCCTAGGAGTCGGGTTTAACCACAAGATGTTTCATCTTATCATACGAGGTCAAAGAATCATAAACCTCATCAACTGTGAGAGACTCATGGCTATATAAAATCGTGTTCTAAAGGTTGAATAAGACGGGCAACGAACAAAGTAGAATCAACCCTAGATCTTCCTTATCATACTGAACCTCCATGGCCTCCAAGTTTGAGAGAATTTCTTTAAACACTATTAAGTGTTCGTGCACAGACGCACCTTCCTCCAAACGATGAGCATAAAGATGTTGCTTCATATACAACTTGCTAGTTAAAGTTTTCGACATACATATTTGTTCTAGCCTCTTCCATAATGCTGCGGCAGTCTTCTCCTTCATCACATCCTGCAAAATTTCATTAGACAAATGCAGATGTAACTGTGTTAGTGCCTTTCGATCCTTGCGCTTCTTATCTTCCTCCGTCAATGTCGAAGGCATCTTATCTACCCCTAGCAGGACTTCCTCTAAATCCATCTGTGCAAGAACTACCTGCATCTTTATCTGCCACAACGCGAATCTGGTGTTACGATCCAACAGTGAAATTTCATACTTCAATGACGCCATTACCGTGATCAAGATAAAAATCCAGAAGCTCTGATACCAATTTGTGAAAAATATAAAGTCGGTAATGACAATATATATCACAAAGAAAAGAAAAAGAGAATAAAGAACACACAGATTTTACGTAGAAACCCTTTCGGGAAAAAAACCACGGGCAGAGGAGAAGAAAATTCACTATATCGAATTCGAATCATTACAAAAGGAATAGACTATGTCTATTTATAGGCTTATAAAACCCAATTCTAATCAAAGTAAAAATATATTATGCTAATAAATGCTAAATATATTATACTCATAAATACTAAATCTTCTAGAAAGAAGATATATTTTGTTTAACTTGACTTGCAAGCAATATCTTAGAATTTGGGTCACACAACTCTAACAAGCAGGAACTTCACTTACCAAAAGAGAGCCATCTGCAACTTTCTCACGGACAAAAACAAGTTTAGTTCGACATGTTTGAATTTTGAGTATAGAACAGGATTAGCCGCAACCGCCACCGCACTTGAACTATCACACCAAATGGTAAGAGTATCATCAGACACAACCTATAACTCCTGAAGCAACGAAATTAATCAAGTTATCTCACTTGTTACCACGGCAAGGCTCTTGTACTCAGCTTCAACCATGGATCGAGAAACGACTTACTGCTTCTTAGACCCCACAAGATGGGAGTCTGTCCAAAATAAACACAATAGCCTGAGGTGGATCGACAATCTTCAAAATCAAGCCCCCAGTTTGCATTGGCATACCCAACCAAGACAACCGAGAAAACGGACGAAAAACTAACCCAAAATTAATGGTTCCAGACAAATACCGTAATATGCGCTTTAATGCCACCATGTGAACAGTAGTAAGACTATGCATGAACTAACATATTCTATTTACAGCATATGCAATATCCGAGCTGGTCAGTACAATATATTGAAGAGCACAAGCAAGGTTTCTGTACTCAGTCGGATCAGCTAAAGGTTCACCATCAGTATTTGACATAGTAGATGAGCTAATCATTGGAGTATGAACCCCCTTTGCTGTGAGCATTGAGCATCGACCAAGAATATCACGAATATATTTTCGCTGGCAGAGATGAAGATAGTTGTGGTGCGAGTAACCTCGAGCCCAAGAAAGTAATCACCCATATCCTTGAGTGAAAACTCACTGTTCAGCAACCAAACAAACCATTCTATAGATGTGGGCATATTGCCAGTGACTATAATATCATCAACATACACAAAAACGTAAAAAGTAGAATTACCTAGCATCCGCACAAACAAGGATGAATCAGATTTGGAAATAACAAACCCCAACGATTTGAGAAATTGTTTGAGTTTTTCAAATCATGCACGAGGGCTGTCGCAGAAGCCGTACAAAGCCTTCTTCAGATGACACACAAGAGGTTGTCCATCGGGACCAAACTGCTCATACCCTAGAGGCTGATGCATAAACACATCAGTGTCAAGATCACCATTTAAGAAAGTATTATTGACGTCAACTTGCCTCAACTGCCACCCTCTCGAGACAACAATAGACAGAACAACACGCACAGTAGTAGGTTTGACGACAGGACTAAACATTTCTTTGAAATCACATCCAGGGATTTGAGAGTAACCTTTTGCAACCAGACGAGCTTTCTGGCTAGCAACAGTACTATCCAGATTTCTTTTGATCTTGAACAACCACTTGCACCCGATAACCTTGCGATTTTATGGTCGCGAAACAAGCTCCCAAGTGGAATTACGGATAAGCACATCATATTCTGCCTGGGCAACAGCCCGTCATTTAGATGAAGTCAAGGCTTCTTCTATTGTGGAAGGTTCGACAGCCTCAACAGACATTTAGAAAGTATTATTGACGTCAACTTGCCTCACCTGCCACCCTCTCGAGACAACAATAGACTGAACAACACGCATGATGAGTAGGTTTGACGACAGGACTAAACATTTCTTTGAAATCACATCCAGGGATTTGAGAGTAACCTTTTGCAACCAGACGAGCTTTCCGGTGAGCAACAGTACCATCCAGATTTCTCTTGATCTTGAACAACCACTTGCACCCGATAACCTTACGATTTTATGGTCGCGGAACAAGCTCCCAAGTGGAATTACGGATAAGCACATCATATCCTGCTTGGGCAACAACCTACCATTTAGATGAAGTCAAGGCTTCTTCTATTGTGGAAGGTTCGACAGCCTCAACAGACATGGCCTTGGGTTTGAATATTTAGCCTTTGACCTAGTCACCATCGGGTGAACATTAACCACAGGTAGAACTGGTGCCTGAGTGTCAGAACCTGAAGCAATACTCCCTTCACACACAATATCAATATCAGAACTAGAAAAGGAGCGAGGAGGCTCCCAATTAGATCCGACCTTAGGTTGAGCAAGAATGGGAGAAAGCGAAAGGAACAATCAACTTGTTGGGAACCCAATGGAGAATGATGAGTAAAAGGAGGTTCTATAATATCAGACATACCAGATTGAACAACTCGAACGAATGTTGAGATAGGTTGATTCCCTATTGGCAAACATGTCACCGAAGCTGACCGAGACGACAAAAATTTAGTTTCATCAAACACCACATGACGAGAGACAATTACCCTGCCAGTCGGTAAAATACACAAATATCCTTTATGTTGGGCACTATAGCCCAAGAAGATAGATGGTTGAGATCGAAACTCCAGCTTATGGGCTATAAAAGGACATAGATAAGGATAGCAACAACATCCAAATACCCTCAAATGATCATACGAAGGTGCATTCCCATAAAGAGCTTGAAATGGGACTGTCCTTCTAGAATTGGAGTTTAGGTAAACGATTAATGAGATGTATAGCACAACAGAACGTATAACCCCAAAACTCCATGGGTAGATTCGCTTGAGCCAACAGTGTAATGCCTATGTCGACAATGTGATGGTATTTCCTTTCCGCGACATAATTCTGTTCAGACGTATGTGGGCACGTTAAGTGATGAATGATTTCATGTGAGGCTAAAATAGATGTGAACGCTCTATATTCTCCACCCCAATCACTCTGAAACTGTTTAATGTTCTTCCCAAATTGAGTTTTAACTAACCGTTAAAATTGAACAAAACAGTACATAGCCTGAGACTTCTGTCGAATGAGATAAACCCACGTAAATTGAGTATACATATCAACAAATGATATATAATACCAGTGATTCCCATAATAAATAGATGTCGGACCCCAAAGATTAAAAACACCAAATCAAACGGACTCGTGTATTTAGTAACAGATGTAGGAAACGACAGTTTATGAGCATTCTCTTTTTGACAGGTAGTACATATTCTATCAAGAGAAATATTTGGTTGAATGACAATATTACACTTATCTAAAACACCTTTGACAATAGGAGTAGACGGATGACCAAGGCTATTAGGCCACAAATACAAAATATTACAATCAGCTGTTTTATTTTGAAGTATAGTTGAAGTAGTAATCAGAGCTTCAACAGATTGAGCGGACAAAGTCGACAGAGAGAACTGGTACAGTCCATCATGTATGTGGCCCTTCAGCAGTGTTTCTCGGGTTATTATGTCATTAATAACACAGTACGTTGGGTGAAATTCAAAAAACACAACGTTATCATTAGCAAATTGAGATACAGATAATAGATTTTTCTGAATTCTTGGCACAACAAGACATCAGACAACCGAAGTAATTTAGAACGTGTAGGTAAAATACCATTACCAATGGAGAAGATCAGGACGGGTGTCCCGTCACCTATCAATAAAGAGGATATACCTTAAATACGGAGTGGTGTCCTGCAGAGTCGATGCATCGCGGCAAACATGATTGCTCACTCCCAAATTAGGGTACCATGAAGCTGTCCCGATTGGCATAGGTATGTACGAACCCGTATGACCAACATTCAAACCAACTTGAGTAGTATTAGCATGAGAGCCTGATGAAGCAGAATAATCAGAAACATTTAAGTCACCTACCCTAGGAAGACCGATACAATGATCAGAACCAGAATAAACACGAGCCCTGGGCTTGGTTCACCAAGGAATAGGAGAATCCGACTCTTGTTCAAATTGAACACAGTTGTTGATTGGCCGAATATCCTCTATTGGACTAGACTCAACACGCCCATTATAATTGTCGACCAATGGTGGCCTAAACTCAACATTCGACCCATCATAATTGCTGACCAAGGATGGCCTAAAGTCAACATTCGACCATCTTGATGGAAACAAATTTCCACACGCATGTGGGCCATGTGGCCCACCATAAACATCATGCCCATACATGACTTCACTAGGCCGATTGTGATGTCCAGCTGGAGGCGAATATTAGCTCTTATTTTGACCAACATATGGCCAATTTTAACCGGTTGGGTGAGTGTATTTCAGACGTTGCGACATCCATTCATGTCTTCCCTTAAATTCTTCTTGCGGTGCACCATAGATACCATCAAGATGTAACGCCAACGCCGGAGACACACGAGATCCATCAATAGCCGGTGGAGGATGTGAGCCATCATAATCACGATTAAAATGATAAAATCACCTCTGAGCAAGATGTCCAAAGCAGTTACAAATTTGACATTGGATCATCGATCGAAAGCCTCTTTCACGGCTACCGGATGGAGGGTGACCACCACGAACAGACTCACTACGACCAATAGATTGAGCAGTTTCCATAAGGTTTGTATGCATGGTGATCTCCTGGACAGCTCTTAACTGGCGTTGCTCACACTCGATCAACGTCTCTACTAACCTTCAAACGAGAATCGGCTCCGACGAGAGAGACGCCGAAAAAATAATAGCATCAAAGTCAGATGGTAATCTCGCGAGCATTACCTCCGTCTTTTTAGCCTCTGAGACATAAGTGCCGGATGCCGCAAGAAGAGCTCATAAATGTTTAATCCGATCTACATATGTTTTAACAGACATAGCACCTTTTTTTAAAGAATGAAGCTCAAGCCTTAGTTTTGACTGTTTGGCATTAGTATCGATAGCGAAAAGGCTTGTTGCCGTAAGCCAGACATCCGACAAAGTGCGAGCATCAGTAAACGACGATAAGAATAATGTGTTGATCGTGAAAAGTAACCACAAAGCAAGGAGAATGTCTTGTCTAGAAAACACGAGAGCAGACGGATTTGGAACAAGAGATCCATCCGTCGATTGAACAAAGCTGCGTCGGCGGTGGAAGAGTACGATCAATAAACCCTAACAAATCATATCCACAGAGAATGAGACTACTTACTATTGCCAATGAATGAAAGTTTCTTCATCCAACTTCACCACATCGTGCCGAGGAAAGGACGTGATGACTTTTCACCGGTGAATGGGGCAGAACCTCCGTCAATAGAACCAAAATCGGGAAAGTGATTGGTAGCCATAGGTCCTAGAATCGAATGGTGACTGATATCATGCTAAAATGTATGACTAAGTAAACAAATGTGTTAAGAAAACCTAACTTTGAATTTATTTTCTATAATGAAGAATCTCATCCTTGTTCCTCTGTACACAGCCTGTATATAAAAGGCTAGGCTAACAACTTCCAACAATTTCATAACAACTAACAAACTCTAGTCATCTGTTTCTTGATTAACTAGATGACTATATTATCTATCAGCATGTAAGTAGCTGCTATAGGGAATCTACCACTTTAGTTTCCTCTCCATATACATGTATTATTCCCCAAACTAGTCCTTGGTGGACACATTGAAACAATACGCATGAGCATAGAGTGACCGAGATAAGAGGCAAAAGAAATCCAGCTGCACCCTCCATCAGGATGTGTCATGTTCGCACTCGGACTTTCTCACTACTATCGATTAATGCAAGCAAAAGGGACCCAAATCCGGGATCCACACATCAATCCAAAATCTTTTCGTTTTACCATTGTCAATCGACCAACCAACATTCTTTTTAAGATCGCTCCATACCAAGTAGCGTCACACATAAGTGTAATTATTTCTGCTTTTGAATTTAAACACATTTCCCTCATTTTATATTTTGACCTTAATAAAGTTAGTAAAATAAGATCGCTTTAAATCATATAGAACATTTTGCTAAAGGTTTTTACATGCTTACAAGATACAAAAAAAAAGTCCTCAACACAAGTAAAATAGTAAAATTGACTAATAGTAATAGAAATGTCATTTATATAAATACTAAATAAATGTATATTTTCATAAGATTCCTTCCCATAAGTATATCTTTTAATGAGATAATTTTATAAGATTGTGTTTTTTTATAAGTAACTTTATACAAAGTTATGTCTTTATATGATAACTTTACATGTAAAAGTTATGTCTATACACTAACAAGTGTAGGGTGCAATAATAAGGCATATTGCACTCTTAAGAGGAGAACGAAGTTCGAACCTTGGAGATGGACAATGTTAGATAGTCAACTACGAACCCTAAAAATGAATCGGTTTATACAATATAATTATTTATCGATAATTATAACGTACTTGACTTTCTATACAATAAAATATTATTACTTACCAACACTATTATCTTATTCATAATAAACACTTCTTATGTTTATATAGGCAATGTTCTTTTAATGTTTCCATTGCTTTAGGCATTTAAACAATAAAAATTAATTTCATTAAAAGTATTCAATCATGTCTTTTGTACGTGGTGGATCACACTAGTTTCTATTAAACTTGTTTTAGAATGAGTTTTATTAGCGCATCACAAACAAAAAGCAATAACTTATTTTTACTAATTAAAAGTTAGATTTTCATTATTTTTGAATTAAAAACTAATTTTTTATACTTTGGGGTTAAGTATTTTTAAATAATTATATTTGTACATTGTTTTCTGTTTTTGAAAGCATATTTGTGCCTTGTTTACATAAGAAGTAATCCATGCAACTTAATTAACTGCACTAATTAATAATACACTTTTTTTAACTAACTGGTTTATCCGCATGTAAAAATATCAACTTCAATCCTTTATTTTTTTAAATTGACATTAACAATTGATTTTATTTATCGACTTAGTTCCTCTGAATTTAAATCCTTTATAAAACGCTCTTTCTTTCTTTTTTTTTAAATAAAATACAAATACATGTATTCAATTCTATTCTCACTTCTAAATCTAATCTCAAATTTTAATCTAAAATTAATCACTAATTATTTATTATATGATTTATATGCAAGTACAAAAAATAAGTCATCAAGTGCTGTTCACAATAAAATTTATAATATTCTTTAATTAATTTAATTATGTGGATTTTATAAATATACAAATATTGTTTTCATATATTCCATTTTTCGATACGTAAACTAGTTAATATTATCATTATTTCATGGATTGCTTCCGGTAAACATAAATTATTAAATTATTATTATTTTTAACTGGAATCGGTTGTACCATGCACAGTTATAAGACATTTAAGTTAAAATTTAAAATTCATTTGGACTATCGGGGAAGACCGTCATTAGGGAGGTAATGGAGTTTAATAGTAGAGTGATCACTTCGTAACAAAACGATAACATAAGTGACTAAAACGTAATATTTCAAACATAAGTGACTAAATTGTAATTTGAGGTTAAAAATGATTTTTTTGTAATTTAACTTTTTTTAATTTGTCGCTAAAATTTAAAAAAAAAAAGGTGCAGAAATTCAAGAAAGTGTAGGGCGGCCGTCGTGAAGGGCTCTCTGTCTGTTTTGTCAAGTGAAAGCTTGGTGGTGTGTGGTGTGCACATAGAACGCTTAATTTTAACGTCATTATTGTTAATAATTAGTAAAAACTTATTATCGTTAGTTTAAACTGCAATCCTCTTCAGTAGTTGTCTCTTCGAGAGTCGTTGGGTTCAATGTTTTCAGCGAAGATCTGAGGCACTCGGAACAATATAAACAGTATATTGGGGTTTTAGGGAGGTCTTACATGGCGGCAACTTTACAGAGCCTCCGCTTCTGTGGGCCCGCCGCCTCTGTTCCGCCTGGCGGAAGCTTTGAAACGCTCAACCGTATACTGGCCGACCTCTGTACCCGTGGCAACCCTAAGGTAATCTGTTTCCGCTTTACTCCCTTGCTTTCTCTCTCCTTTGAAAGTGTATACAATTTGTAATTCCGTTTTCTTGATTCTTGGGATTTTGGCTAAGTACTACTATACCCCTTAGCTAACAATAAGATCACTTCAACAATATATAATTGATTATATTTTCATCGAATGGAGTTCTAATTTTCGCTCTGCATTATTGCGAACAGGAGGGAGCTCCTTTAGCATTGAAGAAGCACTTGGAAGAAGAAGCTCGTGAGCTTAGCGGGGAAGCATTCTCCCGTTTTATGGACCAGTTATATGATCGAATTTCAAGCTTATTGGAAAGTAACGATGTTGCACAAAACATGGGAGCTTTAAGAGCAATCGATGAGTTGATAGATGTGGCACTTGGGGAGAATGCCTCCAAGGTTTCCAAGTTTTCTAATTATATGCGGACTGTGTTTGAGGTTAAGCGTGATCCTGAAATACTCATCCTTGCTAGTAAAGTGCTTGGCCATCTAGCTAGAGCTGGTGGTGCAATGACTGCAGATGAAGTGGAGTTTCAGGTTTGTTGGTATATCCCTAATTTTTGTAGTGTAATTTGGGAAAATTATCAAGTATACAGCTCTTATTTCTCAGGTCAAAACTTCCCTGGAGTGGCTTCGTGGGGAGAGAATAGAGTATCGCCGTTTTGCTGCTGTCTTAATTTTGAAGGTGCGTGGGATGTGGAGTTTTTATTGTTATTTAGGAACGGATTCTTGTAAAGGATTATTTGTTGATTTTATAGGGTAAATTGCTCTATTGTTTAGTGACTTTTAGTTTATTTTTGCTGAAAAAATAATTCTATTGAAGCATTGCATTGTTATTACTATAGGAAATGGCAGAAAATGCTTCCACTGTATTCAATGTTCATGTACCTGAATTTGTGGATGCTATTTGGGTTGCATTGAGGGATCCAACATTGGCTGTTCGTGAACATGCTGTGGAGGCATTGCGAGCGTGCCTTCGTGTTATTGAAAAACGTGAGACACGCTGGCGTGTGCAGTGGTTAGTTTATTAATTTTTAAATTTTGGCATCTTACTCTTTTTCTTTTGATAAATTTCAACTGAACAGAACATTAGCACTCCTAGCTCTAAGATTTTCTTATATGAACATACATATAAGATTTTCTTCATGGTTCTTAGTGTGGGCTAATCTTGGTGAGTTCAGGCTTGTTTGCCGTTGTTACATTCCTTATCCTTTTGTTTGTTTGTTTGTCTTTTTTTTTTTTGTGTGTGTGTGTGGGTGTGTGTAGATGAGTCAGGGTTTGTTGTTTCCTTTTTTGTGATTCTTATTATTGCAACTTAAGAACTTGTGAACTTAAATTTTCAAGTGTGTTTTTGGTGTTCTTTTCTATGTTAAACTGTTGGTGTTTCAACAGGTATTATCGGATGTTTGAGGCTACACAAGATGGATTGGGAAAAAATGCTCCTATTCATAGTATACATGGTTCTTTGCTTGCAGTTGGAGAGCTTTTGAGGTCAGTGTTATAGTCTTATATGTTACATCAGTGCCACTTGAAATGATATATGATTGTATATGTGTTGTTTATTGGTACGCTGGAAAGAGTATTCTGCTTGCGTGCCATTGGCATACAGTGTTTTAGACAAGTGTCCATCATTTAACTCTGTTATCCAATTCATGTTGGTGTTTGATGTGGATGAACTTAATCTGGTCAGGAACACTGGTGAATTTATGATGTCAAGGTATAGAGAAGTTGCTGAAATTGTGCTTAGATACTTAGAGCATCGTGATCGGCTTGTTCGGCTTAGCATAACTTCATTGCTACCTCGAATTGCTCATTTCCTGCGTGACAGATTTGTAACAAACTACCTGACGGTTAGTGATTGTTGCTCCTTAATAATTAGATATTATTAAATGGCATGTAAACCTTTTTCTCTGGCAAGTTTTACTTAAATTCTATGCATTTGGTTATATGATATCTTGCAGATATGCATGAACCATATCCTTGCAGTTCTAAGAATACCAGCTGAACGTGCCAGTGGGTTTGTTGCTCTTGGAGAGATGGCTGGTGCTTTGGATGGAGAACTTGTCCACTATTTGCCGACAATTACTTCTCACTTACGTGATGCAGTGAGTCTCATAGTCTCATGATTTATGGTTTGTCTTTTTGTTGCATTCTTTTGTGTGTGTATTTTTTATTTAGAGTTTTAAGTTTATGGTATTCTCATTTGTGTTTGCTTCCATATGCTTTATCTGTAGATTGCTCCACGCAGGGGTAGGCCCTCGCTTGAAGCATTGGCTTGTGTTGGAAATATTGCAAAAGCCATGGGACCTGCAATGGAGTCCCATGTTCGTAGTCTCCTTGATGTTATGTTTGCTGCTGGTCTTTCTCCTACACTTGTTGAATCACTTGAGCATATTACTGTCAGGTATGTGGGTGGCCATGGCCCTGTACTCAGATGCCCTCAAAGACTGAGGGATTTTAATCTCACAACTAATTGGTTCTGTTTCAGTATTCCATCCCTGCTTCCCACTATTCAAGATCGGCTTCTTGATTGCATTTCCTTGGTTCTTTCGAAGTCCCATTATTTTCATGCAAGGCCAGCTGCTGCCTTGGTTCGTGGCACTGCTGCAAATATTCCCCAGCCAGTGTCTGAGCTTAGTGGTTCTGCCCTTGTTCAGCTTGCTTTGCAGACCCTTGCTCGTTTTAGTTTCAAGGTTTGCACATCTATTTATACAGGTTTTCTTGTGGAGACTGTGCTAAGTACTAAACTATTCTTTGGTTTAGGGGCATGAACTTCTTGAGTTTGCAAGAGAATCAGTTGTTGTGTATCTTGATGACGAGGATGGAACCACTCGAAAAGATGCTGCCTTATGCTGTTGCAAATTAGTTGCAAATTCTTTCTCTGGTATCGCATCAGCACAATTTGGTTCCAGTCGTTCAAACCGAGCTGGAGGAAAGCGAAGGCGTCTTGTTGAGGAGGTTTGTTGGCCTGTTCTAATTAGTAGTTATTAATGGTCATTAGATTTATGTAATCTAATTTACCTGTTTCAGGATCTTTCTGATGCATTTTGAATTTTTATAAATTGATTTGGGTCTTCTGCAGCTTGTAGAGAAGCTTCTCATTGCAGCTGTTGCTGATGCTGATGTTACTGTTCGCCATTCAATATTTACCTCTCTCCATGGAAATAGAGGTTTTGATGATTTTTTAGCACAGGCTGATTGTCTGAGTGCAGTTTTTGCTGCTTTAAATGATGAGGTGCAATTAAATCTAATTTTATTTTGTCTAGAAAATTTCATCTTTATATGCCTCTATCAATTATCATTGCTATATAGGCATATTAATTGTCTTGATGGTTGCTTGTCTTTTCTTAAATATTGAATTGCTGGATTATGAGAAAAGAACTAAACAATGATGGGGTAACATATGCTAGGCATGAATGGGGCAGTGCTGTTTTATATAAAAGAAATTAGGAAATTAATAAGGGTATGCATTTTCTTGCTCCAATTTGAAAAATAGGGTTTGTCTACTATTTTTTCCCCACAGATAAAGAAGACTTGATATTTCCTGACTGTGTAAATCTTATCTTTGTCACATTTTCTGTTTCTATCATCATTAAATTTACGCGGTGTCTAATATCCACTGACTTGCTTTATCTTTCCTTAAGCTCTTCTTGAATCAACTTTCTTAATGCTGTTTTTCCCCAACAAATTAATATTTTTCTAAATCACTTTTGTTTTCGAAATGAGTTTTGCAAAAAGTGTGGAGACATGAAATTGCTTAGATCAAGGACAATCTCATATAAGTCAGTTATTGGCAATGGGCAGTTTTTACAATGTGTTAAAAATGCTGTGCTTTTTGTTCCTAGTGTTACTTTGTTTGCACTTTCATGAACACTTGAACGTTTCTCTTGCTATAGGATTTTGATGTGCGAGAATATGCTATATCAGTGGCCGGGAGATTATCTGAGAAAAATCCTGCATATGTCCTTCCGGCTCTCCGTCGTCATCTCATACAGTTATTGACATATTTAGGGCAAAGGTAAACAAAAAGAACTTCTGCCCTTTTTATGTGGCATCAGTTATTGACTTCTCTTGCATTGTCAGCAGTGCAGATAACAAATGCAAAGAAGAGAGTGCCAAGTTGCTTGGTTGTTTAATACGCAACTGTGAACGTCTAATACTGCCATATATTGCCCCGGTCCACAAGGTCTAATTTTTCACCTGGTTTTATTTAGTTCTTTTAATTCTGCTTTCCACTTTTCTTATAGCTTCCTCCCCTCCTTATTTGTGATTTGTTCTTCATTATATTAAATTTTTATTTTTTAGGCTCTTGTGGCTCGACTACTTGAGGGCACTGGAGTCAATGCCAATAATGGTATCATCAGTGGAGTTCTTGTAACTGTTGGAGATCTTGCTAGAGTGGTGGGTCAATTTCTGTTTCTTTAGTTTTAACACATAACACCATTCTTGTAGGAAATTATTTGGCTTAATATACCTAGGAAAGAAATCATAATTGCATCAATTGTGAATTTATAAGTTGCTGATATTCCCTCTGCTTCGTATCCTAGCTTGTTGTGTAACAAATTGCAAGTTTCCTTCTATAACTTGTTTTCTTACTATTATTTTTGGGACGCGACTTATTTTAGGGTGGTTTTGCAATGAGAGAATATATCCCGGAACTTATGCCTTTAATAGTTGAAGCACTATTGGATGGGGCAGCTGTCACAAAACGTGAAGTAGCTGTTGCTACTCTTGGTCACGTTGTACAGAGCACTGGGTATGTAGGACATTTTATGTTGCTTTGCTGTCTGTATGACCATATTGATTGTTATGTTGTCTCATGTTCAAATGCTATCTTTTCCAGTTTCTCCGAATGCACATTCTGATTACCTTTTATCCCTAGGGCTGTCTCTTGTGGAGCATGCATTGAAACATTATGCATTTTAGGTCAGATGTATAGTCAATGATCATGGCATGCTTATATCCAAAGTTCTCTGGCTTTAAGATTTCAACATGGCAGCTTAAGAAGAAGCATGATGGCCAACACTTGTTTCCAAGTTTTGAAAGCCATTCCGTGTCTTCTGTATGTCTTGTTGATGTATTTCTTTCCAAAATCAATATCAACTTCTTTGATCACATGATATGCTAGTAATTTCATGTTTAATGAACATTGCATGTTACGCAAAACGTTGACATTATCGTGCTTTATTTTATTTTCAAGTTGTTACGTTATCTCTGTACCATGGAGATGCTCAAATGACACAAACTAAATAAAAAAAAAAGGAAAAAAAAAAAAAAGAGATTATATTCTGTTGTCTTAGCTTAGGATTAGGCCATGCACACTCTATATTTGTCAGATTACAGTTTCCTAATAAGGAATATTCAGTGTATTAAATAGAATCCTGTAGATATTTTATTTATTGCTATCCCTAACTTTAAGGTCGTGCTTTAAGGATGACATCCCTAGAATCGCTTTGCTTCCTAGTTTAGAGTTTCCTAAAGTTAGGCTCACTATGTATATAAATATTAGTGCAATTTCTTGTGAAATAAAATAATAGAAAAGCCTATTTATAACATGGTATCAAATCGATCGATTTTGGGAATTATTTTTTCGGTAATCCCGACTCCCACTCAACCTCAAGCCCGCTTCTTTTGTTCAAAAGAAATATGTCCGAAATTATCCAAACCAATACCAATGGGGATTATTGAAGTCTCTATGAACAACTCCAACCAAACAAGTGAGTTGCAAAACGTTCAAGTAGCCTACTGAGTTAAATGGGAAGAATTACAAGTGGTCTCATTTGGTTCAGACGTTCTTGAAGGGCGGAGGAAAGTGAGTCACTTACTCAAGACAGACCTTAAGAAGGAGATCCTCGGTTGTTGCTTGGGATGAACAAGACTCTATGGTCATGTCTTGGTTATGGAATTCTATGATGCCGTAAATCGGTGACACATGCATGTTTCTTAACTCATCCAAAGAAATATGGGAGGTTGTGCAGCAGACTTATTCTAAAGTTCGAGATGCTGCTCAAATCTATGAAATCAAGAATAAGATTTCATCCATCAAGCAAGGAAGTCGTTCCATCACGGAGTATTCTAATCTTTTGCAAAGCTTATGGCAAGAGATGGATCATTACCAGTGCATTCAAATGAAGTGCAAGCAGATGCAAAGACTCAAACAGTTCGTTGAAAAGGACCGAATTTATGATTTTCTTCTTTGGGCTAAATGTTGAATTTGATACGATGAAGTGTCCAAATACTTGGAAAAGAGGAGCTACGCTACCATCACTAAATGAGACACTCGTGATAGTTCGTCTTTGAAGAAGGAAGAAGAAGAGTTATGCTTGAGAATAGTCAAGTGGATGGTTCTACCTTAGGCGCAAAGGCTGTCATGAGAGGAGATTTGCCATGGAGCAATAACCGGCAACGATATTAAGCAAAAAGTATCTACAAGGCCTATTAAAAGGGAGTCTGTATGGTGCACCTACTGTAAAAAATCTCGTCACACAAAGGAAAATTGCTGGAAACTCCATGGGAAGCCACAAACAATTAAAAGGAATTTTTCAGAAACCAGCGGACAACCAAAAGAAAAAGGGCAAGCAAATATAGCAAGACAGCTGGATGGAGAGCAGAATCCTCGAGACTCACCTGGTGTTTTTAATAAAGACGAAATTGAGAAGTTAAAGACGTTGCTGGGATCATTGGAAAAGTCTTCTTCCATAGGTACTTGTAGTTTGGAGCTTTCAGGTATATCCTATTCTCAAAATTCTAATGTCTCGGACACAGTCACCAACAAGTCTTGGGTCATTGACTCAGGAGCTACAAACCATATGACCCACTACTCACACAAATTTGTTTCATATACACCTTGTCCTGGTAATAGAAAGATTACAGTAGCTGATGGTTCTGTGATAACAGTGGCTGGTCAAGGTGATATTGTTATAAACAAAACCCTTACTCTTAAAAATGTCCTTCATGTTCCTAAACTATTGACCAATCTTCTCTCCATCAAAAAAATTACCAGGGACTCTAATTGTAGTGTGGTTTTTTATCCCAATCGATGTTTTTTTCAGGAACAAAATACGAAGAAGATGATTAGACATGCTAAGGAAGCAAATGGCCTATACTATCTTGAAGAATCTAGTGGCGAAATTAGTGCTCTGAATTCCTCACCATTATCTTTCCTATCCAAGTCTGTTCAAGCTAATAAAGACCAAATTTGGCTCCATCATTCGTTTCAAGTCCTTAAATTTATGTTTCCTTCATTGTTCAAAGGAATAACTGTTGAAAATTTCCATTGTGATGTTTGTGAACTTGCCAAACATAAACGTACCTCCTTTCCAGTAAGCAAAAAAAGAACATCCGCTCCTTTTACTCTTATTCATAGTGATATTTGGGGACTATCAAACATTTCAAACATCTCTGGGGCTCGGTGGTTTGTATTCTTTATTGATGATTGTACCTGTGTGTCTTGGATATTTCTTTTAAAACAAAAATCTGATGTAAGGTCTGTTTTTACAACCTTTTACAACATGATCAAAACACAATTTGGGGTTGAAATAAAACGGTTTAGGTCAGACAATACTAAAGACTATTTCAATCAGTTTCTCTCCCCATATTTTCAAAAAAAAGGCATTCTCCATGAGTCCTCTTGTGTTAACACACCCCAACAAAATGGCGTTGCCGAAAGAAAGAATGGTCATATTTTAGCTATTACTAGAGCTGTATTGTTTCAAAAAAATGTCCCTAAACAATACCGGAGGGAGGCTGTTTTAACTGCTACTCATCTGATAAATAGGTTGCCTACAAAGGTCCTAGTATGCACGTTCTATTGAAATTTTTTCCTGATTTCAATACCTCAAACCTTACTCCCAAAATATTTGGATGTGTTGCCTTTGTACATGTACATTATCAAAATAGGGGAAAACTCGATCCACGAGCTGTCAAATGTGTCTTTCTCGGTTATTCCTCTACACAAAAAGGGTACAAATGCTATAATATAGCCACCAAAAAATTTTCTGTTTCAGCGGATGTCACTTTTGCAGAAGAAGAAAAATTCTTTACTCGTCCTTATCTTCAGGGGGAGAACTTATTCACAGAAGATAAGGGCAGATAATTTTTTCTTCTTGATTTTCCAGCTCCTGTCCAGCCTACCAACCAGCCCGCCCAACTTAATTTTCCAGCTCCTATTCAGCAGCCAAACACTCAAGTCCTTACCTACCAACCAGCCTGCCCACCTTGAACCTATGCAACTCGAAATAGAGCCTACTACACCTAAGTCGTCCAAAGGGATTCAGGACACTACTCGACCTTTACTAGTTTACTCAAGGAAGAAGGCACCGGTGCAAGTTCAATCATCTTCTTCGGATAGAGAAACTACTGCTCTACAACCCGAGGTAACTACTGAACCTACTTTGAATACTACTGAAAATTCAGATCAGAAAGACTATGATCTTCCTATTGCTATTAAAAAAGGAACTAGGGCCTGTACAAAACTTCCCTTGTACTCATTCATGTCTTACAAAAATTTGTCCTATAACCACAAAACCTTTCTTACTAGCCTAATTCTATCTCCACTCCCAAAACTGTATTCGAGGCATTAAATGATGAGAATTGGAAAAATGCCATGAAGGTTGAAATGGAAGCACTTGAAAAAAATAAGACATGGGATTTGGTAAAATTACCGAAAGGAAAGAAAACAGTTGGATGTCGTTGGGTGTACACAGTGAAATACAATTCAGATGGCTCTTTAGAGAGGTACAAAGCAAAATTAGTTGCCAAAGGGTACACTCAAAAGTATGGAATAGACTACCTTGAGACATTTGCCCCGGTTGCAAAGATGAACACTGTGAAAGTGTTGTTGTCACTTGTTGCCAACAGAAGCTGGAAACTACAGCAGTTTGACATCAAAAATGCTTTCTTACATGGTGATCTTGAGGAGGAAGTCTATATGGATGTTTCACCAGGGTTAGGTTCAAATATAGGACAGGTAGTTTGCAAACTAAAAAAGGCTCTGTACGGACTAAAACAGTCCCTGAAAGCTTGGTTTGGAAGATTTACCAAAGTGATGCTCAAGTTGGGGTATAAACAGAGTCAAGGAGATCACACTCTGTTTGTAAATCACTCGTCTTCTGGGGGAATGACTGCTTTGTTAGTCTATGTAGATGACATTATAGTGACAGGTGATGATCCAGAAGGAATGGAAAATTTAAAGAACTGCCTAGTAAAAGAATTTGAGGTCAAAGAGCTTGGTAAATTAAAATATTTCCTTGGTATTGAAGTAGCATTCTCTCGGAAAGGAATCTTCATAACTTAGCAAAAATACATAATTGGTTTGTTGACAGAGATGGGGAAGTTGGGATGTAAACCCGTAGAGACACCCATAGAGGTGAACCACAAACTTGGAGATGCACTAGAAGACCGGATATTGCCTATGGAGTTGGTGTTGTAAGTCAGTTCATGCACAATCCTAAAGAGTCACATCTTCGAGCTGTATATAAGATTCTACAATACTTAAAAGGCACTCCAGGCAAAGGAATCCTATTTAAGAAAGGGGAGAATTTAACCCTTAAAGCCTATACTGATGCAGATTATGCAGGATCTATGGTTGATAGAAGATCAACCTCGGGCTATTGCACTTTTTTGGGAGGCAACCTTGTAACTTGAAGGAGTAAAAAACAGAATGTTGTGGCTAGATCTAGTGCAGAAGCTGAATTTAGAGCGATGGCTCTTGGAATTTGTGAATTATTATGGCTGAAAATTATTTTGGAGGATTTGAAGATCAAGTGGGAAGGTCCAATGAAGTCAGATTGTGATAATAAGTCTGCTATCAATATTGCACATAATCCAATGCAACATGATCGTCTGAAGCACATTGAGGTTGATGACATTTCATCAAGGAGAAACTTGATGATGGCCTAATTTGCACTCCATATGTGTCCACTGATGGTCAACTGGCAGATATCCTAACCAAAGGATTATCTAGGAAGACCTTTCAGAAACTAGTAAGCAAGCTGAGAATGGATGATATCCACTTCCCGACTTGAGGGGAGTGTCGATTACAGCTTCCTAATAAGGAATATTCGATGTATTAAATAGAACTCAGTAGATATTTTATTTATTGCTATCCCTAACTTTAAGGGTGTGCTTTAAGGGACAGCATCCTAGAATCGATTTGCTTCCTAATTTAGAGTTTCCTAAAGTTAGGCTCACTATGTATATAAATATTAGTGTAATTTCTTGTGAAATAAAATAATAGAAAAAGCCTATTTATAACAATATTGTTCATTATTTGGTGACCAATCTTTGAACTATTATATTTCTGTTAAATTTTCCTTCCTGATTTTGATATTTTATTCTAGTTTTTTCATCAGGTAGCACTGGGATGTTTTTTTCCCTCCTACACTATGTAGATGTTACCTAGTCTCCCATCTGATCATTGGCCTAGTAGGTTTAACTGCCTTGTGTTTGTGCTGGAAAAACCATTCCTTGGCTACATAGAAAAGGTGTTTCTTGAGGAAATTGGCAAAGCAGAACTTAAAGAAGAGGGAGATGTTACTTCCTTTGAAAATAGTTGCTCATGGAAAATTTCTAGAGGAAACTTAGATTTTGCCTTATGATGCCATATCTATAAGTAGTGTTTCTTGTAATTTAGATGATATAACTCTTCCTATATTCTTTTACAGCATCTTTTGGAGCACATTAGCATTGACGTTGGGTTAAAAAGTTCCCATCTTACTATCTGATGCTTTTTAATGGAATTGTTGTAGGAACTTTGAGCCAGATTCACATTATGTAACTTATGAATGTATTATGTTACAATGCTTGCTGTTTTTGGGTTTCTGGTGTTATGAGGTTTTCCTGTATGGAATTTTCAGGTATGTTATTGCTCCATACAACGAATACCCGCAATTACTTGGCTTGCTTTTGAAGTTGTTGAATGGTGAGTTAGTGTGGTCTACCAGACGAGAAGTACTAAAGGTAATTGTTCTAGCACTTCACATCTAGTTAACTCTTTAGCCTCTTTGTGATGCTCAGTTCACTTCGGTTGTCTCCAGGTTCTTGGTATCATGGGTGCTTTGGATCCTCATGCACATAAAAAAAATCAACAAAGCCTTTCTGGGTCACATGGAGATGTTACCCGTGCTGCCAGTGATTCAGGTCAACATATTCCATCTTCAATGGATGAACTATCCATGGACCTTTGGCCATCATTTGCTACATCTGAAGATTATTACTCCACAGTAGCGCTCAGCCTAATTTATTCTTCTTTCTAGCTTGCTTTTTAAACTTTTTTATCTGTTTCTGTTGAACCTTTTAAGTTTTTTGCTAAAATAAATGAACCCAGGTTGCTATAAACTCTCTCATGCGCATTCTTAGGGATCCTTCTCTTGCTAGTTATCACCAAAAGGTGGTTGGATCTCTTATGTTTATATTCAAGGTGTGTTCTGTATATGTGCCTTTTAAAAAATGTTGTACTTATTTATCTTAATCCTTATGTTTTTAAAAATTTGTTAAAAATTTCTTGAAATCATTGACTTTGTTTTCTGCGAGGTTAGTCAATGGGTCTGGGTTGTGTTCCATACTTGCCGAAGGTTTGTTATCTATAAATTTTTAAGCTTAGTTTAGTTTTATGCTTGTCTTTCCATTGGTTGATTACTAAATTCTCTTTTCTGTAGGTTTTACCGGATCTCTTTCAGATTGTTCGTACATGTGATGATCATCTGAAGGATTTTATAACATGGAAGCTGGGTACCCTTGTGTCAATTGTGCGACAGGTATATTTTTAGGTGTTGAAGATTTTCTGTGTAATTGACATTTGCTTTCTTTTGCCATTTGATTTTGAAGTTTTGATGTTCTCATGCAGCATATTCGTAAATATTTACCAGAGCTGCTATCTTTAATTTCTGAATTATGGTCATCATTCAGCTTGCCAGCTAGTAATTGTCCTTCACGTGGTTTTCCGGTATGTTTATTTTTTAGTTAACTGGTAGAAATAATTAGATAGATTATTTTCGTTATTATTGTTATGTCATGATCTTATCTCTTAAACTTTCCCTACCTCTCTTGTTAGGTGCTGCATCTTGTCGAGCAGCTTTGCTTAGCTCTCAATGATGAATTCCGGAAGTATCTTCCTTCTATTCTTCCATGTTGCATTCAAGTATTGAGTGATGCTGAACGTTGCAATGATTACATCTATGTTCTTGACATTCTCCATACCCTAGAAGGGTTTGGCGGTTAGTTTTCTTCACTTATGGGACTTGAGTGAACTTTTTGCATTTTAAAACTGCATGTTACCTGTCAACTGTGTGGGTTATGTATTTTGTAAGAAGAATAAATATCTGAATGTAGCTTTATAAATCTCTTCTTTGTATGTTACAAAAATTATGGCAGTGAAATTTTCATTTATTATTCTAGTTGATCTCATTGATTAAGCTTTTATTTTCCTATCCCAACTAATTTGTCAGTTTTGAAGAACTGGAGCTTCTTGTTTTGCTCTATGTTTCCAATTTTAAGAATCTTAATTGATAATTTGTAAATGATTTATTATTATGATTACCATGTAGGAACATTGGATGAACATATGCATCTACTTCTTCCTGCCCTTATTCGTTTGTTCAAAGTGGATGCTTCAGTCGAGATAAGACGTGCTGCTATCAAAACTTTGACAAGATTGATACCTCGTGTTCAGGTAGGTAGCAACAACTTTAATAACATTGAAGAATCAGTTATTTAGTTTTTTTTGTTAATTCCTATGGCTTTATGTTTTATTCAACCACCATTTATCTTGTTTGTGTTTTCATTTTTGTAAATCAGGTTACAGGTCACATATCTTCTCTTGTTCATCACTTGAAGCTAGTTTTAGATGGGTGAGTCGTCTGTTCCTTGATTTAACACGTATGCATCTAGAAAGATTGCCTTTTCTGACATATTTATGGTCCATCACTTGCCTTTTGTCTTGAGTATTAGTGTGCATGCATCTTTCCAGATCATGTCATATGGTACAATCAACTGACAATTTTTGACGATGTAATTTTAAATCTTTGTGATACTTTGTAAGGAAAGTAATAATTGGTCAGCCAAATAATATGTTTCAAACATTAGGAAATTTTGTACTACCGATCATAACTGATGGATGGTTCTAACGGGTTGGAACATTGCGAGAGCTGAGAATGTTAAAGGAGGCTCCATGGAAGCCACCTTTCTATTTTTATGGATTATACCTGTAATTATTTTGTTTATAGGAAAAATGATGAGCTCCGTAAGGATGCTGTTGATGCACTTTGTTGTTTGGCTCATGCCCTTGGAGAAGACTTCACTATTTTTATCCCTTCAATACACAAGCTTCTGTTGAGACATCGCTTGCGGGTATTGCTTCTTACCATGTCATTACTGTCATTATTTGCTTGGAATACTTGTTCTCTGCTCCTTTACATTGTCAAATTTAATCAAAAATAAATTTCAGCATAAGGAATTTGAGGAAATTGAAGGTCGTTTAAGGCGGCGCGAGCCATTAATTGTGGGGAGCTCGGCTGCACAACGATTGAGTCGACAACTTCCAGTGGAGGTTGTTAGTGACCCATTAGATGATGTGGAAAATGATCCTTATGAAGATGTCAGTGATGTACAAAGACATTCTAGAGGTCACCAGGTATCCTCCTTTTCTGATTCTATGATGGGCTGCTTATATTTTTTGTTTTCTGCATTCCTTAGTCGTTAATTTCTAAACATGTCAAGACTGTCTAGTGCTTGTTAGGGGAGGAAGTGTGGAGATTATCTTCTCTCCTTGTCCGTAAAACTTATTAAATATCTCCTTGAGTATAAATTTGATATTGATTTACCCTAAGGATGTCTTAGGCTATCTCTAAGTTGTTGGCTGGACAAGGTATCTAGTTAAGTGAATTGGCTATGCTACATTGTTTTAGAAAAAGATATGATGGCACTGTAGTAGTCTCACAGTTTACATTCAGAAGTTGGATAAAATTGAATGCATGGTCAGCCAATCTCTTATTTGGAATTGGGAATGTCAAATTTAATGCGGAAGCCGGTAGGAGTGGCAAAATAAGCTTTGACCAAAATCATTCAGAAGCCTGAGTCCAAATTGGTGGGAACATAATTAAAGGGAAAAAAAAAAGTTGACTTAACCTGCTTAAGCTGAACCAGAAATGATCATATAGAAAATCCTAAGGAATTGAACCTGAGGAAGTCCAAAAAACAAAATGGCCCGAACCTGCAAAACATGAACCTGAATGATTTGATTATGAAAAGCCAAGCTCTAAAAGTTGTTATGAAATGGTTTCATCTTCCATAAAGTCTAAAAGCAACTTGACTAGCCTGAACCCTATCTTGAAATGACTCAAACCTGACATGACCTAAAGCCGAATCCAGCCCCTTCATTTGCCACCTCAACATACAAGTAATCTGCTATGTAACTTGTTCCTGGGCTTTTTTGCTGTTCCTGCTGTGAGCTTCTGAAGTGGGAGGGCTTATGTTGCACTGGTTTTACATGAATTTCTGGGCTGTTGGTTTTTCTATTGGGGATGTGAGCATCAACAATGTGTATACATCATTCTTAATCTTGTGTAGTTTCTCTATGGTGTATGCTTGTTGGATACACAGAATTTGGCATTTCTGCCTTTCACCTTATGCTCTATATTGATATAATTGTCCTTTCAAGTTACAAGTGATGTTATATTTGTTTTTTTTTTTTTTTTTTTTTTTGTTAACAAGTACCTCATGTACATTATTTCATGTAATTTAGAGGCTTGTCTGATGTAAAAGTCTGTTTATAGGTCAATGATGGTCGGTTGCGCACTGCTGGAGAGGCTTCTCAGCGCAGTACCAAAGAAGATTGGGCAGAATGGATGAGGCATTTTAGCATTGAACTTTTAAAAGAATCTCCTTCGCCAGCATTACGAACCTGTGTTCGGCTAGCGCAATTACAGGTATGTTATGAAGTATATGTTTGTATATCCTTTACTTTGGGGTTAGGTTCCTAATCTGTTCCTTTGGCAGCCTTTTGTTGGTCGTGAATTGTTTGCCGCTGGTTTTGTTAGTTGCTGGTCTCAACTGAATGAATCTAGTCAGAGGCAGTTAGTTCGAAGTTTAGAGATGGCATTTTCTTCTCCCAATATTCCTCCTGAAATTTTGGCCACTCTTCTTAACTTGGTATGTCCATTCAACCAATCTCTGTTCCCTTTTTTACCTAAGCTGTCTGATTCCTTTTTCCTTCTATTTTATTTTACTAAGCTATTAGATTTGTTCATGCATGATCTTCTTTTCAACTCTGTTTATAGGAGAGTGTCCTTTATAAGATTCACTTTAATGGTGGCATACTAATCTGCATGCGATCAAATATTATTTTGTTGTTTTTGATTCTTGCTCTCTGCAGAGTTTAAAGAGTTGATATAATATAACCGTTCCATGCACAATATTAGAAATTTTATAGTAAAAATCAACTTGAGAAAAATATAAGCAATCGCGTGATAACGAAGCCCCTTTGCTGTATTCAAAAGCATTTGTAACACACATCACCTATTTGCTGGGTGAATCTGGATACCATACATTTAATAGAGAATCTAATGTTTGTCAAACTTTAAAATACATTGCACTCAAACAACTTAGTGCCCTTCTTTGGTCATCTACAATTTTCTTTCTTTAAAAAAAACAAATGTGTTTCAGGCTGAATTCATGGAACATGATGAAAGACCTCTTCCTATAGACATCCGTCTACTTGGTGCACTTGCTGAAAAGGTATGTGTTTTTTGAGAAAGGCTTTGCTGCATTATGATTCTTTATGTCTTTTGTACGTGAAATATTTATCTTCCTTATCAAATATCAGTGTCGAGCTTTTGCCAAGGCTCTACATTACAAAGAAATGGAATTCGAAGGTGCCTTCTCAAAAAAGATGGATGCTAACCCTGTTTCTGTAGTTGAAGCCCTCATACACATAAATAATCAGTTACACCAACATGAGGTGAATAAACATATATCCTGTGTGTGGTTTTCTATCTACTTGCCTTGTCCCTAATATTTTGTCTATGTATTAGGTCTAAATGTATTTTTTTTAACCTTTTTAGGCTGCTGTTGGAATATTGACCTATGCCCTACAAAATCTGGATGTTCAGTTGAAGGAGTCATGGTATTGGACATTTGATTTTCCGATTGCTTTACGTGATTCTCTTTATCTTTTATGTTGCTGTAGTTTTCTGCTTGTCGTTCCCATAATTACTGTTTCATACTGCCTTACTCAAATATGAAGGCTTGTCAAAATGGGGGAAAAGAAGAAAATGTAATTACATGTTTGTGTTTATTAGGTATGAGAAGCTGCAGAGATGGGATGATGCTCTCAAGGCATACACTGCCAAAGCCACTCAAGCATCAAGCCCACATATTGTTCTAGAGGCTACACTAGGTATCAACTTTAGCACGATGACTTGTTTAATTATTGGTTATATTCTTACTTCTTTTAATGCTTGCATGCTCTTGATTACCGTATTCTTCAAAATGAAGGAAAGGAATTGTCTTAATTTCTCTAAAAGAATACAAATAAAGATTGCTGCAGGTTTTTCTAACTAGGATGGCATATTGTAATCTGAGAACTTCAAAATTCTCTTTGTTTATGTGGGAGTGGGACAGTTGTTTGTTTAAGGTTTTATGACATATTTGAGTTATTTTTTAGACCATTCTTATTTAGGAGAAAAGATTTTTTGCGACGCTTATTGTTTACACATTGTCCAACTTAGAACGGGTGTGGATCTTTATCAGAAATGAAAAGAATATGTGATACAGGAGCAAAAGTCTTCTTGAATTAAAAAATATATATTATGTAAAATCTGTAGATTCAGATTAATACTTTAGCTAATTAGGTTACAGGTATATAAAGAGATAAACTATTCTAAGGAAGGAAATAATCCCTAAAAATCAGAATTATCCTAAGAATCAGTAACTATGATTAACTTCTATTTACATAAGATTTTCTCAATAATCATCCCTAATTCTAGGGATTCTAACACTCCCCTCAAGTTGGAGTGTAGATATTTATCAAACCCACTTGCCAACATGTTGTTCAAACATGTTTTTGTTTAAACTTTTTGTCAACATATCTGCAATCTGTTGTCTGGTAGGTAGATAGGTAACACTCACTTCCCCTGAGTGTATTTTCTCTTTTATGAAGTGTCGGTCTATGTCGACATGTTTGGTACGATCATGATGCACAGGGTTGTGAGCTATCTTGACAATGACTTGGTTGTCACAATACAATCAGTATAGGCTTATTATAAGAAACCTTTAGTTCCTCATCAGCCTTTGTATCCAAATTCCTTCACAAATACCTTGTGCAAGTGCTCGATACTAAACACAGACTGCTGCGTGCTACCACAGAATGTTTCTTACTCCTCCATGTCACTAGATTACCCCAAACATAGCCGCAATAACCTTTGGTTGATTGTGCATCATTAATAGAGCACCTTGATCGACATCGGTATACACTTCTACATTTCTTTGTCATTTTCTTGATGTATAGGCCTTACTAGGATTTCCTTTAGGTACCTTAGTATCCGATATCGACTTCTAGGTGTTTTTCCTTGGGGCATGCATATATTGACTTATATGACGACACTAAAAGCAATGTCGGGACGAGTGTGAGCCAAGTAGATAAGTCTCCCTACTAGGCGTTAATATCTCCCCTGTTGACTTCTTCTCCATCTTCATTAGTACCCGACTTGAGATTAAACTCCATAGGAGTTTCATTTGTTTACAACCCATCATTCCAACCGATAGCGGATCGAGGACACATTTCCTTTGGGAGATAGAAATACCTTTTGAGACCTTGCTATCTCCATGCCAAGAAAATACTTAAGATTTTCCAAATCTTTAAGTTCAAAAACTGCTTCAAGAAATTCTTTTAGTAGTCAATTTCACTTGTATCATCGCTTTGTTACTATTATGTCATCCACATAGACAATTAGAATACAACATTTTCCTTGTGCCGAATGCTTGTAGAACATGGTGTGGTGCGCTTCGTCCTTGAGTAAACTTCCCTTTCGTCATAGCTTTTGAAAACCGATTAAACCACGCTCTTGGAGATTGTTTCACCCATACAAAGATTTTTCAACTTACACACTTGGCCCTTTCTTTCTTCAAACCTGTGGGAAGTCCATGTAAACTTCTTCATTTAACTCCCCATTGAGAAAAGCGTTTTCACATCCATTGGGTCAATTGCCAATTAAGATTAACAAAGAATGGACAAAAGAACTCTAATTGTGTTTAGTTTGGCAACCGTGCAAATGTCTCCTCATAATCCACCAATAAGTTTGAGTGAAGCCCTTAGCCACTAGACGAGCCTTGTATCGATCAATCGGCCATCGGGCTTGAATTTGGTAGTAAAACCCATTTGCGACCCTCTGTCTTCTTTCCTTTAGGCGATCCAAACTTCCTGTGTTCCATTATTTTGAGAGCCTCCATTTCCTCCATCACGGCTTGTCTCCATTCATTGACTCAAATGCTTCTTCTATAGTTTTTGGAGTTTTATAGAATCAACATTAGTCACAAAGGTTTGATAAGACTTAGATAAGTTACCATAGGATACAAACCGAGAGATAGGATGTTGAGTGCGACTCCTTGTCCCTTTTCTCATTGCAATTGGAAGATAGATGGATGGTGATGGTGGTGAGACTTCATTTTCGAAGCAGTCCTCGGTTGAAGATGTGAGTGGCACTTCTTTATGTCGGTTCGGGGCGTCGATTCCGTCTCGGAATAAACTGCGATTCGGGCACTTTTCTTGTTGCTACACTACTTTATTCTTTGTTTTCCTTGTTCGAGGGACATTCGGTGTTAATTTCTTGCGGTATAGGAGAAGAAACAACGATATCAAGGGTGGTAGGGTCGGGAGGTATAATAAGAAGGGTATTAAGGTTTTCATCTTCATTAAAACTCTCCCATGAAGATGAGAAGGTTTAAAGAAAGGTTCGGTTTCAAAGAAGGTGACATCCAGAGACAAATAGCCGGTGTAAGGTTGGTGAGTAGCATTTGTAGCCTTTACGAGTAGGAGAATACCCAACAAATATCTGAGGATGAGCTCGAGGATCAAGTTTGGATTGGTTGGGTTGATGATTATGGACAAAGGCTTTGCACGAATATTTTAGTTGGAATAGTGGGAATATGAAATAGAGGAAATGATTTGTGAAGAGTGTTTAGAGGAGTTTGGAAATTAAGGACTTTTGATGGCATCCTATTTATTAGGTAGCAAGCAGTAAGAACAGCTTCGCCCCATAAATATTTAGGGACGTTCATTGTGAACATTAAGGCTCGAGCAACATCAAGAAGGTGTCAGCTTTTTCTCTCGGATATCCCATTCATTGAGGAGTGTTTGGGCATGAACTTAGGTGTATAATTCCTTGGTCTGAAAGGTATGACTTTAGGACAGAATTAAAGTATTCTCTCCCATTATCAGTGTGGAGAGTTTGGATGGTAGAGTTGAATTGAGTTCAAACCATTGAGTGGAATTTTTGAAAAACTTTGGGAGTTTCAGATTTGTCTTTTAAAAGATAGACCCAACATACCCTAGTGTGATCATCAATAAAGGTCATAAACCACTTCTCACCAGTAATATTTTTCACTCGGCTAGCTCCCCATAAATCACTGTGTATCATTGAAAAAGGTTTGGATTGTGTATATAGTTTGAAAGGATATGGAACACGGGTATGTTTGGACAATTCACAAATATCACATTGCAAGGAATTTATCTTTTATTTGAAATAACAATGAAGATGCTTTTTAGGTACAAAAGATTTGGATGTCCTAACCTACGGTGCCATAACATAATAGTATCCTCTTTTGCGATAGATAGAGCTAATCCCCTTGTGTTTGTCTTTATTCCACACATACATCCATCATCAACCTTAGCAAGTGCCAATCATCTTCCCCGATTTACATTCTGTATTACACAACCAAATGCGAGAAAATTCAGCAAGCATTTTCCCATCTTTAGTAAGTTTACTTATTGAAAGTAAATTACAGGATAATTTTGGAACATGTAGAACATTATCAAGGAAAAATTCTCACTACTTTTACTTTCCCTACTCCAACCACGGTGAGTATGAACCATCCATAATCTGATTCGGAATTGTTATGACAGTGGTGTAAGTTTGGAATAGAGTGAGGTTACTCATCATATGGTCCAAGCACCGAATCTAGTATCCATGGAAATTGGTTATTAGATTCAAGAGCAATATTGAGAGCGATACCTTGAGTGGCTAAATTCCATGATTGGTAGAGGTACTCGAAATTTCGAAGATTTTCGAGTTGCGTCTTGGTTAGGCCCACATCCAAGACTTCATCAATGAGATTGGAAGATAACAAAGCAATTTTCTTGTCTTTCTGTTTTTTATCCGGATAGCCATGGAGTTTAAAACATTTTTCCTTTGTGTGACCAACACGATTGCGGTGACTACACCATGGTGCATTAGATCCGGACTCATTCCCAAAGACGAGTTTTTGTGTTTGAGGACCTTTGGACACAAGAGCGCAGATTCAAGAGCTGGTCATCGAGATTTTGGTTCCTCATCATGATAAGGCGGCGTTTCTCTTCTCTCTCACTTACGCAAAGGCTTCACTAATGGTTGGGAGAGGTGATCGCCCAAAATTCGCCACGAACCTCGTCTAACTCATGCCTCATTGACTAGAAACTCATAGAGACGCTCATTGTTGAGGTGAGTCATAAACCTAGTGTGTTCTAGGCCTTCCCCAATGAGCTTCATAGTACATGTCTAACTCCCGCCACAATATTTTGATTGTTGTAGTAGTGAGTTACCTCAAGTGTCCCTTGTCGAATGTCTTTCAACTTGAGTTTGATCTCAAAAACTTGAGAAGCATTTTCAAGATCGAATAGTTTTCTTTGATTGCATCCCACATGTCTTTCGCAGTCTTGAAGAGAAGGTAAGTTAAACTTATATGGCCTTCCATAGAATTGATCAACCATGCCATAACAATTGAGTTATTGAGTTCCCAAGCGGCATAGGTAGGTCTGCTACATCGGGACGTGGGAGGTCTCCATTGATATATCCCATCTTGCCACGACCACGAATCACCATTAGGATGATTGAGACCATTGTAGGAAGTTTTTCCATCTAGTCGATGACTAGTGATTATTAGTGAAGAATTGAGGTCACTTTGATTGATCCCTCGATTGACAGTTTGAGTTTGAGATCTCGATTTGGACATGGTGTCATTGTGAAGATCACCCATGAAAAAAAGAGAGGAAATTTTAGGAAGATGGTGAGAAATCGGAGGAATTTTAGGAAGATAGACAAGAGAATCGAATAATTCCTAAGGCTCGATACCATGTAAAATCAGAGATTGATTAATACTTTAGCTAATTAGGTTACGGTATATAAAGAGATAAACTATTCTAAAGAAGGAAATAATCCTAAAAATCAGTAATTATCCTAAGAATCAAGAACTATGATTAACTTCTATTTACATAAGATTTTCTCAATAATCTGTCCCTAATTCTAGGGATTCTAACATATTATCAGTGCAAGAAAAGCATCAGTAGTCACACTGTGAAGCACTTTACTGTAGCAAAACTGACATTGATGGTTTAGCACCCTTTCTCTTTCATTTTTCTTTCAAATAAATAAATGTGTATGGAAATATTTAGGGATCAGAGTTTTCTTTTTTCTGTGAAGGTCTTTTGATAGACAAAGCACCTCACTTGTTCTATTGAAGTTTATGTTTCTCTTCACCTTTTTTTTTTTTAAATAAGAAATGAGTGTGTTTTCCACTCTGGAAATTATTGTTGGTTGCAGTAGTAAGGTTGTGTAAATATATCAAATTATCAACAGTTATTTTGGTTTTCATTTGCTGAAGTAAAAATTTCACTTATCTTTTTTGTACCTCATAGTAATTTGAGCTTAGAAAATATATTTTACTTCCTATAGTTTCTTGAAACATTTTAATGCACTGTGTATGTTACAGGACGGATGCGATGCCTTGCTGCTTTGGCTCGATGGGAAGAGCTTAACAACTTGTGTAAAGAGTATTGGACTGCAGCTGAGCCCTCTGCTCGATTGGAAATGGCACCAATGGTTGGTTGTTTATGTTGTTGTAGATGCCAAGATATTCCGTATCATGCTTGTATTTATGAGTTTATTCTTTTAGGCTGCAAATGCTGCTTTGAATATGGGAGAATGGGATCAAATGGCTGAGTATGTCTCTCGATTAGATGATGGTGATGAAACCAAACTTCGGGGTTTAGGAAACACTGCTTCTAGTGGTGATGGAAGCAGCAATGGTACATTCTTCAGAGCTGTTCTATTAGTTCGGAGGGGAAAGGTAAGTTTTCGATCCGTACTCTTCCTTTTCTCTATTATTTCTTGTGAATGCTATCATTTACTTCTCTATAACATTTCTCAGTATGATGAGGCACGCGAATATGTTGAGAGAGCTAGAAAGTGCCTAGCAACAGAGCTTGCTGCTTTGGTTAGTCTCCACAGTCCTTAAAATTTTTGAACTGCATCGTAGAATGTCTTCTAGGGTACTGTTTACTTGTTTTCTCTGTCATCATTCATTTCATTCATTATTCTTTGTTGGAGTGACTATTATAAGCTCTTTCTTTGAATGTAATAAAAATGATGAAATTTCATAATAGAACTTTAGGATCTCCCACCCCCACCCAAAAAAAAAAAAAAAAGAAAGGGTTTAGGTTACTGTATGAATAGTAGTTTATTTCTAATTTTTTGTAGCAGTTCCTTGAAAGGTACCATTGTGATTTCTAGTTAAGAAAGTTTACAAATTCTTTTACACTGACTTCATGATTTTTAATACCTTCTTCTTAAGGTTTTGGAAAGCTATGAGCGTGCATACAGCAATATGGTCCGTGTTCAGCAGCTTTCAGAACTAGAGGAGGTTTATTCTGCATTTATTTTTGGATTCAGTTTGTTGCTTTTTAGTTCTTTTCGGTAAGCAAGAATGATACTCAGGGGAAGCCATCATTTATGCAGGTCATAGATTATTGCACGCTCCCTGTGGGAAATCTAGTTGCTGAAGGCCGGCGTGCCCTAATTCGCAATATGTGGACTGAGAGGATACAAGGTGCAAGACGTAATGTTGAGGTAAACAATAACATTGGCAAAGTGTTTTCCACTCTGTCTATTAGTATTGGTATTGTTAAAATATATTCGGTGGGTAGTTTCTCTGTATCTAATACTATGAAGTTATGATTGGCAGACTGAAAAAGAGAGAAATTCTTTCTACCTTTATTTTTGTAGAATTTAGAGTAATTCTCTATATTTACTTATTCAAATACAATAAAACATATTACATCTTTATACAAAACTATGTCTCTAATTTAGGAAACTCTAAGATAGGAAAGAAATTAATAGAGATATGATTCCTTAGAATAAGGGATTGTAAATATTTGCAAAATCTCTTAACTAAGGAAAGATAATCCTCCAGAATCCCTTTACTAAAGGGATGATAATTCCTACACTCTCCCTCAAGCTGGAGAATATATATTGTATAATCTCAGCTTGACTAGGAATTTATTGAAAACAGGCTTTGGTAAAGCCTTAGTAAGAATGTCTGCAATCTGTCCTTCTGAAGGAATGTATGAATGAGTGGCTGACTTTTTGTTGGCTTTGTCAACAATAAAATGCTTATCAATCTCCACATGCTTTGTTCGGTCATGTTGGACTGGGTTCTTGGCAATCTGAATAGCAGATTGATTATCACACAAGACTTCAAAGTGGTCCTCCTGATTAGTGCCAAGTACTTTTAGCAATTTAAGAGCCAAATTCCTTCGCATATTCCCAAAGCTAGTGCTCTAAATTCAGCTTCAGCACTACTTCTTGAAACAACAGATTGTTTTTACTTCTCCAAGTTGTAAGGTTATCCCAAACAAAAGTGCAGTAGCCACTAGTGGATCTTCTTTCAGTGAGATCTCCCGCCCAACTAGAGTTTGTAAAAATCTTAACAGTTCTGTCTTGTGTCTTCCTAAACATTAGGCCGTGTCTTGGAGTTTTTTTCAAGTACTTGAGAATTCTATTTGCTGCTGCCATATGCTCTTCTGTGGGATTAGTCATGTGTTGACTTATCACATTTACAGGAAAGGCTATATCTGGCCTCGTCAAGGAGAAGTAAATAAGTTTCCCAACTAATCTTTGAAATTTCTCTCTGTCTACTAAAGACTCATCTTCTTTGTTGAATCTCAAGTTTGCCTCCATTGGTGTATCAGCTGGCTTACAACCAAGAAAACCAGTTTATTTGAGTAAATTGAGTACATACTTTCTTTGATTTATCACAAGTCCTCCTTTTGATCTTGCCACCTCCATTCCTAGGAAATATCTTAACTTTCCCAAGTCCTTGGTTTCGAATTCACTGTTTAACAGCTTCTTCAAATTGCTAATTTCTTCCTCGTCATCTCCAGTAAGAATTATGTCATCAACATACACAATTAAGATAGCTTTCTTATTTGTAGAAGTTACCTTGATGAAAAGTGTATGATGGGCAAGGGACTGCTTGTAGCCGTTTTTAAGAATGACTTTAGTGAACCTCTCGAACCAAGCTCTGGGTGATTGTTTTAGCCCGTATAGAGACCTGTTGAGCTTGCACACCTTATTGCTACCTTCAACAGACTTTAAGCCAGGTGGCAATTTCATGTAAACTTCTTCCTCTAACATGCTATTAAGAAATGCATTTTTTACATCAAATTGGTGTAATTGCCAATCGCAATTTACAGCCAAACTTAAGAGTACTCGAACAGTGTTAAGCTTTGCCACAGGTGCAAACGTTTCTATGAAATCTATCCCATAAGTTTGCGTAAAACCTCTAGCCACTAGTCTAGCTTTGTATCGTTGGATGCTTCCATTGGAGTTGTACTTTACAGCAAAGATCCATTTACAGCCAATAGCCCTTTTTCCTTGAGGAAGGTCTGTAACTGTCCAAGTAGCATTTTTCTCTAGCGCACCAATTTCCTCTTCAACAGCTCTTTTCCATTTTGGATCCTTTAGAGCTTCAGCTATGCTTGTGGGAATCTGTTCTTTATCTAAGGTTGCTATAAATGCTTGAAAAGAAGGCATCAAAGAATTAGAGCCAGCAAATTTTTCAATAGGATGCTTGGTGCATTGTTTAACCCCTTTTCTAATAGCAATAGGAAAGTCATCTAGAGTAGAGGACTTACTGATTTCTTTTTCCATTCTGGTAGTTGGACCCAAATCCAATTCTCGGCAAGAATCAGATTGCAAAACAGTCTTAGGGATATTTTTCTTTTTTCTTGTGTAGACACGAAGCTGTTTGGGTGGTGATGTTTGTTGAAGATTTTCAATATGAGTAGGTGTATTTTCAGGAGGGGTGTTTAAAGTAGGTGTGGATGAGGTAGTGATAGGTATAACAGGAGAATTAATCGGAGTAGTAACAGGTGAAAAATCAGTAGGTAAAGGTAAAATTGGTGGCAATTTTGAAGGTTGAGAATGGAAATTAGAAGATACCTAATTTGGCTGAAAATCACTCCATGTCTCCCCCTGAATTTCAGCCTGTGTGAAATAAGGATCCTGTTCATAAAAGGTGATATCCATAGTGGTAAAAAATCGTTTTGAAGGATGATGAAAGCATTTGTATCCCTTCTTAAGTGAAGAATATCCAACCAGTACACATTTTAAGGACTTAGGGTCTAACTTGGACTTATGAGGAGCAATATTTTGGATAAAAGCATGCGACCAAAGATTTTAAGTGGCGAATTGACGAGATAGGCTTAAAATGAGGAAAGTGCTGCAAAAATATAGATTGAGGTGTTTGAAATTTTAAAACCTTACTAGGCATTCGGTTGATTAAATAGGTAGCCGTTAATAAGGCTTCCCCCCACAGATATTTAGGAACATTTGTAGTAAATAGAAGGGAACGAGTAACTTCTAGTAGATGCCTATTTTTCCTTTCGGCAATGTCGTTCTGCTGTGGGGTTCCAACACAAGAACTAAGTTGAACTATGCCCTTGTCCCTGAAAAAATTACCCAAAGACCTAGCAAAAAATTCACTGCCATTATCAGATTTAAAGAGCTAGATTTTAGCCCCAAATTGAGTGAGAACCATGTTATAAAATTATGCAAAAATATTAGCAGTTTCAGATTTGTCTTTTAGCAAATAAGTCCAAGTTACCCTACTGTGATCATCAATGAAATTGATAAACCACTTACTATGATCAGCATTCTTCACCCGAGAAGGGCCCCAAATATCATTATGGATCAAAGCAAAAGGGTGAGAAGGCTTGTATGGAGAAGGAAAATAAGAAGATTTAGTATCTTTAGCAAGAGAGCAAACTTTGCAAGAAAAAGAGTTTGGCCTTGTATTAATAAATAGATCAGGAAACAATTTAGCAAGGTATTGGAAACTAGGATGGCCTAAACGACAATGCCATAACATAATAGTATCAACTGTATTTAAAGTCAGTAAAATATTTGGAGATCTCGGGTTTAGGAGAGGAAGCGAGGATGTAGAGACCATTCGCAAGTGGCCTTACCAATCATCTTCTTGAGTTTAGAGCACGCAAAGGACAATCAAGACCGTTAAAGGTTGCGAAGCGATTCAAGTCCGAGGAAATTTTACTTACGAAATGAGATTGCAAGCCATATTTGGTACAAAGAGAACATTATGAAGTGTAATCGATCATTTAGAATAACAGTTCCATGACCATCTATTTTGCATAAGGAACCATCAATTTGTTTTGTGACTTTATCAAAGGTTTGGAAAAATTGTGAAATAAGGCCTTATTACGGTCATATGATCCGTAGCACCGAATCGAGGATCCAATTAAGAGTGAACGAGAGGAAAACAATGTTGTGGAAGAAGGGTTACCTTCGGTTGTTTCATTACCAGATTACCGCACTAGACCCTGAAACTTTCCAACCAGTTTTGAAGTTCAACAATCTGCTCTTTGGAGAAGCTTGTGACAGATGTGGCAGCGGCAAGACTGGATTTATTATCTCCGGAGTTCTTTGACTTCCGATTCGAGGTTTACCATGAAGCTTCCAACACTTTTCCTTGGAATGGCCAGGCTTTTTGCAATGATCACACCAAGGTCTCCCCCATTTGGAAGAGGGAGATGATTGGTGTGTCACTAAGGCAGATCTTTCAGGAGTTGAATCCGTTTCATCAAGGATCACACTTCGTTGACTTTCTTCCTTCTTGACCATAGAGAAGGCCTCTCGAAGGGAGGGAAGTGGAGAAATAGTCAAGACCCTGCCGCGAACCTCATCCAGCTCCTTGTTTAGGCCTTGTAGAAATTGAAATAGCCTTCTTTGAGTGACAATTTGCTAATAAAGGCAGCATCTCAGGAACTACCCAATCATGCTGTGCATACAAATCTAATTGCTGCCAAAGAGCGGTAAGGGAATTGTAGTAGAGAGTGACGGGCATGGTGCCTTGCTTAAGCGTGGCTGCTTGATTTTCAACATGATATAATTCGGCAATATTATCATTGCTGGAGTAGGTTTCGCGGATAGCACTCCAAATTTCAACAGCTGTGTTGTAAAGGAGACAATTTCTGCTTATACTTGGGGTCATGGAATTAAGGAGCCAAGACATAACCTGACCATTGTCACGCATCCACTTAGCAAAACTAGTGTCAGGCACAGCAGGCTGCTTGATTTCACCAGTAACATAGCCCAATCTATCTCTTCCCAAGAGAAAAATCTTAACCGATTGGGACCACTCTAGAAAATTGTTGCCCTTTAATCTATGGCAGGTGATATTCAGACCAGACGAGTCTGGTTGAGCATCAGAACCAGAAAAATTTTCTGGATTTGAGGTGATCTTCGGAGTAGGAGAAGGATATGTAGAATAAGAAGTTTCTGACATGGTCTAGGGTGGAAAAAGAACCGGAACCTAAACTGATACCATGTAAAATTTAGAGTAATTCTCTGTATTTACTTATTCAAATACAATAAAACATATTACATCTTTATACAAAACTATGTCTCTAATTTAGGAAACTCTAAGATAGGAAAGAAATTAATAGAGATATGATTCCTTAGAATAAGGGATTGTAAATATTTGCAGAATCCCTTAACTAAGGAAAGATAATCCTCCATAATCCCTTTACTAAAGGGATGATAATTCCTACAATTTTTATATACTAAATAATAGTTATAAGTGCTTATTTGTTGTCCCCATTCTTTAATTTCCTCTTTCATTTTTTATCTTTTCCTTTAATGTAAGGATGTTCCAATATTTACTTCAAGTATCTTTTTCAAGGTGATACGAGATTGAGCTTTATTTCCTATGGGATCCCAGCTGCCTCTTTTATTTCTCTAGAAGTCTCTTTATCCTCCCCGCCAAGCTTCCCTCCCCACTGCCATGCCTTTTTTCACCGTAGCACTTGTATTTTGCTTTAGCTTAACACTGTTTAGTAACTTTCTTAAGAAAACATTATTTGAGGTCTGCATAGGTCAGTATGGAAAGATTTAATACTTCAGATTTCAGTTAGGATGGCAGCTCAATCTGTACTTGCTGACGGTAGTCTTACGATGCATGTTTACCATCTAACAAGTTTGTATTATGGTGCTAATCTTATAGGCAATTGAAAGGGCTATCCTTGTAAATCAGCCTCTTTTGGCTGTTAGAGCTGTTGTTCGCTAAGTATTCGCATTTTCTTAAGTGGAATGAGTTTAGTGCTGTTTGTACTCTTTCCCCTGCTATGTGTCTCATTATCATTATGCTTGTTAGTTGATTATATTTTCAAATATGCAGGTCTGGCAAGCTCTTTTGGCTGTTAGAGCTCTTGTTTTACCTCCAACTGAAGATATTGAAACCTGGCTCAAGTTTGCTTCTCTTTGTCGGAAGAATGGAAGGATAAGTCAAGCTAGATCTACCTTAATTAAGCTCTTACAGGTCTCTACTTCTTGCATTTTCTAAACCTGCCAGAATATGATAGTGTGCTTATTTTCTTACTTTGACCTTATTTTGGATGTTGCATAGTATGATCCGGAAGCTTCTTCTGAAAATGTAAGATATCAGGGGCCTCCTCAAGTTATGCTGGCTTACTTGAAATATCAATGGTCGCTTGGTGATGATCATAAGCGAAAGGAAGCATTTGCCAGACTGCAGGTATCCTCTTTCCATCAAGTGCACTTATCTTTGTTCTAGCTTGTCTTGCATAATCTACTATAATGAGTACACCTTCTGTGAGCATTTACTACTCATTTCTAAGTTCTTAGCAGTTACACAATTCACATCACCATTGCAGAATTTGGCTAGAGAGTTTTCAATTTCCCTAAATATCCAATCTATTGCATCAACTGCTTCAATGAGTGGTACAAATGCAAACGTTCCACTCCTGGCTCGCGTGTATCATAAACTTGGAGCTTGGCAGTGGTCACTATCACCTGGATTGGATGACGATTCCATACAAGGTAGATAATAGATTGATATTACTTCTTTTGCAGTATATTTTCCTCATTTTCATCTGATTACTTGTTATGGAACCAAATAAAGGAAGCATTTTTTATTGGTTCATAAATGCTTGAATTTTTTATCTTTTTCTTTTCCCTCCTGGTAAATGTTTTTTTTTTTTTTTGGTCCCATAGAGATCCTGACAGCATTTAGGAATGCCACTCAATGTGCGACAAAATGGGCAAAAGCATGGCATGCATGGGCATTGTTCAATACAGCTGTCATGTCTCATTATACTTTAAGAGGTTTTCCAACTATTGCCTCTCAGTTCGTTGTTGCAGCTGTCACTGGATATTTCCATTCAATAGCATGTGCAGCAAACACCAAAGGTGTCAATGACAGTCTACAGGTATGTTGACTGTATAAAAGGTCATTTCAAAATTATGTTTTAGCAAAATTTAGGCTTAATAATTGTACAAATTCTTCAATGATTGCAATTGTTTTTTCTTTGGGATCTTACCTATTTTCTATTATCTTATCAACTTCTACTTTGATAACTTGGCGGGGCCTTCCTAAGCATTTTTCTTAACCTCTATTATTTTTTCAGGATATACTTCGCCTTCTTACCTTGTGGTTTAACCATGGAGCTACCTCAGAAGTGCAAATGGCCCTACAGATAGGATTTTCCCATGTTAATATCAACACTTGGCTAGTTGTTTTGCCTCAAATAATTGCTAGAATCCATTCAAATAACCATGCTGTGAGAGAACTCATACAATCACTTTTGGTGCGAATTGGGCAAAGCCATCCTCAGGTTTGTCTTGATTATTTATGTTCTTCTTCAAAATTTATCATTTAATAATGTTAGCCAAGTAGTGTATGAATGCTTTGAAAGCTTAAAATCCTCCTTTGTGTTTATCTTACTATTTGTTAGTCCAAGTAACAGATGTTAATTTGCATTTATATATGCTTCAAGTGAAAAGTATGTTATAGAAAGTTATAGGAAGAGTTCTTTTCATGGGAAATTGTATTATTGGGATTAAAATGTTGCTCACAAATAATGAATGGAATTTGAGATACCCATGAGGAAGAGGCAATGTGGAGTACATTCATGTGGATAAGCAGGATGAGAGAATAGGATCAATACAACCGTGAGTCTGTGTGAAAAAGGAGAGTTCTGGTTGTTGGCTAGTAAGTATGAAATTGGAGAGTTCTGGTTCTTTTATGGTAGTACAAGTCAAGAGGATGCAGTAACTAATGAAATGTCTGTAGCTAGACTTACAAAATTGTGCCAAGTATCTAGAATTAGTCAAGAAAAAGGGACGATCTTGTTATACTTAAAATTTGACAGTCACAACTACCATGGCAATCAAAAACTTTTTCCACTGACCTCTAAACTTAAATAGATGCCCAAATTTAGTTACAGAAGGGAAATCTTAGTATCCTCACAGGGCTTTGTTAATATAGCCTGCTGACATAGCCTAATCATGTTTGCAACATTAATTAACAATAGTAATAAATCTGATACTGCTATTGGTCTCATGAGAGTGTCATTCCTCTAAATTTGGGATTATTGCCACCTGTCCTTCTGAGCTAACAACCCTTTTAGTCTTAGTTGGCTGGATATCTGATGAATATAGTATGTCATGCAAAGTATTGAAATTGAGTTGAACACCTATTGAAAAATGGCCTTTCTGCACTGACCTTTGGGCAGTGTTCCTTTTTCAGTATTTACAGGTAGGCAGTGCGAATTGCCTTTTTGTTGAACCTCATGAGGGTCTTGCACTTCTTCCAGAACTCTAGTCAGCGACTTGAAATCACCAATTTTGAATTGAATATATCTGTTATTCTGTGGCATAGTATAATGCAAGAAACTGAATGCTCAGAATAACTTTCCGTAACTTAATTGGAGCTCTTGGTGCTGTCGCTACCTCGATTCAAATTGTTTTGAGCCTCTTTATTTGCTCGGCTGATTTAATTCTTGTTACAGGCTCTTATGTACCCTCTTCTTGTTGCGTGCAAGTCCATAAGCAATTTACGTAAAGCAGCAGCTCAAGAAGTGGTTGACAAAGTACGTCAGCACAGTGGTGTACTTGTGGATCAGGTTAAATAATTAAAATTAGTTTATGTTTTATTTTGCTTCATTGTATTTCCCTTTGTTATTTTCTTTATAACTAGATTTCATCTATACACAGGCACAACTGGTATCCAAGGAACTAATCAGGGTTGCAATACTTTGGCATGAGTCATGGCATGAGGCACTAGAAGAAGCTAGTCGTCTATACTTCGGTGAACATAACACTGAAGGGATGCTGAAAGTCTTGGAGCCATTACATGAGATGCTTGAGGAAGGGGCAATGAGGGACAATACCACCATAAAAGAGAGAGCATTCATCGAGGTTTCTTATTGTTTCTTGCTGTTAGCAAGTTTTTCCACACTAGGGATTTTATCTGTAACTTATGTATGTTCAGCTCAATCAATGGAATTCTGTATTGTATTTAATAGTGAATACTCCAGACCTTGTCGCATACTTTGGTGCTATGAGTCATATTTTTCCTAATATATTAAAATCCACCTTCCTCTTTAGGAGATTTTGAGATTGTGTGTTCATTTAATTCAATTTATTTTCATCGTATTGTAGGCATACCACCATGACTTGTCACAGGCCTATGAATGCTGCATGAAATATAAGAGAACTGGGAAGGATGCCGAGCTTACTCAGGTATGAAATGTTTGATGACTAGATTACGAGATTATAAAAATATTGGAGTCTTACCCTAGGTGATTTTGGGGTATGAGAAACTATTCTACTTGCCCAGTGAGCAATAATGTTGTTATCAGGGCTGATTAATTGCCTAATTTTGGCAATAAAACCAGTTGTCCGTACCTTTGCTTGTAGTCTGACCTGATTTGCCACCTACTTATGTGGAACCTCTTCCTTGAATCTATCTAGCTTTAGGCATGTCCTTCAAGGCATTTATAAACACTCATCTGTCAAATAAGGATGCTGGTTAGAAAATATTGGTGGTTCATCTGTTCCTTTTTGCCCGTGGGTTACCAGAAGCATGAGATATCTCCTAATTATTTATTGAATTCATCAGGCATGGGATCTATATTATCATGTTTTCAAGAGGATAGACAAACAACTTCAAAGTCTTACTCCCCTGGACCTGCAGGCAAGTATCGCTTTCTTAATTTGTTCACAACTAATGCAATGACTCTAACTTTTCATTTTACGTGCTGCAGTCTGTTTCTCCTGAGTTGGTGGAATGTCGTGATTTGGAGCTTGCAGTTCCTGGGACATATCGTGCAGGTAAGCTCAATGGTTGTTTTACATGGATGTCTTGGTATAAGTCTAAGTCGGCTAACTAGAAAAATCCATTTCTTATTTTCAGAATCACCAGTGGTAACCATTGCATCATTTGCACATCAGCTTGATGTCATAACTTCCAAACAACGCCCTCGGAAATTGACTATTCATGGGAGTGATGGTGAAGATTATGCCTTCTTACTAAAAGGACATGAAGATCTTCGCCAGGATGAACGTGTCATGCAGGTATTATCAAGTTTCTTTTATGTCCCTTTTTGTATTTCAGATTCATGCTTGTTGATTCTATGGTTCATGTGCTGGCGTTTGGAGGCTTTCATTGATTCTGCTGTCCTAAACAGAACTTTAATTTACTATTTTCATACTTCATGTATGGGGCTGATATCTTTTGATGGTCAAATTGTCAGCTTTTTGGCTTGGTGAACACTCTGCTAGAGAACTCTAGAAAAACTGCAGAGAAAGATCTATCTATTCAGCAATATGCTGTCATTCCACTATCTCCAAACAGTGGCTTGATTGGATGGGTCCCTAATTGTGATACCTTGCACCACCTCATAAGGGAATACAGAGATGCCAGAAGGGTGGGTTGAAGATTATCAGATACCTCCTTTTAGTTCTATAGCTCAGCTAGAATTGTGTTTGTTCATAGCTGATGGTGTTATGGCATAAAAATCACATTTAACTTTACATGTACTTCATGGTTTCAGATCACCCTAAATCAGGAGCACAAATATATGCTAAGTTTTGCACCGGATTATGATCATTTACCACTCATTTCTAAAGTAGAAGTATTCGAATATGCTCTACTAAATACTGAAGGAAATGATCTGGCCAGAGTACGTGATCTTGATTGTCATATTTATCATTTCATTTTTCCAGTAACATTGATTGACTTTCGACTATATACATCTGTATTGGCTAGGTTCTTTGGTTAAAAAGTCGTACTTCTGAGGTGTGGCTAGAGAGGAGGACAAATTATACCCGAAGTTTAGCTGTAATGAGCATGGTATGTGCTTACCTTCTTAGTCCATAATAACTGCAAGATTCTGGCTGTAAAAGGAGCTGGCACTCTTCACATTTTAAATTAAATTTATTAAGCACTGGGTGCAATCATATTGTCCGTTCTTATGATGGTGATTAATGGTAAAAGGTTTGGATTGCCACTTGTTTGAAGCCATATTGACCCTGATATCTACTGGAAATATAATCTACGATGTTTAGTTTCTTCATTTGTTTTTCCATTCAATTGCTTGATTATTAAGTAAATTATCCTGCTTTGGCAAAAATCAAGATAACTCAATGTATTCCTTATGGTTTATGCAGAAAGAATTTGCCATAGACTTCTATGCCTGCTTATCTATGCTAGTAACATGGCATGCAATCACACAATTCTACCTTTTAAGGAACTTGTACGATTGAAAGAATTAGCAGAGTTGTTAACTTTTAGCATAAAACTGGAGCTTTATCCATTATTACTTTTAATGTAGTACGGTGATATCTCAAGGCTACAGATAACTTTGGAGATCTTATATTGCAGGTCAATTATTTGCCCAAAAACACCTAGAAAGTAGAGTGTTGATGTTATTTTATATGTTGAACTTCATTGTCTAAACTTACAATTTCATTGTGATTTTGAAATAAGTTGATGATGAATGGCTTTTCGCAGGTTGGTTACCTCCTTGGCTTAGGTGATCGTCACCCAAGTAATCTCATGCTGCATCGCTATAGGTATAAAAATTACAGGAAGTTTTGTGTTTTAGTTGATCAAGGATTTATGTACTTCATAGTCTTGAATCTTGATACTGTTTTGCAGTGGGAAGATTCTACACATAGATTTCGGAGACTGTTTTGAAGCCTCTATGAACCGGGAAAAGTTCCCTGAAAAGGCATGTCCAGTGAAATGACTACCAAGTTAATTTTGTCATTATTTTGGGTTGAGGGGTGGGGGAACGGGTTCTGTATCTTCTCTCTGTACAATTGTTTGTGTATGCTGAGTTTAATTCTTTTCATTCAGGTTCCTTTCCGCTTGACTAGAATGCTTGTGAAAGCTATGGAGGTCAGTGGTATTGAGGGAAATTTCCGTTCAACATGTGAAAATGTGATGCAAGTTCTCCGCACAAATAAGGATAGTGTTATGGCTATGATGGAGGTATGAACCTCTAGATTTTAAATTTGTGCTCTTTTTGCTCCTATAAAGCTTTTGAACAGGGGTAAAGTTTATTGATTGTTAATCATACTGTGGAGAACTTTGCAATTTTACAAAGAAAAAAAATGAAACGAAGCAATTACGGTTCCGATGTGGGACTGCGGGTATTTTACAACAGATATATATAGTTTATCAGAGAATGTCTCTCTCTCTATGTATACATATATGTATATATGCATATATATATGCTGATTGTGCTTATGTTGAAATCCATCACTATGATGGAAATATTTTATATATATACTTTTGTTTTTGGCTTCATGTGCAAGTTAGAGGAAGTTGACTCTCAAATCCAATCTTCTTCAGGCATTTGTTCATGATCCTCTCATTAATTGGCGTCTTTTCAATTTCAATGAAGTCCCTCAAATCTCAATGTTTGCCAGTAATCATGCCCCTGCTGTTATAAACACAGAAGAAACTGCTCAAAGCAAAGAGCTTGGTCAACCTCAGCGGGGGGCACGTGAAAGGGAACTTCTTCAGGTTTTATGATGTCCCAAGTTTTGCTATTTCCTTTTTTGTTATTTAATGTTTGTGTCACTTGATGGTGCTTAAAAACCAAATTGCTCTCTCTCTCTCTAGGCTGTCAATCAACTTGGTGATGCTAATGAGGTATTGAATGAGCGGGCTGTGGTGGTTATGGCTCGCATGAGTAACAAACTGACCGGACGTGATTTTTCATCTTCATGCTCATCAATACCTGCATGTTCCATGCAAAACGTAGTCGATCACAGCACATTAACTTCTGGAGATAACCGAGAAGTGGAACATGGTTTGTCTGTAAAATTGCAAGTTCAAAAGTTAATTCTCCAAGCTACATCACATGAAAATTTGTGCCAGAACTATGTTGGGTATGATGCTCTGCTATTTCTCTTCTTTCCTTGTTTATATTTTTGGTGCATGTCTGTCTATATATGTGTTCTAGAATTGTGTTAAAAGGTATATATTGGATTTTTATTTACATAGTAGGATATTAAAATGACAAACAGGAAGGCACCTCAACATATTTTGAGTGTGTACGTATTCTTCTCTTTTTCTTTTTCAGGTTTGATATTCTGTTCAATCTTTGTCAAGTATCGGGCAAGTCCAGTTGGTGTCCATTAGACTTATTCACATATGATATATAAATTGTATGCTTGCTGTGGATGGGTGGTGCCCATTGATAAAGTTAATGAACTCACTCACTCACTGATCTTGACATTTCCATGCTCATTTGCTGCAGGTGGTGTCCTTTTTGGTGATCTCAAGAACAAAAAAGAAATGGTATATTTGTGCATAACATTTTGTATACATCTGTAATTTATGTGTATATAAAGTATATATTACAGATCTCTCGTCTCTTTCTGGCCATGTATTGCATACGCATTATTTTAAATTAATAATTTTTTGCAGTTTTCTCACGTTTATTCTCATCGACTACATACGACTCCGTGAGGTTAATCAAAATCTACTTATTTCGATAAAGGATTTTTTTATGTTACATTTTTAATTGGTTCATAGATAAAAAAAGATTTTACATTTTACAAAGGTTACATTTAGATTTTTAATTTTGTTTATAAAATTTTTAAAAAATTGAATTTAATTCCAGTTTTTAGATAGTGAATTTATTTGAATTAAAAAAAACAGTATATTAATTTTATCTAAAATCAAAATTAAATCACAAATTCGAACCGACCTCCCGTTTATGCCCTTCGGATCTAACCGCTTCGATGGTGAAATGGAATTTAGAGAATATATATTTATATTATTGCTCGCTGATGTTTAAACACGGTTGGATAGTGATACTAAGCGGTGAGATTGGTTTACCTCACCACACTCCCTAATTTTCAATGGAACAGAAGTATTCCACTCCCCAGTGGAGTACAGTGTTAAGTTTTAACCCCTTGTATTCACGCGCGGCAACGTACACCCTCGCACGTGTTACCTTCCTATTGAGCTGAACTTTTTCCTATCAGTTAAAAATTAAATAAATAAACAAAGTTGTTTTTGTTATTATTTTTATTTTTATAATAATTTAATAAATATACACTTTTATGAATCAATATTAATTTTAATAAATTAAATTTAGAAAATTTTATATAATAATAAATAAATACAAACATAATGATTTTTATAAAATTTAAATTATTTATTAAAAATATTATCTAACATATTTTATTATGAAAAATATTTTAATGATTTATTATAAATATAAATAAGATTTAACTGAATGTTGTTAATAATTATTTTTCATTCTATCTCATTGTTACAATTGTATTTAGTCTTTAAACTTTAAAATGTTCTAATGATACCTTAATCGTCGATATTATATCAATTAAATTTTTTATTTTTAAAAAATCTATTTAACCATTAAATAATATACAAAATCTTATATCACGTAATTTTAAAGAAAAATAAAATTCTGCCGCATAACTTTTAAAATTAAAAACTAAAAACAGAAAGAGTAAATTATAATCTCTATAGACTTCGAAAACCTTTAAACTAAGATTTTTACAATTTTTTATATGGATTCGGCCAACGCTTTCCAACGTTTCGTCAACGAAACGCGGCGGGTTCATGTACGGCACCGTCACGGATGAAGGTAGAGTGGAAGTTGATTTTATTTACGAGCCGCCTCAGCAAGGCTTGGAAGATGATTTGGTCCTTTTGAGGGATCCTGAAGAAGAGAAATTGGTTGACGCCATTTCAGCAGGGTTAGGGAGGAAAAGGGTAGGGTTTATTTTTACTCAGACGATAATGCAAGAAAAAAAAGACTATAATTTTTCGAACAAGGAGACAGGCGGCTGAGCTTCACGCTGAGAGTGAGCTTAAGGAGTAGGTGACTGTCATGGTGAAGCTGGAAGCCAATGAAGATGGGGCTGCGGATGTTCATTTTGAGGCTTTTCAAATAAGTGATATGTGTGTTAAGCTATTTAAGGACGGGTGGTTTGTTACAGAGTTTGGAGAGAATGATGATCCAAAGCTTTCGAAAATGAAAAAAGATGTCGTCGTCGGTGGGAAAGATGTTAAAGGAGGTAGATAATGATTTCTTCTTAGTGGTTGTTAAGATTTTCGACCATCAGGTGCGTAATTTTCTTGCGCATTTTCTGATTTAATCAATGCGTGTTATGAAAATGGGTGCTTTTTAATCAAATTGCTTTCTCAATTTGCCATATCAATGATGCTTTCAATTGGTTTGTATTGAGGGTTTTTATTGATTCAGCAAAGGCAAAGAATTGTGGGTGTGGGTAGTTTACATTGTAGAAGAAAGGCATATGTGTGTTTTTGGAGAAGAAACCTTTAAGGTAGTGAGAAGTTTCAGCGTATAAAGAAGTTGTTCGTTGTGTCTTTCTTTCATTTTTCGAATTTCTTAGATCCATATTTATATAGATGATTATGGCTTACTGGTTGGTTTTGTCAAACCAAGAAAGAAGCAAAGAGATAATGCAAAACAGGGGTCACTTCCCATAAGATTATAGATTGTTTACTGACCTGTTACAAATAAAAATCCTTGTAACTCCTGCTAGTAAACCTTGATATTTTTGGGTTGGTTTATATTTAGGTGATGAAAGTAATAGAGAAAGCATGAATATAGTTTAATCGGTTATTGCGGACAGCATTTTCACTTATCTTGTTGAGTTTATAAACTTATGCTGTCAGTGTAAGGTTGTGTAATATTGAAAGTAGCCCTTGGCTTTGGGAGTAAGGTTGTATTTATGTAGTTACACATCTTCTAGTTTAGCTTGTGATATATGCTACAGATAGTGTCTACAGTTCTAGAGTCTATATCCGAATAATTGAACTCCTAGATGCTATTTGGCTTTTGGTCTAATGTTAACATTGGTTTCATACCCCCATCAATTACTAGCTCATGATAACTTTATGGATTGCATTGTGTTGATTATGGATATAATTCTTGAGAAAAGACGACTGACTTCAAGTTTTTTAACATATCTTAAGATATCTCCATTCAAGTTTTCCATGTAAAGATCACAAAGCTTGTCTCTTTGTAGCCACATCAAACATTATCTCTCATGCCATGCGTCCTATAATTGGTTTTAATATATCATCAGTGACTTTTTTTCTGTTTCACTTCAACTTGCTTTGGAATCATGTGAACTCTCATTTTAATGCAGGGACCTCTTTCTGCAAGCTTTCCAATCGAGAATCGGAAAAACCTTGTGGCGCTGAGGGCACTGAAGAGTCATCTAGATAGAACAAAGAGTCTTCCTTTTGTGAAGAGAATATCGGATTTTCATTTGCTGTTGTTTCTGGCCAAGTCTCAAGGCCTTGGTTCCGACGTTCCTGCACTCGCAGAGTGTGTTATCACACAGACAGTGGTGCCAGAAGGTTATCAACTCCTAATTGAGTCCATGGCCAATGCAGCTTGATGTTATTTACATGTATATTTATGATTTTACAGTTACATTTACCTGATAATTTACCATGCTAATTAGCAATCTGAGTTGATTTCCAATTTCTCCACATGTATAAAGGCCACAGGGTCTCCTGATAGTTTTATAAGTAACAAAGAATTTTACTGTTTCCCAGCAGACCCAACATTGTGGTTTTAGATTCAAAGATGGTTAGAAATTTTCTTTTATTCCAAAAAGCGAGTAAAGATTCGATGACCCCCCTTCTCATCATCTTAGGCTTAAGTTAGTGTTTTTGCTGAGACAAAAAATTAGGACTTGATTTTATGGTTAAAGACCCCTTTCACAATTATGCTCTTTTTGACATCAAATTGTGATAAAAAAAATACTATACATTATAAAAATTGCAAAATTGGTAATAATCTTTTAACTCTTGCAAGTTATGTTAATTGGACTTGGGTGTGAGTGTCCAATGTATCTGGTTAGATGTTATATCTTTGGATGATCTTTGGATGTTATATTTTCATATCAATCAGTGGAACACGATTATGGATACCACGAAGTAATGATATTGACACTCAGAAGATCGGGTTTAAACTCTATTGTTGTCATCTTTCTCTCTTAATATATACTAAAATAAAAAAATCTTGGCAATGCCATGACTGACCTACCCACGAATGACATAAATGTTCGGAAATTCAGAGTCAAATGACATGGGGATATAAAGACAACCCAAAAAGAAATTGAAGGCATGAAAAAAGCTAGGGAATTGGGGGGAAGATACGTGAATGAGGAGAAATAACTGAGTGTTGAACATACTTGTTGGAATTATTAGGATCAGGAACCCATTTAATCTCGCTCAAATTAGGTGTCTCCACAAACTCCATAGTGAAGTCTCCCACTTTCTCCACCTTCCCTCTCCTGCCTGCTCTCAACACCAAATTGTTCTTGTTGTAAGAGAAAATCCCGTTCTCCATCCTAATAATATCACCTGCCTCAAATGCCTCACACTCCTCACCCCAAAGTTGTAAGTGAACCGCCGCTGTCTTGTCCGCCACAAGCCCCAAACACATTTTGTTTTGACCATCCCATGTTATCTTCCCTTTCTCCAATAAAATGAATTGCGTGTTTATATTGTTTTGAGCTGCCGGCACAATCGCTTCTAAGGGCACCATCCTTTTGTTTAGACCTGTAAGCAACCCAAGTCCAAAATAATAATAATAACGCCCAAGTGCATATATGTATAAACTCTCTTAATCATTTTTTCAAACATTTGGTGCGCATTTCTTACCTCTCTTCGGAACTCGAACAAGTAGCCAAAAAGTTTATGGATAAATCTTCCTATCAGTGTATAGTAGCCAGTAACACCTGTCTTTTGCTAAAATAATTACAATATAAAATTAAAGCAAAAAAGAAAGAAACAATAAAGCCATGGATTCGTTCTTATCATTTTGATTTAAGCAATTGCATCAGCAAAGGTTGTGTAAGGTTGTAAACAATAGCATTTTGAAAATTTGTGAATTCTAACATAGGTCCCCAAACTATGACCATCATTTTAAATTAAATCTAAATATATTTTTATTCTTTCTGCTATAATACTTAAACTTACTCTCACGATAACTAATCTTACCTTCTCTGTTATTTTGAATCTCACTCCCATCCAACTAGCCTTAATACAGCGAAATTGGGTAGCTGGATTCGTACCAGTTGCTGCCTCCCATTGTCAGTTTGTTAATGATGCAGATTTAAAATGAGCCACTCCTCACCAAAGGCCGATGTAGTTCAGCTTGTTTGCTGTACCCAACCCAACCACTCCACTTGACGACAACTTTCTCTGTTGTTGCTGTGCAGGAAAGTGGCTTGTGTTGTGTCGCATGCACCCTGTCACCTGGTAGTTGACCGTTGAGATTTTCCTCTCTGTTAAATGCCAGGCGCTCCTCTCTCTCTACCATTCTTTTTTCAAATAATTTAATGCGTCAAAACAGGCAACGAGGAACACGAGGCAATCGCACTGTTTTTACTTTTGTCCCTATCTTATTTCTTTCATTAAAAATAAATAAATAAATAACTATTCCGATCTCCATTTGAGTTGAGACATTCTAATCTCCCTTCGTAAACGCCGCTCATTTGCTAAAACAAGTAAACAGATTTCATCTGAGATTTCTATGAAATAATTCGAAGATGACTTCATTCCGCTGTATCCAATTAACCACTTTCCTTATGCTACACTAATTGATCAAAGCTTTAGTTTTACATATAGATCCACTGTGTGATATATTTGAGCCTGGTTTTGGCCATTTCAAGCCATGGCGGTAGCCACCAGCGATTCAATTCTTGCTCGTAGTCTTATAACTGATAGAAGATCCACAAATTTTGGTCTAAAAAATGAAGTTTGTAGGGGCAAGGTCGTACCTTGCAGGGCTGGAGGTAAAGCCAAGGGCAAGGGAAAGGGTAGGGTGGAAGTCAAAGCAGCAGTGCAAATTGGTGGTTTAGAGGAAATAAAGAAAGCAAAAGAAGAAATGGGTTTGGATGTAGTATCGGAGGAGGAGTTGCGAGAAAAGGGTTTCTTGGGGATGAGGAAGACAAAGCTTGTTTGCACCATAGGGCCGGCTTGTTGTTCACTGCAGGTTTTGGAGAAGTTGGCATTGGGTGGAATGAATGTGGCTAGGCTTAATATGTGTCATAACACCCGGGATTGGCACCGTGATGTGATTAAGAAGATCAACCAGTTGAATGAAGAAAAGGGGTTCTGTGTTTCCGTTATGATCGATACTGAAGGTAGTCAGATCCATGTGCTTGATCATGGTGCTCCTTCTTCTGTGAAAGCAGAGGTATGTATTCCTTTTTTTCCCCCTTCTTTTATTTTCTACGACTTTAGAATCTGTTATAGTTTGCTCTAATTGTGGGAAATATCCTTTTTTGAGAAGAGTGAAACAATTTTGATGGCTTGATTCCTTGTTGGGATACCAGGAAGGTTCCACCTGGTTATTTACTGCTCAAAAGCTTGAGGGCTCCCCTCCATTTACAATTCAGGCTAACTATGAAGGTTTTTCAGAAGGTACTATCCTTTGGTGTTAATAATCATTTCAACCAAATACTAATGGTGATATCTTTATTTGAGATTAGTTCTCTATCAATGTATTGTGTATGGATGGCAGGTATTGAAGTGGGTGATGAACTTGTGATTGATGGGGGAATGGCTAGTTTTCAAGTAATTGAGAAAGTTGGGAATGATTTGCGTTGTAAGTGTACGGACTCCGGTCTGTTTCTTCCTCGAGCCAAATTTAGCTTTTGGAGAAATGGAAAGCTTGTAGCAAGAAATTCTGAGCTTCCTACTCTATCAAAAAAGGTTCAATTCATTATGATTGCTTTCCTGCTTTGATTTTGGAATGTCTCTTAGATATTGAATTTAGTTTAGCCAAATTGAGTTCATGGAAGTCAAACTGCTTCTCATATTGGTCTTAACCAGCTAAAAGCTACAGTAGCATATAATTTTTAGTCCTGCCATGCTTTGGGAAGCAATATAATTCCTTTTAGTGCTTATAAACATAAATGATATTTCATCAAATCTACAGGATTGGGCTGACATTGAGTTTGGAGTTTCTGAAGGTGTCGACTTCATTGCCCTCTCTTTCGTCAATGATGCTGATCCTGTTAGGCAGTTGAAGAACTATCTATACATGAGGTCATCCAGGTCAACATTTTCAAATATCATCCTGTCTATATATCTACAATGTGTCTGCATTTTTTTTTTCACTTGTGTTAGTATCGAATAAGAAAAGTTGTAAAAGTTATTTTTCAGACTAAAAGTAAAAAGGGTTTTCTTCTATATGCTTCCCAAAGTTTATGAAAGTCAAAACTTTTCTGTGTGCAGATCCACAAGGGTATTGGCAAAGGTTGAGAGCTTGGAATCACTACAGAAATTGAAAGAGATTGTAGAGGCTTCCGATGGAATCATGGTGGCTCGTGGTGACCTTGAAGTTGAAATCCCTTATGAACAGATTCCGACAGTTCAAGAGGAAATAACTCGTGTTTGCCGAGAAATGAACAAGCCTGTTATTGTAGCTTCTCAACTTCTTGAATCGATGGTTGAATACCCTACTCCAACACGGGCCGAGGTAATATCATACTCCAGTTGATGTTACTGTTGGTATTTGCTTATAAAAGAAACATCATAGGTAACTGGTATTTAGGGAGAAATTTCTTTGTAAATATATTCTTCTGCGGTGCCCATTCAGGTTGCAGATGTTTCTGAAGCAGTTAGGCAATATGCAGATGCCTTAATGTTATCTGGTGAGTCGGCTATTGGACCATACGGGCAGAAGGCACTTTCTATCTTGCAGATGGCTAGTAGTCGAATGGAACTATGGAGTCGGGAGGAAAACCGACAAAGTATTCTTCATCAGCGCCGGCTTGGTGTGTCATTGCCTGATCGCATTGCTGAGCAGATCTGCAATTGTGCTGTTGAAATGGGTATTTAATTTTATCTTCATTAGCCTTACTCGAACCATTTTATGCTGTCATAAAGTTAGATTAGTTTGCATATATGGTTCTTCATTAGACTTGTTTGAATGTAGGAAAGTTCTGATTCTAATCGTGTACAATCATTCTGTGCAGCTAATAATCTTGGAGTCGATGCCATCTTTGTGTACACGAAGCATGGACAAATGGCATCACTCCTCTCTCGTAACCGTCCATACCCTCCCATATTTGCATTCACAAGCGACTATGGCACCCGTATGGCTCTGAATCTTCAATGGGGAGTAATTCCCCTCCTTGTTGAACTGTCAGATGATGACATGGAAGCGAACATTTCAACGACCATTGAGCTTATAAGAAGAAAAGGTATGTTGAAACCTGGAGATGTGGTTATGGTGGTCTCAGATTTAACGCCAACCCATATAAATTCCACCGCGTTTCAATCCATCCAAGTGAAGACGGTTGTCTAAGGAAACTACATTGCTACTGTAGCTACATGTTGATGATCCTTTTGGCTTATGTTCATAAGTTTGTTTGCTTTCACATACGTTTTCCAGTTGCTATTCCTTGTTATGGTTCAATTTAAAATGTTTGGACTTTGATTTAAATCTGTGGACTTTGGATGCCTTAACTGAAATTGAAAATTTCTTACTTTTTCTTCTACTCAGAGAATTAATTGTGATTTTATTAAAAAAATCAATCTTCAATCAAGATCCTTCTCAAATTTCTATCTTGATTACTCTTTGTCCTTTTCCTTTTTTTAAAAAAAAAAGAGGAATTAAATTAAATTAAATGTTTTTTTTGATGGAATGGAGCAACGTGAAGGAGTGTGTGTACGTGGGTCATAGCATAGGAGATTGGTGTTTACGATCATTTACAAGCCACAATCCATAGCCACAAAGTCCAACTCTTTCTCCCGCGCATTTTAGTAACCCAAATCCCTCCCGCTCTAATTTGCGCTCCCTTAGTTTCGCTACCAAACAACCACCTGCTTCTCCTTACTTCCTACGTACCTCCTTTCTCTCCACACCTTAATTTCCATCAACCTTTTTTGTAAAAAAGGAACTCCTTTCCCATTCTTTTGCTAGAAAAGCTATTCAACTTCCTTTTATTTCTATTTTCTTTAGTTTAAAATTTTTAATATTTCCACTTTTTTTTACAAAAAAAATTTATTTAAAGGTTTAATGCTGAGAAATAAAGGCAAATTAAAATGGTTTCTCTACAGATTCTGAACCCTGTCTTCTCTTCCATTTCGATTTCCCCAAGTTGTCCTGGAAAATCTGATTTCAGGAAGAAAATTCTCAACTTTAATAGTTGTAGAAGCTTCAGGTCCTTGCATAGGCAAAGATCTAGAATCTATTGTGCTACTCAAGAAGGTGACAACAAAAGCAATGGTATGTTCTTCAATTTCTAACCCTTTATTCTCTGTTTTTTTTTAAATTATTTAGAGAAAATTGAAACTAAGCTGAGTTAAGCCCTTCACAAAGAAATTGAAAAGCTTTGAGAAAACTAACGAAGAATACATTCAAAAAAAGATGAACATAAATAATTCACGGGGGTTTGAAATTTGTTTGAAGTGGTGCTTCAATATCTTTAGGGGCTCATAAGTTGGGGTGTGGTGTTTTTGTAATAGGGGAAGAGCCTCCTGAGTCGTTGTTTATGAAGGAGTTGAAGAGGAGGGGGATGACGCCCACTTCACTGCTGGAGGATGCCAAAAGATCCAATTATGAATTGAACGAGGATATGAAAATAGGGAAAGAAATGGGGAGTTCCACTACAAGGAATGCTGTCTCAACTGAATACGAGAAAAGCTTATCTAATCAAAGGGAGCGATCCATGGAATTGAACAGTGAAGGCCTTGAGGTTCGCTGAATTTTTATGAATGATTTTGCATTGTCTGCACTGATAACCTTCTTGCATTTTCATTGCCTTACAGGATCTTCATGAGTATCTTTTTTAAAGATTTTCTTTCTTGCAGACTAATATGGTTCATCTTGCTAATGTGATTTGACTGCATAAATTGTAAATTTACCACAATTATACACATTCAGAATTGGAATGGTAGCTAGATTTTCAGAGTTTTGAAGAAAAACGAGAACCTTACTTCACTACATTTTCAGTGTTTTTATTTGGTCAAAAGAAGCCGTGGTCAAGGATAACAAAAGGGATTGTGGGTGCTGAGGGTTGAAGTTAGATATGCTAGATGCTAGCTTTTACGGGTGACTTCATGAACTAACTAACCTAAGCCTAGGGTTCTTGACATTTCCGGTGTTGTAATTGCTTATTAAACATTTAGAAAAAGTGACCAATTTTCTCTTATCTTCCTTTGGGGATTGTTGTAGAACCAGAAACAACTTTATTTACTCATGTGCTGTTTAGTTTGAGCAATTTTGCTGTTTGCCCAGTTTTATTTTAATTTCTTTATATGAACTGTCAAAACATGAATTTTTTTTTTTGAAAGAACTCAAAACATGAACTTCTGTTTTCATTGTTCAGGGGCTAGTTCCTCGGGGTAAACTGTTGCTAACACTTGGAGGAACTTTCTTCCTTGCCTTTTGGCCTTTGATCCTCTTAACTATCGCATTCTTTTCCGCCCTCTACCTTGTAAGCTCCCTTTCTTTCACTCTTGGATTTTGCTATCATTAAAGAATATAGCAGTGGTTCCAGTGGGCTTAGAGGAAAAAACCATTCTTAAATCTCTTATATTGTATTCTCCATGTCTATTTGACCAGCTTATATTATTGCATTGATTAGTATCATGTACTGTTCTCATTACCCTCAAGAATCACCTTGTTCTTCATTGTCTCTGCCTTTAAAAGTTTGGTTATACTTTTGGTTTATCGTATCTCTCTTATAAGCTAAAGCCTTGCTACTTCTTTTGCGGATTTGCATTTGAAGTGTTGCCGATGCTCTTCGTCTGGATTTTGCTTGTTATGAAGGCTATATACTGATACTTTTGCCTTGTGCAGTATTTTGGACCATCATTCATTCATTACGGAAATAAGACATCAGTTTTCCTGCCGCAACACATCGACCCTTATGAACTTCTGGAAGATGAAAGGATTTCTGAAACAGCCCCTCGTTTAAATTGAAGAACAACAACATACAGGAAAGTTCCTTGGACTTAAAAGATTACAGGTTTATGTAGCATATTTCTTTCACCTCCTGTAATTTTGTTGTCTTTGTAAAATCCTCGTATATTGGTAGGAACTTTTCACTCCAATTGAAAGCTCGGTGTCTTTCATACTGTTCCATCAATTTGTTTGCCAAATTAGCTTCAAATATAGATGGTTATATTTTATGTTTCTTATTGATTTGCATGCTATTGTGGGAAATTTAGAGGGAATGATGTTGAATTTGAAAAAGGGAGGGGCCGGTCAACTGATATGAGCAAAACAAGTTTATTTTTCTTTGATCTTTAGGTTCCATATTAAATTTAGAGGGATGGATGTTGAATTCGAAAAAGGGAGGGGCTATGGTCTAACTCTAGCAACTGGAATGTATCCAACATTAAGCCACTGCTAGGGTCAGACCACCTGCTTTTCAACGTGAATATTCCTCTGGCTCCAAGTGTGAACATTCTTTTCAGAGATCATTGGAAGTCTATTTGAGCATCACAATCTCGTACAGTGTCAGAAGAAATAATAAAATAAGTCTCCAACGAACTTTATAATGACAATCTATTGGTAACTACCTGAAACATCACCACTACTAGACAAAGTTTTTCTATAAATATCTTCCATGACGATGAGAAAAGGATTTGCTTCCCATTACCAACCCCAAGTATTCACTTCTTGCACTTGGTCTCCTTTACCTTCACTCTTCTTTTTCTTTAGCTCTCCGCTTATTTAGGTGAATCGATTTTTTTGTATCACCATTTTTTCCTCTGTCTCTCTTCTTTTGTCGATACTTCTCATCAATAGCTATTATATTTTTATTTGCATTTTTATGAAAAAAAAAGAAACAATGGAATAATGAAGAAATAGAAAAAAATTAAATATGAAAAAGACAAATTTTGGGTAAAAGTACTTTGGAGGCCCTTTTACTAAAACTTAGATTGTATTTTGTTTTAAAAAATAGACAAATTAGTCCTACACATTAGATCAAAGAGTAAATTAATCCTATTAAAAAATTCTCCTATTTCTTCTACTAAAAATTGATCCATGTATATCAACATGAGGTATACTTGGCATGCCACATATTATCTCTTAGTTATTTTGTTAACTACGTTAGTTTTAACAATATAAATGGATGATGAAATTTTTAACAAAAAGATTAGTTTGTTCTTTGATTGAACATATAAGGACTAATTTATCTATTTTTAAATAAAAGGATTAAAATACAATCTAATTTTTAATACATAAACTTCATATTACTTTGTTTTAAAAGTCAACTTTGTTTTAAAAGTCAACGGAATAATTAACAAAAATTTTGATTAAAATAATTATGATAATTGGTGACTAAATTAAAATTTTAGCCCATTTGTAGACACATCTTTGATTTTGATACGAATGGGGAATCTTCTATCACATTGATGAGTATACCATAACCCACATGCCCTTCAATCTTTAACTTCTTTTCCTTTTTTACCCTTGAATGTTGACGTGACGATGTCTATAAATTGAGCCACACCCCGCACGGCTTAAACCATCCTTTTCTTTGCCAAAAAAAAAACCTCCAGAAGAAACAAAACTGAAAAAAGGGGGGGGAATGAGTAGCAAGGTCAGCGCCTTTTGCATTATCATCTTTCTTCTCTTCTTCACATTATCCTCTGCGGCTGCCGCATCTCAAGATCTGGTATATATGTTATCACTGAAACTATATTTGATTGGGTTTATATATCATTAGCAAGCGTGAAGATATTAATGGGTGGAAGTCTTGGTTTTTTATTTTTCTAATGATTTGTGTTTTGAACATTTCAGGGTAATGAAAAGGAGAGGGATGAAATGGATGGTAGCTGCCAAGGGAATACAGAAGAAGAAGATTGCTTGATGAGAAGAACACTAATTGCAGCTTCCCTTGATTATGGAGTTCCCAGACCCCACAGGCCTCGGCCTTGACAACCTCTCTTTTTCATGTTTTTTATTCATGAATCTGTAACTTCATTTGTATCGTTTCCTCCATTTTACGCGGCGGCAGTAACCCATCAAGTCGCCTTAAAGCATTTTGGGTCAGATCCTACTTGACAGGCTATCATGTCTGTGATCAATCTCTTCATAATAAAAACAAAATAAATAACCTTTGTCGTATGATAATTTATCACCATTGACATAAGCTCAAGGAACTTTCACTTGGTGAAACCAATTGTTTCTGCAGTCTTCAACTCATTTTGCTTGCCTTTTTGAAATCAAGGATTGCCTAGTGTTCAAGCCACTTGCTTCTGCAATTCAAGTTTTTAGCAAATAAATATAAATATTTATATTTATATTAAATATAAAATCTGAACAAATAATATAAAAAATATTTATATTTATTTAAAATTTCATATTTGAAAACAATTAAATAAATAAGATACAACAACAAAATAATCACGACAATAGTACCTTCTCCAGTGATCAACGAACAAAACTTTGCCCACGTGAATTTGGATTTACACCCCTGCACACAAGACAATGTTTCAAGCCTAATTATTCAATAACATTTAAGTGGGTTCTCATATATATATATATATATATATATATATATATATATCACACTTAGTATTTAATCAACGTGGGATCTAAGCTTTTCTTTTCCTTAACAAATATTCACAAGTGGTTTACTTTGAGCATCAATTTCTCATTCATCATTCAACCATTTTGAGCATATAATATACCATTGTAAAGGTCTCATGGAGTAGAATATAAAACTATATTTTTATAATTCAACTCTTAACTTTTACCAATCAAGAATATGCTTCAAAGTTTCCAAAAAATTACAAATTTTCTAACAATCGCTCACGTGAATGAAAATTGATAGTTTTAACAAAAAACATTGACTCAATGTGGTGATAGAATCTACGATCAATAGTTGTATATGATAGGTAGGCATCCACCCTTGAACCTTTTCTTCTTAAAGTATATTTACTTTACTAACTAACCAGTAGATGCGATGTCTTTGAACTATTTTGCCGTTTGTGTAAACGATGATATACCTCACACAACTACCTCATTGGTAAGGTTTTTAGTTCTCATAGGTATGTTCATATGGCCGTGAACATCTTCCTGGTTCTGCAAGAATTTGAGAGAACTATGCCCATGTGACACCCCAAACCCAACCGGGACAGACCAACCTGAATTCGAAGCGTTACATTAGCCACCTAAGTGGCTCTCTTGCTAACGACCTCCCAAGACACACCTCGACCTTATAACACCTCAAATTTATCCATTTATTAGTTATTGATTAATGCGGAAGCAATTTTTGAACCAATTTTAAACTTTTTCTAAGTAATTTGACTTAAGGGTATTTTTGTCTTTTAACCACCTACGATTAAACTAACCCGAATTTAGATCTATAAATTTATCAGCCCTCTTTTAGTCAATTTATGTAAGCCCTAAAAATTTCAGCTTAATCCGAGTCTATTTTCTATGTCTAATTCAAGTTTTATCATTAAGGACTAAATCGTAACAATTTCAAACTATCGGTACTACACCCAAATATTAAATTGAGTGTGTTTCTAACAAATTTTATCAATTACAAGTCTAATCCTAAAATTATCATTTAAGGCTCTAATTAGACTTATCAAGTTACAAGACTAATTTGTAATTTAAACGAACTAGAGAACCAAAATTCAAACCCCCAACAGTCCACTGCATTTTTTTGTGTGAAAAATTTGATTTTAAACTCAATTTTAATTATTTTAATGGCCAATTAAACCCGATTTAGCTACAATTAAATATCATACATATTCATACACTTCCAATTGGATTTAGTAACACCAATTAAGCCTCGATTAAATAGAATTAAACATTCAATTTCATGCATATCACCCACCGGTTAATTCAAACAAGTGGCGTACCTTAGTCGCTAGTAAACCACTCCATGGAAGCTTCATTTAAACAATGGTTAGTGAAAACATCATGCCTCACACACCGTGTTATCAATCACTGTGTTATCAAGTAACAATACATCGTAAAATATTTCAATAATCAAACTCAAACATGCATATATGATATTATAAAACCATCCAAAATTAAAAATGTCCAATGTCCAAGTCTAATTACAACCAAAATTAAACTAAGTCTCGGAAGTTCTACAATGCCCAATTAACATCTCTTAAACATGTAACTAAATCTCTATTGAGCCTTAATCTCTTGGAACTCTCTTGTTTGGCTCATCAGCTCCTCAATCCTGTTGGTTAACTGCACGAATGTGAGGGTGTGAGCTTAAAAAGCTTAATGAATGTTAATAAAACAACGAGTAAATTAACACCCAAATCATAATTAAATTGAAACCAATCAAATACAAATTTTCAATCACAATATGCTCAACATGTATCAAAAATCATAATTAATCATGGCATATAATCATCAATTTAGCATATAACAATTTATACATTTATATTGGCATATACAATCATGGCTTAATCGGGTGATTATACATCGGATAACAGATCTCCTTACTCCCAAGCAAAATCAGAATCAGTCCCGGATTGAGTGAGCCGAGGCCACACACTCCCTTATATCACCTCAAATTAGTCCCATTGAGTGAAGACACAAGCTCAACACTCCCTTATCTACTCCAAATCAGTCCACCTAGAGCCTCATTACTCACAAATAACATATCAATATGGTGAGTACTCACAAATCTTATGGCATGCCAACTATATCCAATGGATCCACCATGCTATATTGCCAATATAACCAATCAATCATAACATAATTTCAGTCAATAATGTGCTTAATTTAAAGTGCTAAAATGCATATGTGAATCATGTAACATAGTCATTTTAATATCAAGTTAAATCTAGCATACCAATTACATATTATCAATGTTTATTTATAAATTGAAATATTAACATACCATGTGTTAGGATCGACCCGATTAAGCAATAAATAAAAAAAATGGTGGAATAAATTGAGAAATTGAACACACAAATTTAACGTGGAAAAACCCTTCCAAAAAGATAAAAAACCATGGGCAAAGATAATTTTACTATAATGGCAAAAAAAACGAAGAGTACAAAAGATGGAGATAAAAACTAAACCCCAAAACCAAAAACAAAGAACCCTCAAAACGTAAACACAAAATTCTATAAATGTGTTATGAGTTGTAATATCTAATAGGTGTGTTTTCTAAGGTTGTAAAAGAGCCTATTTATAAGCTAAATTCATAGGTCAAATAATAATAAAATAATCTAAACTAATCAGTGTTTGATTGAAACAAATAAATAGAGTTTAACTAGAAGATTATTTCTCCAATTTGATTGAAATAGGAGTCATACTTAACAAATCTCCACCTTGACTCATATTTCCACAACGCCATCTTTGCCAAAGCCCGCCACGATCCTATCTTGAACCATGCAGGGAATTAATTGAGTCAAATTTGTGCTTAGAACCTGGAAGACTTCTAGCCTTCGACTTGTACACTGCCAAATCAAAACTAACCCGGGTTTGATTTTCACGAACACAGTGCTAAACTTTTCAAAACCTACATCCAAAAGAGAACCTCTCTTCAACGAAACGGTCATACATTTTTCCCTCCTATGACCAAGTTGCCTCTGTTCCAAATGAGTTGGCTTTGACTCTATAACGGACAAGGGACGTCCAATTTCACCAATCACTATAGAACCTTCCAGAATATAAAGACTACCAGTTCTTTTACCTTTTAACAAAACGAGAGCTCCACGAGATGCTTTAATGTCGCTCGACTCGATGTTGATTCTGCATCCTTTCAAATCTAAAATATTCAAGGAAATGAGAATCTTTCGTAAATCAATTACATTCCTGACATCTGAGAGTGTCCTAATAATCCCATCGTGTATCCTAATTTTAACAGTACTAATACCAATTACCTTACTAGATGAATTGTTTCCCATGCACACAACTCCACCTTCAATCGAACTGTATGTGGAGAACCATTCTCTATTGGGACACATATGGAAAGAACATCCTGAATCTAGGACCCACTTGGATGTGAGCTTGGAGTTATCGCTCGTTAACATTAACAAGAAATCATCACCGCTTTCATCGGCCAAATTAGCACCAGCTACATCTTCCTCGTTACTCTCAGCAACTCTTTTATTTCGTAGTTTATAACAATCTGCTTTGACGTGACATAACATTTTACAATAGCGACACCTTTTGTCTCGTTTCTTTGATGCTACCAAAATGAAGCTTGCTTATCTGCTTTGCTATCCAAACTAAACTTATTGTCGAGTTTGTCTCTACTCAACAAATGACCCTTTACATCTTCGAACGAGAGTTTGTCTCTGCCATAAATCAGAGTCTCCCTAAAAGACTTGTATGAAGAGGGTAAAGAGCACAATAATAGCATAGCTTGATCTTCATCGTTAATATGAACCTCAACATTCTTTAAATCATTTAAAAGAGTAATGAATTGATTGATGTGATCTCTAAGAATCTCACATTCGTTTATGTGAAACGTAAATAGACGTTGTTTCAACACTAAACGGTTAGCTAGAGACTTAGTCACATAAAGAGTTTCTAACCTTTTTCCACAAGGCGGATGAGGTTTTCTCCATCAATACCTCCTGCAATACCGTATTCGCGAGGCACAACTGGATTGCAGACAAGGCCTTTTCATCAAGATCTTCTCATTCTGCTTGATTTAAATTCTAGGCTTTTTCTTGGTAACAACCTTTTTCAAGCCAGCTTGAACTAGAATTGCCATCATCCGAACTTGCCACAGATTGAAATTTGTCTCACCATCAAACTTCTCAATTTCAAACTAATAAACCTCAATTTATTCATATTTTAACCTCATACTTTACTTATTTTTGGATGAATTTTTATTAGATTTGATGAATTTGATGCTCCTAATCCCTTAATTTCATTTTTTACATTCAGGAGAGCTTAGAGAGTCAAAAAGAATAATAAATGGACAAAACGAGACAAAATGGGCCTACCTTAGGAATCAACATGGCCTGGGCTATCAAACACAGCCGTGTGTCACGAGCAGAATCGAACACGGCCTGGATCAATGTACATAGGCAGACCACACGGCCGTGTGTAGTGAGCAGAAGTGAGCACGATCTAAGGAATCGAGCACGGGCGTGTCCTTGCCGTATCAAAGTTTAATCCTATTCGAAATAGGCTACTTGTGAGCCAAGAGAGGTGTTCCAAAGCCTATATAAACACCCTAAGCGGCAACCTAAAATGGGGAGGCCGAGTAGAAGGTAGAAAAACTCGAATACAGACCATCAGAAGCAGCTTAGGAGAAGGATCTCTATCAAGACTGAAGATCTCCCATCAAGTTCTCCCTATTTTAAGATGTTTTCCTCTATTAGTATGAACTAAATCCCTTAGATATATAAGGGGATGAAACCTATGACGGATCTTATTATTATTTGATTTATAAGATAAATAATTGTCCTTATTCTTAATTGTGAGTTCTTATTATTGTTTTGATAATTCAGGTTATTGATTCAAGTCTAATGTGCTTATTCAGAGGAGCAAAAGTCCCTGTTTAAGAGTAGATCAACACAATTAAGCGGAGTTGATTACAACCTTAGAAATAGGGCGACGAAAATCTGGGATTAAAGTCAAATCTAATAAGAGAATCCATAGATCGAGTTAATGCGACAATAGGGTTTTAATTAGAAAGAAATTTCAATTAATCAACCTAGAGTTAGTTGTTTTTAGTCTTGAAAAAGATATTAACATAAATCAGGGATTTCTACGGATTAAATCAAGTGAATAAATCATATGAATCAAAAGTAATAAGTGAAGTCTAGGTGGAGTCTTCCTTAAGTATTGCCTATCTCATAAAATTGTCTAAAGTATTTTCCAAATTCGCTCTCTGTCATGTTTTTAATTAAGTTTTAGTTTAAAAGAAATCAATCCAATTCTTAGACTAGATAATAAAAAGATAGTAATTACTAGTACTCTTGGTCCTTATGGATACGATATTACCGATCTTACCATAACTATACTATTGAACGATAGATGCACTTGCCTTTATTATGATCGTAGTTAGTTAGAGACACATCACAAACCTTGTTGCTGACATATCTGAATGGGTGATATATGAAAATTGAACTAGCTCTGATACAACTTGTTAGGATTGACCCGATTAAACAATAAATAAAAAAATAGCGGAATAAATTGAAAAATTGAACACACAAATTTAATGTGGAAAAACCCCTCCAAAGAGGATAAAAAACTACGGGCAAAGATAATTTTACTATAATGGCAAAAGAAATGAAGAGTACAAAAGATGGAGATAAAAACTAAACCCCGAAAACTCGAAAACAAAGAACCCTCAAAACGTAAACACAAAATTCTATAAATGTGTTATGAGTTCTAATATCTAATGGGTGTGTTTTCTAAGGTTGTAAAAGAGCCTATTTATAAGCTAAATTCGTATGTCAAATAATAATAAAATAATCTAAACTAATCAGTGTTTGATTGAAACAAATAAACAGAGTTTAACTAAAAGATTATTTCTCCCATTTGACTGAAATAAGAGTCATACTTAACACCATGAACCAAAAACTCCAACATACTTGCTTAGTTCACCATTATAATCAATTAAATCAAGCACATAAAATAACTAGATGCTCACTTACCAACACTTAACAAAAATTTCATCACTTAAACATATATCAATGATCTTGCAAAATTAACCAACCAAAACTCAATTAAATATTTGCAATCAGTAATTAATCATCCAATTAAGCATAAGTGAGGGTCAATTTACCAAATTGCCCTTTAATAACACTCACCACACAACTAACTCAACCACAACCAAGTGATCAACCAAGCAAATCAAAGCTTCAATTTTGATTAGCTCGATTCTCTTCAAGATTTGGAGCTTCAACAGAGATAAAATAGACATTACCACCTTTCAAAAGATATAATAAACACAAATTTCATCAACTAGGCTACATGAAATTCTCACTGTAGCCCTCCTAGTCACTTCCAAATATCAATATTAGACCAAGTAAACATATACTAAGCATCAATTTCACATTTAGATCAATTTCACAAAAATTTGAAAAATCGGTTCTTGGAGATGATGAAATTCGAATTTCTTTAAATTACTTTACAAAACATGTTTAATCTTGATAAATAAGATAAAAAACCTTCTAATAGATCCATTTTGAGTTGGAACATCCATTTATTTCTGGATTTCCTCTCAAAATTCAAGATCCACCATTAAAGCACCTTAAGCTTTTGAAGAAGATGACATTGATAAAAAAATCATTTAATTATTACTCAAATCATGTAAATATGCTTCTAGTCATCATAAAAATAAGTTTAGAAATAATAATTAACTTTGATTCATTCTAAATCTTTTGATTGAAAATCTTGATTTTAGAATCTTGAGAAATTTCAGAATATTTTTGCTACTTTTGTGAATAATTTTGGGTGAAAAGAGAATATTTTGAGAAGAAAATTTGTTGAATCTATTCTTTGATGATAGATATTTAAAACCATGTAAAGAAAATAAATTTTATAACTCTCTAATCTAATGTAAATGGTGTGAAAATAGGCTAGATGTATTGTGTTTAAAACTGAAACAACCCACAAAAAATTTAAAGATTAAGAAATTTGACCAATGGTCACTCCCACATCTCCATTACCAATTGATCATTTTCCTCTAAAATTCCAAATTTAAAGGTTTATTTGCCAAATAAATACTCCAAAATTTCCTTTATTTTACAATTAAATCTAATTTAATTAATATTTAAATTTAACTCAAATTAACCCCAATAAAAATTATTTTAAAATTCTTTTTGTCCCAAATTAATTATTCACTAATTAATTATTTAATTACTTTAAAATTAATTTTCAAAAATATTTTTATTTTTCGAATTATTGTTTAATCGATTTTAGATGAAATTGATCTCCTAAATTAAATTAAAATTTTACTATTAATCCAATAATTTCCTAAATTCACGCTCGAAACCAAAAAATATACCCGAAATTACTAGACTCGGTTTAGGGATATTAAACCCCAATAGTCTCCTCGAAGCGGCCCCACTTTACTCTCACATAGGTGACTTATGTTGCTCGGCTCACCAAAACACGCAATGGTCATTAAAAATTTTACTTAACCTATCTCACTTTAAATCATTGTTTATACCATAGGATCGGACTTGGGATAAAACCCCCCAGTGTCCTTACAAGGTCTATGTAATTAGTTTGTCCATTTGAATTTAGATCTTGACATCTCCAGTCAACTAGATTGGGTTTTCCTTCACATAATATCTTTTATTTTTATGAGTCTTAGTCACATTCCTTTCAATGTTTTATAAACATGATCTCAATTTAAGCCTTTAATTAGCGGATCCACAATGTTATCTTTTTTTTTTTTTTTATTTTACAAAATTAATAGAGATAACTCCATTTGAGATCTGTTGTTTAACGGTATTGTGTCGACGATGTATATGTCTCGACTTACCATTATACATTACGTTAGCAAGACACCCCCACACTTTCAAGTGGTTGTAGGATGCTTTTCTACCTTTCCATAACTCATGAAGTCTTGTCCCTTTTCCTGCGGAACACCTTATTTATAAGGTAAATAGTTGATAGAAAAGCTTCCCTCCGACATTTTCTGTGATAACCTAGAGCTTTCTAGCAAGGCGTTCATCATTTCCTTTAGAGTCCGATTTTTCCGTTCGGCTACTCCATTTGGTTGAGGAGAGTATGGTAGTGTTACTTCATGAATAATGTCATGTTGTGTACAGTATTCATCAAATGGTTCAACATATTCACCACCACGATCACTTCTCATCATCTTAATTTTTTTTATTAAGTTGGTTTTCAACTTCCTGCTTATAGAGAATAGATTTCTCTATAGCTTCTTCTTTACTCTTAAGCAAATATACGTAGCAATATTTTGTGTTATCATCAATGAAGGTAATAAAATATTTATTCCTTCCTCTCGTTTGAATAAACTTTAAGTTACAAACATCGCTATGTATTAGATCAAGTAGCTCTATGCTTCTTTCAACAGTTTGAAATGAAGACCTTGTTAATTTTTCCTCAACACATGTTTAACATTTATGATTATAATTAATGTGAAACGAAGGAATGTGTTGTAAGTTAATTAATGTTCGTAAAGTATCGTAATTAACATGTCTAAGCCTACCATGTCATAAATCAAATGTCTCAAGCATATAAACAGAGGAAGACGCGACATTCTTATTCATTGTTTTTGCTCTTATAGAGATTGCATTAAGTTTTCACATGTCATTTAATACATATCCCCTTCCCACAAACATACCTCCTTTAGACAAAACTAGCTTCTGAGATTCAAACATCATCTTAAAGTCGTGTACACTAAGGAGTGTCCCAAAAACAAGATTCTTGCATATGTTAGGCACATACAACACATTTTGAAGCTTGAGTTCTTTGCCAGAAGTCATCTTCAAGACCATAGTACCCTTCCCCTTGATCTTGGAAGTCACATCATTGCTCATATAGAGCTTCTCCCTATTTTCACAAGGCTCCAACTCAGAAAATGAGTCTTTGTCACAACAAATATGACGTGTGGCACCAGTATCAAGCCACCATTCTCTTGGATTTGAGACAACCATGTTGACTTCAAAAATCACAGCACATAAGTCCATATCTTTCACAGCATTGGTGGGAGTTTCTATTTTCTGTTAAGATTTCAGAAACGAAACCAAAATTAGAAAAATTATCAACTTTTGTTAGACGATATGAATTTAATAAAACCCGGAACAAAAGTTTACAAGGTCTAATAGAAAGACACAATAAAAAAATACACTAGGTAGGTAACCCTGAAAGAGAGGTGGTGCACTTGGCACGCTTAAATACCAAGTCTTTCAAAGAACTAATCCTAGACATGCACTCTCATATTGTCTTTTTAATTCACCATTGATATTTTTTTTTTCTTTGATGTCACAATTTTAAAGCTACAATTTAAACTTTCACAATTTAAAGCCACAACAAAGACCACAATAAATATAAATTTTAATTTCCAATTTATATTACCCTTTGATTTTGTTAAAGGACATAATTAAAATTTTAAAACAAAATCAAAATCAATTATATTAAGCGGTAGGATTAAAAATCGAAACAAATTTATTTAATTAAATGTTATTTGGAAACAAAATCAAAATAAAATCTGTTAAACGACGGGAACAAATCCCGAAACAGAATTATTTAATTAAATCTTGTTTGGAAACAAAATCAAAATAAAATCTATTAAACAGCGGGAATAAATCCCGAAACATAATTATTTAATTAAATCTTCGTTTGGAAACAAAATTAAAACCTGTTAAACAGGGGGAATAAATCCCGAAACAAAATTATTCAATTAATTCTTGTTTGAGAACTAAATCAAAATGGAATAAAATCTATTAAACAGCGAGAATAAATCCCGAAACAGATTTTATTTAATTTTTATTTTTATTCTCAAGTAGAATACGTTTTTTTCTTCGCCTTAATGTCTCGTTCGAATCGGATTAGAGAATTGTAAAATAATAAAGGATATGTCTTAAGATTGTTGAATAAAACACATTAGCGAACAAATATAAATATTTATATAAAATACAAGATCTAAACAAATAATATAAAAAATTTTAAATTTATGTAAAAACACCAAATCTAAAACAAAAACAATAAAAAATTAAATAAATATTTAAATTTATTTAAAACTTTATTTGAAAACAATTAAATAAACAAGATCTTTTGAAATACCAGAAATGGAATAAAGGAATCGAGTTTTACTAGATGTTAAGGCATGCTTTCACAGCTTCCTTAAGATAGATTTGGCTGCTCCTATAGTACTTGGAACGTTGGTCGACTGTCTCCCATGATACAACAACAAAATGATCATGGCAATAGTACCTTTGCAGTGATCAACGAACAAAACTTTGCCTTCTTCCACCACCGAAACATTTGAAAATTTGGAGAGAAAAAGAAAAGAATTTTTGAAAGTAAAAATTTCGTTATGTGTCTTTGTAAAGAATTCTACAATATTTTTAAGCTTTTATAGGCATTCAAAATAGATGAATTCTGGAAATTTCCATGAATAAAGATACAAATATGAAATAAAGGAGCCTTTAAATCAATTTGAATAAAATCAAATCAAAATGAAAATTAATTTGGTTGGAATCAAATAAAATAGAAATAATTGTCCAATCAATCCGAACATTTCGCATTGCCCACATGGGTATAGATCTACACCCTCTGCACACAAGGCAATATTTCAAACTTAGTCATTCAACAACTTTTAAATGGGTTCTCATATATATACATATCTCACACTTGATATTTAACCAATTTGGAATCTAAGCTTTTCTTTTCCTTAACAAATATTCACAAGTAGCTTACTTTGACCATCAATTTCTCATTCATAACTTAACTATTTTGAGCATATGATATACCATTGTAAATATCTTATAGAGTAAGAATATAAAACCATAATTTTATGATTCAACTATCCCCTTTACCAATAAAAAATATGCCTCAAAGTTTACAAAAAAGTACAAATTTTCCTACAATTATTTTACCTAACTTTTTCCATTCAAAGAAAGCCATGTTTTTATTAAAAAGAAAAGCACGTTTAATTATCAGAAGCTACATCATTCTTGAACGACCCATATATGGCATGCCACGCCCATGACCTAGGACCAGTCACTAGATGTGCTTATCGCTAGGTTAAGTTGGCTTATGCCTTATATCCATGTGATATTAATTCCTGTATAAGTCTACGTATAACTTAAAGTACTATTCGATAAATTAAAAAATTTTAAATGTTAAAAATTTAAGAGTTGAATTTTAATATTAAATTTTAGAGGTATTGAATTTATGCTAGGAAGTTGTTTTGATATATTAAAAATAAGTACCTTGTTTGATAAAATTAAATTTTATTTTTAAAATTATTTATTTCTTAAATTTAATCTTATTAATATAATTTATTGCTTTATTTTGTATGATTTTGGATAAAAGTACAGATATTAATTTGAATATTTCACTTTTTTAAAAAAATCATTTATTTCAAATACATATTTTAAATAAAATTAACTTAATATAATATTTTCAACTGAAAAGTAACTATCTAAATACTTTTTGTTAAAAATTCTATTAATTAAAATTATCAAACACATTTAAAAATTAAAGATTGAAGTTTTATTTTCAATGAAATGCAAATTTTCAATAGCTTATCAAAAACACCGTAACTATTAGATTTGTTATATTATTTTGTTAATTTTTAAAATGTTATTTTTGTTTATCATTTAATAAATTTATATATTCTCTTTTATTAAAATTTAGTTCAGCTTTTTTAATATTTAAAATTCAGTATTTTATATTATTTATAGTTGATCTTTTGCAATATAATATATAAAAGAAAATACTATATTATATTATTATAAAGGTTAAAATATGTCATTAGTTCTTGTACTTTTTAAATTTTAGTAATTTAGTCCCTATACTTTTATTTCTAAGAATTTAATGTTCTTACTTTTCAATTTTAAAATTTAGATCCAATCATTAACAACGTTAAATTATTTTTGTTGAATTTGTTGGTGTTACATTTTGAAATTAAAAAAAAAAGACTAAATTTGACAAAAAAAATTTAACAGTATAGCAGTTGGACCTAAATTTTAAAATATGAAAAATATAGGGACTAAATTCACGGAAATAAAAGTACAAGGATTGAATTCTAAATTTTCGAAGATTACAAAAGTTTATGGCATATTTTAACTTATTAATTATAAAACTACAAAATATGATAGATCAAGTGCAAATCTTAAATATTAGAGTTGAAACTTATTTTATAGATCTCATTAAATGTTCTGATTATATTTATTCTTTCTAGCACAATACTTAGAATTACCCATAACTCTTCTCTAACTCATAAATAGGAGGATAATGCGTTTCAGCACACTCGAACCTAGTGGCGAAGCCAAGGGGTAGGCAAGGGCCCTGAACCCCTAAAATGGAAAATTTTTCATTTAGACCCTTTATAGTTTATAAAATTTTAAATTAGTAATGGTAAAATTGCACTTTGGCCCCCAAAATAATAAAATTTTGATTTAATCCTTTAAAAATTATAAAGATATAGACAATTAAAATGGTGAAATTGCATTTTTACTATCGTAAAAATATACAATTTAATTTCGGCCCCTCCCCCCAAAAAAAAATTTCCTAGCTCCGCCACTACTCGAACACACATATTACTTTATTGGTAACAATACACATATTGATCAAATTAAGACTCAATCCACAAACTAAACTAAGTAACTTGTAAACAAACCTACCACTCCCTACTATTCTATGCGTTATGGGCATGCCATTCAAAGTCATCATAATTTTGCATTACAAGTTTGTCCCCTTAATTTGATGCACCTCATCATCTCATTTCTTTAAAATGACTAAATATTAATAATATCCTTACGATTATCTTTAGTATGCTAAGGATTAGGGAAAATATAATTTTATTAGGTATAGTATTAGATAGGAAATTACATTAGGAGAATTAAAATGAATTATAAATTTTAAAAGAGTTAAAAGTGCAATTTCACCTTTATATTATCAAGTAATTTTTAAAATATTAATGGTTTAAATGATAATTTTATCATTTTCATAGTCAGGTAAGATACTACCAGAAAGTGGGGCAATTTCATATATATATATATATATATATATAAAATTCTTGAATAAGGTGGTGTCAAACTCAACTGGATTATCAATTCCGTTAGAAATTATGAGAATTTTTTTGTAATTAAAATAAGTAATATTATTTAAGGATATTTTAGTCTTTTCACTTTAAAAACCAAGAAAAATATATATTATGGGATTTGAAATCAAGTGCATTAGTAAAACCTATAATTTATCACTCAATTAAAGCTTTATTTTGACGTTTCTATACATTTTAATTTTATCGTGCATACTTTACTATATCTATCAGTTGAATATATTAATAATGTATTTGATTGAGTTGGTGTCACAAGTTAACTCGACATCAACTCAAGACTTATGACAACACCATAATTAACAATTTAATCTATTTTTTTATGTTAATAACATAAATATTTCATATGTTATTATTAATTAGTTTTAAACCATACGTTTCGGGCAATTTACCAATTAGTTTTAAACCATACGTTTCGGGCAATTTACCGATAAAGGCCCTTTTTTCAAAAATTACGGAAATAAACCTAGTATTCAATTATTTACCTGGAATGGGCCATTTTTCCTTAAAGCGCGTCCACGTCAGCGCGATATCAGGGTATGTGGCAGGAAAACGCATCCCTAGAGAGCGTTTTTGCCACATCAACAGAAAACACTTCCTTAACCCGTGTTTTCTGTGTTTTCAAAAAAGGTCATTTTTTAAAAAACACTTTGAGCGTTTTAACCCGTGTTTTTTTCCAAAAAAAAAAACTATTCTCAAATTTAATTTTCCAAAAAGGTCATTTTTTAGATATTATAAAAATAGACTAAATTTTTTAAAAATTTATGAGAATAAACTTTTATAAAGGCTCAAAGTGACAACACTATTTTTTTTAAGGTGTCATCAATTAATATGGAAATATAACTTACAAAGCAAATCTTTATATAAACCCAAAGTCTCATTTTCCTTGTTTTCTTTAGCAATGTGGGATATGAGATATGTGTATATATAGACTCATGAATAGTTTTGCAGCTTATTCCTAAACAATGTGAGATTCCTTCCTCTTTTAACTAACAATATGAGATTAAATGTTACACTATATTTGATATTTTTTACTTAGAGTTTAAATTTTTTACATTATACAAAATATGAATATATAAGATACATTATTATTTTTATTTAAAAAATATATTTATTATTGAGATTCTAATTTCATCAAAAAAAAAAAACTATGGCAGCTGGTAATATAAGTAAAACTAAGCTGGTAATATAAGTAAAACTAAGTATAATTAAAATTAAACCAAAGATAAATGAAGCTGCTTAATTAGTAAAGTCAACTCTTTTTTCCTTAAAATTCTAGTATTCTTTAGTGATTAATAATTATGCTCCTTCACATGTGTAATGATTCAATCCTCAGAATAATAACTAGGCGTTGACAATAAGACAAAAGAAAAAGAGAAAAAAAGGCGTTCAACAAAACATGTTTCTAAAGCTACTACATGTTTTTTTTTTTAATCATCATTTGTCAACCTTTGATTGCTTCTTTTTTCCAGCCAATAGGTTTGATTGGCTTTAATTTAATATAATCACAACCAAATTAATTGGGTAAAATCAATAGAATATGCCCAAAACAAAAGTTAATTGACTAAATAGATCGTTTCTTTTTTAATTTAGTTGGACGAGCTTTTCTGTTAGACGCGTTTTTAATAATTACAAAGAAAGTATGTTCAGTTGGATACACTTATCTTGACATGTCATCAGAAAAGTTCATCTAATTAGGCGCGCTTTTACATTATTGTGAAAAAAGCACATGTAACTGGACACGCTTTCACACGCTCTCTCTAAAAACGACATATTTGACCAATTAATATTTTTTAATATAAATGACTAATTTAGCCAATTAAAATTCCTTCACAGATAAACTAAAGCAAGATTTATAGCATGAAATATATAGTAGTATTAAGATGAAAAGAGCTATTATAGAAAACATTTCACTTTAATTTATTTACATATTTATTTTTGAATTTATTATTATTATAAATATAATGCATGCATAAACACAATATAAATATATATATTTGACCAATTATAATATAGAATCAAATTAATATAAAGCACAACGGATGAATAACCGATAAGAACCACACCAAATTAGGAAGAACTAGACTAAACCCAAACATAGCATATACACATGGTAAAACTTAGAATCACCATCATAATTGCTATGATAAGACTCGAATTTAAGTACTCAATAATCCAAGACATTCGCCTTAGCCAACAAGTCAAGGCCTTATTAACATTTACATAATCTTTAATCTAGAGGCGAAGCCAGAACAATTTTTTAGGGGGGCCGGATGAAATTTTAATTTTTTATAGTTTATATCTTTATAATTTGTAAAGGATTAAATCAAATTTTTATAATTTTAAGGAGGCAAAGTGCAATTTTACCTTTACTAATTTAAAATTTTTAAAAAATTTTAAGGGCCTAAATAATAGTTTTATATTTTAGGGGGTCGGGGCCATGCCAGCCCCTAGCTTCGCCCCTGCTTTAATCCAATGTTAAGGTGATTTTTTTATTATATTTATCGAAATTTCAATTTCTTTATACAATGAATTTAGAAAACGACTTTCATTTTTAACAAAATTTTAAAATTCACAAATATATTTATTTAGGTAAATATAATAGATAATTTCAAAATTTTATCTTTAAATACATATTTAAGTTCCACCTAAATAGGTGGATTTTCAAAATACCTTCCATTAAATACATATAGTCCTGCTATACAATAAAAATACACAAACTCCAAAAATGTAAAATCTTCTAATTCCAATATTATATTTTTTATTATTAAAAATATTTATATTACATATTTTTATATGATTATTTTAATATCATTATTCTTCTTTTATAATTTCTTTTATCGTATGAAATTTTAGTATCTTAAACTTTTTAAAATATTATTTATCCAAACTAAGGTAGCAAGTATCCTATCGGTTTAGTATTGGTATATATTAGTATTAATATATTTTAATGTATTATTTCGAGTTCATCGATGTTTTAAATATTTTCAAATATATATTTTAGTTTAATAAATTATATATTTTTGATAAAAATAAATTATTTATTATATACATGCAAATATATCTCAATTACATTAATATAAATATATATTTATATGTAAATATACATTTTAAATTTATTAATCTAGTTCAATAATTTCATTTAATAATTATTAATTTTAAATGTAATTGTAGAAAAATTAATACGGTTAAGATAAAAAATTTAAAATAAAAAAAAAAAAAACTTTGTATCAACCGGTATGTACTAGTACAAGTGGGTATCGACTAAAATGGGTTGAACCTCACCGAAATGGTCAAAAACACATTGAAACTTCGATCAAAATAAAATATAGACTTTTTGATATCGGTTTAAGATTATAACAATATGTATCGCTTGATTCGGAATATTTATATTTAAAAGAGAAGAAAAGAAAAATGGAGTTTCTAGATGAGGATACTTTTGTCCAGGATAAATGATTATTTTTAATATTTTTAATATTTTTATCAAAGTACAAATGGGAATCTTCTATAACAATATTGATAATTGTATTTTATTACCCACTTGCCCTTCAACCTCCTTTTTCTTATTTGCCTTGAAGGTTGAGATTGTTTATATAAATTAACCCACCCCTTCACAGTCGTTTAAACCCATCCTTTTCTCCCCCCAAAAACTCACCTGAGAAACAAAGCAGGAAAAGAAAATATGAGTTGCAAGGTCAGCGCCTTTTGCATGATCCTCTTCCTTCTCTTCTTCACACTGTCTTCTGCAGCTGCTGCCGCTCGCCCACTTCAGCATCCCAATCCCAACACCCCAATCCAAACCCAGAATCCGGTATATCTATGTTTTTATCTTTTAATCTGCTTAAAAAAACCCTTTTTTTTTTTTTCAGTTTGATTCGGTTCATAATATCATTTTTCTCATGAATTGCTTGTGAAAACATGTCAGGATACGGAAACAAAGAGGGGTGAAGTGGATGATGATATCTGCCGAGGAATTAAAGAAGAAGAAGAAGAATGCTTGATGAGAAGAACACTTGCAGCTCACGTTGATTATATCTACACCCAGAAAGCAAACCCTTGACAACCTCTCTTTTTTCATATTTATTTCATAAATCATATATACTTTTTTATCAGGTTTTAGTTGGAAAAATATAGTGGTTTGTTCTTCTTTTTTTCTTGTAGGAGAACTTCCCTAGTTGTTAAACCAGTATTGTAATACATGGCATAGAAGGAAGATACTAGTGAATATTTTATTTTATACGTTACAATCATTTTAATTACCCAAAGATTTATTATGTATAATTATAGGAAGGAAAGGCAAATTAATGGAATATAGGCGTGGGTTTGGTTCGGATTTATGTATTTTATATTTTCTAAACTCGGTTAGATTTAAAATATCAGTTTAAAATTTTGTATAGTTAACATTCCATTTATATTATTTTTTTAAAATTTTAAATATATATTATTTTTAATTTAATATTTAATAATTTTATATATTTTTATTTATTAAAATTTAATATATAGTAATTTTAATAATTTTAATGTTTACATCATAATAGTAATATTATATACTATTATAGATTTAACTTTTATGTGTTATAATTTTATAATATATAAATATAGCACAACATAAAACATTATTAACTTAAAAATGGATTGGGTCGGGCCGAGCTCAGAATCTCGAATGTTCAAGCATAAACTTAAATAGGCTTAAATTTTATGTCCAAGTCCATTTTTCGGGTTTAATATTTTTGCCCAAATCCTCCCAAATATCGGGTTCGGGTCGGGCTCAACTAAAAATTCAGGTCCGTTTGCTAGGCTAGGGCTCTACCCAAAATGGGCCTAAAATTTGTCCAAGCCTAACCTAGATAAAATGCTAAAACACTGGTCGACACCGCTTATATTAATTTTTATATTAATTTTTATATTAATTTTAAAATATATATAATTCATCAAAATACTAAAACATCAAAATAAATATTTCTCAACAAATTGAAAATAATTTTTAAAAATATTTATACTTAAATAACACTAAAATAGATACAACTTAACAAGCAAATGCCTCTAAAATAATAACAAAATTAACAAATATCTTTAAAATTATAACAATTAACAATAAAATAAGTTTTATACAATATCCAAACAATAACAACAAAATAGTAGCAACATAATAGTAAAATTGTAGCAAAATAGGGAGAAAACAATAAGAAAAATATTTAAAAAATAGATTTTTTCTCTTTTAGTGAATTCGAGCGGGCCCAAGCCAAAAATGTCTTACCCGAGGCCCGACCCTTTTTAAAAGGGTCTTATTTATTTTGCCCAACCCATTTTTGGGTCTATACTTTTACCCAAATCCTCCCACATTTTGGGCGAACCTTCGAACCGAATGACCCAACCTATGAACAGATCTATGCAATAGGGACCAATAGGAAAATTATCCCTTTTATTTACTTCAAGAGAACAATAATGCAGAAAAGGCTTTGCCAAAAACTATAAATATTAATGGAAGGAATGATTATTCATAATTAAGCATGCCTTGGAGTTTGGACAATCCTTCTTGCATGCTCCTATTAAAAGTATTAATCTACTTTGTCAAAAATTTAAAATTTATGATATAAACTTTTTTTTTTTTTGGTAATTGATTACATGTTAGATGTTTGACATATTTTATTAATATTTTACAAAATGAAGATAGGATTTTATACTTGTTTTCGATAAATAAAAGTTTAAAATAAAATTAAATATAATAATATAAAACCAATGTAATTAAAAATAGAGATAAACATTAAATTTATACATGAACTTTCTTTTAGTATACAATTTGATACATGAATTTTTATTTGGTGCAATTGTATAAATGAAACTTGTATTGTCGTTCATTTATACATAAAACTTTTATTTTGATTCAGTTGTGCACCTTTAAAAACATGAATTGTAATACCACATAACCGATCTAGACGACAATGCCAAGCCTAAAGAGTTACAACGAATAACAATCAAAACACATTCTACAATTTATATGAAAACTCCTTTAAAGTCATATCAAGTTTTAACAAAGACAAACCAGTAATTTGTGATTGTCATCCAACTAATTGAAACTACAAAACAACTAACATTATTAATAATACTAAACGATGTAAAACGCATAACCGAGCTCCCCATCCGCCAACCCGTTCAAGTCTGTGATTTACCTGAAATTCATTTAACAGTAATTGAATTAATATATCGGAAATGAACCAACTATTTACATATTCAATAGGGCATCAGTAAAACCAAGACATCCAAGTGTAGATGTTGACTCAGGATCAGGAAACAGTTCATTCAGTTACAGATCAGAATCATACAGACATATAACAATTTAGACTGTAGTCAGAAACAGAGCAGGATTGAATAGGTACAATTACTTAATACCAGCCACTACACATCATCTCCGACCAACCCAACACACCAAATAGGGTATTTATTACCCTTCTAGCCCTACACACCACATAGTGTCAGTCTGACACGTTTCAGAGAATGCAGTTTAGCTGCTAGATCAGAACATAGATACCAGTAATTTAACCACTATTTCATAACAGAATACTTTCTCCTGATTCAATTCCCACCCGATGCATATGCAGACTTCACATGGCAGTTAATACAGAGTTTTATGCGAATACTCAAATACGCTCATACTCGAATACAGTAAATCAATTGCATTAACATTAGTCAAACACAATACCCACATTGATAATCAGTACTCAAGTTTCATATAATAGAATATCAGTTCATATAGTCTAATTTTTTCAGGTTCAAAATTGTGAAAACGACCAAGTAGTTTTCGGAACAACGTAGAAGATTTTCGAGGCTTGTATTTGGTTCAAACAGAAACTTTTCAACACAAGAAAATCATAAATCGCATAATAATTACCTCCGCACCACCATAATCACGAATCTAGGACGTTAGAGGATCGTTATCTTTAAGACCTTACCCTAAGGACAACAACCGGACATATAATCAAAAGTTTCGAACCATTTACACAAAAACTACACTTGGCAAGGAAGGTAACAACTATTGTTTTCCAAAGTTGAACAACTGAGCGCAAGAAATTAACAGAACACAAACTTACCCGACAATGGTAGCAAACAAGATGTATGAATCTAAGTAGTGATTGAACGAAAAAGAAAAAGAACTCAAAGGGAAAGAGACGAAGAAAGAAAGAAGAAAAGTAAAGTAAAGAAAAAAAATGGAAAGGTAGGGAGAAGAAGAAACGTTTAATTTAATTTAACCACCGACCAAAACTCCGACATTAAGTAAAAATATTATCTGATGCACGAAACTTGAACACAAGACCAAAGGGTATACAAACGCTTAACCATTGAACCAACATGCTCATTCTTGACACCGATTCAGATATAATTAAATCTAAGTCAATGGCTCAGGAATAGAGGTTAGTTCAAATTAAAATAGCAAAACCTCTAAAACCACATCTCAAACCCCTGACCTCAAACACATAAGCATAACACATAACCACAGATACAAGGACTTAATTACAATAGAATCCAACAATCAAACACTCAAATTTTTGGGGCGTTACATGAATACATATATTGTTAACCAGTAAGGTGAAGAAAGGAGGAAGATGGTGGTTGAACGAAGGAGAGCGGAGTGAAGGCTAGAAAGAAATTTTGGTTTTGGGAAGCGTTCGGGGGATCAGAAAGAATGAGTGTTTACATGTGTCTGTATGAGCTGTTTGCATGGTCCTTTTATAGTGGGGTTTGGATACGTGTCCTAATGTCACTGACTTAGAAGTTTGATTTGATACTTTTGGTAACGACAGTGATGCTACGTCATAGGATGAGACATTTTAGGGTGATTAGCGATTAATTACCCTGGCCTCCACATGGTTATTATATATTCTTAATAGAGGTGTCTCTTGTCAAATTTCGTTGAGTTGAGGTTCGTGAACTAACCCAAGGTTTGTAGTGTCACTGATTTCATTGGGAGACACGTGTCTAGTCCCATATGGGTATAATGTGAGGTTTGCAAGATATGTTGGGAGATTCATGAGGTTTGCTACATGAGGTATACCACACGTTTATTTTCATATTATATTAATATAATTGTTTATGTATGTATTATCCAATATAAAATGGTGCCAATTCGATATTGTTGTTGGCAATTTTTGAAAATCGAATCAAATCAAAATTTTATATATAAAATCGTACAAAATCAAAATCCGTATATAACATTATATACTAAATCAAAATCACGTATAATTTTGATATTTAACCCTAAAATATATTATTTATAATCTATAACTATAATTAAAAGCTATCACCAAGCATCGGGGTTGCTTAGATTTAAAATTTGAAAGGATGATATTAGGACAAGTAAGCAGTGTCATTGATTAATGTTTTGTAGTTAATTTAGATAAAAATGCAAAAATATTTAATTTAATTTAGAACATGATTTTCATTCACGTTATACATATTTAAATCATTTATATTTATATTATATATTAAAATTTATTTTTATAAAAGTGTTGAGTATAATGATGAATTAATTTACATTTTCAAGAAATAAAATTTAAATTCAATTTAAAAATGACATTGTTGAGAAGGTACGCCACAAACCATCAAAAAATAAAAACTATATCTTCATGAACTATAAACTAGACATGAAAACACATTACTCGCTAAATACACGATTTTTTTTTTACCTAAATTACTACTTTTTAGTTTTAATAATTTATTTTACCTTTTTATGGTATTTAAAAGAATTATTTATATGTTATCTTACGAGTTGATTTAAGATTCATATTTAATTTGATTGAAATAAATTAAAAGATTAATTGCTAATTTATTATTGCTTGGTGTTTCTAATATGAATTTTGAGTATGGTATTTGACCTAGAAAATTAAATTAAATAAATTTATTTATTAATTTTTTTTAGTTTAGAAGATTCCAAGTATTTTATCTTTTAAAAGTTTTCAACTAGTTTATTTAATTTTTAAATGATGTATTTAAAAGATGTTAACTTATGAGTTATTATTAGAACATTCTAAAATATTATTTTATTGATTAGTTGTTTTATTTATATGATTAAATTTTACTTTTTAAGATGTTTGGCTGCTATATTTAAATTTTATAGTTATCTATATGATAACTCAAGAGTCCATTTGAAATTTATATCGACATAATAAAAGAATCAAAGTTAAAAATATTTTATTAATGTTTGAAATATTACGTTTTAGTCACTTACGTTATCGTATTATAGTCATTGAGATTTAATTGTCGTGACAGTGTAACGCGGCAACGAAAATTTTAGGTTAAATTACACAATTGGTCCCTATATTTTTTTCATTTTGAGTAACTTTTTATTTTCTTTATTTTCCATTTTTCTTGTTCTCTCTTTGTTTTCCTCCTTCTTTATTTCTTTTAAAGTAGTTTTTCTATGTTTTTCATTTGCTAAAACTAGTCTCTATACTTTTATTTTTTTGAGAAATTTAATTTTTTCTTTTTATATCTTTATTTTTCTTTTTTTTTCTTCCCTGTTATTTTTCTCTCTCCTCATATTCTTCGCTACAGAAACATAATATTTGCCCAACAAATAAATCAAGTCCTTGTTTCTTTTACATGATTCCTAAATTGAATTTCACTCAAAACCGAATATCAATTATTCTTAATCAATTCTCGACTTGAATATTACCTAATTTTGAAACTAAAATTGGATCGACTAATCAATATAAAAACCATATTCTTAAGCAAATCTAAACATAAATTGAAATCTTTATATTCAAAATAATTTTTTTCCATTTATAAACTTTTACAAAATCGTATAGATTATTTCTTTCATTTTCTTTTATTTTTTAATGAATAAAATTAACCAAATGATAAAATTGATCTAAACTTTCTTGGATATCACAAGCAAGCTTGATTTGAAGCAGAGCATGGATGAACTGAAGAGATAAAGGGAGTATGGAAGCAAATTGGTTTGGGTAACGTTGAGAGTAAGTTTCATATGGTGGTTGTAAGGCCCAATTTTTTAAAAAAAGAAATACGGGCCCAATAAAACAAAAAATAAAGGCCCAAATTTCCACTAGGCCCAATATCCTAGGGTTTACTTCAGGGTTTCAGAAACCCTAACAGACGCCTAACGCCGCACGACGTTCACAGCACCCCTTGCGCCGCATCGTGCGCCACCAGGACACCAGGCCACCACGCCACGTCCGTATCCAGCGCTAGCACATCTCTGCAAAGGGGAAAACAGTTGTAAACAATAAGGCTATAAAGCCATAACAAATCTGTAAACAGAGGGGATCTAGGTTTTTTTTTGAGAGATAAAATAGAAAGAGAACATTTGTAACAAGGGATTTCAGAGAAATACAAAAGAAACACAAAGGTTTCGTTTTTTTTTTTTTTCCTTTTCTGTTTTCACTTTTATTTTTATTTTTTTTTCCGTTCGATTTATTTTGGGCTTTCTTTTTTAAAAATATAGGAGTTTTTAAAAAAAAAAAAAAACTTACCTTTTTTCAGATTCTACCAATCGTGGAGTGGCGGTGGCCATGCATGCAGTGATATTATTGGCTGGGGCTGACCGGACAAGGCCGGCGTCCATCGGTGGGAGAGAGGCTTTGAGAGGTTTTTTTTTTTTGCGTTTTTTTTGAAGGGAAGGGGGTAAATGAATTTTGGAGAGGTTTTTTTGGCTTTTATAACAAAAGACTAAAGCGGCGCCATTTTGAGCCTTAGGGTCGAGGCCAAACGACGTTGTTTTGGTCCTCGACCAAGAACCCGACCATACGTGGGCTAGGATCCGCGTGTTTTGCTTTGAGGGGCTAATTGCGCGTTTAGCCCCTCCGCTTTTTACTAGTTTTAAAATCAGGTTTTTTTCCCCTTCCGATTTGACCCCAAAAAGTTTCTTTTGATTCCAATTAAGCCCCCAGTTAAGTGCGGCGTTTTGTGCAGTGGGATTTATTGCCCTTTTGGTCCCTCCAAGTTGCGCGCATTTTTCAATTTCATCCTTTATCATTATTCGTTTTTAAATTTGGCCTCAGATATTCTGTTTTTATCCCAATTTAGTCCTTTTTTCGTTTATTTTAGCTATTTTACCATTAAATTAGTTTTTTTAAATTTTTTTACTTTATTTTCTATCTCATTATTATTATTATAACCATATTATTTCACATTATTATATTATTATTATTTATGGTTATTATATATATATATATATATACTGTTACTTACTACTAGTTATTATTATTGCTATTATATCTATTATGGTTACTTCTACTAGTATCTTATTATATTTATCATCTATATATATATTTACTATTATTATTAAACTACATACCTTTATACCTATTTGTTATACATAGATATTTTATTTTCTTTCAATTATTTGATATATTTAGTATTTCAGTAGGTGCATGTTTATATGTACATTACTTTTTATTTTTTTTATTCTGTCTGTTACTTTTATTTTTGTTACTAGGGTTATTATTACTTTTATTTTTTTATCAACGTCATCATTGCTATTTTTATTTTTTATTACTATTATGGTTTATCCTTGTTTCCATCATTTCACATAGATCGATGATTTCGAATTGCCTTTTTACCATCTTTTGTTTTTTATTATTATTCCTTTTTTTCAAAATTCATAAGAAAGGGTTTCATAAAGGTAATTTTGTGTGTTTGGAAGTTCGGAAAATCGTGCCCAATCGTGCTGGGCTTCGATTTTTTTGTTCATCTAGATCACTAAATGTCCTTTAAACATTTCGATTGTTTTGAAAATGAGGCAATGTTTCGTGTTTGGAAGTTCAAGAAATTCGTACCCAATCGTGCTGGGTTTCGATTTTCTGTTCATCTAAACAACGAGATATCCTTCACAAAATTTTTCATCGTATTTCTTAAATAAGGGCAATATTTCATGATTGGAAATCCAAAAATCGTACCCAATCGTCTTTGGGTTTGGTTTTAGTTTTAGCCAAATAGTGAAATCCCCTTTTCAAATTGCACTCCACGTATTTTGGAAATCATAAAATGATCTTGGGATCGAGAGTTTGAAGCATCGTGTCCTATCGTGCTGGACATGATATTTCGGCTTTTCGGAACAAGAGAGTTTTGATATTCCATACGAATCATCCAAACATTTTTTTCATACTTTAAAATATTTTCTAAGTTTCGATATTAAGGACATTAATCAATCAACACGGTACCAATTTTGGGCGTTAGAGGTGTTAATCCTTCCTCGTATGTAATCAATCTCGAGCCCATTTTCTTAAAATTGTGAGACCAAAATATTTTCTAAAGTGACCCAATCACACTTCAAAAATGATTGGTGGCGACTCCATTTTCCTTTTTAAAAGTCGGCCCGTTTTCAAACAAAAAAATGGTTTCGACAGCTTGGCGACTCCATCGGGACGTTAAGAGAGTCAAGCCAGTAAAATTGGTTGATTAAGTGTCCTTTTATCAAAAATTTTTCGTTGTTCGATTGCATGAGTCGTGTCGCGTCATATGTCTCGCTTTGGTTTGTGAGACATGGAATATTTTTGGCATCCATATTGCATGACCGTGTGGTCACACCCTTAAGTGGGAGCGAAACTATGCCTTCGTGAGGTTTTCACCTCCGCATGGGCTAGGGGACCGCTTAGGAATACATCCGTACTTATGGTTCCGTGAGGTTTTCACCTCCGCATGGCCATAGGAAATGTATTCCCGAACCGAACTCGATCTATATGAGCCTATAATGGGTGAGGATTGAGGAATCTGCTGGTTCGGTACCCTTTTCTTTCTAGAATCGAACCACATATAGTGAACCTTAGAGCCCACCCTAGGTAGAGCCAGCTAAACCTTAGTAGCTACCGATGTAATGGTTAGACATTTTGTTTACTTGCTTTGGTTACTTTTATGTGATCTTGACTCGCTTTATTTTGGTCATATTTGCATGTCATTTCATACTTAAAAGGCGCCGATTCTGTTTTAATTACTAAGTTAGAATACTTGTTATGGGGACTGATTCCTTGATAAAGTAGAGGATAATGCGTTGCATGCGATATGGTCGAGAAGACATGACTTGAGAAGGGGATAGCCTAAGCTCAAGGCTACACATCGAATTATTGGACTTCACTCGTATTAGCGTGACACAAAATGAGCTACAAGAACTAAGAGATATATGGGCTGGTTGGGATGAAGCAACTAGGCAACCGTTTCTACACTAATTATGGTGATCTACCTTACTTACTCGACATCGAGTAGACAAGCACTTGTTTCTGCTATGACTCAATATTGGAATCCCGCTTATACCGCTTTTACGCTTGGGGAAGTAGACTTGGTACCTACCGTGGAGGAATATACTGACTTTGCTTCATGATCAAAGGGCTCAGTCGACAAAATTTACTTGTGGTCGCTAATGCACCTTCTTTTGTAAAGAAGTCGATGAGCATCACCGGGATGAGCGAACATTGGGTCATGGCGAATTAATTCAAGAAGGGAGAAGGAAATGCATCCTTGGGTAAGCTTGAGGACGATGACGGTACACCGGATATGAAGAGGAAAGTTGACATTTTGCCTTAGGTATCTATGGTTTGGTGATTTTCCCAAGGCTTTGAGGCATGTAGACGAGGCGCTTATTGATTTGTTCGACCGTCTTGACAAAGGGGTTACGCCGGTACCAGCAATTCTCGCCGAAACATTTAGATCTTTGAGCTCGTGTCGAAGAGCCGGTGAGGGAAGATTCATGGGATGCGCATAACTATTCTTTCGGGTGGTTCCATGGCCATTTCTGGAAGGTAGATAGAAATCCTTGTCGGGTCTTTTTTGCGAATTATTCCCCATTAAAGGAGTTGGCCGCCGCGCCTAGGAGGGATGACATATCAGAAGAGAACTGGATCGCGCTTCTTCAGAATCTTCAGGAAAAAGATGTAGAATGGAAAGCTCCTTGGTTTGCTCCCGATGAAATCCTCTACCGGTGTGGGAGTTATGATTGGGTTCCTCTGTTAGGGATCTGGGGAGCTGTTGGGTATGCCCCTTTGCTCGTGCTAAGGCAATACCAATCGAGACAGGTTTATACCGTAACGCATGGGTTAGCTCGGGTTTGAATTCTCGATAGTGGGAATAATTATAAGAAAAGAGTTCGAGAAGTTTCGATGCGTGAAGCAGATTCACCGAATGAAAAGAGTTGCGATAAATCCAATGGTAACCTCGAATATAACACATGGCGGGGTAGGAGAGTGAACGACAATATCCCCATGCCGGCCACGAGGATGCCGCTTGCTCGATGAAGAATATCGCAAGTAGTCCCTTCCGAGTTGGAGATCATAAAGCAAGACTTTGAAAGTAAAAATTCAGAGTTAGGGAAAAAGATAGAACAACTGGAAGGGAGAAAATGGATCTGATGTTAGATATTGATATCCGTAAATCGTGAGGTCGGAAGTCGAGGAAAGGAAAACGGAAGGTCAAGAAGATTTGGATAGCTTGAAAACCGACTACAAGAAGTTGCATCTATCGATGAGGACTGCTTGGCTGAAATTTGGTAAGACCTCGGAACAATGGCGTCAAGAACTTCAGGAGGAGAAGACCAAGGTTGACCAGTGGAAGAAAAGATTTCAGGGGGTTCAAGCACAAAAGGATGCCCTGAAAAAGACGGCAGGGGAGAGCCAAAGCGAAAATAAGATGCTAAGGGCTCGAGTAGCGAATTGGAGAAGGCATTGAGTCAAAGTCACAACTCTACTGGCGAAGTTGGAATCAAGCTCGAGCAGATTGAAGAATTGAAGGAAAAGTGGTGCAACTCAAACAATCTTTGCAAAAGCAGTGAGCTCCGGATCCAACTGTTAGAGGCAGATAACCAATGAGGAAAGAACAACTTCAACAATCTCGTAATCAGTCGAGAAAGAGACTACCTTATGGGCGAAGCTGTGGTTCAGATACGAGAAGTGGCCGATCATCTACGAACCCTAGGAGTTCAGGCTGATGTGTTAAGTATATTTTATGAGTCAAAGTCAGATCAGGGTCGAGAGCTAGCCTCACTTCTTGAGAAAGTTAAAACTTTGGGCATAAGGGCTAGGTCGTATATGTGACTCTGTTTTATGTAAAGGATTTTGTCTTTTTCAATGAGTATTCTAAGAGAAATTGAATCAGAATCGACTCTTTTTATTTTTGCATTCATTCATTTGCATTACATTTCATGCATTGGCACTGCATCACTACATTTGCATTAAATATTATAAGACAACCTTATTAACTAAAGGTCATACTATAGTTATCCTGGAACACCGCTATCACACTCGAAAAAAGACGAGGGCAATGGATCAAAGGATAGAAAAGTTAGAACAGATGCAAAAGGAGATGCAAGACCAACTGCAGGCTCAGATGCAAGAACAGTTAGCCAAGATCCAGCAGGATATGAGGGATCAAATGCTGGAATCCCAAAGAAGCATGATGAGCCAACTAACACAGTTGTTGACTGGGGGGCCTGAAAATGGAAAAAGGCCTATGGTCGATACTGGAGAGGATAATGAAGATTTTGTTTGCCCTCCGTGCCTAGCCCCGACAAGTTCTCAGGTGCAACCGCCAAGAGTGTCGGTCAATATCAAGCTCAAGACCAATCCGAAAGGTTCAAGATCGTAAATTTCCATGCTCGAGCTCCAACCCCGAGGTCAATCTGGTAAAACCAATGGTCCCAGACTTCGATGAGGCGGCAGAAGGGGAGAAAGTAAAAGCAGAACTTCCAAAGGAGTTCGAGGATCGATGCAAGTGGCTGGAAGAGAAGTTTCGAGCATTGGAAAGTCCGATCACCAATGCGAAGTGGATGCTAAGAAAGTGAGTCCGTCCCAGATTTAGTACTTCCTCCAAAGTTCAAGATGCCGAGTTCGAAAAGTACAACGGACTAGTCGTCCCGAGGCCCATATTACGATGTTCGTCGGAGAATGACAGGATATGTCAACAATGATCGCTTGTTGATCCATTGCTTTCGAGATAGTCCGATTGAAATTGCAAAGAAATGGTACAACCGGTTGAGTTGTACCCAAATCAAATCGTGGAGAGATTTGGCGCAGCTTTCATCAAGCATTACGACCATGTGACCGACATCGCACCTGATAGGATCACATTGCAAAACATGGAGAAAAAGCCAAGTGAAAGCTTCGAAAAGCACGCCCAAAGGTGGAGGGAGGTCGCCACGCAGTCCAAACCACCATTGCTAGAGAAGGAAATGACCATGCTCTTCATCAATACCCTGAAGGCACCGTTCATTAACCACATGTTGGGAAACACGACTAAGAGTTTCGCGGACATGGTGATGTCAGGTGAGATGATAGAGAACATAATCGTGTGGGAAGATAGAGGTAGAGAGAGCACAAGAAGAGCTGCCAAGAAAAGGGAAGCTGAAGTGGGAATATAAGCTCGGGTTATCCTAAACCCACATTATCACCCAACCGAAAGTCAGAGGCGTGGGCCAAGCAGTTCGACCAAGACAAGAGCCCAACACGAGACAAAGTGGTGAGAGATTCCAATTCACTCCTATACCGGTGACGATAAGGAGTTATATAAGACTTTATTCGATGCGCATGTCGTGTCCCCATTTTACTTGAAGTCACGCAACCTCCATATCCTAAGTGGTATGACACAAACGCCAGCGTGAGTACCATGCGGATGTAAGAGGTCACTCGAGAGAAGCGCACTTCATTCAAGAGACTAGTCGGCGACTTATCAAGGCGGGGTCGAGACTTCAAAGACCCACTGGTGGAGGAAATCAGATTACCCATCCACCGATAATGGGGTAAACGCGATAGTTGAAAACAGGGGAGGAGGTTCAAACAGAGATTGCCGAGGTCGTAACCCGTTGAGAAGGGTTTGGAAAGAAATGCGAAGGTGGGACTAGTTTCGCAAGGGAATGTGAGCAGTCTTCGACATGAGGGAACTCATTGTGAGTTCCATGACAAGGAAGGTCATGAAATCCAAAGAATGTAAGCGAATTTAGAGCCCTAGTACAAGGGCTAATGGATAATAAAGCGGAGTTCTTTGACTTGGTGGAAAGAGAGGATGTTTGTTCCACGTAGGAGGTCGTGAAAGGATCCTTGAAGTCAATCACCCACGTGTAATTATCACGCGGCCAAGGGTCGACGAGTAGGGGTAAAGGTGGCACCGAGGGTCATAATCGAAAACTGTAATTTGCTCCTAAGAATGATCAAGATCGTAATTGTAAACCGAGACTTTTTCTTATAAAGATGACAAGAGGTACCTTGGAATTACGATTGTCTTATGACGATTTTAGGAAAGGGAATTGGCCAAAGATACCGACCCGTAAGTCGAGTCCTCTATGACGAAGAAGGGACGAGAAGATGTGACCACCGGTTAATAAACCGAGAATGAGAGGATGAGGTCGGGAGTTCTTGAAGTTCTGAAGCACAGTGAGTATGCAGATGTGGTGGAGCAGTTACACAAGCAGTCGGCACGCATACTCCAGATTGACCTTATTGCTAAACTCAGAAGGACACCGTAGTGCGTTAATGAAAGCATTGAACCAGATTTATGTTGCTGATGACATTTCAGTAAATAAGCTGGACCGTCTTGTAAATAACATGAGCGCAGATAATTTCATCTCGTTCAGTGATGATGAAATACCGCCGGGGGGCAGGGGATCTACCAAGGCATTGCACATCACTACCCGATGTAAAGGGTATACACTGCCAGGGGTATTAATTGACAATGGCTCGGCACTGAATGTTTTACCCCTGTCTACACTAGACAGGTTACCGGTAGACAGCTCTCACATGAAAACGTGCCAAAATATAGTGAGAGCATTCGATGGCACTGAGAGAGAGGTAATGGGGAGGATTGAGATACCCCTCCTAATTGGGCGAATACGTACGAGGTAGATTTCCTTGTGATGAGCATCAAGCCCTCTTATAATTGCTTGTTGGGGAGGCCGTGGATCCACTCAATGGAGTCGTATACCATCGTCATTACACCAAAAGTGAAATTAGTAACAGAGGCGGTTGATAACTATAAATGCAGAGGAAGATATCATCGCGTCATTACTAGTGATGCACCATACATAGAGAACGATCACGGAGGCCATAGAGTGCTCCTTCGTGTCGTTAGAATTTGTAAATCGACTTTTATAAGTGAAGGAAGCAGGATCCGGTTGAAACTCTCAAGCAACGAGGATGGGCCTACAATTGACAATGGGAAAAGGAGCAATGCACAGGAGGGACTTGGAAAATATCTCCTGGGACGGTCAGTGCGTGGTTGGTTGAAAGCAGGATCGCTTTGGTCTGGGGTATAGACCGGATACCGATGAGAAAGAAGGAGCTAGAGAGAAAGCGTGAAAGGCGAAGGGCACGATTGAGCGGTCTTTGAGATTGAGTGGGGTTCAATGACCTTTCCCACATATCTAATTCATTCGTGTCGGGAGGGATTATTCATTCAGACGGGAGGTCATGAATGAGAAACACCTGAAGACATGGTACGAAGATTGAACATCAATGCCGTGGTCTCGAAGAAAGTGCGAGGAGAAGAAACTTGGCGGTATTCGCCTTACGAGTAAGGAAGTGTTCGGACAACTGATCATGGAAGAAATTTCGTAGTTTTAGGAATAAAAGCAGAGTAATGTTCAAAACACACTTGTTGTTTCAAGCCTAGGAACAATAAGAATTTTTTGTGAAATAGGCATGTTCACGCATCATTATTTTCAATAAGAAGTGCATTTTCTTTCCATTTCGTGCAATAATTCTTTTACTTGCTCCACTCCATTCATAATCATAACGCATAAATAAGTCGTCCTTAAATTCATTTTCATTGAATATTCTTTTATACCTACCATAGGTCCCCAGATATCGACGTCATGAGTGACACTGCTATGAACTCAGAATTCCCTTATGAGCAAGACACGTGCCCAGAGGGATCTCACGACTTTGCAGATGACGAAGATTATGATTTATCACCGGATTTGTTAAGGATGGTAGAGCGGGAGGAGAAGCCGATTCTACCTCACGAAGAGACAATTGAAAGCGTGCATTTCAGAGGATGGGAAAGAAGTGAAAATCGGTACCTGCATAACCCATGAAACAAGGCAGGACCTCATTAGACTTCTGCTGGAGTTCAAGGATGTCTTCGCGTGGTCGTATCAAGACATGCCAGGGTTGAGTACTGATATTGCGGTACACCGTATCCCCATAAAAAGAGAATGCAAGCCACCCAACGAAGCTTCGAAGGATGAGACCCGATGTCACAGTAAAGATAAGGGAAGAAGTCAAGAAGCAATTTGATGCTGGGTTCTTACGAGTAGTAAATTACTCAGAATGGGTAGCCAACGTGGTTCCTGTCCCCAAAAAGGATGGAAAAGTCCGGATGTGTGTCGATTCGAGGACTAAATAAGGCCACCCGAAAGACAACTTCTCGCTACCTCACATTGACACTTTGGTGGATAACACTACGGATTTTCATTTTCTCCTTCATGGATGGTTTCTCAGGATACAATCAAATAAAGATGCATCCTGAAGACATGGTGAAGACTACCTTCATAACCTTATGAGGGACTTTTTGTTACCAAGTGATGCCATTTGGGTTAAAGAATGCAGGAGCCACATACCAAAGGGCTATGGTAACCTTGTTCCACGACATGATGCATAAGGAGATCGAGGTCTACGTCGACGACATGATCGCAAAGTCTCGAACGGAAGGGGAGCATGTGCAAGTATTGAGGAAGCTGTTCCTGAGATTGAGGAAATTTCAGCTGAAGCTCAATCCAGCCAAATGTACCTTCGGGGCTCGATCAGGGAAGCTATTGGGTTTCGTGGTCAGTGCAAAAGGAATCGAAGTAGATCCGGATAAAGTCAAGGCCGTACAAAAATTGCCTCCGCCGCGCACTCAGAAGAAAGTCCGAGGTTTTCTAGGGAGATTGAATTACATCGCTCGGTTTATTTCACAATTGACTGAGAAATGTGATCCAATATTTCGCCTTCTTAAGAAGCACAATCCAGGCATTTGGGATGATGAATGCCAGAGGGCGTTTGACAAGATTAAACAATATTTGTCCAACACCCGGTGTTAATGCCTCCCGATCTGATAGACCCTTGATTTTGTATCCGGCGTTGTTCGATAGCTCAATGGGATGTGCTAGGCCAACACGATGAGACGGGGAGGAAAGAAAGGCGATATATTACCTCGAAGAAATTCACCGAGTGTGAAATGAGATACTCGCCAATTGAAAAATTGTGTTGTGCATTGGTCCGGACAACTCGGAGGTTGAGGCAAGTACATGTTGTACCACACGACTTGGTTAATCTCAAATTGGACCCTCAAGTACATGATGGAGTCAATGGCCTGAATGGAAGAATGGCCCGATAGCAAATTTTGCTCTCTGAGTTCGACATTGTCTACGTGAACCAAAAAGCGGTGAAGGGGAGTGCAATAGCAGATTTCTTAACCAAATAGGTGCTAGATGATTATGAGCCCTTAATTTTGATTTTCCTAATGAAGATCGATGTTTGTAGCTACAATTGAAGAAGATATCTTAGAAGATCGTCCACGGAAGATGAACTTTGACGGAGCATCAAATGCCGTTGGTAATGGAATTGGGGCGATCTGGTATCCCCAAATGGAGAACACTATCCATTCACTTGCAAGTTGGACTTGATTGCACAAACAACATGGCGTATCACGGCGTGTATCATGGGGATCCGAGCGACCATAGACCACAAGGTTAAGGTGCTAGAGGTATACGGAGACTCTGCTTCTTGTCATATATCACCAAAGGAGAATGGGAAACAAGAGATCCCAAACCGATCACCTATCGAAAGTTAGTCCCGGAACTAATTGAGGAGTTTGATGATATTGCATTCTTCTACCTCCCGGGATGAAAACCGATGGTCGATGCTTTGGCCACTCTAGCTTCTATGATCAAAGTGAATGAGCAAGAGGGTATGAAGCCTATCCAAATGAGTATTTTGGGGCTCCGACTCATTGTTTCAATATTGACGAAGAAGAAGAAAGAGATGATCATCCTTGGTACTATGATATTCTGCAATATGTAAAGAGCCGTGAATATCCCGATCAGCGATGAAAATGATAAGAAAACATTGAGAAGACTTGCCAAGAACTACGTCTTAGATGGAGAGATCTCAGATAAAAAGAGGAGGATCAAGTGTTGCTCGGATGTGTGGATCTTTGTGGAAGCTAGGAAAATCCTGGAAGAAGTCCATGAGGGGGTCTGTGGAACACATGCCAACGGGTTTACGATGGCTAGGCAAATCATGAGATTTGGGTATTACTGGTCCACGATGGAAGGAGACTGCATCCGTTATGCCAAGAAGTGCCATAAGTGTCAAGTTTATGGAAACAAGATCCATGTGCCTCCTTCACCTCTTCATGTTATGACTTCTCCATGGCCTTTCTCAATGTGGGGCATGGATGTCATTGGGCCGATCTCACCGAAAGCTTCTAATGGACATCGTTTCATCTTCGTGGTCATTGATTACTTCACCAAATGGGTAGAGGCAGCTTCATATGCTAATATCACGAAGACAGCAGTTAGCAAGTTTTTGAAGAAGGAGATCATATGTCGCTACGGTATGCCAGAAAGGATCGTGTCTGACAATGCGCTAAACTTGAACAATAAAGCGATAGCAGAAGTCTGCAGTCAGTTCAACATTAAGCACCATAACTCGCCGCCATATCGTCCAGAAGATGAATGGAGCGATTGAGGCGCTAATAAAATATCAAGAAAATTGTGGGAAAATGGTTGAGACCTACAAGGATCGGCATGAAAAGTTACCGCTTGCCTCTATGCTTATCGAACATCGGTTAGAACCTCTACCGGGCAACTCCTTTCTCGTTGGTTTATGGGATGGAAGCGGTTTTGCCTATTGAAGTTGAGATCCCTTCACTCCGGTTTTGTCGAAGTGAAGTTGGACGAAGCGAATGGGTTCAATCTCGATATGATCACCTGAATCTAATTGAGGAAAAGAGGCTAAGAGCTATTCGCCATGGTCAATTGTACCAGAAGCGGATGATGCGAGCTTACAATAAGAAAGTCCGCCCCAGAGTATTCCATGAGGGAGACTTAGTGTTGAAACAGATTCTTCCTATGCAAAAGGACTTCAGGGGAAAGTGGATGCCTAATTGGGAAGGACCTTACGTTGTAAAGAAGGCCTTTTCTGGAGGAGCTTTGATACTAGCCGAGATGGACGGCAAAAGTCTGCCAAATCCAATTAACGCAGACTCAGTCAAGAAGTACTTCGCTTGAAAGTGGACCAAGATGAAAAACCACAAAAGGGCATCTTGCAGTCAAAAAAAAAAAACGAGAGGCCAAAGCGAAAACCCGCAAAGGGCGCTTTGAGACCAAAGGGGCTTTGAGTTGAAAACCCAAAAAAGGGCGGCTCAAAGTATGATCAACTCGTGAGGGGCATACATGAGTTTATTATACTTGAATCAACAATGAGGAGATATGTTACGTCTTGGGGCATCTACAAAGTACCATGGATCTTCTAGACACGTGTTGAACTCAGAATGGTCTTCAAGAAGTACATACAGAAAAGCTCAGACTGTGACATCTGGGGCATCAATACCATTCTTACTCGTGTTGTACCTTAATAGAATTTGTTTTCCTTGTTCAACCTATTCTTCACGGGTTTTTATCCCGAATAAATTTCAATTTTATTCATTTCTACAGTCTTGTTTCAAGCATTTTTCTTTGAAATAATGATTACTGAACCAATAATACTTTCACAAAAGAAGTTTTATGCACTACTCTGAAAGTTTCTAAAAAATACAAGAGTCCGAAACAGGACAATTGTTTAGAACTAACCAGGCTTAAAAGGGCTCAGAGACTTGAGATAAGGGTTTAAGCGGTGACGACATCTTCAGATTAGTTGTTAAAAGTGTCAATTTAAGCAGAGAACGCGTCTGGCAGGGTCACCTTAATAAACGAGAAGCGATAATTTCAAATGTTAAAAATGGATCATTCTCATGACATTTTGCATCCATTCATAACATTCATGATACATATGGTTAGGAGCATCTTTCATGACATCCTAATCATTTAACATATGCATAGACCCCATGAAATCACTTCTACAGGTAGGTTCCTCGGAGGACAATGTAGCAAGGTTAATGGGAGTTCTGAAGACAAGCAGATCTTATCTCTACGAAGCAGGAGTAGCGAGATCGAAGAAGCCTTATCTCCACCGATCAGAGTGGAAAGTAAAGATAGTAGATCCCATCTCCACCGAAAGGAGTGGAGCGGATCGAAGATAATGATCTTATCTCTACTGGCGAGAGTAGAAGCGGATCGAAGATTCCACCTTATCTTCACCGAAAGCAGGAGTGAAGCAGGCTAAAATAGTAGATCCTATCTCCACCGAAAGGAGTGGAGCGGATTGAAGATTCCACCTTATCTTCACCGGCGAGGAGGAAGAGCTAAAAATAGTAGATCCTATCTCCACCGGAAGGAGGTGGAGCAGATTGAAGCAGCAGATCTTATCTCACTGGCAGGAGTAGAAGCGGATCGAAGAAGCCTTATCTCCACCGATCGAGGAGTGGAGCGAGCTAAAGATAGTAGATCCTATCTCCACCGAGCGAGTGGAGCGGATTGAAGATTCCACCTTATCTTCACCGAGCAGGAGTGAAGCGAGCTAAAATTAGTAGATCCTATCTCCACCGAAAGAGAGGGAGCGGATTGAAGCAGCAGATCTTATCTCTACCGAGCAGGAGTAAGCAGATCGAAGAAGCCTTATCTCCACCGATCGGGAGTGGAGCAGCTAAAGATAGTAGATCCTATCTCCACCGAAAGGAGTGGGAGGATTGAAGATTCCACCTTATCGTCGAAAGGCGAGTGAAGAAGCTAAAAATAGTAGATCCTATCTCCACCGGCAGGAGTGGAGCGGATTGAAGACCACAGATCTTGTCTCTGCCGAGTAGGAGTAGAGCAGATCGAAGATTCCACCTTATCTTCACCGGCAGGAGGAAGCAGTTAAAATAGTAGATCCTATCTCCACCGAGCAGGAGTGAGCGGATTGAAGACAACAGATCTTATCTCTATCGAGAAGGAGTGGAGCGGATCGAAAGATCTGATCTTATCTTTCTTGGCGGGAGTAGAGCAGATCGAAGAAGCCTTATCTCCACCGATCAAGAGTGGAGCGGGCTAAAGATAGCAGATCGAAACAAAACTTCCACATCTCCGAACGCAGGGTGGAATAAAGCTACTGGAAAAGGAAGCATCAAGAAGTCAAGATCGAGCAAGTTAGGGCAAAATTGGTCCTTTTAAGGTCTTTGCTCTATTCTCGTTAACGACAATGAGCAAAGAGGGCAATTGTAAGGCCCAATTTTTAAAAAAGAAATACACGGCCCAATAAAACAAAAACAAAGGCCCAAATTTCCACTAGGCCCAATATCCTAGGGTTTACTTGTGGTTTGAAACCTAACAGACGCTTAACGCCGACGACGTTCACAAAGACTTCTCAGCCAGATCGTGCGCCACCAGACACCAGCCACCACGCCACGTCGTCAGTATCCAGTAGCTAGCACGTCTCTGCAAAGGAAAAGCAGTTGTAAACAATAAGGCTATAAAGCCATAACAAATCTGTAAATGAGAGGGATCTAGGTTTTTTGAGAGATAAAATAGAAAGAGAACATTTGTAACAAGGATTTCAGAGAAATACAAAAGAAACACAAAGGTTTCGTTTTTTTTTTTTCCTTTTACATTTTCACTTTTTTTTTTTTTTTTTCCGTCGGATTTATTTTTGGGCTTTCTTTTTAAAAATATAGGAGTTTTTAAAAAAAAAAGAAAAAACTTACCTTTTTTCAGATTAAATACCACCGGAGCTGGTATTTGCATGCACAGATGTTATTTGGTGGCACGACCGGATAAGGCCCATCCATCGGTGGGAGAGAGGCTTTGAGAGGTTTTTTTTTGCGTTTTTTGAAGGGAAGGGGGTAAATGAATTTTGGAGAGGTTTTTTTGGCTTTTATAACAAAGACTAAACTGCCATTTTGAGCCTTAGGTCGAGGCCAAACGACGTCGTTTGGTCCTCGACCATAACCCGACCCATGACAGGGCTAGGATCCGCGTGTTTTGCTTTGGAGGGGCTAATTACGCGTTTAGCCCCTCCGCTTTTTACTAGTTTTAAAATCGTTTTTTCCCCTTCCGATTTGACCCCAAAAGTTTCTTTTGATTCCAATTAAGCCCCGCTTAAGTGCGGCGTTTTGTGCAAAGGATTTATTGCCCTTTTGGTCCCTCCAAGTTATGCGCATTTTCAATTTCATCCTTTATCATTATTCATTTTAAATTTGGCCTCGGATATTCTGCTTTTATCCCAATTTAGTCCTTTTTCGTTTATTTTAGCTATTTTACCATTAAATTAGTTTTTTTTAAATTTTTTTACTTTATTTTCTATCATTATTATTATTATAACCATATTATTTACATTACTATATTATTATTATTTATGGTTATTATATATATATATATATATGTATATACTGTTACTTACTACTAGTTATTATTATTGCTATTATATCTATTATGGTTACTTCTACTAGTATCTTATTATATTTATCATCTATATATATATTTACTATTATTATTAAACTACATACCTTTATACCTATTTGTTATACATAGATATTTTATTTTCTTTCAATTATTTGATATATTTAGTATTTCAAGAGGGTGCATGTTTATATGTACATTACTTTTTATTTTTTTTATTTCATTCATTACTTTTATTTTTGTTACTAGGGTTATTATTACTTTTATTTTTTTATCAACGTCATCATTGCTATTTTTATTTTTTATTACTATTATGGTTTATCCTTGTTTCCATCATTTCACATAGATCGATGATTTGAATTGCCTTTTACCATCTTTTGTTTTTATTATTATTCCTTTTTTCAAAATTCATAAGAAAGGGTTTCATAAAGGTAATTTTGTGTGTTTGAAGTTCGAAAATCGTGCCCAATCGTGGTTGGGCTTCGATTTTTTTGTTCATCTAGATCACTAAACGTCCTTTAAACATTTCGATTGTTTTGAAAATGAGGCAATGTTTCGTGTTTGGAAGTTCAAGAAATTGCACCCAATCGTCTTTGGTTTCGATTTTACATTCATCTAAACAACGAGATATCCTTCACAAAATTTTTCATCGTATTTCTTAAATAAGGGCAATATTTCATGATTGGAAATCCAAAAATCGTACCCAATCGTCTTTGGTTTGGTTTTAGTTTTAGCCAAATAGTGAAATCCCTTTTCAAATTGCACTCCACGATTTTGGAAATCATAAAATGATCTTGGGATCGAGAGTTTGAAGCATCGTGTCCTATCGTCTTTGGACATGATATTTCGACTTTTCTAACAAGAGAGTTTTGATATTCCATACTGAATCATCCAAACATTTTTTCATACTTTAAAATATTTTCTAAGTTTCGATATTAAGGACATTAATCAATCAACACGGTACCAATTTTGGGCGCTATGAGGGTGCTAATCCTTCCTAAATGCGAATCAATTCTTGAGCCCATTTTCTTAAAATTCAGAGACCAAAATATTTTCTAAAGTGACCCAATCACACTTCAAAAATGATTGGTGGCGACTCCATTTTCCTTTTTAAAAGTCGGCCCGTTTTCAAACAAAAAAATGGTTTCGACAGTGGTCATTTTAGTCATTGAGCGTGTAAAGCTCGTTTGAAGAATCCGTGAAATAACGTAGTTTCGAGAGGGCAAGAATGTTGTAGGTAAGATAGATAAGGTGGCAGTGGGGGTTGGTTAGGAGGTTAAGGGAACGGCTCGGAAACTTTGTTAAGGGTGGATTGCCATAAGTCATGACTGACGAGGTCTTCAAGTGAGGCAAGCTTAGGGACTAGGTCATTGAGAGATCCAAATTGGTTCGTTAAAACGATGATAGATGATGAGAGTTTGTAATTGTGGAGTGAGAATATGCGAAATAAGTTTTATTTTGGTTTTAGCTTTCGCATTTTCTTTTTTCATAAACATAAAAAAGTTTTCACAAATGGAAAATATAGAAAAACTATATTAAAATAGATGGAGAAGGGATGAAACGATGGAGAAGCAAAAGAGAATGGAAAAAAAAAAGAAAAAAAAAGAAAGTTAAAAGAACATATATAAAAGAAAAAATTAAATTGCTCAAAATAAAAAATATAAGATCAATTATATAATTTAATCTAAAATTTTTGTTTAAAATGATGATTTAACGTACCATGTCAGCTTACCGTTACAACGTTAAAGATAATTAATGGCTCAGTAACTAAAATGTTACAACACGTTAACGCAAGTGACTAAAACGTAATATTTTAAATATAAATAAATAAAATGTAATTTGTGGTAAACAAAAAAAAACTATTTTGCTAGTTTACGCTGTTTAAAATGATTAATTGTGACTAAGCAATACCGGTAAAATATTGAAAAGGTTTGGATATTATTTTCTTATTCAAATTGAATAACCCATTGATGGAAACATCTTCTAGACTTCGTAAATCCTTTTTCCAACGAAAATTAAAAGGGTAAATTCTATAAAATGGTCACTCAATTATGCCCATGTTTCTGTTTTGGTCACCTAATTTAAAAATTTTCAATTTAAGTACTAATGTTTGAATTTGTTCCTGTTTTGGTCATCTGCTATTAAATTGAAAAAGCCTTTTTCTAACTGATATAAAAACACATTTGGTCAATACTTATATATTCTATCAATTTGATCTTAATTCTAAATAATTCAATAAATTTAACTCTTCACATTTACAAATTCTTTCAATTTGATCCTCAAACTTCCTAACGAAAGTTTTATAGTTGAAATTATCCAATTCGATACATAACCCTTTTGTTTATTTTTTAAGAAGTTAGTGTTAGAGATTAATAAAACACCATTAAAATAATATAAAATAAAAATTTTAAATATATAATATATAATATATAATAAAATTATATAAATAATTAATATTTGTAAAATATGATTTTTCACTTTAGCATAATTTTAGCCTTTTTTTATTAATTTGGTAAATGGTTTGTCACTAAATCATATTATCAATGATAGGTATTGTTTATTGCGGATTTAAATATTAAAATAATTAATTAAAAATAAATAGAACACATAATAATCTTTTAATCGGGTTATAAAATTGAAAAATCATTACCAATGGAATAGAAGGAAATTCAATTAATTCTTTCATTTTTTTTCTTATGAAAAATTAAATGTTCGTAATTTTTCTTATATAATTATTGATTGAACAATTGAATTTTTCAAAGTTATATTTTCTAAGTCTAGATTTAATTTCCAATTACAATAACCAACTTCAAGACTATTTCTATGTATCTTGAAAGAATATCATACGACAAAAGTAAATCTAAAGTGGTCTTTTTAAAGGTTTTCTCAATTTCTTTAGCCAAAATTTTATCAACCAAATGGTTATAAAATATTATATTTAGAAGAAAACCAATGAAAAAAAGAAAAGGAAATTAAAGTTTCAACGCTCGGAAAACGGATTGTTAGTTAAGAGAATTTTTTTTTTTAATTTTTTTTGGGTTTTACAAATTTATAAATGAGAAATGCTTTTGTTTTAAAAGCTAAAAGTTTTAGTTAGGAATTTTGAGGATCAAATTAATAGAACTTGCAAACGAGAAGGGTTAAATTTATTGAATTATTTAGAATTAGGGTCAAATTGATAGAATATGTAAGTATTTATGACTAAGTGTGTTATTATACTAGTTAGAAAAAGGCTTTCCGTTATCAATTTAATGATGAGAACCAAAATAGGAATGAATCCAAACGTTAGTACCTAAATCGAAAATTTTTGAAGTTGAGTAACCAAAATCGAAACACGGACATAATTAGGTGACCATTTGTGTAGTTTACTCAAATTAAAATATATATAAAAAAAAATGGCTGACTTCTCAAATTTCAGATTAAATCTCCTTCGTAATTTCCATCCGCTTGTTTGTTTTCTGTAATTCCTTTGTCGGTATTGATCAAATTTTTCTGGAACATTAATGTTGATTTAATAATTAATAAACAAAAGCTAATTCTTCAATATTATTTTATTTAACTTTAATTATGTGGTGTTTGTAATTGATTTTGTATCCTTCGCAACAATCCATTATAATTCAAATTCTAAAATTTAAATATTTATATTATACTATTTTTATCTTTTTAATCATAGTATTTATACAACTGTCTTTTTTATTGTATCGAAATAGGACGTTTATTACAATATATTTTAGTACCTTTGATTGGTTGGCAGTAGAGGTGATCATGGGTCGGTCGGCCAAGATAAAATTTTAGGCCCGTTTTTTAGGACCGAGTCTGCCCGACTCAAATATAAGTCTAAAAATTTGTCTAAGTCCAGCTCAAAAGAAAATTGATAAACTCGAGCCTAGCCCGGCCCCGCCCATATTAATTTTTTTTAGCTTTTTTCAATAAATAAAAATTTTTAAAACAAATATTAAAACAAAAAAATAAAAAATATGTAAATTTAAAAAGTATATTTGATTAAAAATAAAATATATATTTAATATATAATTCGGCCAGGCTGTGCCAAAAAGTTTATTTGAGCCCGCCTGCTTTTCTAAACCTCTTTTTTTGCCCAAACCCATATTTTGACTTATATTTTTACCTGAACCTCCCATTTTTTAGGCGGGACGTCAAAAAATTGAAGTAACCCAACCCATGATCACCTCTAGTTGGCAGCACCACATGAATTTTTTAAAAATATATTTTTTAATTAGTATTGTCAGATATATTGACGACGCAAACTAAAATATAATTAGTGATTATATTTATTTTATTATAAAGTAGCAAGCTTACGTGATAGAGTGTGTGATTTTTAATTACATGGTTGTGGCCTATGGGTATAATTCCCATAGAAAACATTTTTTTCCTCCAAATTTTTGTGACAAAATAAAATTATTTGTGGAAATTGAACCCACACGACCATGTTGTTAAAAACTACACATCCTACTAGTTGAACTAAAATAAACATTTTATAATATGATAAATATAATAATTAATTATATCGTAGTCCAATGTCGTCGTCAATATGTTTGACGGCACCAATAAAAAAATATTTCTTAAAAAACTCATGTGGTGCCGCCAATCAATCAGGTGGTACCAAAAAATACTCTAGCAAATAACCAATTTCGGTAATTGATTTGTAGGTTTTTTTGAATTATTGAGGTAAAAAAAATATTATACAACGCTATAAAATTCTTACCATGTTTTTAATAGAGAAAATAATATATTTTAATTAATATACACCATCAATCCGCACATTGCACAAATAAGAAAGTTAGTATATGTATTTAAATGTAGGTAAGTTATGCATGATAGTTAAGGAAGTTGGTATTAATATTTAAAAATATCGATAAATTTAAAATGATATATAAAAAATATCGATATTGATAGGTGAATTTTTTTCTAAGGTAAATTACATACAATGTCATTAAATTATTAGTATATTTACATTTTAGTCATTTAATTTCAAAAAATTATAAAATAGTTATTGAACTATTCAGAAGTTTTCATTTAAATCACTGATATGTTAAAATTGTTGTTATATGACTTCTCTATTCACACTATTTGCACCAATCGAAAGCTCTCCTTCCCCTTTTCTTCTACAATTTAGTTTTTTTTTTTTTATGAAATAACTTTGAATGTCACGAATCTGCTAATCAAAATCTAAACAACTTTCTTCTCTGATTTGTGATACTGACTATCCGATCGACTTAGATCTGAGGCATGTTCTTCTATTTGTGGATGAGTACTAATTCACCATACTAACCGTCAAATCGTCGCTTGGAGCTCGTTAGCTAAACTTTTTTTTAAAAAAAAGCATAGTAACTTAAATGGAAACTTTTGAATAGTTTACTGACTTAAATACAAATTTTCAAATAGTTCAATGATTATTTTGTAGCCTTTTGAAGTTGAGTGACCAATACGTAAATTTACTAATAGTTTAGTGACCTTGGGTGTAGTTTACCTCATATGTGATAGTTTAAGGTCAAATTCCATTTAAGGTCACTAAACTATTAGTAAGTTTACATTTTGGTCTCTCAACTTCAAAAATTACAAATGGTGATTGAACTATTCAAAAGTTTTCATTTAATTCATCGAGCTGTTAAAGTTGTTGCTATATGGCCTTCGCTGTTCGCACTACTTGCAATAATCGAAAGCTCTTCTTTCCCTTCTTTTTTACAATTTTTTTCATGAGACAGTTTTGAATTTCACGAATCTGCAAACTAAAAATCCTAACAACTTTCTTCTCCAATATCCAATACTGACTATCATATCAACTTGGATTTGAAGTATGTTTTTCTACTGATCGTCGAATCATCACATGGAGCTCAATAGCTCAATGATTTAAATAAAGAATAATTAAGTAGTCATTTTGTAAATTTTGTAAGTTGGACGAATGAAACGTAAACTTATTAATAATTTAGTGATTGATATTTGTACTTAGAAATTTTGATACGCTAGGGTACATCAGAACTTCTCGTAAATAGGACTGATTTGAATTTTTTTTTTGATAGAAGGAATATAATAAATTTTAGCTAACACCTAATAATCTTCGACTTTAATAATGATAAGTGACGTGGTGATTGTTCACTTCATCTCTTCATCACTTAATCATAAAGTGATAGTGAAAGGTTTCGATCCTTAGAAATACATCACATTTTTATGAAAAATAAAGCATGGAAAAGTGGAAGGAAGAGTAGTGTAATACTGCTACTCTACTTCTACGTAACTTGGCTCTGGCATTTTCGTGAGCATTTACCCTGCAACTCCTAAACCCTCCCTTGCAAAGGAAAACGGCACCGTATTACTATTGTTACTAGTTTTACTGCTACCTCTGAAAACCCAAAAGCCAAAACCCAGAAAAAGTGAATTGCCTATACCTGCTCGTTTTTTCCAGGAAAAAAAGAGAAAGAAATCGAGTTTCCGAGAAACCAAACGGAGCCTGAACCCTGAAGGGTTTTCTTCTTTTGTTGCTAGGAAATGCAAAGCTTAGGACCTTTACGACCTCGAAGCACAGTTCTGGTGAAGCGTCCTTGGCTTACTAAACCATTTAACTGGAGAGCACTCTCGTCTATTCCTCCTTCTGATTACTCCAACCAGTCTCGCGGTGGCCTGCCTCGCTTCTTCTCTGAAACTCTTCCTTCTTCCAAGGCAAAATCTTCTCTTTATTCAAGTATTTATCTCTTAACCGCCACTCGAAATCTTTTTTCCAATTGTTTGCAAATTTATAAATGCAGGGCGGTGTTATTCGCGTTCAAGGAGATGAATTTTGGCATATGACTAAAGTTTTAAGATTCAAAACTGACGACAGGTACTGCTTGTCATCATTCCATCAAACAATTTCATTTTTCATCCAAATTTGTAACTGTGTTATTTTTTTTTTTTTCATTTTATGTACTAAGCTTATAGAAACTCTGGGTTTTGGTGCAGTTCTTTTAATATGTATTTGTTGATTTCTGGCGTATAACTATACAGGGTAGAGCTCTTCAATGGGAAAGGCGGTCTAGTTGAAGGGTTCATACAAAACATTGACCGTTCCTCTATTGATTTTGTGGCTTTGGAAGATCCAAAGCTTGTTCTTCCACAGACCCCACAGTGGCATATATTTGCTGCTTTTGGTAAGTTATCGAGTTACAATAACAAAAATGGCAGTTACAAAAATGTGGTTCATTTGCTAAATCATTTCCTGTTTAGGTTCACTGAAGGGTGGTCGAGCTGATTGGCTTGTTGAGAAGTGTACTGTATGTCTTATGGAAATACAAACATTTCTACATTCATGTATATATCTTTTTATTTTGGTTGTGTAATTGTGTTACTTTTTGTCACTAATAATATTTTGTTCTCTACATTCTAGGAACTGGGAGCTAGTAGTGTAACACCTTTGCTCACTCAACGTTCTTCTACCATCTCTGGCAATCGGGTGGAGAGATTGCAGCGTGTCATTTTAGCAGCAGCTAAACAGTGTATGTTTGATTTTACTTGTAATTACTACGTGTTTTCTGTTAACTTTACATTTTATTTTCATGTTTGAAGTTAATATTTGCTTCAGTAGAAGTCTAGTTGGGATATATTGCGGCGTTGTGTCTTTTTCTCGTCTTTCATTGCATTTTAGTTTCTTTCTTTTTGTCTGTTGTTAGTTATTACTTTAGGTTTTCAATGATCTTGTGAATGTTGATATTTTCTGCCTTGTATGTATTGTGATTTGCTCTTCTTGTAGGTCAACGGTTGCATGAAATACTCCTGTGAATGTTGATGTTTTATAACTTGTATGTATTGTGATTTCTTCTTCTTGTAGGCCAACGGTTGCATGAAATGAAACTGAATCATCCCATGAAGATTGATAATCTTATACCTCTCGTGAGTTCTTCCTTTTTTATATTTAAAGCTTTAGTTACTTCATCTGAAAGGTCTTATTTCTCTGATTCTGGTTTGCATATTTTCACCATATAGCTTTATTAGCAAGCACCACAAGTTTACGAGTGATTACTGATTCTAGTTCCTTAAAGATAGCTGTTTTATATATGCTTCGCATTGTTGTATTCGGGGTTGGTGTAAATTTTTTTTTACGTCCTCATATATCTTACCCTTAAAATGCATTTTCTCCACTCCTTTTGCTTAATAGGTTGCCAAGTCGAAGCAGTCTTTTATAGCCATAGCAGAAGGTACTCCTCTAGTTAGTGCATTGACTTCAACAACAAAGGAATCTAGTGGGCTGATAATAGTTGGACCAGAAGGGGGTTAGTAATTTAGTATGCACATTATATTAGTCCAATACTTTTGCTGCATTTGCAGGTGTGAATGTCATCTATGGGATGAAGCTGGCATTCTAATTGATTCTCTGTATAAATATGATAAATAGAAAATAAAGTTGTACTTTCTTCTATCTACTAATTTAAGTTTAGATTGGTTGAGATGACATTGGCATCAATAATTGAGGGCTTCTACTTTCTGCTTTATTTTGGGAAGTGTAAAGACAATTAGTATGACTTGTGGTTCTGGTGCTTCAGACTTTACAGAGAAAGAGGTGGATTTGATTGCAGAAGCAGGAGCTACAGCTGTTGGTCTTGGCCCTCATCGTTTGCGTGTTGAAACTGCAACTATAGCTATTTTGGCAACCCTTACTCTATGGTCTGGCTCTCAGCAAATCAGCAACTCCTAAGCACTTATGCAGGTAGAGGTAGTTCTTATTTTTTTGTCTCTTGCATTGGTGCTGCAACTTCTACATCATCTCAGTAACCTTAGTGTCTTCTTAATATGATGAAGATACTGCTGACAGTGGCTGGTTGAGGGAACAAGGAAGAGTACTTGCTTCTTTTTAGCAGAGATGTCAAGTACATTGGTAATTTTCATTTGCCTTCCATTCCTAATCAAGCATATTTATAAATTTGTACAAGGGTTAATGTTTTTTTTTTTCACTCTCAGAAAGGGAATGATTGCAGTTCATTTCATTTAAACTTGACTATGCTCTCTGTGATAATTTATTAGTTTTACACCTTTTTTCACACTTTTTTTTTCTTTTTGTGTATATGTGTATGAATATAGAGAAGCCAATCCCATTTAAGAAATGGATTGATTTAATCCAAAATACTCAATCTAATCAGTCTTTCACACACACACACACATGTATTAATTGTCCTTCTCTAGAGATACACTATCAGATTCCTCCTACGTGGATACATCATATCTGTCATAGCAGAAATTTCATCTTCCTCAAAGGAACAAGGTTTGTCCTCATCAATTCTCCCAATCTTTCCAATGCCGACACTATAGCTTCTCCTTCCCATGATAGCTGCTGTTCCCATGGTTCTTCCATTCACCCTTGAGTATTGTTTTTGTTGCATCTTCTGCTCTACTTTTCCATCTATGTCATGCTTAGCTGTCACCTGTAGAAATTGTCTAAACTCTTCATCATTGTTTGCCACAGAAGAACCGACACTGAAGCTCTTAGGCAAGCGTGGAGCTTCAGGAGGAGTATGACAAACTACCCCTTCACCGTAACCGAGCCTGCCAGAACAATCAACCATATTCTTAATGTACATGTCTCTTGCCTTGCATAGAATTCTGATGGGTAGACGTACTGTTTTCATCAACTTGCCTCGCTTGTTTGTTTTGCAACCTCTGCTTCTCATTTTTTTTTTAACCTGCCGTTCCTGTATTAGTCTTCAACCTTGTCGCCAATGATAAATTCAATCGTAAAACAAAGATAGTATCGGCAATGAACAAATTGCTTGTAGTGTTGAGGCAATTAAACGAGGAGGAAATGAAGAGGGTTTATATAAAGGTGGTGTTGGGAATTTGATTACCATATGGACATTTCTTGGAAGTAACTTCGACTCAAAGGTCGTTTAATTGAAATGGTAAGTAGCGTGTTGTAAACTACTTGAAATCATCAAACTTCAGCTACTACTGCAATAAAGAAAGATATTAATGGAGACCAAGTAATAATAGAACAGGAAACAAAGAGCTTTTTTTTTTTTTGGAAAGAATCAGACAAACAATAATGATCAAAACATAAATTTACTAATAGTTTAATGATTTTTTTAACTTAAAAACTTGGTTTACTACTAATTTAATGATTTTTTAATAACAAGAGGAAAACTGAGTAGCAAATATTTTTTTTCTTAGAGAAAAAGATTGATGTTTGAAATTGACTTCTTCATTGTAAGAACAAGTAAAGTGAGGGTTCAAAGCATTTAAAGTCAGAGGGCATAATACTTTTCATCCTTTTCACCAAAACCTGTGTTTATATATGTATCATATTTATATTAACTAGTTTAGGTGGATAGTTATCCATATTTCAAATAATCAGTACAACAACAACAGAAATTTTCCAAAAAAAAAAAAATAATTGGTATTGAAAATATTTAATAAAATAAATAATTTATAAAGTGACACATCATTTCATATCAAAATAGTTCTATCTTTATTTCCAAATACAAAAATGTTATATCATTTCAAAGATTAAATTATTACATATTCAAATAAATTTTATGTAAATTAATGATATACAATAATGTTATATATAAGATTTATTCTTAATTATAAATAATAATGTGTAAAAATTGCTTAATTGTAAAGATGTATAATTTCATGATAAATAAGAAAAATAAACAATTTCCATAAAAAAAGATTAAATTAATCTGTAAAAATTACATAGACCAATTTCAGACTTTATTCCATAACCGGAGTTGTCCCTGCTGTTACATCGGTAAAAAAAAAAACCCTCCGAACCACCGTCTTTTTTTAATAAAATGCTGCCAGTGTTTCTTCAAATTGCAACTGATATTGAAGCGAATTAACATTTTGGCAAAGATGAAGGGTACATTGATCCAAATTTACTTGTCTTTGTTCCATCATTTCTTTTTGTCCTTTAGTGTCTTAACAAGGAGAAAGATGTAAATATGAACCGACTGGTGTAGAGCCAAATAACACAAGGAAACCTCATCCTTTTATCTCAATATCCTGAAAGCAGAACGAGTGGCTGCCTTCTTCCTTGAGAGAAAAGAAAGAAGACAATGGTGTAAGGGTGTGCAATGGGTTCAATAGCACAAAGCGTTTTAATGGCACTGACTGTAACGGTCAACCAGTTTGCTTCTTCAAACGTGCATGCAGTTCATAGGATACAAGGCAAATCGCCATCCCCCACTTCTAAACCAGAACCAACCAATACAAAAACAATTACAGCCGCCGCAGCAAACGCTGGTGACACCGGAATTGCAAGGAGAGGTCTCATTTTATCCGCCGTGGCTTCAGCTCCTCAACTCAATGATTCCAGAACCGAGCTTCTCAAAAGTACCGTACCCAGTTTTCTTTCGTTCCTTGTTTTTTTATTTTTTGTTCGGTAATGTTAAAAAAGACTGAACGAAACAGTAAAAATTGACAGAGTACTTGAAGAAAACAGAGGAAAACAAAGCCAAGAATGACAAAGAGGTATGCTTCTGAATTGGGATAATTTAAGTAAATGGCCCATTTTCTCCATGATTTGCTTCTTAGTTTTTTTGGTTAGCAGAGAATGGAGAACTATTACAGGCGAAACTACAAGGATTACTTTGAATTCGTTGAAGGGACATTGAAAGGGAAGGACGAGCAGCAGCTAAGTGAAGCAGAAAAAGGTATTCTCGATTGGCTTAAAGCCAACAAATAAGAGATTCAGTCCTTCAATCTTTGGACACATAGAGGTCCCAGTTGTTAGTTATTTGTAACTCAAGTATAATCATGCTGTTTTTGCTGCAAATTGTAGTTTTTGACATTCAATAGATTTCTATTTGGTTCTTTACTTTAATTTTGCAATAAATGTTAGAAAAAATACATCACACTCAATTGCTCCTGTAGAGGTGATAATGGGCCGGGCCGGGTCTAAACAAAATTTTAGGTCCATTTTTAGGCTAGAGTTCGGCCCGGTCTAAAATATGGGCATAAAATTTTATTCAAGCTCGACCCGAAAGAAAATTGATAAATCCGAGCCAGGCCCGACCTATATTAAATTTTTTAAAGCTTTTTTCATTAAATAAAAATTTTAAAACAAATATTAAAACAAATAAACAAATAAAAAATATGTAAATTTAAAAAGTATATTTGATTAAAAATAAAATATATATTTAATATATAATTCGGGCCGAGCCCGGGCTAAAAAAGTTTTACTTGAGGCTCGACCCGTTTTCTAAACAGGTCTCTTTTTTGTCTAAACCCATATTTCGGGCCTATATTTTTACCCGAACCCTCCTATTTTTCAGGCGGACCATCGGGCCGAGCCGGATAGCCCAACCCATGATCACCTCTAATTGGTAAGACTCAATTTATATAAAAAAAAGAAGAACCCATAAATTAGTAATTAAATTATTTGAAAGGAATTTTTTAGGTTGCTATTAGATTTCTCAACGGCCATTAAGTTTATGATTTGATCATTCTAATTATTTGTAAGTTTACACTTTGGCCACTCAATTTTTGTATCGTTCCTCCTTAACCCAATAATCTAAGTAGTATTAACAACTCAAGCCCCAAACTTTAGCAAAGTAAAAATATATATATAAAAAAGAGGCTCAAAGTACCGGATTCAGTCAAGAGTTTGCCGGAGAGATCCAAGCAATGAAGGCTCAATCGAAGAAGGCTATAGAGAAAGTCTCGTTGAGAAGAGGAACATGTCAAAGTCAAGTGACCATTTGATTATGGTGGACAGGGATTAAAGAGCTTCTCCGTTAGGGCTTCAAATTTAAATCAACGAAAGTTAAACCATAAAGTTAAAAGAGGGAAAAACCTCTGGTTTGGTCTATTTCTTTTCTAGAGGAAGAGGCTAGGAGATGGCGAGATTATTGGGATACGACTGTGAAGAAGGTCCCCTAAAACCTTAAAACCCTAAAATAGTTCAGTGACTAACTTTTAAATTTTTTTAAAATTGAGGGGCCCAAGTATAAACTTACTAATAGAGTGACATTGGATGTAGTTTACCCTATGATGAATAATGAGTTAATAACCATCAGACATCCGTTAGCAACTTAATGACCTATTGACTTAAATGATAACTTTCAAATAGTTCAATGATCAATTTGTAACTTTTTGAAATTGAGTACCAAAATATAAACTTATTAACAATTGATTGACCTTGGTGTAATTTATCCAAATATAATAGAGAAAATTAAAGACTTTTAGGATGATATACACTTTTTTAATGCATTTATGATTTACTTTTAGAATATATTAGAATGCTTAAGTATTAAAAAAGCTCGTGTAAAATAATTTAAAAAATCAATTGAGCCTTTCGTTAAAAAAAGCAATCAATCGAGCCCTTAATCAAAAGTAACAATCAATTGAGCCCTTGGAATATGGGTTTTAGTCGAAGCTTATGAACCACTAAGTGTTGATGTAGTGATTGACATTGTAGCAGAAACGGAAAAATAATGATAGATGTGGCGGCTGATGTCGCATTTGACATGGAAAAAATCTATCATAAAGGTTTTAATTACTTTTTAAAATTATTTTAGGAGGGCTTAATTGATTTTTAGAGATTGTATAAAAAAATTAAATAAATAATAAAAGATAAAATATATTTAAAATTTATAAAAGAAGCAACACTTTTAAATTATTTAATCATTTTAATAACTTGTATAAATTTTTATATATTCCTATTTTAATAATTTCTAATAATTTTTTTAAAATTAATAAAATTATTATTCATTTATGTTTTCCTCACAAATTGCAATACGTCATTATCTCAATCTGTCTTTATAAACTTTCCTCGCATCACTTTTTTTTCCAACCAAAATCATTATTTATCACTCACATGAAGTCACCAAACACAAAATTTATTATCTTTCAAGTCTCTTACTCGACACCTCACAAAAGTCTGATCACCACCACACTTTCAAACTTCCATTAAAAATGAAATCCAAATCTTCTAAACAACAAAAATATAGATCAAATTTGTTGGTTCATTATTAATGTAATTCTTGAAAATATGGATCAAATTTTTTTCCATTTATGAAATTATTTTTTTACTCATAAAAAATAGAATTGGGAAAAAAACAGATAAAGCACCCTACCTTAGTTTTTGAAAATGTTGGGTAGGAAAATGTGAGAAGTAAAAGAGAAAACACATAAACCACATCTATTTTAACTACTAAAATTATATTGGTTAATATAATAAAATAAAAGGGTGTTTTTGAGATTACAGAATAATTGGAATGTTGACAATCCAAACATAGTCTCATTTTAAAATGTAGCATTATAGATCGTAACGTTATATTTGACTGAATCAATTATTCCTTAGATAATTATATATATATATTTATAAATTATTAGAATACTCGTTTTAATTGAAGTTACATTTTATGAGAAATAATATATTTTTCCAACACAATTATTCCTAGACAAATTTGATTATTCCAAAATATAAACAATCAAAAAAAAAAAAAGAAATCTAAGTGTCTGAATATTGATCTTTGACAACCTAATAAAAGTTTATTGAGAAAGTGTCACATTGCACAAAATGGTTTTTTTTATATGAAATAAATTTATAAAAAATGGGAAAATTTCAAGAATGAAAAAGCAATAAATTTGCTTCTTGTTCAATTTGATGTTCAATCTAATGTTTAGACACGAGTTTGAATAAGACAATGAACAACGACAAACAACAAATAGAGTAAAGGAGGAGATAGCATACAAAGTTTGTTAATGCAATTCAAACACAATCCTACTCTACGAAGCTTCACTCAGTGAATAGTTTATTCAATAATTAATCTAACTACTTATATTAGCTAAAATTCAATCTACTCTTGCACAATAACAAATAAAAAAGCTAGCTTGATCCTTCATTAGTAACTATACCCAAGTGGAATGTTAGTTCTTTGTATTAATTAGTTTCTGGTGTTGGTTAACTGTTAAAGTAGTTATTTGTTAGTTAGTAGTTGTTAATATTAGTTAGCAGTTGTTAAAGTCAGGTAGAGGTTGTTGAAGAAGGTTAGCTAGGTTTCTTGTTAGTGATAATCATGCTTTAACACCCTAAGCTTTTTGTAAAAAAATATCTTTTTCGTCTCTATTGGACAGAGGCAAAGTCAGAAAATTTTTTTAAGGGAGCCGAATGAAATTTTAATTTTTTATAGTTTATATTTTTATAATTTGTAAAGGATTAAATTGAGTTTTTATAATTTTAGGGGGCCAAAGTGTAATTTTACATTTACTAATTTAAAATTTTTAAAAAAAATCTTAAGGGCTTAAATAATAATTTTATATTTTAGGGGGACCGGGGCCCATGCCAGCCCCCCTGGCTTCGCCCTTGCAATTGGAGATATTAGAGTTTTTGAAATAAAATAACTAGACATTTTATTTTTTTTCTAGGCTTAATGATAAATTTGACTACTAACGTTTACATATTTCGTCAAAATAATCCCGATTGTATTTTTGAGTCTTTTTTTTTGTCATCAACCTTTTTTTTCAAACTGCTTTTCTAAAAATTTGATAAAAGTATTGTTAAAAATTTAACGGAGATGATGTAGAATATTTTTAAAAAGATTTTAAAATGAATGCATAAGTATTTTCGGTTTGATTTATTAATAATCTTTTGAAACTTTTTTAGATAATTTATTTTCTTTAAATTAAGAGCTATTTTTTAATTTCATATATGATTTATTTATTTTATTATTTTCACATGTAATTATCTTATTGGATTATCTAAGTAATAAATTACATCTCATTAAAAATATTCCACATAAGAAATTTCAAATCATCCCATTACTTTTTAATGATATTTTCATCAAATTTGGTAAAAAAGAAATTTAAAAAAAAATAAAATTTGATGGCTAAAAGGACTCAAAATCCTACTCTTGCTTTTACATGGTATCATAGGCCAGGTTAACCCTAACCCCCCCAAACCAAAGAAATCCCAAGCCGTCGACTGCTTTTTTCTTTTATCTTCATCGCAGCTTATTTGTCATGTTTGAGACGCAATCTACCTTGACTCCTACTCTTGTTAGTGTTGTGACGCCTGATTGAGGGTCACCTACATCCTTTTGTCTCCATATTTCTCACTAGATACAATTGAAGCTCACTTCTACAAACATTCTCCTTTGGAAGATGCAACTTATGCTAATGGTTTGAAGGAAATTCCATCCAAATTCACAGCGGATGGTCAGGTTAATCTGGCATCATCACATTTAGATGGTCCTTGGACCTTAGCGTGGACCGTTGCCTTTGTTTTAAAGTTGATTCTTCCTTGGATAGTTGACAGAGACAATTATACGTATGTATATGTATGCACTCACTCCATTTTTTAATTAAGTGCTACTATTTAACATATATAAAAAAATCGAACATAAAAAAATACCAAAAAAACAAATATGAAAAAATTCCCTCCAAACATAAGCTTACAAATGTCTCACAAAAGTAAGATTAATCTTGAATTTCCTCCTTGAGCAGCTTCCCATTCCATCACCTACACACCTCAAATCTATGTAGTCTTGTTGCTCAATTCAATATTTGTACGTGCTCTAACTACAGTAAGATTTAATTGTTTACCCACAGCCCAAGATTTTTCATCCTTCTTAAATGATATTTGTGTTAGAAGATGCAATGGTGTCAAGGGTCAACCTTGTTATTTCTTGGATTGAAAACATCCCCTGTCGATCTATAGATTGTTATGCAGGGATGTTTCGAAATTAGGATCTTCACCGATATGAATTAAGTTGGTTCATGATGTTTAAGCTAATCCTGGAAATTTGGATGCTTACAATTTTGGCAAGACGCTGTAACAAGAAAGCAATATATCAGAGTGATGCTTGTATTTTCTTCTGTACTGTCCCATTATATTTATATCTTCAATTCAACAAAGTAAAGGGTTTATTAAAGTTTAAGTTCTTGTACGCATGGTAAGATCATCTTAGAGGAGAAGAATAATGAAAGTATAAATATTTGTAGTATACGAGTATAAGTGATAAGTATGTATACGGTAGACTAAGTTAGGAATTTTAAGACATTGTTTTTATATATCCCAAAGTCGGTAGCCAAAGGTGGTGACAGCTTAAGTAAATGGAATTGGAATTTCTATGTACGGACACTTGTCAAATGTGGCAGGTTTCTCTTGGCATTAAATGTACACAAAATTTAAAATTTTGATTTACTACAGGAAATCATGTGCAGCCAAAACTCAGATTTAATGCCTGAACAAGATTTACAAGCTGGAAGGGATTAAAAACAAAAAAGAAATGTGTATTTCTTGAGAGAGAGATGGTGGATTCAGAGATGATCATTTAAGGTGATGCTCACAGATATGTAAACACATGCATGGCGATAAGAGACAAGCAGATGGCTGCTATGGAAAACAGAAACAAGGCTTGTTAGAGCTGCAGTGTGAGACATGAACAGAAATTAGATAAGTTTCATGCAAACACCACACACAGTGACTGGCAATGGCATTCCCCTTTGTTTCTTTACACAGGAATTGAAGCTTTTGGCTTTGGTGGTGGTTGGTACAACATTTTATGTTTTCCCCCATACTTCCTTACATCCCTTATGCAATATGACGATATGCAATTAGTCTAGCATTTTCTATAATCATCTCACATCGATTAATCAAAAATTAGATTATAAAAAAAAAAAAAAAAAGAAAAACTGTGAAATTGATTCATCTTTAAGGCTATCATCACGGAACATAGTTGGACAATCCTTATATATAATATGAATTTTACCAAGGCTAAAAACTCTAAAAGCTGTATGTTCAAATATAATGAAAAATAGAGCATGTGGGTATAGATATTTTACAAGTTTTCTTGACATCCTAAATTCCCAAAGTTGTATCTTTTCAACAATTTTCAACCAAACCCAAATTATAAAATCTCAGTAGGAATTGAGGGTTGAAATAATGAGATGAATAAAGAAATCAAAGCAAGAGACATATAATTGTGTATGACATCAAGTTCGATGACAGCTGCAAAGCAGACAAGGTTTGAGAGGGAACAAAGCGGCATTAATATATCATATAAAAATATATATATATAAATAAGAGCATTCTAAAAGAGATGAAAGAGAGCAAAATTATTAAATATAATGGAGGCATGTTCCTTTGGGGTCAGCAAGATCACAGGCAGTATCTTCCGAGCTTAAAAAAAAGGTTATGGAGATGCATATGAAGTATTCCGATATTAGCTTAATTTGTCCATTTCCTTAGCCTTGAAATGAATGCCCATCACCCTCTTATGTGCATAGCATATTTAAGCCTAAAGTTCTGAGTTTTGATAAGAAATGGAACCATTGGAGTGTATGGGAGCCTTATCTACACACTTGAGAGATATGGTGTCTTGTCTTTATTGATGACCAAGCCCTTTCCATTATTTCAAGCTAACTCAAACACAGATCTAAATTAGGTTAGAATTTCATATTCAATATGACATTTCCACCATCATTAATTGGTTTTAAAGCGGCATGCTTCTGCTAATTATTATTATGATTTTAGGTTCAAATTTGATGTTGGGGGAAAGTCCCACCTACTCAAATCTGAATGTCCCCTCTTTGTATGATCATATTCTATTTGAGTGGCTATCAATTAAAGTTGAGTGTATGAAACATCCATTTGTCCTATTTTGGTGTTGAAAAAAAAAAATAGTTTAGGGAGTAAACAATACCATTTTTTAAAAGAAAAATGTTAAATACTAGCTCACTTACACAAAAGTGTGTCCTTGGCGTTCAAGTACATAGATAGTGTCGGTTTTTAGGTTCAAATCTCTACCAAACAAGAAGACTTAAAAGACTAAACTGACATCTATAAATGATCTACCTAGGCCTGCACATGCATGCTGCATGCAACAGCTGACTATGGAGGGGATTTGGATTCTTTATTATCTCTTATCCTTTTTGGCTATGAAATTGTGGATAAGAAGTAGTTTATTACAAAACGAAGCATGGGATTTTGACAAAAGAGGTGATGGAGACAGATATGAGAGGAATGTCAAAAGATTAGGAGGCATAATAAAGCATGTGATAAAGCTTAAACTCCCATTGCGGTGGGAAAATCCGTATCTGAATATATGCCAATTTATACGTTTCCGTATGTACAAATTCTGATCACCATTAGTGAAAGTCAGTGTAATGTGGGGGAAAGTATAGCATCTTGTTTGATGAATTGACAGATAATTTTGTTCATATTAGAGTGTTGTTTTTTTAGTTGAATTTGAGTGATGAACTGGTCTGCAAGTTAAGCTATAAAGACAGCATGGGGCTCCATTCAAGAAACAAAGACTGAACATAAATTTTGTTCTTCCTTGACAGGAAAAAAAAACAAGAAAGTTTATTTGCATTTCTTTTTGCTCTTTATCGTTGCATTTGGACAAGAAATGAAAAGAAAAATGAAAGGAACAAGCTAATGATCATCCCCTTTGAGAACTGATTCTTTTTATACTTTGCCAACCTCTTCTTCCATTTCTTTTTAGGCCACAAACTCCATTGTTGAAGCTAGGAAGAGCAGGCTGATATACAGAAACTTAAAAAAGTTAAATCACCTTTATCTCATCTCTCCACTACTCCTCCGTTCTCTAATTTCCTTAAAATCACCTGTCCATTTTGAAACTTTACAATGAGTTCATAGTTTAAAAAAACAATGGTCTGCAATGTTAGAAAATATAGCCCAAAAAAGGAATCAGTAGGAAGTCGTCACTTAACCGGTGACCTTGTTGTAGGTAGTTTCCAGTTGGAGAAGACTGCAAAAATCCAAAGTGGTGTTGGAATGCGGGTCCTCCCTGTAATAATTCAATGGTTATCAACAAATTTTCAATAATAAAGAAAAAAACTGGGAAATATAAGTAAAAATTTGGTGGAACTACCTGAAAGTGTGTTGCAGAGAACCCCTGGGGATAATGGAGGACACTTTCCTCCACTGAAGCATGATTATTGGTGTGAGCAAAATTGTTCTAGAAAATTATTGTCATAGTTAACACCATTACTGAAAAAAGAGGGTGATTTAGAGAAGATGTCAAACAAACTTATATTACCTTGATGAGAGGAGAGCTGGCAGTATCATCAAGTAAAGAAGGCAATTCTTGATGATCTTCCCTTTGTCTTTGATGTTCTTTCTTCCTATGTCTTTTAGTACCACCATTTTTATTCAATGTAGCACCTTTAGGTAAAGTATATTGATAATGATTATCATCATTGAAATAACCATTATCTACTTTCAAGTGTGGAGGCCCAGAAGATGCATCAGAAACCATGGAAAGGTCTTCTTCTTCATCAACAACCTCTTCTTTACCTTTATACTTGCCACGTTCATCACAAAAACCACTTGATTTATGAGAAATATTACCAGAAAGAAAAGACTGTTCTAAGTAACTAGTCCAACCAGATTCACACCCACTACTACACTCAGAGGCCAAAACATTCATTTTCTTTCTCTCTCTCTCTCTCTCTCTCTCTCTCTCTTGCTAATCAAAACAAAGGCCCTCAATGCTGTTTCCTCTCAATCAATGGGGTCCTTTCTATGAAGAAAAAGAAGAAAGAAGAAAAACTATAAAAAGGATGGTAAGTGTAACTCAGAGATGCTGAGGTTATATGTGTGCCCTATATAAGGGTGTTGGATGAAGTAGGATAGAAGGTAAGGGGAGTGAAAAAACAAGAGCAATTAAGAGAATCAGACTCAAATCCTAGACTAGTTTTGTCTTCATCCTCCCCATTCAGCCATTGATGTGAATGAATCAAAAGTGCCAGTTGGGTGGGTTCTAGTGGGTGCATGTAAGTAAAAAAGAAAGAGAGGAAGCCCCTTCACATGCTAGACAGCAAGGCACTGTATGTACCCTCTTCAGAAAAACTGGGCACACATCCATTTTCATTACTTGGACACCCATCCCCTTCACCATTAATATACTCTCATTTCTCAATCCCCTCATCCCTTTCTATTTAATCTACTCCCATTATCCCTTTGCTTTTGGGTTGGGTTCCATGCTTCTTAAGCAAATATTGAATTATCTATTTGAGAAAATTGTCATTTCTGTGATATTTAATTGACTGTGTGAATAGTCATTTGCTGGTTGCTAAGAGTTATTCTTCAAAGGGTTTATGTATAGAGAGAGTTCACCATATTGTTTTGTCTTTTGCAAGCAACTTTTAACATCCTGCTTTATATCCACTAAACTTTCTCCTTAATCAAGTGCCATGGACGAGTGGAGGCTATCCCCACACATCAAAACTGATATTTATAGCTTCTTCATCTAATCAGATCCAATTATTGGTGAAATTCCAATATTAATATTTGTCCTACAATTCTACAAATCTAAAAATAAATAAATAAATATATATATATATATATATATATTAAGCAATTTAATGTGGTCCTCAAGATGTACACCATGCAGTTTGTACAGTTAATTTAAGCTCTGGGTGTACAACTTGATGAAATTATTCAACTTCTGAAGACAAAAAGTACTAACTGTATATCATTCCTTTTCTTTCATTTCCAGCTTTTAATTTTTCCATCTTTTATCTTTAGTCAATTTTACATATATATATATATATATAAATTCCAAATCTTCTTATATATTTTCCAGTCTAATACTGTACGGATATTGAAATTTAGATAATATTTAAATTCCAATGTCAAAATTATTATTCAAATATATGCATATCTTTTATTCAGATATTAAAATTTAGATAATATTTTGATTCGAATATTAAAATTATTATTTAAATTTCTTATTACAAAATATTTGCTTCCAATGAAGTTTGAGCTAGAGGCATCAAAATTTATAAAATTTAAAATTAACATATAGTAAATTTATAGTTTGACTCTTTTAAAAATGTTAAAATTTTGATTTAGTCTTTTAAAATCACAAAATATAAATCAATATAAGGGTGAAATTGCATTTTAGTTTTCATAAAAACAAATAACTTAATTTTGAGTCATTCTAAAAACTTTCTGACTTCACCCCCCGGTTTAAACCCAAAACTTCTTACATATAAAGTCATGTTTTAACCACGGTACTTAGATATCTTCTTTTACATTTTATTTTCTTAAATGTTATTTAACTAAATCTTAAATTGTATTCTTTTGCATCAATAAACCTAACCGAACAATGAGATGGGATCATCGAAATCTTTTTATTATTTGATCAACTCAATTAGTTAAGTTAGTTTAAACAAAAAATCAATTAATATTTATATAATTAAAATAAATATTATATTATGAAAAATAGTATACATACACATTTAACTACATGTAATATATCAATTATTATCCATAAGTAAGTTATGACTGTATAATAATTATTCTATAATGTATACTTTTTTATTAATGATATGCAACTTAAACCTTGAACGCGTAATTAATTTTATCGTAGATTATAATATAAATTTACATATTATATGATATATATATATATATATATATAAGGATTAAATTGAAAAAAGAAGAAGAGATAATGGTTGTAATAAACACCTGGAAGACAAAATTGGCCACTTGCATGGTATTAAATAAAAAGAGGTAAGCATTCACCCTAGGTTATTTATGCATCCGCAGTTGAAATAATTCTGAAAAATCGTGCACACCTGTAAGTACATGTGCGTTTATATACAAACACGAGCTTCCATATATACCTTTCTCGGCCTTTCGATTAAAATCGACCGTTTCTAGATTTCACACACATGTTTGCACATGTACACCAACTTCGACTTCATCTGCCTCGCTTCGCTTGGGGATCTTTGCTACTGGTTCCAATGCCTATGTTCTTACTTGCATTAATACTGTAAAAGGGATAATTTCTGCTCAATTTGCATCCTTTTAATAATATTATACCTCTCTACTTTTATGCTTGCCACGTGAATTTTTTCTACCCTATTTTTGTAATTTGTGATTTAATATTTCTATATTTCTATCACGATTTTTAATAAATTTTAATTATTAGTATAATATATGTCCCATCTCATATAAAAATATTTATTTAATAAAATAAATCATGGGTCTTAAGCTAAATACGGATGTTCACACAATGCTTTAACATGAAATTAAGTGTGGAACTGCACATGTGATTTGTCAAATAAAAGCGAAACACATGTCTATATATAGACTATAGTACATCTCATGAATGATAGTGTTAGTCGATAATGCCATTGCCATTTACTTATAAAGATGAAACATCATCATGAATGATGGTTCCGATAATCTTCCAATTCTTGTGCAAAAAGTCTTTTCGACCGATATTGGGTGTAATTTTATTTCCATGTTGGTTTAATTATTAAAAATATTGGTCTAGAATCTAACATGACCACGATTGAAACTGATTCAATAATCTATTTCATTATTAGAAAAAGTTGAACTCAACCTAGGATAAAACTTTGTCCAACTCCTTGGCCAGTTGCATTGGCTATATATGTATATATAAGAATATAAATGAGAGAAAAAAAGGCAACTTGACAGACATAGAGAAGACCCTAAAACCTAGCTTAGAAGATGGAAAGTTACGTGGCTTGGCCAGAGGCCACATTCTTCACCAAAGAAAATCAAGCTTAAGCCTTTCAATTTCCATGTGCAAAATTTTCCCTCCAGGATCACTCGTTTTCTCTAATAATAATCAACATACATTTAAAGAAATGAAAATTCCATATTTAATCTAACTCTAAAATTCAAATATGTACTACTTTTTTCTCATTTTCTTCCTACTTATAAGGAGTGATTAAATTAATTTATACTAAATAGTAACGAAGAAAATCATATATGTGAATTAATAATATTAGTCTATCTTTTTGGCACGTCTCTCTCTCTGCGTTTCTTGGCACGGTTTTTTAGGATCTCAATTTATTTTTGTTTCTTTGATTTTGAGTGTGTTTTCTATTGAGTAGTGGATCCTGTTTCTGTTTGGAGTGGTGAAAGGTGTTTGATGCAAGCTATGGAAAACGACATTGCAGATCTGAATCTGGATGATGCGGAAGATGAGACTTTTTTCTCACGGGGAATTAGAAGAATGAATGTTTGCGTCTGTGTTTTGTTTGGTAGGCTATTTTCTACAAATGAGTGTGGTTCATTTTCCAAAGAATGAATAGGCAAATATCCGCATCCTTTGGAAGGAGTGCAAATTTCGGATCTTGGGGAAAGGCGATTTCTTTTCAAATTTTTTAATGAGATCGATATATCTAGGGTAATCACTGGGGCATCGTGGACTTTTAATAATCATTTATTGATTTTTAGTCAAATTCAGGAAAATGAAGATCCAATGGCTATCCCTTTGGTATATGCAGATCGGTGGGTTGATTTGCCACCGAGTTTTTTTTTAGTGATTCAATGGCAGTACAGTTTGGAAATTTCATTGGCAACTTCTTAGAGCATGATACAAAGCAAATCCTTAATGGATATAGGAATTTTATGCGTATTCGGGTGCAAATTGATGTGTGAAAACCGTTGAAACGTAGGAAAAAGGTTATGTTTTCTGCATTAAAGTTCTCGTATGTAAACTTTAAATATGATAAATTAACTTTATTTTGTTTCTTATGTGGATGTTTGGGTCATGGGGAGAGTTTCTGCCCAATGAGATTGCGAATTGGTACACAAGAAGTTGAATTTGGGTGGAATTTGACATTGAGGGCTACAACGAGAAGGGCATACACGAGTAACAGTATCTGGTTGAGGGAGGAGGGTGAAGAAGGTGTATTGGGAGGGGTCAAAATGGACAGCAGGGTATTCACAACCCAAGTCAAAATTAGGGGCAGGATCCAATTCCAAGGTTACGGGGCAGGAAAATCAGGAAAATGAAAGTGGTAGTCTTATAAGGATGGACAATGTGGGACATGGCAACTTTCAAATGGGGGGAGTTACTCAAAATTATTATGATTTTCAGAAACGGATGAGGAGAAAGGTTTTTTTGAATGGGTTGGAGGTGTCAAATATGGAGTGTGATTTAGAAGATATACCAATAAGCAGTGGTGATGGTAATAAAGGCAAAGGTCAAATTCTTTACTCTTTGATGTTTCTAATGTACAGGATTCATTTGAGGGTTGTGGTGGGTTCTTAGCCCATAATCAGCAAATATCGGCGGCTGCCATAAAGCATGCCTACCGAACGTAATGAAGATAGTTTACTGGAATGTTCGTGGATTGGGGAGTCCACGGGCAGTTAGAAGACTTCAGCACACGCTGAAAACTTATCATTCCCAAATTGTCTTCTTTATGGATACAAAGTTGAATACCAGTAGAATGAAAAAGTTAGAAGACGGTGTAGTTTCTTTAATGGAATAGATGTGCAGGAGGAAGGTTCTAGAGGAGGGCTAAGTTTAGGGTGGAATGGGGGACATTTAATTACCTTGAAGAGTTTCTCTAAAAACCACATTGATGTGGAAATTCAAGATGAGGAAGGCAAACCTTGTTGGAGGTTTACGGGTTTCTATGGGGCTCCTGAGGTTAGAGATAAAGTAGAGACGTGGAATTTGTTGCGACAATTAGGAAGAAATAACTAATTACCTTGGTTGGTTATAGGGGATTTTAATAATATTCTTTATGCACATGAAAAGAGAGGTGGCCTGCCAAGGGAATAGGCTAGAGTGGAGGCGTTTCGCAAAACGTTAGAGGAGTGTTCTTTGGAAGACATTGGGTTTACAGGTCCTTGGTTTACTTGGGAGAGAGGACGCATAATCGAAAGGAATATTAGGGAAAGAATTGACAGAGGCATAGCGACAGACATGTGGTTACAAAGTTTTCCAAATTTTTTTTTACGGCATCTATCGTATTCTTTTTCTAATCATTGCCCGCTAATCGTTGATACAGAATGGGGTGGGAAAAAGAATAGTCCTAAACATTTTTGATTTGAATCTTGATGGATCCTTGAGGAGTCATGCGAGACTGAAATAAAGAAGGCTTGGGAAGGAAGTGCTGGTTCCTATCTCAATCGGTTGTCAGGCCTTGCAAATGGGTTAAAAAATTAGGCAAGTACAATACAATTTAAACGAAAAGGTAAGATGGAAAGATTAAATAGAAAATTGGAAGAGTTGAATGGTGAAGACAGATCGGAGGAGGTTTTGATAGAAATCATGGAGGTGAAACTGCATCTAAATATGGCAATTGATAAGGAAGATAGATATTGGGAACAACGTGCAAGATCAAATTGGCTATAGGTGGGGGATAAGAACACTTCTTTCTTTCACAAGTATGCAACGCAGAGAAGACGTATTAATCATATAAAGGGGTTACAGAGAGTTGATGGGTCTTTTGCGACAAATGACAGGGAGGTTGAAGAGGTGGCTCAGGGTTATTTTTCTAATTTATTTGAATCTAGAGGAGTCGGAGATATGACACACATTCTTTCAGGAATAAATTCATGTATTTTAGAGGGTATGAATCAAAATTTGGGCGTCCCTTATATCGAGAATGAAATAGTTGAAGCCTTGAAAGGGATGGGTCCTATAAAAGCCTCTGGTTTCGATGGTTTTTCGGCGATTTTCTTCTAGAAATTTTGGCACATTGTAGGGAAAGATACTTGTGATTTTTGTATGGAAGTGTTGAATAATGGAAGATCACTTGGCGAAATCAACAGAACATTGCTGGTATTGATTCCGAAAACTACAAATCCTATTAATTTGAAAAATTTTCGCCCTATTAGTCCTGTGCACGGTGCTTTATAAGATTGTTGCAAAGGTGATTGCTAACAGATTACAGAAGGTATTGGATGTTTGTATTAATGATTCTCAAATTGCTTTTGTTCTAGGGAGACTCATTACTGATAATGTGTTACTGGCATATGAGGTACTTCATTCTTTTAAAAATAAAAGATCAGGGAAGAAAGGATTTATGGCTTTAAAGTTAGACATGAGTAAAGCCTATGATAGAGTAGAGTGGTCTTTTGTAAAAGCAGTAATGCTGAAGATGGGTTTTGCAGAGGATTTTATTGAGCTTATCTTTAGATGTCTTACTTCTGTTCAGTTCTCTATTCAAATTAATGGGGAGGAAGGGTTGAATTTCAAGGGCACAAGGGGTCTTCGTCAAGGGGATCCGCTAAGCCCTTATCTATTCTTGTTTTGTGGAGAAGGGCTGTCAGCACTAATGCAAATGGCTTGTCAGGAGGGAAAATTACGGGTGCTAAGGTTTGTAGAGCATCTCCTTCTATCACCCATCTCATGTTTGCCGATGATTGTGTTCTTTTTGGGGAGGTCTCGAATAGAGGGGTTAATGTGTTAAAGAATATTCTTCAGAAATACAAAGTTTGTTCGGGACAATGTGTTAATTTGAGAAGTCAAAGGCGTTTTTCAGCTCAAATGTGAATGAACAAGATAGAAATTGGGTGTTTCACAATCTTGGTGTTAGATGTTTGAATGATCCGAGAAAAAATATTTGGGGCTCCCTAATATGGTGGGAAGAAAGAAGAAATTGGCATTTCAAGTGTTAAAAGATAGGATGAAGCAAAGAATTAACAGTTGGAGCATCAGACACATATCACAAGGGGGTAAAAAGGTTTTCATCAAAGCCATGTTGCAAGGTATTCCTACGTATACAATGTCTTCTTTCCTTTTGCCAAAGACTTTGTGCATCGAATTAGAGACTATAATGAATTCTTTTTGGTGGAATAAAAGTAATGGGAAAAAAGGCACGCACTGGTGTGATTGGAAGTCATTAAATGCGCTTAAGGAAGAATGGGGGATGGGATTTCGTGATATGAATTCTTTTAATATTGCATTGTTGGCCAAACAGGGTTGGCGCTTATTACATAACCCAAATTCATTATTAGCGCGTACGTTAAAAGCGAGGTATTTTAAAGATTCCGATTTCTTAAAGTCAAATCTGGGTAGATTACCTTCTTTAACCTGGAGAAGTGTATGGGCGTCAAAAGGACTCTTGTTGAAAGGATTGGGCTAGAGGATAGGAGATGATCAGCAGGTTTCTATCTGGGAAGATAACTAGGTCCCTGGAATTAATGTGTTGAATGATCAGTTTCGAGAGACAAATCAAAGTATTGTCAAAGTTGCAAATTTGATTGACTGTAATACAAGGAAATGAAAGTCAGATTTAATCTTGCATATCTTTGTGGAACGGGAGGCCGAGAGGATCCTTTGTATTCCTCTGCCAATGATGCCTTTTGCTGACTTTGTTGTGTGGAGTGGTGAGCCAACGGGGGAATATTTAGTGAGAAGCGGACATAAGGCCCTTACACATGATGGACAGACTCAAGTACATGACAGATTTAAACAGTTTTACAAAAGACTGTGGAATCTTGATCTACATTCAAAAATTAAAATTACAGTATGGCGCATTGTGAAACACCCCAAACCCGGCCCACGAGCTTTGACCAGATTTGGTATGTTCCTCAAGTAAACCGGTTTTCAAATTCTTCTGTTACTTAGAGAAAAACTTGTGTGATTTTTAAAAAAAAAATATTGTTTGGGTTGGGCTTGGGTTGAAAACAAACTGGATTTTTATATTAGAAAACCCTTTTTTAATTTTAAGTAATAAACATATCGAGTATATTTTAAAATAAAATACTTAGTCTTTAACCTAATCAAAATTTGTAACACAATAAAACAACAAGTAGAAAAAAAATCGTTCATCATGGCCTTATGGCCTTATTACATCAAATAGTTTCCAAAATATTTCAAAGTACTAAAATAAATTCAAGAGTCCATAAAATATAAAATTCATGTTGAGTATGGCCACCACAAGTATTCCGTCCCGGTCCATCACTTTATTTATCACGGAACATGGTCCCACAAGGGGTGAGTCAAACAGACTCAATGTGTACACGACACTAAATCATAATAGAATCAGGCATACAATAGTTACACATTCAAAACATAAAATACAAGTTATGATGCATTCCCAAACCCAATCCTAATTGTCCATCCGCTACACACCCCTGCACCTGCCAGTCACACCGTGGGGACTACTAAGTCGACCCTCCTTCCGCTACACTCCAAATTGCGGTCTTAGGTCACCGATTCGTGGTCTTAGGTCACCACGTTCAGATTCGTGGTCTTAGGTCACCACTTTCGATTCGTGGTATTAGGTCACCACTTTTCACTTCCCTTTCAAACAAACCCATATGCCCTAACATATTATGCAATTACATGCCCAAGTTCACATTCTTATCATATTCTCATGTTACTTAATAACATTTTCATATTCCTAGTAGAAGTAGGAAACGTGACTGAGTACTTAGTACCATATCATGGTACCTTAGCCACTTTCATATTCTTAATATCACATATATTATTTAACATAGCCATAAACGTATTATGAAATAGTGTGGGTACACACCGATTCGCTAATGATTCCTTGAGATCCCGATATCTCGATCTCGCCTTAGATCTCAAGTTCCTACAATTGATTAATCACTTTTACCTTAATAAAAAGCCATTCTACTAAAATTCCAAATCCTAGTAGGATTAGTATTCTTACCTTGTTTGGTTGGATCACCAACAAATCTCAAAGCGTTCTTTGTTTCCCTAGGAATGTCGAAATCCTTAAAACCTTACGTTAGACTTAATCTTAATCATCAAATCATAAATCAAGGCCTTTGGTAGAATATTCACATGTCTTACCTTAATCTTAGAAATCCGAATACTCTTCCTTTTAGTTGACTACTCGATAATCCCGAAAGATCCTTCCATATTTAAGAACCAAAATATGCATAGGGTTAGATTATCTCGGCTAATCTAAAAGAAAAGAATGGAAACCAAACTTGCTCTTACCTTTGAAGAAATTGACACAGACTTATGCTTGAAGCCTTTCCAAGATTGACTTTTGAATGGATTGGTAAGGAGAAATAGGAAGAAAGGAAAGATGAAGAGATTGGCTTGCTTTACTAGGGTTTTGGTTTTAACAAAATAGCAGAGAAAAGAGAATTGGCTAGGAAAATTTTAGAGAGAGGGAATGTCTTAGGAATTTTCGGCAGAGAGAAGAAGGAAGAACAAATTGATGAGTAGCCCTATTTTCCTCCTTTTATAGCCAGAACTACTACTCGAGAATCCCTCACTTGGCCACCACTCTTCTTTATTTGATAGCTTTATCTCTTTAATTTAAAATAATTAAAGAAATATCCTTTATTATCTCTTATCTCTTAATAAAAATAATATTAATAATAATCTTCTTTTATCTCTTCCTTATCTATCAAAATAAAAGAAATAAATCCATATTTAATCCATCTATTATCTCTTCAAAAAAATAATCCAATTTAAATCCCTTATTTATCCCATTACTTGCGTAAATTTAAAGGAATAAAACTCCCTTTTCTGAAGCCTTGCAGTCCACTCCTCTGCTTCTAGAAGCAAAAATAAAACTTCTTTTATTTGCTTCCTAAGTGACTCGATCCCTGCCCAAATACACTTGCATGTGGCGCCATTTCAGAGGCCCTAAGTGGCATCTTGAGCCACTTTTTCCAAGCTTTGTTTGTGTCAAATTTCACATACTTTTTCTCTTAAGGCCACCTTGCCTTAATTTCCTCTTTAAACTTCAAAACTTGACATTTTTAAGTCATTTCTAAGTTTCCAAAATTTTCGTTTGGCTCTTTAAACTTGACATTTCCTTACATTTCCATATATTTCCATACATTTCCTTACATTTCCATACATTTCCATACATTTTGATACATTTCCTTACATTTCCATACATTTCCATACTTTTCCATATATTTCCATACATTTCCTTACATTTCCAAGGTTCTAAAATGCACACCACATATCACAAGAACATGCTATTTCATAAAATTAAGCAAAAATGCACACAATGGGATTGAACCTCTTCCCTCAAAGTACTTCACTTGATGCCATAACCTTGCACCTTAGGTGACGTCCCTTGCCACTTTTCCACATCACTTCTTGTTTTTAACTTAAAACCAATAATTGTCCAAAGCTTTCTCTTCCATCCTAGGATTTTAAAAACCCTTAATTCACTTCCAAACACTGCCAAAACCTACTACTCATGAATTATGCACAAATGCATAACCCCTAATCTAGGATGTTACAGTTCTACCCTCCTTGAAAATAATTTCGTCCTCGAAATTACTTACTAACAATCGTACAATCCTTCTCACCCGACTATGCTTACACAAGACTCGATCTTAATAGAACCATCATACTTTCCAGCACAATCTCTAAGTTCACGCCCTCGTAACTCATTTCTAACGTCGCGATTTAATCGATTAAGAAGTTTTATGTATTAAAAATTTTGTTTCACTAATTAACCACAAAGAAGTTTTATGGAAAGAATTTTTTTTGAAGTGGTTCTTTCGTATTCATACATGCACAGTCTTTACATTCATACATCCATCAATCAATTATGAACTTTCGTTCATTCGAGAAATGTTGTAGTTTTCATTGTTGTTGTTTTTCCACTACCGGGGTATTTTCATAATTTGTCCTCTGAGGGTATTTTTCGCAATTTATCGAAACAAGGTTCCTTGGTGTTTTTGTCAATGAGGGTATCTTGGAAATTTTGCATTCCCGGGAGTAATTTGGAAAATTTTAAAATCCGAGGGTATTTTAGTAATTAACCCGGGTGAATTTGTAAATCTTAATAAATCACGGATATTTTGGAATTTACAAAACTTGAGGGTTGTTTTTTGAGAATTTGTTTTCCAAATCAGTGTTGTCGCAAAAATTTTTTTTGAAGATCGGGGGTCGTTCTGGTAATTTTGTAACTCAGGGGTATTTCGATAATTTGCAGGGTAGGGGTAATTTCGTAATCTTTTCTAAAATCAGGGTATTTTGTCATTTTGCAAATTAGGGTTTTTGAACATTTTATAACGTAATGAAATTTTGATAGATAATGTGGGTATTTTAAAATTTCATAAACTAAGGGCATTTTGTAATTTTACCATTAGGGTATTTTTTAATTTTATAAATCTGAAATATTTCAAGAAAATTTTATAAAATAATCTTTTTCAAATCAAGAAAATAATTTAAAAATTTTAAAACTAGGGTTTCCATAAAATACTGGCTAGTCCCTTTCGGGTTTTAGTTGTGGTTTAGCAGGTGTATAAATCCTCTTGGTTAGGGTGAAGGGGCTACGCACAGGTAGGATTCGAGTGGGAGGAGGTGAGTCACGGACTACTTAAATACCAAGCTCCCACTGAAACCAATCCTAGACATGCGTACCATGGTTGCCACACCTAACTTCTACGACTCAACCATGTGTTTGTTTAATTAGATATTTAAGTCTTATGTATTTGTTGGGGTACACTAGTCCTAGGGTTCAAATACTTATCGACTAATCTACGTTGCCATAAAAGCCCATACATTTCACATATTCAAATCACTTGAAGTCGAAGTACTTACCTGGTGGATCATGAATTCGGAGACTTAGTGGGCCATGCCGAAAAACCTACTTAATTCACTAAATCCTTTTGGGCTTAACTTTGAAAACATTTTGGGCCTTAAACCCAAGGTCGAGGGTTTGAAACGGGCTCGATACCAAAATTGAAACACCCCAAACCCGACCCACGAGCTTTGACCAGGTTGGTATGTTCCTCAAGTAAACCGGTTTTCAAATTCTTACATTACTTAGAGAAAAACTTGTGTGATTTTTAAAAAAATATATATTGTTTGGGTTGGGCTTGTGTTGAAAACAAACTGGATTTTATATTAGAAAACCCTTTTTTAATTTTAAGTAATAAACATATTGAGTATATTTTAAAATAAAATACTTAGCCTTTAACCTAATCAAAATTTGTAACACAATAAAACAACAAGTAGAAAAAAAATCGTTCATCATGGCCTTATGGCCTTATTACATCAAATAGTTTCCAAAATATTTCAAAGTACTAAAATAAATTCAAGATTCCATAAAATATAAACTTCATGTTGAGCATGGCCACCACAAGTATTGTTGTCTGGTCCATCATCGCTCATCACTCCGGAACATGGTCCCACAACGGGTGAGTTAAACAGACTCAATGTGTACACGACACTAAATCATAATAGAATCAGGCATACAATAGTTACACATTCAAAACATAAAATACAAGTTATGATACATTCCCAAACCCAATCCTAATTGTCCATCCGCTACACACCCCCGTACCTGCCAGTCACACCATGGGGGCTACTAAGTCGACCCTCCTTCCGCTACACTCCAAATTGCGGTCTTAGGTCACCGCATTCGTGGTCTTAGGTCACCACGTTCAGATTACTGTGGTCTTAGGTCACCACTTTTAGATTACTGTGGTCTTAGGTCACCACTTTTCACTTCCCCTTTCAAACAAACCCATATGCCCCTAATATATTATGCAATTACATGCCCAAGTTCACATTCTTATCATATTCTCATGTTACGAATAACATTTTCATATTCCTAGTAGAATTAGGAAGCGTGCACGAGTACTTAGTACCATATCATGGTACCTTAGCCACTTTCATATTCTTAATATCACATATATTATTTAACACAGCCATAAAACGTATTATGAAATAGTGTGGGGTACACACCTGATTCGCTTAACAGATTCCTTGAGATCCCGAGATCTGATCTACTGCCTTAGATCTCAAGTTCCTACAATTGATTAATCACTTTTTACCTTAATAAAAAGCCATTCGGCCAAAATTCCAAATCCTAGTAGGATTAGTATTCTTACCTTGTTGCCGGTTGGATCACCAACAAATCCCGAAACTGTTCCTTGTTTCCCTAGGAATGTCGAAATCCTTAAAACCTTACGTTAGACTTAATCTTAATCATCAAATCATAAATCAAGGCCTTTGGTAGAATATTCACATGTCTTCCTTAATCTTAGAAATCCCGAATACTCCTCCTTTTAGTTGACTACTCTGATAATCCCGAAAGATCCTTCCATATTCGGCAACCAAAATATGTATGGGGTTAGATTATCTCTCGGCTAATCTAAAAGAAAAGAATGGAAACCAAACTTGCTCTTACCTTTGAAGAAATCGACAAACACCTATGCTTGAAGCCTTTCCAAGGTTCGACTTTTGAATGGATTGGTAAGGAGAAATAGGAAGAAAAGAAAGATGAAGAGATTGGCTTGCTTTATTGTAACATCTGAATAGGGCCTATGCATTTTCGGTTTGATTGTATGAAATGGCAAGTTTAAGCACTAAGAATAAATTTTGATATTTTGGAAACCGGAAATGCATGAAAATGGAAACCTAAACATTTTGGAAACACGAACATTTTGGAAACTTGAACATTTTGGAAACACGAACATTTTGGAAACTTGAACATTTTGGAAACTTGAACATTTTGGAAACACGAAGATGTAAGAAAAATGGCAAGTTCTGAGCCGATCGAAAATTTTAGGAAACTTAGAAATAAGGTAGGAATGACAAATTTTAAAGCCCAAAATAGGAAATAAAAGGCAAGAGGGCCTTAAAAGATAAAGTTGGTGAAATTTGACATACAATCGGGCTTGGAAAAGTGGCTGAAGGTGTCACTTAAGGCTTATGGAAATGACCTGAGTTCGAGTCACTTGGAAAGCAAATATTGAAGGTTTTATTTTGGCTTCCAAGGCTAAGGTGGACTGCACCTAATCCTAGCAAGGGAGGAGTTTTATTTGGTTAAAACTTGATTAATGAGTGATAAATAAGAATTTTCTTTTAATAAGATAATTGAGGAGATATAGAATGAATTAAATACTTGTGATAATTAAATGATAATATTATCACTTGTGGGAAGTAGTAGCCAAGTCAAGGACTCTTGGCATAGCAATTTCGATTAAAGGAGGAGAGTTGGAGACTTTTCTCTCATCTTTTCATTTGTGTGCCAAAAATTCCTAGCACCTATTCTCTTTGTCGAAATTTCTCCTAAGCAAGGACTCCATCTTTTCTTCTCCTCTCCTTTGTCATTGTTAAGTCAAAACCCTTCTCTTTGATCTCGTTAAATCTCCATAGTCGGATCTCGTAACTCAAGACAAGGAAGCAATTGATTAAAGGCATCAAGGTAAGGTTAAGCCATTCAATTTCCTTTCTTTCTTTTCTAGTTCCGAAAGTAAAAGGCCTAATCCTATTCTTGATCATGGCCGAATATACAAGGGATCTCGGGTTTCCACAATTACGAATATAAAGATCAAGGATCTAAGGTAAGAACAATTAGTTCTTGTTCTTTTAATTCGTTTAATCAAGATTTAAGAAAATAACCCTTTTATGTCTCTTGGCGAATATCAAAGGAAGAGTTTTGGGATTTTGGATTCAAGGAAATTAAGGTGAGACACATTCGCCAAGGCTTGTGTGATTACTTTGATCAATTCTTTAATTATTAAAAAGCGAAAACTAACCCATATTGAGATTCAAGGTTGGCGAATATCGTAAAGGAAAACCAAGTTTTGAATTGTATAAACACCAAATCGGCAAAGGTGAGTCTTTTACAAATCCTACTAGGATTTGGTTTTTTTAAGCCAAATAGGTTTATTAATGTGACTTATATAATGGCGAATATAGGAGTTAACGGATCTAAAGTTAGATCGGGGTTTTTGAGATCTCAAGGAACCTTTTTAAGCAAATCAGGTGTGTACCCTTACTAACCTTCGGTATTTCATATGGCTATTATTTTAATATATGAATATGTATAAGAATGTGAATGTGGCTAAGTACCACAAATGTGGCAAAAGTACCTGTGCGTTTCCTACTTCGATAGGATTGTGAAATATGTTATTTTATAACATGCGAATATATGTATATGAACATGAAATTAAATAAGTTATGCATAATATATATATTTTGGGGCATTCGGATTTATGTGAAAGGGAAGAGTAGGTGTTGACTTGGTCTCACCTTGAAGGTGTTGACTTGGTCTCACCAACGAAATATGGTGACTACGGTTACATTATCTGAATTTGGTAACCGGTTACATTATTTGAATATAGTGTCTAATGACACAACATATATGGGCGATGAGCACGTCATTGCAATGACGCCTTCGATGGTGTGTAGCGGATGGAGGGTTGACTTAGTAGTCCCACGGTGTATTTGGCGGTACTGGGTGGTGTGTAGCGGATGGACCATTAAGCTTGGGTTTGGGTTGCATCATCATTTATTTTACATGAATTTGATTTGAACATGTATGCCCGATTTGTTGAATGTTAGTCTTGTGCACATTGAGTCCGTTGACTCATCCCATTGTGGGAAATATTTTCAGGTGATGAATAGTGACGGACCGGGACGGTAGACCTTGAGGTGGCCATGATCCATTTGAAGATTCTATTTAAATTTGGACTTCATTTATTTATGTTTAGTACCTTTAATTTCATTTTTGGGTTTTATTTGATGTAATAAGGCCATAAGGCCCAATGGATTTTCTTATTCTGCTTCACTTTAAATTATTATGTTACGAACTATTATGATTAAAGTTAAGTTTTTTTTTTTAAAAACCTTAAAAATTATTTGTCACCTTAATAAAATTGGATTTAAAAAAAATTAACTAAAGGGGTTTCCAATCTAAGCCCGATCCATAACAACATTTCCTAAATATTTTTTTCTAAATTTCTCTAAGTATCAAACTCTTTGAACCCAGTTTATTTTAGGAACATACCAGATCCGGTTCGGGGCTCGTGGTAGGGTGTAGGGTGTTTCATTACTAGGGTTTTGGTTTTAACAAAATAGAGAAAAGAGAGAATTGGCTAGGAAAATTTCAGAGAGAGGGAATGTCTTAGGGAATTTTCGGCAGAGAGAAGAGAAGGAAGAACAAATTGATGAGTAGCCTATTTTCCTCCTTTTATAGCCGAACTACTACCGAATCCCTCACTTGGCCACCACTCTTCTTTATTTGATAGCTTTATCTCTTTAATTTAAAATAATTAAAGAAATATCCTTTATTATCTCTTATCTCTTAATAAAATAATACTAATAATAATCTTCTTTTATCTCTTCCTTATCTATCAAAATAAAAGAAATAAATCCATATTTAATCCATCTATTATCTCTTCAAAAAAAATAATCCAATTTAAATCCCTTATTTATCCCATTACTTACAGAAATTTAAAGGGAATAAAACTCCCTTTTTCTAGAAGCCTTGCCGTCCACTCCTCTGCTTCTAGAAGCAAAAATAAAACTTCTTTTATTTGTTTCCTAAGTGACTCGATCCCTGGCCCAAATACACTTGCATGTGGCGCCATTTCCAGAGGCCCTAAGTGGCATCTTCAGGCCACTTTTTCCAAGCCTGTTTGTGTGTCAAATTTCACATACTTTTTCTCTTAAGGCCACCTTGCCTTAATTTCCTCTTTTAAACTTTAAAACTCGACATTTCTAAGTCATTTCTAAGTTTCCAAAAATTTTCGTTTGGCTCTTTAAACTTGACATTTCCTTACATTTCCATATATTTCCATACATTTCCTTACATTTCCATACATTTCCATACATTTTGATACATTTCCTTACATTTCCATACATTTCCTTACATTTCCATACATTTCCTTACATTTCCAAGGTTCTAAAATGCACACCACATATCACAATAAACATGCTATTTCATAAAATTAAGCAAAATGCACACAATGGGATTGAACCTCTTCCTCAAAGTACTTCACTTGATGCCATAACCCTTGCACCTTAGGTGGCGTCCCTTGCCACTTTTCCACATCACTTCTTGTTTTTAACTTAAAACCAATAATTGTCCAAAGCTTTCTTCCATCCTAGGATTTTAAAACCCTTAATTCACTTCCAAACACCTTAAAACCTACTACTCATGAGTTATGCACAAATGCATAACCCCTAATCTAGGATGTTACACATTGCATGCAATTATCTGCCTAATTACAGCAATCTATACTACAGAAGAATAATGGGATCTGCCATTTGTCAAAGGTGCCAAATAGAAGCCGAGACAAGAGAGCATTTATTCAAAGTCTACCCTATTGCAAAAGAAATATGGGAGAAATTAGAAATTGAATGGCCAATCTTAGAGGAAAATATGGAGTTTCCTGAAATGTTATGTAGTTTTTTTTGCAGAAAACTCTCTGGGCATATGTCGAAAATTTGTGTGTGTATTGTGAGGGATTTGGACGGCCAGAAATAAGTTCATACATGAGGGGGATACGAGAACAGGTAGTCAAGTTGTTGATTTTATTGCTAATTATTTGAAGGAGCTTGATGGGATAAAATAGATCTTACCAACGGGTAGAGTCCACACGAACGGATGGCTAGCCCCTTTAAGGTCGCGATTAAAAATAAATTTTGATGCAGCTTTCAATAGACAAAGGAATGTATCATGCTCGGGGTTAATTGTCAGAAATGGTAAAGCAGAAGTTGTATGTTTAAAAGCTATTGTTAACAAAAACATACCGTCAGATTTTGCAGCCGAGGTGTTGGCGTGTTACCAGGCACTTGTCATGGGTGTTCAACTTGGTATACGGGATGTGGATGTAGAAGGGGACTTGAGGTCGGTGATTCAAAAACTGCAAGGAGAAAGTGTGGATCGGTCTGAGATTGCGGCGTATATAGTAGATTCAAAAAAGTTGTTATCTTATTTCAGATCATGTGTTTTTCTTTTTCAAAATAGAGAGGCAAATGATGCTGCACACAATATTGCTAGTGAAGGAATTAAAAGAGAGGAGAATGCTTATCTTTCACATCGTGTGTCGGAGGAAGCTGTTGATCTGATGATGGTGGTAGTGTAGATGATCGGACCTGTATAGGAGTCAAGGGATTGAAGGGAGTGAATGGATTGAAGGCAGATAGAGAGGCTTTTTGCGGGTTGAGATTTTTGTTCAAGAAAGGGGGGAGAATTCTAAAGGTTCTAAGGGGATAAAAGAAATGGTTGAATAGAAATGATGAATCAATGGACTTATGCAGATGAAAGGACAGAAGGAAGATGTAGGGGTTCGCTGGGAAGAGGGGTCTTTGCACAAGACATGATGGTTTTGAAAGGTTCTGGAGGATTGCAGTAAAGCTCTGATAGAAATGATGGACATTAAATGGAAATTACTTTTGCCAAGGATTTTGTTTTTTCAAGATGGGAATTAATTGCAGTTATAGCTGGAGTGCAGGTCCTATAGCACGCTCGTCGGATGCTGAAGTTGGTCTTGTCTACTCTTGGGCCGATTTATTACTTTCTTTATTTGTTTTTTCTTTACTTGTTGGATCTTTTTGTTTTGGGTTTTATTTTCTTTATGTTCAAAGATTTATTTTGGCCTAAGTTAATACAAATTCCAGCTTTATATCAAAAAAAAAAAAAAATCATATATATGAATTTGAAGTCCAAGGGAGACAAAAATGCCTAGCCTTTTCAATCTCTCCTGTCCACTAATTAATTGTAGTATCCAGTACCCAGCTCATATGTGCCATAATTTGGAGAACCAGTCGTATAGGTATAGAATCCATGATCATCCTTTTACCTAATTTATTGTCCATCTAAGGTTAGTAAGACAGTCGATTCAAATTGGCTTTGGTTTCGACCTCGGGTTGACAGGTTACATGTAGCAGCCATGATAATAAACCACTAAAACATATTTTCCCCCTAAACTCAGGTAAAACTTGTATCAATTCGATTTTCAGGAGTACCAAAAAATGAAGTTTCAGGACTTCGTTTACGTAAACTGAATCTGTAAATATTAAATAAGGATATTTACGGATCTAGTGTATAGATGAATTGAAATTTGGTTAAGCGATTTAGCCAAAAATGTGAGTAATTAAGGCATGAGGATTAAATCGTAAAAGTTTAATCACTATAGATTTTTAATTAGGAAAAGATTAGGGGACTTAAATTGCAATTATCCAAAGGGCCAAAATGGTTAATAAACCATTATTAGAAGCATGTTAGTGGACGATACTGATGATTAGTGATTAAACTAATTAATTTTAGTTAAAACTATAAGAAATGATTAACTGAAGGTTAAATTAGACTAAGTAAAGCTTAAGTATTCATATAAAAGGAAACTTAGTGGAAAGAGAGATGTTAATTCATCTTATTCAATCAAAAAAAGTACAAGACCTAAGAGAAAAACACCATTTTTGAAAGCTTGAAGCATTCGACCCCTAATTCCAAGTAAGTCCTTAGCCATTTTTCATTAATTTTTATAGATTTGAGGTCATGAGAGCTTGATTTAACTAGCCCATATACTAATTTGTAAAACTGTTAAAGTTTTTGAAAGTTTCCATTGTTAAGAATTGAACGAAACTAGTGTGAAATTGTTAGAAATTAAGCTTAATATACAAAAAGACTAAATTATAAAGTTTAATTGCTAGTTTTGTATATTAGGGATCAAATTGAATAAAATACAAATCTATTAAGAAATGTTGATATGAATAGAAAATAGAAGGCCCCTAATGAATTTTAGTGAAATCAGATTCTAATCTAAGGCCCTGAATTGAAAGTCATGCTTGTCTCAGTTTTAAGGACTAAATTAAATAAATTGAAAAATCTGTGTAATTTGTTATTTGATTCTAAAATGGCTGAAAATTGATTGTATGATATGTTTTGTGATTATTTATAACTAATGATAACACTGAACCGTCGAGAGGGAAAGGAAAAGTGAAAATCGTCAATGAGTGATGCACGAAACTTCGGATAGTACTTTAATGATTCAAAATAGATTAGTTTCTTGATTATATGTGTTAATTAGATAAATATATGTTAAGTTAAGTACATGATGAGGTTGTGAATGATTTTGAATGGTTGTTTATTGTAATGGATCACTAAAGTGAATAAAATGGAAAATTGCATGAAATAATTGATTTGTGATAGGTAAAATGAAAATTAAGATGAGGTAGGTTATATATATAATATGAAATGAACTATATGAGTTTGATGATGAAATTGGCTATGAATATGCACATGAATGAGAAATGTTATATGTAACATGTTGTATAATACTATTGCAGATCGGTACCTATTAACTAGTCGGGCCGAGTCAAATATAGTTGACATGTCATAGGATTTGATTGTGTACGAGATTATGCGCTTAAGTGCCAGAATGCATTTCATGTTCCAGGATACGCTCGTGAGCTAGAATGCACTTCGTGTGTTATTATGCGCTATATGCGTTAGTATGCACTTTATGTGCCATTTTACCCTATTTCGATGCTAGTTTGGTGTGTTGGATGGATGATCCATGTATCTCTCTAAGTTTGAGTCGTGTTAATAAGGTTATAAATGGTAAACTTAATAAATGACATTGTGAAATTGTCACACCCCGAAATTGGACTTGAAAGAATTAAGGTTTGCAAGTGAGTCATTGGTTGCTGATAGATTTTTATGTTTTCTTTTGCATTTGAGAGATAAGAATTAGCTTGTTGGTTCAGTGGTAAGGCGTTAGCTTACTCTTAGGTTCTATGTTCGAATCCCCTAGTGTGCTTAGGAGGAAATACTTTTGGCTTTTGTTTCAATTCTAAAAATTCTGATAGGTCAAAGTTTTATTAAACTTTTATTTTTTTATTTGATTTATTTTTCAAAAAAAAAAGAGGGAAATCCCAAATTTTTCTTATGTTCGTTTTCCCTTACTCCCTCTCTCACGTCTATATTTTTTTATTCTTTTTGGCCATTATTCTCTGTGATACTATCTTTCTTGTTCTTTGGGTCTTCTTATTTGTTCCACTACTATCTTACTCAAGGTTCTTGTAACAACCCATTTTTGTGAAATCAGAACAGTAATTTTGGGACCACAAATTCGAAGTCGAAAAAATTTATTATTATTATATGGTATACAGTATGATAGAAATACTATATAAAAATTTTGTTAAGAAATTTTATCGTATATATACCTAATTTGATGAAAAAGACTAAATTAAATTAAGTGCAAAAGTTGAATTCTAATAGCTAAAGGTACTAAATATCTATAAAATTTGAAATTTAAGGTCCTTATATAGTAAATAGACCATTAAAGTGCTTAGTGGTTAAGATAGACCATTAAAGTGCTTAGTGGTTAAGCATGAGTAGTTATCATTGGAAATTTAATAAATTATTAAGGGTAATTTTGGAAATTAGTGGTTAAAGTGATATTAAATAAAATAAAAAAATCTATTATAATCATTTACCACCAAATAAAAGAAGAAGAAGAAAAAAAACCTAGCCATGGAAGCTTGAGATATTAGCAAGCTTATTTTGCTCAATTAGGTATGTATTTTTGTCCCGTTTTTAATGATTTCTATGTTTTCGAGATCGTAGTAGCTTAATCTAGCTAGTTCAGGGATTAATTTGCAAAACCATTAAAGTATTAGAGTTTTTCCATTGATGAGTATGCTTGAATTTTGAAGCTTTATGATAGAAAATGAAAGGTTGTTGTTAGGTAAACAACTTTTATAAAGAGAATTTTGATGAAATTATCAATTAGGGATTAAATTGAAAAAGATGATAAAATTATGGTAAAATTGTGAAATTGTGAATTATGTGGGCTGCTATTAATATGTATAAAAATTGACTAGGCTTGAGTAAGGATAAAATTGCATGAAAGTCATTTTCGAGCCTAGGGACTAAATTGTAATAAATTAAAAGTATAAGGGCAAAATAGTAATTTTTCCAAAAGTGTGTTGGACTAAATTGAATATGAATTATATTGAATTGAGTTAAATTCGTTCATATAGATCCGATTAGACCTAGTATGGAGTTAGATCGAGGCAAAGGAAAAATATCAGATTAGTTGTCTTTGTATCTACGTAAACTTGACGAGGTAAGTTTGTGTAATTAAATTGTACATTTATATGTTTTAAATTGAATTGTTAAATTGAATTGTTTGTTTGTGAATTGTATAATTGCCATGTATAAATATTGATAGCATATCTAACAATTACCGAGACCCGTTTGAACATTAGAAATTCGTAGGATACAAATGACATGTCATTAGGGTTACCGATTTGGTTGGGGTCCTACATGTGTTGCGGACACACCACAGCTCGAATGAGCTTCCCGTTATTCAGCTCGCTTGAGCTTCCTATTTTACAGCTCATTTGAGCTTCTCGTTATTCATCTCGCATGAGCTTCTAGTTACTTAGCTAGGAGGAGCTACCCATTTACAGCTCATATGAGCATACATGTACATGAATTGATGGATTACAATTCAGTACACCTCGTGTGTACTACCCGTGTATCCAACGATATTTTAAATAGTTCAATGGGTAATGTTCTGTTATGAGACATTATGAGTTCGATATGAACCATTACATGAATATATATGAAATAAATGGAAATGGATGATACATGTATATGAAACTTGCTTAGTGCTCACGTTCATCCATGTTTATTGGTTATTATATGTGTTTTACATGGCTAACATGTTGAGGATATGTGTTTAGGCTTTTGGCCAAATTGGTTTGGATATGTTTCTATGCTTACCTTAAATGTGATTAAAAAGTAAGTTAAATTTCGAGCTATACAAACTTACTAAGCTTAAATGTTTCCTCGTGTTATTTTCTATGTTTTATAGTAATTTAGAAGCTCGTTTGGGTTGGAATCTGTCGGAGTTATTTCACACTATCCATCGTCCTTTTGGTAGTTTCAGTAAATTAATTCTGGTTATAATGACATGTATAGGTTAATTTGGCCAATGTTGGCATATAAAGGTTTTGTTGAGACTAGCCACTTGAATGACTTGTGTTTGGTATATTTTGATGCATATATATAAGTGACTTTGTCATGTTTGATGTGTGATTGATATGTTACAAATGAAAGAAAGTAAAAATGGAGTTTGAATATGCATGCATGAATTTGGTCATTTAAGCAAATTGAGATACTTGTTGACATGTCTTTAAGTTGTCAATTGAGGTGCCTAAGGGCATATTGGTTGTATGTGGTGATATTTCATATTTAAGACTTGATTTTGTCTTGTTTTGAATGCCTTGCTATGGTTTGTTGATTTGCAAATTGTTGTGTTTAGGTTGGTACCAAATTGGATGAGAAATATGGCTTGGAAGTGACCTATTTTCGTCCACATAGATGTGTGTCTTAGCCGTGTGTGACACACAGCCGTGTGTCCTCTGTATCTTTTAAATTGCATAAGTCAGTATGCTCACATGGCCTAGCACATAGGCGTGTGACTTGGCCGTGTAACCCAAGTCAAAGAGTTACACGGGCATGGACACGGGTTGGGAGACGGCCGTGTGTCCCTATTTCGAATACCCACACGGCCTGAGACACGAGCGTGTCTTCTGACCTTGTGAGTCACATGGCCGTGTGGCCTGTAACTTTGAAAATTTTCAAAATTTTTGAAAAATTCTTTGAGTACCGATCTAGTCCCGACTTATTTCTAACTTGTATTTTAGGTCTCAAGGGCTCGTAGAAGAAACAATATGATTAATTTTGATTGGTTTCTAACATGAATGTTATATGATATGAAATGTATGTTTATTTGATCTGTAAACTCCGATAATATTCGTAATCCTATTTGGCGATGGATATGGGTTAGGGGTGTTACAGTTTTGGTAGTCTAGCATTGTCCTTCTAGACTCATTCGTTCATTTACAATTTTGTGCATTAAAGTTTAAAGTGGGTAAGTGCTGTCTTTGGGTTTATTTTAGATCGATTATCTTCGTTCCTTTTTGCTATATGGTCAATTTTCTTAAAAGCTTAGTATGATTTTGTAATCAAGTTTTATATCAGTCTTATGGAGGTGCTTCGGTTGTTCTGTGGTGTTGGAGTTGTGTTTTTCAAGTGTTTTTTTTAATCAAATATAATATAGGGGTCAGTTTAGTGTCGAATTTCGTGATTTGTAGCAGATTTTGGTATGGTTTTCGGACCACACAGGCTCGAGTCACACGGGCTAACCTTACGGTCGTGTGACCCATGTTATGGAATTTATCGATCGCACACAGCCTGGGGAGTTTCCACATGGCCTGAAACATGATTGAGTCTTCCCTGGTTCTTAAATTGTGAATTTTTTCACACGGGGTCAGAGAGTTACACGGTCTACCCATACGGCCGTGTATCTCAGTCACACAAGCATGTGTCTTAGTCACACGGTCGTGTCCCTCCATCACACTACATGTGTTTCAATCACATGACCATGTAGCCTGTCATACGGTCTGGACCTTTTCACACGACCGTGTAGTTCTATTTTTGTAGTTTTTATTCCTTGTTCGTTAAATGTTTTGTTTTGATCCCCGAGTGATCCCTTACTCATTTAGGGCTCTGTAGGAATGTTTTAGATATGAGTGTTGATTGTTGGTTGACTGATGTGAGTGTTGTATTGATGGATACATTATGTATTTGTATATATATGAATAATTTTGATTATTTGTTCAAATAGTTATTATGATCCGTTAAATTAGTAGTTGTGTAAATAAGAAATTTTGCATATTGTAGATTATGTTAACTTGTATTGGTCATGAGTATGTTGTGAGTATAAACTAAAGTATGAATATGTCTGATTCAGAAATTATTTGAAAGATCCATGTGATTTGCATATGCATTGTGTCTAGGATATGATTATGAAGAGAAGGAAGATTGATTTAGCAGTTTTAACTGCATTATTTAAATATGGCGGTAAAACCGTAATCATATTAGCAGCTTGACTGCATATTAACTTGAGTGGCAAATGACCACAATAAGGTGTGTTCGATTGGATGGGTCCACCACAACCCAAATGTTGGTGTGTAGAGGTTGGAAAGGGTTACTATACCCTATTTGGTATGTGATGAATGGTTGAAGATGGTGTGTAGAGGCCGGATAGGTTGGTATTTCGTCAGGTGCATTTGTTCATGAGTTGCAAATGTTCAGTTTTGAGTAAGTACTTACATATGACTGTCTGAATGTGATTTGATCTCAGCTTTTGTATATTTGAACAACTTCACGTGAATATGTTTTGCATATTTGTAAATATTAGTTACTTGTTTGACTCTATGTAATTATGTTATTTAAGACTCACATTGAGCTTTCGTAACTCACATCCTTAGTTTTTTTTAGGTAACCCTCGAGTTTAGATGTAGGACTCGAAAAATTGGAGGTCTCAGAGTGACATGTATTGTTTTGATTAAAATAAGTTTTAATAAGATATTTTCAATCTCGAAATGGCACATTTTGGTTCCAGTTAGTAAAGTCTTTCATAAGTTTTAATAAACTGAATTCTTTCGGACTATAATTAATTTTATAAGATTTATGGTATGGTTTTATGTTGGTTTTGAGCTTAAATTGAGATTTCATGCATGTCATTGGTTTTAAGACTGCTTTACTTTAGTAGGTGCTCAAGTCAAATTTTAAGTGTCAATTTTGTGAGTTTTAAACAATAATAAAGCATCATATTTTCACTGCAGTATTGATTTTTAGTATTGTGGTTAATAGTTTGTTCAAACTTGAAAGGTTTGCAAACCAAATAGGATTTGATAATTTGGTTTTAAATTTATTTATGCTATGAGAAAACAAATGTTTGAAATGTAAGATAGAGTAATTACGAGATTTTTGTTAAACATGAGTAGAAAATGATTTTCGAAAAACAAATTTAGAATTTTGATCGTCATTTTATTTTAGGCCATTTCGGTGGCCAATGTGACCTCCAAAATCCAATTGAAACTTCTAGGCCAGGTTTTAGGATTTTACAGAAATGATATAGTTGATAATATGGTGTCACTTATGTTCTATCTAAATTGTGGTGGAAAGATCATGTGAGTTATTGTGCAAAACATTTGAAAACGAGCCCTGGAGGCCGAAAACGATCGTGAATGAGTCAAACAACTCTAGAAAAGAGATTGAAGGGTAGTCGATCAGGTAAAAGATACTAGATTGAGTATGGTATTAGATAACATGCTAAAAAAGGTAAACAAAAGGATGTTAAATGAGTATAGGATTAAATATTGAGAAATGGAAAATTATGTGGAATCAGTCATGCTGATGGTGATATTGAATAAGTTGTTTAAGTATGATTATATGTATATTTTCATGTATTGTAAGTTGATAAGAATGATTGACATTTTGTAACATAATTGCTTAGAAATTGAGTGCATATTCACATGCATTATCTTGAAATATATTACTTATATTGTGTTATACTATTTTGAATAATGAAAGTACCACTGAACTTATTACTCAGCGTATGGTTTATTTTTTCTGTGCACAGGTTTAGGTATTCCTTGAAGCCCTGAGAACTAAAGTCAGCATCCATTCCGCCATATTCGACTCAACAAAGTTCATATAGTTCGTTTGTTTTGGTCTTGTGGCATGCACCTAAGGACTCTTTGTTAAAGGTTTCAAATGGTTAAGTTGTACATGTTGTAATCTTATGCAAATGTTTAGAAATTGTGTTTGAATATGTTCATATTGTTGATTTGGAGTTTTAAGGTCAATGGTTATGCATTTGTTAGAATTTTTAGTCGATTTTGGAGTATAAATGGTTGAAGGTAGATTTGATAGTTAACATTTTTGGAGATTAAAATTTTGGAATATTTTGAATTCAATAAAATGAGATTTTAATGTGTTTTATGACCTTTTAGGCCAATCTAGGCCTAAGGGAGAACTAACGTGTTGGTTAATAGTGCAGGACAATATTGTTGACTGATGAGTTAGTAGACTGCCCCGGATGTCGCAACATTCAGAGGGAATGTCGCAACATCCAACTTCAAACCAAATGGGGGAACATATAGCCATCGATGTTGCGAGAACCATCATCCCATGTCGCAATACCCAACTTCGAACCTAGAGGGGAGCATACAACTAGTGATTTGGCAACAATCACCACTCCATGTTGCGATTTCCAACTTCAAACCAAGAGGGGGAGCATTCAATGTTCAATGTTGTGACACTAGCTATAGGATGTCGCAACATTAGTCTGATGAGGCCCATTTATCAACCAATGGTGTTTTTGACCCTCACAATCATAATTAACATGTTTAGCAGCTTGTAGTTGACCTAATTTGGTCATCTAACCTGAACACTATAAATGTTAGCTCTCAGGACTCAATTAGGAGAGTTAAATCCTAGTTCATCAATTAAACTTTATTTTTTCTATTCTTAGTTAAGGTTTAGTTCTAGTTTTTAATTTCCATTCAGTTGTAAACGTTCTTTGAATTTCAATATCATTTTTATATTATTTTTTTTTTTTTTTTTGCCAATCTTTGTTTCACCAATTTCAACAATTGAAACATCAATCAAGGGTTTCAAGATTCAATCGCAATTCAATACTTGCGGATTCTGAGCATATCTTCTCTACTCTTTATTTTGCATCTTCTGAATGTTTAATAAATTGATAGGAAATCTTGCATTTAGAATGAGTCGTAACTAAAACCTTTGGAAGGGATGATGAACTGAAGTGAGATTGATTAGCTTGGGAATTAGGGTTTTTCATCTAGTTAGTTGGAGTAGATTAAGCGAAATAAACCTTAGAATTTATGACTTTAGGAAGTTACTTACGTAGATGAGGCCAAAAGATAGTCTATTGGGAATCAACTTAATATAACCCAGTTTAGTTTATCAGGTTGAAAGATAAGTAAACTAAGTCGATAAGTTAATCTATTTACAGGCCAAAAGGTATTAATTAGGTTAATTGTTAGCTAATTAATTAAAACCCTAGACTCAAGTTAATCATAAACATGGAAGTGATTCACCCTTCTTCCTATTTAATTGATTCTTGATTTTGGTATTTCTCTTCTGTTATTTTATTCTTCAATCTAATTATTTTGATTTTGTTGTACTATGATTTTGACGCAAGTAATATTTAGACTTGTTTAGTGTGTAATTCGTTTTAGCCATTTAGTTTAACAAACCTCCATTGGGTATGATCCTCAGAATACTTCCAAGGTATTTCATTGTAAATAACAAATTATATTACAATTTGACTTGTACACTTGTAGACACCTCACATAATATATATCTAATTGCAGTTTTCTAAGCCCCAACGCACACAAGTTGGGGCTCGATCAAAATATTATTGGTAGCCAACAAAATATGCGTCGTTAAGGACTATGTAATTGATAAACCGTAAAAGTAACATATTTTAATCCCACATTTAGCATACTTTTGGATGATTCATTCCCTGAATTATGTAAAAAGGTGCTCTTAATCCTTTCTTTTCATGTTTTATACTCAGGAAGGCACCGGAGGATGAAAAGAACGAGAAATCGGCTTAAAACGGGCCAATTTGGGCCAAAGTGAAAATTGACACGGCCTGGACTTCAAGCCACACAGCTATGCCTCGTCAATGAACTAGAACACTGCCTAACCATGATTTACACTATAACAGCCCAATTACAACCCTAATCGGAATATTGGTTTCGGGACCACGAATCCGGGATAGAAAAAAATATTTTTATACTATATTTGATATATGTGATATGTGTTTGAACATGTGTTAAAATATTGTGAGAAAATTTGTCAGTATGTGTGTTCAATTTAAGAAAAAGGATTAAATCGTTTAAGTGGTAAAAGTAGCCTTTATTTAAATTGGGTGGTTTAATTGACTTGTTTTCTTGAATGAGTGGACTTGCATGGTAAATTGCCCAAAAACAAAGTGAGTGGACCGCATGATGGTTGTATAATGTATTTAATTATTTGTTTTAGTAAGTGATATTATATTAGTATTTTATAATATGATTAAAATAAAGAAAACATAAAAGAATTAGTAGATGTCCATCTTTTATCTTTGGTTCTTCATTGCCGAAACTTAAAAAGGAGAAGAGGAAACTTAGGCTTCCATTTATTCGACCACTGCATGTCACATTAAGGTTAGTATTTGAGCTTGGTTTTTGAAAATTTTTACATTTTTGAATTCATTGTCTTGAGTACTATCAAACCCATGTTGAAATTTTTTAGTTTGAAGGATGTTATAGATTCGGCCATTGATGAGTGTTTTTGTTTTGTTATGTTTGATGGAAGAATATTAAGTATATGTTTGAAACCAACATGTTTTGAGGAGGAAATTTTGATGAAATGGAGTATGATGGCTTAAATTGTGAAAATAAATAGTTGAGGTTCTAAAATACAAAATAAATGGTTTGTATGGACCTGTATAGGGATGAAAAACATTCGGCCCTTAAAGAGTTAATTCAAATTTTCCATATTTTGTGTTTTGTGCAAATAGGACTAAATTGTAAAAGTGTGAAATATTGAGGGCAAAATGGTAATTTTTCCATTTATGTGTTTAGGGACTAAATTGAATGGAAATATATTTGAATAAGTTTAATTTGAAATTATTTAGATCAAGAACAAAAGGAAACGGGATTGGATTGGGGAAAGGCGAAATTGAACGAATAGCCGGGAAACTCAAATTCATCGACTTCCGAGGTAAGTTTATAAACAATCAATTTAATTGAGTGGTTATTATAAATAAATGTATATGTGCAAATTATTTTAAGGATTTAATTACTAAGTTTTGAATGGAACATGGATTTTTTAGTATGAAAATTGAATGTGGTTTATTATATTCATGTATAAGTGTATATCCCTTGAATTAATTGAAATTAGCATATAAAAATCCAACCTTGCGAATGTGATATGGTATAATAATAAATATATATAGATTAGCGAATGTTAAGTTGAATTATTTTATATATATATGTGTGTATTCATTGAGTATATTGAGTTTATGAATGATTAAAAAGGAGTAAAATATGAATACGAAATGAGATGGATGTTTGTATTGAATAGATGGATGAAAATATATATATTGTGTACATGTATATGAGTTGTGCCTAATGAAATATTATGACATAGAGAAATTGAATTGTTGCTGTTGGGTAATCGTATAATTGGTTATATATATGTATGGTTTGAATTTTATAAGTGTTCGTTTATACAAAGTAAGGTTCGGTTAAGGGGCACTATGTGTGCGAGCTTGAGTATCGAGCTTGAGTAGCTCGAGTATCGAGCACTATGTGTGCGAGATCGGTCTAATTGCATGTGTGTGTGAAGGAAGAAATAAGACACTAAGTGCGATACGTTACATGCACTGCGGAAGAAATGCACTAAGTGTGCTATACGTTACATGAATTGCACTTGTGTGTAAGAAATAAATAACGCACTAAGTGTGCGATATGTTACATGAGTTGCAATTTTGGACTTCTCAAGAACTTGAATAAATGAATGGAGTTAATCAGAAATGATATGTAGGTAAGTTATGCATGATAGTTAAGTAAGTTGGTATTAATGAGGTAAGTAGTTCTTGTATACTAAAATGTATACTGAAATGTAATTATAAATCCTTGAGTTTATTCGAAATAGTCATATGGTATAGGATCATTCGACTTTTGGATAGTAAATGGTCATGTTATTGTTAAATGGTAAAATGCTATATGTATTGTTGTTATCATTTCATTTTTGAATGGGTTGAATTGAATAAAAATTGGTTTAATGGTTAGTTGTATATATATAATACCTATTGTTTATAACTTACTAAGCTAAATTAGCTTACCATTTGTGTGTTTGATTGTCTATTGTTTAGATCTTGAAGGCTAGCTCGTACTCGGGGATCTTCGTCAGTGTCGATCACATTATCACATAATTTTGGTATTTCATAAGTTGTATTTCTATTAAACTTATGGCATGTATAGATTAAGTCTTTTGGGATGTGTTTGAAAGTCATGTAAAGGTGTATATATATGTACATATGCCATGCGAAAATGGTTATGTCTCTTTATTTAAGTTGGTTTGAGCTTGTTGATTTTATGGATTTAATATATATTTGAGTATTTTAGTATGCATAAAATAGATGCCTAATTTTGGAAGCTAATAATTTATATATGTTTGATGAGCAATGCCAAATGTTATAAGAAATATAGGTAATAAATAAATCAATTTGGACTTTATAAATGTGGTTTTAAACGAATAGAAATGAGTATATTAGTTAAAGATACTATTTGTGTTATATAAGTGAATGATTTGATATTACATGAGATATATGACCATTAATGATTTAAAGATGAATGTTTGGTGGGTAATAGATATATTCATTAAATGGTTGAAGGCTATATATCTATTCGGCCATTATATTATACATGACTATATGAGTAGTGACTGCTTATTGAATGCAATTAGATATCAAGTAATATGAGTGAAAATTTCCATGATATGCATGCTGATGAATTGATATTAGATGGATTATATATTTTATTCATGATAGTTTGAAGTGTTATGAAGTTTACCAAATATTAATTCTGATAGAATGCAATGACTTGTGTTTGGTTTAGTAATGCGTAACCCTAATCCATCACCAGATTAGGGGTGTTACATACACGGCCGTGCCTCAATCAACAGAACCAAAACACGGCCTGAAGTTGATTTACACGGGCGTGTGCCATGGCCGTGTCCCTACCGCGGCCAAGAGGAATTTCACTCGAATTTGGATACTTGAAAGCAAAGAAACACATTCCAAAGCCTATTCAAACACTCGAGTAGGAATTCTAATTGAATTAGGATACTTAGGGGCCAAGTAAGGCATCTCAAAGTCTATATAAACACCCAATGGGGCAACTTAAGCGGGGAGTTCGGTAGAAGCCTTTTGCCAGGGCTTTTGGTGGTCAGTTAGGCAGTTAGCTAGGCCAAGAAGCCGAGCCAGAATGCCATATTCGTGGGAATCACTCGAAAATATCCAGTTGGTCCATCTCAAGAAGCCAGAATTCTACTCAAGACGGCGAATCTCTCCTTTAATTCCTTCAGGGGGTTTTAGGGATTTCTTATGTTTTGTTTTATCTTTTCTCTTGAGATGTTTTATTTTATCATTACGAACTAAACCCTTCAAATACCTGAAGGGGATGAAACCTAGATGAATCTTATTATTGTTTTTTGAACTATATGATAAATACTTAGTTTGTTTTTAATTATGTGTGCTTAATTCTTGTGTCAATATTTTCAGGATATTGATTCAAGTTGAATGTGCTTAGGTGGTGGAGCAAAAGTCCCTGCTTAAGAGTAGATCTAGCATAATTAAGCGGAGTTGATCGCGCGCCTAGAGGTAGGGTGATGAGATTTTACCGGATTAGGGTGAAACCTAATATGAGAGTCCATAGATATAGTTAATGCGATTCTAGGGTTTTAATTAGAAAGAGATTTCAATTAATCAACCTAGGGTTAGACGTTATTCGCCTCGAGAGAGGGTTTAATATAAATTAGGGAGTCTTACGGATCAAGCTAAGTGAATAAATCATCTGGTTTAGTGTTAGATAACAAGTGAAGTCTAGGTGGATTCCTTCTAGGGTATCGTCATAATCAACTGAGTTTTTCTAAAAGTTATTTCTTCAATTTGTTCTTTTTGTCTTTGCATCTTAGTTTAGTAATTAGTTAGTTTTTAGTTTAATCAATCAATCACTTCATATTTAGGCTAAATAATAGAAAGAAAGTGAGTATTAGTACTTTTAATTCCATTGGGTTTGACAATCCGGTCTTGCCTAAACTATACTATTGTTCGATAGGTGCACTTGCCTTAAGTTGTTGTCAAAGTTAGTTTCCAAGTTCGATCATTCTCTATTATAAATTTTAAAACTCTACAATTCTAGACGATCAGCAATAAACATATATTAGATAGCATAATATTAGTCATTCTTTGTTGATGATTTTGATTTACGTTTTGGTAGCCTATGTTGCCTTATTGTTGTGTATTTTGTTGGCGATTTGTTTTTTCTTGGCTTTGAGAGCAAGGACCATTATCGTTCGATTGAGCCATTATTTTCTTCCTAATTCCCATAGATGACACCAATTGTTGATTTGTGGTTTGGGGGTTGAAAGCGATTTACACCATGGTTTTAGGTACCAAAAGTTGCTAAAAAGATTGTTTTGGGAGAGAGGAAAGATATTGGTCATATATGGACTTTTAGATTGAAATTTGTAGAATAGTGGTTCCTAAATCTTTCTTGGCACTTTAGGGAAAGCTTTTATAGGAGGGATAAGGTATGTTGCAAGCTCTCTAGGGAATGATGGGCTATCTTATAGAGGATAACCTTATGTGGCAAGACTAGATATGCTTGGATTATATTAGAAGGTTTGATATTTGAATAAGGTGTACACAAAAAAGTGATAGGTGCATTTAATGTGACTTGATTAGTTATTGTGTGAGCCTTAAGTGAAATCTTTTTTTTTTAATAAGGATATTGCAACTAAACTTATGTATAACATATATACAAGAGTTTCAAACTTCATCACAAAATAAAATTCACGTCTTAGTAAATAAAAATAACAATTTTACTTTCTTTTCTTACAAATATATATAACTTGAAATCAAATCATGTAGTTAAATTTGGCCTTTTAACTTATTTAAAAGTATAGCGTAGGTTGGCATTGATGGTGCTTGTACTATGTATAGAATAATGAGGAAAAGAATTCGGCCCCCATTTCCTTTCTCTTGATTCAAATGCCTTTACCTTTTGTAGTCCCCAAAGTTGTATGCTTTTTAATGAGTGAAACTTCTCATAAATTATTTGCAAAACCCATACAACAACATAAGGAAGCAACAATTGCTTCTTCTTTGATTATTCATAAATTATTATTGATGCTACACTTATTATAGAGAAACTATTTTTCAATATTCCTCCAAAGGATTTTGCCTTTTAAAATTCTTAATCTATTCATATAACCTTTAAGACTCTCTCTACAACATGTATACTATTTGAGTTAGTTTTGATTGACAAATTCTTTTACCACCTTAACTACATTTAATTAATCCACATAAAAAAATTATACGCATAAGGCCTTTCGAACTCACAATCTCAGAGTCCCTATCGACAATAAGTATGGTGGTCATCAACTGGGTGTACTAAAAAGTATTTGATATACCATTAGAATTAGAAAAATTAATATAAAAAGTAATTGAGCTTGAGGCGATTTTTAAACTCTACTTATGGAGTTAAAAAGTAATTCCACAACTAATGTACCAAAATAAATCACTCTAAATATGAGATAAAAATAAAATATTTTCATAAAAATAAATAAAATTTAATATATACAAAAAAAATACATACTTGCCTATACAAAAAAAAATATAGAGAGTGTGTGTATATATAAATACATACTTGTATATAAAAAAAAAAAAAAAGATAGACAAATTCAATTAATATAAAATTAATGCCATCTTCAAACCTCACTAGATTGCTTCTTCATGTTTATTTGATGATCCGTTCAATGGAAATACAGGATCATTGTTTTGATTTTGCCGGGAGGCTCCTAATGCTTTCTTTGTCAAAGGAGCATCCTTATAATGTTGTATTTAATTTGTTTAAATCCCAAATACTATATTGTTATATCTTATGTAACGAATCTCACAGGCCTCTCAACATACCTTGTGAACCTTACAGCTTACACATAGAGTTAGACACATTTCTCCCAATGAAATCAATAACACTGTGAACCTGGGTTCAGTTCGCAAACCTTAACTCGACAAACCTTGGCAAGTGACACCTTAACTAAAACTCTATAAGGACCACGTGGAGGTTAGGGTAATTCATCGCTAATCACCTTAAAATATCTCATCCTAGAACGAAATATCATCGTCACTATCCTAAAGTATCAAATCAGACTGTCACGTCAATGATCTTAGGGCACATATCCAAACTTTTCCCCCACTATAAAGGGACCATGCAAACGGCTCATACACACTAACATAGACACTCATTTTTTATCTTCCCAACTTTTCATAGAATAAAAAAAAAAAAAAAAGAGTTTTTCACACTCCTCTGTTTAACCACCATCTTCTCTGCGGTTCACCTTATTGGTTAAATACACATGATTGATAATAATTTAATAAAACTCTAGTATCAAGAATTTGTATTGATATTTGTTCTATAATTTTACACTGTTAAAAATCATGTTATAATCTTATCATTTAGTGAAAATTGATATAATTATATAATTCAATTCAAATTTAAAACATAAAAATTTGAATTTTTAAAATTAAATGTTAATATCTCTTTGAAATATTCTAAACCATTTCCTCTTATGAGAAATCATCTTAAATGAATGTTCACATCTTGATTTTGACTTTAGATTATTGAGAAAGATAGGAAAAGAAAATAAAATTAGAAACATTTTAATTTACAAATTTTGACTTACATATGGGTAAGGGTCTAGCGGGTGTAAACAGCAGGCAAAGGAAAGGGAGGGCGGGCCTAAGCCTCTAAATGCAAATAAGAAATATAGTCGCCTTGTATGGCTAGAGTATGAATGAGTCCAACTTCAACACTGACCATGCGGGGGCGTCTTTACGTTACCACGTTGATGTCCACCAATTGCTCCCATCCTTCAAGCGCTAGCTTTGAATTAAACTTATTTATAACTCGAGTTATTTGTCTAAATTTGAAAGTTCTTTCGAAATTTAAAAGAATTTGAGTAAAAATGTTAAATTTGAAATAAGACTTTGTGAAAAAATTAGGCCCAATTAAGAAATGCGACGGGCTTGAGCTTTAACATTTATTTTATTTTATGTTATTTTTATATATTATATAATTTATAACACATAAAATTTAAATCTATAATAATATATAATACTCTGCTATTATGTAAACATTAAAAATTATTAAATATCAAATTAAAAATAATATAAGTAGGTCTAAAATGAATTTGGGTTAACGTGTACAAATATGAATGATTTGGACAAAATTTAGACCCATATTTCAGGTCGGGCCAAGTTTAAGAAAGCACAAAATATTTTAAAATCATGCATAAACCTGACCCAACCCAAACCATGAACACCTCTAACCTCAACCAAATAATATTTTTTCTTTTTTAATCACATCAATATGATATATGAATAAATAATTTGGAAAAAGCACTCAAACCTTAAGGTTTAATAAAAAACTCACCCTGTTATACTTTGAAAAGGAATTTCTTTATTAAAATTCATTAACCCTAATGTTTATTCTTTAAATAAATTTTAAATAAAAGATAGCTTTATCCTTTTATTAAATTTTTATTATTTATTTTATTATTTTCAATCTTTATATTTAATAATTTGGAATTAAAATAATACAAATTTAATTAGTTATGAAAATATTTTACTTAATATTAAATTAAATTATTAGTTGCACTATATTATAATATAAGTCATATGTTAAATATAACGTGTTTCAATTAATGTAAGTTTTTTTGAAGTTACACGTATAATTACATTAGTAAATATAAAAATACATCGAGTAATTATAACTAGAATTAACCATTATAAAATACTATCAAACTAATAATCATAATATATCCAGACATATACCATAATAAAATTATACAAGATTCACTTATTGTGGGATATAAACAATAATAAATATAAATTGAGAGCCCAAACATGATTTAAACAAAGTAAGACTCAAACATGGTATCCTAAAATTTGTCCTTAACCTTGCCGATAAGCTAAGGCCTAATTGGATGTAAGTTTTTTTTTTTTTTAAAGGTAGATTATCTAGTTGGTCATTCAACTTTTAGGGTTTGGTCAATCAAACCAAAATGAAATTCTTGTAATTTTGTCATCCAATTTTTAACGTGCTTTCATTTTAGTCACCCAAGTGTTAAATCCCTAACAACGGTTAACTTTAAACACCACATCATATTTATTCTTTTATTTTGGTCACCCAATTTCTAGGTCTCTTTCATTTTAGTCACTCAAAAATATTCTTTTTAAGTATTGATTGGGTAAAAGAAATTAAGGATTAAAGTAAAAAAGTGGTATAAACTAAAATAATATATAAAAAAATTGTCAAATCGTACTTGTTTCTCTCATTGTCGAAAATTTTAAATTTCTTTTTTTATATTGATTTTTAAATTTCAAAACATCAAAATAAATAAAATAAATATTGTTGAAATTTTTACCTCTTGATAAAATTTAATTTATTTTGATGTTTTGAAATTTAAAATTTCAATATTAAAAAATTAGAACTTTCGGCTAGAGGATAAACAAGTACAATTTGACAACTTTTTAATACGTTATTTTAGTTTCTATTGTTTTTCACTTTAATCCTTAATTTTTTTTTACCCCAATCAATACTTAAAAAAAAGTATGTTTTTAGGTGAACAAAATAAAAGCGGCCTAGAAGTTGGATGACTAAAATGAAAATGTAAATATGATGTGGGATGTATAGTTAACCGTCGTTAGAGATTTAACGATTGGGTGACTAAAATAAAAGTGTCTTAAAAGTTGGGTGACAAAATTGTACACATTTCATTTTGAGTGACCAAAATGAAATCTCCCTAAAAATTAGGTGAGTAGTTTATCCTTCAAAAAGATGTTACCAACAATAATTATGTTGTCTTTTGTCTTTTTTAAAAATATTTTTTAAACAAATACATGATAAATATTTAAAATTATAAATTATAAATTTAACTTTGAGATGAATTTAGTTTATATATTTTTAATTTTATATTTTAATCAATTTCTTTTCATTAGAATATTCTAAATAATGATAACTAATTATTTTATATAAAAGTAATTTAATGAATTCATCCAAAGGTTAATATATAACCGAATCAAATATAAATTTTAAATATTTATTCTAAATAAAGTCAAATACATTTTTTAAAGAAAGAAGATAAATATATTTCATTTTTAGCAATTAAATATATAATTGTGAATAATAAATATATTTATTATTCACGATAGTAAATGGTTGACTATATAAGGATTATATTTGTTGATAGGCTTTCCTCTTTCTCTCTGCTCTTTTATTATTTGAACATTGAGAAATGAAAGGTTCCTTCACTTCACCAGTTTTCTTCTTCTTAGCATACTCTTTATCTTAATTTCTTTAGTAAGAGATGCATTGGTCCTTCTACGAGATGTAAAGCTAGTTGCAACTAAGGTAACAACTACGTCAGGCTCATCAGACTCGCCATCATGACCCACTATTGGCTCTCATTGATCTTCTACGACAACAACTACTTCTTCAACAAATTGTTGGGCATTAAAATAAATCTCAATAGGATTTTACTGGATGGTTGCATCAACAAGTTGATCAAGCTAGGTATCTTGATAAAGATAGGTGGTTCAACTAACAAACGATAAATTTTCTCCACTGTAGGTACTACTTTGACTTGTTCTTCAGCAATCTCAGCATTCTCAGCTGCAATTGTGTTTTTGAGGCAGAATAAAAAAGAAACATCAATGAGGTAATCAACAAGAGGTTCTTTCTGAGTAGGAGGATATTACCTTCTCGTTTACTGCCTTGCTTGGTTGCAATTGACGATAGATATGGCTACATTCTCTTGATTTTTTCTTAAGGTATCTTAGAAGGAGTTCCTTCACCATTTTCCATGCGACTTATTCTTCTAATAAAAACTTCAAATGATGGGGAATAGGATTACCTCTGAGAACTTTTAGATGAAGAGAGGCTTGATGTTCTGGTAAGCTTAACATGGGCTATGCCTAATTTCTTACAATTGGTAGTAGTGTTTCTTGAGGATGGAGGTTTTTTGAATTTTGAAGATTAAATGCAAGAATCAGAGAGAATTTGCTATCTTTAGGGTTATAAAGTAAGAGATTAATTCTTCTAACTTAAATATCCAAAATATGTCAGTGAAATTTTCCCTTCAAAATAAGGAAATTGTATTTTTGGTGTAAAAATACCCCTCCAAAATAAAATCAAGGAACCAAAGTTTTAACAAAAATTGGTTTAATACTAAATGATACTTAGGACTGAGTTATAGTGTTGTGCCTTGGGTTTCAAGTCTATAACACCCCACACCTAACCCAATCACCGGATCCGAATGTGTGAAGTCACATTATGTCATTGAAGTAACTCAAGCTATTATAACACAAATGCAATCAATCCATTCATCAAAATAGTTCATATACATGCAATTATACACTCATTGATTTCATTTCATCAATTTATGGGATTATATGGGTTAATTTTCTGAGTTAGGACTCGTATCCAAACACGAAACTCAAACTTCAACTATATGTCTTGAGAGAGGTGTCCCCATGTCTCGAGACATGTTATAAATTATTTTAAAAATTTTAGCTTCGAAGTTAATATGTCTCGAGACATTACATGTTGTATCTCAAAGCAAGATCCTTTACGTCTTGAGGCTAGGTTTCAAAGCACACATACTTGATCATGAAATCGTAGGCAACCTTCACTATTGACACTAAAATCCCCAGATTCACCTTGCTTGACTAATTTTCTTTTATTGATTAGCTTGACATCTAAAAGTTGTTACTATTGAATCCGCTCAATTAAATTCAATTTCACTACTAATTAAGCCAGCAATCCACAATCATTACACAAGCTCAAATGAATAAACATGGATCGCAATTCAACTATGGATTCCCAACTAGAAGTATCAGCAACAACATTTGTCTTTCCAAGATGATAATATATCATGTAGTCATGATATTTCGACAACTCAATCCACATGTGTTGTCTCAATTTTAACTAATTTTAGGTGAGGAGATATTTGAGACTTTTATGGTTGGTGTAAATATGACACTTTTCACCATACAAGTAATGCCGCCAGATTTTCAATAAATACAACTGCGACCAACTCAAAATCGTGAGTCAGATAATTACGCTTATGCCTTTTCAACTATCCTGAAGCATACGTAGTTACTTTCTCGTCTTGCATCAACACACAACCCATACCACTCAACGAAACATCACTGAAGATTACTAAGTCTTTCCCGATTCCAGCAAACTTAACGCTAGAGCCAATATCAACATCTTTTTAAGCTTCTCAAAACTATCTTGACATTTATCACTCTAGAAAAATGACACATTCTTCTATAATAATCAAGTTATCAGCAGAGCTATTTTGGAGAAGCCTTGAACTAATCATCGATAATAGTCAGCTAGGCCCAAAAAACTCCGAACCTCTAAAACATTCTTCAGCGGCTTCCATTAAACTATCATTAATTTGTTTTATTTATTCGATAGCCCTTAGTTTAGTTTCAAACTAACTCCTTTTTGTATTCTCAATTAAAATTTAATAATTGTTAGACTTTTACAATTTAATCCTATATTATTTTTAATAATTGATTTAATTCAATAACACTTAATAATTCGATATTTTCGATTCATACTTGAATCTTAATTATTCTATTTTAATAATTTACTAACTCAACTCAATAAATCTAATCCAAAACTGAATTTTTGACACTACTATAAATCAAGTCGTTACAAAGTCAAACTAGACACACTCCAACAACATCCCTTAGCGTTTCAAACCTGATAGCTTCAAGGCTCTTAGCAAATAGGTTTCCCAATTGGTTTTCAAAGGAAACATGCTTCAATTCAATGGCTTCATTCTCCACTAATTCTTTGATAAAGTGATGACTCATATCAATGTGTTTGGCCCTTAATGAAACACTAGATTCTTCTAAATATTGATTACATTGGAGTTGTCATAGTAAATAGTTGCAACTGGTAGTGCAATTCCAAATTTTCAAGTATTTGCCTCATCACCAATAATTGTGCATAAAAGCTTTCAAAATCTATATACTTAGCTCAGCTGCTGATAATGAGATCAAAGGTTACTTCTTGTTGTACGAGGAGACCAAATTTGTTCCAAGTTAAAAACACCCTTCATATTTATTCTTCTTGTCATCCTTATTAATTACCCAATTAGCATCATTGAAGCCAACCATACTTATGTTGGTGTCCTTAGAAAGCCAACTACTAAGGTTTAATATCTCATTCCTTTATAACCTTCAAATGTGATACTTTAAGATTGGATTGATACCTTGCACAAACTCTCAAACTAAAACACAAGTCAAGTCTACTAGTAGTTAAATAGAGTAAACTATCAACCATCCTTTGATAATTACTAGATTTAGTTGCAAATACCCTTGTATCTATGCATAGTTTGCCTAAAACTAACATGGGAGTTCCAGTAGGTCTTTCATTTTCCAACTCAAAATTATTTACAAATTTACATGTATACTTATCCTATATTTGTTTGATCTGAAAACCCAAGAAATAGGAAAACTCTCCAACCATAGTCATCTTTGTTGGATCTGATGCCCTAAGTGTAGTATATTTGTTTGTAAACTTGTAATTTTTTGAACAGATTGGTTAATAAAATAATTCATGGATTACATTAATATACTTTGTATTATGTTCTCATGTGAGTTTTTGCATGCAAAGCAAAATAGAAGCAAATATTGGTTCATTGTTTGACTAATGTTTAAACTAATATTGAGCGGTATTACGTGGTTGGATCGTAATACAGAGAGACTACTTATATTAGTATAGGAATCTAAGCATGTCCTTGGTCTAATCAGAAATAAGCAAATCACTTAAAAGACTAATATGTCGTCTATCAAGTTCAATTGGGGAGATACCTTGTCTTGGGCATGGAAGCGAATGACTCCTAGAAGATAGAGACATAGATGTGATTGACTAGACTGATAGCACATCGAACTAAACCAAAGAAGAATAGATCCTAAATCCGTTTATAGATTTATTCACTTGTGACTCGTATACTTTGATGTAAGTAAAAGCCTGAGTTCAAATAGATAAGGAACCGAAAGTTAGTATATTGGGTATACGACTTCTACAATATGTATCGTCATTCACAACAGTGGAATTCATAGCATGAGATATGGGTAAATGATATCCTCTCATTGGCGTTACATGGTTGATGAAATGTAAATGTGGTCAGGGTCGTTCATCTCTATGATGAATGACTTGATTACTATTTGATAGTAATTGACTTTTCACGAAGGAAGATGTAATGGTTACCATGAGATAAAATAGGATCATATTGGGAGAACAGATTTATCCCAAAGAAATTAAGGATATCTTATGAGGGTAACACGCTTATGACAAAGTCATTGGACAGGTACTAATTGAATTGCTTTTGTAATGGTATGTCATTAGGGAGAGCTCAATCATGATACTAAAGTGGAATGGCTTTGTGACTAAATAAGTTTATAATTAATAGGTGAAAAGATAGAACTTAATTATAAATCATGTAAGCCCTAATTGCATATGTCTAATCGATCCATCTGTTAGCTCATTGAAACCAAAATTGAATTTCATGTTGAATCAAATTAACAGAAATGGATGGAAATGGTAAAGTTAAAGAACTGGGAAACATTTGTAAGTGAATGTGATTTTCTCTAAATGGAAATGACTAGGAAATTAATTTGTGTTTTTTCAAATTATTAATCAATTAATTGAAGTTTGAAAATGGAAATAAATTAATTGGTCATAGTTAATCCTTTGAATGTATAAATATTAAATATATTTTCTCATAGATTCTTTTATGGTAAAGTCGTCATGATTTTAATAGAATTAGAATTGGGTTGAATTGGGAAATCAATTTATTTAAATTAGTCTAAGATTTTTATTTTGGGAAATAGAAAAACAAGTATTGGGTTGGATTGAATTATAAAGTATTGGGTTAAAAGTCCAAGAAGTACTTATAATTGGACTCGATACGGGAGAGGCCTAAAAGACCCTCATGATAATGCTAGGGACGACAAACCTTAGTATAATTAACTAGGGTTATCACCTACTCTAATCCTAGTTAGACTATTATTTAGTTTTTTTTTTTTTTTTGAAATAGACTTCTACAATTCAACAAGGGTTTCACTTCTTCTCCCTATAAATAGATGGCCCTGGCTAGGCTAAAAATAGAATTTAGAGATATTGTTATTTTGTCTGAAAATAGTGAGAATTTCTTTTCTAAATATAAATTATATTTTTCAAAATAACAATTCAATCGGTTTCTATTAAAGAAAGAATTTTGTTTTCCCACTGAAAGTAAAAGAAATATTTATGGTTCTATATTTGATTCAAATTCGTTTGAGCCTATACTTGAAGCATTTCGTAGTACAAGAATAACAAAGAAGATAGTTCGGTTGAAAGTCAGAATTGACAAGAATCCGTCTAGCCGAAAACAAAGGTGCGATTTCGATAAAGGGTTTATTATTATAAATATCACAAATCACCTCGGTTTTTAAATTTTTAATTTTTCGTTGTGCAAGAAAATCATTTTCAAATCAGATTTTTTTCCAACAATCTCAAACTCAAACTACATCATCTTCACAAAACTTCTTTGGCATACTAGGAAATTAAGCCAAAGATAATATCATCTACATAAATTTGAGCTACTATAATAACACCTTTATAATTTATGAATAAAGTTTTGTTGACATTGTCTCTCATGCACACTTTCTCTAGAAGAAACTTGAAAGTCTTTAATACCATGCCCTTGGGGCCTTCTTTAAGCCATTTAATGTCTTAATAAGTGTAGAGGGTTCTTTTAATAGAGAGGGGAAATGTTGCAAACCAGTGAACGGGATGTACCAAAACAAGATGGAGAGGAAGACTGTGGCAAATCCAGTAACACTAAGCGCAGCGGTAAATGGTGGTCAGTAAAGTGGAGAAAGGGAAATATGACTGACGATCAAGCTTAATTAAGAAGTAAATTGAGAGAATTTTAGAGAGAATCCTTTGAGAGTTCAAAATGTTGAAAATGCCAAAAGTGAAAAAAGTCCTTTAACCTTTTGTTTTAACCTTTTGTGAAAGGTTCCTATTTATAATGTTTTAAGAATAAGAGTTACAAAGTTGGTAATTAATATGAATAATGTAATTAATTTTCAATTACAATTGCATTAATGATTAGAAAGGGATAGTGAAAGGTTTTGTTGGTAATGATAAATAGTGAAGAAGAATTCACTATGTTTCTGAAAGAAGGAAAAGCACTCAGTGCTACAAGAAAAGGTTAAAAGGAGAACACTTAACTACCTCCATATCTGATCCACCAAGCCAAGCTCTCCGGATCATCCCAAAAGTGAAGATAACCCAAGAACCCTGCCATATCCCAGGGTTACTTCCACTTTTTCTACTTTAGTAAAGCGGTACCATGTGAAGCATCTTTCGCGAAACATCTCTTGAAATGCAAGATGATGGTTGCTCTTGGATGAGTTATTCCTGAATAATGATTATTCTGACTTGTTCCAAACCTGAGCTATTCTCAACATAATTGTTCTCAATGTAGAGGTTGTACTAAATAAGAGTTGTTTTGTAGTGATGCTTTTCCTAGTAAAGCTTGTTTTGAATTATGGCTCTTCTGGAAAAACACAATTGTTCTAAATACAAGTTGTTCCAAACAATGGTTGTTCTAAACATAGTTATTTCTGAAATGTCATTATTCTGAAAAAGTGTTGTTTCGAACTTCAGTTGTTCTCAACAGGTGTTGTTCTCAAATAACAACAACACTGGATGACAGTTGTTCTTGTTCTTGAACATAGCTATTTTGGACATAACTATTCTCGAGCAACAGTTGTTGCTCCGAAAGAGATACTTTTGGTAGCACAATTTCCTAAAATATAATATTCTTTATCTCAAGAAAGAGATAAAATGTTAGTAGTTAAAATTGAGTATTTACGAAAAGTATATAAACACATGGTTAGGATGCTTGGGGTCTTCAAGTCCTTTGGGTTGTTCCATATGCACCTCTTCATTGATAAAGTTATTCAAAAATGCACTTTTTACATCCAACTAGGATAGCTTGATATCCAAGTAAGTTGCAACTGCTAGTAGGGATATGAAAACATTTGAAGAAACTTAAATTGGTGGGTGATAGATGGTTCATTCTATTAAAAGTTTTGTTGAGAAAAAATGGAAAGTCAAAGTGGTGCATGTCTATCGAGAAAGGAATAGAGTAGTCAATGCAATGGCCAATTCTACGGCTAGTCTACTGTTGGGCGTCCATGCTAATGTCGAACCCTCTTTACTAGTTCAACATGTGTTGCTCGAGGATGCTCAAAGGAGGGCAGTTCCAAGATCAATTTTGATGTAATCATGATTTTACTTATTTGTTCATCAAATATTAACACATTATCGAGTATATTACATTCTTTATTTGATTCATTTAGTTGAAATGTAAGATTTTGTTATCTAGTTGGTTTTGTTTTTGTTTTGTTTTTTGTAACATGTACAAGGAATGAAGTTGAAACACCATTAGTATGTAAATTAGACTTATATATGGTAGATGAATGTTATTTTTAGTGAATTATAAATACATACATGATTGTAAATATGTTGAAATCAAAACTAAATTCCATCTTTAGAACTCAAACAAATGGAAGACTAGAGTTTTCTTCATAAAATTAGAAACTGATTTTAAGTGAATCAACCACCAAACCAATCATTTTAACAACATTGTCTAATATAAATTTACAGTTGACGTTATATCCAGATGGTCAAATTTGGTTTCAGAAAAATAAAATACAATGGGTATTAAATGTAACCATTAAGGTTTAGACCCAATAGTATTCCTATTTATTGTTTTCCCTTAAACTTATTACTGCATGTTGCCTACCACCCTAACACTCTCCATATATTTTCTGATCTACACTCGCAATACAAAATGAAAAAGATGATCATATAAAAATATAATTATGTCAACATTTAGGGTATATATAATTAATTATAATGTATCAAATTTTATAAATATATAGAACTTTAATAACAAAAGAAATAGAATGAAAAACCACATCTATATGTATGGACTCATAACAATAAAGAAATTGAAATGCAAGATTCCCCAGAAACAGAATGCCTTAAATGATCACTGTTGTCACTGATTTTCAGTATTTGATGAGTATGGTTATTATTGGTAGAGCTTATAATGAAGGGAAGAACCTATTAAGATTAGCAGGCAAAGAATAGAACTCTTCACTCCTTGTATCCGTATTGAAATTCCTGAACTTTTCCCACCAATGCCTTCCACTATCTCTCCGAACTGAGCTATGCCCGTAGCTGTGGGTGGAATCCAAGAAGAAAGCAACTATGAATCCCACTGTTGCCGGGGATGAGAATATTACTTGCATTACATTGTTGAACTGCAAATAAGCCATAACGAATATCAGCATGTTTAAAACAACCAATGAATAATAAATCTGTTGTTGGGATAGCACATGCATGCAAATCTAACACACTAACCCATGTAGAACGAGTGTGAACAGGGCCATGACCGGATACTAGTAGATACTGGTTGAAATATTGAGGTACGGAGAGGCCCATGAAGACAGAAAATCCAACTATAAACTTAGTCCTGAAGCTGTTCAGGTTGCAAAACTGAAGGAGACCCAGCCCTGCTGAAGCTGCTCAATCATGGTATTTTCAACAATTAAGCCAACTTGCATTAGATTTGGTGGCATATCCCATAATTGATGCATATTGAACAAACACTTTATTCCTTTCTATTTTTCTGATTAAGTTTTAAGTACTCAATGTGACATGAGTACTTGAACATGAGCACTTAAACTCAGTTGTGTTTGCCAAGAAATATGAAAGGGATACACATACCAACATAAGCAAAGAGGACGCAGTACAGAGCAGCCATAATTGGCAATGGTATTGAAGCCAGAACAGCCCCGAATTTTCCTGTCCATACTCAAATTATGACAAATATCAGATCAATCTCTCAGAAATAAGAACCCAAAGACACTAATAAAGTCCTGTTTCGGCTATTGTTTAAGCATTTGCATAAGCTCTTGTGAGTATTATCTTGAATAGAATCAGAACCAACAATAGATTTGGTGCCAACAAGATGGTAGAATATAGAAGATGGATTACCCTACCTAAAACAGAAAAGAAAAGCATAAATAAGGCCGAGATTTGAATGACTGTCCGACTCCCAACTCTTGTTAATCCCAAAAGACCTGCATTTTCACTAAATTACAGCAAAATAGCATAAGATAATAGATGACTACTGGTTTCTTTTTTTTCCTTTTCTTTCTTGCATCAACCATTAATTATTAAAACTAAGAAAACGTCAATTTATTGATATATATATATATATATATATCAGAAATTTTGGGTAAGTTGATGTTAATTACACTGAAGCAGTGGAGCCACTTCCTGTACCAAATAAACCATCTAGAAAAAGGCCTACTCCCTGGGATCACAAAAAATGAATAACTGATTAGAATCTGAACTAGTAAAATGAAACAATCTTAGGAAATGCAGAACAAGAGATAAAGATTCATTTTTGTATTTACCAGCCAGCCAACACCACGGCTAAGCACAAAAGGTGGCATAGGAGTGGCACTCGCATATCTTGATGCTGTAATAAACGTTCCTGTAGACTGCCAAAAAGAAGGATATATATACAGAGATGATTCATGAGATTATGCAATGTTTAATTTTCAAGCGTTCTGGAACAAAGTTGACAAAATTTAGAATGATAGTATAGGTCTTGAAGGAAGAAGATATGTCCCAAGAATATCCATAAAGGAAAATTTGAAATTAGTTATAATTGGAACACTTATGGACTAGCTGATTTATTTATATATTTTCAAAATTCGGAGTATATATCAGTACTAATGTCCCACAACACACCTCAATGATGGCAACAAAGGACGCAGCTATGACTGCAACAGCATCTCCAGCGTTAAAACGTGGTCTTCCCCATTGAAATGGATACGGAAACCTTATCCTGTATGTGCAGCAAACCAAAGATTTAGCTAACCTCTAATCGGACTCAACAGTACCCTGAGGCATGGAGGCGAAATGGCAAGTTTCATATATTAGAAATTGAGGGTAAACGATAGAAAAAGCCTCCTACCGTCATATATTATACATGCTAATTGGATATACATAAATATATATATATATATATATATATATCTGCACTGCATATAAGATTGCCACTATTAAGATTCAATCTGTGAGTGTGTGGTACTTTTGATCTCTAAATACTATAATAAGCCAGTGTACATGACAGGAAATTGGAGAATACAAATTTGTAAATTACAGTATTTTAACATGATCATACAACTGAGAGAAGGGTATGGAAAGTTTGTGCAACCAATATGTCACAACTCAACCTATACATATGACCTTACCAAGGTGCAGCACTGATGAGCCCAGAACGATCAGTACGGCAGCTGAACTGAGTTTGAGGAGCTTTGTTATCATAAGCACCAGCTGCTGTCAAAATTTCTGCAAAAGCCCATATACTCGCAACGGAGAAAAGGATTGCAAAACGTTCAAATATTCCTCTCATGGATTTCAGGAAATGTGGAACATACTGCAAAGGCATTAGTCATAAACCACATCAATTGGAAACTCAAAAAATTAAGTCATCACTAGTTGCAAATTAGTGAGAAGAGAAACAAAGATTATGGTAATGATCATGGCACAAGCAAAGGTGAAATCTAGCCCATCACATAATACCTCACAGATATTAGCAAGTAAGAGAAATACACATCTTGTACGTCTACTATTTTCCCAAAGGAATGTGAATGATACAAATATATAACACAGCAGTTCCATTTTACATGCCCACGGTAATGGCAAATTAAAGAATGTTCTTTGTAACCAAAGGGTTAAGAATGCAGATCACCTGAGATAAGAAAACAACTGCTACCAGTGCCGGAAGTCCGATTTCGATGCATCTGGCCAACTATATGCAACAGGAGAGAAAACAAAAGGGTCACTCTGACAAAAGGAGGGAAACAATTTACAGACACTAATGTAACTTAACAGATGGAATCACCAAATAAACTAAAACTGATAATGTCTTCAAAATTTTAGTAGTTAGTTCGGATTACCACTTATGAAAAATAATAAGAAAGAACTTAAATAAACATGGTTGTTTTACTTCTGAATAAAAGCAAACTCCCACAAAGGAACTCTGATGTTTCTCAGTCAGTAACGAGGCTGAAAACATGTCCTAGTGTCTGCTTGGACACAGCTATCTCTTGAGAGCGGTGACAAAATGAAGAGTATGGTGCTCTTACTTGTGGAAAACCTTGTGCGTAGAGCCCGAGTCCGGTGAGAATCACCAAAGGAATGGCTGCAAGAGGGCTGAAAAACCTAAATCACAACATATCAAAAAAGTCAATGGAACTGCAAAAACAAATCCCAAAATTCAATTATGCATGCTGCAGCATCCTACCTCGAAATGATTCTCCAGAAACCCAAGAACCCAATAACCATAGTGAAGAGTGATGCAACAATGAGAGATCCTTGTACATCTCTCATGGATGCTTTAAACCTCTGAAAAGATCAAACACTTCCATAAGCATGCATACTAGAGAGGCATTAGTAATTATTAACTGTATTTAGAAGGAAAGAAAGTAGAAAGAAATTAACCCGGTGGGGATCAACGAAGATGCTATATCTCCTGGATAAAGCAATGGAAATGGTGGGGATGATGAAAGCATAAGAACCCCCAATCACCACTGGCAGTCGGCTTCCAAACAATGTTTGCAATAGCGTCTTAATACCCGCAACGAAGAGAACAGTATTTATAACATCAGCTTTCTCCTTCTGTTTCTCATCAAAACAAACAAAGCGCTTAGCTAAAAAACATAGGCTAAATACCCCCAAAAAATGAATTGCTTTCTTACATTTCCACCCCCCATTAAAGGGACAATGATAGAAGATATGATAACAGTGGTCCCAAGCATTACCAAATAATGCTGAAATCCCAGAAGTACTGCTTCAGCTGCACGTTAAACCAGAAACTCTAAGCCACTTTAGAACATAATGTGTCACAACATATTTAAGAAATTCCCTATGAGGCTATCACTCTTTTAGGTTCAAAAAGCAGAGTTTGTGAAAGAGTGATCAAGCGTCTTGAGAGAGTTTTTTCGTTACTTGAAACCCACGAAAACCAGGACATCACAAGGAAAAGATGAAGTCATGAAGATGAAGCATTATCATTCCATCGTTTTTTTAGAAAAAGTTCTCTTCATGTGTTTCTCGTTGCGGGTTTCATCCAGCATGGGTTTTCTTTTCCACATAGAAAACCGAATGAAAGTGAAAAAGAAAAGAAAAAGACAAGGAGAGGAAGGTAAAGATGGGCGTACGCCAAGAAGGAGTACTGGAGAGGCAGAAATCAACACCGGGGAGCTGGTCTTTGACAGGGAAAGGCTGAAAGTCATCGGATTTTCCTCCGCCGGCAGCCATTGTGTTATTGTCGGAAGAGAAGTTTGATTCCGACTATATATCGTAGGAGAAGCAGGGGAGGGGAGGGAAATGATGGGAAGGAAGACGAGGAGCATCAAATCAATGCATGTGATGTGGTACTAGGAAGACGTTAGGTGGCCACGTTTTGACTGTAAATAGTTTTATTTCTCATTTCTTTCTCTATTTGCTTTTCTTTTCAATTTTTTTTTTTTCGTCTTCGTTTAATTTATTCAACTTGCAATTAGCTTAGCTATCATTAACCATACACATAATTAATTAGGGAAAAAAAATATACCACACAGCATCTTCCTGTATACACCTTACATCTTCTTGTATAATTTTACAAGATTTTTTACTTGTATTTCTAATTAAATGTTCAAAATTTTATATTTTTATTTTTTATTTTATATCTAATTATTTTAAAATATATATTTTTATTCATGTTATTATATTAATAATCAAACATAAAAGTTAAAATTAAAAGCAATAATATAGCAAAACCTTGCAACAAAAAAAAAAAAGTAGGAAGCTTCCATTTGACTGTATAATATTAACTGAAATTATTACTAATAATAGGACTGTTTCTTTGTATTGCAAAGGAGTAAGCATTAAGCAAATCTATCCACCAATTTATAGTTTATTCGTAAGGACTTCCTACCCAATATTGTTCGCCTATTAACCTCAATATTAAAAAGTGTTTAATTATTTGGGTAAACTATTAAAATAGTCAATTTTATTTATTTCATGATTACGTTTTAGTCACTTACGTTAACGTGTTATAATATTTTAGTCATTGACCCATTAATTACCATTAACAATGTAACGGTAAGTTGACGTGGCACGTTAAATCATCTTCTTCTTTTTTTCATTCTCTTTTACTTCTTCCTCTGTTTTCTCCCTTCTCTTATCTCTTTTAATGTAGTTTTTTTTATGTTTTTATTTGTTAAAACTAAATGAGAATAAAAAAGGAAAATAAAGAAATAAAAAAATTAAATTACTCAAAAGGAAATATGAGGATTAATTATATAATTTAACAAAAAAAAAACAAAGATTGTTTTGAATTTAGAATAAACCAATATATTATTAAAATATATATTATTATTTTGTTTTTATTGGTTAGGTTTACCAAAACAAACTAACCTATTGAAACAATTAAAAAGAAAAACAGGAAAAATCCTGGTCGTGAAATCAAAGTATATTGGAAAATTAATGTCACTTTTTTCGTTTGCCCTATTGACCCAAATTCAAAAAAATATAAATTTGCATTATTAGGTAAAGGTAGTCTATGGAAGGTGACCCAACCTTGTCTTGGGTTGCCTTTGTAAAATGTAATTGGTAAACGACAATCTTAATAAGGGTGATTTATTAAGACAGTAATCCATTCAATTTTAGTTTGTTGTAACAAATGTATTACCCTTAGTAATACGATTGAGTGTTAGTGCATATTGTTGTCAATATAGAAAGTCATAAGTTCGAGTGTGTTGAAATATATTATTCTCCTAATTACGGGTTGAAGAAATAGAGAGAGACTATGGGTAGTTTTAAACAGGCGTAAATCTCAAAACTACACATGAAATTTTGATTTGATCCGATTCTTGTAAATTATTAACACAATTATTGATATAACATCTGCTTATATATTGCATACATAAATAATTATATTTATCCAATATAAAAATAAATTGATTTATTTATTTCTTTAAATGTGTATGATTAAACTAAAATTAAAGTTTCAAGTATATATTTGAACCGCAATTAGAGTTTCACGTGTATAATTACACTAAATTAAAGTTCATGTATAATTTTAAGATTTATCTCTTCTAAACCTATAATAAGATTATTAAGTAATAATAAAAATATAAATTAAGTTGTCATATTTATTTTGGTTGTATTCATACGAGATTTTGTCAATTGATTTGGACTTGGACTTATGTTAAGATGTGAATTAAAAGTTTTTGGTTAAAATGTGCTTCAAATCTCTATACTTTTATATATTTAAAATTAAGTCCTTTTATTTTTAGGATATTTTAAAAGTGGATAAATATAATAATTGCATATGGACTTTGTTTCAACGTGTAATTTCATATATGAATTTTGATTTGGTGTAATTATGTACATGAAATTTTATTTGTGATTCAAATGAGTACAAAATCAAAGTTTATCCCATTTAAAAATGCAAGCATAATTTTTATATTGTTAAAATTCTTTCGTTAAATTCAAGTTCTTTACAATGTTAATCTTTTGTTACATGACAACCAAATGAATATTTCTTTTATTTTAAAGTGTTACACAGTTCGATTTAACATAAATATTTTAACAATGTTAACAATCGGATTTGAATTTTAAAATATGAAAAGTTAAGGGATTAATTTTCAATTGTAAGTAGAATACAAGGACTTAGAGTATATTTTAACCAAAATCTTTTCTTTATCTCGATATCATGAAAAAATGATACTTACAAAAATTATGAAAATAAATTGAATTTGAGATTTGTTGAAAGATTCAAACTCACTCTTTTTCGATTTAAGTAACAAAATCATAGGTTTAAATAAAAAAAAAGTTTGAATTCGGATAAAAACCCTAACATAAAATATATTAATTCAAAAAAATGAAAATAATTAAATTTTAAAAAATAATAATAAGTAAATTTTGTAAATATTGATAGCTAAATTTGTTAAATTTTTATATTTAGCATCGATTACTAGAATGTGTCAACGTTAGAGAGCTAAATTTGTTGTAAAATCAGTAAAGTCACATTAGCTTTCCGTCACTCATCTAATAGTAAGTAACAAGAAAGTCACTAAACTATTTAATTTTGAAAAATTTAATGACTAAATCGAAAAAATTAATAATTAAATAATCAAAATAAAACGAAATCAATAGTTAATTTAATGACCATATTTGTATTTTACCCTTTCAACATTTAAACATATTATTTTCAAACTTATATTCCTTAATAAATTATATATTCTAAAATATATTTTAACTTATATTTAAATATTATCTTAAAACTATTTTCTAAACAAATCTAATGCAAAAAAAAATGTTATAAAATTAAATAATTATTGCAAATTTAAACTATGATGAGTAAAACTCTTGTATTAAAATAAGCGAAAATTTTATATTTTGTTAAAAATAAGTCATGTGAGCGGCTAAATATTACCTATTGAAAATAGTTTATTATTATTTCATATACTAAAACATGTGAAAAATAATACTCTTATTTAATTATTCTTATTTTTAGGAATATAGTCCTCTATGTATTTTTGGGATTTAAAATTCAGGTCCATTGTTACCACCATTAAATTTCTTTAATTAAATTTTTTGGCGTGACATTTTGAAATTTAAAAAAATATTTGATAGTCATATAATAATAAAATAATGTTAAAAATATTGATTAGGAATTTTCCTAAAACACTCATTCAAAGTCGTCATAATAAAATATATTTTTTGTTGGAATAGTTTTCTTGTGAAAATTTAACACTATCATTTTGATTGAAATGGTTAACAATATTAATTGTTTAAACTAATTAATGACACTATAAAAGTAAATGGACCAAATTATGTTAGAAAATTAAAGTATATAAATTAAATCTCAAGTTTCAACATTCTAGGGGCCAAAATTAAAATTTCCATTGTCTTACAATGACAAAGAAAAGCAACGCTAACCTAAAAGAAATGTGAAGTTACTTGCCGGTCTTCAAGACTCTTGGGTATTCAAATTATATATAGCTACATAATGTTTTAATTGAAAAGTTAACATTATTAACTATTTGGACTAGTTAATAACATTATAAAAATATAGGATCAAATTATGTTAGAAATTAAAGTATCTAGATTAAATATCAAATTTAAAATATTAAAGAGACCAAAACTAATATTTAACCATTTTCGTAAAATGCAACAAGAAGGAAAAATTGTTGATATGCCACATGTTAACTAAAGGAAGGTCCTTTCACCTTTCTTTTATATATAGGTATATAGGATTAATCAATAACATTATAAAAATATCGGATTAAATTATGTTAGAAATTAAAGTATATAGATTAAATATCAAATTTAAGATATTAGAGGGACCAAAATAATATTTAACATTTTTTTTGTAATATGCAAAAAAGAAAAAGAAAATTTTGTTGATATATGTAACACCCTATACTCAACTCGATCGTCGAGTTCGAGCAACAGGATGTCACATTCATCGCCGGAACGACTACGATTAACTTATTTCAACTTTAAACCATTGTAAGATTTAATTCAATCAAACAAACATTAATCACAATAATCAACCACTTACGTGATTTACACACGTTCACAAAAGCTCCAAGAATTAATCCAAGGTTGAACCTGAACCAAACATCCATCATATGATACCAAATTCAACAGTGGCATTCACTTAATAACAAACCAAATTAGAATCAACTAGGTACAGGCCAACTTAGAATAAAAATGGAATATACAAAATGTTGATGAATTTGGGATTGTTGATTGCATGCTAAAGTCGTAGTTCAAATATCTTAAATTATACCTAACCTGCGCACGAAAAACAAACCATATGTTGAGTAATGGAATTCGGTAGTATTTTTATGATTCAAATAACAAAATAACTACAAGTTAAGAAAATTGTAACATCCAACTAGTATGTCATTCATATCAAGTGTCTAACCAATTCATTTAGCATTGCAATAGAAGTGATCAATTTCCTTTACATGTCAACACCTATTATAAAGCCTTTTTAAGACTCAATACCAATCACGAATCAAACATTTATATCATTAACATTATAACAATCAATTCCATGTTCTTTCCACAACAATAAACCATTTAAGTCTCTTTCTGGAGTCAGCCGACTCATTCGTATTCATTTCAGCCTCCCCCAAAGCTCGTTTCCAATTTATTCTCACAGAAGTTCATGTATTTCCTTTATCATGATCCACATATATATACACAATTGATTCCATAGCATTATACTATTTCATTTCGATATCTTTTATCAAGTCACTAACTCATACCAATCTCACGTAACTCATTTCATTATCATATTTATTGTCAATCTATTTCATTACATTTTTAAGTTTCTAATTCCAATTATAATATCACACTCGATAGAACCATTCATATTTCCACATATCATATCTTGAATTTGATCGTATTTGCATACTCGTACCCTATACACTGTTCTTATCATATGACAATGATTTCATTACAGTTCAATCCAATATATATATTCACATTCAATTTCAGAATCACAATTCTATTAATCATCAACACACAATATCTCATTATAAATGTGACTTATGGATCATCTTAAATATGAACAAATAACTAGTTAGAAATATATAATATATGTCATTTCCCAAATTAAGTTGTCGAATTCGTCACAATTTCATACCAATCTTTTGGACTTATTAATCCAATTTACAAATCTCTTTCACATTAACAATTCTTTTCATTATAATTATAAATGTTTACACATTAAATCCTTACTAACTTGACTTGGACACAATTGGATATACAAATCCAACCAACACCCCAATTTGACACCCAGTGTCTCATCGAATAATTTCCGAAGAAAATAGATTGCGCTCAGTACTCATCAGTATGACCGAAGTAAATATCGTGCCCAGCACTCATCGACACGTAGTCGAAATAACCATTTGGCACCCAATGCCTCATCGAAATGTCCGAAGCAATTATTTTGCACCCAACGCTCATCAGAAAGTCCAAAGTAAAATGAGCCCAACGCTAATCGACATATAGTCGAAATAGCTCCACCCAAGCAATTAATAGGGTAATCATGTCTCCAATTCCCTTATAAGTTCAATTCTAATTCTATCGATCTTGATATCATCAATTTATCACTCATGATATCATTTCATACATAACATAGCATACCATTTCAATTCCAAACCAATTTCACCATTTAATTTAGTTTTAAGATTTTCACTTTTATCCAATTTAATCATCTATCTCAACAATTAATTAAATTTACACCTATATGATTTGATCAGTCACAATCAACTATTAATTTATTTTATAACTCTTCTATTATTTTCCTCCTCCTCTCCCTTCTACTTCCTTTATTTACAAGTATTTATACAAGAATCTTTAACCTTAGTATGACACGCTTTTACGTAACATGAATTATCCTTTCACTATTTATACATATATTTTTAATGAATCGTCTTCTTGAGTAGTAGTCACTAAATTATTTATATCCAAACCTACAGAATTTAAAATTAAGATCCATTTTTTTTTTGAAACTAGATTAAATGAACTTTTTACCGTAAAAATTCCAGAAGTTATTTCTAGATAGATTAATACCATTTTTTTAAAACCTCCCATGTACAACTTCTAGGTGGCTTTGACTCTTCTTCGTTAAAAATTAAATATCTTTTAGTACAAGTCTCAAATTATGTTGTTGTTTATTTTATTTGGAAATAGACTCATTAATATTTTAGGCATATAAATTTTATCACCTAAAATTTTTTGCACGATTTATAATAATTTTTCAAAGTTAGAACAACTGAACTTTAAATCATCCTGACATTGTCTCATAAAAAGTATTATATCTCATACTCTACAATTCCATTGCTTTTACCGTTGATTTTGTGCAAAACTAGATTCAATAAGCTTTAATTTAATGTTAGATTCAACTTCTAACTCGATTCCTACAATTTTTGGTAAATTTTCAAAGTTATAATACCATTGTTGTCCATAAAGTGTTTAGTTAAACAATTTGCTCTTCCATGATTTGAGTAAGTTCTTCTCATTTCATTATATAACATAATAAATTCCAACCAAATTCAATGTCAATACATATAATCACTGAGTTACAAAAATTTTCATTGCTATTCAAATTAGTCTTCTAGTTCGATAATCAATCTCAAACATAACATTTTAAACTCAAATAATTATTTTCAATTTCTCTCGATATCATAGTTTGCATAACAAAATAAATATTTAACAAATATAATTATTAAATTTATAGAAATAAAGACATAATGAGAATTAACTTAGTAAGTTTCATATGAACTTACGTGACGAAACAGAAATCAAACCAACTTTTAAGGACTATTCAACAATTTTTGTTTTTCTACAACTAACCTCGATTTGGTTCAATTTTTTATTTATATAATAATTGAGTTCAAATTATCAATTCTAAATATCTCATATCATCCTATTATAAGCATATATCAATTTAATTTTATTTTTTAAATATCCCTTAAAATTTTATATTTTATTCAATTTAATCTCTAAAACTGAAATAACCAATATCTTTTAAATTTGAGCTTCTTTTAACGTTTTGAACCTCCTTCTCTTGAGCAGTCGGCCAAAGACAGAATTGAAAATAAGATGATAAATATCTTCCTTTTCTTTTACTTTTATGTTTCTTTTATACATTAATTTTATTACAAAAATTACACCTCCCAACCGTCCATCATAATTAAAACCCACCAACTAAACAAGAACAATGGTTTAATAACCATTGTGGTCCTCAAGCTTTTTATAAATTAGAATTCTATAATATTTAAAATTTTTACGATTCAGTATTTGAACCTTAATTAATAACTTCTATGACCAAATTACCAATCCGAAATTCAATTTACTTATAAAATAACTCTATAAATATTTAATAATAATATTTACGGACTCAATTTACAAAAATAAGAGTCCCGAAACCGTATTATTTTTTTAATACTACTAATTTTCGAGTTATTATAATATACCAATCTGCTTTCAAATTATATATAACCACATATCACTTAATTGAAAAGGTAACAATATTGATTATTTAAACTAATTAATGACTTATAAATATATAGAGAGTGAAATATAAGATTAGATCTCAAATTTAAGCATATTAGAAGGATCAAAATAGAAAATTAACTATTTTATAATATGAAAAAATGAATGTATGCCACGTGTCAGCAGAAAAAAGTTCCTTTGAACTTTCTTTTATATATATAGGTATATAGATTATATATCATAGATACATAATGTAAATCCACGTTTGAACTCTAAGACACATAACGACTTTGTGTTAGGCAAGTTGTATTAGCCTATGCAGCTACCAGCCAGCCAAACTTGCCAAACACGGGTGTGGCTAAGGTAAAATTATTTTTGGTCCCCAAAGTTTTTAATATTGTTAATCTATCCTTGTATCTTTACTTAAAAATAATGTAAAATTTGATTTGGCCCTTCAAATCTTTTAATATTTTAAACCTATCCTTCCATCATTATTTAAAAGCAATATAAATTATATTTGGTCCTTCCAAAATTTTTCAATTTAATCCAATAAATTTGGTAACACTTTTAATGTACATTCACTTTATTAATTTCAGCTTTTTAGATTTTTAATAATCAAATGGATATATTAAATATTATTTTATCTCATGCCAATAATGAAAAATAAAAACTTAAACTATGACAAATAATACTATGCTTTTATGTTATAATTAAATAAGTTTATTCATATTTTAATTAATATTATATTTTTTTTAAAATTAAAACTTTAATAGTTATAAAAAAGTAGATATGTAACGAGAAAATAATTTATAATATTTGAAAATTAAAATATTATTATAAGATTTCATATAATTTTGGTAATTTAAATATTATATAATATTTAAATAAGATATTTCCTAATAAAATTATTCATAAAATAAATTATATAACACCTTGAAATATATAAGGTTATATCTGGATAATTAATTTGTGTTCCCTTAAGAAATCTAAGGTTATATTAAATGTGGGCAATAGCCCAATTAGTTAAGCATTTTTCTTTTCTCTCTTGAAATCTAAGTTCACCTCATTTCCATTCTTTTTTCAGCTGAAGAGGTATTTACCATATAGCCCCTTTAAATTTGAAAATTTTAGCGATTTAATTCTTTTTTTTGGAAACACAATTGAATTATAGTTTCTTTTCCTAATTAAACTGAAAACTTTCTCCTCTCTCCCTTTGCAAATATTTTCTTTTCATTGCTGAAATTAATTTTTACATCTCACATCCGAAATCAACCTCTGTTCAACCCGTTCTTCATATCGATTTAGTATACGCCATCAATTTCATCCCTAATCTTACCAAGAATCGGTAAGTTCAATTCAATTCAAATAGTTAATCCCAAATTCTCGTAATAATTACATCCAATGTTAATTTTTCATCTAAATTAACAAATCTTGTCAACATTCCCAATAATCTTGATAAATCTTGAAAAACAACCTCTAATTCTTGCATAAATGATGTTTGAAGGAACTGATTTAGGTATCCCATACTAGATTTGAACTAGAGGGACATTGCTTGGTCTCTTGGTAATAAGTGTGTGTTTCTTTACAAATGAATCGGGGTAAATCGTGCCTCAAGATAAGGTCACACGGCTAGCCACACGGACATATGAGTCACCCATGTGGACCACATGGCCCCTTTACATGGCCATGTTCACCCTGAAACCTTAGGAATACGTTTTTCACACGACTTGAGAGCCTCCACACGGCCTGCCACATGGTCGTGTCTCCCTTGCACTTTGATTTTTCAATTTCCACATGGCCTAGCCACACGGTCGTGTAATCCCTCCACATGGTCTAGGGCTCTTCACATGGTCCAGTCGCACAGCCATGTGACCCCTGTTTCTCAAATTTTATAGTTTTGCCCAGAATTTTATGATTTGTGTAGATTAGTCCCTGAATGGTTCCCGAACTATTTTTAGTGTTTTATTTTATTCAATTGAATCTTTGAGGATATGAATTATGCTAAAAAACCATGAATTAATGCTATGTTTATATAATTGCTTGAATTGTGATTAAGCATGTCTATTGTATTTGTATTTGTAGATTGTTCATACAAATGTTGTATGACACCGTTAAATTGAATCCTTGAAAAGCACTTGTTTTGGCTACTGTATCGATTAGTTGAGAATATATTTATAGATGCCATTCTCGCTTTGTTATAAGCATGATATCCATATTTGTTTTGTTTTATTATAAAGCATGTGATAATTTAATGCATGGGATGAGATGTTTTGTAAGGAGGAAGTTCTGGTAGAATATTAATCTGCAATTTTGGTGGTTCATCCACATATTATCTAGCATCTTTTATCTGCAATTAAGTTGTGTATTCACAACCATCTAGCAGTGTATTAACCTGCAACACCGGTGGTTCGTCCACCCATTATCTGGCAGCTTTCATCTGCATTTATGTTGTATATTCACAACCATCTGATAGCTTATTAACCTGCAACTTTGCTATTTATTAACAACCCGGTGTGTAGGGATGGATGAATTCTAGGGAACTCTTATGGTGTGTAGCAGTGGGATAGGATCTTTTCTACTAAATCTGTAATTGTGTTGCATTCACAAAGTAAACAAATTTGAGATATTTGAGATGATATATATGTATATGTATATGATGCTGATCTATTAATCCGTTATTCCAAATCTGTCATTGCAAATTACTATATGTGATGTGGTTTTATATGCTAATTGGTTGCACTGATTATCTTGTTATGGAGCTTACACTGAGTTTTATAGCTCACTCCCTTTTATCTTTCATCTTTTTAGATAACCCACCAGGTTAGGACGGATACACGGTATCCAAATGGACTCGACTTTGATTTATTAAAATATTTTAAATTTATTATTCGACATTTTTCTATCATTATTTAGAAACTGATTATCTCATTTCGAAACGTGGCATGAGACTTAGGGTTTAACGTTGTGATTTTTTTTCTTTTATGAAAATCTAATTCAATTGTGAAAGTAATTGAAAGTTTCTAAGTTACTATAATGTTTAGAACTATCTATAACTTATTCCAATCCTTAAATAGGAGAATAAATGTCTTTCAACACATTCGAACCCATGTCCTCTTGCACTAATAACAATACTGATACCAACCGAGCTAATACTCAATCGGCCTAGGTTGTGAACTTTTAAATTGATACTCAGTACGTAATTACATTAACAATAAGTCCAAAATGGTATGTATTAACTTGTATTCTCAATACCAATATGGTACTGATTATTCTCTTCAAAAAATTTACGATACTGATTATTATTCTCTTTAAAGAAATTAGGTATTGATCGTTGTATTGTCAAAGTCTTAAAATTTATATAATGAATGATCGAACTTGAAACTAACTATGACAACGATTTAAGGTAAGTGTACCTATCGAACAGTAGTATAGCTTAGGCAAGACCGGATTGTCGAACCCACAGGAACTAAAAGTATTAATAATAACTCTCTTTCTATTATTTAGCCTAAGAATTAAGTTGATTTTTATCTAATCTAAAATTAACTAACAACAAAGCTAAAGGTGCGAGGACAAAGAAGAAATTGGGGAAAGACTTGAGGGAAAACCGATTAATTTAGACAAAACCCGAGGAAGAATCCACCTAAACTTCACTTGTTATCTAACTCTGAACCAGACGATTTATTCACTTGACTTGATTCATAGGATTCCCTAATTTATATTAATCCCTCTCTCGAGGCGATTAACGTCTAACCCTAGGTTGATTAATTGAAATCTCTTTCTAATTAAAACCCCTAGAATTGCATTAACTCGATTTATGGATTCACATATTAGGTTTCACCCTAATCCGACAAAATCTCGTCACCCTATGTCTAGGCTACGATCAACTCTACTTAATTATGCTAGATCTACTCTTAGGCAGGGACTTTTGCTCCTCCACCTAAGCACATCAAACTTGAATCAATATCCCGAAAATATCAATACAAGAATTAAGAACACATAATTAAGAACAAGTCAAATATTTATCATAGATCTCAGATAACAATAACAAGATCCGTCTTAGGTTTCATCCCCCTCAAGTATCTGAGGGTTTAGTTCATAATTGTAAAAGAAAATATCTCAGAAGAAAATATAAAACAAAACATAAGAAAACCCTAAAACCCCCTGAAGGAATTAAAGGAGAAATCCTCCGTCTTGAGTAGGATTCCGGCTTCTTGAGATAAATCAACTAGCTTTCTTCGAGTGAATCCCTGAATTTAACTGCTCTGGCTTGGCTCCTTGGCCTAGCTGAACGCCCCCTAAAGGGTGGCCTCTAGGGTGTTTATATAGGCTTTTGGAATATGTTTCTTTGCCTCTAAGTACCCTAAATTGACTGAAACTCTTCTTTCCTGCGGCAGGGACACGCCCGTGTGGCACCCCCGTGTGCTTCGATTTCAGGCCATGGTCGAGATTTATAAGGAGGAATTGTCGTGTTTCGGGGCCCAGGCCGTGTGCAAATCAAACTTAAGAGGTACAACTGTATGGTTTTGGACCCAGGCCATGTGGATTTCATACTTTGGCCCATTTGGTCCTTTTTCGCCCGTTTCTCGTTCTTTTCATCATCCAGGTGCTCTCCTGAGTATAAAACATGAAAACAAAGGATTAAGAGCATCAAATTACATAATTCAAGGGATAAATCATCTAAAAGCATGCTAAATGTGGGATTAAAATATGTTAGTTTTTCGGTTTATCAAATACCCCAACACTTAAGCTTTTGCTTGTCCTCAAGCAAAATTTTTAACTTACAATTAATATAAACTTTCCACAATTCATAATTCTCATTAAAAATGTCTCATCATAATTCATAGACAATTCATACATGGATAATTTAACACAAAGACTTATAAAGATTCAAACAATTCTAAGTCATATATTTGTAGCCTGAAAACATAGGTGTCTCCCCTTATCTAAATAATTACCTATGATTCAGAACTGACAATGATTGATATCCTCACTAAAAATTCACTCAAATCACTCAAAATGTTTTAAGGTTCAAAATTAAGCTCTCAAAAGTCAAACATGAAAAGTTAATTCCATAGGTTTGCCTGAAAATCAAATCTCCACCACTGTAATATGATATGATACACAAATCAAAAGGTCTTTTAAGGGTTGTAACGGGGCTTAGGTTAAAGGTGTGGATAAAGGCTGAATTAGAAGGGTTAGAATCGAGATGAATTGACAAATTACTTAACTAGAAAAATGAACTAATAATGAAAAATTACATCAATTGAAAACTTGTAATACTAATAATACGAGCTTTTTCTTCAAGATGTTGAATTTAAACGTACAAGCTTACTTAATCACAGAACTTAATAATGAATATACTTCGATCAATTTTTTTTAGAACAAATCAATAAATACATAATATAAGAAAGAACTTTATCAACTGAAATAAAATAATTAGGCAACTGATCAATCAATTCTCGATAGAAAGGTAGTCAAATGGATGGTGATAATAAATATGAGATAGGTTTTGGATTAATATTAGTGGGTAAGTCAATAAAAAGGGTTGTTAGGATCAAAGGGGTTCACTAGAGGTTAATTATGAAGGTAGGTTTTTAGTGGAGTGAGTGGGTTAAATCCTAAGTTCCTTTATCATCTCAGTATATCAAATCAAAAGTGTGGTCTTGACATGTATAATCGAGGCAAGTTCTAGAATAACAATTCAATGTTGACACACTCATAATCCATAAGTGAGCACGAAAAAGAATATATGCTCTATAAGGCTCAAAGTCTCACAAAAATTATGGGTTTCTGACATCAATCTCATAAATTTCAAACTTCAAGGTAATATTCAGATTTAGTTCAACAACCTAGAAAATTTTTTATTCTTGAAAAATAAACTTATCATGCTTGATTCTCTAGTGTTTTAAAGTTTAAATCATCAATGCACAATTATCTATAACTTAATCTAAAACATATCAATAAAAATCATAAATCAAAGAAATTTCATCCTAATTAGTAATATGAGAAAAGTACTCAAAGACAATATAAAATTCAGGATTTTGAGAATCATGCAAAAAGTTAGGCACTTTTACCCCCACACTTAAGATGTACATTGTCCTCAATGTATAAAGATAGATAATAAACATGTAGTAATAAAATCAAAAGAGAAGGGGAAAAGTGAAACTTCCTGAATTTTTGGATGAGATCCTTGGAGGATGATGATTTAAACAGAAGTGAGTGTGGTGGTGAACACTCCTAATGATGTTTTTCATTCTCAGAGTGGCACATTTAACCTTTAAACTACAAAGTCATCAGTTAAATTTTTTTAGGGGGTACTAATTAATTGACGTTATTAGTGATTTTGATGGTTAGACAGCCAGTTAAAAAGGAATGAAACTGTAATAATAAGAGTTTTGAACAAAAAAGAGAAAAAACTTAAATAGATAAATAAAATAAAATAAAGTTAAAAGGAACGAAAAAGTAAAAATAAAAATAATAATAAGGAGGGTATCAAAAGTCCTCGTCATCGGCTGGATCAGTAGGTGGAGGGCGGTGATATGTGGGAGTGATGACAAATCTGATGAAGAATGGCCTCAATGCCATTGAATCGTCCAGCGATGTTATTGAATTGTTGAGTACAATACTGCTCGAACTGAGTGAGCCGTGCAAAATGTCCGAAAGTGAAGTAGTTGTATGAGATGTGCGATGGCTCAATTGTGGCTCCTCATGTGGGTGTGGGACATCGTTAGTAATGTTCTCAGGGTCCTCCTCCTCAGTAGTAGAAGCTAGTCAATATTGGAGAGGATTGGTCCCACATCGACGTTGGATCATCCTCATGTGTAGCATCGTCTGGACACCCTGTGGTGACATTTGTCCTATTAGTGTAAGTGAGGAGATTTGAGCGGCGGTGTTGAGGAGCCCAAAATATCGAGCCAATCGTGTGATGTACGGGCCCATAGATATAACCCCCTCTTGTGTTTTTTTGTCTGGTGTTGAATGGCACGGCTATGAAATATGCTAGGTCGAAAACATGTCCGTTTGCCATGCACCATAAGAAATAGACGTCGTGCGTGTTGACTACGCTAGTGCTTTCTCACCTTTCTATCAATGTGTGGGCTAGTATGGCATGTAAGTATCGTAGAGATTGGGCGAGGGCTATTGCTTTCGAGCGGTTAGGGTCATATGAGTTTGATCCGGAGGCTATATTATACCAACATTTTGTCGGAGTGTTGTAAAGGTGGCGGTGGAGCTCTGAGAGGTCATGTTCCTCCATAAATTCTTCGGTGTAGAGTCCCAATGCGGCCTAGAATTGTGGTACATTTAGTTCTCTCACGATGCCTTTGAGTCGAAACTGGATTGTGTCGGGGTCATCATGATTCGTCATCACTGTTTGGAGGTAGAATGTGGAGTAGAGTTTTAGAGTGAGTTCTAGATACGTGGGCTCGATGATTGTGAAGAATTGGTCTCATGGATCCGTGGTTAAGAGGGCTCGTACATCGTCGGCTAATCGGACTTGCTCTAAAGCGGCCCAATCAATGCACCTTCGGTGCCGAGGGGTCGTGCGTGGAGTGTCCTATAGAGGTCTTCTTGGGGTCCTTAAAGGAATTGTAAGAATGGGTAGCGTAATTCGGTGGATGCACCGGCTGATGACGAGCCGAGTCCCTTTCATTTTTTAGAACTAGGGACCGCGGTTTTCATTCCTCGGGATGACAACATTGTAGTCCTAGAAAAAAATCAGATAATCGATGATTCAAGATATATCAAGAGCTTCGATCACTATCCAAAATCAACAAATACTAAACTCAGAATAAGATAGTTCAACCATATTTAGTATGAACAAGAACTTAACAATGAATGATTCCATCTAATTCTAATCATCTAATTCAAGAATAACATGACTAAATCAATCTAATAGTGATAACTTAATAAGTATAAACTAGTATTAATTAAAGAATAGACTTTAACTAAATAATATTCTAATTATAAATAGGTAAATTGAGGAAAATGTAACAATGAAAGGTGATTAGTAACGTTTTTGGAGAGTGGCGGTGTGGTTGGGCATAGCACAGGCGTGAAGAGTTGAGATATGGGCGTGTGCTATAAATGGTCGGGGAAACACGGCGGTGGAATACCTTTGGGTGGCGTGTACTCTACTGACATGGACGTGGACTGGTTTTTGATGTTTATTTGAAAGAGGTAGGGAGATAAAGGCTGGGAGAGGTCAAGGGTGTGAGTTTCCTTGATGGTGGCCGGAGTGGAATAGAGAATTTTGAGGGAAACGGCTAGGGTTGGGAGTTTGGGGGAGGATTTTGGGGAGATGAGGGTTATGTTCTTTAAATAAGAGTGATTAACCGTAAAAATAACATATTTTAATCCCACATTTAGCATACTTTTGGATGATTTATTCCTTAATTTATGTAAAAAGGTGCTCTTAATCCTTTCTTTTCATGTTTTATACTTAAGAAAGCACTCGAGGATGAAAAGAATAAGAAACAGGCTTAAAACGGACAAATTGAGCCATATCACAAAATCAACACGGCCTGGACTTAAGCCCACACGGCCGTGCCTCTTAAGAGAAGTTTGAACATGGCCTAACCACGATTCACACGACCGTTCCTCCATCCACAGACCTGAACATTGCCTGAAGTCGATCCACACGGACGTGTGGCCTAAGGCATGTCCCTGCCGCAGAAAGAGTAATTCTACTCGGAATAGGGTACTTAGAGGTAAATAAAATTATTCCAAAACCTATTCAAACACCCTAGTAGGAATTCTACTTAAATTTCGATATGTAGAGGCCAAGTAAAGCATCTCATAATCTATATAAACACCCTAGGGGGCAACTTAAGGGGGGAGTTCACAGAAACTTTCTGCCGGAGCTATCGGAGCTAGGCCAAGGAGCCGAGCCAGAAAGGTCAGATTTGTGGGAATCACTCGAAGATAGCCAGTTGATCCATCTCAAGAAGCCGAAATTATACTCAAGGCAGTATTTCTCCTTCAATTCCTTAAGGGAGTTTTAGGGATTTCTTATGTTTTGTTTAATCTTTTCTTCTGAGATGTTTTATTTTATCATTATGAACTAAACCCTTCAGATACCTAAAGGAGATGAAACCTGGATGAATCTTGTTATTATTTTCTGAACTATATGATAAATACTTAGTTTGTTCTTAATTATGTGTGCTTAATTCTTGTGTTGATATTTTGGGATATTAATTTAAGTATGATGTGCTTAGGTGGTGGAGCAAAAGTCCTTGCTTAAGAGTAGATCTAGCGTAATTAAGTGGACTTGATCGCGCGACTAGAGATAGGGTGACGAGATTTTGCCGGATTAGGGTGAAACCTAATATGGGAGTCCATAGATCGAGTTAATGTGATTCTAGGAGTTTTAATTAGAAAGAGATTTCAATTAATCAACCTAGGGTTAGACGTTATTCGCCTCGAGAGAGGGTTTAATATAAATCAAGGAGTCTTACGGATTAAGCCAAGTGAATAAATCTTCTAGTTCAGTGTTAGATAACAAGTGAAGTCTAGGTGGATTCCTTCTAGGGTATCGTCGTAATCAACTGAGTTTTTCTAAAAGTTATTTCTTCAATTTGTTCTTTTTGCCTTTGCGTCTTAGTTTAGTAATTAGTTAGTTTTTAGTTTAATCAATCAATCACTTCATATTTAGGCTAAATAATAGAAAGAAAGTGAGTATTAGTACTTTTAATTCCCTTGGGTTCGACAATCCAATTTTGCCTAAACTATACTACTGTTCAATAGGTGCACTTGCCTTAAGTTGTTGTCAGAGTTAAATTCCAGGTTCGATCGTACTCTTTATAAATTTTAAAACTCGACAAAACAACGATCAAGTTTTTGGTGCCTTTGCTGGGGAACTAAAATATTAAGAAAGTCCTATTTTTATTACTTTAGCCATTATTTTTATTTTTCGCAATTTATTTTATTTTTATTTTTATTTTAGTTTTAACTTTGCTAATTTTTCTTTTATTTTCTCTTGACAGATAATTTTAGTTATAGAGGAGATGGCACTAAATAACTATCGGTGGCAAGTTATGAGGACAACGCCAACAAAAACAGTCGATATTTTCAACCTCGACACGGTCACCATGTTATCTAACCAGGTAGAGCGTTTAAATAAAAAATTTAATGATTGGTATGATTCTACACAGGTACATCCGGTAATACAGTACGATACAAATGGAGGAAGGGTGAACAACATAGAATATCTATCCTACAATTCTAGCACAGAAGACGAACAAGTCAACTACACGGGTAACTATTCTAGACCATAAAATATTTTTTATAATGACACTTATAATGCAAGTTGGAGGTACCATCCCAATTTCTCGTAGGATGATGAAAATAGCCAAAGACCGAAACTTCCTCCAGATTTTCATCAACCACCTCACCAACAGGAAGAAGAGTCGAACATTGAAGAGATGCTGACAAAATTCATGGTAGCCACAGATACCCGTCTCCAAGACACTTAGACCACCCTGAAGAATCAACAAACATCGATTGAAGGGATCAAGAACCAAGTTTGTGAACTTACTAAGTCAGTTGGGGAAATTACTAAGTCAGCTAGACAACTTGCTAAGCTGATCTCAGAACTACCACAAGGAAGCTTGCCAAGCAATACTCAAATTAACCCGAGAGAGCAAAATCAAGCCATTTATGATAGTGAAGGGTTAGACGTACCAAACCCAAGGGAAGAACCTGTGGTAAGTGAATGTAAGGTTGAGGTGTGCCATGATATACCAAAACCGGCAATTACAGAGTACCAACCACATGTGCCATATCCCGATGCAATAAAGAAAGACCACACAAAGGAACAGTTCGGTAAGTTTCTTAAACTTCCAAAGAAATTTCATATTAACTTGTCGTTTCTTGAAGCTCTTTCGCAGATGCCAGATCCTAGACCTTGTATCAATAAAGAGGAAATTCATGAGGAACGAAGGCTTTGGATCGATAAGCTAGACTAGTGGAAAACACACTTTAAAGAGAAACTAGGAATACACGAAGTGAAACCGAAAGAAACCCCAGACAAGCTGATAGGAACAACAAATCACTTCAAAGAGGGGATCAGGTATTGATGAATAAGGAAGACCCTCAAATCACCACTTCAGACATCAAAACAAATGAAGAAATCACCTTTAAAGTACTTAATGTCTTCCTATACGGGACAGTCGAGGTAAGCAATCCTAAATTCAGCACTTTTGAGGTAAACACTACTCGACTTAAACTTTATATCAAAAACCGAGTTGATCGCATGAGAAAGGATTTTCACCTCCTCAAACCACCATGACCATACAAAAAATAGGTAAGTCTAGCTCAAGACTTTAAACGAGCGCTTCTCGGGAGGTAACCCCAGCACTAACCCCATTTTTATTATTATTATTATTATTATTATTATTATTTTCCCTTTTTTAGCATTCAAATAAACCAAAAGTGCAGATTTCTAGACCACATGGCCTTTCACACGACCGTGGTCGTGGCCGTGTGGGCACCAGGTAGGTAAAAGGGCGTGACCATAGACGTGTGGCAACAGGACAAAATTTTTCCCAAAACATGGGTCGTATCTCTATTTAAACCCCCTTCTTACTTTTTCTTTTCCAATTATCTTTCTTCTTTCATTTTCTATTATTTACTTTTACTTTTATTTTTATTTTTATTTTTATCTTTTTTTTTTCTTTATTATTTTCTTCTTACTCTTCATGCCATTTTAATTTAGCTTAGGATACAATAAAATCAGACCGGCTACTTCGAGGATTCAATCTCAAATGGTTCGAGGTGCTTCCCCACGTTCACCTCCAACCCTATTCGGATTCTTTTCATTAACTTCATCCAAAATTCAGGAAGTTTCACTTCTCCCTATCTTTTGATTTTCTCCTATGTTGATATTTATATATCTTTGTACATTAAGGGTAATGTACATCTTAAGTGTGGGGGCAAAAGTGCCTAACTTTTTGCATTATTCTCAAATCCCTAAATTATATCTAGTTCTTAAGTAATTTTCTCATATTACTAATTAGGATGAAATTTCTGATGATTTATGATTCTTTTTGATATGCTTTTGAGTAAGTCATAATTAATTGTGAATTGATGATTTATACTTTAAGATACTAGAGAATCAAGCATGATAAGTCTATTTTTTTAAGAATAAAAATTTTCTATAATTTGAATATTACCTTGAAGTTTGAAATTTATAGGATTGATGTCAAATACCCATAATTTTGTAAGATTTGAGCCTTTTAGAGCATATATTCTTTTCGTGCTCACCTTATTGATTATGAGTGTGTCAACACCGAATTGTTATTCTAGAACTTGCCTCGATTATACATGTCAAGACCACTTTTTTATTTGATACTTGAGATGATAAAGGCACCTAGGTTTTAACCCATTCACTCCACTAAAAAGCCTACCTCCATAATTAACCCTTAGTGAACCCCGTTGATCCTAACAACCATTTTTATTAATTCACCCACTAATATTAACCCAAAACCCCGCTTGTATTTGTTATCATCATTCTTTTGACTACCCTTCTATCGAGAATTGATTTGATCAATTGCCTAATTACTTTATTTCAGTTGATAAAGTTCTTTCTTATATTATGTCTTTATTGATTTTTTCTTAAAAAAAACAAAGTATATTCATTATTAGTTCTATATTCTAAGAGCTTACATGTTTAAATACAATATCTTGAAGAAGAAGCTCGTATTATTAGTATTTTAAATTTTCATGTGATGTAATTATTCGGGTTATCAATTCTTTTTCTAAAGTTAGGTAATTTGTCAATTCAATCTCAATTTTAACCTTCCAATTCAGCCTTTATCCACACCTTTAACCCTAGCCCCGTTACAACCCTGATAAAGTCCTTTTGATTTGTGTATGGTAGAGTTTTGATTTTCAGGCAAGCCTATGGGATTAACTTTTCAGGTTCGACTTATGAGTGCTTTTTCCTAAACCTTAAACACTTCGAGTGCTTTGAGTGAATCTTTAGTGAGGATGTCAATTCTTGTCGATTTTAAATTAAAGGTAATCATTTAGATAAGGGGAGACACCTATGTTTTCACTCTACAAATATATGACTTAAAATTGTTTGAATCTTTAGGAGTCTTTGAGTTAAATTATCCATGTATGAATTGTCTATGAATTATGATGAGGCATTGTTAATGAGAATTATGAATTGTGGAAAGTTTGTTTTAATTGTAAGTTGAGAATTTTACTTGAGGACAAGCAAAAGCTTAAGTGTGGGGGTATTTGATGAACCGTAAAGGTAACATATTTTACTCCCACATTTAGCATACTTTTGGATGATTTATTCCTTTCTTTTCATGTTTTATACTCAGGAAAGCACCCGAGGATGAAAAGAACAAGAAACAGGCTTAAAACGGACCAATTGGGCTATATCACAAAATCGGCACGGCCTGGACTTAAGCCCACACGGCCGTGCCTCTTAAGAGAAGTCCAAACACGGCCTAACCACGATTCTCACGGCTGTGCCTCCATCCACAGACCCGAACACGACCTGAAGTCGATTCACACGGGTGTGTGGCCTAGGGCGTGTCCCTGCCGTAGAAAGAGCAATTCTACTTGGAATAGGGTCCTTAGAGGCAAAGAAACATATTTCAAAGCCTATTCAAACACCCTAGTAGGAATTCTACTTGATTTAGGATATGTAGAGGCCAAATAAAGCATCTCATAGTCTATATAAACACTCTAAGGGGCAACTTAAAGAGGGAGTTCGGCAGAAACCTTCTGCCAGAGCTAGCGGAGCTAGGCCAAAGAGATGAGCCAAAAAGGTCAGATTTGTGGGAATCACTAGAAGATATCCAGTTGATCCATCTCAAGAAGCCAGAATTATACTCAAGACGGCGGATTTCTCCTTCAATTTCTTTAGGGAGTTTTAGGGATTTCTTATGTTTTGTTTTATCTTTTCTTCTAAGATGTTTTCTTTTATCATTATGAACTAAACCCTTCAGATACCTGAAGGGGATGAAACCTAGATGAATCTTGTTATTATTTTCTGAACTATATGATAAATACTTAAATTGTTCTTAATTATGTGGGCTTAATTCTTGTGTTGATATTTCCGGGATATTAATTCAAGTATGATGTGCTTAGGTGGTGGAGCAAAAGTCCCTGCTTAAGAGTAGATCTAGTGTAATTAAGCGGAGTTGATCGCGCGCCTAGAGATAGGGTGATGAGATTTTGCCAGATTAGGGTGAAACCTAATATGGGAGTCCATAGATCGAGTTAATGCGATTCTAGGGGTTTTAATTAGAAAGAGATTTCAATTAATTAACCTAGGGTTAGACGTTATTCGCCTTGAGAGAGGGTTTAATATAGGGAGCCTTATGGATCAAGCTAAGTGAATAAATCGTCTGGTTCAGTGTTAGATAACAAGTGAATTCTAGGTGGATTCCTTTTAGGGTATCGTCGTAATCAACTGAGTTTTTCTAAAAGTTATTTCTTCAATTTGTTCTTTTTGTCTTTGCGTCTTAGTTTAGTAATTAGTTATTTTTAGTTTAATCAATCAATCACCTTCGTATTTAGGCTAAATAATAGAAAGAAAGTGAGTATTAGTACTTTTAATTCCCTTAGGTTCGACAATCTGGTCTTGCCTAAACTATACTACTGTTCGATATGTGCACTTGCCTTAAGTCATTGTTAGAGTTAGTTTCCAGGTTCGATCATTCTCTTTATAAATTTTAAAACTCGACAAAACAACGATAAGGAGGAAGGGGGCTGATGTGTCGTTGAATACACCAAAATAAATCCTACTCCCTGCAAAATAATGAAAATAACAGTAAAGGGAAAGTAGGGTCGAATCCACAGGATCGGATTATACAAATGCCTATTTTTCGAGATCTTGGATGTAATCGTGCCCAAGAAAACTCGTTCTGAAAAATAAATAAAAAACAGTAATTAATAATTTTCGATCCGGAAAATAATAAAAAGTAATTTAAGACGAATTGAAATTACGAGAATTAAAATAAGGAAAATAAAAAAGGGTTTAGAGAAAAGTTTCTTATGTGGAGATATTCTAGCCTCCGGTTGTCTCGTTCCTCCTTAGCTGTCTTGCTTTTGGATGACCCTTCTGCCCAAGTAAGCGATTATAGTGGAAGAGGACGCCACGACCACCAACTCCAAGAATTTAAACTTACGGATTTAGGGAGCCCGACTTAGCTTGCGATTGCTTTTGTGGAGTTATTTACGCTAGATCAACATTTCTCAATGGCGAATCCCACGCCATTTTGTCTCTTGGGCTCGCTAACCTCGACGCGAGAAGCTCACGAACCGACGGTGCAATCCTCCCAAAACACACAAAGCGGCCGCCTTTGCATACGTTGAAAGGGTTACTTTTAAAGGGACCTGGACGGAAGCGTCAGCCCCGTAATGCGGAGAAACGATGAATACTTGGGTGAGAAAGTTGAGTACGAGTTCTAAGCCTCAAGAACCTTTTTCTGGGGAATTTGGCAACCTTCGGCTAGATGGAATTTAGTGGCTCATATTTGTGGTAGAAAATATAAAAATATGGAAAAGGGAATTTTATTGAAAGAAAATAAATGAAACACAAAAGAATTATGGGGAGGAGTGTATGAAAAAGATTGATGCCCCAAATGAGCTACTCCATCCCCTATTTATAGTGCTTAGAGTAGATAGCCTAATTCTATTCAAACTCCCAAAGATAATTACAATTTAATTAAAGATAAATAAAGATAAATAAAGAAATTAAATAATCCTAGATAATTATCCTAATATTAATTATCCTAATATAATTTAAAATAGAATTTGATAAAGCAAAGTCTCTTCTTTTGCATTTCAGTCCCTCCGCTCTCCATGTCTGCACTTTTGGCACCATCTTTTCCTTTGTTGCACATTGGTCCATTTTTATCTTTAATTTCACGATTTTGGCCTCAATTTTGCATTGGTCTCCAATTTAGTCCTCATGAGATAAAAGTCCATAAATAGCCCAAATTAGTAGAGTCACATTCAAATTAATATATAATTAGCACATAAAAACATGTCGCTCTAAAGTGTTATCAAATCCCTCTACTTAGCCCATGCTTGCCCTCAAGTATGGTTCCTATCCATCGTGAAAATTAGATCCTGAAAGAAATTCTACTCCAAAGTTTTATAAAGATTAGTCAAAATGCATATGAAAAATAAGAGAACTCTAAGCTTGCTTTAAGTAAAATAGAAAAAGTTTTCTAATTAACACACACAAAAATTAAAATCGTCTTGAATTATTTCATGCTATTTAGGTAAATTACCAAACCTACCAAGACACTCTATTTATTTCCTCCTTAGTCCCCAACTGTAATTTTATTAGTACTATTTTTCTTTTTTCTTTTTTTCTTTTTTTTCTTTTTTCTTCTCTTTTTTTTATTTACTTGAATATATCGAACCTTTTTACGCCAAGAGAGATGACAACCCAAGCACCCCACCCCCGGTTTCATTTCAACATATTCTTAAAATTATTTATTTAGGTTAGCGGAGTTTTACTCATCACGTCACACAACCTTTTGACGTGAAGTAGAATGACAACCCAAGCACCCTACCCCGGTTACTCGATCACCACGTTCTAAGTCAGACTCATAACCTTGGAAATATTTATTAATCACAATTTTCGCGAAAATATAAACTTCAAGAGGATCTAGGAGAAATAATCAAGTGTCAAAATAAGTTTTAGTAACCACCTAATAGTCATGAACATAACTTAGGCATGCAAATATATTAAGTGTCCACTTGATATTAAACTTGATCAATTTTACGAAAAGCAAGATATAATTAACTTATTAATCATAATTATTTTTAGCCTAATAAGAATAAAACAATGGAGATAAAATCAAAATGCATGTAATCGAATTTACTCATGGCCAAGAATCATGCACGTGGTCAAACAAAGGCAAGTCGTGGGCAAATTCTTGGGCATGATTAGCGATGTAATGCTCTAAAAAAGAAAAATATGGACAACCTAAAAGAGCCTCAAGCAACAAACACAAATCTCAACAGAATATGACAAGAATAATGAAGAGTACCTCCCTACTTAAAGCACATTGTCCTCAATGTGGACGAAAACAAATAAATAAGAAGAAAAGTTTAGAAAACTCCCCGTAGCTCTTTGTCGAATGCGGAGGATAGCAATGAGTTCGGTGAGTTGCTTGGCCAAAAGTATTGAGTCGAACCTCAACGCTCCATTTTAGCTAAGCAAAGAAGAGAAATTTATTGATATTTAAATAAAAGAAATTAAAAGAAAAGAAAATAAAATAAAATAAATAAAATAAATAATAAAATAAAATAAATAATAAAAGAAAAATAAAGATTGGGTTGCCTCCCAACTAGCGCTTGTTTAACGTCATTAGCTCGACGACTTAAATGGTTCTACTATGGCTCAAAATAAATCTTTTTAATCGTGTGAGCTTGAAATTTCGCTTTTTATCACATCCACCATATTTGGGTTTAATTGTCCTTGCGCCTTTTCATTGGTTTCATATTTTTCCAAGGGGTCAATCCCTTTTAAGTCGGCAATGGTCTCATCATCCTCCAAAAATGTGAATTTGAGATGCTCGAGTGGTGGTTTTAATTTTGGATCTGGTTCCTGCACAACAGAAGGTAAAAGCTTAGTACCTGGGGATAACAACTCATTAACGGATTCAAATTTATCAAAGTCAAATTTAAAATCATAAATGGATTCAAAATTTTCTTCCACTAATGAGTCAATTATATCAACACAATTCACGTTCAAAATTTCACTGGGGTGGCTAATGGCATCGTAGACGTTAAATTTTACGATCTCCCCATCAAACTCCATCGTGAGAGTTCCACCGAACGCCAATTTTAGTACTAATGCATTAAGGAATGGTCGTCCCAACAAGAGATCTCAAGATCCCGAGCACCGTCCTCCTCCATTTTTATCACGTAGAAATCTGCAGGAAAAATAAGTTCGTTAACTTTTACCAACACGCCCTCAAGGACTCCTTGGGATGCACAACGGACACTGTTCGCCAATTGAATGCTAACACTGCTTTTTGTCAAAAACTCGCATTAAGTGATTCATAAATAGAATAGGGCATTACATTTATGGAGGCTCCTAGATCACACATAGCCTTTTAATTCCCAAATGACCTATTTTGCATGGTATTGCAAACATGCCCTATCCTTACATTTTGCGGCATTTTCGTTGTAACACTGCAGACACATTTTCACCAACATTCACCCTTTCATTACCGTTAACTTTCGCTTGTTGGTGCAAAGCTCTTTAAGAAATTTAGCGTGCACTGGTATTTGCTTGATGGCATCCAACGGTGGAATGTTGATTTCGACGTTCCTAAATGTTTCGAGGATTTCCTTGTCCTGCTTACCTTTTCGACACTGGTGGAATCGTTCTGGAAATGGAGGTTGAATTATGGGCAATGGGGGTTTCGTTCGGACTTGTTCGTCTTTTTTGGGTTTTTCCTGGGAGATTTCTTGGGCATGATTTCTATCGAGAATCGATTCCAAGATTTTCCACTTCGCAGTCACACCGCATTTGCGCTTTTGCCTTGGGTTTGGTTACATTTGTGATGGCGCTTCCTTGAGAGTTCAATTTCTCAACCGATATGGTCAATTCTCTTATAGATGCCTCGGTTTTCGTTGAAAATCAAGCATATTAGTCGCTAATTTATTGACCAAAGTTTCTAGAGAATTACCGAATCTTGTGGTCTTTGTGGAACTCGGTTCGTAAGGTTGGTTATATTGTGGGTTGGCCCCATAACTTAAGTTAGGGTGATCCTCCATCTGGGTTGTAGGTATTAGAGTAAGGGTCGACGCCTCTGTGGTGGGCGGAAAATTTCCCACGCACCTAAGTGAGCCATAGAGTCATCATACAAACGGGACATGCATCGGTTGTGTGCTCGTGTAGCACATATTCCACATAACCGAAATTTGTTTTTGTTTTTTCGCAAGAAGAGTATTCATCATATTAGTAAGTTTATCAAGTCTATCTTCTATGGAAGAATTACTTAGTGGTGAACCCTTCCGGGAGGTTCAGATTGGCTCTGAATCACGAGAATTTGCACCATTGTGGAAATCAAGTCCCTTGCTTGTTGGGGGTCATGTTAACCAACGCCTCCACTAGCGCGCTACCATATTCATCTCCATCTGCTTCAACCCTTCATAAAAGTCTTGGAGAAGAGATTGCTCATATACCGTGTTGTGGGCAGCTTGCACACAACTTCTTGAACCGCCTCCCAATAATCATATAGAGTCTCGCCTTTTCGCCTAATCCCTACGATCTCCTTCTTAGCTCACCGCCTAGATGTCGGAAAAACCGTTGAGAAACAAACGAGATAGATCACCCAAGTAGTTATAGATCCAGGAGGTAAATAAAATAACCATTCCTAGTGAATCGCTAGGAAAAGGAAAAGCGCAATTTAATCGATCTCGCCACGCCTTGAGGTTTCATACTCGACAAACCATATGAAACTCCTTTAAATGTTTGTGGGGTTTTCATTTTGTAACCCTCGAAAAGTTGGCAAGAATCGAATTAACCCCGATTTCAGTTCAAAGTCGTATCCATGGTAGGATATGCGATGCATGGCGGTTGTTCGTTTGAGCTTCGACTAGTTGTCAATCGTTTGAGCCATTGGTTCTTGTACCAAATTAGGGTTTTCACAACCCTAGCGTTGAACACTTCTTCAAATGGATCGACTTCTTCTGCTTTTACTTTCAAGTGTTTGAGTAGGGTTTTCGTTAACCCTAGATTCCGCTTCGTCGCTTGGCCCTAATTTCGGTGGTGGGTTGCTTGAGTTACTACCACCACCGAACGCTTTTTCTTCAACTTAGTTTCTTTTCGATTAGCTTTCGCATTTTTTCGATCTCGAATCAAACGCAAGAATGCCGAGCAGATCTGGTCATAGAAAAGAAAAAATAGGATTAGTATCGTTATCGATCCCAAGCAACGGCGCCAAAATTTGATGTGTCGTTGAATACACCAAAATAAATCCTACTCCCTGCAAAATAATGAAAATAACAGTAAAGGGAAAGTAGGGTCGAATCCACAGGGATCGGATTATACAAATGCCTATTTTTCGAGATCTTGGACAGAATCGTGCCCAAGAAAACCTGCGTTCCTGAAAAATAAATAAAAAAACAGAATTAATAATTTTCGATCTGGAAAAATAATAAAAACAGAATTTAAGACGAATTGAAATTACGAGAATTAAAATAAGGAAAATAAAAAAAAAGGGTTTAGAGAAAAGTTTCTTATGTGGAGATATTCTAGCCTCCGGTTGTCTCGCTCCTCCTTAGCTCTCTTCGCTTTTGATGACCCTTCTCTGCCCAAGTAAGCCAGTTATAGTGGAAGAGGACGCCTCGACCACCAACTCCAAGAATTTAAACTTACGGATTTAGGGAGCCCGACTTAGCATGATTGCTTTTGTGGAGTTATTTACGCTAGATCAACATTTCTCAATGGCGAATCCCACGCCATTTTGTCTCTGGGCTCGCTAACCTCCGACGTGAGAAGCTCACGAACCGACGGTGCAATCCTCCCAAAACACACAAAGCGGCCGCCTTTGCATACGCTGAAAGGGTTACTTTTAAAGGGACTCGACTAAGCGCCACTCAGAATGCGAGAAACGATGAATACTTGGGTGAGAAAGTTGAGTACGAGTTCTAAGCCTCAAGAACCTTTTTCTGGGGAATTTGGCAACCTTCGGCTAGATGGAATTTAGTGGCTCATATTTGTGGTAGAAAATATAAAAATATGGAAAAGGGAATTTTTATTGAAAGAAAAATAAATGAAACACAAAAGAATTATGGGGGAGGAGTGTACAGAAAAAGATTGATGCCCCAAATGAGCTACTCCATCCCCTATTTATAGTGCTTAGAGTAGATAGCCTAATTCTATTCAAACTCCCAAAGATAATTACAATTTAATTAAAGATAAATAAAGATAAATAAAGAAATTAAATAATCCTAGATAATTATCCTAATATTAATTATCCTAATATAATTTAAAATAGAATTTGATAAAGCAAAGTCTCTTCTTTTTGCATTTCAGTCCCTCTGCTCTCCATGTCTGCACTTTTGGCACCATCTTTTTCCTTTGTTGCACATTGGTCCATTTTTATCTTTAATTTCACGATTTTGGCCCTCAATTTTGCATTGGTCTCCAATTTAGTCCCTGCGAGATAAAAGTCCATAAATAGCCCAAATTAGTAGAGTCACATTCGAAATTAATATATAATTAGCACATAAAAACATGTCGTTCTAAAGTGTTATCAGGGGCACGGGTAGGTACCATGCCCGTGTCTCTTTTTTTAGCCCGTTTATCGTGATTTTTAAAATTAGGCGCGGTTGAGATGTTTCACACGCCTGTGTGTCTTTGGCGTGTGTTGTTGTGTTCATTTCTCCTACGCTCGTGCATAGTATCCCACTCCTGTGTTCATGAAGTTAGTGTCTCACACGGTTGGCTGGCACGGGCCTGGCTTATGCCCGTGCTGGTTATTCAGGATAGACCAAGGCTGTATCACACGACCGTAGTCCCTTTATCGCAGCCCGTGTTGGGAAAATTTTTCTTCTTCACCTCGCACGGTTACTGACATGCCCGTTTCTCGTCCCATGACATCCACACGGCCACGGGCACGCCCTGTGCAAGGCCGTGTGGTAGGAAAGCTTCACTTCATTGACTTGGTTAGTTTGGAGTTTAGTGCTCGGGTTGCCTCCCGAGAAGCGCTCATTTAAAGTCTTAAGCTAGACTCACCCTATTTTCATTTCTAAATGAAGGTTCACGGAGCTAAAGCTCCTCTCTCAATTCCTTGAAATCTTCACCATTATAAAGTTTCAGTCGATGACCATTTACTTTAAATGTCCCATGAGTTGGATAGGTTACCTCGATTGTGCCGTAGGGAAAAATAGTTTTTATCACAAATGGGCCTGACCACCTTGATTTCAACTTTCCAAGAAATAATTTGAGCCTTGAATTATACAGCAGGACCAAGTCTCCTACTTTGAATTGCTTTGATTGTTTTAGGAGAGCATCATGGCGTCGTTTTGTTGCCTCCTATTCGTGAATTTTCATAGGCATTAGCTCGCCATTCATCTAACTCGTTCAACTGCATCATCCTCTTCTCACCTGTAGGTTTAAGATCATAATTGAGGAATTTAATAGCCCAGAAGGCTTTGTGCTCTAACTCGAATGGTAGATGACAACTTTTTTCGTAGACAAGTTTGTATGGAGATGTTCCTAGGAGAGTTTTAAATGTTGTTTTGTAGGCCCATAAGGCATCATCTACTTTTAATGCCCAACCTTTTCTGTTTGATTCAACCATTTTTTCTAAGATGCGCTTAAGTTCTCGGTTCGCTACTTCTACTTGCCCACTGGTTTGAGGGTGATATGTGGTAGCTATTTTGTGGTGTACTCTATATTTTTAAGACTTTATCAAATTGAGTATTACAAAAATGAGTACCCCTATCACTAATGATTGCTCTAAGTGTTTCAAATCGAGAGAACAGTTTCTTGAGAAACTTAACTACTACCCTGGCATCATTGGTAGGAAAAGCTTCAGCTTCCACCCATTTTGACATGTAATCTACCGCTACTAGGATATATTTATTTTGAATGAACTAGGGAATGGACCCATAAAATCAATACCCCATACATCGAATATTTCAAATGATAGCATGTATGTTTGAGGCATTTCATCACGTTTAGAAATATTACCTATTCTTTGGCATCTATCATACGAAATGACATACCTGTTAGCATCTTTAAATAGCGTGGGCCAATAAAAACCTGATTTGAGTATTTTATGTGCTGTCTTAATACCACTGTAATGTCCTCCTGAAGGCCCGGAGTGGCAGGGTTCTAGGATTTTGCTTACTTCTACCTTTGTAATGCATCTCCGAATCACCTAATCTCCATATATACGAGAAAAGAGATCCTCCCAAAAATAGTATTTTACATCAGCAAAGAATCGCTTCTTTTGATGATGTGTTAACCTTTTTGGTAGGATATTAGCGGCTAAAAAATTCTCAATATCTGCAAATCAAGGTACCTTGAAGTTGGTTATAGAGAAAAGTTGTTCTGCAAGGAATGAGTCGTTAATCTCCATCTCATCGCAGTTCTTTGATTTGTGGATTTTCAAGTCTAGATAGATGATCTGCTGTAAGATTTTCAGCTCCTTTTTTTATCCTAAATTTGGAAATCTAATTCCTATAAAAGTAAAATTCATCTTATGAGTCGAGGTTTTGCATCGGGTTTAGTTAAAAGATAACGAAGAGCTGAGTGGTCAGTGTAAACGACAACTTTAGATAGCATTAAATAGTCTAAATTTATCAAACGCAAAGACCACAGCTAGTAATTCTTTTTCTGTGGTGGTGTAATTTTCTTGTGCAGCCGTTAATGTCTTGCTAGCATAATAGATTGGCTGAAAGTGCTTGTCTCTCCATTGTCCCAAAACTGCACCTACTGCAAAATCACTTGCATCACACATTAGTTCAAAGGGTAAATTCCAATCGGGTGCAATTATAATTGGAGCATTTATTAATTTATCTTTGAGGATATTAAATGCATCTAAACATTCCTGATTGAAATTGAAAGGTACGTCTTTTTTTAGTAATTTAATTAAAGGTTTAGCTATTTTAGAAAAATCTTTAATAAATCTTCTGTAGAATCCAGCATGTCCTAAAAAGCTTCTAATGCCCTTGACTGAACTAGGGGGAGGTAATTTTTCTATGGTTTCGAATTTTGCTTTATCTACCTCTATCCCTTTACTAGAAATTTTATGTCCTAATATAATCCCTTCTCAAACCATAAAATGACATTTTTCCCAATTTAAAACCAGATTTGTTTCCTCACATCTTATTAAAACTCGTTTTAAATTTTTAAGGCAAAGATGAAAAGAGTTACCGAATACTGAAAAATCATCCATAAATACCTCCATAATGTCTTTCACGAATTCGTCAAAGATGGCTAGCATGCAGCGTTGAAAAGTAGCAGGAGAATTACATAATCCAAAAGGTATTCTACGATAAGCAAACGTACCGTATGGGTATGTAAATGTTGTATTTTCTTGATCCTCAAAGGCTATCGGGATTTAGAAGTAGTCGGATAGTCCGTCTAGGAAGCAGTAGTACATATATCCGGATAATCTTTCTAACATCTGATCAATAAATGGCAAAGGAAAGTGATCCTTTCTGGTGATGTCGTTTAACTTCCTATAGTCAATATAGACCCTCCATCCTGTCACCGTTTTGGTGGGAATCAGCTCATTCTTCTCGTTGGCTACCACAGTCATGCCTCCTTTCTTTGGAACAACCTGCACAGGACTTACCCAATTTTTGTCAAAAATAGGTTAAATTATTTCGGCATCTAGAAGTTTTATTACTTTAGCTTTAACAACTTTTTTCATGTTGGGATTCAATCGTCTTTGAGGTTGCATACATGGTTTGTACTCTTATTCCATTAAAATTTTATGGGTACAAAATGATGGGCTTATTCATTTAATGTCAAAATATTTCAAGCTATAGCCTTCTTATGCTCCCTTAGTACTTGCAACAACTCATTTTTCTCTCTAAGTTCTAGTTTTGAAGAGATAATTACTGGTAGTGTAGAATTATCCCTTAAGAATGCATATTCTAAGTGTGCCGGCAGTTGTTTTAATTCTAATTTGGGTGGTTCATCAATAGAAGGTTTTTTCTTTAGTTCATCATTAATTTCAATACTCTCTTCTCTTATTTGTTTGGGTGAAGATGTATTCAAATTTAACTCATCGATATCATCATCTTCCCCCTCATCTTGGGCAAGGCATAGTTACATCGTGTCGTCATGTATGATTTCCTGTAACGAATCTTGAATAATATGATCAGTAGCATCAACAAAATAAAAGGAATCATCTAGTTCTCTATAATATCGCATGGCATCGTAAATTTGAAAAATAATTTCTTCATCGCCTACCTTTAATGCAAGTCTATCATCACCTACATTAATAATATCCCTAGCAGTAGCTAAAAAGGGTCGTCCCAAAATTAAAGGCACTTCAATGTTCTCATCCATGTCAAGCACAACAAAATCAACATGGAATATAAACTTATCAATTTTTACCAAAACATTTTCAATAATTCCCCTAAGATATTTAATAGATATGTCGGCTAATTGAATACTCATCCTAGTGGGTTTTGGTTCTCCAAGACCTAGTTGCTTAAACATTTTAGAAGACATTAAATTAATACTGGCACCTAAATCAGCTAGTGCTTTCTTAATATTTAAACTACCGATTAAAAATGGGATAGTGAAACTTCCTGGATCTTTTAATTTGGTTGATAGTTTGTTTTGGAGGATGACCGAACATTCTTCATTAAGTTCCACTGTTGATTCCTCTTCAAACTTCCTTTTATTTGTTAGAAGCTCTTTTAGGAATTTTGCATGTTGGCATCTACGAAATGGCTTCAACAAAAGGTAAGTTAATGTGTAATTGTTTAAAAAGTTCAAGAAATTTACCGTATTATGCGTCTAATCGGTCTTTCTTCAATTTTGTCGGATATGGGGTTGGTGGTTTCATTTCCTTTGGATCGGAGTTACATTCTCAACTTTCTCCTCCTTGGCCTTATCGGTTTCGTGCGGTGTCTTTTTCTTCGTTTCAACTAACTCCTTTCCACTTCTTAGCGTCACTGCCTGTATCTGCTCTTTTTCCCTAAGGAAATTTTCTGATCGTATTTCAGAAATTATCTTAGTGAGTTGCCAGATTTGATCCTTGAGCTCCTGTGTCGATGTTTCCTGATTTTTCAAGTTTTGTTTCTATATTCTGGAGGCAAATTTCTATGGCTACTATGAATTTTGTCAGCATTTCTTCAAGGTTCGGCTTCTTTTCTTGTGGGTAGGGCTACTATTGGAAATTTTGTGGGGGTTGTTGTCTCTGATTTCCTTGATTTTCTTAACCTCCCCATGAAAAATTTAGATGGTTCCTCCAACCTAGATTATAAGTATTGCTATAAGGGTTATTGTTATATCTAAAATTGTTACCCATATAGTTCATCTGATCGCTCTCTGTGCCCGGATGATAGGGTGGGTACTCAGGATTCGCCACACTTCCACTTGCATCGCACTACATCACCGGATGTACCTGCAAAGAACACAAACCATCAAGCTTTTTATTTATCATTTCTACCTAGTTAGATAGCATGGTGACTGCGTCGAGGTTAAAAAATCTGGCTGATTTTGTAGGCCTCGTCCTTGTGACTTGCCACTGATAGTTATTCAGCGTCATCTCTTCTATAAACTCATAAGCTGCTTCAGGAGTTCTATTATCCAGGGTTCCACCGGCAGCTGAATCAATGAGTTGTCTCGTTGAAGGGTTCACATCGTTGTAAAAGGTTTGCACTTGAAGCCACAAAGGCAATCCATGGTGTGGGCACCTTCTCAATAGATCTTTGTATTTCTCCCATGCGTCGTATAGTGTCTCTAAATCCATTTGAACAAAAGAAGAGATATCATTCCTTAATTTGGCCGTTTTGGCCGGTGCAAAATATTTTATTAAAAATTTCTAGGTCATTTGGTCCCATGTAGTGATTGAACCTCGTGGTAACGAAGTCAACCACTGTTTGGCTTTATTCCTATATGAAAAGGGAAATAACCGAAGACGAATGGCATCATCAGAAACGCCATTTATTTTGAAGGTATCACAGAATTCTAGGAAATTAGCGATATGAGCATTTAGGTCTTTGTCTTGTAAACCATCAAATTGAACAAACTGTTGAATCATTTAAATAGTGTTAGGCTTTAAATCAAAATTATTAGCAGCTATAGCAGGCCAAACAATACTCAATTCAATTCCTGTTAAACTAGGTTTAGCATAATCATATATAGTACATGGAGCATTATTTTGGCCACATCTGGTGGTATTGGATTATTCTTAGCCATCTCTTCAGTATGATTGGTTTCGCCTTCTTGTTCTTCTTCTATGTATGTTAGGGTTTGCCTAATTTCTCTGTGATTTCTGAGAGCGGTGCATTCAATATCACTATCGTAAGCTAGGGGTTCTGTCGGTTTCTTTCTAGTCATAAACTAGAGGTACCTATCAGGAAGAGAATAAAAGAAAATTAGCAAAGTTAAAATTGAACTAAAAATAAAAGTAAATTGTGAAAATAAAAAAATGGCTAAAGTAATAAAAATCAAGCTTTCTTAATATTTTAGTCCCCGGCAACGGCGCTAAAAACTTTGATCATTGTATTGTCAAAGTCTTAAAATTTATATAATGAATGATCGAACCTGAAAACTAACTATGACAACGATTTAGGCAAGTGTACCTTTCGAACAGTAGTATAGCTTAGGCAAGACCGGATTGTCGAACCCACAGGAACTAAAAGTACTAATAATAACTATCTTTCTATTATTTAGCCTAAGAATTAAGTTGATTTTTATCTAATCTAAAATTAACTAACAACTAAGCTAAAGGTGCAAGGACAAAGAAGAAATTGGGGAAAGACTTGAGGGAAAACTGATTGATTTAGACAATACCCGAGGAAGAATCCACCTAGACTTCACTTGTTATTTAACTCTGAACCAGACGATTTATTCACTTGATTTGATTCGTCGGATTCCCTAATTTATATTAATCTCTCTCTCGAGGCGACTAACGTCTAACCCTAGGTTGATTAATTGAAATCTCTTTCTAATTAAACCCTTAGAATTACATTAACTCGATCTATGGATTCCCATATTAGGTTTCACCCTAATCCGACAAAATCTCGTCACCCTATGTTTAGGCGTGCGATCAACTCCACTTAATTATGCTAGATCTACTCTTAGGCAGGGACTTTTGCTCCTCCACCTAAGCACATCAAACTTGAACCAATATCCCGAAAATATCAACACAAGAATTAAGAACACATAATTAAGAACAAGTCAAATATTTATCATATAGCTTAGATAACAATAACAAGATCCGTCTTAGGTTTCATCCACCTCAAGTATCTAAGGGTTTAGTTCATAATTGTAAAACATCTCAGAAGAAAAGATAAAACAAAACATAAGAAAACCCTAGAACCCCCTGAAGGAATTAAAGGAGAAATCCTTCGTCTTGAGTAGGATTCCGGCTTCTTGAGATGAATTAATTGGCTTTCTTTGAATGAATCCTTGAATTTAACTAATCTGGCTTGGCTACTTGGCCTAGCTGAACGCCCCCTAAAAGTTGGCCTCTAAGGTGTTTATATAGGCTTTTGGAATATGTTTCTTTGCCTCTAAGTACCCTAAATCGAGTGAAACTTTTCTTTCTCTGGTAGGGACACGCTAGTGTGGCACGCCCGTGTGCTTTGATTTCAGACCGTGGTCGAGTCTAATAAGGAGGCACGGCCGTGTGTTTCGGGGCCCATGTCGTGTGCGGATGAACTTAAGAGGCACGACCGTGTGGTCTTGGACCCAGGCCGTGTGGATTTTGTACTTTGGCCCATTTCGTCTGTTTTCAGGCCGTTTCTCGTTCTTTTCATCCTCTGGTGCTCTCCCAAGTATAAAACATGAAAACAAAGGATTAAGAGCACCAAATTACATAATTCAAGGGATAAACCATCCAAAAGCATGCTAAATGTGAGATTAAAATATGTTACTTTTTAGGTTTATCAGTATTAATTATCATGATAAATACTTTAATATATATTTTTTATCTTAATCATATTTCTCATAATTACATTGAAAAATAATATAACTTTAATTATTAACTTAATTAATAATTTAATATTTTATTTGTGTATAAACATATTTTTGTATATATAATTGAAGTATATTTGCATGTTTATTGATATATATTTTATAGGAAATTAAAGATTTTATTGCAAATATATATGAAAAATATTTAAAATATAGATAAATTGAAAATGATACATCGATCTTGATACATATCAATATAAAAAGAAAAGCAATAAATCTTCCAATACGGTGTATATTACCTTGATATAGACTTCCTTATTTATTTATGGCATAATGACTTATTTGGCATTCCAACTGTGAAAAATATAACGTCAGTAATGACAATATATCGCAAAGAAAAGAGAAATAAAAATTTAAAGAACACACAGATTTTACGTGGAAAATCTTTCGAGAAAAAAACCACGGGCAGAGGAGAAGAAAATTCATTATGTCGAATTCGAATCATTACAATAGGAATAGACTATGTCTATTTATAAGCTTGTAAAACCATATTCTAATAGGAGTGTAGTAAGATTGAAACACCTTATTCTAATCAATATCAAATAGATGGAGCTTAATAAGGTTTAAAAACTTATTTAAAATAAAATAAAAGAAGTGTAGTTCTATAGGATTCTTCTTTATTTTATTTTACCATTATATTTTATTTAAATAAGGATTCGGTCACTTAATTCTAACAATCTCCACCTTGACATGAATTCTCAATAAACAAGTTCTTCATCGCGAACTCTCAACGAACAAGTTTTCCACCTCTTCCATAAAACCCCTTAAGGGTTTAACTTCAACAATGAACACCAACCAAGTCTAAGCAATGCTCAAACTTGGTTATAGGAAGTAACTTAGTCATCATATCTGCAGGATTTTCATGAGTACTAATTTTGCTCACAACAATATCACCACGAGCAATAATATCACGAACAAAATGATATCAAAGATCAATGTGTTTTGTTCTCTCATGAAACATTTGATCTTTTGTAAAGAAGATGACACTGATTGTCACAAAATAATGTGCTAATTTGAAAGTCTTCATTGAGCTCACTAAAGAGTCCCTTCAACCAAATAGCTTCTTTACAAGCCTCAGTAATCTTCATGTACTCAACTTCAGAGGTAGACAAAGAGACTATAGTTTGCAAAGTAGCTTTCCAACTGATTGCACAACCTCCGATTGCACAACCTCCGATTGTAAAGACATAACCAGTGAGAGATCTTCTTCTATCAAGGTCTCCAGCAAAATTAGCATCAACATACCCAATGACTCCATCTCTAGTTCTTCCAAACTATAAGCAAACATCAGTAGTACCTTGTATCTTAAAATCCAATGAACTGCTTTGCAATGTTCTTTACCGGGATTCGCCATGTATCTGCTAACTGCACTGACTGCATATGATAAATTTGGACATGAACAAATTATGGTATACATGAGAGATCCCATTGCACTAGAGTATGGAACATGTGACATGTACTCAATCTCATCATCTGATTGTGGAGACAAAGCCGTGAAAGTTTGAAATGGGCTACTAAAGGAGTACTAACAGGTTTAGCACTCTACATATTGAACCTGCAAAGAACTTTCTCAATGTACCCCTTTTGACTTAGGTACAATTTACTTGCTTTTCTATCTCTGAGAATCTCCATACCAAGTATCTTCTTTGCTGGTCCCAAATCTTTCATCTCAAATTCTTCACTTAGTTGGGCTTTGACCTTTCTTATCTCTCCTTTATCTTTTGCTGCTATCAACATGTCATCAATATAAAGAAGTAGATACACAAAAGAAGTACAACTGTCAAAACTACTTCTTTTAAAATCATGAGAAGTTATACAGGAATCAAACCTCTTATACCACTGTTTTTGGTGACTGTTTCAAACCGTAAAGGGACTTTTTTAGCAAGCAAACATAGTTCTTTTTTTTGAGACTGTAAAACCCTCTGGTTGTTGCATGTAAATATCTTTCTCAAGTTCTCCATGCAAAAATATAGTCTTTACATCTAACTGCTCAAGCTCCAAATCATGCATGGCCACAATACCAAGTAAAGCTCAAATCGAACTATGCTTCACAACTGGGGAGAACACATCTGTGAAGTTCACTCCTGGAATTTGACTGTAACCCTTTGCAACAAGCCTTACTTTATATCTAGGTTCTTCAACTCTTGGAGTCCTTTCTTTCTTTTTAAACACCCATTTACAGTGAATAACCTTTTTACCTTTAAGAAGTTTCACAAGATCCCATGTTCTATTTTTGTGGAGTGATTCCATCTCCTCTTGCATAGCAAACATCCACTTTTTTTAGTCTTCACAGCTAACCGCCTCAGAATAATTAGACGGCTCTTGGTTTGCATCTATATCTTCAACCACATTTAAAGCATAAGCAACTAGATCAGCCTCGGCATACTTCTTTGGAGGTTTAATTTCTCTTCTAGTTCTATTTTTGGCAGTAGAGAATTGTGATGAAGAAGCAACTGTATTCTTAATTTTTGTACTGGCTTGAGGAGTCAACTCTGTATTAATCTGATGTTCCACCTGCTTTTGATTTTCTTTATTGGAAGAGCCTTTAAGAGATAAGTTAGGTAGCATAGCTGTTTCATCAAAAAACAACATCTCTGCTAATCACAACTTTTCTATTTTCAGGACACCATAACTTATGCCCTTTTACACCAGCTTTATAACCAATAAAAACAGACGCACCTTCCTCCAAATGATGAGCATAAGGACATTGCTTCATATGCAACTTGTTAGTTAGAGTTTTCGACATACATATTTGTTCTAGCCTCTTCCATAATGTAGCGGCGGTCTTCTCCTTTATCACTTCTTGTAAAATTTCGTTAGACAAATGCAGATGTAACTATGTTAACGCCTTTCGATCTTTGCGCTTCTTCTCTTCCTCCGTCAATGTCGAAGGCATTTTATCTACCCTAGCAAGGCTTCCTCTAAATCCATCTATGCAAGAACTGCCTGCATCTTTATCTGCCACAACACGAATCTGGTGTTGCAATTCAAAAGCGAAATTTTATACTTCAAAGAAGTCATAACTGTGATCGAGATGAAAAACCCGGAAGCTCGGATACCAATTTGTGAAAAATATAATGTCGGTAATGACAATATATCGCAAAGAAAAAAGAAATAAAAATTTAAAGAACATATAGATTTTACGTGGAAACCCTTCCGAAGAAAAAAACCACGGGCAGTGGAGAAGAAAATTTACTATGTCGAATTCGAATCATTACAAGATGAATAGACTATGTCTATTTATAAGCTTGTAAAACCATATTCTTATAGGAATGTAATAAGATTGAAACACTTTATTCTAATCAATATCAAATAGATGGAGTTTAATAAAGTTTAAAAAACCTTATTTAAAATAAAATAAAAGAAGTGTAGTTCTATATGGATTTTCTTTTATTTTATTTTACCATTTTATTTTATTTAAATAAGGATTCGAGTCACTTAATTCTAACACCAACTTTATAAGAAAAAATCATTTTAGCCATCCATTTAATTTTTTGCTGTTTTTAGCCCTTAAACTTTTTTTTGTTAAATCACCCAAAAATGAATGGAAAACTTAACTTTTTTTAACTTTACTGACGCGGAATGCATATGAATTGTTACATGGATGACATGTAAACATTTAATTAAATTTTAAAAATTCAAAAATTTAAAATAGTTATAAATTTTAAATTTTTAAAATTATTTAAAAGTATATAAAATATATTTTTAAATATTTTAAATTTTTAAATAACTAATTAAATGCTGATGTGTTATTTACGTGATAACAATCTATGTATATGTCACGTCAACAAAGTTAACAAACGTTAACTTTTCTATAATTTTAGGATGATTTGATAAAAAATACAAATTTAAAGACTAAAAGAAGAGGAAAATTAAATAAAGGACTAAATTGATTTTTTTTAAAATTGAAACATCAAATAACTAATTATGTCTTTATTTATTCATTCGCGTAAGAATGTTGCTTAAAAAACATAAGCTTAGTGCGATGAATTAGTGAATACTACAGCTCAAAATTCCCACTAGCCCTTTAAGCTCCAATAGGCACAATCACAAAGTCATCCCAGTGGGAGTATGTTCTTACATTACATTTATAACCTTTTGGGTTTTTTTTTGTTGAATTAGATAATCAAGTTAATTATATAATTAATATATAAATGTATTTTATATAATAATTTAATAAGTATATAATTTTTCCTTTAAAAATAAATATATAAAATTTATTATTAAGAAATTAATCTAAAAAAAAAAAAAAACCGTTATCTCATATATTTTATTATTTTAATAAAATATTATTTGATGTTAATATAATTTTAATAAATTAATTATTTAACATTATTTTCATAAATCTTATCGCAAAGTATCTAATCGATGACCGTTATAATAATTAATCTCATTGATGTTGTTTTCAATCTAGGCTTGTCTAAGAGCATGATTACTTTCTTAAGCTCGAAATCTCACCTAAAATTTAAGAGGGATTAGATAAAAATATTAAATCCAAAAAATGAATTTAAACAAAAATTTAGTCTCATGTAAATTACGAGCTGGACTTGCGCTCAAACATTCATGACTTGAATCTAGTTAGCTTAACTACTTTTTAATTATGTAATATATTATTTTATTTTTATGTATATTATGTAATATATATCACATAAAAAAAAATATAATAATAGATAATACGATAACATAAACATTAAAAAAAAAGTGAAGTTGTCTATGTTTAAATTTTTAATAAAAGAACATACATATTAATTTATTAAATATTTGAATTAAAAATCATACAATTTTTTGTATAACAATTGAAAAGTAATATGGGTAGAATCAAAATTAGTTTAGGTTAATCATTTGTAAATACGAACAAATTTTGATAAAATTTAAGGTTCATATTTTGAACTAAATCGTATATGGAAAATATAAAATATACTAATACCATTAATATAAATTATTTAATCTAACCCATAAACACTTTTTTTTTTTTTTTTATGATTCAACCATTTATCTAAATGAACCCTTAAGCATTGAATCAGATTTACTACTTTACTTAAGGCCCTTAATTGTTGTGTAAATTCTAAGGCAACAAAGCTTTTTCTGTAAGATGTGGTCATGCCTAATTGCACAACTTTTGGATTAATTAGGAAAGAGAGGTTTTTTAGTTTTGAGATGTATTTATTTCATTAGAATTCTTAATAAATTAAGTTTTAGGAGCTTTATTTTAGGGTTGTTTGTTAATAAGAGAAATAATTTTAACGAGCTTCCTTTTGATATTGATAACTAGAATCCATCAAAAGATTTTTTCTATTTTTATTGTATTTGACATCCATCAAATTTTAGTATCGTTGTCGATAGGAAATTAGTGTATTAATTTTTATTTCTTCTATGAGAGTAGTAATGACCATCCAAGGAGGACACGAAGATAGTTAGTCATGCCATATTTGAATCAACACTCACTTTACATCTAGCACCCAAAATAATGGGTATCTTTTTAATTAAAAATACAGATAAATTTATTGCTTATTTTTTGTGGTTTAGATAATGAAGATTAAGCAGCTAAAGGAGTTCCTGTTGGGAAATGTGCTCATATTGTAGTAAATATATAATTGCGCTGTTTTCTATTTATTTGAACGATGAATAAATAAATAAAATTAATTTCACATTTCACTATTATACCTTTTGTATTTCTATCTTTTGTATTTTGCATGCATAGTGAAATTGTAACAAGTAAATATTAGCTTATTGATTGTCTAAATTCAAACTGAAAATAAGTGGTATTGTAAGAACCTTTACATTGTAAGAAATATAATTTATTTCAGTAGATAATCTAAATAAATTTACAATCTCGTAAAAGAATCGAAGTGAGCATTTGATTCAAATACTAAGAAAGATTATTATGTCGTCTACAATTCCAATTGGGGAGATGACTCGTCTTGGCTATTGGAACAATTAACTCCAAGGGTAGAGACAGATGTATTCATTGGTAATTAAAATGATACATTTGACTGGACCGAAGATGAATTAATTATGAATCAGTTTGTGAATTTATTCACTTGTGATATTCATAGTATGATTCACCTAAATCCTGAATTAGTCACCGACTATGCATATGCAACTCATGTGCTTTGATATAAGTGAAGGCTTACGCTCTAAAGATGATCGAGCCCATAGCCGATATGTTAAGTACATGACTTGTATGTGGCACAATTTTACTAGAAATAGCCAAATTCATAGCTCAATTAATACTAGATTATATCACGCCTATGATAAAAAGTGAAAGAAATAATATTATATTAAATATATATATATAACTTATTTAACAATTGAGTCATAAATGAAGTGCTAAAGTACTTGTATCATTTTCAAGTTTCATCCCTAAATATTTTTATTTAAACAAAATAATAAATGTTCTAACCTAATTGATGTAAAACTCCTCGTATGAATAAAAATCCCTGTTTCACAAAAAACTTATCCTTGGCATGGACCATCCAACTGCATTCATGCAACACTAGTTCCAACAAAAATAAATTATCATGCAAGTAACTTACCAACTAAATAATTAATTAGTAGTGAATTTGATCATTACCCCAAATAAATTCTCTGTTTGATTACTCAATTCAACTGTCCAACCAAATGATTTGTTATTAAAATTGTTTAAATATCACTCTCACGAAATTGTGATTTTATATTATTTTTATTTTTTTAATAAGAGAATGATAAATTAAATTTTTTCTTGATTTTCAATTTTTTGAAATAATTTAAATTCAACTAAAAATATTAAAAATAAAAATAACGTAGAATCACAATTTTATATAATTATTTCTTCATTCTCACACTGTTGCATTTCAGTAATTATATGCTTCTTCTCTTTTTTAATATTATAATTCAATTTTAGCGATGAAACTTCAATTTTAAAAGATCAAACCGAGTTTTAAAATTGACCTAAATTAAGTTAAATTAGAATTCAAAATTGATCATGGAAGCAAGACAGCTCGAGCATAGATGCAACCTTAGCCGTTAAGTTTCAGTCGAGAGGACACGCGTACAAATCTTAAAAAGTAATATGAAAAAGTAGAGATAGCCTTCTCAAAATCCACTATATAAAACAATAGCCAATGTCCTTCCCTTCACTGCACCAACTCTTCGCCCTTCTGTAAAATTCCCTTCGAAGAAAAGAAGAAGAAACTACCAACAGCTATCAGCTAACGATGAGTTATTACAATCAGCAACAGCCTCCTGTTGGCGTTCCTCCTTCTCAAGGTCTAACTCTGATTTTTCACTTTCTTTTTTACATATTTATGGTTTTGCTGCATTATGATTGATTGATTGGATCTGGTTAACTGGTGGATCTGATCGAGAACCTTTTTTTTTTTTTTTTTGTGATTGAGAACTATACAGGTTATCCACCGGAAGGTTATCCTCCAAAGGATGCTTATCCACCACCGGGATATCCCCCACAAGGATATCCTCAAGGTTATCCTCAACAGGGATACCCTCCTCAGGGATATCCTCCTCAATATGCTCAGCCTCCTCCTCCTCAGCAAAAGCAGAGTTCCGGTATCATAGAAGGCTGGTAAGTGCTCTATTTCTCCATTCTATCCATATACGTATAGTTGTTTAAGATATAGTTTTTAAAAGTGATGGTTTAGTATCGTTGTTCGAGTGTATCTACCGTATATGGTCAGATCTACTCATCTAAGGATAATTCTGATTTCTGCAAAATTCAACTGAGCGCGTGCTTTTCGGGATAAAATAAAAAATCACAACAGCCCATCACGATTACCGATAAAAAGGGATAGGATTTTTTTAACGTGATAAGACTGGCAGTTAACTGGTCAACGTCCTAAAAACACCCCCATGCCTAGTTCTTTTATTTCTTTTCTCGACGGTTAGGGGTAATTTCGGTTATTTCAGATTTTCTGCAAACAACTTCCTCAGTCTTCTTGAAAAGGGTGATGTCGTCTTGAAAATATTTTATGACTTCTTTTCCCTGAATATTTCAGAGGCAATTCAAGACAAAATTTTCGACAAGTTTAAGGCTGTGATAGGTTAACGATAGATGTAATTTCATTATTAAAAAAAAATTTAAAAAGGAAAACACGTTTTGATTCATAATAATTATATTAAAAATTTTATAAATATGAAAAAAAAATTGTCATAATTTGTATTCCATAAATATTAAAATTGTAGTCATATTTATATCAGATAATCGTCAACTCTAACCAGAGGATTACCTTGTCAAATGTTGGTGATGTTTGAAATTCTTTTGGTTTAACAAGTTATATTGGTTGGCATTGCAGTTTGGCTGCTCTTTGCTGTTGCTGTCTTCTGGACGCTTGTTTTTGACGACCTTTTCTCCAATGGCAGCTTAGAAAAATATTGAATTGATAGGAGGAGAGTTGAATTCGATTACCATTTTCAACCTTCAATTTCAAATGTTCTTCTTTCTCTTCATCGCCTTTTTTCTTTTTAATAATTGAACCCTTCATTGGATTTGAACTCTTGTTTACATACACTGCAATATTAGGATCTTTTTTCTTTGTTCTATATGTTTTTGGATTTTTATTGTTTTTCATGGCCTGTTTTATACTTGGAAGCATATATAAAAAAGAATCAATTAAGAAATATAGAAGAGAATCAATTAAAAAAGAATCAAGCACACAACTGGACAGCCACTTATGGGCATTGGGTGGTGTCACTGCTGCAATCTTCAAGTTTAGACCAATCCCATTCTCCTTGTAAAACTGTAACATTTACGTAGACATTGAAATAATCCACGCAATGGTCCCTAAGGGCAGCCATTCATCCAACCAGAATTGAATCTTCTTCCCATTGCCCACTCTTCCTATTTGACTAGAGAGACCTTTCTTTCCTCATTGCACAAGCCCCAAATAAACTTTCGAGCAACCCTCTCAATTTCATTGCAGACACCCTGTGGTATGAGGATCGACTTCACCCCGTTGAGAGCCTTTTTGCATCCCATCCACTGAGCTTGCTTCTGAAACCCTTTTTATGAAAAAACATCTCAAAGTAAATTCCCAAATCATCGACCTTGTTAAACCCAATGACATTACTATTCGAATCCATGATCTCCACCCTTGTGTTGTGAGAGAAGAAACTTTGGGTCTTTTGTGAATTAACCCTATGGCTTAAATATTTACGGTAGAAATCTAGGAGTTGGTGTAACATCATAGCTTGCTCCCCTTTTCTTGACAAAACAGTATGAAGTCATCCGCAAAGAATAAGTGCGAAATCGAAGATGTTTCCTTAATTCCTAAGTTTAATATGTTTCTATCCACTACCCATAACTTCATTATAATATTAGAGGTAAGTCTAGGTGGCAAGCCTATATCTCAACCGGTTGTAAGTTTTTTCTAAATCACTTTTTATGTTCATCCATTTGACTTTCCTTTTCTTTGTTTCCATAATCTCTTAAAATATAATAATATTTTTAATAATATTACGATCCGTAACAAAATTAACTTGATAATTACATAATTAATTTCGGATTTGAGATAATAAGATAAGACGTGTGTAATTTAGAGAAGGCTAAATATCCTTCTAACCATTCAACATATAGACGTTCCAATGCCTCTGAAAAATTGTGCATTAAGACCATCCCACCCCAGTGCTTTCATAATAGCCATGTCAAACAAAGCCTTGTTAATTTGGAATCTCATCATCCCTATTCTTAGCATTCAAGAGCCGATCATAATCTAAACATTAGATATACGAAAATTTCCCACGAATTGGATAAAGCCTTAGAAATGGACTATCAATTTTAATCTCCTCTCAATTTATCCTCGTCATAGCACTAATCCGTACCATCTATTTAAATAATATTTTTAAAAAATAACTTATTTATAATGTGTTTAGATTTATAATTATATAATATCTAACGTAAATACTTTTTAAATGTTAGTGAAATGAGAAATAATTTGAGAATTGAAAATATAAAATTTCTGTATTTAATATATTAATTTTGCAAAATAATTTATTTTTAAAACATACTTCTGTTACAATTTATTTTTATGTACTTTTTTTTGAAACGTGAGTTCATTAGTTTATTCAGTATATGGAACTATACAATTCAGGTGAAAAAATAATAAACACTCGTCATCGTAGATGGTGAAAGACAAGCTCTATTAATACAACAATGGTTTTAACTTTAGCATCAATAGAACATCATGACACGTTGACAATTAGCTTTGTCACAACTTAAGCACGACATATTTGGAGTGATTATAAGCACTTAATACGATAAGAAAATCAACCCTAGATGGTCCAAAGCGGCGAGCATAAATCGACAAAAGAATCGCGCATTCACCAAACTAGAGAGGACGGCAACAAAACCATTCCTAAAATCACTTGTAAAACTAAAGTTACATGCATAAGCAAGACTAAAAAACGTTTTCCCAGAGTAAACAAAAACTTCTAAAATTGAGTACTTATTAAACAATAGAAAAACATATAAAACTTAAGATAACACAGATTCAAATCAACTCGTGAAATTATTTATTATTCTGAAATACTCTCAAAATAGAAATGTGTTAAGAAACTGACGAAGAGTCACCCACTTTCCAAGAAAAATTACCGGTGGCCAGTGAAATTTTAACGAACAGGCGCTATCATCTGTCTATCATAACTTGTGAAAATAATAAAATAATCACAAAATAGATATATA